>CM048749.1:195213718-196474551 GCA_026315105.1 Locusta migratoria
ACTTTTCGACCAATCGTTAGTAACATAGGTGCACCAACGTATTCACTGGCAAAATATCTAGCCTCATTGTTGAGACCACATGTGGGGAAATGTGAACATCATATTCGTAACTCGTCGGATTTCATCATTAGGTTAAAAAACCTGAAACTCAACAGCACTGATTTATTAGTTAGTTTTGACGTTGTCTCGTTGTTCACCAAAGTACCCTTGGCTGACTCTTTGTCTCTCCTTAGCAACATGTTTGACGATGATATAACAGCTTTATTTAAGCATGCACTAAACTCCACTTACTTTTTATTTCATGAACAATACTTTGAACAGATTGACGGTGTCGCTATGGGGTGTCCTCTTTCTCCCGTAGTGGCTAATTTGTTTATGGAGGATTTTGAAGAAAAAACCCTCAATTCAGCAACATTAAGACCAACGGTCTTTTGGAGATATGTGGACGACACATTCATAGTGTGGCACCACGGAGAGGATAAACTGACAGAATTTTTAGACCATCTTAACTCCATTCATGAAAACATCAAGTTCACTATGGAGCGGGAGAAGAATGACTGTTTACCGTTCCTGGATGTTCTGGTTCGACGCAAAGAGGATGGATTCCTAGGTCATTGCGTATATCGCAAGCCCACCCATACAGATCTTTATTTGCAGGCGTCCAGCTGCCACCATCCTTCGCAAACTATGAGTGTACTGAAAACTGTACTGTTCACAGGGCTCAGGTAGTGTCTGATGCTGACGGCCTACAAGATGAACTCCTGCACGTGGAGGCGGTTTTCAAGAAAAATGGCTATTCGCAACATCAAATAAAAACACCAGATAAATCACAGGAGAAAGATGAAGAGGAACGGGATGTGAAATCTACAGCCTTTCTCCCATACGTGGGTAATGTGTCGTCAAAAATAGCCAGAATCATGAAGAAACATAAAGTGGATGTGATCTTTCGCCCACCACCTAAGACATCAGCTCTTGGATGATGGAATACTTAAACTAACTTCAAGACACACACACACACACACACACACACACACACAGAGAGAGAGAGAGAGAGAGAGAGAGAGAGAGAGACATGCCCTAAAGAGGACTCCACTCTCCGACGGCGAGCAACCGCGCGATTCGCAACAATGCGTAGACCGCGGCAAAAATGATGTGTGTACAAAGGAAAATGGAAGTTCTCACATTTGAAGGGGTTTAGACGACGATCTGCCGCGTGAAGTAGAGGTATAGAGTGAGTGCCATCTAGCGGTAGAAGGGGTGGAACTTCCAGATCATATTGTCCGCAAAAGGTAAAAAAAAAAAAAAAAAAAAAAAAAAAAAAAAAAAAAAAAAAAAAAAAATTGTAGTAATGAAATACCGTTGTTTCTTGGCGTTATATAAATAGATGAAAACAAAAATTAAAGTAATGTTTTTGAATACTGATGATACAACGATGCTAATTAATTATATAATTCGAAAGGGCGTATGCTACAAATGTACACAAAAAGAAAATCGAGTGTATACGGAACCGTTAAGTCATTAATGGGAGTGGATGTTTTCATATTCAGATGGGTATTGGATGCCTGGAAAGGAACAGGTCTGACAGGACAGCCATCTAGAGGTAGGATGGGTGAAACTACGAGTTCTGCTGCGTTGCCAGCAGTGTCATTTCTTGGCGTCGCTATTTTGCGTGTTTTCCCAAAAGAATAACTTTGTGGTCGTCTGCTGCTGCTACCAGGGTATTCGGGTAAATTCTTAATTTTTAATTGCTTCATTTTCAAGAGCTACGACTTCCTACTTCCTTTGTTGTATGGACTAATGACCACGCAGTTTGGTCCGATAGAATTACAAACATTTGAACAACATTTGTTGCATGGAAATGGAGAGTTCAGGTAGGAACTAAGGATCTGTAAACCAATAAATCCCAATCAATTTTATTGAAAATAATTTTGAGTTTTGTTGCTTTGTAAACAGAAGTGGTGAATTTCGACCACGGTAAATACTAGATGGTAAAATTAGAGGCATTTGCTATGGTTAGTTGTTTAGATACTTTCGGTACGTGGTTCAAAATACGGTGAAAACCTAGTCTTCCAGTTTCTGCGTAAGTACAATAACTTTGAATTTGTGGAGTTTGGTAACGGAAAAGGAAATAAACTAAAAAGGGATTGAGAATGTAATTACTTCTATGAATGAAGTCGCAGACTTGGTCATCCCCGCTATTCGAAGTATTATACACAAAAATAGTGGTTTTGATGGTTTTCTCATCACCGGGTGTTCTGAATGGCCGCGTGAGCTAAGGCGTCATGTTACGGACTCAAATATTCAAATGTCTGTATAGCTTATGGGACTTAACTACGGGGCCAGCAGTCCCTAAACTTACAAACTACTTATGAACTAGCTAATACTAAAGACGATACAAATATCCATGCCCGAGGGGGGATTCGAACCCCCGACCATAGTGGCCGTGCAGGCTGTGACTGACGCGCCGCAGAACGCTCGGCCACCGCGACCGGCTGTCACGGACTGGGCGACTGTTTCGCCGAGGTTTGATTCCTCCTTCGGACATGTGTGTGTGTGTGTGTTGCCCTTAGTGTAAGTTTGTTTACGTACGAGGGGGAGTTGGAAAATAAGTTTCCAAAAAATGTTCAAATGTTTGTAAAGCTTATTGGACTTAACTACGGGGTTATCAGTCCCTAAACTTACAAACTACTTATGAACTACTTACGAACTAGGACGGCACAAATATCCATGCCCGAGGGGGGATTCGAACCCCCGACCGTAGCGGCCGCGCAGACCGTGACTGAAGCGCCTCAGTCCCCTCGGCCACCGCGGCCGGCAATAAGTTTCCCATGTCGACTGCGGTCAGAGTTGCGCATGAATGAGAGAAAAAAGTTAAACATTAAAGATAAGACATTATTTTTCTACATAATTTCGAAGTACATTGAGACATTAGTCATACCGCTTGTAAGCCCCAAAAACCCTTTCCAGGAAAGAATCAGAGCGTTGCATACCGAAGATGCTTTGAACGGCTTGTTTAACATCAGCGTTGCTTCCATTGCGCCTTCCGCCGAGAGTTTTCATCAAAGCTGGAAACAGATGGAAGACATTTGGTGCGAGTTCAGGACTGTATGGCGGTTGGTGTAGGCGTTCCATACCAAGAGTTGCAATATGGTTTTGCGTCGCAGTCGCCGAGTGTGGTCTCGCACTGTCATCCAACAGCAGATCGATAGATCTGAGAAGGCCAGGCAGCTTTTTCCCGTATCACCTCTTTCAACTTCGTCAGAGTGGCACAGTACCGCGCAGCATTCACGCTTGCATCCTCCAAAAAGTCCAGCAACAAAACTCTTTGGGCGTCTCAGAAAACGGTGATTAGCACTTTACCTGCAGACGGAGTGGTTTTGCTTTTCGGACAGGTGATGACAGATGTTTCCACACAATGGATGCGGCCTTCGATTCGGTCGTGTAATGGTGGACCCACGTTTCATCCGTCCGAAACAAAAAGTCGGTGTATCGGTGTTTATGACTGCATATAGTGGGATCTTTGGTAGTGTGGTGTGATCTTTATTATGTTATGGTATTACGATGCATATCTTTGTTTTAACTCGATTCAAAAATTTATGGTTTTATCGTAATACCATAACATAATAAAGATCACACCACACTACCAAAGATCCCACTATATGTAGTCATAAACAAACTGTAACCATAGAGCATCGCTGGAGGATATGTCAAACTGACAGATTAGCAGTAATGAATTAATACCTGATAAACGTAATATTTATACCATCTAAAGAGCATTTATACTGCAATTATATGCACTTATGTAAATTATATCTCCACGATGCCATATGGAAGTAAGTCTGGAATATGATGTCACGAAAAATGTATCAAAGTTGTAAGTATCTTCATTTCACTCATTTTAATATTAAATATTTGTCTGCAGATAGTCTGATGATGGCCACAGTGCCGAAATAGGCCTATTGTTATAATAATAAACAGTTTTTAACATCTATAAAGTGAAGCAGATATGTCTTACCTTTAAAGTCTCATTCTATTTCTTTTTCCTTTCTTACACAATTCTGCCCACAGTCGACAGGGGAAACTTATTTTCCAACTCCCCTTCGCAGTTTGTTGGTCTAGGTATTTATTCAAATGTTCAAATGTCTGTAAATCTATCGAACCACACTGCGTCGTCATCAGCCCGTAGCTTACAAACTACTTAAACCTAGGTAAACTAACCTAAAGACAACACACACACCCATGACCCAGGGAGGACTCGAACCTCCACGGTAGGTACTTATTACCATAGCAGTTTGGTCAAATAGGTTTAGAAATATTTTAACGTTTGAACAGGAACCACCGTTGAGCAAATGGTGCTTTATATGCCATCTAAAATCTACACTAGACCACACGTTATATACAAAAACCAGCAGATTTGGTCAATTTGGCAGGGCTGCAGGAAGTGTGCAGCGTTCGAATGTTACCCCTGTACTGCAGCATAGATAAGGTACGCTAGTACTTCTGACAATCATACAAAGGATCAGTAGGCCATCGGTTATCTAAACCCCTTATCTATGATCAGCAGAACCTGAGGTGCGGGTCCTTGAAAAATCGCAACAGTGCTGCATGAAATACTAAATAGCAGTATGCAGGTCGATGCGGTAGTTGCTTAGGACTGTACATGTATGTAAATTTTGCAACTGGTGCTAGTAAACGTTTCGCACGAAACCAGTTTGTCTTCGAGAAACCGACAACAAACAGCAACTTGTCACTCATATATTTTCTACCGTAATTTAAGAGCCGCGGTCGAGGTTATAAACCTGAAAGTCGATAAAATAATTTATTTACAACTGACAGTAGAGTGATCAGGCTGAAAAGGAAAAAAATACATTAAAATTTAATGCATCCAAATTTCTGTGTAAGGAGGTCACATCCGATTTACGTTGTTATGTGTTACGTAATTGTGTTCAAGGTGTAGCATATACCTCGATAATTTCGTCTAGACCAGTTCTCTATCCACAGCAGAAAAGCTGTCAATCGTAAACTGTGTAGCTGCTTGCAGATCCGAAATTCAAGAAAGAAATCCAGTTTGTCATCATTTATTTCTACAAATAGCTTCATATTATAATCAGTTACACAAAGATAAGCGGTAATCCTCGTTTTCTCTTACATTTTATTGTTTCTATTCCACAGATTTTTAAGGATTACTGATGTGAAATTTCAGGTGCAATGAAGAAGACCTGGTATAGGGAAAATAAAGAATGTTTTAGGTAGAAATTTCGAATATTATCAAGGTTTTCTTCGGAATCTAGTGATTTGGTCCACTTTAGGTTATGGTGGTAACATTAAAATTTGGCACTTGCAATCGCCTTTTGACAGCTCGAAATTTAAATGAAAATAACGGCTTAACCGAAAACTGACACAAAAATTGAATAAACGAAATTGTAGAGGAGAAAATTCTCTACAAGTTCCAGAGATATTTGCAAAAGTAACGATGATTTGACGCTGTATGTCTGTCTGTAACGTGCTCCTACTTTTTAGGTCACGCCGTTCAACCGATCGGCACCAAATTTTATAAATTGTTGTCCGCCAGCGACCAGAACCTTCCTCTTCCTAATATTTTGGACAAATAATAAGTTAGTAACACTAAAAATAGGCCGTCCGTGATGGCCTTTTAACAGCATGAAATTTAATTGCAAATAATGTTTTAACCGTTTATGTGAGAGAATGTTGAATAGATGTATTTATAGACGGGAAAATCCTCAACAACTTTGCTTTGTTATGTTATTTCCATAACTCTCACCGTTCCAGTGAAATTTGCAAAAATAACTTGAGTTTACGTAAACCAACACAGGCAAAGAAAATTATCTTGAAAAACAGGATAAACTCCCACAACAAGACAGGTGATAATATTTTAAAGGAAAAAAGATAATGAAAATGTGGGAGATATACTAAAATAATAGATAAAAAAGGTAAAAGTTCATAAATGGTTTACGCTTGTGAAAGCTAAACTCAAACATCAAATAATTTTTGCTTTTTGTTAAAATACGGTCGAAAGAATGACCGCATCTGCGGTAAAGTAAATGTACCAGACGCTGTCTTTGCGTGTAAATTCTTACTATAGATTGGTGTGGTGTCTGTTGATTCGCACTCTTATTGTATCATGTTATATTACCTATCGACTGTTCCTGAAAACAGTTTTCAAATTTCGCACTTATTCATCTTTAACATGCTGTATTATACAATAATTTGTGACCTTTTGCATTCATAATGATTGTTACACAAGGAACTCAACAATTAAAAAAAATGTTCAAATGTTTTTAAATCTATCGGACCAAACTGCGTGGTCATCAGTCCGTAGCTTACAAACTACGTAAACATAGGTAAACTAAGCTAAGGACAAACATACACACCCATGCCCCAGGGAGGACTCGAACCTCCGCAGCGAGACGCTTTAGACCGCTCGGCTACTCCACCGCGGGCACATATAATGTGTGATACATTGCAGGACAATTTATTCGGAATTCTGTTGTAACATATAGGTAATTACTGAGAAATGTCATTTTCTGTTTATAATAAAAATGGCAAGTGAACACCAGAAGATTTGACCTTTGGCATAAATACACCGCTTTTGGATACGTTAAGTTTTCTTCATTACAGTTTCAGTCAAATGAGTGAATGTGGAACGTGGTGAACTTGTTTGGTATGCAATATCTGAATTACTGATCTTACCAAATAAACCAGCTCATCTGTCAATAAAGGGAAACCTTCAAAGACGGGACAAAAAAATGCAAAAGAAATCTGTGTCACAAATGGCACATTCGCTTTTTAAGTAATTACAGTTACAAAAATATTCGTCTATATTGAAGTCGGGTGAAGTGTAAAAGCTTGTGAGTCATTACAGTGAATAACAGCGCTCATTGTCAGCAGAGACACGTGACAGGCGTGTCCTTGTCGGCCACTCTAAGTAGGAGGTAACACCTCATGACGAAGATGTTGAATGTTTGCTGTCACAGATGTTAATTAAAATAACTAGTTTTACATGCTATCTTGCAGTGGAAGGACTGTGTTTTTCTTGCATTTTACTTTTTTGTATGGGATTATATCTTCTGTTCACATTAATTAAACTCTGCATCTCTTTGTGATATGCAGTGCTTTCTATGTATCGCTTAGTCGTCTGCTGGCTTCATAATCCAGCTTGCGACGTAGGCGTGTGTGTATCTCTACTGAAATATAATGTTCACTCACCTCATGTCGCATTAATCTTTCTGCAGTTTAGATCAGCTCTGTCAGAAAGCTAGATTTCATCGGTAGAAGAAGCTGTGAAGAAAATATAGCAACAATTCACACTTCTGCAAGTCACTTCAATTAGCGTTTTTTATGGTTTGGTACATTACATATGATATGGTATGAATAAGTTGTAGGAGGAAAAAGTTATTGCGGCCACATCATTCACATGCAAACCCCTGCCGAGACCGTTGTACTACATCACTGTTCGTCATTGACACATGTAGTCATTCTTGTGGACAACTTTACGTTGCTTCTGATATCGAAATTTGCACTCGGAAATTCAGAGTTATTCACATTCACCACATTCACACTGTATAATCGTCAAATAAATAACGTTTAGTATCTTACTACGATCTTTAAATTCGCTCATTACCGCATGATTATCGATAAAGTATTGAGGTAGTATTTGCGTGACCACTAACATTAAAGCCTTTTATTCTAGAAAGTATGCGCGAACTACTATTCTTGTGATTGGCTGAAAACTACCATAACCAATGATGTTGCAGATAGAAACCATTATAGCCCGTCTCTTGTTTAGTGACCAATAATAATACGTCGATGTTTCTGGAACAATTACTAGATAAATAAAATTTAGAAAAAAACACGCACAAAAATATCGCCACGTTAACTCACTGAAATATTTACAGACAAGCATTGTTTCCCAATTCCCTTAAACTCATAAAATATAATTACAAACTTCTTTTATAAATTTACGTTATGAATCAAGCTAACAATTTTCATCTGCATTTTTTTACTCCACGTTCATACGTCATTCATGATAATAAATAACACATAAAAATGCAGTAATAATTGGTACAATACGTATTATTCATGTTATTGTTGTGGTCTTTAGTCCGGAGATGGTTTAATGCAAGCCTCTTCCATCTCCTATTAAGAAGGACAACCCACATCCATTTGAATCTGATAACTGTGTCCGTCTCTAAGTCTCTCTTTTCGATTTGTACCCCACACACTACCCTCCAAAGCTTGCTGTCTAAAATTGTGTCCTACCAATCGACCACTTCCTTTAGTCATGGTATGCTAGAAATTCTTTTTCTCCCCTATTCTCTTGATTAGTTACTCGATCTACCTACATAATCTTCAGCATTCTTCTGTAGCACCACAATTCAAAAGTCTATCCTCTTCCTGTCTGAACTATTTATTAAATGTTTAAATGTTTATAGAGCTTATGAGACTTAACTACGGGGTCATCAGTCCCTTATGAACTAGCTAATACTAAGGACGACACAAATATCCATGCCCGAGGGGGGATTCGAACCCCCGACCGTAATGGCCGTGAAGACCGTGACTGGGGCGCCGCAGATCGCTCGGACACCGCGGCCGGGCACTATTTATCGTCCATGTTTCACGCCCGTAGAGAGCAACACTACAAACAAGTGCTTTCAGAACAGAATAACTTTCGCTCAAATGATATTCGATGTTAACAAACATCTCTTTCTAAAAACACGCTTTTCTTACCACTGTTATTCTGCCTTTTATATCGTCCGTGCAGCGACCATCATATGTTATTTTACTATTGCCGTATCATAACTGATCTATCTCCTTTATTGTTTTGTTACCTAATCTAATGCTTCAGCCCTTGCTCTTGTTAATTTCGTCTTATACGCCCCTTTCAATACACTGTCCATTTGTTCAATTCCAGGCCCTTTGCTATCTCTGACAGAATTACAGTTTCATTAGCAAAACGGGAATGTTTGCGTTGATTCTTCTTGAAATTAAATACCTTATTCGAATTTATCCTTGATTTCTTTCAGAGCTTGGTGAATGTACAGATTAAATAACGTTGGAGAAAGACTACAATCCAGTCTTACTACTTCCTAACCAATGCTTCCCTTTCATACCCTTCGACTCTAATAACTGCTGTTTGGTTTTTGTACAAGTTGTAATTTTGTCTACCGTTACCTATAATTTACCCCTACTTACTGTATCCGTCTCTTGGTCTCCCTCTGCAACTTTTACCTCACACACTTCCCTTCAATGCTAACTTCACGATTCGTTGAAAGAGTGTATTCCAGTCAACATTATCAGACTTTTTCTCCAAATGTACAATAGCTAGAAATGTAGGTTTGCCATTACTTAATCTGTCTTCTAAGGTACGTCGTAAGGAGAGAATTGTTTCCCATGTTCCTACATTTCTCGTAAATCCATACTGATCTTCGCCGACATCAACTTTTACTAGACTTTCGACACTTCTATAAATTAATTCGTGTCAATATTACGCATCCATGACTTATTAAACGGATGATTTTGTAATTGTAACACTTGTCATAGAAAATATTATGTAGTTTTAAAAAGTTGACTGGGAGTATTCGTATGGTTTCTTCGCTATTGGCCTCAGTGGAATCGCCGAGTGCTCTAAGTGTCCTTGCTGCGGAGCGCGTGGTTGCTCGCCGTGGGAGGTTCGAGTGATGCCTCGGACATGGGTGTGTGTGTGTGTATTGTTCTTAGGTGTGTTTAAGTTCGTAAGCCTGCATTTTACGAGTTCTGATACCAGACACACGCCATCTGCCTATGTGACTGGCTGGCGCTGTAAATATACGATGTACAGTCAGTAAGTTCTGAGACTTGACGCCTGGAGGATAGGCACCGACACGCCTGTGTATGTTGGGCACGCTGCCGCATTCCAGGCGGCTGATTGTCGTTTAAGTTGTGGATCGTAAAGGAGACAACTTATCCGGTGGGAAACATCGGATCATCGTCATGCGATCTTCACGTTGGTTTTGCGACAGGATTCGTGCACACTGTGCTGGTTAGCACAAGAAATGTTGAGGTCGTCAGTCAGAATTCTGTGGCAAGTACCATGGCTGACGCCTACTGCAGCTTGGAGAGCGTCTACCGATTGGGAACTATTAGCACGCTGTAAGTTTGCAACTCCCAGGATCTTAAGTTCCGTTCGAACTGTTCGTGGCCGACCAGTACGCACATCATCTTCCATACTATTCCGTCCTTCCGTAAAACGTCGGTACTACCTAAACACTACAGTGCCACTCACTGTGCTCTCACCCAACATCTGGTGCATCATTTGAAACTTTTCGGCAGTGTTTTTCCTAATTTCTGGCAGAACTTGATGTTTGCCCCTTGCTCAAACTGTGACATTTCAAGGTCGACTGGCGCATTCAACACACCGTCACAACACCTACCGTACGTCCTCTTACAGCGCATGCACTCAACTGTCTCTTGAAGGCACGAGAGACTAATTGACGTGTATCATGCCACGGCGCCACCTTTGCGCTATAGTGCACCACAGGGACATTATACGATTACTCGCACACGGAAAGTACTTGGGCTACAACAAACATTTCTGTATGAACGTTTGGTTACAGGACAATTAGGTACCCCTCAACGTGCTGGTGGGTGTCGTTTTTCTGCAAAAATATTCAATCAAGCTCTAGATGTAATTGTAGATGCGACACGAAGTGCAGAAATTTTAACTATAAATGTAAATGGGGACAGTAAGAAAAAAAAAATGCTCCGAGCAATATGAAGGACTGCAAAACGCACAGTAAAGAAATGCAAGTTGCACATTCTACAATATCACGTCAATGAAACTTTTGTTATCCACTGGTTATCATACCTGTCATCATCATTGTGTGTTAGTGTTACGACAGTATTTGTTTCTAACTTATGTTCATATTTCTGCACCATAAATAAGAGGTATGCCCAAGAAGTAATTTCCATTTGGTGATATAAAACGAACGTCTACAGATACAGAAGAAATATTTATTGTATAAAAATCTACAACTGTTAAACTAATTTTCTACGTATCTTCCGGAATTTTGTAGGACGTGTCATAGCATGGCATAAGTTGTTGTGTGCCTTCTTCCTAGCAGGTTGCCGCCTGTGTATTCAATCATGTGGTAATAATATAGCAATAAGGACAGTTTACAACGCATCGCAAAGACGTGGCGACGAGCTGCGACAGGCACATACAAAAAACACACACATACAACACTTTAAACTATCGGCCTTGGCCTTCTTCAGAAAATAGAACGTATACGCAATCACACAGGCACACAACACAGTCATTTCTGAAGAAGGCCATGTGTGTGTGTCTTTTGCATGTGCCTGTTGTAGCTCCTCGCCACGTCTTTGCGGTGAGTTATAAACTGTCCTTATTACTATATCCTTCACTTGAACCTGGACTCTCCATTATTAGATTCAACCATGTGGTAACATGTTCTTTCAGATCGTCTTTATCGTTGAAGTGCTGGCTGACCACCAAGAACAGATTTTAGGAGTAAGAAGAGATGAAACGCACTAGGAGCGAGGTCCAGGTTGTACGGAGGAAGATCGAACACGTACCAGTGAAATTCCCATGAGAGGTATTTGGTCACATTCGCCGTGTGCCGTCGAGCATATCGTCTCGCAGTAACCATGCGCATTGATAGATGTCTTTTCGAGGTGTCTAGAGTTGCTTAAGCTTAACCATAGTTGCGGATGAAATTTGTCTCAATTCCAATGATTGCCTTTTGTTTCAGGGTTGTCGTACGATACCTCGTGGTTATCCCAGAAAGAATCCATCGTCTTCTTCATTGTAGCATGTCAAATACTGAAGTGCACTGCCCATCCGTTGTTTTTTGTGTTTTTCAGTAAGAATTTTGGGTACCCAACGTGGGCAGTTTTCTAAATTTAAGTTTTCCAGTAAAAAAATTCAAGAATTACTGATCGTGAGATTTGCTGAACTTCTGTAGCAAGGGCACTAAGTGTAAACTTACGGCTGTGCCTAATTTTCTTCTCAATTGTGTGAACCAGTTCATCAGTAACCACTTCGTTCTTCATCGTGCACTTGATCGCGTCCTGAACTGAACAGTCTGACCCATCTTCCAACCATTGAATCACTCATAGCATTTTGACCGTAAACCTCGCAGATTTGCCCATGAATTTCCTTTGGTTTAACTTTCTTCGCATTTAGAAAACGAGTCACAGATCAGATTTCACACGCCGCGGCATTTTCAATTACGGCTGACATTATAAAGAAGCACTACAAAGCACACGTCGGCAGCAGCGATCTTCTCCTTGAGTCGGAGTAACTGCCGCGCATCCTCAGAAATGTGATCGTAGCGCAGCTGCGAATTGAAATAAAAACGGAACGTACTTTGTGAACAACCCTCTTAGATACTAGAAGACAAGCGAATGATTCATCTTTTACACCAATACCATCTTCACGAAAAAGGGTTCTTCGTAACTTCATCTCAACCAATCGTAATACATTACCAGAATTGATTACCAATCTCCAACATATCTGACGCTTCACTAGACAAATAGTGGCACATTGCGCCGTTCCTATTGGTCCCGACTGCCTTACCGGCAGGTGAATGTGCAATGCGTCTTGGAATACACAGAGGCCTGCGGCGTTTTGCAGGCGCGGGAAGTATCACTGGTGCCATAACTTACCTTCACATAATCTCTCTCACGATTTTGGAGTATTTGTGTTTGTTGGAGCCCCAGTACTTTCCTTGTCAGAACGTATTGACTGAACCACGAATGAGCGATGTAACACGCTACGTCTCACAAGGAGACCTAAGGGTGTCGGATTTTAAAATTTCAATATTTTTATGTTACGTGAAGTTCAGAACTTAAATAACCAACAGTCAAAGCCATTCGATGCAACTCTCAAAAATTCTCGAGAAAATCGACTTTGAGGTTTCGCAACTTAGACGTAAGTACCAATAATTGAAAATATTGCAGCATCTGTCGGTGTAGCTCAGGTGCTAGGGTTCTAGCTTCGCAACCATAGAGTCGGTGGTTCGGATCCAACTGTGACAAACCTTTTTTGCGTTTTCGAACTCAGTTATATAAAACATTTTGGGATCTCTAATTCCACGTGTTGTGTCAGTTTTTGTTTATGTCTATGTAAACCTTGTCACGGAAAATGATGGTTGAGAAAGTTAGCTGCTTGGAAAGCCATTAGTAACTATGGAGTAATGCAGATGACTTTATGTGTAAATTAAAGATATCTTCTTTCCTGGTACCATGAAACGAACAAGTGTAGGTTCCAGATTAAAGTTTGATCCCCACAGCACGTCGCCATTGCAGCAAATCGGGACTCAGAGTTCGTCTTCTCGAAGTGCTGTGTTTCCGTGTCCTGTCTGTCGACATCTGCTTCATTTTCCCGAAGTTAATTCTTTTAAATGTTTATTTAATTATGTGTCTAGTTCCTCTGCTCTTAACTCTGAGGGAATAACTCGCTGAGAGCTCCGTACTGAGATTTGTTTGTCACGAGATGCCCTTCTCTCGACTCTTTCGATGTCCTCCGTCAAACCCACCTGATAAGGATCCCACACTGGGCAGCAATACTCCAAAAATGGACGGACAAGCGTAGTGTATGCAGTCTCTTTAGTAGTTATGTTGCGTCTTTTAAAGGTTCTGCCAATAAATCGCAGTTCGCCTTTCCCACGACATTATCTACGTGTTCTTTCCAGTGTAAGTCTGAAGTAATAGTAATTCCGAGGTATTTTGTGGAGTTTACAGCCTTCAATTTTGATTGATTTATCTTGTAAACGAAGTTTAACGGATTTCTTTTCGTATTCATGTGGACGACTACACACTTCGCACTATTTAGAGTTAATTAAAATTTTTTACACCATAGTGATATCTTATTTAGATCGTTCTGCAGTTGGTTTTGATCTTCAGATGATTTTTTACTAGACAGTAAATAACGGCGTCATCTGCAAAGAACCTGCAACAACAACTTAGATTTTCCCCCTAAATCATTTATGTACATGAGTAACAGTAGAGGACCAATAACACTACCCTGTGGAGCGCCCGATATCACCTCTGTTTTAGTTGATGCCTTACCATAGATTACTACGAACTGTGTCCTCTCTGACAGGAAATCCCTTGTTCAGTCGCAAATTTGGGGTGATATACCATAACCATGCAATTTGATTGAAAGCCATCTGGAAATCAAGAACTATGGAATCGATTTGCGAACCCTTGTCGATAGCACCCATCACTTTGTGTGAGTGAAGAGCTAGTTGTGATTTGCATGAACGATATTTTCTAATTCCGTGTTGATATTGGGCCAATAGATCATTCTGTTGGAGATAATTCATAATATTTGAATACAGGATATGATCCAAAACCCTGCTGCAAATTTTTATTTAATTTCTGATCTCCACGTACCAAAAATATCAAAAAATCCTAAAATGCGGCACCCATAAGTCTCCTTGTCAACGCCAATTTTCCACGACTTGTAGAGAAACGCTGTATCGACCTGATCTTACCGGGTCACGGAGGAATAGTCCAGTCAAATGGTTGTTTCAAGTCGAAAAATTTGGTGTAATTGTTTTTAGTGGTTTATTTTATGTTTTTTGGGGTGCTGAACACGAATCTGAAGTTTTCCAACAAAAATTCCCTCGGCAAATATGATAAATAAACAAAAAATCACTAAAAATCACATTTGTTTGCGGTTATCAACTTATAACTCATAAAGCAAGCTGTTTACACGAAACGTGGCCCCGTAGTAAAATAAAGAGGAGAAAATTATCTACAATTTATGTCTGTAACATTTTTCTGTAAGTCGTATGGTTTCCACAAAAAACAGTGGTAAAATATCAGGAAAATCAGTCATTTTTTGAAAACAGCAAAAAAGAACATTAATATACAGTTTTTATTTCATGATATTAAAAATGATTGTAAATCCTTATAAAAGAGATAAAGTTTTGTACAATTTTATATGATTTACGTGCTGATACGGGCCTTCTTAGACACGGATTGCGTAATTTCGTCGGAACAGCCCTTCAGGTCTTCAAAGCCTAAAACAAACAATCAATGCCCTAATCCCAAATACTTCACAATTTATTAAATAGGTATGAAAGCAATACTTATTATGAAACCTTCTTTCAATCACAAATCTGTAGTAAGTGTAGAAATAAAGGTGCGATAGAAGTATTTCTGCATAGTGCTCTAATGGCTCTCGAATAGGCGTGTCCTGTCAGGATTTTCTCTGTTGACTGCTGGGCAGAAATAGAATTGAACAACTCCTTCAATCCACTACCATCCATGAAGTAGCCTATAGCCTTCAAGAACGACATCAAGAGATGAAACCAACCTATTCTAATGATGACATTATCAAAATCGGGATCTCTTTGTTGGAAGCTACAGTAAATCTTGCCTTTAGGTATGGAGGCTAGTCGAAGGTGTTCGCAGTTGCTTGTTGATTCATTGATTTGCTCTGTTCTATGGATGCGACTAAAGCTGTGTATATTGTATTGTGATCAGATGGTGAAACGTTTATAAATGGTAGACAAGCAACATAGGTTGTATGAAAGGGGAGACTACTTGTGATTTGCTCAATGAAGCCACTCCATCCTGAAATACCAGGCGGATCTTTCCACTTGCCATAAAGCCAGAGTAGATCTGATAAAGACGGTATTATTGTAACAGGTGATACAAATAGCGGTTTGAGATCCTCAATGTTGATATTCTTTAACCCAAGAGAACGTGTCCTCTCAAAATGTTTTAAAGAAACAGCTCCCATCTCACCAATTAGTGGAGCTGGTATTGGTTTCTTTACTTGGACAATTCTTTGATCCGGAGCAATGGCATTTCTAGGAGTAATCAAATGTATTCCTCCCATTGCATGGAAGGTATTATATCCATCCAATGTACGTGTGTTAAAATCAGCGTTGTCATGAACAAATTGATGGAAAGCTGTCGGATCTATTTGTAGTGGTGGCCTCGTGATTGCTGACACTTCAAGACGAACAGCTTCGGAATAAGAGGCGCAAAATCCCAAGAATGACACAACATCAATCAGTTTTCGTGATCCATACTTATAAAAGAAAGCTGATACCTCAATTTGTAACGGTGAAAGGAAAGAAGTTGGCCTGACAGCACTAATAACACTGTGTGAAATGGTTAAAAAACATTTTTCCACTTTTCAGTGCTTATTCGCTTCTTCTTGAGTACCAGTCTTACCAAGAATGAGAACCTGCAGGACAAGGTTTTCATTTTCGTCCATGAAAGAGTCTGGAGGAGGATAGTCGTCCATAGCATATCGTATCTCTTTACGAATTACATCAGCTGCTGTCTCAACTAATCGAAGACATTCTTTCCGTTCTGACGAACGTCTTTCCTTGTACCACGATTCAGTCAAAATCTTATGGCCTGTGTTTTTGAAACATACAATTGTATTCTGTATGATATATGATACGATAATATCATCCCCATATCTATCCAATAAATGTTTTATTACAGTTCTTCTTTCAGGAATGAAGTTGCCCTCTATTTGATTTATTAGCTGATCTAATGAAAACTGACATTCCTCGTCATTCCTTTCCATTAAATTGAAAATGTCATTCATAGCCCTCTGAATCTCTTCAGCATAAGAGCCAACGGCTTTCTTTTTATCAGCCTTGGACCTACTAATGTAAAGAATTTTAAACATTTTTCACGGTACTTACAGTCAGCAGCCACCATGACTGTTATCGGCTGGATCCTGTTAATAACCGCTGCACCGAAATCATCTCCACGTAGTTGAGCCTGTTTCATAACTGTGTCTTTCATCTCAATTTTCGTCACCAGATGCACCAAATTACGTTTATGAGGAGGCAGTCGTTGTTGTAACCTTGCGTAATCTTCAGGAATACCTGTTCCACTCACAAAACAATGTGTTTTCCAATGGAAATAGTCAGAGGATGATCATAATTTTCCTGAAGATGTGCTTGGTTCAGCTGCTTTCTTCAAGTCGGCAGCTATCATTCATTTATGTAACTTTTCTGGCATGAAACATATACGCTGACAGATGTTTTTTCCCGCTAAAACAGCCACCTTCCTATCATTTTTTTTACTACATCACGTAAAGTTTCTATTCCTTTTTCCTTGACCACTATCACTGCACCCACACCTAAATCTTTTTCACAAATAAATCACTTATCACTCGACAATGCGCCCGAGTTGTTGTGCTGTATCTCAACGAAAACATTCAAACATAGCTTCACGTCTTTGAGAGAAAAGGAAGTAGCACGATCACGGCAGCGAACGTACACAAACTGGAGAATTGAGGACAGTTCGGTGTTTCGGCAGGAAGAGCCCCCTTCGCCTTTCATAAATTTAAGGGCAGCGGCCGCAAAGGTGGGACGGAGGGGCGGGCCGCATCTACGTGTAGACGGACAGCGTGGGCGCGCAGCTGAGTGCACGGCCACAAAGAAGAAGAGCTGCTTCCATGGTTCGCAAGGTAAACACGTTGAAAGGCAAGGAACTGCTGATGAAATAATCCACCCGAAAAAACTCGCAAATTTTTTTTCTATTTCCCAAAAATTTACTGATTTCACCGCTTTTTCAACGCTGTTTAACATGGAAATCATACGACGTACAAAAAATGTTACAGACATAAATTGTGGGTAATTTTCTCCTCTTCATTTTATTACTGGGCAACTTTTTGTGTAAATAGCTTGCTTTGCACTTTATAAACTGAAAACCACTGACAATTGTGATTTTTAGTTGTTTTTTGATGATTTCTCATATTTGCCGATGGAATTTTTGTTGGAAAACTTCAGATTCGTATTCAGCAACCCAAAAAACATAAGATAAGCCACTAAAAACAATTACACCAAATTTTTCGACTTTCAGCTCTTTTTGTGCACGATTTGACTGGACTAGAAGTGAAAGTAGGCCACGGAGTTGCCGGATGTGTGCCGATGGTCCATCGTAATGCCCCAGAGTGGTCCCTCCGGCGTCGGCGTCCGTGTCCCCCCTCCCCCCGCCCCCCTCGCTTATGCAAAGCAGCCGGCAGCCAGCAGAGACACCGCCTCCACTTGCCGCTGCAGCCATTGCCGCCTAATTGCTCGCGCTAACCGCTCTCTCCGGCCGGCGGCAAGCTCCGCCCATCAATAACCCGTCTGCCAATCCGCGGCGCGCTAATCACTCGCCCGACAGCAGGTGTTTCCCACCCGACCCAACACCGCAGCCGTTTCACACCGCGGTCACACTAGGTTCGTTCCAGCAGCTGCCAGACTGCTCGACGCGCATGCGCAACGCTGAAATTGTGTTCCAGCAGCGCCTTCTCCCGCTGCTGGCTACTTGGACTGTGGCTGTTTGGTGTTCCAGCAGTTGCCGCAAGCAGCCAGACGCTACCCGGAAAAATATTTCTGCCGCGGGCAAGCTGCCAATTTGCGCATGCGCAGAAAGGTCTGAGTTAGAGTGGGGGGTAGCCATCACGTGATACGTATGTGTTTGTAGCGTGTTTTTCAATTATTTCGAAGTCACTGCAATCCCACATGAGATAAGATATTTCTCGTTTATACTCTTTTGTTATTAGGAAGGAAAGTGTTTTAATTATTCCTTTAAACTCACCTTCGACTGCAGCCAGAAACAGTGCAAAAAGTGTTCTGTAGCAGTACATTATTTTTTTTTTTTTAATTGAAAATTATATCTGCGACACTTGTCGCAAGCATCCGCTCTCTCTGCCAATAAATCTCTGATTATCCTTGTTTTAATTAATACATTCAACTATTTCAAACGATCTGGAGAGAAAACGGAATCGCTTGTCGTCTTTCGTTTTTCTACCTTTATACTGAGCGGACGTATTTTACTCGACCTCCAAAATCATGTAAGTGTGAGCTCTGGTTAGCACCCTTTAACGTAATAAACTTTAAATTTCATTTGGAATTCCTATTTTATTTAAATAATGACTATTTCTCCCCACTTTTCATTTAATTTATTACTTGATTTTCAGCAATATTAGTAAATTGTGCTTGGTCATTGTTGCCTATTGTCTCATGATGACAAAAGAACATTCTCGATGCAAAATTTATTTACTCTCATTTTATATTAAAAATTGAATTCAATGCCTACAGGAAATCTTCATTATGTTAAAAGCAAAGTCCGATAATTTCTTTATCTTTCGATAACCATAGTGATCAAAATTGCACACGGTCTTAAAACTTGAATAATTAATAATCATGAAACCAAGCACGAGAACGAAGAACGAAGATATTAATCAATTCATACAGGTTCAACTGCAGTGCCACGGCTTCCACCAATGAATACATACCAGGTAACTGACTCCGCTATTTTCTTATGTAATGGTGCTTTCTGGTGTTGTAATTTTTAACTTACATTGCTACTGAGAACTGATAACCATTTCAAAAATTAATATTCATTGCTGGTCTTACGGTTATTTAAATTTCAGTTCCGGTTTTCAACTTTGATCTTGTGACAACACCAGCGATTAAAAAAAAAAAAAAAAAAAAAAAAAAAAAAAAAATGCCACCGCATTGCAAGTATCAAGCAAGGGTTTTTACGTCATAGTAGCTGCGCATGCGCAGTAACACCTGTTTCTTAGCGCTTGAAAGTAATCATCTGGCAGCTGCTGGAACGAACCTACTATTTACGTGACGTCACATAGACATTCTACAGATCTGTTTCCATATTTTCAAATGGGGCAATTCACACCGACCTCTCAGAGCGTCACAGACGCCACACACGTCGACAGACGAATCTGCGGGATCGCTCCGTGACCGATCCTTTCGAAACGTCTGTCGACGTCTGCGGCCTCGCGCATGCGCAGTGGCCCACTACACAGCCGCGCGCATGACCACTTCACACACTGTCGCTTAGTTTCGTGTTTCAACTCGTTACAACAAGAAGCTGTTTTGTTGTTATATGTACAATTTCTCATAATTAAAAAAAAAAGTCATTGCCTTTTGTAAAATGTTAAAAACTATCAATATTTTGTAGAGAATTAGTTTTGGTTGATGGTCACAGGAGGAGAGTTTGATGAACATTTAGGAATTAGGGGAAAAATCGAACTCGGCAGCCACTACCATTAAATGTTGATTTATTTTTCCTTTATACCAAAAAAGTATTTGGTTTTGACGTAAAGAGAATTAAATGATAATAGATGCTGGCATTCAAAGGAAATCCATTTTTTTACCAAAATTATGTTACGACTGCAGTACGAGTTCAATTTTTTTTTATTTATTTTTTTTTTTTTTTTTTTTGTATAGCTTATGGAACTTAACTACGGGGTCATCAGTCCCTAAACTTACAAACTACTTACGAACTAGCTAATACTAAGGACAGCACAAATATCCATGCCCAAGGGGGGATTCGAACCCCAGACCGTAGTGGCCGTGTAGACCGTGACTGGAGCGGCTCAGTCCCCTCGGCCACCGCGGGCGGCAAGTAAATTGTATACAGTATTAGTAAACTTACCTTAGGCATAGCGCCAATCTCTCCCTGCTAGAAATAGATCTCCTGTAATTGGTGTCTTTTTTAAGTAATATCGTTATTTATCAGTGTTAATACATCTTCAAACTCAGGTTTAGAAAGCCGAAAGTATGTTGTGAACCTGTAATCATCTAGCTCCAAGTCCTCCATCAGATGTTCCCGTCTCTGATTGATGCGGTGTACTCAGTGCATTCGGTTTGTAACAGAGTACAACAGCACGTCTTCCTCATCACTACTCGAACTGCTTTCGCCATCACCCAACCAAGGCACGCTTTTAGTAAACGCGCAGTCGCACCACGAACCACCTGCCATCTTACTTGTTTCAACTGAACTGACTAGAGCAGGAACGATGTCCTAATAGCTCACAGGCGTCGGTGGCGGTGTGAATTGCGCGTCTGTCATGTGACATAGTGTGACCGCGGTGTGAAACGGCCTTTTAAGAGCGGTTCCTTGCGCCAGTGCTAGGTTTCTCGATGTGACATCGCGAAAGCACAGCGTCTTGTTCGCCGACGATTTACTGTCGTTGACAGAAAGTAGTCCAAAATAGTAAATCAGGCACTGCCAGCGTAAAATGTGGTTGGCTGCACGTAATTTATATGACGTTTCTCCCTTATCGAGCCTGCATTTGGCATTCAGGTGGTCCAAATTTACGAGCAACTCCTTCAATTCGCTCCGTAATCATTCGCCATTAAAGAAAATTGGCAGTCACAATACCGTATTTGGTGGAAGATGATATACATCTTGCGCTCACTCGACCAATCTCATTTCGACGAGGGAGTGAATTATGCTGCTTTAAACTACTCGTCCGCCGAATGACACTGAGTATTAATATTCTTAACACTTAATGGACATCAAAACTTCTTAATTTCAACATTCATTTGGTGTGTAATTGCATGCAAAGATATAGGCCTACGTATCATAATATCGTATATAAAGTCTTTTTTTTTTTAATTTTTTTAATTTTTTTAAAATTATTTTTGGTGCTCAGCTCGCAAATTTATGAAAGATGACATCCATTTCCTCCCTGGCTGTACAGAATCATTGTTATTTAAATCACCATCAGCTGATTTCGGCTGTCACCTCCTGCTTCATTATCCTGCTTGCAATACGGAATGGACTACATCTATAAGGAGCTCTTTTAATTTGTAACACCCTTGCTTTAAGATTCAAAAAAATGTTCAAATGTTTGTATAGCTTATGGGACTTAACTACGGGGACATGTCCCTAAACTTACAATTTATGAACTAGCTAACACAAGGACGTCACAAATATCCATGCCCGAGGGGGGGATTCGAACCCCGCCGGCTGCGGTGGCCAAGGGGACTGAGGCGCTTCAGTCACGGTCTGCACGGCCACTACGTTCGGGGGTTCGAATCCCCCCTCGGGCATGGATATTTGTGCCGTCCTTAGTCTTAGTTAGTTCATGAGTAGTTTGTAAGTTTAGGGACTGATGACCCCGTAGTTAAGTCCCATAAGCTCTACAACCATTTGAACATTTGATTCGAACCCTCGACCGTAGTGGCCGTGCGGACCGTGACAGGCGCACCTCAGTCCCCTCGGCCACCACGGCCGGCTTGTAAGATTCCATATTACGAATAAATAATGGAATAATATAATTAAGCATCTCTAATAATAATAATAATAATTTCATGTGGCTCATTGGCCTGGAGCAAGTCTTTCAATTGAACGCCACTTCGGTGACTTGCGTGACCCTAGCCTACCCCAGTTATCCAACCAGGGAAAGGGGACCTACAGCTTAACTTGGAATCCGAACCACGTGTCATTTCTGGCGACTCCCATCTTTGAGAGGTGAAGGATACATGGGATACTCTGCAAATCACATTTAAGTACCTGGCAGACGGTTCACCGAACCACCGTTATACTATTTATCTCTCATTCCTTTCTCGAATAGCGCGCGGGAAGGAGGAACACCTGAATCTCTCCGTTCGAGCTCTGATTTCTCGTATTTTATACTGATGATCAATTCTACCTATGTAAGTGGGAGTCAACAATATATTTTCGCATTCGGAGGAGAATGTTGGCGATTGGTGTTGTGTAAGCAGCCCACGCCGCAGCGATAAGCGTCTTTTTTTAAAATGATTCCCATCCCAGATCCTGTATCATTTCCGTAACGCTGTCTCCCCTGTATCGTGACAACACGAAACGAACTGCCCTTCTTTGGACTCTTTCGAAGTTATCCGTCAAACCCACCTGATAAGGATACCACACTGGGTAGCAAGACGCCAGCATCTTTTAAGGGTTCTGCCAATAAAACTCAGTCCCTGGTTCGCCTTTCCCACGACATTATCTACGTGTTCTTTCCAGTTTAAGTCTGAAGTAATAGTAATTCCTAGGTATTTAGTGGAGTTTACGGCCTTCACTATTGATTGATTTATCTTGTAAACAAAGTTTAACACAATACTATAAGAAGAGCCAGTGAAAGATACAGTACATCGTACAGTAAGATGAACAGTTGAATGAACAATAAAACACTAATAAAGGGACATTAAAGTAGAAATTGAAATAATTAGCACTGAAGGATGTTCGGCTATTCTTACATGAGTGCAATATTCAACTCTGCAACGGTTGATGAAGGTGCTGTTCTGTCTAGAATGTGTCTGCCATGTACATCTCAGACATGCTCAATCGGGTTAAGTTCACTGTACGAGCTAGCCACTCCATTCGTTCAATTCCCTCAGCTTCAAGCGTCTTGTCCACAACTCTGTGGGCGGGCGTTATCGTCCACCAGAAGGAACCCATTTCCTATGGCACCAGCGTAGGCCACACAAAAAGGTCGAAGAATCTTGTCCCTATTCCTCTGAGCAGTCAAAGCTCCGTGCATATCGACATAGACGCCCGCCAATATTGACTCCTTCCCTCAACATTGGTCCACCATTACGATATGGGTACATCACATGGAGTCTGTCAGGGTTCTCTGTACAGGTGCGGCATATCGACAACTCAATGCGACTGTGGTGTTTTGCGTCAGACAATAGATCACATCGTGTATGACTGCAACATCAGGTCGTACCCAGGACCAAAAACAGACCTATATAGAGAAATGCTGCAGTTTCCGGCACATCAGCAGGATTTTCTCCATTTAGGGAGCCACCATTGTCTCGTTGAACACAAAATCGTGACTCATCTGTGAACAGAACCCTGCGCCGTTCGTTACGAAACCAATCCTAATATTCCTCCGCCCAGTTTGTGCAGGCTAAACAGTGTTGTGGTTTTAATAGTCGACACACACTATACGCCCCAGTTCATAGAGTCACACTCCCGAAGTCGGTTTTGTGTTGCTATTGCGCGTCCTGCTGCTGTTTGGAGAGTGTGTTGCAGATGAGTAGCGTTCAGCCTCGTTTCGGGCTGTTAACAGTGATTTATTGCAAATGTTACCCGAGGACAACCGAGATCTTGCATTCGTTTAACAGTTCCTGTTGTCTGAAATCGCATCCAGGTCCTGAAAATTACGCTTTGGCACCAATAGCTGCAGCCACCGCCCTCTCTGTCCCTCTCGCAACAACCACAAGACGCGGATTTCAGCATCACGAGAGCAATGGCGGACGGACTGAAGCGCTGTCAACTTCACAGCTCTCTGGTAGTCTTGCGTAGTTCGCTAACGAACTAGTTCGGAACAGCGCTCCCACAAGCGAATTACGCGAACTAGTTCGCAGATCCCTCGCCTCTTAGTTCGTCTGCTCCTTTTCCGAAGACTGCCGGGAAACAGCGAGAGGACGCGAGACCGCGCAGAATCGAGTGATTCCCTTCTGCCATTTACCTTCATTTCGAGCAGAGATGCAGCTCAGGTGTAGTTTCATAGTTCACTGCCACAAGAAATCTATTTTAAAAATAAAGTACTGCGAGTACTCTGTATGCAAAGTAGTTGAATACAATTGTATCACCCATTCGTGTAAATAACTGCTTTATTTGCCCAAGTATTTGATGTAAAATTGCCCAAAAATACGAGTAAGAGCACACGCTTTGGCAACACTGATTGATTATATAAAAAAGCTGTCATAAAAAAGAGCTCTTTTAGTAATGGTAGCAAAAGCCAAAAAGAGCGGACGAACTAGAAGCAGCGGACGAACTAGGAACAGCGGACGAACAGGAGCAGCGGACGATGCCAAACGTATCTCGCTTCATAGTTCGTTGGATTCTTTTCCGAAGACCGATGGGCAGTAGGGTGCGTAGCAGAATTAAAAATCACGTGTTTACCTTCTGCTGATAAGTCATTTCGAGGTGAGCGTCTGCCTGCTAAATTATATAGTTTAGTGTTACAAAATTTCTGTTTTGATGTGTTCTGAACTCTGCAATATCTGACTAATAAATTCCATAATGCCAAGATATAAACTGTAAACTTAAACGCGAGAAATTACCCAAAAACTGTTTCTTTTGGTTTGCGTGATATCGTTAGCGGCTCAAGCAGCAAGCGCATGAAGCAGCTAGGTGGGGGAACTTCCCCCTCCACCTGCACTCGCAGACCACGCCGCTCAGCCGTTACTGGGAGCGGACGAACTAAAATAGCGAACTAACGTGAGTGCTCCCAATCGCGAACTATTATGCGCAAGTCTACTCTCTGGCCCGACCCACAGAAAGACACACTGACACTGGTTTCGAACTCAACCGCAAACAATCGAAAGCGCTTAAGAAGATCCGAACATCACATGGAGTCTGTCAGGGTTCTCCGTAAAAGCGCGGCATTTCGCCAAGTCCTCAATGTGACCGTGGTGTTTTGCGTCAGACAATAGTTCACATCGTGTATGACTGCAATATCACATTGTACCCAGGACCAAAAACCTATATAAACTGACAGATGCTGCAGTTTCATGGCTGGATGGTTTAGACATTAATATGTAAGGACCATGTTCGCTGCATATATTTCTTTATTCAGTTAACTTGCGTAAATTTACTGCTCATATTAATGTATTTAAATTAAATATTTCAATTTATACTTTAATGTTCCTTGATTAGTGTTTTAGTGTTCATTCAACTCTTCATCTTACTGTGCGACGTACTGTATCCTTCACTGGCTCTTCTTATAGCATTGTGTTACCGAGCCTTTTTTAAAATTCCGCTGCATCACACATTGTAATGAACTTTTCACTGTATCTGTGCATACTTCTTTTGTAACTAATGCACAAAAATTTTGATATAAGCTGTTTGTTGTCTCGGGCTCCCACCTGGAAAACTGTCATTGTCTAATGTACCTTACATGTCCAAGTTTTTCTTTGTCCGATATCATGTGTGCCCGATGTATAAAAATTGGAACCCTGTAATTAAAACTATCAAGGCACAGCGGAATCGACGGAAACATTCGATTCTCAATGATTAGAGAAGTTTTCACTTTCACCACCGAGGGCAGCACACACAGCTCGGCTGTACCGCCCATGTCACCATCTAACACATGCGCAGAAAGACACCAGCGCATTTCGTATGCGCAAAATTAATGGAAGAAAAAATACGCCGGGAAAATATTAGAAGTCACAAGCCACTAATTGTTTTGACGAGTGTATTTTAATTATCTTTGCGTGCAATAAATACATTGTTATGCATTGAAAGTACATGTGAAATCTTTTTGACTTTTGAGACTCGATTCTGGATAACAACGTGTTTCTCGCATGCAAAGATAATTAAAAGTAGTTGGGCATCATTATGCACATCAGGTCTGAAAGGGTTAATATTAAGGTATTAATAAATCATGCTTATTTATTTCTCCTGCCAAGATCACGGCATTCAGAACTCCATGTTACGTCTAACCATACTTGCTAAGAAATGTCACTCTCATTAATATTAAGCAGTTTTGTAATTGCGTTATTGTTGCATGTGAGTAGTGACTTCTGGCAGCGACCGCAGGTTTTGACATTAGTAGAAACAAAGAATTTGCCCCATGCACGTGATTTAGAAATTTTTACGACATCGCAGTATTTTTTATCATTTTTACATCTTATCGATATTTTGAAAATTCTTTTTCGAATAATTTTCCAGATATTTGTCAGAAAAATGAAGTTCCTTATTTCAAAATACCTCCGTAGTCACCCCTCTGTGCCCGCTCGTGATGACATCTACCAAAAGAACAGACACCATATTTGATCCTTCACTCCATTGTGAGAAATTCATGAATTGAAGATATTAGCTGTCAATGGACATTGAAATACAGTGATAGGAAAGTTGAAGTTCCTACCCAAATGCAGGGCTCGCCGTATCTCTACTAGAAGGCACTATTACGTCTCCCCTCAGACCTGAATTTCCGCGTTATCCACACATAGCTGTATTAGTACGCCTACCCATTATCCTCGTCGCTCGCTGCATTTCGCTGATTACTCGAATTCGAGCCAAGTGTCCGACTGCATTGAATGGATCATTCACCTGTCGTCGTATTAATTATAAACGTGGTGCTTGTTCCTTCACTGCAATACACACCAAGTTCGAACACTAGCGGAATCGGTGATTTGTTGTTGTTTTTGAGGGGACTAAACAGCTAGGTCATCAGTCCCAATCGGTGATTTGCCAGGTCTACTACGTCAGATATGTGTGGATAAGTTAAAGATTTGTGCCTGACGGGAGGCTTGCTAGAGCAGTCCGTGCATATATTGTGTCCAGATAGATCAGTAGTCAACACAGGTTTGGTAAGAGCTGCGAGGAAATGATAAGGTACTGTGCTCTAATTGCACTACACCTATGCTGAAGAAAATTTATTACAGTAACGACAGTTATAGTCGTCACTAGTTCTGAACCCAGTATGTAGAGAAATTTACTTTTGTAAAAATTGACACTCTCAAAACTTGAAAGCTAACGATACATTTCAAAACTTCAGTCAGGATACATGAATTAATTTTGACAAGACTGTAAGAGGAGAAAAACAGCGATCTATTTGGTATGATCAATATTACAAAAAACAGTCTTTATCGCAGAAATTAACAGTTTCTAATTTACCGGTTTCGACCTGATGTAGGTCATCTTCGGAATTACAATTAGCACATGTGGCCAGTGCTGCACTCGCCTGGGCTGGGCTGTCATGGGCTGGATAACGTGAAATTCAGGTCTGACGGGAGACGTAATAGGGTATTCTAGTAGACGTAGCCTGCTGGCAGCAAAACAGCCCAGGACAGCCCAGCCCAGCCCAGCCCAGCCCAGCCGAGTGCAGCACTGGCCACATGGGCTACTTGAAATTCCCAAGATGACCTACATCAGGTCGAAACCGGTAAATTAGAAACTGTTAATTTCTGCGATCAAGACTGTTTTTTGTAATATTGAGGATACATCAACTTGCAACAATAAAAAAAATTAATAAATAAAAACAAAAAACAAGTAAAATTTCATAAATTGTATCTTACGTACGGACCAATAGCAATTACACAAACATAAATAAACAATCTTAATCCCTCATTAAAATAAACAAAAGCACAACTAACTTTCTCATACAAGTTTTCAAAATAAATATATCTCAAAATAATCTATGCCTAATGCACGTTATTGCTCTTGATTTACGTCCAAATCTATTTCAGCTAGTAGGTATCTAATGAATTTGTGAACCGTGGCCGGCCGCAGTGGCCGGGCGATCTGCAGCGCTCCAGTCACAGTCTGCACGGCCGCTACGGTCAGGGGTTCGAATCCCCCCCTCGGGCATGGATGTTTGTGTCGACTTTAGTATAAGGTAGTCCATAAGTAGTTTGTAAGTTTAGGGGCTGATAACCGTGCAGTTAAGTCCCTTAAGCTTAACAAACATTTGAAAATTTTCTTTTTTGTGAACCGATTTTCTGAACGAGCAAATATTAATTTGCAACAGGACAACAATAAAACATTACTCAATTAAGAGCCTGGCCCCCAGTAAAATCTCAATACACGCCCCACTGTTAAAAGGCCTTCCTCGTGTGTTCATTTCCAACAATTGCCGGCCGAGGTGGCCGAGGGGACTGAGGCGCTCCAGTCACGGTCTGCACGGCCACTACGGTCGGGGGTTCGAATCCCCCCTTGTGCCGTCCCTAGTATTAGTTAGTCCATAAGTAGTTTGTAAGTTTAGAGACTAATGAGCCCGTAGTTAAGTCCCATAAGCTATACAAACATTTGAAACATTTCAGCAATTACGCAATGGCCCTTTTACAATGTATTGACAGACAACAGTTGAACAGAATACCTGAAGCACATAATCCGTTTTCCAGACGTGATATAAAGTCGTTGATGAGGTATGCGCCCATATCAGTATTAATTGATAAACAGTGCTATTAGGACGCTGTGTAAAATTGTTCAGCAGGGCCTTGACGCCATACGATTTTATTATGTTAACCCCCCCCCCTCTCCACGATTCTGAAGATGATTTAATCGAAACGCGTCAATAAACGTTGACCACATCACTACCTGTGGCCCTATAATTTTACACAGCGTCCTAATAGCACTGTTTATCAATTAATACAGAATCCGTTATCACACGTTTCTTGTGGTTGAATGGCTACCCTGCCCGTGACTGGGGCAGGTGTTGCGAGTGGCAGACGGAAGCACCTGCTGAGGCACAAGCTGCGGAGTCGAGTTGCCGGCAGACCTCGCCCTACCGCGCCGCACGACGCTGCTGTTTGGAGACACGCGCCGCCCTGCTGTACGCCCCGGGGGCGCCGACCCCGCCCAGATGTAGGCTGATGACGTCTCGCTGCCTACCGGCGTCGTGGTGTCTGGCGGCGCCCGCTGGGGGAAACCCGCCTCCAGCCCAGCCCGCGTGATGACGTCGCAGGAGTGCGGCCTTGCAGAGCCACGCCGGCTGAAGGTCCTCACTTCGACGCCCGCTGTCGGTGGCGTGATGCCCTGTTCGGTGGTGACGGCGACGTCCGGCTTAAAGGCGTTCCGGTCGCGGCATTCTGCGTCATCCCACGCCCACTGCCCAGTACAGCGCCTATAAGTACTGCTTTTCTGCTGAGGTGTTGTCCGGCACGTCCCACTTGCGTACACCGAACTCCAACGCTCTGCATACCGTCGGTCCATGGTCTCAGGGCGACGACTCGTCATCCCAGTCATCTGCGGTTACTGTCATCAGCAGACTTGTTTCACCTTCTGCTTCTGCCACCTTCTGCTGCTAGAACATGTACTCGCGAAAACCTCAATATAAGTTCACTTGTTAACTGATGAAATTAACAAATGTCTCCATGCCTCTACAACAGTATTTAAATTTCAAATTTATCCAAGGCGCGTAAACAGTGTAGTAGGTGCGATCATTCTCACCTTATCTTGGCCACAACTTACAAGGAAAGTACTTGGGCTCTAACAAACACATATACATCAAAGTCGTGCGAGAGATAATGTAAAGATCCCTTTATTGCACTAGTGACACTCCCGCATCTGCAAAACTCTGCAGTTGTCCGTTAGCGGCCTCTGCTTGTGCCTTGCCACATTCCACTTTGACCTGTCGGTGCGCCAGTAGGGACGGTGTAGTGTGCCACTGAAGTTGCGTTTTGTGACATTTGTGTGGTGAAGCCTCAGACGGAACGGCGGTCGATAATCAATCCTGCTAAAGTATTGCGATTGGTTGAGATGAATTTACGAAGAACCATTCTTCGTGAAGATGGTATTGGTGTAGAAGATGAATCATTCACATGCTTTCTCGTATCTGTTATTGTACAGAAATATGAGCATAAGAGCATAAGTTAGATACTGTTGTAACACTAACACATAATGATGATAATAGGGGTGATAATGACGAAGAACTCATTGCTAGCGGTAGTGCTACGTTAAGTGCGGGAAGAGGCGATGGAAGCAGTGGCAGTCTTCCGAGAAGAAGGTTAAAGTTGCAACTATCATCACGGCTTTTGATGACAATACGCTAGAGAACATGTACGACGATTATTACATAAGTTTTAGTTCAGATATCTGCATTACGTAAGGCGTCTATAATTACATCTACAGTGCTATCTAGAGCATGATTCGAAAGTTTTGCATAAAAACGACACCCACCAGCACACTGAGGTGTACGTAGAGATACTGAAACCAAACGGTCATACAGATATGTTTGTTCGAGCCCAAGTACTTTTCTTGTTAGATCACAAGGCAACTTATACAGTACAAGTCACCAGTTAGCAAGAGCCATGAACCCGTAGAAACCTCTGTGACAGTCCCACCCAATGTCAGCGCCACAACTCTCCAGGCAGAATTTTAATACACTACACCCGCTCTAGACTAGGTTTGCTAGATACTATCCAATCCTTTAAGCCACGCATGCCCAACGCAAACACATTCCACCGGCCATATGTTCCACCAAGGCTACAACACTGAAGACAGCAAGCCGACAGCTCATGATCCTGTCGTCCCAGCGCCACTCGCCGTCACGTCTTATCGGCCACGGCCGCTGTGGAAGGAAGGGAGCCAAAGCCTTGTAGACAAACAAAAATTAATCGAAGCGAAATGGAGCGTGAGGAGGGCTATGCGAGAGGCGTTCAACGGGTTCGAAAGTAAATATCTGTGTACTGACTTGGCTGAAAATCCTAAGAAATTTTGGTCTTATGTCAAAGCGGTAGGTGGATCAAAACATAATCTCCAGACACTCTGTTACGAAAATGGTATTGAAACAGAGGATGATACTCTAAAGGCTGAATTACTAAATGACTTTTTCCAAAGCTGTTTCACAGAGGAAGATTGCATTGTAGTTGCTTCTTTAGATTGCCACACAAATTGCAAAATGGCAGATATCGAAATAATTGACGGATAGAAAAATAATTAAAATCGCTCAAAAGAGGAAGGACCGCAGGACCAGATGGGATACCAGTTCGTTTTTACACAGAGTACGCGAAGGAACTTGCCCCCCTTCTTGCAGTGGTGTACCGTAGGTCTCTAGAAGAGCGTAGTGTTCCCAGATATTGGAAAATGGTGAAGGTCATCCCCGTTTTTAAGAAGGGATGTCGAGGATATCTCTAACGTCGGTCAGTTGTAGAATTTTGGAACATGTATTATGTTGAAGTATAATGACATTTCTGTAATCTGCTCTCTAGGAATCAGCATGGGTTTCGAAAAAGGCGATCGTGTGAATCCCAGCCCGCGCTATTCGTCCACGAGACTCAGAGGGCCATAGACACGGTTCTCAGGTAGATGCTGTGTTTCTTGACTTCCGCAAGTCGTTTGATACAGTTCCCCACAGACGTTTAATGAACAAAGTAAGATCATATGGTATATAGGACCAATTGTGTGATTGGATGAGGAGCATGTCATTCTCAATGGAGAGAAGTCTTCCGAAGTAAGAGTGATGTCAAGATTCCCACAGGGGAGTGTCGTGGGTCCCTTGCTGTTCACGATATATATAAATGACCTTGCGGATAACATCGGAAGTTCACTGAGGTTTTTTGCGGATGATGCTGTAGTATGAAGAGAGGTTGTAACAATGGAAAATTGTGTTGAAATGCAGGAGGATCTGCATCGAATTGACGCATGGTGCAGGTAATGGCAATTGAATCTCAATGTAGACAAGTGTAATGTGCTGCGAATACATAGAAAGAAAGATCATGTATCATTTAGCTACAGGTCAGTTGCTAGCAGGTCAGCAACTGGAAGAAGTTAATTCCATAAATTATCTGGGAGTAGGCATTAGGAGGGATTTAAAATGGAACGGCCATATAAAATCAATCGTCGGTAAAGCAGATGCCTAAGGAAATGCAGTCCGAAAACGAGGTAGGTTACAGTAGACTTGTTCGCCCACAGCTTGAATACTGATGCCAGGTGTGGGATCCGTACCAGGTGGGGTTGATAGATGAAGATCCAACGGAGAGCAGCGCGCTTCGTTAAAAGATCATTTGGTAATCGAGAAAGCGTTATGGAGATAATCGACAAGCTCCTGTGGAAGACTCTGCAGGAGAGACGCTTTGTCGCTCGGTACGGACTTTTGTCGAAGTTTCGAGAACATACCTTTACCGAGGAGTCTAGCAGTATATTGCTTGCTCCTACGTATATCTCGCGAAGAGATCATGAAGATAAAATCGATTAGAGCCAACGCAGACAATCTTTCTTTCCGCGACCAATACGTGTCTAGGATAGGGGGAGAACCGATAGTGGTACTCAAGGTACCCTCCGCCACACACCGTCGGGTTGCTTGCGGAGCATGGATGTAGATGTAGAAACTTAGGGTTCAACGACCCGTCAACATCGTGGTCATTGGAGTTTAAGCTCGGATTTTTGATCAAGGATATGGAAGAAAATCGGCCAGCTCCACACATACACGTATCACGAAAGGCAGGGTGCGAAATTTACTGTCACCAGCTCGCCAATGGCGACCGAAAATTTGCAGCTTGCGATCTGGGATTAAATACAAATTTTATTTACTGAAAACTCTGCCGCTACGTCCAGAATTGTACAAACATGAAGAGGTAAGCAATAATTAGATTGATGAATAAGGCAAGCCTACATTTACAAGTAGTTGTATCAGCAATTTTAATTTTTAACATTCTTTCTCACTATTAGTGCCAATAACAGACCTCAATGAACGCCAATTTTGTTTTGACCATATGACTATCATACATTCTCCATACTGTTTAGGTTTGTTCAAACAGTAGTTAGCGGGTTCACGCGCATGCGCCTTCTCCTGCTCTGTCTACTTTAGGTGTGGCTGTTCCCTGTATAAACAATGACAGCTAGCAAATTCATTAGCAGTCTAGTATTTTTTCCTCTGGCGCTTCCAAGCAGCGAATGCGCATAGCTGTTATGAGTTTGGGTAGTGTTAGACTCAGGTGACGCCGGCCGCGGTGGCCGAGGGGACTGAGGCGCTTCAGTCACGGTCTGCACGGCCACTACGATCGGGGGTTCGAATCCCCCCTCGGGCATGGATATTTGTGCCGTCCTTAGTAGTAGCTAGTTCATAAGTAGTTTGTAAGTTTAGGGACTGATAATCCCGTAGTTAAGTCCCATAAACTTAACAAACATTTGAACTCAAGTGACTCGCGTTCTTATTTCCGGCGGATTCTTAACAGTCTTGAAAGCTGTCGTGTTCCCATGTTAGACTATGTGTCATAGTCGTTAGGCAAGTATTTTATTTAATTCTATGAAACACCTTTACACATCGTTAGCTGATTAATCTGCGAGAATTCAACCAGAAATGGCGCGGAAAACGTATAAGCAGAACAATAAAAAAATACTAAATATTAAATGAAGGATACATGACTATGCTGAGTACGGATACACTGGAGGATATCCTGATAATATCTGTGAATGGCTCTCCTCCGAGTTTCACCCAAAAGTACCATTCATAACAGGTACTTCTCAGCACAAAGCCAACGCTACACAAAAGTGAAGTGATACACTATGGTACTGGTATTTTTTTATTAAACAATTTGATGTGGTATTATGTGTTAAACTGTTGTTCTAACAGTTACGGGAGTGAGGTATGGCAATTATTCCATATTAAGATAAAGGATTTGTGGCGATCAAAGATCTTAGACTGGCTGGTGGCTTAAGAACTAAAATATCGCACCCTGACGTAAGGGTTCTTCGCAAGTTCAAGTGGTCTGTCGTTTTCACTGTTTGCGTAGTGCTGAATTACATCGCAGTTGTAGCAGGAGTAAAATTTTGAAAAATTATTTTGAAAAAGAATTGCTAAAGTTTCGGATTGTAAGAAGGTAAGAGGGAGATTTCTAGTATTACGTAACCATTTGCTGCTTCTAACTTAGATTCGCATCCGACATTGTGACAAGATATCTTACTGGTTTTATTTATATATCTTTTATATATATATATATATATATATATATATATATATATATATATATATATATATATATATATATATATATATATATATATATGTAACGAAAACTGGATCAGATTACATTACATACCACCAGGCCATCTTTCCGTTTAGTTGTTGTATTACGTCTGCGGTTTACTGCAGTAATTCTGGTTCTCCGGCCAACTTGCTTGTAATTTTGGGAATGTTTTCCGCACCACTTTTGTTGAACGCCGAGTTAGTTGTCATCGCTGGTGCAGTCTCGCTAAATGCGAACACGAACAGAAAACAAACACACACACACTGGCGCACTATTATATGAAATCAAGAACGTCATTTCCGCAAATCACTTTTTGTTTTGTGTGGACATATCATTAATAATTGCTTTATACTTTACAACCATTAAGCGTATTTTAATTCCGCTGTTGCAACTACGAGAAAATGCGTGTTATTTCCATCAAACGCTTTTCATTTAATTGCTGTATAACAATATTAATGGACTGTAATGGAAGATATTCACAGTCTGATTTATTTGGTAGATCTAAAAACAGTTCGTTGCAAAATTTCAAATATTTTTATTTGCTGAATTTCGTGAATCAGGAAATGCTGTGTGATTCGTTTGGTATTTTGAATCCCACACTGCTGTGCAGAATTATGCGTTTTTTTAATGCGAAACATAACACTAATGTATTACTACCGTTTGTTATTTACGTACTTCTGGCAGTATATGTGTATTGCATAGTGTTTTCAACCTTATGACGTGTTTTTCTTGTGTTGTCACTTGTTTCCTGCACTTCGTCACTCGTGTGTGACTCCATTTCTATATGTTGCTATGCTATTACAAAAGTATGAAAAATTGAGTGGTGTTGTAGTTAAAAATCTAAGAGATGGGTATATTTAAAGAGGGTGGAGGGCAGGGGGAAGCAAAAACTGAGTGAACACTATATGCAAAGCAATAGGAAGCAAAGGAAGTTAGAGCAGAATGGCGAGGAGCAAGAATTGACAACAACATTGGCATGTGAGGCGGGAGACATAGAGAGAGAAGAATCTAGAAGACCAATTTCTTGTCTTTTTCTTTTGGATTTTCAATATTTAGTTACTGGGCCTCAATACTTATAGTTACACAGTGTATTTATGAGCTGTTATTTTAAATGTAGGTGAATTTCTCTACTATGTGTGCGAATTTTATTGACTGCGACGGTACTCAGTATGCAAATTCCCCACTAGATGCAATATTTTGAATTAATTCCTTAATTGAAGATATCAAAAATATTTTTGATAATTAATTTTCGGCCACCATCATGTTTATAAAAAACAAGGAAAATTATTTTTTCATTTTACTGAGCTCACTTGCTCGGTGGCGTATGATATGGTGAAGCACATTTATTTTATAAATTCCTTAACTAATATGACAATGAGAGGCACCATCAAAGAAGACATAATTTACTCGGTACACTCTCTCGTAACTGACACTTGTTTGCCCTTCCAAAATTATGAATGATTGGGTAACTTTGTATTGAAAGAACATACTTCAGGTGCAATATATTTATCATAAATAATACATTCCGTCACACGACGAAGCTAACGGGGCATTACACAAACTTCGAAACATTAAAAAAATGAGAAATAAAAATTTTCAGTTACGTTGGCTATACATTTACAACAACAAATGTCTGACAGAGTCAAGGAAGTAGGAAACCAGGAATAAAAGTTATCTAAACTACTACTGAAAATACACAAACTTAATGGGCTGATTAAGTTCTTCAATTGGAACAAATAACCCCAGTTATAAAAAAATCCTTCAAAATAGCAATATACTGGCCGTATCCATGATGCAGGCGACACGTTATTAAATATTTGGAGCAGAAGATGGGTACTTACAAGAGTCAGCAGCGATAGGTGATGACTGCAGATCAGAGCTGAAATAAAACGCGCCCGTTTTCTCACTTCGTTTTGTGAGGGTGAAACGATATTTAACTAACAGGCTCTCTAGCATCGGTGCTGCTAGACAGACAATGAATGCACAATTTTATATCGCGAGCACACAAATAAATCATAGTGTACTTCTGAAATAGTGTTCACATGTGTAAATCACCAAGTCCAACTTGCGCCACAAAATCTTTATGGATCATGCATATTTTAAGATTTGTGAATGCTCAGAGTGAGACATCCAAAATATGTAAGTCAACTGTAGCCGCCGGAAGCGAAACCACAGGAAAAAGATCTAAATTAAGAGAACAGTACAAGTAAACAGAGAGATCAAGAGGTCCGAACACTTCGGAGTCCTCGACGCGAGACCTAAGTTGATCCGCACAATGCGGAGACCTACAAGAGAATTCCAAAATAAATCTCTCTCCTTGTCAGTATTCTTGTGTAGTTCGCGAACGAACTAATTTGGAAGAGCGCTCCACAGGAGAACTACACGAACCAGTTCGCAGAACCCTCGCCTCTTAGTTCGTCCGCTCCTTTTCCAAAGACTGGCGGGAAACAGCGAGAGCGCGCAGAATCGCATGATTCCTTCTGCCAGTTACCTTCATTTCAAGCTGAGATGCAGCTCATAGTTTCATAGTTCACTGCCACAATAAATCTATTTTAAAAATAAAGTAGTACGAGTACTCTGCATGCAGACTAGTTGAATACCATTGTATCACCCATAACTGGTTTATTTGCCTAAGTATTTATGTCAAATTGCCTAAAAATACGGGTAATAGCAGACGCTTTGGCAACACTGATTCATTATATAAAGAAGCTGTCATAAAAAAGAGCTCTCTTAGTAGCGGTAGTAAAGCCAAAAAGAGTGGATGAACTAGAAGGAGCGGACGAACTAGGAGCAGCGGACTAATTAGGAACAGCGGACGAACTAGGAGCAGCGGACGAACTAGGAGTAGCGGACGACTATGCCAAACGTATCTCTCTTCATAGTTCGATGGATTCTTTTCCGAAGACCGACGGGCAATAGCGAGAGGGCGCGTAGCAGAATTAAAAATCACGTGTTTGCCTTCTGGTGACGAGTCATTTCGAGGTGAACGTCTGCCTGCTAGATTGCATAGTCCAGTGCTACAAAATTTCTGTTTTGATGTGTTCTTCACTCTGCAATATCTGAGTAATAAATTCCATAATACCAAGTTATAGAGATAGCTCTAAACTTAAACGCGAGAAATTATCCACAAACTGTTTCTTTTGGTTTGCATGATATCATTAGCGGCTCAAGCAGCAAGCGCATGAAGCAGCTAGGTGGGGGAACTTCCCCCTCCAACTGCACGCGCAGACCACGCCGCTCAGCCGTCACTGGGAGTGGACAAACTAAAAGAGCGAACTAGTTCGCGGCTCTGCCGCGAACTAAAGTGAGCGCTCCCCATCGCGAACTATTATGCGCAAGTCTAATTGCCAGTGTTCCTGATCACGACACGCGACACACCTACGCGGCCAGAGCGCTCCAATTACCACATACAGCTAACTGCCTGCCCAATGATATAGCGAGAAGCCGTTAACAAATTACAAATGTGTCACAATCCTACGCCTCAGCGAATCACATAGCATTCTGCAGTCGCCCCTACAACCTCCTCCCACACGAGCCAAATTCCCATAGAGACGTACACAGATCCACGACCTCTCCGGAATTTACGGACGCTCTCTTTAGGTACCAGGTCTGAAAATACATAAATTTTATGGCCAATGGCGGCAGACCCCCGCTGATCCAGACAATAGAGTATGTGCCTAGCAAACTGCTGAACATTCGTCACAGAGATTAAAGTTTCCGCAACCACCCACATCGGCATTCGTAGCCGTAAAAACTACGGTGCTGTTCAGATCTCTGCAATTTTCGCCCTGAGGCGAAACGGCCGATTGTCTCGCAGTGGCGTCAGTCTGCTGGCCTTCGAGTAGAGGCCCGCAGAGCATTGTCCTGCTCTTCCACTGATACCAAACAAAAACCTCTCAGGTAGCCGTGGCCGGCCCTGGGTGGTCGCACTCCCCATCCACTGCCAACCGAACGGGACCTCACAGGCACCGGTGGCAGGAATTTCAGATTGAGCAGGGTACTAGTAATGTATCACGTGACTCACTACAACCGGAAGTCACCTACCGAAGCCGGCCGCGGTGGCCGAGGGGACTACGGCGCGTCAGTCAGGGTCTGCACGGCCACTACGGTCGGCGGTTAGAATCCCCCTTCGGGCATGGATGTTTGTGCCGTCCTTAGTGTTAGCTAGTTCATAAGTAGTTTGTAAGTTTAGGGACTGATGACCTCGTAGTTAATTGTGGCAGAAAGGACTGACCTACCGAAGTAGGTTTTATTTACCATTGAGCTCAATGCTTTTGGCACGTATTTGTTCTCGAACTTAAATAAATAAATAAACCGAAAAAGTGAAGAATGGATTCAAAGTAAACATTGGAAGATAAGGAAATTCTGAAAAAAAGTTTAACAAATTTTCCAAGTTCAATGTCCATCAGAAACCAAAAGCATTTTTAGGTGTTAAGCGTAGCCGGCCGCGGTGGCCAAGGGGACTGAGGCGCTCCAGTCACGGTCTACACAGCCACTACGGTCGGGGTTTCGAATCCCCTCTCGGGCATGGATATTTGTGCCGTCCTTAGTATTAGCTAGTTCAAAAGTAGTTTGTAAGTTTAGGGACTGATGACCCCGTAGTTAAGTCCCATAAGATCTACAAACATTTGAATTTGAATTTTGTTAAGGAAGGGATCGATTGGTAGGACACATTCTTAGACATCAAGGAATTGTGAATTTAGCGTTGGAGGGAAGTGTGTGGGGTAAAAACCGCAGAGGAAGACCAAGAGATGGATACATTAAGCAAATTCAGACAGATGTAGGTTGCCGTTCTTATGTGGAGATGAAGAGGGTTGCTCAGGATAGGTTATCGTGGAGAGCTGCATCAAACCAGTCTCCGGACTGAAGACCACAACAACAACAACAACAACAACACCTTAGGTATTGGATCGTATCATGGTTACATACTGTTTCGTTTAGTGTACAACTGGGAAATGTCACTTAGTGTGACTTAAGTCCAAGGAAGTTAGTACCTGAGTGCGTTGGAACATTTTTTGCCGTTTTGTAGGGATTTCGGTTTGCTATCTAAGGACGAAACGACAAACTGCGTAGCCTGTGACGAGGAACAGTGTGAGAGACTTGTGCGGAAATGAAGAGTTGTGATTACCCCTTCGAGTTGTCATGTTGCATGTACAGGAAGAGAAGGAGAGTAACTAATTTACTTGTCGGACAAGGTCACATACAAGAACCTGTCAACCATGGAGCAGTAACAGCCTGGTTAGCGCAAAAATGTTTTCCAGTCTTTCTATAAGATTAGGTTTTCAAATACTATTAGCTGAATCCTATAGAATTATAGGAATATTTTTTGCTGCTGACCATGAAGTAAATAATTGATGCTGTTACTGCTCCATGGTTGACAACTTCTTGTATGCACCCTAGACTGCTCGGTAGCTAGCAAACAGAATTCTCTTCAAAACGGCAAACAATTTTCCAACTCAGACAGGGAATTAACTCACACCAGGTAAGAGTGCATGTTCGCTGGTAATTACGGAAAATACAAGGCACTATACCGTCTCGACAGGACAACGATGTTCTATCAATATTTATTTCACGGAAATGAGCTGAACATATACAGCTGTATTTAGAAGAGCGGGCTTCACTTTTTCGCCTGCAGGTTGTCTCCCTATACTGTACTCTTCTTCCATTCAACGATATGCAGCAAAATTCCGGTTTCGATGTGTCACGTGATACATTTGTAACTTGCTCAATCCGATATTCCTGCGACCACAGGTACCAGGCCATGACAGGGCGTTCCCTTTCCACAGCCGAGTCGGCAAACTTTCGAAGCACAGAAATCCTACGAAGGCAAACGCCCAAGCACGCTAATTTATGGACCCCAACATACCAAATGTCGAGGCTATGTGAGAGAAAGCACGCCAGCCGTCCCCCTGCCGTCGACAGCCTGTCCACTGGACAACAGGTATCAGAAAGAATCGTAGAAAAGTTAAATAAGAAACTGCTGTAATTGAAGCTTTTTCTTAGACGAAATACACCTGTAGTAACAGAAATGGTATCAAATCTAATAAAATAGTATATCAAAACGACGCCGAGTTTCTCCACCTGCCCAAAGACAAAAATAAAATAATTAAAAGATGACTACATATTACCGCCACGTCACTGATTAACGTAAGAAACTGCATACTTCTGCAAAGCATATTGGAAGTAGGCCAGAGGATCAGAAGTGTCAAACGAAGATATAACCCAAGCTCACGGCGTTATCTGATAAGATGTAAAACGAGGCTTGAAATTTCCTAAATAAACTCAACATGTCATGCAATGAACTACTTTTTCTATCTAAGAAAATCATACTTTAGGACGTGTAGATATTATTAGACTTCAATTGAAAAACTCTGTATCTTCTAGTTTCTTTTACTTAGTCCTGTCATACTGTCATTTTCACTCAATTACATCTATATGGTAACATTTAGTTTCACTATTGCCAGCACTGTGGGGGTAAAAATGTTGGTAGCACTCCGCAAGCAATCAGTTGTCATTGTTGAGGTAGATATTGCCGGCCGCGGTGGCCGAGGGGACTGAGGCGCTCCAGTCACGGTCTGCACGGCCACTACGGTTGGGGGTTCGAATCCCCCCTCGGGCATGGATATTTGTGCCGTCCTTAGTCTTAGTTAGTTCATAAGTAGTTTGTAAGTTTAGGGACTGATAACCTCGTAGTTAAGTCCCATAGACTATGCAAACATTTGAACATTTTTTTGAGGTAGATATTGCGTGGTTGGAGCAGTTAGTAGACATTGAATTTTAACCATGAAATATAAATATTTTATTATGAATAATTATTGTGATTGATATTTGATCGTTATTGTTCGAAAAGAGGAAAGGAGATCCAAGAAATTACGCTACGATGATATGGGCATATGCAGAGAAGAGGCGAGTACTACGTGAGGAGAAGAGTTGAAATTTGAAAACTGAAGAGTCAAGAAGATGAGAAACGCAAAATTAAGGTGGCAAGACAAGGCAGCAGGGGATTTACGAGAGAAAGGTTGGAAGAGAGAAAAGCATTGGCTAGACATTTATGGAAGAGAAGAATCCAACAAAGGAACACCGACACCACGTCACGTGGGAAAAGGCTTAGGTGATGACGAAGAAGAAGATTGATCGGAAAAGTGATGTGTCGCCTAAAAAAGTTGCTTCTGTGAAACTACTACTCGAAGAAAAACAGTATTCACAGCGAGAAATAGCAGGTCACGGATTAGATTAGATTAATTCTTGTTCCATAGATCATATATAAGACATTACGTAATGATGTCGAACGTGTCAGTTTAGTAAATGTTATCTACATATGACAATCATTATCTTAAGGATTTTTATTAAATTTTTGTTGTATTTTTTGTAATTTTTAATTTATTTACTTTTTTATTTTTTTAAAGTTTTATCTAAAAATTGATCTACATTGTAGAAGGAATTACCATTCAGAAATTCCTTTAATTTCTTTTTAAATACCAGTTGGCTATCTGTCAGACTGTTGATGCTACTTGGTAAGTAACCAAAGACTTTTGTGGCAGCAGAGTTCACCCCTTTCTGAGCCAAAGTTAGATTTAACCTTGAATAGTGAATATCATCCTTTCTCCTAGTGTTGTAGCTGTGCAAACTGCTATTACTTTTGAATTAGGTTGGATTGTTAATAACAAATTTCATGAGTGAAAATGGTTCAAATGGTTGTATAGTCTATGGGACTTAACTACGGGGTCATCAGTCCCTAAACTTACAAACTACTTATGAACTACTTACGAACTAGGACGGCACAAATATCCATGCCCGAGGGGGGATTCGAAGCCCCGACCGTAGTGGCCGTGCAGACCGAGACTGGAGCGCCTTAGTCCCCTCGGCCACCGCGGCCGGCTTCATGAGTGAATATCTATATTGTGAGGCTACAGTGAAGACCCCAAGATCCCTAAATAAATGTTCCTGGTTACAGCAACGTTTTTCAGGCAGAGAAAGGTAGTCTCGATTTAAGTCCTGCATGTCTAGGGAAACAGATTTGAGAAACACTCTGGAGAACTCGTTGCTTAAGCCTCCACATTCTGCAGGAAGCTTGTTACTGCAGGGCTTTCATAAAGATCGTCGTCCAAACAAAAAAGCCAATGATTTCAAAGAGACTAAAATGGTCTCAATAAGGTTTTTTTTTTTTTTTTTTTTTTTTTTTTTTTTTTTTTTTTTTTTCACTGAATGGGAATTTGTATGTGAATCTGTATTTTGAAATATGAATATTTGTTTATTTGTTTTCAACAATGTAATGCAAGAAGTTACAATTATTTTCTTTTCTACTGGTCTTCCAGCTCAGCTTTTCTGACGAGTCTATTTTCTTCATATGTACGAAGAACGATGTAAGAAAAGTTTTCTGAGTGTAGCATAGCGGAAACCGTGCTACGTCCTCTCTGTTGTGGTGTGTAGTATTATGTCAGATGCCAACACAGGGAACCGGCCGCCTTTATATTACGGAAGGCAGTATGAAGCAAACGTGGTATGTAAGAGTTCTGGAAAATACGCTTGTACAGTTTTACCTCAGGTGAAGGATTGGTTTCGCGACGGTGATTTTGGGTTCATGCATGATGGTGTACGTTGCCAGAAAGCTTAATCAGTTGCACAGTTTTTGGTTGAAAACAACACGACAACTTTATCATGGCCTGGTAATAGACCAGGGATGAACTATATAGATACTGTGTGGGCAACTGTTAAAACAGAAATTTATGGTCAACTTCACAATGACGTTACAACTCATCGAAAAACAGATACAAATATTTATTTAGCCTGATCAGCATAAGCCCATCAGGCGCTCTCTTACATCGAACCAGGGTTTTACACATACATTACTTTACGTCTGAGTTACCTATAAAATAACAATGATTTTAATAGATGAACAATTAATAAGCTATTAATAACTAAATTTAGGCAAACTGAATACATCGTAACAAGGATATCAATAAATACTATTGACTTTAGTAAGATTAATACCTGCAGTACTACTGAGACAGCTTCTGCTGCTGCTGATGTAATAATAAAAATTACAACATTGATATTAGCAGATACGAAATGTACTTTTGAATATGCAGAAATTGATTAAGTATTGGCGAATTCTGATAGAACGAAGTTAGGAAAGATGTACCTGGTGAGAGCTATGTCAAACCGAGAATAACTGGGAATAGGTACGGCCGTGAAGTTGTAATACGAACTCAGAGGAACAGAGAATGGCGTAATTATTGCTTTAGTAGACCATCCATTAACTATCGTTTGAAGCTAACATTGTTAATCAGTTCTCTGATATAGGGAAGGAGATTGTTCCAGAGTCTGGTTCCTGCTACTATAAGGACATTGAGAAACCGGCTGCGTGATGGATAGTGACAGAAAGAGTTTTTCTCTGGTAGGAACGTGTATTTCTGTTATGTTTTTCAGACAAGAGTGTTAAGGTCGAGGAAAGATATGAGGAACAGTGTACGTTTATAAGAGAGTCGAGGAAGTAGAGTGTATGTAAATCTCTGCGCTTGTCAGCAAGGAGCCAGATAGCTGCGTATAAGATGGTGAAATAGTATGATCGAACGCTGGCGTTCATGTCTAGTTCCAGACGTCGTGAGCTTTACCAAGAAAGACCTTGCAAGATAACATCACTGTAATTAATAACTGGGATTACAAGTGTTTGTACAAGTTTCTTTTTAAGGTCGAGAGGAAAGAACTTGTTATATTTCTGTAGGGAATGCCTTCGTGCACACTGCTGCTGTGTGCTCAGGCTAATTTAGTTTGTCATCTGTTATCACTCCCAAACGTTTTGCCGAGGGCGAAAGTAGATATTTGTGCCATTTAATATTAATGAAGGTAGAGATTCGCGATATTTCTGGCTAATAAGCCTAATAAACCTACCACAATCGCTTGTGTTTCTCTTGGGTTTTAATCCTCCATTCTGTGCCCACTTTGATAGTGCGCATATGTCAGTATTGAAATTCTCGATGGCTGTCTTCAGGTTTCTTGGTTTTGCACTTGGTACAGCTGGAGGTCATCGGCAAACATGTGGTATGTACAAAAGTACGAAACAGAAACATACAATGAAAAATTGGACCTAATAACGAGGCCTGTGGTAAGCCTGATAGTACCTTTCTCCATTATGACTTTGGGGTGCCGGACATGACGCACTGAAGACGTGATGTGCAAGTATGAGCTAAACATCACACTTTGATAGAAATTGAGGCTGCTAAGTTTAACAATATAATATATCGAAATCCACAGCGTCGAAGGCTTTTCTAAAGTCTACGAAACACATGGTACTCGGCTCTTGTCTATCCATCGCCAGCTTCAGATCGTCTGTTACTTTTATCAAAGCAGATGTTCTGCGATATTTGCGGAAACCTGATTGGTGTTCGTCGAGAAGGGTGGCATCATATTGAAGATGTCAAAAATTCTTGCTCAAATATTATACAAACAATGGGAAGCGTGTAGAGGTGTTTATTAAAGATATACGTACAAAGAAGTAATATATTCTCATTTGGTCAATAAATGCTTTTAAATTGTAAATGTGTACTTTTTAAGAAAAAAAAAAAAAAAATAAACGTGGAGTCTAATAACTGTCACACCCCTATAAGTAGTTGCAAAGACGGAATTAAAATACTCTCGACAACTGCTGATAACGCCTTTCATGTAAGATCCATTGTCAATGGAGAGCCTCAGTTTGTGTCCGGTTACAAGTAAAATATTTTTAAAGTTGGATTTTTATTTACCCATTCAAAAGAGTGGTCTAAGGTTTGTCTAGTCCTATATTCGTTTCTATGATGAAATATAAGAATTATATTACTTAATTTCCATCCCACTGCAAGGCAAACACTACGAAAATATATACCAAAATGTTGTTATAAATTTTTTATAGCTTACGTCTAAGATGTTTTGACGTTAGTTACAAACACCTGACTTGACTGTTGTAAAAACTGCAGTGCATTAATCAAGAATTCTGCAGTTGTATACGTTTTTTACTGTCAGGGTTTCTGCAGTCAGTTCCGCTATGATGTTAAATTTTGTGTAATTAGCAACAGTTCTGTCAAAGATGTTTTATATACATATGGTATATAAATGTTTACATGAAACATTGAAAGTTTCTGATAACATAGTCGATTACCATATGTATATAAAAATCTTTGGCGGAACTGTTTCTAATAAAACAAAGTATAAAAAGCTTTCTATAAATTAACATCATAGCGGAACAAGCTGCAGAAATCCGGGTTCTAATCCCGGTCCACCACAAATTTTCATCTTTGCCAATGGATTTATTTCGGTGCCACAAAACGGTCGAAATATTTAAGTATTTCGAATTTTTGTATTTATTTTCGTAGTATTTGACTTGTAATGGAATGGAAATTATATACGCAGGCGCTCGATAATGGGAAAAAGTTGAAACAGCCGTAGCGTTATATAATAAAGTGTGAGTAGTGATCTGGAACTTTTATTATAAATATTTGTTTGGTCTTACTGAAGGGGAAAAATAGATGTTGTAAATATCTGTCGAAACACGAGGAAAAAAAAGCGTCTGGCGAACTATTGATAGAGAGACACTATTTTCATGGCAGGCACAACCAGCTTGAAAGGGTTCTAATGGTTTTGCAGGATAGGTTGCACTGGTAGTTAAGGATAATATCTGTTACGTTATGAGTTTTTCATTTTAATTAGCCTTGAAGTTAGCCAATCTGTTCGTTAAACATGCAAATTCAGACAGCATTGACAAACGCAATGTTCGTCTGGTTATCTCAAATCGAACAGGAGGGTGACACAAAGCGTGGTCTGGTCGTTTCCGTCGCGAATGGTCGAGGCGATAGGAATGCAAATGGTAAGGCCACAGCTTTGAAAGGTCGTGTTTCTTTGAAACTGGTGACGAAGAGAAGTAGATAAATAAGACGTATTGTGAGGAATTACACATCCGACGTTTAAAGGTGCTCTGAAACGTACTAAAATGATACCGATTTTTGCGATCTGGTTATCAGATTTAAACATTATCCTGTGAATATACTGTGTGTATTTGCGTTAGTTCTGCAATGCCCAATAATGATAGCAATTACAATGGTAATAACAACACTAAATCACATTTTCTTGCAAACTGATCGACAGAGCTCCCAACGTATAGACTGAAGAAAGTACACTAATTTGTGATCTGAAATAAATTTCACCACGTAAACTAATTTTACAATATTAAAAGAGTTTTCAAGAGCTCGAGGTAGGACTCACAACTTCATTAATCTTAGCCACTTTGATGTCTTTTAACAGAACATCAGACGGTTCTTTCTAAATATGCATCTCGACGACTTTGATCTCGTGGAGATGCTGTAATAAAATTCGGGCTAGCACGAACTGCGTTTGTTATATATAAGCGTCTATTTTTGGTTAAACATCAGATCAAAACCTGTAACGCAACCATATCCTAAACTTTACTCTGATTTAGTGTCTATTTTATTACTGTGAAATGAAAGTTAGATCTCTACAGCTTGTATTTCTAGATCCAGATAAGAATTCCTCTAGTAACTGATATAATCAACTGATACAAGATGATACTGATTCAGACCAATGCATTCCTGCTGAAATCACAACTCGTTTGGAGAGGCGACAACGGAACGAATCCGACTCAAAGATATAGCACTCAGTCTCTCTTTCATACTGTTTTTGGGATCGTCAAGTATATACTAGTACATGTAATAAAGAGCATTACAAATGACAACGAAAATAACTTGAATGAATCTGGCTATTCATGTGTTATGAAAAGGCAGTTAGTAATTGGTTGTAATTCTGGAGAGAAAGTTTAACCCAGATAACAATATAGTGCAACAGACGACTACTACCTACAGTTTAAATAGTTATTTTCAAATCGTTATGTACATATGTATGGCAGCCATTGATTGCACTCTAAAAGGAAACGTAAGTGGTCGCATGGATTATATATGTTTGCCATTTTCTCAACTAAAGCAAGAGGTAACTGAATTTTGTAACATTTTTATTGGGTGCTTTAAGTATTGTCTATATTGATATTATTAATTTGAAGAAAACAACAACTTTTTACACGAAGTCCCAATTTTCAGTAAGATAACATAATTGGCTTTGATTTACTTTCATTTTACTTTTATTTACACAAATTTATGTAAAAAAAAAAAATCCAACCATGCTTTTCTGAACAAGAAATACAGACGATCTTGGGATGATCGGGGCAAATAAGTTTTTAGATGCGTTATACACTTTTCTTGGACTTACATTTCTTGATCTTCCGCACTCATAGCAGCAATCCACAGAACTCATCTTTATCCAAGAGTTGATGGCTGATTTCGGACCAGAGGAATGCCAGGACAATTCTTTATTTTTAAGGAGAGACTTCTTAGCAACGTTTCGTTGTCTAATCTCCACTGAGCCAAAGGTTTCATGCCAGAATTTTGACCTTCTTGCATCTGATCCATAATTGTCCTAAAATTCAATGAATTTCGAGTATTATTTTAAATATTAATACATTGTAAAATAATAATGAAAATATGTAATCCGTATTACAACAAATAAGTGAAAAAATGACTAAGAAAAAAATGTTTTACGGAAATACTTAGGTAACAGGTCGGTCGGATTACAGTGGTAGACTGCCGATTTTGACGAGTTTCTGTGTGGCGACCACACGTGACCGGCGCACACTGAGAGGGTCCGCCAGCAATCCGACATAAAGCACACAGGGGATCGAAGCATTGTCGCTGCTTGATTCCCAGATTTATTGGAATTTATACAGGTGGATCACACATGTAATCCACGCGACCACTGAAGGGTAAAGTGGTCAAAACTAGTCATCTACTGTACTATATTGCTATCTAAATAAATAACGCATACACAAGAAAGCTATAACACATTATAACGATGATTGCCTCGTTATCTTCACGGAAATATCAGGTTACTATAGCAATGTTAAAAAGGTTTAGTGTGAAATATATCTTAAGAAACTTCCTGGCAGATTAAAATTGCGTGCAGGTACCGGGGCTCGAACCTGGTACCTTTGCCTGTTGTGGGCAAGCGCTCTACCACTGAGCTATCCCGACACGACTCACGGTCTCACCCCACAACTTCAATTCTTCTAGTACCTCGCCTCCTACTTTCCAAACTTCACAGAAGTTCTCCTACGTAACTTGCAAGACCAGCACTCCTGGAAGAAAGGATATGGTGGAGACATGGTTTACCCACAGCCTAAGGGATGTTTCCAGAATGAAACTTTGCAGCGGAGTGTGCGTTGATATGAAACTTCTTGGCAGATAGATTGAAATTGTGTGCCGGAACCGGGTCTCGAACCTGGGACCTTTGCGCGGGCAAGCGCTCTACCACTGAGCTATCCCGACATGACTCACGGCTTTCTTCCAGGAGTGCTAGTCTTGCAAGTTATGAACGACAATTTCTGTGAAGTTTGGAAAGTAGAAGGCGAGGTACTGGCAGAACTGTAGTTGTGTGGGGTTGACTTGAGTCGTGTTGAGATAGCTCAGTGGTAGGGCGCTTGCTCGCGAATGTTCGAGTCCCGGTTGTGGCACACAATTTTAATCTGCCAGGAAGTTTCATATCAGCGTACACTACGCTGCAGAGTGAAAGTTTTATTCTGGGCCCTATAGTAAGAACTTGAATCACACCAGCACACAATATTGCAGTAAAAGAATTGAATAGAAGCAGTCCTGTAAGAATTCGGTAAATGTACTCCGACAGTATTTAAAATATACGCAGCCAAGGTCATAGCAAGTGGGCAAATTGCATTGTTATTATGTGGTATTCTGCCGAGTGGCAGCTCGATGTCTTCGCACGGAGAATTTACGATGCCCATGATCACCGTCTTCAGCGTGTTCCTTTAGTCCGCTGTAGCTTCTTTCATCTTACATGTTTCAGGTCATCTAGGTGTTGAATTCTTCTTCTTCCTCGACCCGCAGTTCCTTTAATCTTCCCACCGATGACATCTTTTATGAGCGCCTCATGTCTATGTCCAATTCAGTTGACTACGCTTTTCTTCTCTCCTATTCTTCTCAGTACATCGTCATTTGTCACCCGATCGGTCCACTAGATCTTCTGTATTTTATCATGGTGCACGTGTTTGCTCCAAACAGCACAATGCTCCAAACGTAGCACTTCACAAGTTTCTTCTTTTTATGCCAATTTCATCTTATTGGTCAGCAGAGTCCTCCTTGAAAGCGGCTTTCATCAAGGCAATTATTTTCATCTGTGCATTGGGCATCATCTGTCAGAAAGCTTCCCACGTACTTGCTTCACATTCTCCAGTTCTCGAACGTCGACCATTATTTTCTAAGCTTTCTCCCGTTTTGATATCCGCATCACTTTTGATTTCTTGATGTTGATTTCCATCCCATATTTCCTTCCAGTTTCCACCAATCCGTTTATTAGGTGATGCCGTTGTGTTTGATTTTTAGCAAACACTACCAGGTTATCTGCATACTCGGTAGTGTAGATGAGGCGTCTCATCCTTTCACGCTTCTCTCGCCAGTCATTCACAATACAGGTTGAAAAGAGCGACAAAACTCTCTCCGATAATATCCTCAACAGGACGATGGCGTACCTAGTTCATTTTCCTTTCCTGAATCCAAACTGATCATCTCCCATTGGTTCTTCAGTTTTGTGTCCCAGGCGTTGCAATGATATTCGCCAGATGTGAAATAAACAAATTTTGCTGTAATCACTACATTTCAGAGTTAGCTGTTTCTTCTCTAGAGCAACCATTGTGACATCCTAAAAGTCATTGGGCCATTCGCCAGCTACATAGATTTTGTTACTCGGTAGCGTCAGCGCTTTCAAACCTTCATTTCTGATTTCTTTCAGCGAATACACCAACATGTCGTCGTCTCCTGTAGCTTTCCTCCTCTCCATGTCCTTTATCGTCTTCTCTGCTTCCGTTGTCAGTATGTTGGGTCCTTTTCCAACAATCGCCTCCTCCGTCTATTTCGATGTCATGCGGAAGATGTTCCTTACCGTAGAGTTCCTTTATGTAGTATACACATATTTTCAGCACTTCCACTTGTTCAGTAACCACTTGTCCTCTAGGCTCATCTATTCCAGAGGTGCTTAATCTATTTTTCTCGTTTTGTCCCAGCACCTCCGTTTTCTGTGACGTGAGTTCACACCTTCCTTTCCTTTTTTGTTCTTCTTTCCAAATCTATTTCTTCTATTTTTCCCTTCGCTTTGTTTCTTTCCTGAGAGTAGTTTCAAGATTTCTTCATTAACATTTTTACACTTTCTCCTTTCCTCCATCGTCTCTAGCACCTCATTGGTGATTTAACATTTTCTCGCTCTCTTTGCTTTCCTTCCTACTTCATTCTTTAAACTACGTAACACACTGTACTTAAGCGTTTGCTATTGAATTTTCATCTCTCAATTCATTAAACTTTTGCTCCAAAGATTCTCTTACATCCTCACTGTTCTATTTTAGTTTTTCCAGGTCCCACCTCTGCTTTCTCCTCACGTGCTGTCGGATCCTTTTCATCCTTGTGCTCAGAGTTGCTGATGTCTTCTGAACTCCACATCGTCATAGTCTGATTCTGGAAAGTACATTTGAAGTATCAGAATGTCCGCTGGTTCTTAACTTACTTTTACAAACATTAAACGATCACTTTGGCACACCACTTTAGTCACACTTTTCAGTAGCTCATTTTCCATCACTGATGCTACACAACGAAAATCTCGCCACCGCTACAAAACATGGCGCTGACGCTATTTCACCACTTTATGTGTACCTCACTGCACGTAAAACCATTATCTTCACTTCACATTTCTCTCTTCAGATTTTCCAGTTTTTCTGCTCTCTGAATTGCTATTACTTTCCAAATCTTGAAATTAGATTTTTCACTTCTTTTGATGACTCCCTCTGCACTACTTCACACCTGGAGATCCAAATGCGGGAGTAGTTTACCTCCAGAATGTTTTACTCCACGAAATGCAATCGTTATTCTGCGTCTTCCACCGTCTAGGAAATATAGTAGTATGTTAGTGTTTCTATTTCCTTTACAATGCGTAGTAGCAAGCCCGGAGAACCAGACCAAGATTGGTTTCACCCATGAGTCTTCGATATTGATCCATCAGAAGCATCACTTGATATGTGTATCAATTAGACACTGGTGCCCGCTGCTGCCCGGCAGTTTGCCACCAGCAAAGCTACGCCAGCCCTACAACTTTTCGCCAGTTCTACCGTACAGATGATCTTTATCTTCGCCTTCAATGTAGTTCTTCGCCGCATCCATGGCAAGGGAACCTTACAAGGTGCTATCACCCAGGCCAGGAGAACCAAGGTTTTTTTTAACGACATGTTACTCCTCTCCCCCCCCCCCCCCCTTTCCTTTCTCAGCATGGCTTGGGACCGGCCTTGGCGGAGTTCAAATAGCATTATATGAACCTATTTCAATACTAAATAGTAGCCTAGAAGATGACAAGATTATAATAGGTACAAGATGTACCTCACAAGTTAAACTCTGTTACCAAACTTTATAAATGGTAAATTTCTGTAGAAGTAACTAATGATCAATCTTCTTCCAAGGTGTAACCCCAATTAATTACTGAGAACCAAAATATTGACAAAGTGTTAATGTTCATATTTACGTTTTCACACAAAAATACATCTGAATGTCCTACCCACACTCACTGTCACATACCTCTCCTCCTTTCCAAATTTACGAAAATTTCTCCAACATAGTAATATCTTCACTTCGAAAATACTAGTTCTACCAGGAGTGCTAGGGTACTAGAGACTTTTATTTGAGAAGCACAATTGTTAGAGGACTGTCCAAAAAGGGCAAAGTCGTTACAGCTTTTAGTCCCAGCTGAGAAGAATTTTTCCCGGAAACTCCAAATCTTTAGTCGGGCCGTTGCATACTGAAGGATTTATTCAGGAGAAAAATTTTATATGATGTGAGTGGTATCTCAGGGCACTTGTTTACAGAAATAGACTAAATAAACGGTAAAACCGTATTAACAACTTTGTCGTATTATCTTTACCCGTAAGAGAAGATATTCGACTATCAAGTGAAACAACTTCGATCTATGAAGTGTCTACTATAAATTCCAGTGAACAGCAAGCAGGAAACAAATCTGATTGGTGGATTGAATAATCATAAGAAGTTTCATTCTTATTCTAGGTACGTACATACATCACTATCATCTATGCAGCTGCTTAGTCACTATGATTTAGCGACAGAGATTGTGTAGACAGTGGAATCAATCTGTCAAGATTTTTACACAATACTTGATCGTAATACAGTTCCTCTTTCCCGTCACTGCAAGAACATTAATATGACAAATAGTAGTACAAAATAGTGCAACATTTCCTTCTATCGTAGTAATAAGTTTGTTGTACTTTACTAATATCGATTTCACATGATTTCAATATTAATGCTGAAATAGTGTCAAGAATATAAATACCTTCAGCAGTCGTCTATAAACGATTGGTGACCATCGTTATTTCGAAACACGTTCCTCTAGCCCCTACTCGCAACTACAGTGATGTCAAAAATTTCAGTACCAATAGGTTTGTAAGAAAGATAGTTAGCGAGTCTCGTGAAGCAGACATCAGTCGTTAGCTCCACGTAAATTGATTTCGGTAGATAACGGAATGTACTAAATTATTGAAATTTAAAAAGGAGAAGGATAGTTGTACGATGACAGTTGGATGACAACTAACTATTGTCAGGATTTAAGGGACTGTGTCCTATGGCCAGTAGGAATTTTGAATTCATTGCGTAAATGAGCCACTACGCATGAAGGAAAGTTAACGAAGATATCAATGCTAGAGATAAATGTGTAAAAGATTGTTACGTCACGATAACTTGATTACATAGATATTCAAATCACTGGTTTCTGAAAATGACTGCCATCTAAGGATTGTCGAATCCACTAAAGTGGTTAATATAGATAAAAATATTTAACATTCCAGTTAATGTGAATCATATTGCCATATGACAAAAGACTGAAATGATATAACGTGATTTACTTGTGTAGATAGAAATCGCTTCCCCGCATAGAGTTGGAACGATAGGAGAAGCGTGAAGGGGAGGAGCTACGGCCGAGGCCCAATAATGGAGCCTGCAGGAGAAACATTGCGTAACTCGCGGCCAGCCTCGCACCTGTAGAAACAAGATTATTGGCTGCCAGTGCGGTAATGAGGGAGATGCGCAGAACGGCTCAAAACTGAGGCGTCTTCGTACGTGACGCCGACTATAGCTAAAGATCGTAAGGACCTCTCTTCAATCCGAACAGGAACTAAACACAAAATATAGATAATAATTGCAATAATATTAGTTTAATTAATATTGTTAATACAGTTGAAGTCCGATAATCCGGCACGTTCGGGACTGACCCGGGGTCGGATTGCCGAAAATCCCGGACAATCGGGCGGTATCTGTTACTGCTGGCACAGGCTAAGCCATACACCGAAAACAGCTTGTTCAATAACGTCATTGTTCCAATTCCGTTTTTTTTTTAACTGGAAGCCAATTTTACAGTTGTTACCGATTGAGAAGCATATTTTATTAGTTTTGTTTATGCCATAAATGGTTAACGAACCAATATTATATTCTGTTATCAAACTATTTCTGTTCTCAACTTTCTCCATGCGTTTGATAATTTCCAGTTTCTGGTTGATGGCGCTGGCGTATGCAGGATTATGGTCTGAGGGGACGGGCGGGGTAGCTGAGGTCAATCACCGGGCCGACGTAATTTCTAAAATAAAAAATAAAAATAATGGTCCTTTTTTTCTCTCCCCCCCCCCTCTCTCTCTCTCTCTCTCTCTCTCTCTCTCTCTCTCTCTCTCTCTCTCTCTAGGGGAGGCAGAGGCTGCAGCAAGGTCTGGAGGGGGGGGAGGGGGGCAGCCTGGCAGCCACCCCCCTTTCCCCCCCTGCTGGATTACGCCACTGGTTGATGGACATAGTGATTGCTTACACTTCACTCCTGATTTAGGGCTTGAAGAAGGTCTGGGTTTCGAGAACATTGTCACTGCTTAAATGTTAATAAAACTTCCACAGATCACTATCAGTGGCGTAGCTATGTCACCAAGGGCCCCGGGGCAAAAATAACATTGGGGACCTCTTTACACTAATGTTGTACAGATACAAAATTACTTCATCATCAGCTCCTTACCGCCCACTGGAAGACATAATAAGACAAACCTAAATACTACTAAGTACATTATTATGTGTCACGCAGCAGATAGTATGTAATCGTACTGTCTAATATAACTGTGAAAGTTTGTTTGTTTGTTCTGATTTCACGCAAAAATTACTAAGTGATTTGGATGAAATTTTGCAGAGGCATAGAAATAGAGTTGGACCTGGGTAGGACATACAGATGAAAATGCCCCATGGGGTATTTTTCGTCAGCGGTGACAGCAGGCGGACTTTAGCCAGAGCCGACAACTCTATCTCGCTTAACTACTGCGCTGTCGCAGCATTTCGTTAACAGCCCTCTCAAAGAAGGAAAATATTCGTGTAGGATGGTTTCATCAAAAGTAAGCTGCCGGATTTTGTTTGACGAAACACTTTGGATTGAGCCGTGCCCTTACTAGGCTTCTTGAAGCATATGTGTCTGGCCAGGAAAAAGTAATGAGTAAAAATAACCAAGTCGATATCTTCGCTTATTATCGAGACAGTGGGGTAGAGGGCAGCGTCTTGATGCACAATTCACAATTGAGACATAGCAATTATTACATGAAACTTCTGATCCATGAATGTAATTGAACCTATAAATGGCAGAATAAACAAATAGTGTGCGGGTAGAAACGTACTTGGAAAGATTGCGTGAAGTGCTGAATTCTCACCACAGTGAAGTTGTTTGTTTTTCACTTACAAGAACTGAGCAGAATGCGGCGGAGTGTATAGTGTTAGTAAGAACGTGAATTGAAGACCGAATAGTTCTTATGGTATGGGAAGGCGCCGTTCCCAGAAAAAGGCCACAGAATGCCGAATGCATTTCCCGCCTACCATTGCAAGCTAGTGTGTAGAAAGGATGTACTTTCTGTTCGGTATTCCTTTCAGTATTAACGCCTTTGTGGAAAAGAAACATTTTGTGTAAAATGCGCACTCTCCAGGTCTGTCTGCGCAGTACGTCATCTGTGATTTATGAGATGCACTGTGAAATGGTCGGTATAACTTTGTAAAACACCTTGTAATTTCCTTTTGGAACGTAATGGGGTAGACAGAGTGGGGGCTTGGCTTTCCCGCTATTCGTTTTGCAGGGGCACAAAGAACGGCAGTGCCTGATCATTCCAGCGGTCTGCCCTTTCCCGCACCTTCTGCCCTCCACCCTCCACCCCCGCCCACTTACTGCTGTCACCTTTCACATCCACACAACATATCATATGCCCCAATACTGTTCTACTGAACTTAAATATGCTGTATACATTTAATATTTTGTCTTAGTCCATTCTGTTTAACAATAACTATGTTAACATATTGGCTGTCAAAGATATACTTGGGTTACCGACTCCCGGGGACCATTTACTGCTTTAATTTGCTTGAAGTAAGCTGTTTAAGTACAAATAAGTTGAAAATATTGCAATTTAGTATATGACTCACATGGCGCCAGAGTAAAGTACCAGGTGTGTTATTTGCTATGTCGCTAATAATTTTGGGTTGGTACTCCTGTAAGTCTTTCATTCCACAACATTATTGGCGTACAGTTCCATGATTGTTTTTCTGCATTGTTACTACAGTCTTTATTCAGTGTTGTTTGCTCCGTAACACAGTGATATTGTAGCAGGAGATAGTGTCTCGTAGAAGTTATGTAGATGAACAAAGGCATGTACAGAATCTTTTAGATGAAGTTATGGATATAAGTGCAGAAGATGAAGATACTACTGAAATGCAAAAAAGAGGAATGTGTTGATGCTGAGTACTGTTCATGGAGACGAAGACGCTGAAGTTCAAACCAAAAGGAGCACAAAGAAAAAACCAGCAATGATAACTGACTATAATCTGTCATTTATAGATCTCTCTCGCCAAATTGTGTAGGCGGGGTGTGAAATGGTACAGGAAGCTTGCAATTCAACTGTTGACAGGGTCAGCACTGGTAAATGCTATTGTGATTTACCGATACATCAGCAACAAGATAATCTAAATCACAGAATTCAAAGAGGAAGTGACTTTGAGACTACTCCATACAGAAGATGCCGATGCCCCTGAGAAATATCTCACCGTAGCCACCGAGCTACCTGCAGATTGTGCTCTTGTGAACATGGGAACAGCAAGTCATAGATGTACGGATGCTACGAAAAAATGAAGAATGAATTTGGACGAGAGCAAGCTGTCAAGAAATGCAAACAAACTACACGGAAATGTAAGAAATTGTGACTCATATTTTTGCGACGAGTGTTTCTTCATAAAGCACAGTGCATGCAGGTGTTAGAGATACAAAGTGGAATTACCCAATTTTTTCAAACTGTTTCACTGTTGTTGCAATTAGAGTTGGAGAATTTAATGAAAACTGTATGTGATATAAAATCTACTGTATAAGTAATCTGTAACACCAAATAATAAATTATAAAAACAAGGAAACTCCAATATGACTGGGCCATGTGAGTTACATATAATTTACGATTTCAAGTGTTAATAACTACTCTTCAGCTCTTGAAAACTGGAGGCCACGAACATGATTTGTTACTGGGGGCATAACGCACTGAAAAACCAAGTCAAAGCACGCTACTGTGAGTTACTTCTGCACCACGGAGCTTTAATGGGAAAAATGTCCGTGAGTTGTATTTACTTCGCGTGGCCCGAAGAGAAGACTTCCTGTGACTTACATTTAACTCATGTGGCAGTCGATGTGTTGAAACACTGTTTTCTAAAAGTTGGGAATTTTTCTATTTCTTGTAACACGAATACTATTAGTCCCTGAAAAAAAATTCATAATTATTTTTCGCGTCTCGCTGTGTATCACGAACTTAATGAATGACGTTTTCAAGTCATGGGGATTTCGTTCATGTTTCCTCACGCACCAAAGTCAGAATGAAAGAATACCTACTGGAGTAATACAATGCTTCAAACTGTTAGATTGCAGATGTTGGCAAAGATATGATTTCTGATCGGTAATTATCGGTAAGCGTTTTAATGACTGCAGTACATTTTAGTAATAATATGGGTACACAATTAAAAAGTAGTCACTTTTATTTTAAAAATTATTTTACAATCTTTTCCTGGCTTTGGTTTTTGCAAAATCATCAACAAGATCTGTTAAATCTACACTTGATGCAGCCTTGTTTTCGATTGCTATGAGTGCCAAATGTCTGAGTCGAGCTTGAGCCATACTGTTCCTCAGATGCGTTTTGATAATTTTTAATATGCAGAACGACCTTTCGACTGCTGCAGAAGAATAAAACTGCGGTAAATACTTCCGTAACCTCACATTCTAATAATGAATATTTTGTTATAATTTCCTTATATAATTGGCGAACTGTCCATGTTGGGGTCAATTTCGGCAGGAGAAATTAAAAGTCGAGATTCCTTCATTCAACTAAAATATTATATACAGTATAACGTCTATTATCCGAAGTAATTTGGTACATGTATATTCGGAAAACCGGTTTATTCGGATATTCGAACTGTACACTTCTATTTGCCAATAAGGAGTACTGTACAGTAAATGTATTTACACTGTATTTAGAGGAGCGCAACACTTGAAGGCGCAGCTGTTGCTGTGAGCAGCTCTGATGCTGCCGCTACTTCTGCCGACTGAAGTGTGCCGATTGTTGGGTACATTGGCTGGCAGCTTCGCCTGTCAGCAGCGACACATAGTGGCATCTTGTGAAGACCCAATTAGAAGCATTGTTCCGCCAGCCGGTGGGAAACGGCTTGAGGGGAAGGGGATATGATGGACGATAGGGTGGGAGGGTAAAAAAAATTAAATAAAAAATTCAACGCTCTACAGCAACTTTTTTCGATCGTCGCTCACGAAGGCTGAGGGGCCCTTGGAGTTCGGGGGCCCCGGGGCACTGCCCCGCCTAGCCCTATGATAGCTACGCCACTGATCACTATGATATCACAGTCACCACTGTTAAACTGCGAAAAGTGCTGGCAATCCAAACAATGAAAGGAACATTTGTAAAGTACAGTAAGAACAGAGATGTGCTGAGTAAGGTCTGAATGCTTCAGATCCCAACAATGGCATCGGCGTCATTGACGACCGCTGGGGGAACATTGTTGTGACCGGCAAAGTAGGCGATCGTCTCATGTGAACAATCTGTCGGAGACGTAAGTGTAACTGCAGCAGCAGCAGCTACATCAAAGGAAAAACAAGTCCCTTTGGATCGTGTTGCCGAACCATCGGCGTTCTGGGCTATTGGATGTCGTCTATCGGACTTCTACTTTAGTAATACGGAGGCCTTAATTCACAGTAATAATAATAGAAAACAAATCAAGGGATTAAGAATTATATTTAATAGTTAGCTCTCCTGAAGTCTCGTTTGATATATACGAAGTGGATGGGATAATTCAAGAGAAGATAGAAATTGACAGGAAAGAATGTAATTTTAAAAAGAATTTGAAGAGCATAAATCAGCGATCCAAATGGAACGTTACCGGTTTCGATCAAATAAAGGTCATCTTCGAACCATCTGTCACATGATGGCTGTGGACTGACCAGGTAACGTGGCTACACTATCGTCAACTGACGCTGTCAATTTTTCAATCATTACTCTGACTTCTGTCATGACTCAAGCACATCATCACTGAATACCAGCGATAAATGATTTGCTGTATTTTTATTTATTTATTTATTTATACCTGAGGGAGGACTCGAACATGCGGCGAGTGCATCCGCGCAATCTTTGATACGACACTTCAGAACGTGTGGCCGCCGCTGTCTTATCATACTGCTTTTACCTTCTGAAACTACGTCTAATACCATGGAGACCGTTGTCTGATGTCTTAACACGTGTTCTATCTTCGTGCCTCGTCTTCTTGTCGGCGTCTTCCTTGTCTAACTTTATTGGGCGATTATGCTGATAACACTCGTCCACCTAATTTTCAACGTTCTTCTCTAGCACTACATCTCCATGATTTCGTACTATCATAAAATGGTGTGCTGCAATAGTCTGTTATCTGAAATTAAACGCAAGGCCAATGTTTGATATCTCTTGGTGATGAATACACTCTTTGTCTTTTATAGTCTGCCTGATGTATTATTTTTCATCAATGACAGCAGAATTCCTTCAATTTCAATATGGTCTACAATTTTGAAGTTGATTTTATAGGTATTCACAATTCTGATACCTCTCATTCCTTTAACATTTTTACTCCTGGTTTTCAGCCCTCATTAAACTATTACGTTCAACACGGTCCAATATGTTTCTTCACTTTTACTGCAGATAGCAATGTCATCAGTGAACATAATCATTGATAGCCTATCAATCTGAATTTGTAACTGTTAGATCTTTCTTCTATTTCCTTCATTTTTGTCATACTAGATTCAGACTTTATAAATTAATGATTGCTGGTTGATCATGTAATTAAAATTATATTGGGTTCTTTACGTTCTGTTGCTCAAACTATTTCTTATGAAGTGAGATTGGCTTTAATTTTGTTGTTATTAACGTTTTAGAAGTATAGACTGAATGCTAGCGATTGAAGATTGTATCTCTTTCACCCTTTTAAATCGGAGCACTTCATTCTTGGTTTTGGTAACGTTTTCTCCATTAGTTCTTGTATAATACCATTAGTTGTTGCAAATCGGACTTAAAGTCTGGTAGAGGTAGGCAGCCATTATTAATATGACAACACACGGGATTCTAAAAAAGCTGATTGGCTGCGGTAATGAAGGAGTTATAGATACAGTATAGATAGGTAAAAATAGTTACAAAGACAAAAATTAAAAAAAGAACAAACAATATCTCTCCTGAATGGAGAACGGAAAAAAATAAATGTAAATACTCATAATACATTAACAAGTATGAGTATTTACATGCATCTTTTTCCATTGTCCATTCAGGAGAGGTACGTACTTTATAATTGTAAATGACGGATATTGTATTTTTTTCTTTAAATTTTTGTCTATGTAACTATTTTTACCTAATCCTGTACTTTGTCACCAGGCGCTCCGATGATGGGCTGGACCCGAAACCCGTCAGCGTAAAGAGAAAAATAAAGGATTTTACATCTACAACTCCTTCATTACCGCAGACAATCAGCTTTCTTAGAATCCTTTGTGTTACCATTAGTTGTCTTATAATACCCATCAGTTTATTACTATTTTTCTCATAATTTTCAATATCTTTGTCCTTGCAAATGCTTTTTCAGAACAAACAAATTGAATGAATGTCCCTTGATGTTTCTTCAGACTTGCCTATCAATATCATTCGTCTAATTGCGATACAATTTTGCGTATTTGACGTTCAAAGCAAGAGTAGCGTTCTTATTGAATAAAAATTTGGAAAATTTTCCTTGAAAAATGAAACATTCAGAAAAATAGAAAGAGATTTTTCTATGAAATATCAATACCATTCATCTGATTGCGATAAAATTTTGCACATTTGCCGTTCAAAGCGAGAGGAAGGTTTGTGTGAAGTAAAAGTATGGAATACTCGGCCAGAAAATAGAAAAAAATTGTAGAAAACTGAAAGAGCTCTTTTGTTTGGGATATAAATATCATTCGTACGACTGCCATAAAATTTTGCATATTTGTCGTTCAAGGAAATAGTACATACCTACTTCTGTTGTTCTGCCGTTTTATCCACTTTTTACAAAAGGGACAATGCATTTTTAAAAGTTAATTATAACTTCTGAAAAAATATTAAGAAGTCAAAAACTAAAAAGCTTTTCCAGAGAGTAATTATTTTTAGATATTTCGCTTTATATACTTGAAATTAAAACGTGTCTTAAATTACACACTTTCTAAAGTATCTTATCCGTTACTTCAGCGCTAAGGCTACCTCCAGATTTCATCACATTGGATTCAGTGGTTTATGTAATGATATATAGCCAAATTCGTTTAGCCGTTATCGAGTTTTAGCGAGACTAACGAACAGCAATTCATTTTTATCTTTGAGAGTTGAAATACGGATTCAGATCGTGTAAAGCAAACTTTACTACTTCAAAGTATATTTCTGAACGCACCCAACACAGCAACCAAGTCATTATTTTACATGTTTTAAATCAAAATATTCCTCGCAATTTTTCAATATTTTATCACACTTTGAACCTTCCCTGAACTTGCACGAATGTGACGTTAACCTTATCCTGGTCATGTTGAAATGTTTGTGAAACTTAAGGGACTTAACTGCGGGGTCATCAGTCCCTAAACTTACAAACTGCTTATGAACTACCTTACACTAAAGACGACAGTTAGTCCTTAGTCCTTCCCCGATGGGGAAATCGAACCCCCGACGGGGAACAGCCTCGCGCTTCAGAGCATAGCGCCTCAATGCGCTCGGCCACTCCGCCGCGGCATCCTGGACATGTGTACGTGCTTTTCCCACTCTTTCCGCCCACTATCGAGCCGATACTTAGACTACCTGATGATGCCTTTATAAAGCTACTGGGTCTAAAATACATGTGATTTAAATGAATATGGTTTATATTAAGAGGTAAGTGATACGAAGTTCACCGGGCCATCTAGGGAATGTTTAAATATTCACAGATATCCGTTTTGAGTAGCAAGACCAGAAAGTTTTTTTTCTACGATTTTTTCCCTCTATACAAATTTATGTCGTTGCACAGTGCTATTTTTTGTGACTATAGTTCAACCCACGCACGACGACGGGTCCAGAATGTGTAGGAAAATAGGGGAACAACATATTTGCCGCTTTCAAAGGACTGTTGAAGTACGAGTATATACGTGCTTTGTCCTTGAAGAAACATTGCAGCCTGCAAATAATGTCTCTCGCTTGTTAGGACGAAATTTTGCATGCCAGCAGCACTATCAGCGATACAACTAGCAAAATATAGAATAAAACCCACTGAACAACTTGCCACAATCAAGTTTAATTTTGGTAAGGTGTATCACAGTTGCAAAAGAGCGTTCAGAACAATACTGAACGCTCAGTTGTTCTCGGAGAATTGATGAAGTAGCCTAAAGTCGACCGCCGTAGATCATGGTTTTAACTATAGTTTCATCCATTATCTGCCACTTTCAAACCACCGTTATTGGTAAATGCTCAAAAATGCAGCGCACAATCGTATTCCTTCTTTTTCTTTCATTATTACTAAAACTATTTCAGCTTCGCAATTGTGTTGACGAGGAATTATCTACGAGTAATCATGCTATAAAAATTATAAATAATAAGAGAACTATAAACCAACTAAAAAGAAATAGACTAACACTCACTGCTAAAAAACGCAAAAACTGAATAAAGGTATGATAATTACACATCGGTCCATAAACCAGAAATAATTAATCAGAAATTACAAAAAATTATGTGTGTCAAATGAACCGTTAAGCGAGACTAATAACTCACTGTCAATTTTACCGCCAACGAAAAAAAAAATAAAAAAAATCGATGATTTTAAAACCAGAAAATTCGCGTGGTTGTTTTGAAATATGATCCAGGAAGAGCTCAGCTGCATTATTAAGTATAATAATTTTTGTTGGGACCTGCTTTCGTATGCAGGTTAAACCATCGAACTTGCGAAATGGAGGATTTAAAGGTAATTCGCAACAGAGATTTGGCGTAATTTACGAGGTCTGGTTCAACCACAGATACTTCAAGCAGAACCAGTTGAAAGGTATGGAAATAATAATGTGACAACACTTCTGGCTCGACGGTTTGTGAACCGGTTAGCAGCGAAGAGGCGGAATAAGAAAACATCAGGGAAACCCCTCAGGGGCTCAGCATTAATTTGCTGAGTATGGGCTTGCCGAACCCCAGGTTCTGAGCCGTGAGCTGTGTCGCACGAACAGTTCGCTACACTTTAAGCTGTGTGCGTGCTTCAACGACCATCGTTCGGCGCAACGGTGGAACATTGTACGTTTCAAAGCCCGGAACTCTTGATTTAATCTCTTGGGTCGCGAGGACGGTACAAACCTCTATAAAAAAACCTTCACTCTCAAGATGTGCTACGTGCCAAGGAGATACATGGCTGTTGAGGTTGAATAGTCTCTAGCGAGCAACCTCTGAGGAACCAACTGCACCTAAGTATGCAGCTTACCCAGGCAAGCGGTTCTCTACCTGTGTGGACCTTTATTTTCCTATCTGCTCGTGGTACCACCAAGAAAAGAACCCAGAGTAACGCGTTTAAACACCGTCTCTAAGAAGACTCAATGCTAAGAAATATGACTCCCAGTCGTTCCCTTCCTTGGCTACGCCGTGGTAGGAAAACAGGGCTCGAAACCAAGGACAACAATACGCCCGAAGATATTGTGTGGCAGGACAGATGGTGAATCCTTCACGAACACAAAGCCTCTCTTTTTCATCGAGAACTTGGAAGACAAGTTCGGAAAAGTAGACTGCATGTAGCAGATGCGATCGGGATCGGTTTTAATAACGACGTCATCCCCAGCACAGTCACAGGCATTGCTCGAAATCCGCAAGAACTTAGAGTGGCGATGAATCCTCTTTATGCGGCGAGTCCTTAGGGGTAAGGACAACAGGATCGCCACCGGTGCCTTCATCTTAGTCTTCGAGGGCGATTCATTGCCTGAGAAGGTCAAGGTGATGATTTACCATTGTGACGTGAAGCCCTACGTTCCTCCCCCTATGCGCTGTTTTAAATGCTGGAGGTTTGGGAACATGTCTTCCAGGTGTACCGCCAACTCAATCTATTGGGACTCTGGCCGTGTATCTCACTCACACCTCCTCCTGTGTCGACTGTGGACAGCAGCACCCACCTTGCTCTCCTACCTGCTCAGTACTGCACAAAGAAAGGAAAATCAAGCAATATAAAACCATGGATCGACTTTCTTATTTCGAGGCTAAAAGAAAATAGGAAAAACTCCACCCGGTCAGCATCAAAACTTCCTATGCAGCAGCCACACCATTTCAGCAGACTAGTTTGCCAATTGTCCAGACAGTCATCGTGGGCCCTCAAGCCCAACCGTCACCATCTGCCCCCTATCACATCTCGCTCTGTTGCTTCCAAAACCCCTGACTTGGATGCAAAAACCCTAAAACCAATGGGGACATCGGTCCCCACACATGAGCCAGAGCCATAACAGCCTCCAAAATCTGGTCATAGGGCCTCAAGGGCAACCTCAATCCCTGAGACTGAGACAATCCAGCCCTCCAAGTGTGAGAAAGCGAAGGACCAGTGAGACAAAAAAGAGAAGCCGAAGAAGAAAAACTCGCAGGTGGCTACTGTGCTACCACAAAATACCTCATCTTCTGAGGATGAGGTGTAGATCATGGCATCCCCTGAGGACTTGGCGATTGCCGAGACCTCAGAAGTCATGGACGTTGAGGCTCCTCCTCCACATTCACTGACAATAGATAGTTATGTGGACTCTGCCCTACCTTCCATTTAAATATGCCCTGAACTTCTGCAAACAGTGTGATACCCCAGTGGAACTGTGGCGGCTTCTTCCGCCACTTGGCCAAGTTGCAGCAATTACTGTGTCACTATATTCAGCTATTTGTGTATCCCTACAGGAAACTTGGTTTTCTGCCGAGCGCACCCCTGCACTTCGTGGCTATAGGGGCTACTACAAAAACTGTGATGCTTATTTCTAGGGCATCCGGACGTTTCTCTATCTACGTCCTCGCCACTGTCCCCAGTGCACCAGTGCCACTTCGCACGGCGCTCAAGGCAGTGACTGTGAGAATCCGGACGCAACGGGATATTACCATCTGTTCCATCTACCTTCCTTCAGACGAGTCAGTGTCTTCTGCAGATCTTGCAGCCTTGATAGAACAACTTCCCCCGCCATTCCTTCTTTTGGGGGATTTCAGTGCCCACAACCACTTGTGGGGGGCACTCAGTTATCAGGCAGTGGTACGGACATTGAAGATCTAACAGCACAACTGGACTGTTGCCTACTCAATATGGCGTATGGCACATACTCGGCTATCCACCTGTCTCTCTTCACCCCAAACCTTCTGCCGCAACTCTATTGGAGGGTCCACTTCCCTGTCCACGTTTCTATTCTCCAGTGTCAGCCTCCAGACCTCTTGCCTCGATGGTCTCTCTGTAGGGCTGACTGGCCTGCTTACACTTCAGCTGGTAGGGTGACTACTCCACTCCCAAATGATGGTGATCAGGCTGCTCAACATATCGCTGGGGACATCAATTGCGCTGCTGAGGCAACTGTTTCGGCCACCAATGGCTCAGTTCGTCGCAAGTTAGTACCGTGGTTGTCCCGAGGAATAGCTGAGGCCATAAGGGAAACATCGTCAGGCACTCCAGCGTCACTGATGCCATCCTTGTATAGAACACCTAATCGCCTTTAAACGGCTCCAGGCAGAGATATGTCGCTACCATCGGTTATCGTATCGCTCCATCTTGGGTGTGATCACAGGTTCAGCGCCTTTTTTGGGTACTGACCACAGGCAGGAATCCCCAGCTTGAACATTCAGGGTACTATATGCATGGACCCAGCTGCTATCGCTGAGCACATGGTAGACCATTACGCCAGTAACACTGAGACTACAGCTTACTGTGCAAACTTTCGAACCCGCAAAGAACAGGTCGAGCAGAGGTAGTTATCTTTCCACTCACATCGGCAGGAACTGTATAATGCCCTATTCAGTGTGTGGGAGTTCCAGAGTACCCTCACTGCATGACCTGATACCACGTCATGGCCAGATCGCATCCACAACCAGTTCCTGCGTCACCTGTCAAAGGATTTCGAACACGAACTTCTCGCCCTGTTCAATCACCTCTGGGTAGATGGTATATTCCCATGCCAATGGCGGGACAGCATCATTATCCCAGTGATGAAACCTGGCGCCAATCCGCAGGTGGCTGACAGTTATCGCCGGATTAACCTCACCAACGTTCTTTGCAAGCTTCTGAAATGTATGGTGAGTAGGCGGCTCATGTGGGTTCTTGATGACCGTCGACCCCTTGCCCCACAACAAGGGGACATCCAACAAGGTAGTTCTGCTTTAGACAACTTAGTACCACTGTAATCGGCTATCCGCACTGCTTTCAACAGACGTCAGAACTTAGTTGCGGTCTTTTTCGATCTTCGAAAGGCCTATGATACTACCTGACGCTAACATATTCTGGCTACGCTGCATGGCTGGGGCTTGAGAGGTCCACTTCCGCTGTTCATTCAGAACTTCCTCTCGCTTCGCACTTTTCGGGTTAGGGTAGGTACCCATCTCAGCTCCCCTCAACTCAGGAGAATTGAGTCCCACAGGGCTCCGTTCTGTGTGTCCCGTTATATCTAATTGCCATCAACTGACTTGCTTAGGCAGTAGGGTCATCGGTTTCCTCATCATTGTATGCCAATGACTGTTATATGTATTACAGTTCCGCTACTATCGGTGTCATTGAAAGGCGACTGTAGGGAGCCATTCAAAAGGCGCAGTCCTAGAACTCAGCCCATAGGTTTCGGTTTTCTGCCACCAAAACTCGTGTCATGCACTTTTGTCACCGTCGGGCAGTGCACCCATACCCTGGCCTGTATCTGTCTGCTTATACTGTTGTGAAGATCCCACTGATCAGCTTCCGGTAACAGAGATTCTGAGGCTTGGACTCAAATTTAAATTTCTGTGTGTTTTAATAATTATCCTCAAAGTATTTTGTTAATAATTCATAATTCACATGTGCCACGTATCTTGTTCAGCTTACCAATATTTCGTGTTGTGTTTTTGAGTTTTAGTAAGGCCATACTGTGGAGACCCATATTGTCTGTGGCGGCGTGGACTGCTTGTCTTATCGTTCGTTGCCAAAATCTGTTGGATCACAGGCATTGATAAAGTTAACTAAACTGATAAATTTATTATATTGTGGCTTCATTTGTGTATTGGAAAGCCTATCATTACTAAATAACTAACCGTTGGAACTAACCGATGGTATTATCTTTCAAAGGGGCACGATGTTATATCTTAGCCAACTATGGTGAGCTGTTTTGAGTATTATTTTGGCCCTTATGCCGTATTACAGAACTTAAATAGATAAGGAAACACTTGCTCTATGTTGACAGTAGTTCTTCACGGTGGTTGTTACTGATTGCTGCTGCCAGTTAATGAAGGTTGTGTATAGCAAATCAAAATTAGCCTTAAGGATCTGCTTAATTTAATATTATGTGTTCCTTCTTGACAACGTAAACGTTAACGCCTGTTAGCTGGGCCTGTTGCCTAGTAGTCCCCTAGTATGTCTCGTTGCAGATCGTTGCATATCAAGTTGTGAATCTATAAATTGCATTTTTTTTATTTGTAATTACCTACAGCTTTTTTAGGTTTTGAAAAATTTACTATTAATTACTTTAGCCTTAAGAATTATTAGTAGAACAATTGGCTCTGATTTGCTTGGATTTTAAACTTTTTACTTCCTTTTAAAAATTTTACTGAAAACAAATTATTAGAAACGTGACCTAAAGCCTTACGATTAATACTTTAAAGTTTGAGGACAACTGTGGCCCATGTTTAAGGGCGACTTGTATCTTCTCGTTATTTGGATTACAGTTGTTTGAGTTTAAATTTACGGTTAATTGTTTGCTTAGCCATTGAGAATCACACGATTTTGGCCCTTATGGCAACTCGTTTGTAATTGTCTTGATTGGATCGAATTATAATTTAATGTTAATAAAATTTGTATGACAACACGACTTGTACTCATTACAAATGGACTACACCTTCCGTAACTGCTCCCTCCCTACCATTAGTAGCAGAGCGTGGTTGCAATGGGTGAGTGTCAAGTCGTTGCGCTTCCTTATTAGTGATTAATATCCATTTGAATTCTTTTAGCCTAGAGCTATCTGAAAAAGGATTAGCTGCAGTACGGATTAAGAATCAGAGAACGTGACATGAATGGAACTGTGCAAGAACTGTAGGACCGTTTGCGTGCTGCCACCTCCGCACCGGTCATTGAGTCAGCCCGTAATATTGGCGAGGTAGGTGCTGCTATTGCCTCGTGTATTGTAGCCTTGCAGGAATTTCTTGTGTAAATCTAGATCCACCCTTAGGCAGCTCTACAGGTTTCAAGCTCAGCTTAATCATTATATATCGCTTGACTGACTTAGAACAATTGCAGTTGGATGAGGCCCAATGTGCGTGACTGGCTCAATTCAAGGGGGAGTTTCAGGCGGTTTTCATTACGGTTAACTCATGGGGATTGGAAAATGATACTGGGAGTGTGTCTGGAAATTCCGTTCCTATTAGATCAGGTAACTGTAATATCTTCTGAGGATCGAAGTGATATTAAGAAGTTTGCTACACTGCCCAACCCATTATGCTTGTTATTGAAAGAAATCGGGGATTTGTCAGTGGACAATATGAAACATACTGATCGTTTTTTATGGTTAACTGTTCGTTTTGAGGCCCACTTTACTGTTTTTCCATTCATTTGTGTTGGCAATATCCTTTGGTGTGGGACTGTCTTACTGATATTTTAGCTGAAATACTTCAGTCAAAACGAACCTTAAAGGATCTCAGGAAGAAATAATTGATGAGGAGATACTTACGCGAGTTCTGATAGAGCTTGAGAGGGTGCATTTTTGGCGGGCACAGTTCACCACCGAGTCCTTTGGTGATAATGTTAACCATGTTCGTATGGTGGTAGATGCCTTACTAATGGATATATCGGAGATGGACACTGTTACAACCATTGTCGATGGTCTCCGCCCTGAAGATAGGGCTCGAAGGTTGTTTAGTGTTAGACCTTCCACATTTTCTCAATTAAATCCGTTGGTTGTTTCTATCGAAGCGTTACAGTTAGTTGATGAACAGCGTTCGAAACCTTCAGGGTCAGGTGCTGTCCTCATTCCTCCAAATTGCTTTAGTTCACACACCTTTCGTTGTCGTGTTTGGGGACAGTGTTTCCGTTGCAGGGCCAATGACCACGTTGTGCGACAGAGTCCCACACCAAAGACTCCGCGGCGTAACAAATGACGCCAGCTGCATTCATGAGGGGGGGGGGAGGTGTAATCGCTGTGGTTATTTTGTAACCGTATTGTAGCATCACGCGGTTCCCGTCTTCCTTTTGTTTATCCTACCATGAACCAGTTTATGGTCTTATTGATTCGGGTGGTGCGGTCTCGTTAGTTGAGTTTCGAAGTATTTGTCACTTTTCGGCGCTCCGTCCTCCTGCGCAGAGATGTACTGCTGATGGGCAAAGGTTGCTTCTGGTGGGAGAATGTCGAGTATGGTTAGGTGTATGCGGGTAAACCTGGCTGATTACTGTTTTGGTTGCGAGAGCCCTGTCATTTCTGGTTATACTGGGGATTGATTTCATGCAACGCTCTGGTTTCGTGGTAGATTTTGGTTTAAATACCTTCTATTTTAAATTTGCACCCCAAAAGAAAATTGCATTCTGTTGCATTCTGTTCATGCCGATTTTCTACCCCATTTAATTTGGTTTCTTCGCAAACCACGGGCTACTAACTTTATCATCTCCCTGGTGCTGAGTGTTCACAACTTTTATATTCCTTGGGTCAGTTCAAAGATGTTTTGGTCTATAAATTGGGAGTAACTGATCTCATTAAGTACAAGATTCATTTGACTGATATATTCTGGTAAGGCAGAGCCCTTATCGTCTGTTTACGCCCAAAATGGCTTTTTTGTGCAAGAAGATTCATCAAATGTTGCGTGATGGAGTTATCAGACCTTCAACATTGCCTTATGCATCGCCCTTTATTTCTGGTCCCGAAAACTGTTAAGAACGATTATAGACTTGTTGTCGATTATAAGGTTTTAAATAAAAAGGTAGTTTTGGAATCTATTCCTTTGCCTGATTTAAATAACGCTTTTACATGGATTTCTGGTGCTAAGTATTGCTCTGTCTTAAATCTGAACCAAGATTACCATCAAATACCCCTCACAGAAGATTCAAAGCCGGTTACTGCTTTCTGTACTGATTGGAACTTGTACAAATTAATCGTGTTCCCTATAGTTTTTCTACTGGTGCGACTGTACTGTCCTATCTTATGGATAGAGTGCTTGGTGACATGAAATTTTATTGCTTCTATAATTACCTACATGACATAGTGATATATAGTAATTCTTTTTATCAGCACCATCTTCAAAGTTTTGCTTAGGTTCAGAGAGGCTGGCTTGACTGTGACGCCCTCTAAAGGTTACGTCGGCTTGCCAGGAGGTGTCTTTCCTTGGGCATTTGTTTTCTGGTGATGACATCAGCATTGACCCTGAACGTACGAAAGGGCTGATAAAACTTCCAAACTTCTACTAATAGCAATGTTATTGCCCAGTTTATTGGCATGGCTTATTATTTCCATCGCTTCATCCCAAACTTCGGCCAACCTGTTGCTCCCTTGAACGACCTTCGTAAAAAGGTGTGTAAATTTGCTTGGTGTTCCACTATTTTCACCACTCTTTGGCAGGGGGTCACTTGGGCGTCCATTAGAAGATCCATAAAATTCAAGGCCATGTCACCTGACCGAATCTTGTTCCTGATGTTACATTCTTGTGGTCGTCGATGCCATCTCACGTTTCACCTGGCTTATACCTACTCGAGCTATTACCACTTCGAACACTGTAAGACAGCTCAAGAAAATATTTGCTCTCTTTGGTCCTCCACAGTCCATAGTAAGTGACAATGCTGCCAACTCCCTTTCCGACCAGTTTAAACGGTTCTATTTTAGCAATAGTATTAAACGCATTAAGACCACTCCTTACTATCCGCAGCCCTCCTTTGCCGAAAGACTAAATCACAATTTGAAGGCTGCGCTCATAGCGCCAAGTCCAGAACCAAATGGGAGCCGGCCGCGGTGGCCGAGGGGACTGAGGCGCTTCAGTCACGGTCTGCACGGCTACTACGGTCGGGGGTTCGAATCCCCCCTCGGGCATGGATATTTGTGCCGTCCTTAGTTGTAGGTAGTTCATAAGTAGTTTGTAAGTTTAGGGACTGATGACCCCGTAGTTAAGTCCCTTAAGCTTAACAAACATTTTCCAGAACCAAATGGGATTGTTCTATTCCCTGGCTTAATCTTATATTTAATTCCGCCCAACAACAGGCACTGAAAGCTACACCAGCTAGCCTCATTCTGGCTTATCCTTTGAATTCTCGTCTATTCTTTGGGATATCAAGGAGCTGTTGCCTGACAAGATTAATCCGAGAGCCATTAAACAGATTTGCTCCAGGCCGCGTAATAACATCCGGTTGGCTCATGAGAGTCTCTGTAAGCGATATGATCAACTCACCTACATCAAAGTATCTACTAGGTAGGTATTTTATCATTGACGCTGAACTTTACTGTGCACGTTCAGAGGATTTAGATCTGATGATGGCAGATGCCGAAACGACGTAATCAATAAATGTTTTGCGATTGTTATTGAAACATCTTTAACTAGTTAATTAGGTCAACCAAATTACTGGTAAATTTGCAGAAACACGAATTTATTAAACAGTGAAAACAAAGTTTGAACTGCCGGGGCTATTATAATTAAAACCTCCATACTTTACCAAAGTGGAAGCACATTCCCGTTACGTCCGTGTTCTCCAAGGCTCCAGCATGGTCTCTGCAAGAATCCTTGTCCGCACGCGAAACCGAATCTGGTTTTCGCGCGAAGTGTTCCTATTGGGTGAAGGCCTTCCTGCCAAATCTCAGCGTCCAAGGTGCACCTAACGAACTAGCTATCGTCTGCAAGAGGCATTAGCTGTTCGAGTTCTCAAACTAAACTGTCTCTCAGCTCTCCAAAACCATTTCTTTGACACTTACCACCGCGTGCGAAATTTCGTGAAGAACGGAATGAAAACTGTAGATTTCGTGAGTCAGTAGGAGAAGTATGCTCCGCCATGCACCTATTACAAAATACGTTTTTTATCTGTAAACTACATTCCTGCTAAATTTCAGCTTTATTGGTGAAGTAGTTTTCGAGATTTCGTGTTTAGTCAGCCGCGCGGGAGTAACCGAGCGGTGTGGAGCGTCACGTTGCGGATCGCGAGGCATCCCGTGTGGGAGGTTCTAATCCCCCCTCGGGCATGGATGTTTGTGCCGTCTTAAGTATAAGTTAGTTCATACGTAGTTTGTAAGTTTAGGGATGATGACTCCACACTTGAGTCCCTCAAGCTTTACAAACATTTGAGCATTTAGTCAGTGAGTGAGTGAGTGAGTGTCCTTTAGCTCTTATAGATAGTAATTTAGGAAATAGACTGCTTAATTTTGGATGCAAGAGAATTAAGGAAGACTTGCAGACAAAAATAAATAGTAACATGCAAATATGTAATGATAACTTTATTTCATACAAGGTCGTGCCTGATGCGACAGTTTTACGGCATCTACATTTTCGGGCGGGGGGGGGGGATGTCAGTTAGGAAACGCTTCATAAACATCCGAAATTCCATGCAAACTTTGTTGCTATGTCTTGTGCTCTTTTGTTTTTGGGACAGGAACCTTCGTGGGCGTACGGTGAACAGTTCACCAAAGTTCCATTGCAATCGAATGAATAGTTTATGAAACACATGGAGGACATACAGACAAACATTCATATTATATATATATATATATATATATATATATATATATATATATATATATATATATATATATATATATATATATCACCAATTTGCTTCGGTATGACACTAAAATTGACAGTATTTCCATCAAAAAACGGTTTTCAACACTTCTATGTACTCTGTTATCATTTCATTTTCAGGAAGTTTTTTCTCCCACTTGCTAGTGTACGAGGGTTGGAACTTAAATAGTGGCACCTATTTATTCACAACCGATACAAAAGCGTTACATGTTTGCACCTGTTATGGCCCTTCAAAATAGCCATTAGCGTTGTGTAGGACCAGTTGCCAGCGATGTGGAAGGCGTAGTATACCGTTAGCAGTGCCTATTCTGTTGATTGTGGGAACGGAGCATTCTACTGCCCCCGAATCTCTGGAACAGTTCTAAAGCGAATGCCACTAAGTAGTTCATTCATCTTGCGAATGAAATCAAAGTCACAAGGACTTAAAACTCCTCGGGGGAGTATATCGGATGGTACAGTACTTTCCGGTCCCATCGACCGAACAGAGCAGCCAGAGCTTGGGCTCTATGCGCCCTCGCAATGTCGTGCAAAATGATAGATGCGTTGCGTAAAAACTGTTGACGCTTCATTCGCAAAGCTGGTCGCAGGTGATGCTCAAAAACGAACAGTAATAATGTGCATTGAATTTCTGGCGTGGAGAAACGTAATGCGTTTGGATCACACCATCACAGCAGTACACGATAATCACCATAACTTTCACCATACTGGGGCTCTGACGCACTTGAATACCATGATGACACTGTCGTCCCTCTGGCACGTTCAATTTTGATATAACTCCATTGTTCCTGTGCCGGCCGCGGTAGCCGAGTGGACTGAGGCGCTCCAGTCGCGGTCTGCACGGCCACTACGGTCGAGGGTTCGAATCCCCCCTCGGTCATGGATATTTATGCCGTCCTTAGTGTTAACTAGTTCGTAAGTAGTTTGTAAGTTTAGGGACTGATGACCCCGTAGTTAAGTCCCATAAGCTACACAAACATTTGAAACATTGTTCGTGTTTCGAAAACCTTGTGAAAACGTTACGTAAGACTGCTTCCTCACAAATGACTGTTTCACTGGATGGTGCGCACGTCGGTGAGATGGGGCGGGCGTGTCCACTTGCTCGGAGGTAAGGTAGGTATGTAAGCAACGTGTGCTGTCAGCGACCATAGTAGATTATATTGCACAGTGTCTCCACAGCAATGTTGGCAGTATTTGTTCCAACCCTCGTATAATACATATAAAGCCCTCTTTATTTCTGATATTTATTATTACGCTACTTAAATCCCAACTTTCACACAGTACTTTTACTGTCCTGTTTTGTAATGTAGGGGCTTATTCGTCACGTGAATATTATCTACTACACTTCGTTAGACACTTCTTTCACTTTCGTTCTAATTCTTCTCGAAACTCCATTCATTACTTATAAATTTAGTACGACAATCGCGGCGGTCCCTGAGGTAGCCATCTGTTATATTGCTGACAAAGCTTAACTAGTTTAACATCTGTTTATCGGAAAGAATACTGGCTATATAAATGACAGAAGGAAAACAAGGCACGGAATTGGATGAGTGAAATAAACAGGTACGTAGTGATTAACTTCCTAAATGATTTTAGCTGTCGATAGCTCACTAATTTTTTACCGTCGGTCGAGGTGTTCTTCCGTGACCGATCAGATTTATTAACTACCAGCAATTTATCCTCAGCGCGCTGTCTGGTTTGAGTTGTGATATATTATGCAGGAGAGATGCAGCAATAAATACCAATCGTCGAATGCATAAGTAAAGAAATGAAGTTGATGATAGCCTGCTACAACTCGTCGTCTCACATGGAGCTTCCGGTATTGACTGAAACTGGTTCTTTTCACACCGTAGAAAATGAATGTTTGACTTTTGTAGTGCAGTATCCAAACAAAGAAAGGTAGTAGTAAACAAACAAATGGCATATAAAATCCGTACGATCTCATATTTATTGAGTTATATGTTGTACAATAAATTGTATAATTTTTCATGTATATATTCATTTGTATAACTACTACTCTGTAAAATCAAGTGAGAAACAACATCATCAGAAACTAACTAGCGGATCCTGGTGTGCAAACCCAAAAGTGCTGAGAACTTCAGCTCTTGCGCTCAATGTGTCAGCTGAGGAATACGCCGCTCCAGTATGGAGTGCCTCAACACACGCGAGAGAAGTTGATATCGCGGTGAATGAAATGGCACGGATTGTGACCGGATGCTGGAAACCAAAACCAGTACACAAGATGTACTTAATTATGGGGATCGCAACAACATACGACGTGACATCGCTGCCGAAGTTGATAAAACTAAGCAAGAAAATGACACGCGTCACCCTTTATATGGACACCAGCCTGCTGACCGACGGCTTCGTTCGAGGAAGAGCTTCCTGTCACGTATCAGAGCCCTGGAAGGATCGGGCGCAGAGAACCGTATTGCAAGGTGGGAAATCGAGCTGACAAGCCCCCATAAAGCAGCAAAAGAAGAACTGGCATCTGGTGGAGACCTGTCATACACAGTCTGGAGAAGCCTGGACCGTATGAGGCTAGAAGTGCAAAATTGCAAGACAAACTTGCAGCGATGGGGTTTCCTAAAAGAGAATGAGAACATCTTCTGTCTGTGTGGCTCTGTACAGGATCCTCAACACCTGCATATCTGTCCTAATTTAGACCAGCCCTGTACAACAGAAGACTTATGGGAGGCTAACGACAAACCCATATGGGCTGCTAATTTTTGGAAGTTAGAAGTCTAGTTCCGGACCAGGAAAGTAAGTAAGAATCTCCATATTTTTCTCAGCAATACATTTGCGATTGTAATTACTTGTAGACGTTATTGTGTTTAAGTACGCTACATATATTAAGAGGCTGGCACTGGTCAGACATTTTAAACTGTCTGGCATGGTTTGGAGAGAGGAGCTGTTTTGTCTATCAAGAAAGCCTGACTGAACCCGCGCTGCTAGCGGTAGGCCAAGAGAAGCTATTAGTCGACTGTAAGGGATCTTCCAACAGTTCGTAGCCTTTGCGAGGCACACTGACTTGCCCTCGCGCACCCAGAGGTCACGGAAGTAGACACGTTTTACACTCTGGCATTGGACAGTGATGCCAAATTTTCAACGTGTACCATAAGGGTTTACAACCTCACCTCTCATTCGAGGGACACAGTGTTGGAAGCCATTTATTGGTACGGCACTTCTCATTGGCTATCTGCTGCAGGTGCATCTTCGTCACAGAAAACGTCGAAAGGTATATAAGGCTGACCAAGCTACAAAAACTAACTCTTGATTGGTCTGCCTCTGGCGATTATTAGACGGGGCGCCACTGTGATAATACTGTGTTGACTCTTGGATTGTTGTTCCAACGTTGCTGAATTGCAGCCATGTTTAAAATTTTGAATAATTAGTGACTCACTGTGGTTTATTCTAGTGGCATAAACAGCGGTGTGCGGTTCTCAGTGTTGAGTTGGGGGCTTCACCTGTAAATAAGGCACTTTTACAAAGCAAGCAGTGGACATATTTGCCCGTCCACAATAATTAGTTCACGTCTCTGGACCATAGCAAGAAGGCACAATGGTGGGCTGGTTTGCTGAATCAGCGTACCCTGCCATATTAGGTTTGACCAAGGAAGTTAGCGAATATTGACTTATTATTATTATCAAGTTTGACAGGAAATTTTGTCTGAATCACTTCAGCTATAGATTAAATCAGTTACATTTTTTTAGAAGATTTGTAAGTCACGGACACAGCCTCTGACACTGCAATGAACGGTTATCGTGTGCTAATGTAAAGCTAATTTTTCTTTCTACAGCGTTGCTTTCGTGCAACAACATCAACAACAGTACAGAATTACTTACAGTAATGAAGCACGACAGCCGCTTATCCCTCAATTCAATTGTAAAATCAAGTGTAAATTGTAAGATCGTCTCAGCCACCTTCGGATAGAGATTTTTTCTGATAATTATTTTGTTTATATTTGCGGTCTGGGTTATCGAAACGATACCATTAACAGTTGAATCCTATCCTTTATTATTATCTTTCATGTTTAATATAACTTGATTTGCTTTTGTTTCTTTTTGATTTACCTCTCAGTGGATCGGCACTAATCTTTTACTGAGACAATGTTTAATACCACATTTCCATACCACGTGAGGTCATTCATCACTAAATACTTTACTTTCTTCTTACAGGAGTGGTCGTTCTGTTCAGTCTAAGCATAGTTACGAACCTCTTTCCTGCCTTGGATTGCATTGTACACCGCTTTCTGATGTCTAGCCTGCGTGTCAACGTAGATTTGTTCTACCTGCAGAGCCAACCACTTTAGGGTGCAAAAACATTGCAAATCAATCCTTTCGTGTAGTACAAGGTGGAAAAAATCGTCTGTTAAGTTTTTGAGACTAGCTGCATAAGTTTGAACGCGATCGCAACCTTATTTCGTAGCTCCAAAGGGTCGTATGATGTGGTAACCCTCCATCTCCCATTCATGCTGGGATTCTTTATTTTTATTTTAATTTTATTTTATTATTTTTTTTTTTAGTCGAAAACGTTAGTTATGAAGAAAATGTAATTTTACGATTGCTCTAAAATTGTCGTGTCTCTCCGTCTGCCTGTTTGAACACGCTAACCTAGAAAACTACTAGAGAAATTTGCATGAAATTTTCACAGGTACCTTGAGAATAGCCTGTGGCAACATAAAGGCTTTATTTTATCAAAATCTGATCACGAAAACGAAGATAATGCGTTTCAAAATATCACCTAAAGCTGCTAGACATTTTTAACATGTTAAATATGCTATTCGCCAAAACTACTAGTCGACTTTAATGGGGTTTTCACAGATATCTTGATTCTAACTGGAAGTAACAGAAGTAACATATAGGTTTGATATCTACAAAATAAATAACGGAAATGTATATCACTGTTTGAAATATTATCTGCAACTACAGAGTTTCACAGAATCGATATGTTTCGCTTACATATAGGAAAAAGAAATTTATTGACCATATTTTACATTAAGTGTTGTTCATTACATTTTGGCTCGGTTTTCATAAGCCAAATCCCACTTACTCTTAACAGTACCTCATATCGCTTTATAAAATTCCGGGTGGTTATCACATGACAAAACGAAGTACAAGGCCATACGTTGCGTGTTTCAGTCGATAAACCTTAGTGTGTTGGTGTTGTCTATGGATAGTCACAGTCAACAGAAAGCAGTATTGACATGATTCGCATAACAATATTATGAACAATATTACTTACTTCAATTTGATCAGCATTATAACCATGTGATGTTACTTTTAAAGCCATTTTGTTATGGATCACTTAATATTCACGTCTTCAGGCAACTTTTCTAGTATGCACTGCGTACATAATTTAAGTTGTAGGAAAGAGATAACACGTTAGTTTCTGAATTTCATTCATGGTATGCAAACAAAATACTACATGTCAGACAGTAGACGCTGAAAGCTACTAATGCTACGCCATGTCACGCCCTTAGTATAGAACAATGAATTATATTGTTCCACGTTATTGTGTGTGCCTGACCAAGTGGTATTAGAAACTTTTGTGCCACACAGTTGCTTCTTTACAGTTTGTTGGAGGTTGATTTTTGATACAGTTAGGTTTGCACGGTGCAGTCTGTTCCAAAACGGTGCGACATGTATCATACAAATGTATTTACCTGCGATGCCATTATCAGTTAGAGACACATGAAGCTGTTGTGATAAGGGAGGGGTAAAAAAATTTTTGGTGTTATTTAGGGAGACGGAATATAATAATATTGAAATTACTGTTTATTCTTTGACTCAAATAGAGGGACAATGGCGAGGGTATTTTTCATAGATTATAGATCTCACAGATAAAATCACTATTTGGCGGATGGAGAATGAAATAAGAATTTCATTTAGGCCCCTTTAGATTGGCGTCCTTCGGAGTCGGTTAACTGTCATATTGATGTGCTCAGTTTCTTGAGGTTGGGGAGGGGGAGGGTTGGGAGGGATGGGGAGGAGTATTTGGTGAACTTAGGATCGGCACTGGAAGTCACTACCAGGCAGAAAGATCAGTTTGTAGTATGGGTTCTAGACAAATGTGGAGATGTTCAAGAATAAGCCTAAACTACGACTTAATAGCTATACTTTAAACAAATCGTATATATATACGTTTGTAACATTGAAAATCAATGGTAATGATTACTGGAATACTCTGTTTGAAACTATGTAAGTAGCAGGGGTATTTAAGTAGGGAATGGCTGTCTGCAAAATATACAGAAAGTGGTGTGTTGCTGTATGAGTCCGGAAGAAATCAGCAAATCCATAACGTAAAATTTAGCATCAGTTCACAGATGTTCGTTGCATAAGTCCGCTAATTTGGCGTGCTAAGTAGCTGGACTTGAGAGACAAATGGAACAGCAGATTAACATGGATTTGTGCTTTGCGTTCCGCGGTGCTGATGCAATCTGGTTTCGCTCTGCGTGCGACTGGTCCCATAAAAGTTTTCCTTGTGTTACGTGTGCACCAACCACAGCACACTGAAGAGTGGAATTTTCCAGGATGTATTTCTCAAATGAGCATGACTATCGGTATTAAATTCTGTAACTGACGATGAACTAAACATCGTCCTCCTAGATGGCTGAAATGTTCATAAATCGTAAAATACAGTGTGTGGTTCACCACACCGAGATTATCGATTATCTATTTTAAAAAGAACTAATATCAAATGAAAACAAGTATAAAAATTTTCAGATTATTCCAATGTGGCACCTTGCTAGTCCTTTCCTTACATCGTGAATTCTTCATATATTTCAGATCGAAAATACACCTTTCTGACTTACTTCAAACATTACATAGTTGCTATGCATTCCACTCCTATTTTGATATATATATATATATATATATATATATATATATATATATATATATATATATATATATATATATATTTTCGATTATTTCCTTTAAAGAGAGCGATTGAAATTGAGTAATTATGACTTCTTCTTCTTCCTTCGTTCTTCCCAAATTCTCTTCATGCGTTCACTGTGTTCCTCTCTTGCGTTCTTCTGACCACTTTTTTCCTGTTCTGTTTAAGTTTATGTTTGTTTATAATGTTCCTGAACTGTTCTCTATTGTTTATGTTGTCATGTGTGATTTCCAGTTCTTTAATATCCTCTTCTGTTTCAGTGATCCACTTCGTCTTGTTTTTGCTCTTGTTTGCTATCTCAAATATTTGTCTTGTGAGCCTGGTTTCATTCATCCTGATGATATGTCCATAAAATTTCATCCTTCTCTTTCTGATGGTGTCCGTTATTGTTTCCATGTCTTTGTAAATCTCTCTAGTTGGCCGCTTTATCCAAATTCCTTCCCGAAACACTGAACCATATATTTTCCTGTTTTACCCAATAGCAAATTAACGTTAAATATAGGTTACGTATTTAATTTTAACACTATTGTAGTCAAAGTATTGACGGTTTCACTCTTATTTTAAACAACTACCCTCAGTAGGATTTCAGAAAAAGTACATGAGCTTTTTTAAAATATATTTGGAACAGGTGAGACTTGTCTCGAGGACATATAACAATACAATTTACTTATCACGAAGAATAGAAGGGTTTACATTAAAACATAATGACAGATACACCGTAACAGGAGTAAAACATCTATTAATTGTTGTATAAAGGCTCTAGTTTGAATTGACTTATAATACAGTGCTTAATACGTTCGAAAATGCCGCGTCGAAATTGAGTTATATAATGGCCCATATCTCAGGTTCTATTAATCACAGAGGTAAAGGGTAGACTGTTTTTGATAGCCCGTGGTCTAGTTAACATTCATATACGATTGAGAATATTGGCAAGCTATGGTTATCGTACAGTTCACTGTTGAAATTTAAATTTTTATACAATTTATAAAGTACTATATTTTCGTAGGTCGTTCTCGAGCAAATCAAGAAAAACCAAGTTTTGTTTTGGCACAAATACCACATTTCTATACATTCAGTCATTCAAAATCTTCGAAATTTTTACCATGTTTTCAAGTTCATATTCTGAAACTACTTCTTTAATTTTTTATCATCTTTCGTCGTTTAAATCAAGAAATTCAATGATACTGTAACAATTATGCGCAAAATTACAAAAAATCGTTTGTAGTTATTTTGCACTTCGTAACACAAATGAGGGGGTCAGAAGCAAAGTGATGTAAGTGCACTTCAGGTAGTTTTGAGATAAATGGCTTTGAAGTTCACCTGGTTGTAAGAAAATCTGTTTCGTTTGTAACTTTACAGAGATGCATTATAGAAAGTAGGTGTTCTACAGCAAAAAGAAGACACAAGTTTATACCACCATTCTGGATGAACAAGGGGCCTTAAATCACTTACATTATTACGATATGAAAAAGATTTAGAGGAAAAATAATACAGGTGCACGTGAACACATTAATAATTTTGTTATGCAGTAACTATTGAACTTTTGGACATTTTAAATAACATAGGGTAACATTTTATTCGTAGACACTGTTCCGAATGTCACTGGCAACAGCTGTTAAATCTTGTGTACCTGTTGCTACTTCCCTAGGCCTATCAACACAGTCTTCTTTATCACGACGATGTTCTGCCTCTCCATGTTGTCCTGCCCCTCCTCATCGTCCTCGACATCCTGAGCTCCTTTTCCTTGAAGGTTGTGCCTCATACTTCAGATTATCAAAGAAATCGTGGTGAACAGAGGGAATGAAGCATTTCAGCTCTTGCAGGTTCTTCCAGTTTACAAGCGTAATGGATAACTGAGCACTGTACAGAGTATTCAGCTTAATCTGTGGAGATCTCCCACAAAGGCGTTTGGATACGTCAGCTGTATAAAAATCAACATCCTCATTGAAAGAATTATTAAAATGCATGATGACTGGACATTCCTTTTTTACGTGAATCCATTTCATTGAACGTCAGGCAAATGCATTACCTTCGGTATATTTTCGAACGGATGACTTGGTCAACAGCGATAGCTACCCATTCTGGCGGATTCATTTTGGTAACTGTAAATTTTTTGTTGGACCTTGACGTCTACCCAATCATGTGGCACGTACACATGAGTTTCATTCCTCTTGCGTTTCTCAATCAGTCCGAAATCTTGATCACACTCGTTGAACGTGAATTTAAGTTGGACTTTTTCAATATGTGTGTTAGAAACGATATGCATCCAGTATTTGACAAAATTTAGATTGAGGATTTGACTTGAATACCTATCTGAATAAGCTATGATGTACTTAATGTCACAATCCAAAGGCTTTCCAAATTTCAACAAATAAGAACCAATTTCCTGTGAACCTCTACGAATAGTGCTTTCATCCCACGTATACATATTGGCCTTAGCAGGCACTAAGTTGAAAATGCCAAGATTATAAGTCCACAATTGACGAAGATAGTACACTTCCTCGGTGCCGAAACCTCAGATCCGAAGTAATACATGTACTCGGACATCAGAGTGCAGTTCTGAATGGAGGAGCACTTAACAATACTTTTTCTCATGACAGAATTAGTGTCCTAGAACATATCTGTGCATTTATCTCATTTTCTTAAAAAATGTCACTTTGATTCTGACTCCCTCAAATGTCTAAATGATTAACCACAACAAATAGCTCAAATTTATAGTTTGTTACGTAGACATTTATCTAGAAATGGCATTATTTCTTTTTTGGAAGTCGTTATATGCTCTTAAAAAAACCCTTCAAAAACGATTATGTTTGGGTACCAAAAATGCCTATTGAACGGCGTTTGGGCTGCAATGAAACTTACCATCATGCCGAAGCACAAAAAAGAGAAATATATTCTTCTTTAAAAGACTCTGACAGAAATGTGACGGTCTGCTACCTCAGTCCTCATTGTGACGACCACACAAAAAATTGGAATGCGAACACGTTGAGACTTTTTTTGTATTGTAAGAGAATAGCAGAAAGTGACGGTGAAATAGAGAGGACAAAGTGCAGGTGGAAGAGAAAGGAAGTGTATAGAGACAAGGCGGGCGAGTGTAGTGGCTGTAAAATGATAAAATTACTGTAATGAGGAAGAGAAATGATTGGAGATAATACATAAGCTTTGGGGGTCTACATTCTTCAGAGCGGCGAACTTTAAGAAGAAAAATTTTCCGTATTGCCTTTTCACTTGTTCAAGTTTCTCGAGCGAAAATGTATAAGCCCGAACAATCCATCCGGAAAGAAGAAGAAATACTGATTGATCAGACAGAAATGAAACAAGTGATAATGTCAAACTGAGAGAATGGGCTATTGAGAATGACAGAGAGATAGTGAAAGAGGCAGAGACATTGGTAAGGAAGACGGAGAGATGTGGATTATCAGTGGCAGAGGTAGACAGGAGACAGCGCCAATTGGCTAAATAGGAGACAGTGGCAGTAAACTGGGAGATGCTTTCCATGTGAACTTCACTGCAGTGTAAGAATGTATAAAAAAAGCATTCATGGTTTGCAATGAAATATCCACACAATGCCAAGGAGGGTTGATAAGAGACAGAAATGTCAATCAGCTTAACATCACATGTCCCCAAGTTCTTAAAAAGTGTGATTTTTTCAGAATAAAAGAAAAAATGGCTTTGAGGAACATTACCAGAGGAAAGACAATTACTGTAGTTGGACTTTATACATTAAAAATAAGTAAATAGAAGAAAAAAAGCTTAAGAAGGCTGAAAGCTTATTTGAAGGACGGGAAGAAGTGAGGGAGTTCAGGTCGTGATGTCCCGTTGAACACATGGCCATTGGAGATTAAATCGGCCGGCATGGAGTGGTTTAGCGAAATCACTGGAAAAATTAACCATTCAACCCTCCAAACTGAATTTCTACTGTGGTTCTATAGGCACTGAAAGACGGCATTTTCCGTACACTACCTTTTATTAAGCACTGCATATGAATGGAATCTACAGAGCATTAATAAGCTGCTTACCTGTCTTGTTGATGAACCTCTTCCAAAATGATAAAATACACTTGCATTAAATAAGAATGGTGAGAGGGTAGCTGAAATAAGATAGTTTATACTCCGCAATCCACCGTAAGGTGCGTGGCGGAGGGTACACTGTACCACTACTAGGCATTTCCTTTCCTATACCACTCCCAAACAGAACGAGGAACAAAAAAGAATGACTGTATGCCTCCGTACGAGCCCTAATTTTCCTTATCTTGTCTTTGTGATCACTACGCGAAATGTAAGTAGGCGGCAGGAAGATCGTACAGCACTCAGCTTCAAATTCCAACCCCTATAAATTTCCTAAACATAAATTCACGAAAAGAATGTCGTCTTTCCTCCAGCGATACCCAATTGAGTTCCTGGAGCATTTCCGTGACACTCGCGGATTGGTCGAACCTACCAGTAACAAAAACCTAGCTGCTCGTCTCTGAACTGCTTCTGTGTCTTCCTTTAAACCGATCTGCTGCGGGTCCCAAACATTTGAGCAATACTCGAGACGTAGTTGTACAAGCGTTTCCTTTGCAGATGAAGTACACCGTCCCAAATTTCTCCCAATAAAGCGAAATCGGCTGTCCACCTTACTCGCAACTGTCCGTATATGTTCGTTCCATTTCATATCGCTCTGCAATGTTACGCCTAGATATTTGAACGACGCGACTGCATCAAGAAGCTCACTGCTAACGCTGTACTCGAACATATGGGATTGTTTTTCCTACTCATGCGCATCACCTTACATTTTTCTACATTGAGAGCTAGCTGCCATTCTTCGTACCAACTAGAAATTTTGTCTAAGTAATCTTGTATGCTATTACAGTCAATTAAAGACGACACCCTCCTCTTATACACCACAGCATCATCAGCAAACAGCCGCGAATTACAAGTTACTCTGTCCATCATATCATTTATATAGATAAAAATGATAGCGGTCCTTATCACACTCCCCTGGGACACTCGTCTCTGATGAACACTCGCTGCCGAGAACAAGTTATTGCGTTCTATTACTTAGGAAGTCTTCCAGCCAGTCACAAATCTGTGAACCTATTCCATATACTCGTATCTTCGTTAGCAGTCAGCAGTGTGGCACCGCGTGAAACACCTGTTTGAAGTCGAGAATAACACAATCTGTCTGTTGGCCTTCATCCATGGCTCGCAAGATGTCACGTGAGAAAAGGGCAAGCTCAGTTTCACATGAACGATGTTTCCTAAACCCTTAGTCATAACTGCGGATTGTAGAAGTTCAGCGAAAGGCAAAACTTGGGGTCGGATTTTATCGAATAATTCAAGTTCATTAACTGTCGACAAGAGATAATGACGCTATTGAATTAGCAAGTTCTGCAAACATGGGACCGTGGCTACTACTATAAACTGATGGCGTAGGCTTTGTGAACGACAGGCAACGACTGCGTTGCCGAATCGCTGCAGTACATTACCAGTGCGTGAGCAGCAGGTGCCGCGGTGGAGTAGCCGAGCGGTCTAAAGCGTCTCGCTGCGGAGCGCGCGGTTGCTCGCCGTGGAGGTTCGAGTCCTCCCTGTGGCATGTGTGTGTGTCGTCCTTAGGTTAGATTACCTAGGTCTAAGTAGTTTGTAAGCTACGGACTGATGACCACGCAGTTTGGTCCGATAGAATTACAAACATTTGAACATTTTTGAGCAGCAGGTGAGGAACGGCGTGGTGTTGATGACGACAGCTGGAAGGCGGCTGCGCCGAAGAGTGAAAATCCCGTTGCGAAAAAGGTGTGCCGGTGAAGCTTGTTGTTAATTTAAGACCTCGCAATTCTGCCGAACACCACTTGATCAGTTAGGCTCCAAGGCTGAACCGAATGTCTCAGAGCGGGTGTTCAGACACAGAAAATGTGGTTTGGCGTGGCGAATACGAATTCGTCTAATGAATAGAGCTGCTTGTTGTCGGTGCAATTCCAGGGCACAAAACAGGCTCACCTAAATCTCTTTGAACTAGCAAACAACAAATCAATAGAGATATCAGGTGATGCTCTGGCACAAACAAACTTCCTCCCACACACAGTGGTGCCCTTGTAGACGCAACCAAACGCCGTCACATACTCACAGAATATATGATATCAACTGCGAATGGACAAAGCTGAAAATGTGTGCCCATCCGGGATTCGAACCCAGATCTCCCGCTTTCTAGGCAGTTGCGCTGACCACTACACCACTGGGGACAAAGTGATCACCGTACCTGCAAGGACTACCTAAGCACGCCTCCGGTCAGATACAAATTCCCAGCTTCAGCCTGCATGCTGACGGGAGGTGTACTTACGTAGTCCTTACAGGTGAGGTGGCCACTGTGTCCCCAGTGGTGTAGGGGGTCAGCGCAATTGACGGGAAAGAGGAAACCCGGGTTCGAATCCCGGATGGGTACACTTTTTCAGCTTCGACCAGTTGCAGTTGATATATATTCTGTGAATATGAAGGAATAACAACTGCAATATCAGAAGTGACGTCTGTTCTCTCGGAACAGACGCCACACACACACACACACACACACACACACACACACACACACACACACACACACACACATATATATATATATATATATATATATATATATATATATATATATATATATATTGCCACGGCCCGTGGCGATCTCTCTACACTCCACCGCGAGGCGCCGAACTTTTCTCAAAAATCTCCGTCCCACATTATGCTGACCAGCTATAGCAGCTCAAATTTGCGCGGCAGCCAGTAAGATGCGTTGACATTGTCCCGAGAGGACCTCGTGCATGGATACAAGCGTTTTGGCGAATCATATGCCTTTCTGTCATTCTGGCTTGGGAAAACGAGTTACGGCGAGACATTTTGCTTCCCACGGGAAGGATCAGCTCTCCTCTCTGCGGATTCTACGAGTCCCTGCCATCTCAAGCGTGGCTGACTCTCCGGTGCATCATTTCATATGGAACCGCAGCACTGACAATAACTTTCTGGGAAGCCTCTGTATGGGCTCTGCTACTTACTCCAGCGAATACACCGCGCCCCGCGGCGTTCTCCGCCTGGCTGGCGAATCTGCGATCTGAGGGTTAGGTGGGGTGAGGAAGGCCCGTTACGGTCCTCTTGTATCTTCTCTCACAGAGCCCGCAATTCCGAGCAGCCAGGATTTCTCGAGCAATACCAATTTCCACTACTAAAAGCTTGCAGGATCATAACCTTATTAAAGTGCACATTATTATGCATACAGACAAGGGGGGTTCAGGAACATTTACAGACCAAAGAAAACGTGACGTAGCTCTAAAAGTCTTAGAGTTCTTCATATGACTGGTAGTCTATTAAGTCCAGATCTTCTACGGTACGACTTTTTCGAAAATCTATGTTTATGATCACATGTTTGCCTTTGTCCATAATTCGTAATGTATTGTGCAGCAAGAGGCAAGATCAGTTTCGCGATGCTTTTTGAATCATTATCAACATTTTGTTATATTCTCTCTCATGGCAATTTATAAAGTCTAATATAGTTGAAGGTTTTCAACACTAGTGCTGCCTATTTCTATGTCATTCATACGGGCGCTTGTGCGACGGCAAAGTAATGGTGTTTCAGTACTATATTCCTGCCCGAATGACTTACTTAAATGCGGGATTTAAAACTTTAGCTTTCCATTTACTGCTTTCTGATGTCAGACAACAATGGTATTATACTGTAGCTTACATTATATATATATACATAACGTTTCTCAGTAATTCTGATATGGAAATACACTGCTTGATGAGAAAGAAGATCACCCAAAAGTTGTTGTACGTAATTGATTAGATTTACACGGCTTCGTAATGGGCAGAACGCCAACCAGAGAGCATTCGTGATGTCTTCGCCCTGTTAATGAGAAGTTGGTACCACCCAAATGCTGCGAGTGTAGCGAGATGTTTACAAACCCTAGGAAGCACCTGAGATTACTTACAGATGCGTTAGACAGCCTATCCAGCAAATTAATGCATTTGACAAAGGCCGCATCGCTGGACTGTTCGTATTGTGCAGCTGCCACGCATGTGGACTATTGCAGATGCAACATTGGCCCGATGTTGGAATCAAACGATACATTATGGGACCCAATCACACTCTGGATCAGTTAAGACACACAACCTCGATGGAGCGCCGTCGAATGGTAAACCAAGCAATGCAGGATCCCAAGACCACGGCACTCGCCATCTGCGAACGAGTACTGGATAACCTACAACATTCTGTGAGATCCCGCGCAGTGACTCTCATCTGCCGCATTGGAGTTGTACCGCCGCATGTGTTTATTGTCACTGACAACTTCTGCACATACATCCATCCTCTACAAGCCACCTCCTGGTTTGTCATTGTCACTTCGTCATCCTATTACAGCTGCGTTTGGTTCGCGGGAAAAACGACTGCAGGTGTGTCTCCAATGCATTTTTGGCATGAGTAAGGACGATTAGGATCGTTAATGTTCTCCATAACCTATGATGACCAGCGTGTTCGGATTTGGGTGACTAGTGAAGAGGGTGTGTTCTGTTAATATTATGGAGAGGTACACAGACGTAAACTCTAGCATCAGTGTGTGGGGCGCCACAGGACATGCACTCTAGATATCTCTGGTCGCGCTTCGACAAACACTGACGTCACAGTTCTACAGATGTCCTATCCCTGATAGCTTAGCAACCTGGAGCAGTGTTCAAAAAATATAATGCACGCCCACACAAAGCACGTGTGTCTATGAACTGCCTGCAGCATTTCGAACTGCCATCTCAAGTATGAACCGTGGACCTCTCCATCACTGATAACGTATAAGATGAGATTGGAAGGGTCCTCAATTGCTATACCAATCCGCAGGATCTTGAGGACAAACTTGCATCAGGGAAAGATCCAAAGGTCGTGGTTATGCTTGATATTTTTCAAGTGAGGAGATAATATAAATTATTTGTTAAGAATATGTGTGTCAAGATATTGGATATTTTATTTTAAATGACCAGTTTCGAAAATCTTATTTCTCAGCTTCCGATCTGCAACTCTAATTTTTTACAAAACAGCACCTCATGTGAAATAGTCCTTGATATCCTAGTTATAAAACTCACATACATATTTTTAAATGCACTGTGTTAAGTATCATGTAAACTAGATCTGTCCAATTTAAAATTATTTGTCATAGCTCGTAAGTCGTAACTTCAAAAACAAAATTAACCAAAAAAATTTTTTTTTCGTTTGTTCTCATTGTTTGAACAAGTGAGAACAAAAGTGTGTTCTGATCAAGTGGTGTACCTAATTTTAGTGTTTCCCTTTCCACAATTGACAAGAAATACTGGCAACTGTCTGACGGAATAATAAATTGGTTTCGTTTATGTGTGCACCTCGATTGCACAGTGGTAGAGTGTCAGACTACAAGTCCTAAGGACCCGGCTTCGATTCCCGACAGGTCCTGGGATTTTTATCTGTCACTTTCCACTTCTTTCATCTCTGGCAGTATTGCTCATGTGAAAAATACCGAGTAGCATCGTGGTTCGGAACCCACGTTAAACTGTAGGTCCCCCTATAACTGGCTGGGTAAGTCAGGTCGGAGGAAGGCAACGGCTTACCACCTCTAAACAGGATTGTGCCTAGTAAAGCACTGTGGTGTTCAAACCACTCTTCGGATTGTTGACTGCTTTACCTTTCATCAGAATACAAGTCGTAGAATAAATGGGGAATCAAAAAAGGGGTTAGAAACTAACAAATAAAATTACAAATAATCCGTCTTTCCTACTAGTGATATCGAACATAAATGAACTTAAATTTACTTGCCTGCACCAAGAATGCATTCATGTAAAGAATGTGTAGTTCCAAATAAGTTCTATAGTATGTGATCACAAAATATCTTCGGAAATGTTAAAGACATGTATACACCTGCCCTGACTGTTCAAGGGCGTATCATGCGAGCACTCCGTAATTATGCTGGGAACATTTATTATGTAGTTCATGAACCTATGGAGATGTTGAGTCTATAAAAATTCTTTGCAAATTGTAACAGAAAAAATTCTCACTTCCTTTTCTATATTATGTGATAACAAAAATTTTTTGTTGTGTAATGTAATACCAACAATGTCGTAACTTGAATGCAACAACCATAAAAGCTACTAACTTTAAATAAAAAATGATACTATCGTCTAAGGTAAGAACGTAAAAAATTGATACTGAGTGATAGTAATGAAAAGAGGAAGAGAAATTGCATAAATTAGCTTTGCTTAATGTTTTAACTGATCCAGTAAGGATCAAAATTACAATGAAAAATAATATAACGAAATTACCTTATCACAATTTCTACAATTACCTGTTCACAATTAACTCATCATAATGTTAAAGGCGCTCTTACGCATGCGAAGACAGTCATTAGCACATGGCGGCTACTGCCGACATCTCATTATAGTTGCTTGTTCGGTCGCTGCTTTACAGAGGGTGAGTCGAGCACCCAGGTAAAATTAAGCCGCTGACCATAATTAGGTAATCACATTTTTTTATCGCCGCTGTGATTATCTCTGTAATGAACGACACCTCATATTGAAGTCATTTATAGTCTAACAAATAATTTTCTGCGTTAAAAATTTTAGTTATCGCCTGAAGGGATTAACTAAGTAGTGTAGTTAAGAGAATGTAATATGAACCTGGATTTGTCAATTTGTTTTTCCTCCGTCACCCCTACCCTTTTTGTCTCTCTTCTTAAAACGTCTTTCGTGAAGCTCATAAGAATGTGTTGTTTATATTCTTACATTGATTGTCATTTCCCTGCTTACTTAATTGTGATTATCTTAAAATTATAGACTAATTTAAGGTCACCCTAATTTACACAAATTACCTCTCCCTCCGGTGCTGGCGGAGGGAAGATTGTGGTATTCATAAATGATTTAGTCTTCTAGTAAGAATATTTTATTTGCCCATAGCGCAAAAACCGCGTGCAGTGATTACCGCTTTCAGCAAATTAAATTTACATCTTAGATCACTTTAGCGAAATGCGGTAGTGTCACAGGTGTTTTCTCATGAGAGAGAGATACGGCTCCCGCGTAGGTGCCAAATTTAGGTAATCATACTATTCGTCAAATTAATAAAGAAACTGCCAGGCTCATGTAGTAGTGACTAGATCTACATATTATTAGCACACCTGCAGAAAATTATTGGCTGCGAAGGAAACTGTCAGATAGAAGCAAAGCACTTGTACATTTCTTTTGCGGAATTAAGCATTTTGCAAAGAAAGTTTTTTTCTTAAATTAAGTTGTGCCCAACAATAAATTGTTGCGTTTCATGGCAATTCGTGTATCCACAGTATGATTTGAAGTAAATAAATTTAAATTATGAACTGTAACAGAAGTATTTTGCGTCATACTGGCATACATTATTTACGAACGAGGCCGGTGACTTCGCATTTCATTCACTAGTGGAAACACGGTGTCACCTTAGCGGCTGACTTGGTACTGAAAAGCTTAAAGAATTCATTCCTATCATTAATCAAAGGTAATAACATATCACGTTGTTTGCCGCCACAGTAACTGATGTGTAATGCTGACCATACAAAATTCAACTCAAAGGAGAACTGAAGACGACACAGCCAAATTATCTGTGAGATAACACGTTGTAATTGAGTGTTGAATCCATTAATAGATATGAATTCGTAATTTTATGGTTTACTCGTTTGAGATATTACCGGTTTTCAACAATTTTAACTAATTTTTATTTCTGTCGACTGCGGCGCCATTAAACGAAGAAAATGTGTTAGATACGAAATAAAGTTTTTCACGGAGAATCCAAATCTGTAATGAAAAAAGTGGTGTTCCTATATAAGACTTTAAAGTCACCCCCACTCCCTCCCTCCGAGTGGTACATGTGGGTCGAACTTTATGTAAATGGATGCAACTTCTTTTCAAATATTAAAAAATAAGTTAATAAATAAATATAAAAAATAAATAAAACGATTAAAAATGTTTTAAAATATCAGGTAAAGATTCCTTTTATTTAACTGACATGTTCCACATCATTACGAATACTCATGACCAATGGAACAAGTACTAAACTAATCTCATCTGATGGCTACAACCGCCGCTATACGCCACGGTATGGAATTGATGTCTTGCTGGGTAGAGCAGCCCGTGCTCGGATGGTTTTTCTGGCTGGTGATATTTTAATAAATTGAGTGTCAGCTTCCAAGTTTTATTTAATTGGAATCTCCATTCCTATTTATTAGATTTTCTGACATGTTTATTGTCATGGCCTCCTTAATTATGCTGTCCTAGAAACTTGGCGTTAGCACAACGATAATGGACTCATCGTATTTCATTCCACGATTATATTCCTGACAGTCCTTAATGACAGCTCATTTTCTTGGCTTTATTAGACGTGCGTGTGTGTGTCGCTGAAGTTCCCTATATCTCTCTTCTGCTGATCTGATACGCTGCACTAAGAAGAAGGTATGCAGTGTAGTAAGATTCTTCTGGGGTTCTCGATACATTAACCCGGTTGTTTGTAGCAAGCAGTGTGAACGATGAATCACTGGACCATACTGAATACTTGCTGTCACTAAGTGTGCAGATATTATGTTCGTGGCATTCCTTGTTTTGCAACATTGCGTTAGCTTCCGTTATGAAGGATGTAGCAAATACTGCCCTTAAGTAGATATTAAACTCCAGACGTATTTATTTTTATTATATATATTGTGCTGTGGTAGTTTTCATCTTATCTGGCTACAGGTGTCAGTGTCGGGTTTCCGGTTCCGCCACTATTCCTCTTTGGCAATGATGCTGTACCTTATTTTACGTATGATGACATTATCGGGGGATATTGTAGCTAGTGTGCTGGTTCTCAGCAAATGAACTATCATTTAATTTTGATAAAACACTGTACATACAGTTCCATACCGTAAATGGAATGACACCGTTAATAAATATAGACTTTGATCAGAAATCGGCAGCAAAGGTAGGATATTCAAAATTTTTAGGTGTATGCATTGACGAGGGGTTGAACTGGAAAGACACATTGAAGATCTGTTGAAACGTTTGAGTTCAGCTACTTACGCTATCAAGGTGATTGCAAATTTTGGTGATATACGTCTCAGTAAATTAGCTTACTGTGCCTATTGTGATATTCCTGGCCTATGGCCACATCATATTTCTGGCCGCTGGCCGTTTCTTTGCTAACATCGTGTCTTAAACGCGGAAGAAAGACAGAAGTGCAGCATATGTTGAAATATGGGATGGGGAGCAGTAGCATATGGCACAGTAGGTGCTGGTTCCCATGGGAAAGCCCGCCTACGTTACTGATACTCTCCTCGCATTGGCTGCTGCATTTCACGTCACGTGATTTCCTTTGAAATTAGCTTTGTTTATTATATACTAAATATTAACTATTCAGAGCTGAGAATTTGTGATAAATATCTCTCAAGGACAGGCTAGGTTTTGACAGTTTAAAAAGTTTAAGGTGCCTTCTCTTATTGTAACAAGAGAAGAGCGATTTTGCAGAAGGCGCGCGACGGCCCTGTTTTGGCGCGAAATAGAGCGTCAGGTTCCCTCTCGCCACACGCCGCAGTTTCAGTCTCGAGCTGACCACTATACGCGCCGGACCGCGCCGGTCATGAGTAAAGATTTGTGTAATTGTGATAACAGTCGAGGTCTCAACATGAACTACGGGCAGCATAGGCCGTGTCGTATTAACAATAGTTGTTCATATTTTATTATTTATTGTATAAATGGCAATCCTGACAATTAAGAATCTCGCGAGTCGCTTCTTATGCTTTCATCCTACAGAACTTATTTTAGCCTCACTTGTATGCTGTAGAAGAACCAACGACCTATGTGCTGTCTTCTGCGCTGGGGACACAACTATGGAAGACAACAGGTTAGTCAGAACTCTATGCTTTCCATAAAGACTTGGACAGCAACTACGGGACCTCGAGCATACTATAGGGCGGTACAAACGCACACTGCTACTCAACAGCGTCCGCAAGTATGTGGAGGTTTTAGGGGACTTGTGGGAGGAAGCAGTACTAACTTCTCCATCCACAAATAAAAAACACTAGGAAGCTTGTACTATTTTCATTCTTTGCTTTCATATGGCATCATTTTCTGAGGTAATTTATCATTGAGTAAAAAAGTATTCATTGCACAAAAGCATGTAATCGGAATAATTGCTGGAGCCCATCCAAGATCATCCTACAGACACTTATTTGAAGAGCTAGGGGTCTTCACAGTAGCTTCACAGTATATATATTCGTTTATGAAATTTGTTATTACCAATCCCACCGAATTCAAAAGCAATCGCAGTGTACGTAACTACAACACTAGGAGAAAGAATGATCTTCACTATTCAAGGTTAAATCTAGCTTTGGCACAGAAGATGGCGAATTATGCTGCCACAAAAGCATTTAAAAATAAAACATTCTGAATGGGAGTTCCTTAGATGAATTTTTAGATATAAATTAGTAAATCTAAAAAATAAATAAATAAATGAATAAATAAATAAAAAATAAATTAATTAAAAAATTGTGTCCTGCAATATTTAGTACAAAGTAATAACTTGTAAAGACACTTTTCAATAACCTGACACGTTCCACATCATTACGAAGTGTCGTATTCATGATCTATGGAACAAGTGCTAATCTAATCTGCAAGTCTGAGAGATCATGCATTTTCTTGATCATTTGCGTTGACCGTCATAGGACAAAAAGTTTAATACACTTCAGTGTTACGTCCAAGACGTCATATGCAAATCCACACATTGTTAACTTGTACGTAGTAGTGGCAACTTACAATATTCATTATACTGCCTTGTGCTCATATTATTGTTTCGACCTCCTGTATGTTAACCGCATTGTTTTCCTGATATTACCTTTGTCAGCCTTTATTACGGAGAAGAGATGAAGATGTATCTCCTGAACTGCTTAATGTTCTGTAAACCACGTCAGCACAAAATTTAAAAGGTTGTTGGCAATAAGAGTGAAAATAATAAAGTTGTAATTTTCCTTTACATTACTTTTTGTATACAAAATACATGTACTCTGAGCTTCATATAAATTCCCTTAGAGTCAGTCAGAACCTCGTTTTAGCTTTCACACCAGTTTCATATGGGCTACACTCTCTTTTACTTGTTCTGTTCACTACTGGTATCCTGTAGTATGCCGCAAATAGTCAATGGACTCTTGCCCAATCACACAGAAAACGAACACAAGTGAGTGACTTGTTCTTACTAATAAGAGAAATCCTCAACAGTAACTACTTGAGACGGAGTCAGGTCGTCTCTGTTGAACACTATCCAGATTAAGTTGCTACTTACGCGACAGTTGCCTTTGCTCCGATCGAAATATCACCAACTTCTCGTAGCCGGAGTCCTTAGGCTGTGTTCACAGCGGCACCGAAAAACCGTCGTCAGACGCCGAAGCTCGAGTTTGCCTGAAAACATCGTCCGGCAGTGTGGTCACACTGCATCCGATACAGTTTGCTACTTGGTCAGGTTGAAAAGATTAGGATAGGTTAGAATATATTCTCCGTGTGAAGTACGTTAGATTTTAGTTTCCTGACGTGAAATGGATTCCACCGACTCTTTTATGCTTGGAAATAAGTGCTACAATGCGGCTTTTGTTATTAACAAAGACATCGAATGCATGCGAATGAGCTACGTCTGTCTCTAAAGAAGAAAGTGGCGAGGATCTTGTACTATCATCAGTTACTGCTACTACCACACAATCTTTACGAATATGTGAGGTACCGGTAAAAGGACAAATTTCTATTGCATACTCATCCTATGTCGTGCTGTCACTGACAAGCAATATTACAGTTTTGCTGAATTAATTTAATTTACATATACATCAGTTAACTTTCATGCCACAACATATAAGACAAACATTTAATTAACCCCTTATTTGGCACACACTGAAATCACGAGAAGAAAAAGTATTGTGTTACTTAAATGAGTAGGACCATGTGAACAGATTTATACGATTTTTTTTTAAATACAGTTTCTGGTTTATAAGTAACATTGCCCAAAACCTTCGCATGATGGTGCAGTATCAGTACTACAGTGTTGTTTTTATGACTGCAAAAATTGTTGTATCTTGGACTATTTCAAGTGTAACGTGTGAAAACAATTCGTTTTTGGTGCAAAGTTCAGAACAGTCCCACGATTTCCACGTTTTACAGTCAAGTATCCCTGAAGACAAAACTTGTAAATTGCTTTTGCCCCGTAATCTGTGAAGTGACAACATGTTGTCACATCTGTTATTCTGTACATCACTGACTGGTAGAGGAAATGCTGTTTCGTTCTTCTTTTGGACTTATTGTCCATTTTGTAGTGGTCTCTACCCAATAACTATAAGTCCATTTTCAGTCTCCCATATAAGAACTCGTCAACAATTTTCCATGATAAATCAACTTCAAGGTCTCCTATTTCGCTTTTATACGCAGTTTTCCGTGTATAACGAGAACTATTTAAACAGACATGTACCTCGGTAACTACAGCTTGGAGTGTCTGCTAAAGATTCAGTTTATTGCTAAATGTTTCGAAAAAGACAACAAAATGTCGCTTTATTGGAGAGCTTAAATGTTAGTTTCAAGCACTGTTGTCCATACAAGGATGAAACTTGAAACATATTTTAGAAAAGCAAACGCAATTTTTATGTTGTTTGACAGCAACATTTCCAAATAAAGAGTTAATACACATTAAGAAGAGAATACTTGAATCGCGTGGTTGAATTCTGTAAATGTATACTCTTTGCATAAACGTATTACATAATATTTAAGAGTTGTGTTGCAGTCTTCCTGTACGATAGTGTCTATATAGCCTGTTCATGCTTTAAATAATGGAAACCTACACCAGTTAGGTAAGTTTATTGCTTATCACAACGCGTTCCGAGAATTAATTTGCATCTTCTAGTGCATTTGTTTACGTAATTACGGTACTTTTTCTACGTTTCATTGTGTGATTTTCTGCCACTCTTGCGCTGCAGTTGTCATTTTTTAGGTTACTGAAGTTCGGAAAATCGGAAAGAAAAATCTTGAGGTGTGTAATTTTTTCCTAATGTTACAAACCATAATTTTTTCTGTCTGCTTAAACGTATTGTACCTCTTCCATTACTCAGAATAACGTACATAATAATCATGATGTAGGCTTACCTTTATATAAAAACCAGTGTGACGATTTGTGTGTTGTGATATCCACTGTAATGGAGCAGACACAATACATGCAACTACAGCCAGAAGTAGTATTTCGTATGTAAGAATCTTGGGTAGATTTATTATCTAAGGTCTCCATCACTGTAGTAACTTAGAGCTGCATAAAATCATACATGGAAACGTCACGATGTATTTATGTAAACAAATACACTAAAGGGAAGAAAAATCCTCGAAATGCGTTGTATTGATTAAAAATAGGTAATGGGTGAGGTTTTTCAGTATTTAAATCCATGAATTATAACACAGTTATAGGCCATCCTGAAACATTCGATTATGATGAAAGAAATGAAATTACATTAATCTTCAGTGACTGTCATTTAATTAGTATATCAGTGACAGAGAAGTCTGTAGTTAAGAATAAAGTAATTTTGAACACGGATATCGCTGAAAAGTGGAATCACTTCATAGAACAGTTGTTAAAGAACGCCAGAACTAATAAGAATGATTTGTGGGCAGCTAATACCCCCCCCCCCCCCGTCACGGTGGAGTAGCCGAGCGGTCTAAAGCGCCTCGCTGCGGAGCGCGCGGTTGCTTGCCGTGCAGGTTCGAGTCCTCCCTGGGCATGGATGTGTGTGTTTGTCAGGTTAGTTTACCTAGGTTTAAGTAGTCTGTAACCTACGGACTGATGACCACGCAGTTTGGTCCGATAGATTTACAAACATTTGAACATTTTTGAGCTAATACCCGATTATCACAGTTCGAAACAACCCAAGAGAGACACTACAATAACATTAAGATACGCCATAATTCTGAATTGAACCCATTATTTGAAGTTTTAATGTACGCCTATAATTTCCGATAAGGGATGTAACCAACTTGGGGTTTCAAATAAACTGCAATATCAGACCATATAATCTGACTATTTCCCGATTGTGATATTCATCGTCTTCAGGGCGCCCAAACTCTTTCTTTCTTTGAATGAACGTATCGGTTTCTCACGGTCCATATCTACTGTGTGAAAACGTCTGTCGATTTGACCAGAAAAAAAAAATCATCTACGTGCTCTTTCCAAATTAAGTCTGAAGTAATAGTAATTCCTAAGTATGTTGTGGAGTATACGGCCTTCACTCTTGATTGATTTATCTTGTAAACAAAGTTTAACGGATTTCTTTTCGTACTCATGTGAACGACTTCACAATTCTCATTATTCAGAGTCAATTGCCAATTTTTACACCTTACTAATATCTTATTCAGAACGTTCTGCAGTTGGTTTTGATCTTCAGATGATTTTGCTAGACGGTCATCTGTAAACAACCTAAGAGAGCTACTTAGATTTTCCTCTAAATCGTTTATGTAAATAAGGAACAGCAGAGGACCAGTAACACTACTCTCTGGAACGCCCGATATCAATTCTGTGCCTTACCATCGATTACTACTAACTGTGTCCTCTCTGACAGAAAATCCCCTATCCAATCGCAAATTTGGGGCGATATACCATAACCACACAATTTGATTAAGAGCCGTTTGTGAGGTACGGTGTCAAAAGCCTTCTGGAAATCAAGAAATACGGAATCGATTTGCAAACCCTTGTCTATAGCACCCATCACTTCGTGTGAATAAAGTGCTAGTTGTATTTGGCATGACCGATACTTTCTAAATTCGTGTTGACCTTGGGTCAATAGATCGTTCTGTTCGAGATAATTCATAATATTTTAATGCAGGATATGTTTCAAAACCCTGCTGCAAATTGACGTCAGTGAAATAGGCCTGTAGTTTAATGGGTGAACTGTTCATTTTCCATTCGTTTTTAAGGACACTTCTAGATTTTAGTAACTGTCGTCCATCTCTAATGAGATGGACACTAGCCTTCCTTTCTTCTTTCGTTCTTAAATCGTGACTTGTATTACTAAAATAAGAATGAAGTAGTGGAAGGGAGAAATAAGTAACCGTACGAGAAAAATTCCCTAGCGATATTCGAAATATAATGTGCCACGCAAATAGCTCAAAAGTCTGTTAGTCCCGTCCTTTGTCCTTAATCAAGTCCTTTCAACATGAATCACTGACTTACAAATAACAACTCTGCCCATTCGCCGTGCTTTTGTACTCGATTTTACTTCCATGTGCATCCCCGCATCCCGCTATCACATGCATTTTGTCACCTCAGTGCAAAGATCCAAACTAACTCATTATACCAAAGGTATAATGAGACACTGTATGTCTCAGGGATTTGAATTATTGTTGATAATTACATCACCTTTGCATGAGGGACAAGGCAGAATTGTTCCCATTCACATTCTTTGCGGGGGTGCTATTCCAGTGTTGGCAATTTGATATGTATTTCACAGGAGAACATTGAGGAAGAATTAACGTATAACCGATGAAACCAAAGGCAGAGTTAGCAGCAGATTCCGGGTTCGAATCCCGGCCACAGCAGAAATTTTAATATATAACTGCAGTAAGTTTCATATATTTAGTTCTTTTCATAACGGTCCTATTTCAATTTTATGAATAAAAACAAATAAATAAAAATTAGAGGAATCGACGATGATAATCAGCCTGAGCACGCAGAAGGTAGCTACTGTATTTAATACACATAATGTGTATGCATTGGACTTGTAGCCTGTAACTGCAAAAAGTATCGTGATGGTATCTCCGCTGACAAAAGATTCAGACTAGCCTGGCATACCCAGGAGTGGCTATCAGGGACGAGGTGACTATGAGAAGATAATAACATTCTTCGATTGGGATCGTGGAATGTAAGAATTGGATCATAGGAAGAAAGCAGGAAGTATTGAAAATTGAAATGCAGAGGCTTTATCTGGATATACTGTGGGTAAGTGAAGTCAAATGGAGATAAGGATTCCTGATCAGACGAGAGTAAAATCAGCTTCAGTAGAAAATGGTGAAACAGGAGTAATATCGTTATGAGTAGGGAAGTACGGCAGAGAATGAGCTAATGTAAACAATTTTAGATTCGACAGCAAAACAACGCCGACAGCAATATTTCAGGAATACATGCTATCTGGAATACATGTGGACGTCATAAGGAGAAGATGAAAATGTTGAGCAAATGTAGAACTATACTGAACAGGTAATTCAGTATACGAACAGGGACGATTGGAACGCAGTTGTAAATTAAGGAATCGAACCAAAGATAATGGAAGAATATTTGCTTGTCAGTACGAAAGTAACAGAAAAAAGGCTAATCGAGTTTTATGATTAATTCCAGGACGTAACAGAGAAGATGAGATATACTTGGAAAACATCTGGAGACAGCAGAATTTTCCAGCTGCACTACAGCATGACACACAGGGGTTCCTTAATCAGTACTGGATGTTAAAGTTGACTCAGTCCAATCATGTCACCATTCAGTAATAATGAAAAGAAGAGCGAAGTTTAAGAAGTCGTCCGAAAGGACCAGTGTGGAAGGCAGCGAGATACCTAAATACAGACGAATGATGGAACGTGTTTGAATTGTGGCTGTATGAGTGAATTCTACGACAATCAATACGAGGGTAGGAAGCTCACTCGACAAGGAGTGGCCATCGCTGAGAAGGCCAATCACGGATGTTGGACAGACAAAGTAGGAGGAAAAACGCCGAATAAAATGTTCATATGTCTGTAAATCTATCGGACCAAACTGCGTGGTCATCAGTCCGTAGCTTACAAACTATTTAAATCTAGGTAAACTAACCTACGGACAAACACACACACACACACACACACACACACACACACACACATGCCCCAGGGAGGACTCGAACCTCCACGGCGAGCAACCGCGCGCTCCGCAGCAAGGTGCTTTAGACCGCTCGGATACTCCACCGCGACAATCGCCGAATAAACTTTTGGATACAGAAGACATTATTCACCTTATCGACGAAAGAAAGAGTAAAGAAATGATAAAATGTCAGAATAAAGTAATAAGAAGCCCTGTGTAATAATCATAAAAAAGGACGTTCAGATACTACGAAGAGAAAAGACTGCAGAAAAAGGAAATGACTTCCAGAAGAAGTGTCTCAGCAAACAGAAAAGTCAAAACAACATTTGATTAAATAAAAATAAAGGCTGGTAACACAAAGAATGAGTGGATAGTTAGTACACTGAAGGCCTGTATGAGGCTGAGACTTATATGATGTGATGCCGCGACGGAACACATGCCTAATATCTTGTAGGGTCCCAGCGAGAACGTTGATGTGTCACAACGCGACGTTGCATGGACTCGACTAATGTCTGAAGCAGTGCTTAATTGAACTGGCGCCATGTATCCTGCAGGGCTTTTAAAAATCCGTAAGAGTACGAGGGAATGGAGAACTCTTCTGAACACACATTGCAAGGCATTACAGATATGCGCAGTAATATTCAAGTCTCGGGAGTTTGGTGGGCAGCGGAGATACAGAGCCGTGGCAGATTGGCCGAGCGCAGTGAGGCGCTATGCTCCGATGTGTGAGGCCTTTACCCGTCAGGGGTTCGAATCCTCCCTCGGGCTTGGAAGTTTGCGGTGTCTTTTAGTATAAGGTAGTTGCTATTTGTAAATTTAGAGACTGATGACCCACAGTTAGTCCCATAAGCTTAACAAATATTTGATGACGTGATAAAAGAAATAGAGGTTGATATGGAAGACATGATATCCAGTGTTAGAGCCTGAATTTAAAATAACTCTTGAAGACTTGATATCAAATGAGGAAGAAGACATAAATATCATTTTATCGCATTTTCTAAAATCGTTGGGGAGAGTGACAAGCAGGCGCTTATTGAAGTTGGGTTGTAAAATTTATGAGACGCGTGATGTACCTTCAAAATTTCGGAAAAATGTCATTGACATAGGTATCAAGGGCAGATAAGTGTAATAACTACCTGAAGAAAGCTTTCGACAATGCAAAAAGTTCACAGATAAAAGGAGTAAGATACAGGGAAAGTATGGTTAAGAACCAAGAGGGAATAAGTCCGCCAGACTAACAACGAACTGATTGGATTACAAAAAAAGTGTCAGACAGGGATGTAGTCTGTCGCCTTAAGCGTTCAAAGAAGAAATGATGGAAATAAAAGTTTGAAGACTGGGATAAAAATTAAGGATGAAATTATATCGAGCATTAGGTTAGTTGATGGCATACTTGTCATCAGTAAATTTGCAATTGTGTGTAGAGTATGGACTGCAACTAAAAAAGAAGTCATCGGAATAAATGAAGACAGCGAGAAACTGAATATCAAAATTAATGACCACGAAGTAGATTAAGTTAAATGATTACGCTACCTGCAGCAAAATAGCCCACGATAGATGAAGCAGGCGGTACCGTACATAATAAGTAAATAACCACAGGCAAATAAAATATTCTTGGACAATAAAGGTCTATTGTTATCGGAAATTGGACTTAATGTGACTAAGAAACTTACGACAATGTACCTTTGGAGCATACCTCTGTATTGAAATGAAAAATGGGCAGTGGAAAACTGCAATAGAGGAGAATCGAAGAGTTTGAAATGTGGAGCTACAAAGGAATTTTGAGAATCAAGTGGACTGATAAGGTTTTGAGTGAGGAGGACCTCCACAAAAGTAAATAACCTCAATGATGCTGGAAGGAACTATAGAGGGTAAAAACTGTGGGGAAAGACAAAGATCAGAATACATCCAGCCAATAACTGAGGACAGGGGGTGCAAGTGCTACTGTGGCATGAAGAAGGCGCAGTAAAAAAAAAAAAAAAAAAAAAAAAAAAAATGGGGAAGGCGGCATGAGATCACTCATACGTCAGATGACTTGAGAATTATAGCACTTGTTACTTCTAACGCACTACACACCTTTGCGATACTTTTCCCCCGCAAAATGATATAAGGAAATGAATTTATCGCTGTTCATATTGTCAAATTTCAGTATCGGGCATGGGGTTCTATTAATTCTTTACCGCCTTCAATCGGAATATGGTTTACAAATGCTATCTAACTAACCCAATTAATGTATCTGCAGAAGTATATCATTGTGCAACTCATAGTTCATGATATATGTCCTCATAACTATGTATATCTGTGCAAAAACTATCATTTGCTTAAATCAGTGCACTGGAAACTTGAGATTTACAGTTACTAATTTTTAATAGCACTTCACTCACGATACTCTTTGCATACGGCATCTGCAAATACCACTCGATATTTCTACAAAATTATTATCATGTACGACTCATTGTTCAGGAAGTATGACGCCATGAAATGTAAATTGCCTCAACAACTTTTTCTTACAATTGAGTTCCAAGTACCGAGAGTTAATTCATCCACAGTTCAACAGACTTTTGAAGGTATTCTCTATATAACGATTCGATTCCTTAAGGAACTGGGGGTTCATTAGAAGAATACAAAAAGGGGGCTAACATTTGGGGGAAAAAAGTATATAGACCAAACAAAAATTATAAGAAAAAAAAAAACCAGTTGAGATAATTAAAAATCAATGAAAAATAACTTCATCTGCAACATTTTTGTCTGGGCTGTACTTACAGTGGACGGAGCAATAATATCAACACTTTACATGGATAAACTATTTATTTGTAAGAATTTGGCTCTCCATTGACTTTGCAAACAGCTGCCACTCTTTGAGAAGAGATTTGTAATGTGTATTTGTAGATACCAACAGAATGTCATGCATTCTTCTTCCAAACCATACAGCAATTACTTCTACGATATTGAATCTGTACATTTAGTCCTCACACCTTGTTCTAAATCTCCTCATAATGGTTCAATTACATTGGTACATGCAGTGTTTTTATCCAGGGGAGATGGTTGATTAGATTGGATTGGATTAGATTAGTTGTTTGTTCCATACATCCGTGTTGAGGAGATCCTAGTGAATGTGGAACATGTCTGTTATTATTATAATCATTTTTTAGAATTGATAATATAATAATATTAATACAGGTACATAAATTTTTACAAGCTGATAATATAATAATAGTACGAACAGAGTTACATGCATCATTTGGTTCTATTTAAAAATTCGTCAGTGGAGTAGAAGGCGATGGCCACTAGAAAGTATTTTAGGTTCCTCTTAAACTGATCTTTATTTAGAGCTACATTTTTTATGGTTGTTGGTAAATTATTGAAAATACACATGCCGGCCGCGGTGGCCGAGGAGACTGAGGCGCCCCAGTCACGGTCTGCATGGCCACTACGGTCGGGGGTTCGAAACCCCCCTCGGGCATGGATATTTGTGCCGTCCTTAGGATAAGCTAGTTGACAAGTAGTTTGTAAGTTTAGGGACTGATGACCCCGTAGTTAAGTCCCATAAGCTATACAAACACTTGAACAATTTTTTTTTTTTTTTTTTTTTTTTTTTTTTTTTTTTTTTTTTTTTTTTTTGAAAATACATGTTCCTGAGCAGCGAACCCATTTTTGAACTAAAGTAAGTTCTTTTAAGTCCTTGTGTGGATCCTTTTCTTTATCTTTTTTCTAGTATTGTAGGTGTGAATTGAGCTGTTTTGTTGGGAAAAGGGTAAGTAATATATATACTGAGAAGCATTAGTTAATATACCCAGTTATTTGAAGAGGCTTCTGCAGGATGTGCGTGAATTTGCATCAGAAGTAATACGTATTACACGCTTTTTGACTCTGAAAACTTTTGCTTGACTTGAAGAGTTGCCCCAAAATATTATACCATATGACATTATGATTGAAAGTAAACAAAGTATGCAAGCTTCTTTATTTTTATGTCTCCTATGTCTGATACCACTTGTATTGCAAATACTGATTTGTTATGTCGTTTCTGCAGTTCTGTGGTGTGCTCCTCCCAACTGAATTTATTATCAAGCTGTAATCCCACGAATTTTATACTGTCAACCTGTTCTATCTGATCTTCTTCATACTTCTGCATATACTGGATGGGATCTCTTACATGTTCTGAGTAGTGAGTCTTTTCAAAGTTTAATGTCAATGAGTCGGCTTTAAACCGTTTATTAATGTTAACGAAAATATCAGTAGCAGAACTTTCCAGAAATATGCTCGACTTGTTATTTATTGCAATACTTGTATCATCAGCAAACAAAACGAAGTCTGCTTCTGGCACTGTAACGGATGAGAGGTCATTAATGTACACAAGAAAAAGCAATGGCCCTATGATGAATCCTTGTGGAACACCACATGTAATTTCTTCCTAATCTTAAGATGGCTGTTGGCTTAATTCACTAGTCCCTTGCACTGACACCCTTTGTTTCCTGTTAGCGAGGTACGATTTGAACCATTTTGCAGCAATTCCTGAGACAGCATAGAATTCTAATTTACTTAAAAGGATCTTATGGTTCACACAATCAAATGCCTTTGATAAATCACAGAAAATGCCTGCTACTTGTAATTTATTATTTAATGAATTAAGTACGTTCTTACTGTAGGTGTAAATAGCTTTCTCGATATTTGAACCTTTACGAAATCCAAACTGTGTTCTAGACAATATGTCATTTTCGGTTAGGTGATTGAGAAGCTGCTTGTACAATACCTTTTCTAGAATTTTTGAGAATGTCGATAAAAAGTGAAATCGGTCTGTAGTTTGATGGTATCTCGGTATCCCCTTTCTTGAATAGACGTTTAATATCCGCATATTTTAATCAATCAATAAATTTGCCAGTTACAAATGTCTGGTTACACAAGTAACTTAAAACTGTGATAAATTAATTGTCTATTGCAGTACATAGCACACCTGAACCTTTTTGGTTGTGTTTTTCTATGGGAGAATTATCATTTTCAAACTGACTGTGTTATCAATACGTTAGTAAGCTGTATCTTTTCGAAGATGGTGAGATATTCATTCACAGTTATCTTACAAGTGAGGTTAATGATAGAAATAGTTGAATACCAAGATATAGATGCTTAAATCTTAATGAAACTTCTCACATTCTTGACTGGACGAAGGAGGCATGCCGTATCTTAGGATTATTTTGGGGTCAATATATAAATAAGCTTGATTGTAGGAATCAATGTAAACGATGATTCATCGTTCCATACTACATGCTTGTAGTCAGCAAGCGTTCAAGTGGTACGATTGTGGCATCACTTACTTCGCAGCTTTGTGATGACTTCGGTTATTAAAGAGTTTATCAACTGCAGCCTTTCAATGAATGTTAAGCTCCGACTGTACTCTATGTATTGAAAGAGTATTACTCAAGTGGGTATTGAATTTGCTGTGATGGATTTATGTTATTTACTCACAATCACATTTAAGGTTCTTAATGGTTGTCGTTTGTTGTTGGTTAATTTCGCGTTTCGCCCAGTGTTCCTCTTCGGCATTGTAGTTTTACCTCGTTTTGTGTACGATATCCTAACCGAGGACACCGTTAAATACTGCCGCTGTTTTCGTGTCACAAACCGCGTACCATTGCTGCCCACTTTGAAAGTGTGAGAGATCACGTATTTCACCGTCCATTGGTGTTGACCGCCCCAAAACAAAACGTTTAATATACTGCAAGGTAACTTTCAAAATTAGTACGTCTATTATTCATTGTCTTTGAATCTCAGTGTTAACACGTTCGCATTGTTACCAACTTGCACAAGACGTTTACAGCGTGGTATTCATATAAATTTGTCCACCTCTGTAGATATGAGCTATCCTAAATATCTGTAAAAATAATAACCAAAACCATAGTTATTATGGTTTGTAGCTGTAGCATATTGTAATTATCATTGTTGCCACTTGAAACTAGTGAAAGGTGGTGGTCATTTTTGTCTATCGGTTTACTTATTTCTCTCTTCATGTGTCTCTTTATTACTTTAATTGCTTAACTTTGATTTTCGTTGCATGAAATTAATTTATTTTTACATGTTTCCTGACTTCTATATTCTGCTACGAGCTGGGAGAATTGCATTAGGACTCAGATGTATTGGTTCATTTAGTTATTCTTTTTGGTGTAGTGCTTCTAACTTCAAATTCTTTCTTGTTGTCAAGTCGGCGTTGTAGAGCAGCGTGGGACAGGGCTCTTGGGCGGTCGCCTATGTCACAGTAATCCGGTGTGGTGCCTGCTCCTTTCAGGGTTTCGGAGAAATCTGGCCACCCGAGGGGTTCCTATTTGCATTAGGGAGGGCCGGCTGGTTCGCAGGGCAACACGCCTGACCGTCGGTTACCTGCGGTTTCGGGCGTGCCGTGAGCTCTGACAATGCATTAGCTGTTTAGAGCGACTGGCGCCGGCGTGACGCCGCCGTGATTCTTTGGCTGTGCAAGCAGGAGAGGAAAAAACGTTGATGGATGCCGGACGACCTGCTTTCTTTCCGTACCTAAACTGTCAGTAGCAGGTAAAATAGTTTACGATTCAATAAATGGCAGGAAGCTTTAAGTTCGCGTCTCTGCGAAGTGAAATCTGTCTGGCACAGCAGGACAGTGTCGCCAGCAGTACCAGAAATAGGCGCCAAGATGCCGACTACTGATAATTCGGAGAGAAGTTCCTGGCATTGCACGGGCGTACGTGACTTGGCGTGAGAAAGCTGTGTGTTGGGAGGAGGTTAAAGAGCCTTTGACGGCAAACTCCGCGATTGGCTGTAGTTGCTATTTTTTTTTTTTTTTTTTTTCATTTTCAGTTGTATGCGACTCCCGGCTGTGCATTCTGATTGGGTTGAACATTAGCGGATCTATGAGATTGGCTCTCTGACGAGTAAGGCGCGGCCGCGTGCTCGGGTGGATCTGGGCTGGGGAGAGAGGTCAGTGGAGCTTTGGGGAGTGAGAGTTTGGGGTCGGAGTTTGGCGGGACTCGGTGAGGCGCCGCCACCGAGTACGGTAGCCTCCGCTCTTGCGCGCAACATATCAAGTTGGGCACCGCAGTTGCGGTTTGAGTGTATCTGTTTTCAGAGTGTTGTTTCGCTGGGAGCGACCAGACTTCGGTAATTTGTTGTTGATTTATTATTTACGCGAATCTTGCCTGCAGTGTGCTGCTCTCGTGATCTCACACTATCTTGTTATTTCTGTTAAATACTGCCGCATCTCTGCTTGGCGAAGTGATAGTATTTTCGCGGATAAAACCCACAGCTGCTGCGCCAGACTTCTGACATCGACGCCGCCGCTGTACGATCGACACCCAGTCGTTGGTATAGTATTACTTGCACTGCTCCAGTCCTGGTTAGGATTCTCCTCTTCGTTTCTAATAGTATCGGTTGCTGTAGCTACCTTGTTTCTTTCCACTCGGAGTGGGATGAGATAACGAGGTCTATTTATATATTGACTTTCAACGATAGGCTCCTAAATGATACAGACAGTCATTTGAATTAAGTTTCAATTTATTTGTACTAATGTATATTCATTTGTAGAGGTAATTGAAGAATTCTTTTTATTGAATTTTTGTAATCAGATTGTGACGCCTAGTCACATACAATTGTATTTGGTTAGGTTGTGAATCATTTTGCCAATATATGTCATTTTTACCAATTTTGTATAAACTTATTTCTTTAAACCCAGTCACCATTTTGGAGGGAAAATAGTTTGTTTCTATTGGCAGTATGGCGAATGATATGACGATTTGTCCGTAAATTGATTCATGGAAGAATTTTATTATTATTATTATTTATTGGCCTTTACCTGGTACGCCACTGTTCAGTCAGGTCAGGAATATATTTTTCTATGTTTTGTAAAACATAGTGGCGACCCAAATTTATCAGAGGCACGTCGAGTACACGTTAAATGTTTCACTAGAAATCAGTACCAATACAATTATAATCATAACAACCTCTTTTGCAGTTCTCTAAGGAATAGCACGCTTGCGTGACAATGAACGTGGGTCCTAAAGCGCCTTGTCGCGGATTTCGCGTCCATTCACCGTCAGAAGATTTAGTCCTGTCTCGGACATGTGAGCGTGTGTTGTTCTTAGCATAAATTATTTTAGGTAGTTTATAATTGTAGGGGCCGATGATCTCAGCAGCTTGGTCGTTGAGTTTTACAAATATATAAACATTTAATACTGAAACTAAAGCCGAATCAGACCCATTGAGAGAAATACTTTATTTACCTTACTGCAGCTAGTTTGGAGAATTAATTCTTTTATTTGTGTGAAGTTCAGTAACCTATCGTCGCTAGTATATTACCTTTGTTGTCCTAGAAGAGGTAGCATTCTTTCCGCCCACGTTCAGGGGAACCTGTCGCCATGTTGGCGTATCTTAGAAAGTACTTTTGTCTAACTAGGCTGTAAGGGAGGAAGGAATCTTACGGTTTAACGTCCCGTCGATAGCGTGGGAAACTAGATTGTAGATATCACAAGAAACTTTAGTTATGACAAGCTAGACTTTTGTTAATCTATACTCTTCATTTCTGTCCAATGTCATACTTTAAAATACCGTTTTTGTTTATTAAACGTCTTGCCAATTAGAAACGTCTATACAGGTGGAAATGCAGATACATGAAATATTTGCAGGACATTCTTGTGTCATAGACCCAGAGTGAGCTTAAAAGCGCTAAATTGAAGGAAATAAGTGTTCGTAGCATGACGAGAACCCAGTATAGATCCTCCTCCAATTTTATACCCAAGAATATCCCACATTACACCACCATATCTTTCCGTAGCCCTACTGATGTGCTTTCGCGTGAGGTCATTCAATGACGCTAAATTATAGATGACGTTAGTCTGATCAATTTTCAATGCATCGTTACGTTGAAGTATCAGAATGCAAATTTAAATGTAGTAGGTCTATAGTCAAATATATGATGCGGATGCGCGATAAAATTTTACTTTTGGCAGCTGTGATGTTGGCAATGACTGTTGAATGCTCTTTGAAAGCCGATTCACATAGAATAAGGGGAATAATCAGTTGCATTGATCATGAAGTAAATAATTAATGCTATTCCTGCGCTACAGTCGACAGGTCACTACGTTAATTATACTCGCAAAGCGACGTTTAGTTGCCAACATTTGCATACTACGCCGCCGCTGCCGGAAGTAAAATTTATTCCATGTGTGCTATTAAAATGTCAATGAGCAATTGTTTCGTGACATTTCTGGAGCATTGTTTCCGTACTGAACGAAATTACCTGTTTTTTGAATTGCGTTACGATTTCTTCCTTCAGACATTCGTTACGTTTATGGGAATAAAACCAAACCAAAATAATAATAATATTTCACAAGGCAGGCCTTCCGACATTTTCGTATTCTTTAAGATTAGAGGTACGACTACAAAGTTCGATATACATGAGACAGGCAAAACAATGTGAACAATGGTTGTAATGCGATGGTTGTTTTTGACAGTAAATAACGCAGGTAAGGCATGTGTAGCGCAAGACTGTGCATGTTCAGTAAGGACTAGGCATCAGTATAGGTTGTTTATGCGTAATGCACAGTTGGTATTTGCAGCCAGGGGTCAAGATCGATGTGCAACGAAAGAATTAGTAGAATTCCAAAGAGGGCAGATTGTGGGAGCCCGATAAGCTCAATAGCTATCTAGGATACCCTGTGTCTACCAACACTGGGAACTCCATAAAGCGAAATACATTGACGAGCTGCTATACGGAAAACATAAGTGACGAAAATCCACACAAAGACGTGTGAAACATGGTCTCAGAAGCATAAATCCTGCACGGATGATCAGTAGAAACACGTCATATGATTCTACGAGTCAACGTTTTCGTTATTTATAACATCGGGACGGGTCTCCGTCTGGATCACGCCAATACAAGCCTACTATCCTGATTGGTTGATTCCAACAGTTAAGCATGGAGGTGGAAGTGTAATGGTGGAGGCAGCCATATCATGGTATTCTGCTGGTCCCATCATTACTCTCAAAGGCTGTGTTAAAGCCACCAATTATGTGTACATTTTAGGTGATCAGGTGATTCAAATGTTATTACCCGAGGCAATCAGACGTCCAGGATAGTACAATCATGGTATGAGAAGCATCCAGCTGGACTGCTGCGTCTGCGCTGGCCAGCACAGTTCCCGAACTTGAATATTGTCGAATCCCTATGGGCAGTATTGGAACGCAGGTTCCGGAGCAGACTTCTGCCTACCTACAGGAGTCAGAAGAGGTACTGATCGAAAAGTGGTATACCATCTCACTTGGGACTTTATGCGTCATTATTCAGAGAAGAATCGCAGTTGAATTACGGGCAAACCTGGGGACCTACCCATTATTAGTAAACCATTCTCAAATTAAGACAGGTGTTCACATTATTTCGCGTATCCCCTGTACCTACTGATGCAGTCGATATGTCTTGTTTACATTAGCACCAATGGCGAATTCAGGATTTGGTGTGTGTGTGTGTGTGGGGGGGGGGGGGGGGGCTGAATTTTGTGCGCCTAAGAAAAAATAGAGGAAAAAGGTTGTTGGATGGTCCGTGCATGGCACAAATATCAATGCCTGAGGGGGGATTCGAACCGCCGATCGTAGTGGCCGTGCGGACTGTGACTGACGCGCAGCAGAACGCTCGGCCACCGCGGCCGGCTCCCCCGTACCACCTGAATTCACCACTGACGACGTTATGTCACGATGACGACACACCAGACTGTAAAAAAAAAGATATATACCTTATGCCCCTCAGTCCTGGATTCGCCACTGATCAGCCCAACGTCACGATAAAGATACGCCAGCATGAAAAAAAAAAAAAAAAAAAAAATTGTATGGCACATTTGGCCGGGATATTCCATTTGTCAGTATTTTTCACCCTTTTCGAAATGCGACCCGCTCCTTCCAAATACAAATTTTCTTGTGGCCCTCCCGCCTCACGAACCGTAACAAAACTATATTATCTCAAAGGAAACGTATTTAATCTTCTTTCTTTTGCTTCAGCTTTCTTTTAAATTGTTGGATGAAGATTTTTCGTGTATTTTTCGGAATGGAACACATCCTATTCATACTTGATTCCCGACAGAAAAAAAAAAATTGTTTAAAGAGTGTTTCGCATTTCAGGGAAGTCTCGGAAGTGAATTATGGTCATAAGAAAGGTCCCACTCCAAAGACAATTTCTAAAGAAGTAGATTTTATCGATTTTTTTCAAAATTACTTATTGTATCGTGTTGTTTTACCTGTCGATTTCTTCCTCAAAACGGTTTTCACACATTGCCTTTATTATACATGGTGAATCTAAGTTTACGTACTTGGGCTTCGCAGCACGATTCCTCACCTGCCAACAATGAAAAATATCTGCCACAAAATTTCATCCTTTGCATATTTCCGCCGGTAAATGGACATCAAAGACTGAGATGGCTGTGTGTTCTATACGTAAGTGTGTTTTATAATGAGACCAACAAACTTGTTGTTGTCTTGAGGAACAAAATGAGCATGGAGTCCCATGCCCGGAAACGCCATTCAACGACGCTACGGAGAGTCCAAGTTACAGGCACCAGCTCCTGCCGCTAGACATCTGCTCCAGCAACTTCGACGCTCTGTAGCGTCATTGGATGACGTTTCCGAGCATGGGACTCCATGCTCATTTTATTCCTCAATACAACTCCCACAACCCCTAGAAGTTTGTTGGTGTATTTACTGCCGGAAATGTGCGCAGAACGATATTTTCTGAGATACATTTTTTTATTGCTATTATGTGACGAATCGCGCTGCAAAGCCCGAATGCGCGAATTTAGATTCACCCTGTATATTATTAGTTTAAATAATCTATGACCTATTCAATTCACAAGGAAAGTTAACAAGAAACTCCGTAATTTTAACATTTAATAAATTTCACTTGGGCATACGGTTTTGTATTACTAAACTCCTAGTTATTTTATGGTCCAAGAACTTCCTCCGGTGACGGTGACCTCCTGAGCGAGACTTTTGCGACCCTCCTGGGGACAACACACAACATCCAGTTCCCTGTCGGGAATCAAACCTGGGACCCTTACGTGGTATTCACCGATCCTACCGTCTGAGTTACGGAGGAGCAAACGCATGCCTGAAGTTGGGTGAAACGAAGGCTACCTTGTTTGGCCGCCATGTTCTCGCCCGAACGTCGGCTCTCCGCTGGTGGAGTGTTTAAACGTAGCGTTTCCTTCTAATCGTAAAATTGCGCTCTAAGCGGTCTCGGTGTTAAACGACACCGACAGTATTCGCATCCTTACACGTAATGAGACATGAGAAACACAGTTGCAGCCATCAATCAAGATAGTCAATATGCGAACATCTGTTTAATCTATGCGAGGCGAAAACTTAACTATGTCCCATGAATAATGCAAGAGTCAGGAGGTATTTAGTGTTTAGTTTATGTATGCGGCCTAGTTTTCAACAGGCAACAGTCTGCTGCCTGTTGTGACCGTATCAAACTCAACTGTATCGGGGACGAAGTGCGTTAACACTGTGTTGACGCCCTGTGACCGCTTCCTCCATTCTGAAGTGAGTTGTCCCCGTCGTCTCGGGGCTACTGGTGCCTTCATTTGCAATGCGTATCCCGACTCGAAGCGCAGGGATGACGGAATTTATCTCGAGCAATTTTATGATAATTCAATGGCAGTTGATAGTGCGGGAAGGTAAATTATTGCTAATTGAATTTCTTAATCACTTATTAATTTCCAGAACAAGAAAATAAGCACTTCTTGACCCTCATAAATACCTGCATAATTCTAATAAAATGAATCTGCTTTACAATTCAGATCTTCTTAATTATCGGTGTACTCAAGCAGGCCGGTGCGCCAGCTACTTTTCACGGCTCCATGGGGAGATAATGCAGGCGCATGAATAATGGCGACCCCCATTATACAGCGTCTGGGCTCTCGCTTCAGCTCCGACTGTCCACCGAAAGATGGCTCGTCGAACGCGCCTCGCTCACACTTCTTCACCGGCGAGTCTAATTGCCATTGGCCGCACGTCCCATGTGAAAAAAGCTGTGCGAAATATCATTATGGCCTTCATCATACGATGTTATTCCGGAAAGTGAGTTAATAAAAATTTTCTGAACTAAAAAAAAATGAACTTATTTTAATAAAATTTACATGCATTTTATCCCTTTAATGTTTGATTCTTTATTTGAAGTTATAAAAACTACCACGATTATATATAGTGAGTATATGATTGAAAGGAGTACGCAAAATAGTTTTGACTTAATTTTTGCCTGTCATACAGCCTTGAGCATGTTTCGTTACAAAAAACTAAGCTATAATTCTGTAGAAAACAAATTTATGGAATATTTTGTACCATTTCACTAATCGATATAACATACTGTACTTAATTTCATATCTTTGCTGTAAACCAAAGACTTTGTTTTATCTTCGGAGTGTGTCTAGCACTCGCAGTTGTTGCGTTTAAAGAGCCGAGGTGTGACCTTCGTGTAAGGAGTCGGTGTGTGACCTTCGTGAAGGAGAGTCGATGTCTGATTATGGTAGAGTTGAGTTTGTCTGTGTGTTAAACTCGAAGAGTAAAAAGAATTTCAGACAATTTTGAAGAGTCGCAGCCAAATCTGCAGATTGTAATTTTTTGTATGGAAATTAATTGGTTTCAAATAAGGTAAACTTGTACTTTTCTATTGTTATGTATGGTAGCCTGTATTTGAACTATTGTAGTTGGTTTTTTTTTTTTTTTTTTTTTTTTTTTTTTTTTTTTTTTTTTTTTTTTTTTTTTTTTTTTTTGCTAATGAATACTGTTTAGTGCAGCTTGCATTTATCATTTAACCCTGAGTCATTTTACCAGTTCCTCGTTCCTTTCACCAATTTGAATTGCTATCCGTTCTGATCATTGTTTTTTATGATAGTGTTGCATAATTATTGTGTTTGTAAATTTATTTGTTAATTAGAACAGTTCAGTGTAGGCATTTTGTCATGATAAATTGGTCTATTAATGAGAGCAGGAAGTAGTTTGCTCATATATCCAGTAAAGTTCATACTTAGAGATTTTCTCAGTCTTAATGAAAGTTCAAATTATTAAGTCAGTTAATGTTAGTAACAGTTAAAGTGATTTGTCTGATCAGAAGAGAAGTAGATCACGTAAAGAGATAAGAAATACGTGCTGTGTGTGATACTTGAAACCATTACCAGATTTGTAGGACATTTTTATTACGTTGAATCAGTATGGTAATTGTTGTTCAGACAGCACATTATCAAGTGCAGTAATGTTTGGTATCTACTTAATATCAAATACCTTTGTTTGACATCCGGTTTATTCAAGTAACAAAATTATCACTGTAGTAGCACGCTCTTTTTGTTGACTCTCGCAGTCGAATTGTGCATGTATAGTCTGGCTTCTGGTATATGGTGCACGCTAACAGATCTGAACTTTTCAGTTGCTCACATTGTCTCTCACACACGAAATTAATGTGTACACCAATTACGAGTTTTAATTACTGTCAACTTATTAACTACTGTACAATTTAAAGTGTTATCCGTTGCGCACCAAACAATACCACATTTACTTAAGAACATCTCATTCCATGTCAGTTGCAATTTATTCTAACAGGGAAAAGAAGGTACTAAGTCTCATTGATTAGTCAAATTATTTTGTAACCAAAACCACAACAGAATATTTATTTGTGAATTTTAGCGGGGACGGTCTCTTAACACAATCAGTGACACGCTCGCCCCACACACGTACCACCTTTTGCATTTATTCACACACTACTTTTATGATGAGGAAAATATTTTTTAAAAAAATTCCTTAAAATTATTGTGCCCTACCAGCAACAAATTGCTCATAGCTGGTCAGCTGCAAAGTGCTAAATGTTCAAATGTATCTAAATATATCTAACCAAACTTCGTGGTCATCAGCCCGTAGCTTACAAACTACGTAAACTAAGGTAAACTAACTTAAGCACAACACCACACAGACACCCATGCCCCAGGGAGGACTCGAACCTCCGACGGCGACCAACTGCGCGTTCCGCAGCGAGGCGCCTTAGACCGCTAGGCAACTCCACCGCTGTTATATAGTTCTTCTATGATGTACCCGATGCAGTAAATGTCACTATTGTGCCGCTGATTTTTTTCTTAAAGTAACTCATTATGCAACGGCAGTATGTGATTGACTATTTTTAAATGCCGAAGGAGGTATACCAAAGTAAACAAACGCACATGTTACGAGTAACGCAATGCAGCCAACTGTCGACGTTGTTCAGTAGCACTCTGCGACTTATAATTTCTGGATGTGCTTCTTGCGTATGTAACAGTATGTATACAGGCAGCTCGAAATGAATTTGTGGTAAAATGTTGATCAGTTTGAGAGATAATGCAAAAAATTAAGTATGTAGCTGATCAGTTACATTACGCATTAAAGGGTTAATATAGGTCTTGCATTACTTTTCCACAAAATCATTTATATTTTGTCAGCCGTGGAACGGGTTTCCTGTTTCGTGTATCCTACTTGACACGTAAGTACTGTTTCATGACGAAGTTCTTTGTTATACCCCTGAATCAGTAAATTTCGACTGTTTTTACATAAATTTTCGTATTATGGATGTCTCTTGATATTTTACTAATGCTTGTTACGCAAAAATTATACTAATTACGTACACAAATAATTATAAACAAAGATCACTCTTTCGGCGGCTTTCCCACCACCAGCAGCGCTAGTGTCGTTGCAACTGTTGGTGACAACTTTCACAGCAGTGAGTGCCGCAACTGTATATGTCAGACTGTGGTAATGCCTCCTTTTTTTTGTGGTGACTTTAGATGTCCGCGCCAGAAGTCGTTGGTGCAGTGCTAATGCTTCAACCTTCCTCTCTCATTTACAGCTGGTTCCGTTGTTAGGCTGCAATTTGCGTCAGCAGAGGAATGTTGCTGAATGGAGTGATGTGGACGCGAGTATGAAACAACGATGTGAGATTAAATTCCTCACTGCTGAAGGAATTGTGCCGACTGAAATCCGTCGACGTTTGCTAAAGGTGCATGGAGACGATACAATAAACGTGATGGCTACGGCAAATTCAAGGTGGTGAAAGGGTGTGCATGACAAGGTGTCATTGGTCGCAATAAAGATCTTCTTTAACTCAAACGTGCTGGTTGGCGACCAGCGGTAATGCCATGAAAACAATTCTGAGACATCAGTCAGTGCATACTAATGGAAAATTGTCTGGACCTGCTGGCCAATACGGAGCTGAAGGTGACAGTCTTCTAAATACCATAGCTACTGGTAATACGACGTGGTGTCACCACTGCGAGACAGTATACAAAGCTATCAGAATGTGGATAGCCTCAGTTGATTCCGACTTTTAGAAGCTGGGCATGCACGGTCCGGTTCATCCTTGACAAAAGTGCATAACGAATGATGGAGAAATGGCAGCCTGTAGCTGAAGTATTTATTAAGCTGTGATGTTGTGATATAAGTATATCCTGTATTTTCAATGAATAAAATTAGGAAGCATTACTATCTGAACATTTCTTGTATGTTGAATTCCCTATTTTTCTATAATGTTACTAATTACAAATACATAATGAAACTCTCACTCTGCAGCGGAGTGTGCGCTGATATGAAACTTCCTGGCAGATTAAAATTGTGTGCCGGAACCGGGACTCGAACCTGGGACCTTTGCCTTTCGCGGACAAGCGCACTACCGACTGTGCTATCCCGACACGACTCACGATGCCACCCCACAACCTTACTTCCGCCAGTACCTCGCCTCCTACTTTCCAAACTTCACAGAAGCTCTCCTGCGAACCATGCAAGACTAGCACTCCTGGAAGAAAGGATATGGTGGATACATGGAGGAAGTAAGGTTGTGGGGTGGCATCGTGAGTCGTGTCGGGATAGAACAGTCGGAAGTGCGCTTGCCCGCGAAAGGCAAAGGTCCCAGGTTCGAGTCCCGGTTCCGGCACACAATGTTAATTTGCCGGGAAGTTACAAATACATAGTCTATGTATAAATGATCTGATCTAATTACATTATTTTGCTCAGAAATTACAGCTTCGGTTATATTGTTATACTGATCATTTTAGTACAGTTTGTAGCCAGTGCAATTGTAGTATTTACAGTAATTGTAAAAAAATCTTGTAACGCAACTGCTCTGGCGAAATTAGCGCACACTGGGGTGCTCTGTTAAGATTTATTGCTAGATGTGACACTATACTGTTCGTCGACTGCAACACGAAGCGTACGGCCTTGTGCGTATGTGTGCTGTACAGGCGTAGCGTATTTTCTGTGTAACCCACGAATAAAATTCAGGGAGCAACAATATAATTAGTGTATTGACAATTAATAAAGTTAAATAATCAAGAGCTATTCATTCAATTAAATACGGGAATGTGTTAAAAGTAGAATCATGAACACCATTCCCATAAACAATTACAAAACCTATATAATGATAAAATTGTAACTTAACAGTCGTCATTGGATGAATTAAACTATAATTAATCAACCTAATCATATACCTCTGACAACGGTATAATCGTTGGTCTGTATATAAGGCCGTGGGTGCTTTGGATTTTACTTCAGGTGCTGAAGGAGTTACAACCACGGCTGAGAGGGATAGTTTAAGTGTTCTTTTATATTTGTTGGAGCTGTTTTCAATTTTAGTATAGAAACAACTGACGTTTTCGGTGTTTCTGGGTAGGTAAGGTCGCTCTTGTTAGGACTGATGATGCTAAAAAGTGTCGCATTGAATGTTTCAACGAGAGGGACATTACTGCATATAGTACTTCGTGTATTGGAGAGGTGCCTAACCGTGATTATGGTACTGCTTATCTTGTCGCAGATAAACCGTTATCTGAGAACCAGTAATCGACGGAAAGTTAGTAGTGGAATCACATTGGACACCTGAAAGTAAGTTACGTTTAGATCCAGCATAATTTTTGTATGCTATTCATGGCTGTATATATATATGTGTGTGTGTGTGTGTGTGTGTGTGTAAGAGAGAGAGAGAAATTCAGTATGTTTCAGATGATGGCTGAAATGGTACAAAAAACAAACAAATACGAAAAAAGTGAACAATGTTCTTGTAATGGCGTTAGTATGGCGAAACTTACAAGGATACGATATGAATATCAAGGCCACTGGTTGTAACTTCTGAAAATTCTTGCGAAAATTGACTTCGAAGTGTAAAATCAGCTGTCGGTTATTGATGGCGTTATAAATTCATAATCAAACATTAGTACTGTCTACTGTTCGAATCCAGCCACTTAGTTTTTCCCCCTTGTTGTGTTCGAGTACCTACACCTTTTAAATATAAAATTCATCAGATAGATGGTGATTAACAAAAAACTAATCATAATTTTTTCGAAAAGTGTATGCCTTTTTATTCTTAATTTTCAATACTTTACATATTTTCAGCAATACTGGAAATAGCAGAGGCAACCATTGTTAATTAACAGAAAAGTGCATACGGCAGAAAATAAATTTTAGTCTTTCAATTCCACACTACTTCGTCGACTTGCGTGTCCCTTGCAGCTTAACATGGACCCGAACCACATCATTGAGAGGTGAAGGCTGGGTTAAAACTAACATTGAAAAACTTCTGGGACCCAACCTGGTTTTTAACATATCAGCGTATTTTTAACATTTATACATCGATAATAATTGTTTCAACCTTGTGATAACCTAGAGAGAGTGATAGGTCGAAGCAACTGAGAACGAACCTACGGACAAACTACGCCATAATCTCTTCACCAATGTTTCTCTTTTCATTTCTTTGTATCGAAATGGCGATGGAATCGTTCACTTGTTTAACATTTCCGCGAATAAGTCCTATTTATTAGTCATTGGGAAATATTTACTTGCAAGGTTTGTTTGTCTGATTGGAAAGTATATGCTTGCAGCATATAAAATCTGTTTGTGAACGTTCACGTTTTGTAGTCAGTGTAATGCTATCGTTTCAATATTTTTGGGCATAGTACAGTAAGCAATAGTGAAGTTATGTGGAAGATGACGAATTATATGACGCCAACACCTGCCACAGTGGTACAGTTTCTATGCCATCTAGCTTTGCCGATAATGAGGAGATTAAAAAGTATTACAAAATAAAAGAAATTATTCAACCCGTTAAGGGAGAGCAAAACTTCATTGTGGTGCGAAAAGGAAAAAGGAAAATAGGAGACGATTATAGATTGTGGATAAAGAAATCAAAAAGAAAGTTGCGAGGTGGAATTTTACACAAATCATATATCATGAGTAACACTTGGCTTATGAATATATAATTTCTGATGGCATTTATCTGGAGTATAGTCTTGCACGTTACTGAAATGTAGACGAAACGTCTCTATGAGAAAACAGTATGGGTTACGATTTTAATACTTAAATGCGGTGGTTTACATTTTTAACCTCAATGCATATTTATCTTGTTTAATATGCTCGGTAAACACGATTATGGTGTACATTTGTTGTGAATCTGTGGACGATTTTTATATCCCCATTCCTGTCACCTAGAAAGAATGTACGAATTTCAGTGTGATGCGGTCTTTCGTTTACTGTCAGGATTCTTTGAATGTTAGAGGCAATTTAGCCAACGTTTGTTTTGAGATTGCAGAAAGCTATGTTGAGTCAAAGATATATAAGCAAATGTTGATCAAAAGCTGTTGCTGATAGTAGCCGGAGGGGATTTGCTCTGAACACTTCCGGGCTACTCGGGGAGCTCTTGTCCGTTAGCATCGGAGTGTGAAGACGTCTTGTAATTCACTTTTGTTCCAATGTTTGTAAAGCTTATGTGACTTAATTGCGGGGTCATCAGTCCTTAAACTTACAAACTACTTATGAACCAGCTTATACTAAAGACGGATCAGACATCCATGCCCGGGGGGGGGATTCGAACCCCTGACGGGGAACGGCCTCGCACATTATAGCATAGCGCCTCAATGCGCTCGGCCGCTCCACTGCGGCGATTCACTTCTGGATGCATAAGATTTAATTTAGTTAAGATGAAAAACGTTTCAGCTTAGACGTCTAAATCATACGTTTTAATGTATTTCATTTACGAAGCTGCACCAGTTGGTTAACCTTCCAGTTCATTTAAGTTAAAACCATCTTCCATCGTAACTTTGTGACGGGTGGATGGTCTAGCCAATGTGCAAGATACAGTAGATAGTGCTTTCTCTTATGTATATAGCTGTGTTTTTCTTTGCTACATTTCTTGTCAGTTTTCATTTCATTCGTACTGCTGTGGTATACTTGTGGTGACATGAAGTTTGTTCTAGCTCTTTTGCTGTATTAGGCTTAAACCCTCAGCTCTGATAAATATACCTCCTATTTCTTATAAATTCACAAACCTTCTTGTTAGGATGACTTCGTGTTGCAGAAATAGTTTAAATAACTTCTCATTTTCCGTTGCGGTTTCATGCATTTGTTAGACCATGCGTATTATTGCCAGATGGTAATTTTACAGTTCAATGTAATTACTTCTTGTTTCGTTTGGGACAAACGTGATTGAACTTTGTGGTTACCGCGATTTATTTTGCCCTCATTTATTGAGATAGTTGCAAGTCATGCGATTGGCCATGGAAGATAGGTTCACTAAACCCAACAAATGTAGCTGGTGTATGGGGACGTATTGTGATTATGTTTGGGATTGTGTAAATCGTAAGTAACGTTCAAATCTTTGTAAACCTAATGGACCAAACTGCGATTGTCATCGGTCCCTACACTTACAAACTACTGAAATTAACTCACGCTAAGGACAAAACACACACTCACGCCCGAGGGAGGACGAAACTCCAGCGGGAACAGCTGTCCAGTCCGTAACAAGACGCCTTAGACCACCCGGCCATTCAGCGCGACAATTCTTAAATACAGATGTGTGTGTGAGTGTGTAAATCTCTACACATATTATAAAGATGGGTAGAAGATTTTTCCTACCTGTTTGATAACGCCACGAATGCGTTGCTGTACGTAAAGGTAGACGTAGAGAGGCAGAGAGATTTTTATTATGAAGTCGGGGAGTGTTATAATCAGAAAAGGAGTTGGCACTACAATAGCGGAAATTGAATTAGGGTGCTACTACTATTTTATTAACACAGCCTCTTCCCTGTAAGTTAATTTAATACTTATTTTTAATACTATTCTAATCCCTTGGCAAGTCAACATTTTTACATCTTTGAAAAGTGAACTTAAAAATACCAATTTACTTTTTTGATAAAATCAACGAATAAATGTTACAAGTAAGTTCTTTAACAATAAACAATAACATTGTTTCCAAATCATCATAAATCTCGATGAGAAACTAAGTCAATTTTAAAACATGAACACTAACTTTCATGAAAAGCATATACCTAAATATTCTGAAACATAAACGAATCTGGTATAATTGATCATCGCCGTTTTCTCAATCTCAAAATCGCGAATCGTAATGCAGTGTCCTTATCTCTGCTACACGACTAAAGAAATACTGAAACAGGAATATTATAATCGATAGTGAACCTACACTACATCTACATTTTTTCTATACTCCCACATATCACTGAAGTTGTTAATGAGTAAAACAGGGTGTTTTTAATTAATTAATTAATTAATTAATTTAATACTATACTGTGAATTAGTTGCACAATAGTCTTCTGTTATTTTTTTTGGTCACTGAGAATGTTTTTATTTATTGCTTTTCGTATGCTATACTCTTCCTACAGGGCGTGCATTCCATACCTTTTGTTATTATGCCATAAGTCATCCGTGTCTGTTTTGATCACAGTATGACGATAATTTTCTTCTGTTATGTGCTACACATATGTGGATTGGATAACTGCCGCGGCGGAGTGGCCGAGCGCATTGAGGCGCTATGCTACGATGCGCGAGGCCGTTCATCGTCGGGGGTTCGAATCCCCTCTAGGGCATGGATGTTTGTGCCGTCTTCAATATAAGCTACTTCATAAGTAGTTTGTACGTTTAGGGACTGATGACCCCGCAGTGAAGTCCCATAAGCTCTACAAACATTTAAACATTTTGGATTGGGTAACTATGCTCTTCAGTGCTCAGACAAATTCTTTATATCTTGTGTTAAAATTTCTTGAATCATGCCAATGTATTTATAATTGAAACTATTACCTGCTGGTTCATGTATTGCTTAAGTGCTATATTTATTTTTCTCCTCTGTTACATATGATTTGTTTCATATTATTGCTATGCACCATTGGCAGTGGTTTTTAGGATCCGTAAAATTGAGTTGCGCATGTAGTTACTGCTAATCTCAGGATTCAGTAGCTCCATGTTGCCGTAAAGACTTAGTTGGCGCCTGCAGATAGGCAAGCGGATTGGCGACTTTCTCAGACACACAAAATGAACCAATTGCAAGCACGTACTGATGTTTCTCACATATCAATCAAATGTTTCAAATGTTTGCAGAATCTATGTGACTTAACTACGAGGTCATCAGTCCCTAAGCTTACAAACTACTTATGAACTAGCTACAACTAAGGACGGCACAAATATCCATGCCCGAGGGCGGATTCGAACCCCCGACCGCAGTGGCCGTGAAGACCGTGACTGAAGCGCCTCAGTTCAAATTCAAATGTTCAAATGTTTGTATAGCTTATGGGACTTAACTATGGGGTCATCAGTCCCTAAACTTACAAATTACTTAAGAACTAGCTAAGACTAAGGACAGCACCAATATCCATGCCCGAGGGGGGATTCGAACCCCCGACCGTAGTGGCCGTGCAGACCGTGACTGGCGCGACGCAGTCTCCTCGGCCACCGCGGCCGGCGAAGCGCCTCAGTCCCCTCGGCCACCACGGCCGGCACATTTCAATCCAACCTCATATTGTGCACCTACTGTGTGAGATTTACAAACATGAAGAGGTACTCTAGCCTTTAACACATGGTCATTCTCCGATCTGTTAGAGTTTTCGTCTGACCACTCTGTCGTTTCAGCAGTTTTCCTTCCAACTTTATTCTCAATCTTGCACCACGCATATCTGAACTGGCGTCACCGTAACCCTCGGTGCCTATCTTCCACAAGAGGAATAAACCTCTACCGGCCGCAGGGGCCGAGCGATCTGCGGCGCGTCAGTCACAGTCTGCACGGCTGTTACGTTTGGGGGTTCGAATCCCCCCTCGGGCACGGATGTTTGTGTCATCGTTAGTATAAGGTAGTCCATTAATAGTTTGTAAGTTTAGGAACTGATGACCCCACAGTTAAGTCCCTTAAACTTAACAAACATTTGAATATTTTGAATAAACCTCTCCTTTGGTGAATCAGAACCTTCACTCTTCTGATTTGATCAATAAATATCCACACCATCCTAACCTCTCAAGTGTCCATATCCTTCAGCAATTTGTTTAATTCGTGATTTACACACCGACACTATAAGATCATTTTCTCTGTACTTCTCTATGCACGCTAAATGGCGGGTAACGCAATAGGCGTTAACCAAATCCAAATCGTTCTGTGGGAGTGCCACAGGGTATAGTGTAATTTATTCCAAGTCATTAAAAGAAAGCAAATTAATCACATGCTATTTGTCCTTCTATCAAATTCCCAAAACTTCATGTCTGTCTGTGAAGTTTATGAGACTTAACTGCGGGGTCATCAGTCCCCAAACTTACAAACTACTTATGAACTACCTTATACTAAAGACAGCACAAACATCCATGCCCGAGAAGAGATTCGAACCCCCGACAGGGAACGGCCTCGCGCATCGCAGCATAGCGCTTCAATGCACTCGGTCGCTCCGCCGCGGCTCCAGAACTGTACCCCACATTTATATACACGCTGTACATGTAAGGGAGCGGTGTGTTGTATTTGTCATGATGCTTAGGCATGTGGATCCGGATAGTGTAGAAATACGCGAACATTGAAAAGTGAATTCTTTCAGTTTTATTTACAGATACTGCGCATGCCGATTAAATGCCTCATGACTGTGTCTGACGTCTGTGGTCGAAACGATTCGACATTTCACAAAGGCTACTTTGTGAGTGGAAGAAGGAGTGATTTCGCACGAGAATAATTATCAGCGCGTTACTCAGAGAGGGTTCTAAGACGAACTGCCAGCTGCTCGTGCCCGTACAGCGGCAAGAGGAGGTGCGTCCTCGGGTTGCAAAAAGCGTAACCCATGCGCCTTTGGACGCCGTTTCCTCGCTGCATACATCTTACATATAAAACGGCCGTCGATCATTGCTTCAGTGCGGATGCATACTGGACCCAAAATCTTACGGGAATCGGCGAAATGCCTTGAGTAATGGGGTGATAATGTACTGGGGTACCACGACAGTAATTTGTTGACATGTTGACAATTTTTGTCAGACGGAAGGCTTGCAGAGGTATCTCACGCGGCCTTGGTGATTACTGTGTCTCCAGTGGCATTGTGGCCAGAGAGGCTTTCTTCGTAGGTATGTCATCCATCTGGCGCTTCTTCCTATTGTATACATCATATCTATTCGTAAATCCTGAAAAGAATCAATTGTTTGTTATGACCGCCCGACAAGATGTAGACACTAGACACTTTTGAAACAGCCGGCCGCGGTGGCCGAGGGAATTAAGGCGCTCCAGTCACGGTCTGCACGGCCACTACGGTCGGGGGTTCGAATCCCCCCTCGGGCATGGATATTTGTGCCGTCCTTAGTCTTAGCTAGTTCATAAGTAGTTTGTAAGCTTAGGGACTGATGACCCCGTAGTTAAGTCCCATAAGTTCTACAAACATTTGAACTTTTTTTTTTTGAAACAGTCAAGGATGATCTGGCTTTACAAAAAGCTGGTATTTACCATTTAGTTTGTGAATGCGGCTAGTCTTATATTGATGAAACCACCAGAGCAGTAGATTCTAGATGGAAGAAGACTAAAATATACCTGGAAAACAGGTCGGAAACCAGGAATCAAGAGAGCGACCGCTGCGTGTTACCACGGAGTAACTATATAGAAGGAGAAGAACACTGCCTGTAATTTGAACACATCATGGATTACGACGTAACAACGATCCTGACTAAGATCGCCAGATTCTTTTAAGAATGTCTTGAAATTAAGATGGCGGAGAACTTGAAGAATGTGTAAGTGGCATAGCAGCTCAGCACGGTGCAGAGTATGGCTTTGGAACTACTAGAAAAGCATCGGAAGACGGTTCCTTTTTTCGATAATGAACCGTAGATGACTGGCGGTGTACCGTGACTTACCTCACACTTACCACCAGGGGGCAACCACCTCCGCAGAAGACAACCCGAGTGGTCATAAGCAGCGTCAACCACCTGAAGTCCCAGGTACCGCACATAACAGAAGCAGGACTGTAACAGTTCATAGCTCGGCTACTGCTACAGCGAGCGCAGATAATATATGCAACTCAAACAGCAGCTTCGTGCGCAGGAAGCGTTGCACACAGGCGCCTACCGAATTCCTTGTTCGCAGAATAGTTCGAGAAGTCACATATAAAATAATAGCTGAAAACCCGGCGTTGCCCGGGTATTTATTTACTTATTGATGTCTTGATTTGTTCCTTCTCCTATCCCTTCTCTGTCGATCTCCTTTTTTCTAAAATCATTTTATATTGATGGGAGCGTATATAACAAATAAAGCTGTCTTGCATAATTTACATAACTATAAGTATCCAAGCAAAACACGGTAGTCATCACAATGCAAGTATATGTAATATTCATACATTCATTTAACTCAAAACTTGACTATAAACAAAATTTCTTGTTACTTGTCCAAGAATAAACTCTTTGGTGAGCCCATCCCTGAGAAAGTTGTCCGTCTGAGTGATATGGACACGTCAAATCCACTCCGTAGTATTTAATAGATATCCCTGTGATTTATTAACCATAATAGAAAATGCAAGTCTGACCGGAAACTGCAGTCTTTTAAAATTAAAAGGTAGATCTGTCGGAAATAATGGGTACTCGTTGGATTTACACTGTTTCAATCTCTTCCTTTCCTTGTGACACTGTAGAAATCTATTGCTTTTGCGTGGAGACGTGTGCGCTTCACAGGTTTCAAAGTTTTCAACAGCAGTGTCAGCTTTCAGGAATTTCGTTAAGATGACTGGAATACAGGAGTGTGTTAGTAGAAAATAAGAAATGAATTAAAACTTGGTGCACGATGTAACACATTTTTACTCGTCTCACCATGTATGATCTCATATTTATTGACTAATATGTTGTACAATTGTATAATTTTTCATTCATATATTGATTTTTATAAGTGCTATAAGTCTCTGAAATCTGTTGTGAATATGGTTAGAAGCAAAGTGGTAATAGTATTAAAGCCTGATGTGTGATGCGACGCTTTTCAGTTAACTTTCTTATTATGTCCTCAAATCTCATGAACTACATGTCGTACTGTGGTACAATGTCGAAGCTGCATTCAATGAAATTGCATGCTTATGGAATATCTCCCCAATTGTGGGATTGGATTCACGATTTCCTATCAGAAAGGAAACAGTTCGTTGTAATTGGCGGTAAGTCATCGAGTAAAACAGAAGTGATATCTGGCGTTCCTCAGGGAAGCGTTATAGGTCCCCTACTCTTCCTTGTGTTTATAAACGAGTTAGGAGACAATCTGAATAGCTCCCTTAGTCTGTTCGCGGATGATGCTGTCGTTTATCGGTTAGTGAAGTCAACAGAGGATCAAAAGCAACTGCAGAGCGATTTAGACAAAATTTCTACATGGTGAGAAAATTGGCAATTGACACTAAATAAAGAAACGTGTGAAATAATACACATGGCCACTAAAAGAAATCCGCTGAACATCAATTACTCGATAAATCCGTCAAACCTTAAGGTCGTAAATTCTACCAAATACCTAGGAGTTACAATTACGAACAACTTAGACTGGAGAGAACACACAGAAAGTATTTTGGGGAAGGCGAACCAAAGGTTATGTTTCATTGGTAGAACGGTTCGAAGATGCACCAGCTCCACCAAAGAGACTGCCAAATCACACTTGTGCGTTCTCTCCTAGAATACTGTTGCCCCTTGTGGGACTGACGGAAGATATTGAGAAGGTTCAGAGAAGGGCAGCTCATTTTATTTTATCACGTTACGGGGGGGGAAAGCGTCACGGGAATGTTGCACGAATTGGGGTGGAAATCATTAAAAGAAAGACGTTATTCATTGCGGCGTGATCTATTTGCGAAGTTTCAATCATTGACTTCTCAATGTGAAATTATTTTGCTAGCACCCACCTACTTAGGGAGACATCACCATCCCAATAAAATAATTGAAATCAGATCGAAAACGGAACGATTTAGGTGTTCTTTCTTCCCGTGCGCTATTAGAGAATGGAACGGTAGAGAAAAGTTATTAAAGTGATTAATGAACCCTCTGCCAGGCACATAAATGTGATTTGCAGAGTATCTATGTAGATATAGATGTAGAAGTGTATATCGTCTGTTAAATTTCTTGAGAGTACAATGAATAATGCAGAAATTAGATATTATAACGTCATAACGAATGGAATGACGTAGGTTTACACCATGAACAGCGAAAAAGTAGTAAACGAAAAACTTGTTACCTTTCATAATTTTCCTGTGATTGTCATCGATGAAAAGTTTAATAAAAGTTTGAAATTATGTTTTAAGTCGAGTCGCTAAATACTGTCAGTGTATGAATCAAGTTTCGTCGCAGTTTTCGTGGTAGTTTTCCGCAACTCCTATTGTTTACGGTATTATATCTCCTGAACCATGTGTCGTGTGTGGTTCTTTCCCCTACAACAATTGTTTCCTCCCAGTAAGGATAAGTGGACCGAACGTGGTTGGAATCGGTCGAATGGTTCAGTAGGACATGTGCAACATCTTTGCGTGATGTAGCAGTTTTTCGCTCATCTCATTGTTTATGACGTCAAATCTCGTGAACTTTTTGTTGTATGTTTAACCTTACACTTACGGCGACCGTCCTCATGGATTGAAGCCTACGTGTGTAATTTTTTTATAATGATTGGAACAAAACTGTAGATTTGTTTACAATATGTAAACACGAACGCACAGGTACTCTGTTTTATATATAAAGATAACGAAGACGATATTGGCCAATGACCCTTTGCCCTAAATCGTACGGCAATCAGTGTCATGTCGCGAGCTCTTGAAGGTAGTGGACAGGGACTAAAAGAGAGCAAATGAAACTTTTAAACTTTTCTTATATTAAGAAAAACTTCAAGCATTTCATAAAAAAATTAATTATGTGATGACTAATTTCAGCACTGTCGAGTCATTGAAACCAATAAAATGTTTCTACAATAACATCCCTACAGATTACAACAATAAGATAAATGCCTATCGTTCCTACTCATCAGAAAAATAAATAAATAAGAAACTATGATAAGCACTTATTGGTTTACTAATGCATTCTGTACGGATGTTATTAAAAATACATTGTACAACTTTTCGTCCTCCTCCTTGTCCACTTCCTCCTCCTCCTCCTATCTCTCTCTCTCTCTCTCTCTATCTATCTATCTATCTCTCTATCTTCTCCTCAGCATCTATCTCCTTCTCCACTTCTCGTTTAAAAGTTACGGGTTCCTGCTAGCTGTCATAGTGATCGCTCAGATGTTGTCCAACGTATACTGCGCCATGCACATTAGAAATCTTCTGTAGTTATGTTCCTCTTGTTTTCAGGATCAAGTGCGGAGTAAATCTGTAGATTTGTCTGATTTACAAACAAAGAAACGGACACGTTTCTTTACATATAGGCAAACCAAGAAGACCAATGCTACTGCTACCACAGCCGAATTAAGTTGGGAGATAAAATGTAGTACTAAGGCACACGATTGATAACTGCAGCTACACGCCACATCATTGAATCAAACAGGCTCTGAATGTGTTGCTGGTGTGCAGTAGTCCATGCTGCGTCCACATATTAGCATAGTTCATCTTTTGTAGCGGCGAGTGGGCTTTCTCAGACCAGTCAGTCATCGACTAGATGTTTTTATAGGCCAATGCAGCAATTTAATACTAGGGTGACGAAGAAGTCTTGCACACTGCGTGCCACATTATCCAGTTGCAGTTTCGCCGCTGGAAAGCTCCGAAAGCATTACCACAGGTTCCAACTCTTCGGAGATATAATTTTGATTGGCTACAGCCGGCGTCACCTACGAAGGTGGCCCAGTTTTCAGCCGTTCTGGGCATCCCCCTCCATTACCGCAATGACGGCCAGTAATATTCATTCTGTAGCCGCGTGGCTGGCCGCGAGTTACGCAATGTTTCTCCCGCAGGCTCCACTGTTGGCGCTCGGCCGTAGCTCCTCCCCTCCACGCTTTCCCTATCGCTCCGCATCTTAGTGCGGATGCGCCTTCTCATATGATGCCAGTTATAGTTAGTATATTGGCAATGTGTACAAAGGAGGTGCAAGAATTGATTCCAAATCACAATATCAGATGCAAGACCATTATGGTGATAGCAAATGTCTCTCACTGTAGTGTTTGCAGACCAATCTGGCCATCTTGGTGGTGAGGTCAGAAATCATTTGTATAAACAATATAGGCCCATTTAGTTGCTCAAATCCGTCGTGCATCTACTATCGCCGGCGCACACGCCCTGGGAAACGCAGCAGTCGGTACTCTGAGGAGTATGCACTCTGCTGCAGATTATGTTTACTGGTATGTGTGGTCACGGCCTGTTGCCCAAAGCACCAAATTTGTTGAGATATTGTTCGTGATGCAGCTGGGCGATGGATCCTTGCTATGTGCATAACATACCTGTTATCACGAGTACCGGTCCAACTATGTGGCTGGAATGGGACCTTTGGGTTTGTCGTTTCATTCTGCAACCAAAATTCAGAGATCCGCATTACAGTTACTTGTTCACACTATCACTGACTTCTCTTAAGGTTAATTCATAATTAATATCCGATCTGTCTAGTCTGTGAATGTCTGTACACCGAACATGTGAATCGCTCAGTAAAGTTTCAGGATTGCAGCCGGATAGATACTATCTCCTGGCACGATATTCCGGCTGAAGTGGCTGAAAGATTGTCACCCGAAATATCGTGCTAGTAAGTTATCCAGCTGCAATCACGAAACTTTATCTTGTATTCATTACGCCGGGAAAACTCCAAGAATCACATCTGTATTGTTATTTACGTGCAGCTGTCGCTCAAGTACAGATACTTACCTGATGATGGAAAAAAGTAATTCTGTGCATGATGTTTGACTTTCACCATTGCGACCTGTTCAACATGATTGTAGAACTAGTGAGTATTACAATAATGGTCGCCTGCTCCTACACGACCTCATGTCACATTTAAAATTCCAGTATGTCAACATGGACCACTGTTTCCCCTTTATACTGCGCTTGCAGTTCATGCTCATCGTTCCTGTGATGCGTGTCTTCGCTGATATGCTAATAATGTCTGGTAGTCGCGGTTGATTGTTGCAAATTCCATAAGATTTTGAAGAACAATGAGTTGTTAGAACAATTAAGAACAATGAGCTCCATACATTTCCTTAAGGTTATTCCATTATGGGTGGCCATCAATGTAGGGATATTAATGAGTCCTCTGTTGATCACCCTCTCCCCTTCTCTTGATATATATATATATATATATATATATATATATATATATATATATATATATATATATATATATATATATATCCCCTCTCCATTCTCTGTTTTATTTTATTTATTCATTTATTTTTGTAATATGGAACGAGTGCATGTTTGATCTGTTTTTTTCTTAAAGTTTGATTCTATGTTCTTGCTGCACTAGAATTTCTGAGCTTATGACTTGCTTGTATTTCTGTCTGCCTTTCACTGCTGATGAGCGTTAATTGTATATCCTCAAAGATACCCCGTCTGGGACCTTGCCACTGTTTACACGTTGCTTCCTAAGATCTGGCCTAAGGCTCCTCGCTACGGAGCGCGCAGTTGCTCGCCTTCGGAGGTTCGAGTCCTCCCTGGAGCATGGGTGTGTGTGTTACTTAGCTTAGTTGAACTTAGTTTAAGTAGTTTGTAAGCTACTGACTTATTACCACGCAGTATGGTGCGATAGATCTACAAACATTTGAACATTTGAACTAAGATCTGGCAACTTGCTTTATAATTTGATGGACGCCTGAGGTAGGTGATTACATTCAACGGTCTTTGTTTTGGTAATTTAATTTCATGGATATTACGGATAGTTGACAGTTTTATATATATTTAAAATTTTACTTGTCTTGGTTGTTCTCTAGGGCGAGCCTCTGATTGTAACTGATTAAAATTTTTTTATAATCACATTCGTCGCCGCGAATATGCCTACTTTTCTTACTATGTTTGTTCTGCTACATTTAAACGCTGTAAATACTTATAATTCTTTTTCGTATTTTATTGCTTGTTGTCCACTTAGTTTGAGTGAACCATAGCGAAAAAGTTATGTGTAAACTGTTCATCTAATCTATGTGCCTATAAAATTAAAAGCGTTCATATTTCTTGTGTTTATTTGTTCTTATTGTTAATTAAAGCAGCTGTAACTGTTTTAAATTTACTAGGTATTGATCTCACCAACCTAGCTTCTTAGAAGTTTAGACTAGTACATCACTAATCGCTTTAGACTGAAAAAGGGACTTACTGAAACCTTTAATAGTAGATTTGTGGAGTTGAATGTTCATACTCTGATCAGCGTGAATGTTCTTTAAAAACTGAGGACCTTCTTTTCTTATTATAGAATCTGGACAGCGTCGTCTGTGTTTTTCAATCAATTTCGACTCCGAACAATTTGAATTTTGAGGAATAACTTCCTCAATTTATTATAGTGTTGTGGGTGTGTAAGTCGATATAACTGCGACTGTTAGCTGTCTTGGAAGTGGAAGAACTTAAAATTATTGCAATGGGCGAGTATACACTCACAATATTTTCTCCTAATGGCGCCGGCCGCGGTGGCGGAGGGGACTGAGGCACTCCAGTCACGGTCTGCACGGCCACTACGGTCGGGGTTCGACTCCCCTCGGGCATGGATATTTGTGCCGTCCTTAGTATAAGGTATTTGATAAGTAGTTTGTAAGTTTAGGGACTGATGACTCCGTAGTTAAGTCCCATAAGCTTAACAAACATTTGAACATTTTCTCCTAATGGCTCCTGGAAACGTCCTCAATGTGTTAAAATACACACATTAATAGATTTCTTCACGCCATCTGCTACCTTCTGAACGGTCGCTAGACTCATGTAGGATATTTTTAGTCTTCGACAACGTGCTTCAGTTAGTCGATCATGGTAAAATTGTTCCTATGGAGGTAAAGCTTTAGATGTTCCCGAAGAAAAATGAGTTAAATACCTCACGCAACTTCGGTATGACGCTGTACATCATGAGTGTAGTCACAGAATTATTTATTTATTTATTTATTTACAGCCAGAATTGAGATTCGCCAGCCTCTAACAATACTACAACATACATGTTTCTCTCATGGGAAAATATGAAACATGCAATCTATTATGCGAAATCGCATAGCCATCACGAAAAGTTTGAGTTATCTGGATTACAGTGTTTATCATTCCAGTCGTCTCTTAGATGAGAGAGCACCTCATCAGAGTAGAATACGTAATACGACAACCGAATGCCTTTGCGAATATAACATGAAAATTATTGACAATCATACATACTAATTTCTGTGAGGTTCTTAAACCTCAAGAGTTCATTATTGCGATATGGACAGAGTTTCACCTTCTTGGTAGCTCTGAACATTTTCTTAAGACATTTCAGTTTCCTGGCACAGGAAAGCAAAGATTCATTCGCATATCTGTTAAATCTTAAAAGAGCACCGATGGCAAAAATTATTGATCTGCAGGTATCGTTTCAGGAAAAGCTACCTTCAGGTCTGTCTGAGATTTTTAAAAGTGATTGCAATTTGAAATTATTTTCAAGGAGAAACGCGTGTTCGGTTCAGACACAATTTGAAACTGACACCCAAGGAATGTAAACTGCTTGTTTATCAGATGCTATTCGTCTTCCACAAGGTCATCCTTTGTAAACACTATTATTTCCGATTTACCACAGCCTGTAAATTACATAACGAACAGCGTTGCTAAACAAGTCTGTTTATTACTTATATTTTTCTACCTGAAACAATACAGTAAAAATTTATTTAATAATATTTATTCATATTAAATCAAGTGCAGATTACATAGATAATCTTTGACAAGATTAGTATTGAAATAATTCTTGCATTCTGTAAACATAGTTACGACAATAACGAACACTTATTAAAGAACAATACAATAAAGGCAATGATTTTATTTCACTAAAGGACGCTACGTTTCTCGTAGCGAAACGCTCAGTAACCTTTGGCTTGTTATTCAGATATAAAGAAATGCTACTATTATGAAAGGTTTTTGAGAGGTTAAGCATTTGTCGTTGTGCGAGTTAATAAATTAAGTTGATGGTAACTATTTAGATTGTACGATTTAGTCGATGACGGTACCTATATTTCTGAATCGCGCGGCTTATAGTCTATGGTGCATGTGTCTTAAGTTCCATGCAGTAAATCAACCGGCATGATAGCATACAAATCTTCACTTTTATAAAAACCATGTCATCATTGCGAAGTGTGCGGGCTACTCATTTAAGAAATTATGCTTCAAATTAGCGACAGTGATTACAAAACAAGCATTTACGACCATACGGCTACTTTCACATAATGCGTGTACATTTTCGAAATGTGAGCGTCCCAATTTATTTCCATTTAATCTACAACCTTCTAACATTGTATAATACAATCTCCTCATATAGAAACATAGCATTGTTCTTTACATTACTCTTATCCAGCTTTACGATTTCAAAAATATTACTAGGTTCCTGCAAAGGAATATGAGTCAGGCTATATACATTTAATTCATTGGAATACAAAGTCTTCGTTTCAGAAACGAGATATAGGTTGCAAAGTAAGTGATACAAGGAACGGTGCCGGATAATGAGTGTAAACAAGATATTTTGAGATAAGGAACTACATGTTTCGCACCAGTCTTGCTATCCTGTTTTAAATCAATAAATTACAATATTAAACAATGACTTCCTTGCTGCGTGAGAGGAACCAGACTTTCATTGGTTCCGATTTTCCCTTCATCGTGACAGGTCCCCGGTACTCCAAGTGGAACTGTGGATCAGCATTGCAGCCCTCGCAGAGGTACCTGTAGAAAGAGGAGAAAAACAGAAAAAATGTAGACATCAGTGGACGAACTATTTTATGCATATCAGTTAAAGAATCTTAAAATCGTTTGTCAATAGTTGTACCCACAGCCCTACGTTTTGAGAAATGGCGTCGAAAGGTCAAATGTCCTTCATACATCTGGGACTAGAAAAAGGGGAACTAAAATGTATCAGACAAAATCTTTTAATTACTGCTCATTTGACAATTAAGTTACAGTAGGTACTTATATTGTGATTCGGCATAATTTGTGTGTCACAGTTATTCAAATCAAATATTCGTAAAACTAACGGACCAATCAGCTTAGGTCATCGGCCTTACATTTACGAACTACTTAAACTAATTAATGCTAAGGACAACCCATACACCAATCCCCGAGGGAGGATTCGAACCTCCGAAGGGGAGAGGTCGCGCAATTCGTGACATAGAGCCGGAAACCCGGAAACCACGTAGCCAATACCGCATGGCTGTTCCAGTTATTAATCGATTAATTTTATCAGTATTATACTGCATGAATCATGAAACTGCCTAGCAGATTAAAATTGTGTGCCGGAACCGGGATTCGAACCTGGGACCTCTGCCTTTCGTGGGCTCTCTACCGACTGAGCTGTCCCAGTACGCCTCACGGTCCTTCCTCACATTTTTCACCTCGCCTCCTACTTTCCAGACTTCATAGTTCTCCTGCGAACCTTGTAGAATTAGCACTCCTGTAGGAAAGGATACGGTGAGACATGGCTTAGCCACAGCCGAAGGAATGTTTCCAGAATGAAAGTTTTACTTTGCAGTGCAGTGTGAGCTGACGCACACTCCGAAAGTTTTATCCTGGCACCATCCATTAGGCTGTGTCTAAGCCATGTGTCCACTATATCCTTTCTTCTAGGAGTGCTAGTTCTACATGGTTCACAGGAGAACTTTCGTGAAGTTCGGAACACAATTTTAATCTGCCAGGAAGTTTCATATGAGCGCACACTTCGCTGCAGAGTGGAAGTTTCATTCTGCATGAATCATTTACTCCATATTTTAATACGTGCCTAAATAGCCAGAAAACATCAACTTATTTATACAAATTATTACAGACTGACTTTCGCTAACACGATTCATCTTGCTTTATTTCAATTCAACAGAACTGACTGAAGTCCCCCCAAACACACACACACACACACCCCACAAAGGAAGAGAGAGAGAGAGAGAGAGAGAGAGAGAGAGAGAGAGAGAGAGAGAGAGAGAGAGAGAGACTATTAATCGCAAGAAAAATCAAGAAATAAAGATTTCTGCTAATTTTCTTCATTCTACGTCATTCAAATCATATATCGCCAAAAATGGCAGTCACTTCACACAAGGTATTCTGTAGTGCTTATCTGCATTGCCTGTACTGCTAGAAAGAAACAGAAAAGTCGTAGACGGTATGGCAAATGTACAGCAGTCCAGGTTGACATCTTTCGATATTGGTAAGTTGAGTACTTTCAGCGATTAGATAGGCTGCAGACGTCCCATTCTTGAAATATTATTTATGCACTTGGAAATCTGAAGACAGTTTAAAGTCTGATATAATGATGCTAATATTAGTTCTAATTTATAACTATAAACTTCGTATTTTATTTAAGATCATATTTTTCTCCATGAATTTCTGATTATACAATTATTTGGAGCTAAGTGAGTAATAGATCAGTTACTGGCTGCTGTTGCTGTTTTAGAGAAAACGAAAATTTTCTTTGGGTTCTTCCTCAAAGATCTCAGGTAAAAGTTCGTGATGTGTTTGTCAGTGAAGCTGTGTGTTACATGACACTGTATTTCAAAAGTGCCTGGAACACCTCTGAAAGACGTTTGAAAGACGTAGTAGGAAGTTTGATAGAAGTAAATGCGGTATTGTAAAGGTTAGACGAGTCAGAAAATGCCAGCGATCTGATAGGGTGAACCTAGTTTCATTATACAGTGCAAAAAAGACGACACCAATAGAGAGAAGAAGGGAATACACTTAGCTTGTATTTCAAGAGCTGTCTGACCAAAGGAAGACACCATGGTGGTGACGGTAATGATGATTTTGAAGACAGCCCTTTTTCCCTTACACATCTACTACGCGTTAATGTAGAGTGGAAGTGATAGGTCACTGGCCAGGGAAAGGAAACCACCAGTGACCAGATAGGAAAAGAAGGACTAGGCCAAGACGTTCAATTCAAATCTCAGATCACAATACTAATTTATTTATTTTAAGAAATGACAGATTTGAAGTAATGATATTCTTTAAATAACTTAGTAAAACTGCCTTTAATACTCTCAAACGGAAATAAAAGAAAGATAAAGAAATTTATCAAAGCCCAAAACAATAGGCAGTAATAAGAGTCTTTCAATTACGTAGTAATACTGTCCATTAATTAACGGTAAACAATTTCAAAAGATAAACATATTTATCAGATCTAAATATTAAGAGACAGACGGGCACAAACCCAAGACAATATGCAGTGATAAGATTCTTTCAATTACTTAGTAAAACTGCCCATTAATTAAAAGCAAACTGATTTAAAGCAGATTAGGTATGCCTCCATAAAACTCTGCACATTAACAGAGAAGGACTACTTGATCAACAAAATCCTCTGGGCCTTTAGAAACTGCAACACGTGCTTTTTCACTAGTTTTGTATTACAAATTGGTTACTGAAAATGTATCATGCCACCAGGAAAGCTGGTCTAATTATCTCAAAAGTCAGTCTCCGTTGCAAAACTTTATTGCACTGACGCGTTTCGCCGCTTCGAGGCATCATCAGATTATCTAAATATGTGTCGAATGATGAAAATTAGATGTTGAGATCACGTAACTAATGAGGAGCTGCTTAACCGAATTGGGGAGAAAAGGAGTTTCTTGCGCATCATGATCAAGAGAAGGGATAGATTGGTGATACAGATTCTGGACTTCAAGGAATCGTCAACTTAGCATTAGAGGCATGTGTGGGGGGCGTAAAAATCGTAGAGGGAGACCGAGGGACAAATACAGTAAGCAGATTCAAAAGGATGTAGGTTGCAGAACAGACTTGCACAGGACAGGGTAGCGTGGAGAGCTGCATCAAACCAGTCTGCGGACTGAAGACCACAACAACATAGTGAACTTTTAGTCATCATCATAAAATAAACCATCTAGGAAGTAAACCTATCCTCATTAGATAATCTCATGATGCCTCAAAAGAGCGAAACGCGTCAGTAACTGATTTTTGAGATATATTCATAACCAGTTGCTGTACCAGCCACCAGTATGGATTGGAACCAGTTTTAAGCTGGTCTGATTTTCTAAGACACAGCAACTGAAAGTACAAGTGCTCTGAAGATTTAATGTCAAAAGTGAATCACAATAAATGAAACAGCATTCACACTTCAGATCTCCTTACGTATCAAGTTGCTGAAGGTACAAAATCAAATTTAGTAAGTAACCTGCACGAGCACAGAGTGATGGCGAGGAAGGCCCACAAACAATGAGGTTTCTCCTCAAGAAAATTTAGGACGTGGAAAGGAAAAGCATACATGACAACTAGTGTAAGAAAGGGAACTTTAGCCGTAATACACGGAACTTCATACTCTGGGATAATCTTTTTGTTGTTGCCTAGTTACATCTAGGGTAAACAACTAACCCAGCAGAATGAAAGGATTATGCGAAATAACAGACGAACGTTTCCCTGAGCAGTTGACGAGGACGCGAAAGGCACTAACCAGTATTCGCCAGTGACACTTAGCAATTTTTTAAAATTTGAATAGGTAACGCCCCGCTTAAGGCAAGGGCCAAACGACCTCTTCAACACGAAGAGAACGAACGGAAGCACAGTTGCAACCGCTGAAAACAACAAATAGAAAACCAGGACGTAGAAGAAGACAACTCCTGGAGACGGCTGTCAACCCTGGCAAAGCATACACACAACAGCATGTTAACATAACCACGATAAACACAAAGAGAAACCACTCATAATTGTGCTGGCTTCCAGACTGTACAACGCACCACAAGGAGCTGTACTGACAGATCAACTACTAAGTTGTAAAGGTGTAGTGAATGCTAATAGTGTCCGGAAGCTCAGGGAGATCAGATGAAAACTTTGCCAGAATAAATGCTAGTGAGCCATGCTCCTAGCACACGGCTACAGTCTGAGTAACTGCTGGGGTACGTGAACAGCCGGGCAGGACAGTGGCGCGCTCACCGCTTCTCCTAGTTTACAGCGCACGCCAGACTTACCGTCTCACCAGCAGACCCCTGTTTACCACTAATCAGCGATTACCACAGCTAGCATGTCCTCTGGCCAGAGAGCCGCGACGCAATGAAGGCGCCTCTCGCGGCGCAGAGCGAAAGAGAGGTCGATAGAAGAACTACGAAAAGATATGAAAAACAGGTAGGCGAGCCGGCCCGGCTCAGGTAGTTCTAACGGAGGTACATTCCATCACATATACATTTACGAATTCAAAATACTTCTCGACGCCTGGCACTGAAAAATCTTTAAGCCGAAAATTTGTTCTGAACCGGGATTCGAACTTGGATTTACCGCTTCGGACCATCTGTCATCTTAAACAAGTAGGCTATCCAGACATCCCCAGATTCTTAAATTATCGCACATTTCTTTCTATTGCTTGCAAATTTACTGTATTCCTGCAACAGTGTCCAACAGAACAAACACCATAATACTGATTTATGAAAAGCGTAATAAACACCAGAGAAGGAGATTAATGTTATCACAATTTTGCCACGAGGTACATAGTGTAGAGTACTAATCCCCAAGGGATTAATATGCGCAGAAATAGTTTTCTTAGAATTAATGGACGTAACAATAATAATTTTTCCTCGACAGTAGGAAGCAGCTTTGTGCCAAATAGCAATGATGAAGTTACATACTAAATATGTAATGTAAACTGATATATAATTAAAAATCAGTCACAAGTTATGATATTTTGTAATACTGAAAACAGCAAGACAAGAAACCTATAAAACAAAATATGACACTGAAAAGTACCATGTATTCTTAGCCATATTAATTATGATATTTTCTGCTTTACAGATGATTTATCGATATTAAAAAAACTAATCTGAACAACATCCGTTGTACACATTGTTGCTGACAATCTCTCCAAGGTAGGTGAACTCGTGTGATTTTCATGTGCTCATACTTGGAATTCACGTAATTGTTCGTATAATTATTCTTGGTCGTCAATATTTCTATTTCCTGGAATGAACTCTGAAGTCCAGCTTCCCCTGCTACTCATTTTTATATATTAGATAAATCATTTTTAATATAATTGGCCCTTAGACCCCATTATTCCAACTACAGCAAACGTGTAACACTTACTGGCATCTTCTGAGAACAGTCCACATCATCATTCCTTTAGATAATAGTTGCGTGAGAGACACAGCCAGAAAGGCGGGAATAATGACGACATTGTGAAACGAAAGCGCGGCAGCCGGGCCGGTGAAACCGTACCGCAGCGTAGCGCGCACTAATCCTGTTGGCCCGGGAATCCTGTTAGCAGGACTGTCCTGGCAGCACGCTGCCAGCGCCCATACCGGCAATCGTCTCATCCTACAATTACTGCCAACTATCGTAAATGCAACGCACAACGCCCACAAGGCTCATAGCCGGAGTTGAATAATGCTGTAAACGATATAACCCGTCCTCATTCTACAAATTGCTTAATTCTGCTCGTAACTTGCATTAATTACGTGGTTGCGCATCATCTGTGCCTGGTTTGAGAATGAAACCTCATATCTGAAGAGATAGTTTAATATTTCTGTGAAAGAAAAGAGTGAATGTTCTAGTCAACAACATTTGCGTAACTGAAACTTTCTGTTAAAATTGTCGACAGGTTTGTGTATTTCTATTGCTTCTCTATACAAAAGTTGTAGATAAAATTGTACTTACAGAAAACCACTTCATGATTTTCCCTACTGAAGTGCACGTTCAGCCGCAGATGGTTTTTTAGATTTTCCTAGTCGGCAATGAGTTTTACGTTCCATTATTCTTGTATTGACGGTTCTCTTCGTTGTTCTGTTGTAATCTTTTCCACAAATACACGGAATCTTACACACTCCACATGTTGACAGAGTAGATTGTTTATCCTTTGCCAACCGAAGTGCTTGGCTTATCTTTTTAGTTGGCCTAAGAACCGGTTTAATATCACGTTTTTGTAAAATCATTGCGGTCACATCACTAACCTTTCTGATAAACGGGTGAAAACGATGTTCTTCCATAGCTGTGTTTGAATCTTCTCCTTTGGCCTACCGTTCCTTGCTCGCAGAACTCTTAACTGCTTTGCGCGAATATCCATTCTCCTCGAAAGCTTGCATCAGGTGCTGCAATTCGGCGTCTAGGGTCTCCAACCTTCATTGTTTGATCAATCTGCGACAGCAACATATAGTGAATGTTCATTCTTTGGGGGTTGCAAATTTCAAACGGTGTCTTCAAGTGTCACCCGCTGGTAGGCAGTGTTATCATACAACATAGGCTCCGTAAATTTGTGCAGTGATATTCGAACCCGAGACCTCCTGCTTACTGGGCAGTTTGGCAGTGCGTCACGCAAGGCCCACGGCCTTAACAACCCTACACGAACCACCCGAGCATGAACCACGGGCCACCCAAACATTCTTATGTCCTCGTACATCGACCACTGCGCTCCGTGGCTCGCCCTGTATTCCCGCCAGCTGTCCGGTCCTCGCATTCATCCGTCTTCGACGAGAACACATACAAATAACAACTGAGGCGTCTGTTCTTTCATTCATGTCCTAAAGAACAGATGGTCAGTTCTCGCCAATTTAACACAAACTGAGATTTCTTCAAAAATTCGAGGAAAATCTAAAATAGTATATACGTGAGTCAACCGTCAGCTATTTATTGTTTTCAGAACTTTGCCGGTTTCGAATATTATCCATAATCAGAAGTGTAACATTAAACAGACTGATTGAGAACTACATAATTGATCTGATAAACGAAGACTTCGATCTCTGCTAAGTTTATCAGATCAACTAGGTAGTCCTCAATCAGTCTGTTTAATTTTACTCTTGACTATGAATTTTTAAAATATATTACGGCTGTTAACTTACACCTAAGTAAAAATTTGTATATACTGCAGACTTAACCGAAGTTATTCATTTGTTAGTATCTTTAAAAATGGCCGCTATTGAATAGTTATCAATCTGTTGACAAAAATATTGATCAGGCAGTGACAAAAAAAAAATGTTTGTTAAGCTTATGGGACTTAACTACGGGTTCATCAGTCCCTAAACTTAAAAACTAGTTATGAACTACTTACGGACTAGGACGGCACAAATATCCATGCCCGAGGGGGGATTCGAACCCCCGACCGTAGTGGCCGTGCTGACCGTGACTGAAGCGCCTCAGTCACCTCGGCCACCGCGGCCGGCCAGGCAGTGACAAACTTGAGCTATTTATCGAAAAATATTTTCTGAAATTACGATGTAAATGTAGGTTCGACACGTAAACAGCCACCAGTTGCAAGGTTTTAGATTTATTTACAACCGATTTCGAGCCATTATTGCCCTTCTTCAGGTATATTAATAGATGTTCAGTATGATTACAAAATGCTCTGTGTAAATCTATAGGGCACAATTTATGCACCTGAAAAAGGGCAATAATTGCTCGAAACCGGTTGTAAATAAATCTAAAACCTTGCAACTAGTGAATGCTTACTTTTCCAACCTACAAAACGCAGTTGCTGCAATGGATAAAACATTTTACGTAAACGTAATATTTTCTTCAAAGTATATTACGGTTATTTATTACGATTATTGCTTATTTTTGCCCTTAAGACAGCGAAACTTGAATGTAAATGATCATTTCTTCTTCCTTGCTACCGTCTTCTTTTTGTCTTCTCAAAACCTCTTCATTCTTTGATTGTGTTTCTGTTTCTTTGGTCCACGTTTTTCCAGTTTTCTTTCTTTTACTTCAAATTTGAAACTCATAATTTTATTTCTGATTTGTCTCTTTCATTTTCATTTCACTGTTGATTCCTATGAATATCAGGTCTTCTTGTATTTCTTGAAATCTGTTTTCTCTTTTTTTGTTTGTTTTTTAATTAACTTCTACTACATCAAAAATCATCTTTGTCAGTCGCTTGCTGTTCATCCTGTGTATATGTTCATAAAATGTTAGCCGACTTTTGCTGATCATGTCTGTGAGTATGTTTGTCTGTTCGTATAATTCTTTGCTTGGTCTCTTCATTCATATAATATATCCATGTACTGTTGCAAAATAATAATAAATAAAAAATAAAATTCTCACTATAGCAAATTCTATTTTCTTTGTTTCTGTGATGCTTCGATTGTGGTTGTTTCTGACACGTAGAGTGCTTCAGGTAGTAGAACTGAATTATAGTGTCTGTTTTTCGCTTATCTCCACATGTTTCTGTTATTGGAGTGCGTCCATGTTAATTTCTACACTTTCTGAAGTTTTTCGGTTATTTCTTTAGCGGATGCCTTGTAGCTAGCTCCTATTTATATATAGTCAGATAGGTACTTGAATTTTCTCGTATTTTGTGTGCATGACTTGTGTATTGTTTTCCTTTCATTCCATGTACTGAGTAGTTTTCTCGTATGATATCTGTAAACTTGATTTTACAGAGACTTCATGTAAGTATTCCAGTACTACTTGTGCTTCTCGCTTATTGTTGATAAGCATTCCAGATCATCAGCAAAGGCGATTGTCTTGTTTGGACGTGTTCTTCCTAGCTGAATCCCTTTTATTGTTTACTTTTCATTGTTTAAAAATTTTGTGTAATACTATGTTGAATAAAAGTGGTGAGAGCCCATCTCCTTGTCTAACTCCAGTGTGTTTCTCAAATTGTTCTGAGATTCCTATCATGAATTTTATTTTGGACGCGGTGTTTGTTTTATGAGAGCTCTAGTTTCTCAATCTATTCTTCTAGTGGGTCAAAGAAGTTTGCCTGTCTATGGAATTGTACGCCTTGTTGAAGTCCACAAATGTGACTACAGTGTTGTACGTCTGTCTAACTTTGACATTGCAAATAGAGAAAATAATTTGTTTAATTTTCAAAACTATTTGAAAAAGGGAAGAGAGACACAATACTGCAAAAACTCTAAAGTTGTAATAACCAGTGTGTGCATTTCACCCTGTTTACGATACACCTATGTTACCTATATTATCGATGATAACGCGCGTCCACACTTCTCCAGACTCACACAAAGTGTACTGACCAAGTTCAAGTGGGAGCAGCTTGGGTATCCGCTCCCAGTGTTTCGTCAGCTAAAAAGATATAAGAGAGAGAGAGAGAGAGAGAGAGGGAGAGTGGAAATTCAACTCTGACGACGAACTGAAGGACACTGGAGGTCTCGCTCTTGTCACAGCTACACAGTCACAGGAACTCTATGGACAGGGAATCCTTCGGCTCGTTAAACAGTGGGATAGTTGTGCTCAGGCCTCTACTTTGGAATGAATACTTCAATTATACACCCTTCTTACTCTGTGTACGCGGTACTACTGCCATCTGTGTCTACATACGCACATAACTATCCAACGATTTTTGTTGCCGCACTGGGTGAACATACACATTTCTCTTTTTCGTTTCAAAGTATCGCTGTACTGATAATGGAGAGCTAGATGTGCTTGGTGTTGCGACATTGTTTCGGACCCACCTGTAGGCGTCCTCGGAGACGTTGATGTGGCCGGGCTGCCCCGTGGTCTCCGTGCGGCTGGTCAGGTTGACGGTGTTGCCGAAGAGGCAGTAGCGCGGCATGCGGTGGCCGATCACGCCCGTCACCACCTCCCCAGAGTGGATGCCGATCGTGATTTGCTGTCGGCACACACACAACGGCCATCAAGGTGGATTCTGCATAGTGGAACATTGTACGCACAACAGAAAGAGAGAGATTTACTTGACTCCAAAATCACTACAAGTAACCCAATATCAATGATGAGGATCTCTTGGAGGTTACAGTGATGTGATTAAAACTGAAGATGTAAAAATCACCATACACTTCCGGCCGAGATCAGGAGCTGCGAATGTCGATGGACGGATATTGTTATAGTTAGACTATACTAATGATATGGTGTTCTCCGTAGTAGATTAATCGCCGCAGATGGTGTTTCTCTTAAATTTATGATACCTATGTCAGAATGTTGCCATACAGGAACAGCTGCTACCGTACGGCATTAAAACCAAGTTGGAAAATACTGGGTGCTCAAGAAGTCAGAATAAATTGGAAAACATAATAAATAACGGAATAATGTAAATAGAGAGATAGAAATTGACACATGCTTGGAATGACATGGGGTTTTATTAGAACAAAATAAAAACAAAGTACAAAAAATGTCCGACATATGGCGATTCATCTGATCAGAAAAGCAATAATTAACATAACAAATTAAGACAAAGCAAAGATAATGTTCTTTACAGTAAATTCTCAATATATTTACCATCATTCCTCAACAATTGCTGTAGTCCAGAAATAATGTTGTGAACAGCACTGTAAAGCATGTCCGGAGTTATGGTGAGCCATTGGCGTCGAATGTTGTTTTTCAGTATCCCTAGAGATGTCGGTCGATCACGATACACTTGCGACTCCAGGTAACCCCAAAGCTAATAATCACACGAATTGAGGTATGGGGACCTGGGAGGCCAAGCATGACGAAAGGGGCGCCTGAGCACACGATCTTCACGACTTGCGCAAGAGATCTTTCAAGCGTCTAGCAGTATGGGGTGGAGCGCCATCCTGCATAAAAATCGTACGTTCTAGCAGGCGTATCAGCCAGGCTGGAGATGATGCGATTCTGTAACTTATCGGCGTACCTCTCACCCGTCACGGTAGCAGTTACAAAACCAGAATCACGCAGTTCCTCGAAGAAAACAGGCCCGATAAAGGTAGGTGAACTGTTTCTTTTTCTAATAAATCCCCATGTCATTCCTACCATGTGTGTAAATTTTCACCTCTCTATCTACATTTTTCCGTGATTTATTAAGTTTCCAAATATATACTTTTTGAACACCCAGTATTTCAGTATTGCATATGTACAATGTTCATTTCTTATTCACAGAATATATGACATCAAACGCGAATGGGCAAAGCTGAAAATGTGTACCTAGCCGGGATTCAAACCGGGTCTCCTGCTTTCTAGGCAGTTGCGCTGACCCCTACACCACTGGGGACACATTCATCGTCGCACCTGCAAGGACTACCTCCCGTCAGATACAAACTTCGAGCTTTACCCTGCCCAGAGAACTCAAACTCGTAGTTTTGAAACTAATTCCCGTAAGAGTAAGGGCTCCAAACTAGCCCACCCCTCCCCAGTAACGAAAGGATCATATATATGTGGCGTCTATTCCGTCATTTGGCCAACGATTCATAATGAACTATACATTTTTGAACCACATTACGCACTGGTGGCAATATAAGTCTACCTAGGAAGCCGCGTTCAAAACTGGAGAGCAAACAGGTTATTGTGTCTGCCGCAACTACACATTAACTACATGAGAGACATAACAAGCATTCTACACAGGGTGTGTGAGGAATATTTCCTGAAAGTTTGGACGTACCTTTTTGTAACACCCTGTATATTAAAAATAAATAAATAAATAAACTGGAACGCACTCTTTCCAATTCTGAAGGTTGTTGTGGTCTTCAGTCCGGAGACTGGTTTGATGCAGCTCATTACCCTACTCTATCCTGAGCAACCCTCTTCATCTCCTCATAAGAACGGCAACCTACATCTATTTGAATCTGCTTACTGTATTCATGTCTTGGTCTCCCTCTGCGATTTTTACCCCACACACTTCCCTCCAACGCTAAATTCACCATTCCTTGATGTCTAAGAATGTGTCCTACTAACGGAAAGCACTTCTGATACATCTATCAGATGTCAGGGGTTTGTAACCTGTTTGACAGAACTAAATGAGAACACAAGAAAGAAAAGAAGAAAAACTTTGTGTGAAAGAAAGATTAAAATGACTGGGTACTTTGAAAGTTTCCCAAAAATGTCGCTTACTGAATCTTAAAATGTGAGCATTTGAGATTTAAGTCCTTCTTTATGTTTCAAATAATAAGATTTCCAAAACATTCGCGAAATTATTCCTATACTGTTGCTATTTCATGAGGATTTGGTGCTGTAGCAGAAGGTATATTTGAAAATCCTCTATACATTTGTTTTCTCCAGTAAAGATATAGTTGACTGTTTGACCATTTAACCAATTAACGGCGTTCTGTTTTGTATATGGATAAGGCACATTGCCGGGATTTTGTTTTCAATGTTTGTAAAGCTTAAGGGGCTTAACTGCGGGGTCATCAGTGCCTAAACTTACAACCTACTTATGAACTACCTTATACTAAAGACGACACAATCATCCATGCCCGAGGGGGGATTCGAACCCCCGACGGCGGAAGACCGCGCGCACCGCATCACGGCGCTCCAGTACACTGCCAGGATTAAAACAATCTGCAGGCTTGATAGTGTCTGGTACGGTCCGGGCATTTGCCTAATTAGTTGTTAGATTTCTTTCACGTTGTTGCAGACAACCTATGTTCTTCAGTGTCTGTTATTCTTCATATTGACAGGTTTAGCGAGGAAGAAAATCATCTTTTGTCAAGACAATGTGAGCCCGCACACATGTGTCGTCGCCATGGCAAAATTATACTTTGCCACACCCGTTTTATTTACACGATATGTTGAGGATTACCCCGATTACGATTACTCGGAACTTCAGATGTTGTGAACTGAATTCTGAAAACGTTGATGGTGTGTGCATACTTAAATACTTCATCATGAGGTGAAATGTATTTCCAGAGGTATGGAAGATGTCGGAACCAGATCACTTGTTGAAACGTACGTTTACTTGCTATTTATTTGATTTTTAGGCGCACAGCTGAGCAGAGACCACGTGTATATCCCTGTGGTCTATATGCAGAAACTACAGCTTTTAGTGAACACAAAAATTTAGTATATTAAAAATTTGTGTTCCTCTGTTGTGTTGCTTTTGGAATCGATGAATGGACACGTTACTTTCATGGAGAGCTTTAACGGAGTATTTTATGGTCTAATATAAACACAGATTACTGCTGTCAGCGTGCTTAATGCATGTTATAAGAGGCCTTACTACTAATTACTAGTTCATTTTACGTCTTGTTAATTCTCATAATAATTGATTCCTGGCAGGCCAGGTTAAAAATGTACACTATTTTGAAAATATGAAGATTCTACTCTGATAATCATAAAAAGGGACTGCTACGTATAGAATTGCAATTTAGCATTGCGTTGTCCGAAATGTTACAAGTGGTTGAGTGGTTGTATGGCAAAAGAGTGAAAATGAAAAAAAAAGGTATGAGTTATTCCCATTGTGACTATCAATAATACGTGTGGGGAGCATTGTCCTGCTCTATAGCGCCGCTCCATTATAATCTCGTACTTATCCAGCTAATTATAAGGGTTCTACAGTTTAATAAGGATTCCGAACCACGGCGCTACTCGACATTTTTCATATCAGCAACATTAACAGAGGTGAAAGAAGTGAAGAGTGACAGATAAATAATCCTAGGACTTCGCTGTGATCGAACCGCCGACCTTTGACTTTATTGTCTGGTACTCTACCACTGTGTTACCGAGTCATTGTGTTTACTGATATAAGCAATATTCGTTGGTGAACGAAGATTCACTTCAAACGGAGAACAGATAACCGGAATTGACAATTATTGTGCAGGCCTGGAGCAATCTCATTTTCGAGATGGGATCAAAGGACTAGAACATCGTTCAAACAAGCGTATAAATCTGCAGGGAGACTACACTGAAAAGTAAAAAAAAAAAAAAAAAAAAAAAAAAAAAAAAAAAAAAAAAAAAAAAAAAAAAAAAAAAAAAAAAAAAAAGTTTCAGTTATGTAAGTAATTTTTCTAGCCAGTTCCGAGAACTTTTCAAACCATCCTTTAGGTTAATAACCCTCGTAAAAGAGTAAATTCCATTATATTTACATAAAAAAATTAAAGCAGTCAAGAATCCGAAGATTGCTTTAAACACCATAGATCTCCTTCTGTTTCCAGGTCGTGTGCCGTTGCTTACCCCCGATCATCGAAAGAACTTACCCAGCCAGTTATAGGAAATCTATTAGACATTTTGCAGTTACAGCAACATACCAAGACGGCAAAGAAGTAAAAATTGAGAGATAAAAATCCTAGGACTTAACGGGGATCGAACCGGCGAACTTCCCATTCACTGTCTGGCACTCTACCATTTGTAGCTTGTTGGTTTAGATTAGATTAGATTAGTTTTTCGTTCCGTAGATCTATGTTGAGAAGATCCTCGTGGATGTGGAACATGTCAAGAAACGAAATACAAGCTGAATAATAGATAAAACTAACAATATAAATACAGATACATACATCTTTAAGATTCTTTTAGCTGATAATATAATAATACTAATAATGAGTACCGATACATGCATCATATGGTACAATTTAGAAATTCACTAATGGAGCAGAAGCAGTTGGCTACTATAATGTCTTTTAGGTTCCTCTTAAACTGATCTTTATACTTGATGGTAAATTATTGAAAATGTGTGTTCCTGAGTAGTGGACCCCTTTTTGAACTAAAGTAAGTGGTTTTAAGTCCTTATGTAGATCATTTTTATTCCTAGTATTGTATATATTAACTAAGCTGTTTGTTGGGAAAAGGGATATATTATTCATGACAAATTTCATTAAGGAATAAATATACTGAGATGCAGTAGTTAGTATACCCAGTTCTTTGAAGAGGCTTCTACATGACGTCCGTGAATTTACTCCAAAAATAATACGTATTACACGCTTTTGGACTCTGAAGGCTTTTGACTGACTTGAAGAGTTACCCCAAAATATTATACCATATGACATTATGGAATGAAAGTAAGTAAAGTATGCAAGCTTTGTTATTTTTATGTCTCCTATGTCTGATAACGCTCGTATAGAAAATACTGATTTGTTGAGTCGTTTCTGCAGTTCTCCCAACTAAATATAGTATCTATTTAATACTGCCAACCTCTTCTATCTGTTTAATGACAATGAGTTGGCTTTAAACCATTTATTAATGTTCATGAAAATATCATTAGCAGTCCTTTCTATAACTATGCTTGACGTACTTTTTATTGCAATACTTGTATCATCTGCAAACAAAACGAACTCTGTTTCTGGTATTGTAACTGATGAGAGGTCGTTAATGTACACAAGAAAAAGCAATGGTCCTAAGATGGATCCTTGTGGGACACCACATGTAATTTCTTCCCAATCCGATGATGACTGTTGGCTTTATTAACTAGTCACTTGCACTGACACCCTTTGTTTCCTGTTAGTGAGGTACTTTTTATTGCAATACTTGTATCATCTGCAAAAAAACACACTCTGCTTCTGGTAGTATAACTGATGAGAGGTCATTAATGTACACAAGAAAAAGCAATGGCCCTAAGAAGGATCCTTGTGGGACACCACATGTAATTTCTTCCCAATCCGATGATGACTGTTGGCTTGATTCACTATCACTTGTAATGACACCCTTTGTTTCCTGTTAGTGAGGTACTTTTTATTGCAATACTTGTATCATCTGCAAACAAAACGAACTCTGCTTCTGGTACTGTAACTTATGCAATGTGAGTAGGAAGATGAGAGGTGTGCATTTCGTTTGCTGTGGTGATCAGCTCGGCGCGTGCCCCTGCCAGAGGCGCACCCTGTGCTCTAGTATAGGGTAGTGTATCGTGGTGTGGTATGCGGCACTCACCACGGGCTGCCCGTCGACTCGCACCTCCTGGCTGAGGTCCATCATGTCGAGCGCCAGGCGCGCGATGCAGCGGGCGTGCGTCTCGCACGGCTCCGGCAGGCCGCTCACCGCCATGTACTTGTCGCCCACCGTCTCCACCTGCGGCAGCCAAAACACTGTTAATCTACGGGACTTAACTACGCTGGTCACCAGTCCCTAGGCTTACAAACTACTTAAACTAACTTATGCTAAGGACAACAAATACACTCATGACTCATACAGGGAGGACTCGAACTTCCGACGGCGTGCCCCGCCTCTATGCGCCTTGGAACTCTCGGCCACTCCACCGGGGCTGCGGCAGCCGTCCCCACAGTCACACTGCTGAACGCCTCATCCCGCTAGCTTAGATCGTATTGGTAGCTGACAGTAATGAGATTATCACTTGGTTCATGAAATCTTCCATTATGTGGGCAAGCGAACATACGTTGGCATATATTAATTTTGTTTTGAAAAGTCTCGGTCGCAATATGCTTTATTTCATATGACATATTGTCCTTTCACATAATTTATCTACATAGGACTCTTGATAGATTATTCTACAATACTAACTTGTAATATATGGTGAGCAGCTATGTGACTGCCACGTCACAATGGTCTAGCTTGCGTACTTTTTAACATTTTTCATGTGGTTTGTGCTGTACTTAGTAACGCCCAATCCTAACCTATGGCCCTCCCACGCCTCCCTTGTCGTACACCCTATCCCATTAGTATTTTAATGTACTTAACATTGGTGTCATATATTTTTATAAGACTCAAAACATTTTCTTTTCGAAAATATTTACTGTTCGGCTTGAAACAGACTAAAAAACGTATGCTTCTGGTCTACAGCAACTGTGTTACTGATTAATTCCTTCAAAACTGTGTTACACTACCAGAGAAAGTGATCAAGTATGAAACTTTCACTCTGCAGTGGAGTGTGCGCTGATATGAGATTTCTTAGCAGATTAAAATTGTGTGCCGGAAAGGGACTCGAACCTTGGACCTTTGCCTTTCGCGGGCAAGCGCTCTACCGACTGAGCTATCCCGACACGACTCACGATACCACCTCACAACTTTATTTCCGCCAGTACCTCGCCTCCTATTTTCCAAATTTCACAGAAGCTCTCCTGGGAACCTTGCAAGACTAGCTAGAACTTCTGGAAGAAAGAATATGGTAGAGCGTTTCCCGCGAAAGGCAAAGGTCGTAGGTTCGAGTCCCGGTTCCGGCACAAATTTTTTATCAGCCAGGAAGTTTCATATCAGCGCACACTCCGCTGCAGAGTGAAATTTTCATTCTGGAAACATCCCTTAGGCTGTGGCTAAGCCATGTCTCCAACATATCCTTTCTTCCGGAGTGCTAGTCTTGCCAGGTTCCCAGGAAAGCTTCTCTGAAGTTTGGAAAGTAGGAGGCGAGGTACTGGTGGCGTTGTGAGACGTGTCGGCATAGCTCAGACGGTGGAGCAACTGCCCGCGAAAGGCAAGGTCCCGGTTCGAGTCCCAGTTCCGGCACACAATTTTAATCTGCCAGGAAGCTTCAAGTGATCAAGTGTTCGCCTACGTTAGCGTACAATACTCCCTAGAATGGATGGGAGAAGTAGAGAGGCTGCAGGCTGGAGTGACCTTGTAGACGTTGGGGTTCCTCTTGGGGTCGGTGAGCACGTCGAAGGCGGTGTAGAGCTGGTTGAGCATGCAGACGATCTTCATGGCGCCGCGCGCGTCCGTGTTGGCTGCGCAGTAGTCGCTGAAGCCGACGATGCCCGAGAAGAGCAGCGTGACGCAGTCGTAGCGCCGCGCGGGCACCGGCCGCCGGTGGCGGAGCTCGTTGGCCACGCTCGGCGGCAGCACCGAATACAGCAGCCTGCGGGCGTACCGGTGAGGTCAATTCACAGCTAATAGACACCACAGGCGGTACAGTGCAACTCACCACAGGCGCGTGGTAGCGAAGCTAAACAAATGCATTGTAAAGGCTAGTCTACACGACGACACTAGGCTGCGACACTCGTTTCATGAAATGAATTGCGCGCAACTGGTTTCGTGTGCGTATGTAGACACAGCGCCGATACTATATGTGGTGTCGCACAAGTATGAAGTGCGCGCCACGTACTTACGCCGCGCGTCGGCCGCCATGCACGCACGGCGCGACGTTCTTACGACGTCAGCCACGAGCGCCCTCTGCTACAACTCCGCTCGTGGCCACCACTGGACTGCATCGTTCACTTGGGAATCGGATAGGCACCAGTTAAGACTTGGCCATCGGATAGGCACTAGGAATCATCAGTAGGCAGACCTCTATCTAAACTATGTATCAGCATTCTGCAGTCAGGAACTATGTAAAAGTTAAGTATTACCAAGACTCCACAAAATATATCTTGTTCTAATTTAGCCTATTGTTCTAGTTTCTGCTGTCCCACTGGCTGGTCACCTCCGTACCTGCACATGCGCGAATCCTTTATTCCTGGCCGGCCGCGGTGGCCGAGGAGACTAAGGCGCTTCAGTCACGGTCTGCACGGCCACTACGGTCGGGGGTTCGAATGCCCCCTCGGGCATGGATATTTGTGCCGTCCTAGTTCGTAAGTAGTTCATAAGTAGCTTGTAAGTTTAGGGACTGATGACCCCGTAGTTAAGTCCCATAGACTATACAAACATTTGAAGACTAAACATAAGAAAAAAGAAAAAAAAAAAACAAAAAAAAAAACGTGTTTGGATTTGTGACTGGATTAAAAAAAGACGTCAGCTCGGTTGCTTAGCCACCTTGCTGAAGGAAATTGTAATTGAAGACCCTCGAAGCTCTTTTAATCAACTTAGAATGTCCCAGACCAGTTTACGATCCTTTTAAACAGAGTTAGTAATGCAATAAAGAAACGAGATACTGTTATGCGTGAAGCATTGTTACCAGAACTGAAATTACAAATTGTATTACGTTGCTTGTCAAGTAGATATCTGCCTCTACAGTACCTGTACCGTGTTCCCAAATCCACAATTGCCATCGTTTGTTTAGGTATTTGGATTGAATGTATATTAGTCTGCAATTCACTAATCGTCAACCCATCAATATTTAATTCACAAATAATTGCTTCAAGTGCACTGACACGCCGCTGCTTAAAATCGCACAAACATCTATGCATCACATATATGTTCAAAGACCGAATTATATCTTCCGTTTCCCCCTATATGTTGTGTTTTGTTCTGTATTGGTTATAACCTAACCTAAAAACACGCGCAACCAGTTTCACCAAAGTTGGAAGGTGCCGAAACTGTTTAGTTTCGCCAACGAGTTGCGCGAACGTCTGCCGTGCATGCGCAATGGCCACAGCGCCGTTTTATGAAACGTAGTGTCGTCGTGTAAACTAGCCTTAAGGGACCATTTACGATGGCGGTTGTAGTGGGACGGATTATTGTCTCCACTACTACTTTATGTCAGCTCAGTTTCGCATAAGATTATGTTTAAATTTTATGTTTTTAAATGATTTTTATGTAAATGTTTTATGTTATGTGATCCTCAAAACAGTTTTCGTATGTTTCTTGTGTTCCTGTGCTGTGACGGCGATTCAACCTACGAGAGCAACATCTTCGACGCCGAGCTCAAGGAGTAAACAACTGGCCACTTCAAGTCGCGCGTCGACGGCCACGAGGCAAAGAAGATGCTGGTCTCTGCGGTTATCGTCACAGTCACTAATACAGCACGACACTCCCACAGATTTTCGTTATACACTGCGACAGCAGCGCTCCAAGCGGCCGGCAACCTACGTTTCTGAATACAATGTTGCATGACTGGGAATAATATCGTTTATATTGATTTTAACATACCTTTTACTTCAGGAAACGTATGTAGTGTCATAAAAATAGGCAATAATTTAAAAATAGCTCCACCTTTGTCTTTCTTAGGTTTCCTAAGATCCCTGACACGGTACAAAACAGTACATTAAAGTATAGTTTATTTACTATTATCTTGTAACCTACAAGCTTTTACTGAATAATCTCATCTAGTATTAAAATTAGAAAAATGGCTAGGAAACACGAGAAGACCTGCCCTTTGGCAGAAAGACGTCGCTTTTCTACTCAAGAACGTCAACACTTCTTCACTACAATTTCAGTAAAATCTATGTGGGTGGAACGTAGGAAACGAATACAGAATGTAATAACGACAGTATTTAACATAATAAATCAGTCGCCACAACTGTAGCTGAAAGATAAAGTCATAGACCTGACAAGAAAACGGAAAAAAACAATCAAACTGTTGTCAACAAAGAATAACCCAATTCTACAATTGTTGGTACAGTTTAACCACAAACGGCAAGAATCTTCAAGGCATTGTCTTCTTAAGCTAAAGTAATCACACTCAAAAGAAAATGCGCGTATAAGAAAGACGAGTGAAGCCTACAAATGTGCGAATCATTAGTCGTCATACCGAAATGACACATGTCAAAAAGCACGTTGTCATAGGAAGAACACACAGTAATAGAAATTTATGTTTGTCTTATGTTTATATTCTACTTACTTTCAGCGGAAAAAGCTGCAAATATACACGTATTCGTAAGTATTGGATCATGACGAAGTTCTTCGTTGTACCACTCAATCAGTTAAATTCGGCTGTTTTTACATTAGTTCCGTATTATGTATGCCTGTTGATATTTTATTAATGTTTGTAACTCTAAAATTATAGTATCTATTTTGTTAATTACGCACACAAATAATAATAAACATTGCTCCTTCGGCAGCTTGCCCACCGCTAGGAGCGCTAGTGTCGTTGCAACTGTCAGTTGGTAACAACTTTCAAAGCAGTGAGTGTCGCGACTGTATATGTTAGACTGTGGTTATCGTCGTTATCGTCGCGGATATTGACATTATTATAGAAACATTCGTGGAAAATCAAAAAGACCATAAAATCAGTCTTTTTGTAACTCTCATTGAGTTATGATCTCTATTGTGAGAGCAATAAATGTCATTGTGTCTCAAAAGTTAACCAAGTGTCGACGATAATTATTTTGATAGTTATAGAAATTTTACAAGAAATATGTTCATTGACAGGAACTGAAGAATTATTTTCTGTCAAACCAGTTTTCAATTTGAAAAAGACATTTAGGGCAAGTTATTTTGTTTGACAGAAAAAGCAAGAAGACTTCTATCAATTTTTAGTATTTTATTCAATCGATCTTATATATTAATAGATCATCAGTAAACAGAACTTGTAATATCTGTGTATATAGCAACCAGCACAACTACGAACTTCTGTTTGACAGTTCGATCTTTAAGGGAATCTTCAAGGATCTTTAAGGATCCTTATTTCGAAGTGACAGTTTTAAGGAAGTGCAAACCTAGAAACATATGCTTCTTCTATCCGCGCAAGGATCTATCGTTAAAATTTCACAATATAGGAAGATTACATTATTTGGATTTTTTTTTCTTGTTGACGATCGGACGACTTTCGGATCCTCAAGAGGTCGTACCGCCGCAGGGTGGAGGTGGGGGGATGCGAAATGTTGAAATACTGACCACGAGGAGCAAATCTGGTATTGTAAATGTTGTAAAGACATGTAGAGGATGCTTCAGTATGAGCGTGCTAAAAACTTACGAGGTAGGGAAGCTGGCTTCGGAGATGTCAGCTTAACGAGTCATGTTGTCTACGTTTCGTCTCTCGTTGCTATTTTTCAGCCGATTTACAACTAACACGCATACAAGTTTGCACGTCCTGTGCTATTTATTTCTTATTTCTGTTCCTATAACGTTATGTTTGTTGTATGTATGAACACTGTCTCTTGTTCTTGATCACATCAGTATGCCTCACATAATATACAATTTATAGTAGTGTAGAACAGTTTCACTAATGAAATGAATGTAGTGTCAATTCACTACATAGATGAGAAAGGAATTAGAAGAAAATTGGACGATAAGGGAATTTATTGAAGGAAATGGAGAAAATAACACAAACAGCAGTGATACACAGTTCAGCGAATCACAGTTAACTTTATCTCTATTGGACCTTATTTGCTGTAAGGAGCAAGGAGGACGAGCCTATTAGGAAGACATGATGGAAGTTTTGGAAAGAGATTGGAAGTGGATGGCCCTGTTCCATTGTCTGCGAAATGAACTGACCTGAATCCCATGATTATTATCTTTGGATGTGTGGCCATCTACCGCAGCAGCTGTTAAAATTAACTATAATAGGTTTTCCGTTTTGTGCTGATTGCCATTAATACTATTATTTTACAACAGACGCGTTTCGCTTTTTATTTTAAAAGCATCTTCCGTGATTCTGCAAATGTTACACAAATTTGTACAATCTGTTTCGCATATATAGATTAAAACTATTATTATTTTTTATTTTATTTCTTTATTTATGTTTTATTTGTATACTTTCCTTTGGAAACGGTACGACCATTTACTCTTAAATCGATGTATAGGCTACTCATAGTGTTATTGTCTCTCCTTTAGATCTTACTGTTGTTTCTCCGTCTCGTTTGGTTGGATCTGGTCGGTTTGTGACGTTTGGTTGCATGCGGCAATTTTTGCCTAGTTTTGTGTATTTTTTCATTCCATTTGCTACCACTTCACTTACTACAAACTGCTTACAATTTGTACATCACCCCTCTTTTAGTGGACGCCTCTCGCTTCGTTCCTCAAAAAATGTTTAAATGTTTGTTAAGCTTATGGGACTCAACTACGGGGTCATCAGTCCCTAAACTTACAAACTACTTATCAACTACCTTATACTAAGGACGGCACAAATATCCATGCCCGAGGGGGGATTCGAACCCCCGACAGTAGTGGCCGTGCAGATCGTAACTGGAGCGCCTCAGTCTCCTCGGCCACCGCGACCGGCCTTCGTTCCTTACTTCACAACAATGTCGCTGTTTTGTTTTTGTCTATCCAATTGTTCTCGTATGGTCTGTGACTGTTGCTAACGTAATTTTTATTAATTTAAATCAATGTGTGCGTTATGTGTATATGTGTTTGTCTGCGTGTACGTGCGTGTGTGTGTGTGTGTGTGTGTGTGTGTGTGTGTGTGTGTGTGTGTGTGTGTGTGTGTCTGGGCGCATGTGTAATTTTAAATTTAAGGAACAGGTTGTCTGCTATGTTTGCCAGATATTTAAATGCAAGTTTGGTTGCAATGTGGTTGGGGTAGTGGAGGAGTGTGAGTAGTGGTTTGAGTGTTTCTGAGGGTGACATTAAGAGTGGAGGGATATTATACATTCGTTTTCATTTTTATGTTAGGTGGTGGTTTGCTAGATTGGATAGGTCATTTTGAGATGTTTCTTTTTCTGTTATTGTTTTTCAATGGTATTTTTCTTAAAGCGGAATTATTTCCTATGAGGATGTCTAAAGCCACATGTGTATAAGATCCCAGTGGATATGGAGAGGGATTTAATTGCCAGATGTGTAGCTGCTTATTACATGAGTCGAAACACGCCAAGGTTGCGTCCGAATCAGGGTGCTTCACAATCTTGTTCGTCTATGTCATGATTGCATTGTGATTCATGACCATTAGTTTCAGCACATTTTGTACGATACAATGCAATTGCTATGCCCATTGTTTCAATGGCGATATTTGCAAATTACCTTAACTAAAGTAAATTACAAAGTACACAAAATGTGTTTGCGTTTCTATTATCTACTTAAGCTTTTTTTCCGACCCCCAGAGTCACTGCCTCAAATTGTTCAGTGCAGCATCCTATTCGCACGCTCTTACAGAAACAACCTGTGCGCCCTTGGCAGTGCCAAACTGCGCGGAAACGTACCTTTTTCCAGTTTTTTCTATGAAGGTTTTTTGGAAAACGGGAGTCTTTTAAAAAATATTACATGAGTTACCTATATGAATTAATAAAACACACAATACATTTAATGTATAACACTCTAGTGCATGATTTTTTATTTCTTAAAATAAAAGATATCATAGATAGGGATAGTAATAGTAATAGAAAAATATAAAAAATTCTATTCTTCATTTTTATAATTTTTTTAGAAGTTTTACTGGTTTGATTCATAAATGAATCACTGTGTATCGGTACATCTGATGCGTATATGATCTTATAAGGAGACAGACGTTTCTGATATGTATGGTACGTGTAGTTCAGAACTCCAACAACAATCAGCCAAAGCCACTTGACGCATCTCTCATAAATTCTCGAGAAAATCGACTTTGAAGTTTTGCAAGTGAACGTAAGTACCCATCATTAAATGAATTGTAGCAGCTGTCAGTGTAGCTCAGGTGGTAGCTAGCGTTCTGACCTTACAACCCAAGGGTCAGTGCTTCGAATTCTGTCGTGACGGATTTCTTATGGTTTTTCGTTGTGTTCAAATACTTACACAATTTTAATATTTAATGGTAATTTTTACGGAAAGTGCACGTTATAGAAGGTTATTAATAATGATGGCTTCAATAATAAAAAAGGTTACATTCGCTTCACTATTAGTTTACGACGGTAGTCTTTGATTGTTCAGTTTGTGAAGAGCTGCGACACTGTTTTTGAAAAGTCATCTCCACACCTATTTATGGCTTTGCGTGCAGCTAACCTATTCAACCATTGTTTCACGAGACGACAAGGTTTTCAGCTCGTCAGCATACACATAAACAAAAAGTGACACAACACGTGGAATTAAGAGGTCCCAAAATGTTTTATATAAATGAATTAAAAAAAAGTATCTATCACAATGGGATTAGAACCACCGACTCTGTGGTTAGAAGACCAGAACAACTGATTGTTGTTCAAGTTCTGAACTTCATGCACCATAAATATAAAGAAATTCTGAAATCCGGTACCTATGTGTTCTCCTTGTTAGTATTTTGTGTCATAAAAGTTTTACATTCATAATCTCGGAAAAAAATGGTATAGATAATAAAAATTATATTTCGTTGTCACACAGTGTATGCAGAAATACACTGAATTTAGAACACAAGCATGCCATTTTAAACCGATTGTTGATAAAGCAGTAATTCGAGGTAAGTGCCAAAAAAATTACAGCCATACACTGTGTTTCTGATAGGAATTATACGCGTTTATATATTTTATGCATTTTTTAAAAATTTATTAGTTATAATATAAATGATTGATATATATGAATAATGGCGTGTAAAGAAAGACAACACACACAATCTTTGTTCACTTACATTACATGCAGTTATTTCTTATTTCTGTTCCTTATAACATTATGTTGTATATATGAACACTGTCTCTTGTTCTTGATCACATCAGTATGCCTTACATAATATATAATTTATAGTAGTGTAGAACAGTTTCATTACTGGTATGAATGTAATGTCAGTTCACTACATAGATGAGAAAGGAATTAGAAGAAAATTGGACGATAAGGGCATTTCTTGAAGAAAATGGAGAAAATAACACAAACAGCAGTGATACACAGTTCAGGGAATCACAGTTAACTTTATCTCTATTAGACACAGCTGGAAATGCTTTATCTGAAGAGGACTCTTGTGTTCATAATATTCTTGGTGAAAATGTTGTTTGATAGATAATAAGTTGATCAACATATCGAATCTTGTTCAAGAAGAGACTGACCCAGGCACCAGTGTACAGATCCAGAAACAAGCATGCAGTCAGTCAACAGAACGTTTATGCAACTATGAAGTGGATCCTTAACATTGTCCAAGCCGACCCTCACAAAGTAGTGAAAAGTAGTTACATAAAGCATAGCAGCCAAAATCAACAAAGCAAAATACTTCGAAGAAGGAAACTGGGATTGTGATTAAGAGGAAAACAATTGTAAATATTCAAGAGCAGCGAAAGAAGTTCATTGGTTGTAGTGATATTTCTGAGATTTTACAAGAACTTCATCTCCCCCATATAAGATTTGCAAGTACTTCTTAAGCAATGAACTTATGCAGATAATTACTGATGGATCACGGCTTTACAGTTTTTGAAGGACCCAAGCAAACCACTGGATATATCAGAACATAAGCAAATGTTTCTGCAGTGCCAAAACGAGAGAAACCTCCTTCTGGAGTACAGATAATTACGCTGCAAAGCATTCCTCCATTAAATGCCCTACAACAGTAAGATGGAAGTTTCCGGCATGTGCAAAGCAAACCTTCGTGGTGTGCAATAAATGTGGCGTTGCACTTTGCTTTAATTAGGACGCAAATTGTTTTTTACAGATTTGCAGCATGTAAATTACAAGGAAAAATACTGTCAGAGGTGTCGAATACTGATGTTAATACGATTTCAGAATTACGGTTTAAAAATGGAATGCTTGTGTTCTAAATTCAGTGTATTTCTGCATACATTGTGTGATAACGAATATAATTGACTTTTATTATCTATACCATTTTTCCGAGGTTATGAATGCAAAGCCATTAATAGGTGTGGAGATGACTTTCCAAAAACAGTGTCGCAGCTCTTTACAAACTGAACAATCAAAGACTACTGTCGTAAACTAATAGTGAAGCGAATGTAACCTTTTATTATTATTGAAGCCATCATTATTAATAACCTTCTATAACGTGCACTTTCCGTAAAAATTACCATTAAATATTAAAATTTTGTAAGTATTTGAACACAACGAAAAACCACAAGAAACCCGTCACGACAGAATTCGAAGCACTGACCCTTGGGTTGTAAGGTCAGAACGCTAGCTACCACCTGAGCTACACTGACAGCTGCTACAATTCATTTAATGATGGGTACTTACGTTCACTTGCAAAACTTCAAAGTCGATTTTCTCGAGAATTTATGAGAGATGCGTCAAGTGGCTTTGGTTGATTGTTGTTGGAGTTCTGAACTACACGTACCATACATATTAAAAACTTCTAAAATCTGATACCCATGTGGTCTCCTTGTAAGATTCATATACGCATCAGATGTCCCGATACACAGTGATTCATTTGTGAATCAAACCAGTAAAACCTCTATAAAAATTATAAAAATGAAGGATAGAATTTTTTTATATTTTTCTATTACTTAGTTTGTATGTCCGTATCTGTGAGATCTTTTATTTTAAGAAATAAAAAATCATGCACTAGAGGGTTATACATTAAATGTATTGTGTGCTTTATTAATTCATATAGGTAACTTATGTAATATTTTTCAAAGACTCCCGTTTTCCAAAGGACCTGCTTAGAAAAAACTGGAAAAAGGTACTTTTCCGGCGCAGTTTGGCACTGCCAAGGGCGCACAGGCTGTTTCTATAAGAGCGTGCGAATAGGATGCTCCACTGAACAATTTCAGGCAATGATTCTGGGGGTAGATAATAGAAACGCAAACACATTTTATGTACTTTTTAATTTACTTTAGTTAAGGTAATTTGCAAATATCGCCATTGAAACAATGGGCATAGCAACTGCATTGTATCGTACAAAATGTGCTGAAACTAATGGTCATGAACCTCAATGCAAGCATGACGAACAAGATTGTGAAGCACCCTGATTTCGACGCAGCCTTGGCGTGTTTCGACTCATGTAATAAGCAGCTACACATCTGACAATTAATTCCCTCTCCGTATCCACTGGGATCTTATACACATGTGACTTTAGACATCCTCATAGGAAATAATTCCGCTTTAAGAAACATCCCACAAGGAAAGGAAAAAAAAAAAAAGAACCGCCGCACCGCGCGATCCATCAAGAGGCGTACCACCGATCTCTATATACCCTGGAAAATACTTCTGGTGTCTGAACATAGAACCACAGCGTGCCCTCCCTTTCAGATGTTTTCTTCACGATTTAGCTTTGTCCGACATGCTGTAACTACCAAACGAATCCCATCAATTAGTACAAGATAAAGAATTGTTTAATTACCTCTTGTTTTGAAATATATGACAGTATCCGATGCAACAGGCTGATATGGATGCGGAACAAAACTTATTTTCTTGAAATACTTTATAGCAGCCATATAGTAATTAAGCAAAAAACAGAATATGAATATCTTTGGCTGGCACGTTCAGACGTCTGTAGTTCAACATCCAAGTAGTGTAGTGATCAATGAGCGTACCAAGAGTGCTTCCGGATGTGGAAACAGTGTTTTTTTTTCAATTGCGGAGGAGACTGCTTCGAAGGGGATCATGCACAATAAGTAAGAGGTAAGCGACCAAAACTATTGTGGACAAAGATCCGGCACTTTTTGAACAGACTTAGCGCACTCTTTATAACTTCAAAATCAGTTAATAACATTATGGAAAGTTGAAAGATGGAAATAATATATAACGGGGCTTTATATAGGAAATGGACTTCTAGACAATATTATAGGAGTTGTGGAAGAAGTAGATGAAGATAAAATGGGAGATACTGTACTGAGAGATGAATTTTACAGAGCACTGAAAAACCTAAGCCGAAACAAGACCCCTGGAGTAGATGACATTCCCTCAAAGCTACTGAAATCTCTGGGAGAACCGTCATGACAAAACTAATTCACCTGTAGTGTAAGAGACAGACGAAATACCTTCGGACTTTCAGAAAAATGGAATAATTCCCATTCCAAAGAAAGAAGGTTGTGAAAATCACAGAACCATCAGTTTGATAAGTCGTGGTTGCAAAATTTTAACACGAATTGTTTGTGGAAGGATAGAAAATCTGGTAGAAGCTAACCTCGGTGAAGATAGTTTGGATTCAGGAGAAATGTAGGAACTCGGAAGGCAATACTCACTTTACGGCTTATCTTAGAAGATTAAGGAAAGGCAAACCTACATTTCAAGCTTTTGTAGACTTAGATTGGAATTCTGTAGCAAGTAGGAGTAAAATATAGGGAAAGCAAGGTTATTTACAATAATATTCATCTCGGGTGTGCAGCCGGATACCGTCGTCAAGTAAACACGATATTTCGGCAGACCAACTGGCTGCCATCTTCAAGTGAATGCGCTGATACACTTACTCGCTGGAAACTTATTACTTTAAAACTCAAACACAATATATACAATATGAACAATTTCAAGTTCTTTGTAACAACGTTTCCATTATAAAATGCATACCAATCGAAATATGGAACATGTTTAAAAATTAGATACATAGAAAAATGCATCTATAACAATACAAGGTTGTGTCAAAATTTCAAAGCAATCGTTCATCAACTTTCTTAGATATAAGATTTTAAACATAACATTAAACAAAGCTCTCAGACAGAGAGAAATAAAGGAGATCGGAGTCTAACGGGCTGTCGACAACGTGGTCATTGGATGATATAGAGAGTTGTAACGCACGGGGGAGATAATTTTGATATAGAGAGAGGAGGGGGAAGTGAAGAGAGAGAGGGAGATAGGGAGATGATAGAGATGCACAGAAAATGAGGTAGGAAAGCGGACGGACAATCGGGAGGAGTGGACCTGGGGAGGAAAAGGAGGAAATGAACAGGAAGAAGGTGAGGATGAGATTGACATAGAGACGAGCGAGAAGTACGTGAACAAAGAGAGTGGAACGAGGAGGGGGGAGAGGGGGCAGAGAGAGGTGGTCAGATGTAAGTGGCAGTGTAGGCTTTGAATCCATTTCACATTGTAAAATGCACATTGTAAAATTGCACATATTGGAAATGTGTGCATTCATTTTTCTTCCTTTTCCATTTCATCCGAAACATAGCAACGTGTGGCAGCTTACAGCCTGTAATGAAGTAACATAATTTAATATTTTACAAAACACTAACTGATGTTAGTTTTTAACCTCTTCAGGTAAATGTGCGTGTATTTAATCACTCTGTAATCAATTTATAAAATTAACAGTCGCTTCCTACCAACACAATATGTATGTGTACATTAAGGTTTGTCATGTTTGGGAGCGATCTTTTAATCAATTTATTGAGGACAAGATCCAAGATAGGTTTACATTTTTATTTAAGATTACCGGTTTCGGCAGTTTAACTGCCACCTTCGGATCTGCAAGTACACACAAAATCATAATCAAAATGCAATAATACAAGCCAGAGACATACATAATTTTAAATATCCAGTTTCGAAACTCACCTTAGATTCCATAATAATATTTTGAAGAAGGAAATCTAAGGTGGGTTTGGAAAGTGAATGTTCAAAAATATTTATTTCTCTGGCTTGGGGTATTATTGAATTTTGAGTATGATATTGTGTGTACTTCCAGATACGAAGATGACAGTTAAACTGCCGAAACCAGTAATCTATATATATATATATATATATATATATATAAATGAATTGTTGTTCGTTAGTCTTACTAAAACTCGAGAACGGCTGAATCGATTTGGCTAATTTAAGTCTTGAAATATTCGTGCAAGTCCAAGGAAGTTTTAAACGGCGATAAAACATGTACGGAAAAAAGGAAACTCGGGAAAAACTGAAACAGCATTTTCCAGTCCACTATCAACACTGTCCGACCAATTGATATAAAATTTTGTATATTTCATGTTGAAAGTAAGAGAAAGATTCGCATCAAATAAAAATTTGGAAAAGTCACCTGGAAAGTAGGAAAATTTAGGAAAAAACCGAAGAGATTTTTTCTATGAATAAAAATCAATTGTCACGTGGTTGTAAGAGCATCACTTGAGTACGGCTTGACAGGACAAGGTTTGTATGAAATAAATTTTTTGGCAAATATACCGGAAAATTGAAAAATTTGAGAAAAACTGAAAGTGCGGTTTTCAATGTGTTTTTGATTGAATTCAGCACTATAACTGACTATTCGCACCACGGAGAAGGGTAATTCTTTTTTTGGTTTGTTCATTATGGTCTTGGAAAAGTTTTCAGTAAAAAAAATAGGGACAGTTAAAAAGGAGAGTAGCAAAATTCGAACCAATTTCCTTTTTCGTTGTTTTTCTAAATGTACTCAACACTATAAGTTGAGAACCGTTCTTCCGATTCCGATAAAATTTTGATCATTTGACGTTCAACGAAAGATGAATGTTATTATGATCTAAAAATTTGGAAAAGTTACCCGGAAAATTGGAAAATTCGTGGGAAACTGAAAGAGCTTTTTTCAATGGGATATCAGTATCATTCATCGGATTCCGATAAAATTTTGCATATTTGACGTTCAAAGAAAGAGTAACGTTCTTATGAAATAAAAAGGTGGAAAAGTTTCGCTGAAAATTGCAAGATTCAGAAAAAATAAAAAGAGATTTTTTCTATGAAATGTCAATACCATTCATATGATTGTGATAAAACTTTGCACATTCGAGGTTGAAAGCGAGAGGAAGGTTTGAGTGAAATAAAATTTTGGAAAAGTTAACCAGAAAATAGGAAAATTAGTGGAAAACTGAAAGAGCTCTTTTCTTTGGGATATCAATATAATTCGTGCAATTGCGACGAAATTTTGCACATTTGACGTTCAAAGCAAGAGTACATACATATTAGCAAATGCAAAGCATTGCCGGGTCGACTAGATAACATAACCATCAAATCATTATTTTACATGTTTTAAATCTAAATTTTCCTCGCAATTTTCCCATAATTTATCACCGTTTAAAGCTTCCCTGAACTTCCACGAATGTGACATGAACATTATCCTGGTCATGTTTGCTTGATCTGCCCACTCTTTCCGACCACTATCGAACTGATACTTAAGACTATCTTATGATGCCTTTACGAAGCTACTGAGTCTAAAATACATATGATTTAAATTAATATGGTTTATATTAAGAGGTAAGTGTTACGAAGTTTATCGGGTCATTTAGTCTTAATTAAAAATATAAAGCGATATTGGCTCTTGTCTTCAATAAATGTTTGTGTACATCGGGCAGTGTCAGTTACGGCCGCTGCATCCCACCACACTCAGCTCGGAGTGGCAGAGATGCTGGCACCGCTTAGCTGTACTCGGGATAGTCACCTGTCGGTCTTCTGCTTCTCGGCCTCCAGCTCTCGGTAGGTGTGCTGCAGCTTGTCGGTGAGGATCTCGAGGTTGCGCGTCAGCTTGTAGTCCGCCTCGAACTGCTCGGACATGAGCACCAGGTCGCGAGTCGCGTCGTGGAGAGGTAGGTCGCTGATGTAGAGGCCGCGCCTGAAATACACGCACTGCAGTCAGCCGCCGGCTACGAGAGGCAGGGCAGGGCGCTGGGGAAGTTATGAACGACTAGGAGAACTAATGAGGAGACATTCAGGTCTGGAAAAATAGTTTGGGATGAGACTTCGCATGTTAGTAGTATGTTGGAAAATGTAATTAGATTCAATTCCAATTACTTTGAGAAATACGTTGACTTGCTTTGACTTATTTCCTGTATCTCATAAGTGGAGCATAGGGCATCAACGAACTTCCGCCACCAGAATCTGTTCTGCGCCAGTGTATTGATCTCAGTCCAGGTCTTCCCTTCTTTCTCGGTCCCGTCTGTTACTACTCTCCTTCTCCATGTATTCCTTGGTCTGTCTATTCTCCTGCTGCCTTGTGGATTACATTCCAGGGCTTGTCTTGCCACGTTGTCTTTCTCACGCCTTAATATATGCCCAATCCATTTCCATTTACGGCGTATCTCAATATCAATGGATGTTTGATGAGTTCTTCTCCATAGTTCTTCTTTGGAGATTACTTGTGGCCACCATATCCTCAAGATATTCCCCAAGTTTCTATTCACAAATATTTGGAGTCTGCTAATCAGCTCTTTGTTGGTTTTCCATGATTCACACCCATAGAGCAGTACCGACTTGACATTTGTATTGTACATGCGTAATTTTGTATAGCTGTTAAGATCCCTTGATTTCCAGATTGGTCTCAGCATTGCAAATGCCCTTTTAGCCATATTTATTCTGTTTCCTATATCTTCGATAGTTGCCCCCTCAGGGGTGACTAAACTTCCCAGGTAGCAAAATTGCTTGACTTGCTTGATCTCTTGGTTTTCTTAAAAAAAAATTAATAGTAAAAAAATGCTTCATTTCAGTTGTTACAGCGCATCTCCTTAGTTTTCTTTCAATTTATGTTCAATCTCACCTCCGATGCTTTGGTTTTTAAATCATTCAGCATTGATTCCATATCCTTGTAACTGCTGGCTAGCAAACGTAGGTCATCTGCAAAGTCCAAGTCCTACAACCTGCCTGTAAATCCCCACTGCATTCCTTTTTGGCGATTCATTGCATTCTGCATCACAAGATCCAGCACCATCAGAAACAGAATAGGTGACAGCAAACATCCTTGCTTAACTCCTGTGTCTACTGGGATGGGTTCCGACAGCATCCCTTGATGTAAAAATTGACATGTGTGGTTCTCATACATTTCTTGGTTTATCTTTATAATTTTCTTACGGATAGCTTTCCACATCTTCTTCCTCATTACACTGTCAAAGGCCTTTTCAAAGTCTACAAACAATAGATACAATAATGATTATAGCTCTGTGGATTGTTCTAAAATTATGCGCAGTGTGTTGATCTGGTCTGTACAGTAATAACCTTCTCTAAATCCTGCTTTTACTTTCCTCAGCCTAGAGTTAACTCTCTTTTTTATCCTTTCTAAAATGACTCTTGAGAGTACCTTACTTGGTACTGAAAGGAGGGTAATCCCTCTCCAGTTATAGTGTTCTGATAAATCTATCTTCGGAAGCTTGATCAGAAGTCCTTTTTTCCAATCTGTGGGGATCTTCTCTTCTTCCCAAATCTTTTTGAAAAGTGGAAACAGAATCTCGACTGAGGTACTCACATCCACTTTCTAGGCCTCCGGTGTGATGTTGTCCATACCTGCTGCTTTGCCATTCCTTAGATGTTGAATGACCCTTTGGACCTCTATTCTTGATGATGGTTCTATACTGATATCAACATTCTGTCGATGCGTCTGTCACCTCTTCCTCCACTGTTTGACGATTCAAGATCTCAAGAAAGTGTTCTCTCCACCTTTTCAGCTCTACTCAAATACAATTACAAATTACTTATTCAAAAATTAATATTACAAATTACGATTACTTTTTTAGTTTGGTGGACTTATTGGCGTAACTAAAACAGAAGAGCAATAGGACTAAAGAGAGCAAAATTGAAATACATTACAATAGAACAGACTGCTTAACACAGGAAACAATTCGACAATCTCTGTTGCAACCCATTCTGGTCGATTTCACTTACGCTTTATGAAATCCATTTTCTCACATCTAATGTCTGTTAGCGGTTTCAGCACATTATTCAAGAGACGTCATTCATTCACCGATCTGTTTTGCCCAGTCGAAAAATGAAGCCACACACCCTACCCTAATGATCAGTGAATGAGGAAGAATGGCCACTCTCAGAAGCATCAATGTCACAGGAAGTTGGGGAGGATCAACGTGCATACGTCAAAAAGAGACAACAGTTAATAGAGACAAATACAACATTTTTATAAAAAAGATGATGGTACAAATTAGGCATATATTAAGTACACTTTTACAGTTTTTAATTCCTGTGCACTTTGCAAAATTACAAAGATTTTGTCCGTAAGAAAGTGAAACAAAGGACAAAAATACCTCTCGTCTTAGCTCAAAAACACTCTCTCTCAAGAAGGAATCTTCGACCATTGATACTACTATGGTCGATGCAAATAACGAATGAAGATTGCGCCAAAGAACATCGAAGTGACAGATCTTTCACCGGCTGCGAAATACCTACAAATGGTGATTTCCTGATATGAAGTAACGATTACGGTGTTGTAACGTTTACTGTTTTATTAGAATATATAAATTACAAGTACAAATTATATTTTCTAATATGTATCGATTACAAGAAAAAATTATATAACAAGTAATCGTTACATGTCATTCAGTTACTCTTTAATACTTTCCATCACTGTATATGTCAAAGGAGTCCACTCACAGAATATTTAAGGTGAGTAACCAGAAAATTCCGAGAAAAAAGGGGATCTAAAACTAAACGCGTCACGTACATGGCTTACACATTACTTTTTGAGGAATGGACACCATTACGGCTAAATTAAGTGTGCAGTAGTTTGCCTGACTGTTATGCGGATGATCAGGCCTCGAACTTTATATTGTTTTAAAAATTCCCGACCGTCTGCTTGTTGGTATACATACAATTGGCAACATCTATACTCCGCTTATCCATGAAGAGACTGGTTCCTCGAATTTAGAACGAATATTTATACTCTTCCGCAGCTACAATATCGCCAAATTTTGCAATAAAAGTGCAATGACATTAGTTTTTAATGCTTTAATTTACCTATTTTCTTTATAAAAAGCTTTTGGAATCATTGGATTATTAAAAATGAAATTGTGTAATATAATGTTTTAATGGAAGATGAAGATGACATAGAGTTACGATACTGCAAGAAGAGTTTGACAGAGCTCTAAAAGATTTGAGTAGAAGCAAGGAGAACCAGTCATGAACAAATTGTTCCACCTGGTATGCAAGACGTATGGGACAGGGAAATACCCTCAGGCTTCAAGAAGAATATTTCAATCGGTAAGAATGCAAGTGCACGGATGTGACAATATTACAGAACGAACATTTTAATAAGTCATGACTGCTAAACACTAACACGAATTATTTACAGACGAATGGAAAAACTGTTGGAATACCACCTTCGGGAAGATCAGTTTGGATTTACCCCCTTCAGTCCTGAATTATTTTAAAAATGTAATAAAACATATCTTGCACTTTTTCATGTCTAGAAGACCCTATCTGTTGTATATTTGAGCGAAATTAAAATTTTTCATTCTTGCTTTTCAAAATAAAATATGTCAAATAAATTAGACACCGAAATCAGATGGCAGTTAAGAACGTGAAATAAAAATTCAACAGTTATGTATGTCACTCCATATTGATTGTGGAACATGTCGCAAAGTGGAATTTGTGCAAAAGTCATAAATTAATATATAAAATAACTTCAACTACTGGTATCAAGTGCGATGTATTCCGCAAGGGGTCCGCCATGTTCACTGTTTTTCATTGTAGCACGCCAATCTGGTGACAGATGGCAGCGAGAAGCAAGAAACTGAAAATGACAAATGTCCAGTAACAAGGCCTCTGGGTCTCAATGTAAAGCGAAATCGTATAGTGTCCAATATACTGGACGCCCGGTCTGAAAGGGTTAAGAAAAATCTAGGAACACGCGAAGCAATATTCACATAACGACTTAGAAGATAGATGACGGAAAGGGAAACTTACATTTTTAGCATCAGTGGATCTGCAGAAAGGTTTTGACAATGTTAACTGGACAACACTCTTTCAAATTCTAAAGGTGGCAGGGGTACAAATATAGGGAGAGAAGAGTTATATTAAACTTGTACAAAAAACAGTATTTATTAGAGTCGAAGCTCATGAAAGGGTCGTAGTGCTTGGGAAGAGAGTAAGACTTGTCTTGCTTGTAGCCTTTCTTCAATGTTGTTCAGTCTGTACATTGAGCAAGCTGAGAAGGAATGCAAGGAGAAATTTGAGGAAGGTATTAAAGTTCAGGGAGAAGAAATAATAACTTTGCGGCTTGCTTATGACATAGTAATTCTGTCAGAGACAGCAAAGGACCTGGAAGAGCAATCAGACGGAATGGACAGTATCTTGAAAGGAAGGTATAAGATGAACATTAACAAGAGTAAAACAAGGGTAATATAATGTTCCAGAAAATCAGGTAGCTCTGAAGGAATTAGATAAGGTAATGAGATAGTAAAAGTGGTATATGAGTACTTTTATTATGATAGCAAAATAACTTTTGACCACCGAAGTAAAGAAGACATAATAACTTTTAAACCAAGTAACGAAAGTAAAATGTTTCGCGCAGGTAGTATCGAAATATGTTCATCCGCATGACACTACTGCCTGGGCTATTTCGCTGTAATGTTGTATGGTTAGTATATAAGTTATATGAGAAGCGCACTTAATACTTTAGGGCCATTTTTATCGGAATTTTTTGGCTATTGCCCTTTAAAAGACGACACCTTGACGAATAGTACTAACACGGAAAGTCTCATCCCAAACAATTTCCAAATCCGGAAGGTCTCCTTGTAAGTAGTGCAATAATTGAATGACAGAGGAAATATATACACATGCAGGAGGTATGTTGACGATATACGTATAGTGCTGTGTTTTACACATTCTGGGTAACGATCCACTAATGGGTTGCTTTACCTTTTCAGGTGGGTCGTCGAAAGACTTTCAGAGTGAAACAACTTACTCAAGAAAATATGAAAGTCTGTTTATTTTTGTAATATTAATTTTCGTTCTGTAAAAGGAAACTAACAAATACTAATGCTTCATACTTTAATATAATAGATACCGATAAATATTTTAAGTTGAAAGCTTTTACGAACTGATATTTTTGTGATAGACTCAGTGAATGTTATAAGTCAGTACTAGACTTCAAGTACTAGAAAATATAACTTTGAACGAATTAATATGATTTCCAACCAATAACTTACGCGATCGTTAATTTATGAAGTATTCATTTTTAATTAATATAATTGCGCCGAAAACCAACAAGGTTCACTTTAAATATGGAAAGTATCATAGTAGCATAAACACAATTCTCAAATGTAACAGAGCGTACCATTTACTCTGTATAAAATAAATGTCTTATTGTACTAACATTGTGCCTTTTCCTTAATAACCGTGCCAGGTGGCGCAGTGGTAACACACTAAATTCGCATTCGGAATGCACGCTATTCAAACCCGCCTCCGGCCAACCTGGTTTAGCTTTTCAGTGTTTTCCATAATTGACTCCTGGCAAATGCCGGACTGGTTCCTTTCAAATGGCGAGGACGATTTCGTTCCTTATCCCTGACAAAAACTATCAGAGCGTGTGATCCATCTCTATGGATCACGACGAAGCCGAGATGTTAAAATCCGATCTTCCTTCCATCATTTTTTTCTTTAATAATGTTCTAATAACGGTTTTCAGTATTCTCACTTGAAAGAATTTGCATATATAATAATTTCAGTTTCATACTACATGTAATTTTCACAACACTACCAGCGTGTTCGGCAATGTTTTCCACTTGCAAAATTTGCATGGTAAATGGATATACAGTCTAGTCTTTTCCTTAATATATCTAGCCATAATAATTTGCCCTTAGATTTCTCACTTCATTAGTTGTCAGAAAAATCGGCTTTGCTCGTGTATTTATTTTTCCTGGTATTAAGTCAGTCAATGTTCCTCCCTCCTATCTCAGCCACCGCCTATTTGCCTCTGCCTCGTCCTCCTCCTCCTCCCTCCACTCCTCAATCCACTTATCCATCCCCCAAACTCTGTTATTAACCCTCCGGTCTTTGCCCTTCTCTGTCCACACCCTCTCCCTCCCCTGTATGTGAAAACTACAGACGTGGCTGAATTCATGGTGATGCATCAAACGGTGTAACACTATGGAGTGAGTGTACCTTACGCCATGCATCATACGAATAATTATGTACACGGTGCTATTCATCCTAATTTGAAGCTTTTGTGTGCAAAATCTTTTCGCCGCCATAAGATCGGCATGACAGAACACAAAAAACGAATTAATCGAAGTGGCCATGCTCCCTTACAAATCACCAATTCCTAGTTTTTCGATTTTTAATCTGTTTAACAGGTTTTCCCCTTTTTTTTATAAACCTCCCCCGTATTAAACCGAACAAAATAAAAATATTATTCAAATCGAGAAGCCACTTCCGAGTTTCAGAGAGACTAACTGACAGCAATTGATTTATTTACATGTACAGATAATAAACACCAAAATTACAATAAAATCAAATACACCAGACATTTAAAAATTGCGGTTGTGCCAATTGTAATATATATGTATATATATAGGAGAGAAAGAAGTGTAATGTGAATTAAATTGTAGCATCACGAAAACGACCTAAAAGTAAAAATTCCGACTATTGTCACCAACAGAAAATTAGGACATCCCAAAGTTTAGTACTTCTAGTGCTCAAAAATCCTTCTTTTCTGGGGTTTTCTCTGGAGGTGCCCATAGTAATTGTGCTTCTGTAAGCACCATTTCCTCAATTTTCTCGGAATGAATTAAGTGTGTGTGTTTTAATTGTGTAGCTAGCATAGCTATATCACTCCCGATCTTCGGACAGGTAATTAATGTTCATGTAAGACATGGCATATTGACAGATAACCTCTATAATGAACTGAACCTATGATAGGAACCCGCGAAAAATTGCATTTTTGCGAGTGGCGTTTTGGAAAATATTGAAAAATGATTGAATTTAGGCATGTCATTGTTCAGTTAAACAACCTGGCATTCTCCTGAAATTACCAAGCACACACATAAGGAAACAGACAGGTGTGCTGAGTATTTCATCCCATTGCTAGAGAACAATCGTCCACTACTTCACACATTTAGCATCGTCCAATGTAAGAGTTAGCACTTCTGAGACGGCAATCATGTGACAATTATGAATTGATAAGTATCCCCAAATTGTCACAATGTGCTGCGCGAGGCCGGGTATCAGGCAATAAAAATGAGGAAGGAAGATGATAAGGGTTTCGAATCGCAAGACGAGCCAACATGTCGAGTGATTTTCTCATAATATAGTTAGTGCTCTATTTTTCAGTAACTAATTAAATCTCAGAAAGGGGGCGAATAATGTTTCATTTGTACTGTAATCTACAGTTCAACCTAAAACGTTTATTGTGGTCAACTTACCTATTCCACAGAAAATACTTTTAATCATTAAATACAGATTTTACAGCGCGAAAAATATTTTTACCTTCTATATAAAAACATAAATAAAAGGTCAGTATGCAGCAGTAAATGCTGATCATGTTCATCAACAAACTGGATTGCTAGACATGTTGTTGTCCATGGAGTTCTTCACTAAGTAACCTACAATTTCAGCTTGCTATATCGATCTGTACCTGACAAAAAGGGGTCTTGAGAGAGGGATATACACCGAGATGGAAAATGAAGTGGCTCAATAAGTTTCACCCTAATTACAGTTTTTAGTGACCATTGAATCTTTATCCTGAAATTAGCCCCCTCCCCCCCTTGTAAAATTCATAGTTTGTTCGTTCAGCTTTCGCTATTTGAGCAAAAGTTATATTTCCTTATCAGTGATGTTTCCTTGATGATGACCATGCAAACTGAAAGAGGCTACATATCTTCTAATCCCCCCCTCCCCCAAATGGATGTTGTCACCTTTTATTGGAGTGAAAATACATATTTTAGTTGGAGCTACTGCCGAGTTACTTCTGGTGGTGGAAACAACAGTAGTCAGAACAATAAAACTCCTACAGAATTTTTCTTCTAATTTCATTTTTATTTCAAATTTTCAACTGGAGATAGAGAAATAATAAAAATAAGGAACAGGCAGATTAGTTTTGAAAGGGATTAAGACATTAGCACCTGATTGGTATATCAAACAGAAACTAGCACTGCGTTTTAATGTAGCTGCTTTATTATTCACCTCCTGACGACCTCGCAATTCATTATCAATGAATGGGAATACTAAAGCACCTACGTCAAAAATTACAGAGCATGGTGAATTAAGTGCATCTTTATCAACTGGACGACAGCGATAATGAAGCTAATGCTCGCGATCTGCATGTAAATATCCTCATGTAATTGCATTATGGTGCTAGGTGTCCTGCGCGCAAGCTATAATTCTCACTGGAGCAAATTTTATGAAGTACTGAAATTAACCATAATTTTCTTGTTTTAACTAGAGAAAGTTCCTTCATAATGGAAATGTGTTACTGTAGTCAATGTTAATTTATATGCAGTTGTGTTAATTCTTTTCGCATGTTTATGAATATGATTAGTATATCACATTCCGCTAAGATAAAGGAAGCGTTCTCTATCGACCAATTAAAACCACTTACTAGTTGTCATCCGTCAGTTTGCGCTTCAGTTTTACCATACTGATTCCCTGCTACCGCTCTGTTGTACGCGGCAGACAAACTCGGCGAGTCACTCCGTAAACATGTTAATGTGTAACACGGAGCAAAGTTGGAACCGACCGCCGTGGCCTGGGTTGCGAATGCGAGATGATCTGTCGACAGCTGTGGAAACTGATGAAAACCCGAGGGAGGTAGGCACTGCATTCATTCCATATACCGGTGCACTCTCGGGGAAGGTCGCCCGCATTTTGAAGAATCACCAGGCTGGAACTGTCTTTTGTCCGCCGAATAAAATTCGTGCAATAGTGGGGAGCAAGTCGCCGGTCGCTGAACATTGTTTGTCGGAGAATCACGCGATGAAGTATGAACGCACTAGGATTCTGGTACAGACGTCGAGATACTGGGACTGCGTCGTTAGAGAGGCCATTGAAATTCGCACAAGTGACGACCTCATAAACCGTGACTGTGGCTATAATCTTAGCAAAGCTTGGGAACCAGCGACTGGGTTAATTAAGAGTAAATCTAGCAAACGTAACGAAGTGACGACCACGACGGACAGAGCCCTCACACCGACGTCATCTCAGACGCCGGCGCAATCGGTTCCATTGCGCGACCGCGGCGCGGGGCGCGGACCACGGAGGGGTCGCTCTGCGGGTCGAGGGTGTTTAAATGGCCCGCTACCGGGCTAGAACCCAGTTCCCTTCGAGCCGCCGTAGCGTGCGGATCTCCGTGCCGGCGCGTTTCCAGGGGCTCAGTCCGTCAGTTCACCTGATGATGGCGACAAGTATGATCGCCGAAATATTGTGCCCGTTGGACACTATAGACCGGCAGTACACCTGTCGATATTTTGATTATTAAATTCGCCGGGAGAAATTAAAGAATCACAAAATAATCATTGCTTTATTCACGACGATTAAAGCTTACCTAAGCGAGCGAACTTGGAAAAAATTCACTATAAGCGTTAACAGCCATAATTGATTACCTGAAAGTAGCCTCAACTTCGTATGTCCTTGTGGCTACGCTACCTACCGATCTACAGACGGATGTGCAGTGCTGCTTACCACTCGGTACTAACGTGGATGATAGCAAAGAAAAAACAACAAATAAAAAACCCTTTATGAAAATGGCACGGAAAATCAAGAAAAACCAATCAATTAAGTATAAACAATGAAAGTCATTTTAATTAAATAAAAGGTTTCTCGAAATTTCGGCTATCAGTAACAAATACGATTTAGGTGTTAAAATTATTGATTAGCATCATGTTTCGATGCTGTGCAATTTTGGTATACAAAATATGTTACTAAAGGTATAATACATTAATATACATTGACAATATATTCCTGTTCGTGGCAACGAATCTGTGGAAACAGAAAGATGAACTATGTACGGTTATGACTCGTTATGGGCTGAAATACTGTGTGATAATAAAGGTGTTTAATTTAAACACGTTGAGTATCTCTCTTCTTCGGTTATCTGAAAGCACAGCACTTATAATTCTGGGATTGCTAGCCTCACAACACAGCACTTTGCCCCCACGATTTGACTTTCATCACAAAGCTGACACACTAAACTAAAGATACATTACAATTTTGAAAATGATCAGAAGACCGTTATAAAATATGATCCTGTAGGTATCATTGTGGCCAATAATTGTTTTTCGACAATGTTGTAATGTTGTACAGTATCCTGTGTTTCGAGTGGTGTGTCCTATTCAACCTAAAAATGTATAATGAAAAATTGTGGATTATCCTTCCTCCTATTATTCAACTGGTAATACATCGTCATTAATATTCTAAAATTCCCCCCTTTTTATTTATATTTATAAAACTGAATAAAAGTCAAAAATTAAAATTACCTAGTAGAAACATTGTTCCTATCTAACTAAATAGTCAAGCAACTGTCTGTAATCAAGCATAATGTACTTTTTCAAATAATGAGAGTAACTAATATATCTCATTTTAACATGTGAATTTACTCTCATACCTGGCCAAGCTGAATATAAGTTCAAAACTAATTGAAGACCTCGGAGGTTAATAATGATAACCCTCGACTGTTGTATTTTTAATGTAATTGGTGCAGACAGACATACCCGACACAATATGTCATGTTCTTCAAGTGGTACATGAAGCTGAAGAGAGATGGCAAATACAAATATTAAAACATGTAATAGAAGCTATTTTTCAAACATACAAGTCGTCATATTTCAGTACTTTATAAATGAGGTTTATCATTGTTTTCCCCCAAGGCCTGCAACTGTGACACAGTTAAAAGCACCTTGTGTTCAGTTCACAGTCGACACCTTTTTCAACAAGCAATTGTGGCCAGGAATACATTTGTATTCCCTAACGAATAAATTATTCCAGTTGCACTCCTGACTGATGTTATTTCAGATTCTAAAAATATCTGTCTGTCTGGGAATTTTAAAGAAATGTAAGAATTTTAAATCGTGTATTTGCATACTATCCAAAACAGAGTAATGAAAGGGGACTATACTTTTGAATTTTTTCATTTATATTTTAATAATCTGTTGTACTAACTACGAATAAATTCACATCTTAAAGAAGTGTCATTACCTTATTAAATCATCCAGATTCATTACGCTTGGGTAACACAGGAAAATAACCAGGTCTGTTTCTGGGATGTACACCATCTGCCCCTGAAAAGAAATGAAGGAAAGATTATTAACTGTTTATCTAGACATCATCTGAAAATATCGACTGTACCTCAGTTTTACGTGTTTATCACTGAGGCGGATCAATTAATAACTCTCTGAATGTTTTGTGCGTAAAAGCATTAGATGCATTTGATGATAAACATATCTAAATGAGCCCATTGATCCTTTCCGAGATTGAGTGTTAGGCCAAATACGTGCTAAGTCGTCACTTCAGAAAGACAAACTGGTACGCCTCATTTCAAGTTGCTTTTGAAGTGACAACACAGTCTCGCAATGACATGAGTGCCACCAGTCCAGCTAATACAGTCTCGAGACAGTGCCTCACAACAGCCCGTGTCTGGTCACAAAGATAGGCCGCGATCGCTAGCTGACTGGCTGGTCACTACGGGGCAGTGAAATGTTCCCCCAGAGGCCAGCCAGTCAGCTGGGCACGCTGTGTCGTCCAGTAAGCTGTCAGCAATGAGTACGACATATTCTCTCCGCTGGTTCTAAAATAGCCTCCATTTATTGACTGCAAGTCACAGAACGACAGACCTCCTTCCGGAGACCAATCATTCTGCCCCCATTTCGATCACATTCAAGTGATAATACCCATCCTGTTACTCCAGCGAGACTTGGAGGCACTTACGTAGACATTCCCACTTCATATGACGGCTCCGCAAAGACTAAGCGTTGCGTATCACAGACCTGCTCTGTTGAGCATCAGCACACATCATTTCTCTGTCATCATCATCATCATCTTGACCAGTTTCCAGCCTATGGCCAGGTCTGCTTCGAACAGCCTCTCCATCGTCTTCTGTCTTCCAACCATCTCTCCATATTCACCTCGGTCCAGTCTCTTCCTGACACATTCCTGCACTCATTTCAGCCATCTGTATCTCGGTCTTCTTCTTGTTCTCTTTCCTTCCTGTTACGGCGAATGGTGTACTGGTGCTGGTTAAGCCCAGCAAGTCAGCAGTGGATTATGATGTATGCTTTCAGATTTCTCTGGCATGTAAGGAATTATCATGGATCAGTTACTCAACACTACTCTTATCGTAGCGTGTTGCAGGTCATTGCTTCTGTGTATTTCAATTCTTACAAAGAGTATACTCTTCACCAGATACCAAGTTGTTGATTACAACAGTTTGATAATAGACTCCAGGCAAAACAACACTGTACAACTTTAAAATGAAATTAGTGAACCAACTGAGAAGCTTTAGCATTTCGGGACAAGCGTGGCAAAAAAATTATTCACATTAATATGAACTTACATGAAACTATAGTTAAGATTCTCTGCTGTAGGAATACCCGTGTGTTATACATACAATTTAAATTGTCTAAGTATACGAAATATTCATTATGCTTACTTCATCACGTGTAAAAACAAATACGAGAATCCGTCTGGACGTGCCAGAACACTTACATGGCATGGTTAATAACCTTTTCCATCGTGTGTTTGCATAAATATTAATATTCACGTTGTTAGTTTTTACGATTATAGTGGATATTTTATCGACAAATGAAGAAAATAAAATAATTCATGAAGATTATACAGAATCTGCAAACAGGTAGAATTATCTGAAATTAGTCAACTTTGCACTAAAGACCTAAAATTATTGAAAGATGATGAGAGGACATGGACGGTAGGAACGATACAGCCGCAGTATGTGACTTGTCGGGATTTGGGGGCGACCGGTGGCCTGAAGAGAGAAATACTGGTTAGAATCACTGACTCGTAAAATTTCCACCCTTAGCACATTCGATAGAACTGACGGTGATTTATTTTCACTTGGACCTGACTTCTTTTGTGACGGAAATTGAACCCTATGTGCCCAAAAATACGATACTTACTAAAAAAAGCATTGATACCACGATATCAGTATAATTTTGAGGTCACACAACTGTGGCGTGCGCAGGCCGCTAGGATAGATAGTGGCGTTATGATAGGCAAATCGGCATAACGAACGACCAGCAATGAACCTCTATCAATTTTGCAAATTGTTGTTTTACAGTTTGAGTTCATATTTTGAACGGTATTTTTCATATTCTGATCTACTTTGTAACGTAAGGAATCCCATTAGTTTGCACTTGTCACCTAGTGGAAGAAATACGTTTTATTTATTTTTCATAACATTTTACGTCGATCGCAGACTATGCACGAAGAACTTATTGATTCGTTGTTCGGAAACATTCATAAAATGAACAGACAGAGATGAAGTGCCACTATGTGTTGTACGTGCCTCGAACAGAGCAGGACGTAGACAGCGATGTTTCGACCCCTCCCAAATTTCGTCAAAAACCCAGACCCAGGGTAACTCTGAAAAAAAATCTTCGATACATCCCTCGGAAATTGGTCTTATGAAATAACATTTCTTTTAGGACGAAAAACATCCAAATGGTGGAGTACTGAAGCTGAATATTCGAAGAGCTGGATAAAATCAGTTGACACTTTAAATGTTCAAATGTTTGTAAAGCTTATGGGACTTAACTACGGGGTCATCAGTCCCTAAACTTACAAACTACTTATGAACTACTTACGAACTAGAACGGCACAAATATCCATGCCCGAGGGGGGATTCGAACCCCAGACCGTAGTGGCCGTGCAGACCGTGACTGAAGTGCCTCAGTCCCCTCGGCCACCGCGGCCGGCTTCAGGTAACTCCAAAGCCAATAATCGCACGGACTGAGGTATGCGGACCTGTCAGGCCAACCATGACGAAAGTGGCGGCTCAGCACACGATCAACACCAAACGACGAGCGTAAGAGATCTTTCACGCGTCTAGCAATACTTTTTTTTTAGTTCTAATAAAACCTCATGTCAGTCCAAGCACGTGTGTCAATTTTTACCTCTCTATCTACATTATTCTGCGATTTATTAAGTTTTCAAATTTATACTGGCATTTTGATCACCCGGTGTAATATACTCATGTCATTTATGTTGAAAGAACATAAATAGTAATGTTTGAATAATGTTGGGTCTTTAGTGTGAAGTGTGACTCATTTCAGGTAATTCCATCCATTTGCAGTTTCTGTATAATCTTTATGAGTTATTTTTCTATTTTCTTCATTCGTGCATGTGCTGTGAAATGTTGAGCCATACACCGTAGCCGGGTACAAATACCTATACAGATGAGTGTAGCCTTAGTGCGTTAGTACAGTTGGAATCATTCTTTTCCTTCCTCTTTTGTATTCCTTCCTCCCATTAAATGTGCAAATGCATAGTGGCTTTAAACTAGGAGCAGTATCGGCTTTTTCGGACATGTCCATCAATCTTCGGCTTTCTATGCGCAGACGGCGTATGGTTCATTACTCTAACACAGGTGCGGTTATAACGTTCGACATAGTGCAGGAATCTGAAAGGTCGAGAACAAGAGGGCGAGAACGATAGTGGCACTACTTTCGTACTGGGCAACTAGTGGGAATTTCGTGCGGACGGGAGATGCGCGCGGATGTTCATGTGGTTAAGGCGACTGCTGGCCCGAAGACAGAAATACGGATTCATTCCTAATCCGCAAAAAACTGTCGACACTGAATGATTTCAGTGCTCTGGTGAAGTGACGACCAGTCATTCTTGTCCGTCTTCTCCCCACATCGTTTCTATCTTAAATGCAACTACTTCACCAATAATGCGTTGCGTTTTTTCCCCATCTGCCGGAATGTCCCCTTATACAGTATGTCCCATTTATCTTGACTATCCAAAATATCCCTGGAACAACAACAGCTATTGTATAACGGTTTTCAGCGGTATCAACGTAATTCAGGACATATGAGATCATATTCTGGGGCAATTCAACATTGATTAAAGAAGTATTCATTGCACAAAAGCGTGTAAACAGAATAATTTCTGGAGTTTATTTAGGGATCTAGGGATCTTCACTGTAGCTTCACAATACATATTTTCACTCATGAAATTTGTTATTAACAATCCGATCCAATTCTAAAGTAATAGCAGTGTGCATAGCTACAGCACTAGGAGACAGGATGATATTCACTATTCAAGTTAAAATTTAACTTTGGCTCAGAAAGGGGTGAATTATGATGCCACAAAAGTCTTTGGTCACTTAACGAGTAGCATCCAAAGTCTGACAGATAGCCAACTAGTATTTAAAAAGAAATTAAAGAAATATCTGAATGGCAACTCTTTCTACAATGTAGAATAATTTTTAGATAAAATAATAATAATAATAATAATAATAAAACCAAAAATGCAATAAAAAAATCCTTAATATATTGATTGTCAAGTGTAGACAACATTTACTAGACTGACACGTTCCACATCATTACGAAATGCCGTATATATGATCCATGGAACAAGTATTAATCTAATCTAATCTAGGGTCTCATGAATATAAATATTTTGAAACATTCTATAACGAAATCATATATGTTTTTACACGAACTTGTATGTTTTTAATGGGGCGCCCTATATTACTTTATCAGCAATCTGTAACATGACAAATCACATAAACAATAGCGTTGATTACATCACAATACGTCAATTACATCCCGAGATATTGCGAAGTGAAGTTGACGTTTGAAATGGGTGAAACGCGCAGTCAGCGTACATCCTGAGTAGGATGGGGTTCTCGCCTAAGTCTCAGGACGTGCGCTAAACGAGCGTTCATGTATTTCAAACATCAACTTCGCAACTTGATATCTCGGGATGTAATAGGCGTCTTGCGGTGCAATCCTCATTATTTATGTGATATGCCATACTATAGATTGCTGATTAAATTATATAGGGCTTCCATTTAAAAACAAACAAGTTTGTGCTACAAAACATATGTGCTTTTGTTTCAGAATGTTTTAAAAAATTTACTTTCCTGAGCCCATGCCTTACATTTATACTGGTGAAAGTCGTTTTACAATAGCTGTTGTTGTTCTAGAGATATTTTGCGTGGTTAAGATAACTGGGAGACCCTGTATACCGATGAACAAAAGGTCGAGATACTCCTCATAGTAGTGAATGTAAATTAGCAAGACACTAGTTCTCTCCGTTTGTATACAATCGTATTCAGCAAGTGGGCGAGTTGCGTCATCCCGGGTACATGAGAATGTGTGCAAGTACAGGAAGGTCAAAGTCAGTTTGTGTTACTTTTTAATGACCTAATGTTTACGTGTATCATTCTCCGTGACATGTTTTGAACATATATTGAGAATTTGACTGCCGCGGTGGAGTGGCCGAGCGTTCTAAGACGCCTTGCTGCGAAGCGCGCGGTTACTCGCCGTCGGAGGTTCCAGTCCTCCGTGAGGCATGCGTGCGTGTGTGTGTGTGTGTGTGTGTGTGTGTGTGTGTGTGTGTGTGTGTTGTCCATACGTTAGTTTAACTTAATTTAAGCCTAGGACTAATAACCAAAGCAGTTGAGGCCCATAGATTTACAAAAATCTGAACATTTGATTTTGAGAATTTGATTACTGCATAAAAAGTTGAGATTACTATTAAAAAAGTCTTTCTGTTTGACGATGGGGAAGAGGCCTTACTGGTTAATGTGAAATAGGTAGACAAACAACACTTCTTATTGTGCTTGGGGACGGAGAATCGTCTAGTTGTCTGGAATGGTTCAGATGTAGGGAGCCACTTAATACACAGTAAATTAAAAAATAACCCTATTATAGAAGAACAAGAAGGGAAACATTTCTAACTGTACAAGTTTTTTAGTATTAGAATTTAAACCATTCAACGTTATGTTACGTTACTAGAAGACTACTACATTTATGAAATGTAAGAAAGTAATGAATGCGATGCAGACAGTTTTTACAAGTTTCTGTCTGAAATGGGGAGTAGGTCCGGTGCCTACCTTGAGCCTCAGGTGGGAGTACTCCGGAGCGACGGCGTGCTGGTCGACGTGCATCACGCCAGGCCGCGTCTTGAGCACGTACACCGTATTGATGTGCGACAGGATGTTCTCGAACGTCAGCTCAAGGTGAGGCCTCACCTGCAAAGCAGTCGCGCATACATGAACTGCCCCAAAATCCGTGTCCAGTTGTAAGATAGCAGATAGTAATCAACAATTTGGCACTATTAAATACTCTAGAACGTTTGTAGAACTGCTTCAGAGGACCAACACTGAATGATAAATTTAATAATTTTGAGGAGTCACAGTCAGGTAAAAGTTTAATTTTCATGTGCTAAGGTGGAAATATAGACAGTGTAATAAATTTAATAAATAAATAAATTGTAATTATATATATAATAAAAAAACACTTCGTCAGTCAAATGGCGTATAAATCATTAAAATAAGATTGTATGGGAGTGAAACGTGGACCATAAGGAGTTCAGATAAAAAGATGATAGAAGCTTTTGAAATGTGGTACTACAGACGAATGAAAATTAGATGGGTAGATCACGTAACTAATGAGGAGGTGCTTAACCAAATCGGGACGAAAAGGAGTTTCTCGTAAACCCTGACTAAGAGAAGGGATAGATTGGTTGGACACATTCTGAGACATCAAGGAATTGTCAACTTAGCATTAGAAGGAAGCGTGTGGGGTAAAAATTGTAGAGGGAGACCGAGGGGCGAATATAGTAAACAGATTCAAAAGGATGTAGGTTGCCGATCTTATTCTCAGATGAAGAGACTTGCACAGGGCAGGGTAGCATGCATCAAACCAGTCGGCGGACTGAAGACCAAAACAACAACAATTATTATATGACGTTTATCAGTTCAGTCACAATCAAAATACAGGTAAGGATTTTGAGATACTAAAAACGTATTCAGACCTCGTGTACAACCGGAATATCTCAAGCAGTAACTATTGGTCTCTGTTTAGTATTTTAGCTGGCCGGGCGTTGCACCAAAGGCCTTTAGAAAAGATATTTTAAGTGTGACTGTGTAAAAAAGTAAAATTTAGTCAAATTTCGATTATTGTAAAGTTATTATAAATAGCCTGAGAAGAAATTATTTACTTTGCTACCCTAGTACATGAACCGCGATTCACTTATGCAGCGATCAGTGCTGTGAGTGGCTGTACTACAGACGTCCACCTCAGATCTGTAAAAGAGTGATAAATGTTTCTATTCCAAACTTAAATTTTGAAATACATTTTATCTAAAAGTGAAGTATATAATTCGTTCTTTTCAGGACTGGGAGGGGTCCATTGTCTTTTGGGGTGGCGATGTGGTTTCCAAGTCCAAGTAAAACGGTCTCAGACCACTATCCGTAATATCTAAAGATGAACACTCAAGCAGTTCCAACGTTTAAATTTCAACAGAGGTTGCATTATGAGGACCTAAAAAATAAAGCACCATGCATATAGCTCCGACTGGGGGAGTTAGAATTCCTTTCCCCCATCCGTTATTTACGTCCCTAGTCATCTGGCTAAGGAATAAATTCCATAATAAGTGTCCCTTGCAAACGAAAAACATACAAATATTTAAAAAACCGTAAAACTTGTAGAGACTCACTGCTACATTCGTAATGTGGATGTCACAATCGTATTTTTGCCTATTAGACCCAAGGCTTATCTTCAGGTGATAAATTTCTTCTATCATTACCTCGTGGCATCGCAACACAACTTGTTTCTTAACTAATTTGTTGTAATGAAGAGCTGAATGTAAAAGTATTGTATGGTCCACTGCTTCGTATTGAGAATGTGAATAAGTCGCTAACAGACGGTGCGATATACAAGAAAATCATATTAAGGAAATGACTAAAGACAGTTGATATGAGGAGAAAAGTATTACAAACATAGGAAAGTTTAGCATTATGATTCCGAAATAAAAATATAATTTAATGATGATGAACTGCAACGCAGACTAAAACTGGTGGTCAATCATAAAAAGTTTATACTTACGGAGTTTGATAATATAATATGCATAGTTTACCGATCCAGTTTTTTCCACATTCCACTAAGTGAATACTGAACAAATACCCAAGTTTCGGCTTAATTACACCAATCGCAAACATTTAGAAAAATTTCGTACATATTCAAATGTAGGCGTATAGCATTATAGGTGAACAAATTACTTAGTGGGGATAATAGGGTAGGAGGAAGAAGGGCATCCTGCAACCCCATGAATTAGCCATGCCAAATACATAGGAACAATGCCGACAGCCCGACCCTTTAAAGGCAAAGAGAAAGAAGAACAATTCATTGACCTAGTATTTTAGAAAGTAAGCACTAAGTGACTTCCAACGATTTAACACACAATTTCAAATTTTTACGATACGAAACTGTTTACCACCAACACACACGTACAAAATGAAAGTAGGGAGTTTATCGCTATATATATTTCAGCGTTACTAACTTCTGTGGCAGGATGAACAGGATTTCTGGTCAGGTGAGTACAGGATTATAAATACAAAATCAGTTGGTGGTAACGCAGGAGTAGGTCTGATGATGAATAAGAAAATAGGAAGCGGGTAAGTTACTACGAACAGAATAGTGGACACATTATTGTAGCACAGATAAACACAAACCAACACCGACTACAGTAGTATAATTTTATATGCCAACTGCCGATGATGAGAACATCGAAGAGAGGTATGAGGAGATAAAATAAATCATTCAGAAAGTTAATGGAGACGAAAACTTGATTGTTATGGGGGATTTGAACTCGGTAGTAGGAAAGGGAAGAGAAGGAAATTTAGTAGATGAATATAGACTGTGAAAAAGGAATGAAAGAGGAGATCGCTTGTTAGAATGTTATGCAGAGCACAATGTAATGACCACAAACACTTGTCTTTAAACATCATGAAAGAAGGCTGTATATGTGGAAGAAACCAGGAGACACTGACGGTATCAGTTTAACTTTATAACGGTAAGGAACAGATTTAGGAACCAGGTTTTAAACTTTAAGACATATCCAGGGGCAGATATAGACTCTGACCATAACTTACTCGTAATAAACTGTAGATTAAAACTTAAGCGACTGCAAAAAAGTAGAAATGTTAGGAGATGGAACCTGGAAGAGGTGGTAGAGGGTTTCAGGGGGAGTATTATTGGCTGAAAAGGGGGAAAGTAACACAGTAGAAGATCAAATGTTCAAATGTTTGTAGAGCTTATGGGACTTCACTACGGGATCATCAGTCCACAAACTTACAAACTAGTTATGAAATAACTTATACTAAAGACGGCACAAACATCCATGACCGAAGGGGGATTCGAACCCCCGACCGCAGCGGCCGTGCAGACCGTGACTGGCACGTCGCAGACCTCTCGGCCATTGAGACCGGCAGATAGGGTGGTGAAGGCCGCAGAGGATCATATACGCAGAAGAACAAGGCCTAATAGATATCCCTGGATAACACAGGATATACTGGACTTAATGAGAGGAGAAAATATAAAAATGCTTCAGGTGAAGCAGGTAAAAGGGACTACAAACGTCTGAAAAATGAGATTGACAGGAAGTGCAGACTGGCTAAGCAGGCGTGGCTACAGGACAAATTCAGAACCGTAGAAGAATGTATAAATAGGGGAAAAGATAGATACCGCGTACAGGAAAATAGATATATTTGGAGACAAGAAAAGCAGCTGTATGAATATTAAGATCTCAGACGGTAAACCAGTACTAAGCAAAGAAGGGAAAGTTCAACTGTAGAAAGAATATATAGAGGGCCTATACAAAGGAAATGAAGGTAATGTTCTGGAAATGGAAGACGAAGTGGTGGAATATGAGATAGGAGATATGATTCTGCGAGAAGAATTTGACAGATCGCTGAAGGATTTGAGTCGATGATGATGATGATTGGCGTTTTAGGGCGCTCAACAGCGAGTCGAAAGAAGGCCACTGGAATAGATGATATTCCGTCTGAATTGCCGATACCGTTAGGAAAGCCAGTCATGAAGAAATTGTTCCACATGGAATCCAAGATGTATGAGACAGGGGAAATACTCTCTGACCTCAAGAAGAATATTGTTTCTAATTCCAAAGAAAGAAAGTGCAGACAAATGTGAAATAGAACTATCAGTTTAATAATTCATGGTTGCAAAATACTAACACGAATTATTTACAGACGAATGGAAATACTGGTGGAATCCAACCTTGGAGAAATTAGAGCATATTCAAATGTTAAAGCATTCTTTGTCAGTCTGTATATTATGCAGAGTGTTCATCGTAACTGAAGGCATTGGAATATTTAAGAAACTACACATCGGATCAAAAAAGTAAGACTCATATTTTTTTAAAAAAAGAAAAATGAAAATGTTCAAATGTTAGTAAAGTTAATGGGACTTTACTACGGGGTCATCAGTCCCTAAACTTACAAACTTCTTATGAACTAGCTTATCCAAAGGACGGCACAAATATCCATGCCCGAGGGGGGATTCGAACCCCCGACCATAGTGACTGGAGCGCCTCAGTCCCCTCGGCCACCGCGGCCGACAGAAACATATTCGTTTGTCTCTGAGGGTGAGGGGGGGGGAGTGGGGGGACATCCAATGATAACACACTCCATCCCCGACCCATCACTAGCTGTGACTGATGGCGTGGCATCTTTGAAATTGGGACCCCGGTTTTTTGTTTCGTATTACGATTCTACAGAATAAAACCTGTGTGTTTTGTTACGCCAAAGTTGCGGCTGTAGTCGTAGGAATCAAAGTGGGTACACAGTAATAATATGCAGTATACTACTCAATGTTCGATGAATATCCAGTGCCACATGGCACCCCAATGCTGCAAGTTTTTAGCAGGCTAGTATTTTATATTAAAACAAAATAAATTTAAACTAGAAAAAGAGCAATATAATATAATCAATAAAAACGTAACAATAGAAATAAGAAAACTGAATGATAAGAAAAAATAAATTGACCTTCTTGCAGTACCTATTAAAGAACAGATCCGAAACTCAACAAAATTAATATAACAGAATAAAAATCAACACCACTATAATAATCTACCATTCTAAATCGGAATAAGAATATATTTAAATTATATATAAAAAACTTAACAAAAACATAAAAAATAAATTAATCACCAACAATCAAATAACAAACAAATAGAGGTAAAAACAATTACGAATAAATACATTAACATAGAAACATTACCATGAGAACGAAATATTGAAACTAACATAGAAAGACCCAAAGTGCACTCACAAACAGAAAAAACTAAAAAAATATAGGAAAAATAATCATAATGCAATTCAACAAGAAAATAATAATTAATATAAATAAAGGAGGAACAACAATTTCCAATCTTAATATAACTACCAATAAATGTTTAAGTCTAAAAGAAAGAACGTAAACACCAGAAAGGTGAATTATAAGGAAGTGAATAATCTAAATATAGAAATTAGTTTTAATAGTTAAAAAAACTTTGATCTTGTAAACCAAAATTAAGAAATTACTTTTAAAACTTTAGTGGTAGAAAAATATTTCCATGATTGATTCCCAAATCAATATTTTTGTGAACTAACACTGGAATTAATAATAGTCCTAATAATGTTCTAGTTCAGTTAAGTGATATATTGAATATATTAGTTGATGAATCAGATGTTGAGAATAAACTTGTTGTCATATTCAATCGATCTTTTTAAAATTTTGATTATAATTTTTTTAATTTTATTTGGCTTATAAGAGAAAAAGTTTGATTCATTCAATAAGATTAATGTAGTTGAAAATATAATGAATAGTGAAAATCATATTATTTGTCATATTTGAGGGATTTAGTTTGTACATTTTCCTCATGAGAACCAGCCGTTAATTTCTAATTGGAAACGTCATTCGAAACATTGTATTATTCAGACACATCATAAGGCGACTACTCTTCGCTTCTATGGCCAGACATGCAGTACACTGCACATGACATGCTGACACTGAACAGAAAGCATATCTTAACATTACAGCACTTGCGTAGTGTTGATTGCCGGCACACATACCTGCCACGGACCTGAGAGAGGATGTCGAATGTTGAAACGACAGAAATGGAAATGTTCGTAATTTATAGTGAATGTAGGAGAAGTATAGAAGCTGCTGTTGACTTACATGCCGAGCGATTTACAGAGAATGTTCGCTCTCGTTCGTTGTTTTACAGGGTTCTGGGTGCCATTATGTCAGATGGCAGCGTACAGCTCGGTAAAAAGAGAGGAGTCGGTCGTGTTACAGGAGAAATTAATGAAACAGCTTTGCTACCAGCTGTGGAGCGCAAATAAGCGTTTGATATCTACAACACTTTATACGATACCGCTATGTACTGACCATCGTCATAGGTATCATCCAAACCACGCATCACTGAATCAAGAACTTTACGGCGGATTTCCGTAACTGGTTTTCGTTTTGTGATTGGGCACTTCGTCAAACGCAGACGACCCTCACTTCCAATGCCGAGCTCCTATTTTCTGATGTATCTTCATTCACGTTCCACGTTAGCGTTAACCGCTCGAGCATTAATTACTGGAGTGTTGACAATCCGAATTAGTATGGCAAGTTGACCATCAACGTTCGACGTAAAACGTACAGTGTGGCATTATGGAGAAAAAACTAATTTGTGCGTATTTTATCATCGGTACATTGAATGTGCGCAAATGTGGAATGTTTTTAGAACGGGAACTTGATACTACTACAGAACATTTCCCCAGATATTCCACAACGTATGAAGTTTGCAACGCGAGATAAGGTCAGATTTACCGGCAAGTACCAACACGCTGTGAAGTCATGGTCGACAGCATCAGAAACGCTTGTGCAAATGTTCCCGAAAATATGCTTATGTCCTGTACACATTCACTTAAAAAATGCGTAACTACGTGCTACATTTGAACAATTAACGTAATTAGAAAAGTGTAGTAGTGTTCGCCCTTGGCAGAGAAGCGCATCGAGCAGTCCTGTTGTTCGATATGTCGGAGAAGTACAACTTCGCGGACACGGTTTCCAGTTAGAAGTTATGGAATACTTCTCAGTCGTACCCTCACAGCCTGCAGGTGGGGTCCCACATGCCATTGGATATTCAAGGGACATCTACATCTACATGGAATAATCGCATTTAAGTGGCTGGCAGAGGGTTCATCGAACCACCTTTACACTATTTACCTCCCATACCCTTCTAGAATACCGCGCGGGAAGAAAGAACACCTGAATCTCTCCGTTTGAATTCTACAATTCAGTCCGTTAAGGGCTGACGAAATTTCCCTTCAACTAGAAAAAAATAAAATAAAATTGGAAAGTGCATTACTTCAAGGTCAGTTTCTAAGTTTCACGTATTCGTATACGCACGCAGGCAAGAACAACGACACAATTAAAAAATGCAACACTTGAAAAAAGCCACAATGTGCTTACACTGAGAGATCGTGAAGTATCCAACAACAAAAAATAACGCCCCTGCCCTTGAGCAAGGAAATAGCGAGGCATAAGTATGACTTTTTCGTGCACGTTTGACGTTTTCAGACACATTTCTAGTGACATAAACCACAGAGATATTCTTTGACTTGTGTGACTTTCCTATTATGGATACCGAAAATGAAATTTACATTTTCTAAGCTAATCTCCCTATACATCGCAGAACAGATTTATGCGAAAAAGGGTTGACTTGAACAGCAGCACTTACCGTGTCGAGGATGTCCGTGACTTTGCAGTCCGGCCTTCGAGTCCTGGGCATGACTCGGGCGATGGTGGCGCCGGTCTGCACGATGCGGAGCTCGCGGTCGAACATCAGGTGGAAGGGGAAGACGCGGCTGAACGTGGCCGGAGACACCTTGGGGTCTGCGGACACGTCCACAATCAGACTCCGTGCCGCAACTGCCGGCTGATGCACGCCTGCTTCTGTATCTACTGAACCAGGGCGTCAGTACTCGATAGCACCACAGTGAACACGATGAGCCACTTCTGCTCAAATCAGGGAGCATATATAACCATTCTCTTACTGCACATTCCCAACAGCTTTGGAATACGACAGTCGTAAAAACATCACCCAGAAAGTAGTCTCCAAATACTGGTCCATTTGCTTGCTGTGAGTGTTACCTAATGTCTCAGAATTTACAGTTTACAGACCTCTTACTGATTACCTAACGTCAAATAATATTTTTAATATACGCGAATTTAATCTCGAAACTGATGTCTTCTCAGCTTATCATCCGAGTCAAGGGGGTCGTTGAGGTTTTTTTTTTTTTTTTTTTGTGGTTTTAGGGCGCACAACTTCTACGGTCATTAGCGCCCAGTCAAAAACATAGATTCGCTATGGCCTCAAAAAAAATGGGGACTGTCAGAACATCCAGAAGAGGCTAAAAACGAAAGATAAAAGACAATTAAAAGGGTTAAATATCCTTGGGTAAGTTGGCCAAGTTGATAAAACGCAAAACTCTAGCAGCTGCTCGTGTGTCATCAGCTAAAATTTCCTCCAGAGTAGACGGAAAGTGAACGGCTACACGGAGATGATTAAAAAGTACGCAAGACAGTAAAACATGTCGCACGGTCAGCAGTTCACCGCAGGAGCACAGTGGTGCAGGGTCGGCGGACAGCAAGTGACGGTGGCTGAAACGGCAGTGACCGATCCGCAACCGGGCCAGGATGACCTCCTCCCGCCGAGAGGGGCGTGAGGAGGTCCTCCAAGCGGTCGGGATCGGTTTTACAGTTCGCAATTTGTTGTTGGACATTGAAAACCACGCACTGTGCCATTGCGACACGATACTCCGGCGGAGAGCCCGTTGAACATCGTCAGATGGGACGCAAAAGGTAGCCACGCGAGGTAAAAGAGCTGCGGCCTTGGCCGTTATGTCGGCCGTCTCATTCCCGGGCACACCTACGTGGCCAGGGACCCACAGGAAAGAAACGTGACAGCTGTCATCTGCTAGCAACTGGAGGGAGCGTTGGATCCGATACACGAGAGGATGGTGCGACAAAGGGTCCTTAAGACTCTGCAGGGCAGAGGGCAATGTTTCAACAAGTTTCTTCTTACTATCTGACCGAAAAGATTTCAGAAGTTTCTACGTGAATACCAGTCATGTTTCCAGAAAAACCGTAGCATGGCAAGGCGACTGTTCTTATAAATTTGTTTGGTGAACTAGAATTATAGAGCACTAGTCGACCCGGCAATGCTTCGCAGTTGTTAATATATATGTATACTCTTGCTTTGAACGTCAAATGTACAAAATGGTTTTGCAATCGTAGGAATAATACTGATATCCCAAAGAAAAGAAGTCTCTCAGTTTTCCACAAATTTTCCTATACTCTGGCCAACTATTCCAAACTTATACTTCGCTCAAACCTTCCTCTCGTTTTGAACTTCGAATGTGCAAACTTTTATCGCAATCAGATGAATGGTTTTGATATTTCATAGAAAACTCTGTATTTGTTCTGAATTTTCTCGCGAATTTTCAAGTTTTCCGGGTAACTTTCCCAAATTTTTAGTTCGTAAGAACGTTCAACTTTTGTTGAACGTCAAATGATCAACATTTTATTGCAGTCGGATGAACGGTTCTCAACTTATAGTGTTGAGTAAATTTTCCAATTTTCCGGTAGATTTTCCAAAAAGTTTATTTCATGCAAACCTTGTCCTGACAAGCCGTACTCAAGTGATGCTCTTACAACCATGTGGCAATTTATTTTTATTCATAGAAAAAAAATCGCTTTCTGTTTTTCCTAAATTTTCCTATTTTCTGGGCGACTTATTCAAATTTTTATTTGATGCAAACCTTCCTCTTGCTTTCAACATGAAATGTTCAAAAATATTTCGCAATTGGACGAACGGTATTGATATCTCACGGTAAAAAAGCTTTTTTGGTTCCTTCCGATTTTCCTCTTTTCCGGTCAACTTTTCCATATTTTCTGACCGTTTAAACCTTCCCTGTATTGACATGAATATTTCAAGACAAAAATTAGCCAAATCGGTTCATCCTTTCTCGAGTTTTAGCGAGACTAACGGAGACATTTGTTGAAATCTCTGTCTTTCGTTCCGAATTGACACATTTACTCTCATAGGTTCATAACTATCCTCCTTACCCAACTAAATACCCTATACCCTGACGGGGTGACCTGTGCAACACACTGGACTAACAATGATTCTGATGATCCTTCTTTATTACATGGAAGTCAGTGCAAATCAATGAAGACTTGCTTCCACAGCAGGATGCAGCCTAGTAGCGCTTACTATCAATACAGTGAACGAATTGCAATACTCTGTCTAATAATGACTTATAAGTGAAGTCAGATAGCACGCCGATATTCAGTCGTTGTTGGACAGAATTACAAATTATGGGTGGAGTAGCCAGAGCCAGTGGATGGCCAGAACAGGCAGAAAGTAGTATAATCGTAGTTTGTCGGGGCAAGTTGACGTTGAAGTTAACGATTCCTAAAGTTAACGATTGTTAGGCCCGGCGCACACTTGACGCAGCAGAGGCAGAGGAGAGGCAGAGGCGAGGCCTCCGTCCGTCTGTAACGCATGCTTTCAAATGGGGCAGCGCACACTAAACGCAGCCGAGGCGGAGGGCAGGCGTTTCCTCGGTCACGCCTCTGTCCGGTTGTCCGAGGCGCACAGTTTTCCTGCGCCTCTGTTCCACCTCTGTCGCAAAGTGAAATTTCAAGTTATCGGATATGCTTCGAAAAAAATTGTTTTATGTAGACGAATATAAGCTACATCCTTCTCTGTATTTGGTTTCTTTGTAACACTTTTACTTTCTGCGTAAAAAAATTAAATATACTATTTTTCGATTTGTGCGTGTTTTGCGCTAACGCAGCTTCCACAATCGATTTTGCAGAAACTACTCACTAGAAAAAAATTATTTTTCTGTATCATATAGGCAAAAGCCACCGCATGACGTTGGGGAGGTTTTCTTTTCGTTATTGTACATAGTTATTGTTATAGTAAAAACTAAAGTACAACGCCGCGCATATTTTTAAGAGTTTGCAGTGAAAAAAGTAGTCGCTTGCTAGTTTGCGTTTGCTGCGTTTTACACCATACATTACTGCGAACGAAATGTAGCTAACATATCGAAATTGTTTTTAACGGTGGAATGAGAGCTATATCTCTTTCGATTCTCGAGAAAATACGTGAGATACACGTTTGACGCGACGCGGTCGGCAGCTACGCGGCACACGCGCGGCTGTTGCCGCTGCTGTGCCGAGTGCGGAGCTGCCTCGTGTCTCCCTTCTCCGTATGCTGCCGATACAGACCCAAAGCTAGAAACGAACAACTTACTGAAATAGAAAGACACCGAGATTCATAAATCGAAGATGCTGATTGTGTATTTTTACGGTCTATAGTCTCTGGTTTCAGTAAACTTTGTGGCAAGCATGAAAGCACTATATAAGCTAAAATTCCCGTTACTACTGAATAAAAAGTTCGGCGAAACCAGAATGGACGTGCAACGATTTTTTTTTTTACCATCAGGGACCTTCTTAAATTTCTTGAAACAAAATGTCCACCCCTTCGTGGAGCTTCAGCTCACTGCTAAACCATAGATGATGCTAGGAACGTCTCTCGTCAGTATTTCTCAATCTGAATTCTATACTACGTTCAGAAATTCAACATTTGCAAAAGTATTAGCATTAGCTTCACTAATTACTAACAAATATAATGACTGCTGAAGGTAATTATCATTAGAAATGATGACAGAGACAAAATATGAATGCAATGTAATAAAATACTGCATGTACATGCACATCTGCCGTCATAGAAGAAGAAAAAAGCAAACGTCAGTATCTTAGTACTCAGGAGCATGGAAGAGCTACAAATAAAGACCTAAGTAAGGAATCACTTTGCGTGCAAATGCAGTTAAACAAGGAAACCATGGTTTGCAAAATTTTTCATATCGATATATCTTTCAATCTAAGACATAGGAAAAGCATACCAGGTGTCACCGAGAAGAAAAGAGTTTCTGATCGTATATACTGCGCCACAATCATGATTAAATATGACAGTTGTATAAAGGTTCTTTCAATTATTGAATTTGCTGTGACACTTGTTTCACTGAATTATAGAAGAAATGAAAGAAAAATAAATCTGACTTTAATTAAATTCCTAAAACATATCCCTAATTTTTCTTTAGCGGGTATGACGAGTCACACTATTTTTCTTCTGTATTAAGTCATTCTTACACAGCATGTGACTCTCTTTGAACTGTCGTCTGTTTAGTCGGAATAGCTCAAGAGCTTAAAATGACCTTCCATGGACCAGAGAAGTTCAGCATGTATTCGTCACTTTTGCCTTTGCTCAACAGACCTTTAACTGCTCTTATACTCTATCAGAACACACACACACACACACACACACGCACACACACACAAATTAAATTAACTGAGTTTTGAAGGAGATCCAGGAATTAAATCTGATTGCATGGAGAGGTTTGCAGTGGACACGCAGCACGTGCTGTTGCAAGCTGCGCTGCCCTCCTCTGCCTGCGCTGCGTCAAGTGTGCGCTGACCAGCAGAGGCCCTGCGCCTCGCCTCTGCCTCTGTTCTGCCTCTGCTGCGTCAAGTGTGCGCCGGGCCTTAACGTCTTGCCAGACCACTCTCAGCGCACGTCGATATATTGGAATTTTGTCGACCTATTGCAAGGTTTTTATTTCAAAGATATGGCAGTGACAAAATTCAGACAGGGCCACAGTGGCAAATAAATACTCTTAGCGCAACGCATTATTCTCAGGAGTCAGATCAGAAGAATATGTATGCTTTGTAAAAATAAAACTGTCAAAATACTGGAAATATAATATAAATTTGCAAGGAAAACTATTTTCAGAATTCCATTAGTAATAATAATATGCCTAGTTTTCCTACCTACCAACTACCTCATGGTTAACAGTTGATAAACTGTAATGAAATGGACTGATTATAAAATCATTATCAGTTACACTGATTAGCGTATAATACGTTTTGCTTTGATTATACCTTTTCCACAGAAGTATACGACCTTATGTGCCCATAGGTATGATTTCTGCTGAATATTTCTTTTCCATAGTAACGCATACTTATATGCTGATAAGGCAATTGTCGAATCACTTAAAAAAGGAAGGAAAAAACATTATTTGAAAGCTGACTGCAACAAATTACCGCTATATCTTTTCCCTATGGTTCCTAATAATCTGCTCATTATCAAAAACATTGGAAGATTGGAAGATGTTTCGATTTTAACATTGCAATGCAGAAATACATATGGAGTATGCTTACTTTCCAAACTTTTAGGGGGCGGAACGCACACCTTCAATCATCTCCCCCGCTCCCCCCCCCTCCCCCCCAGGCAACAGAAAAAACTTGTGATAAAACTTGCAATGAGAAATTTTTTTTTCGAAAATATTGTTCTAAAATTCAAGTTTTTTAAACCATTATATCTAAACGACAAGGTTCACTGTAAACAATAGGAATTTAGCAGTATAAGCTATGAAGACACTCCTGCTCTATCTGGATCTTGTACGATCCCGATTTTCCACGTCTTCACGATACGTTATTTCAGTGCGCCATTTGAACCATAGAATCTGATCGTAGGGTCGGGCATGAGTTGATAACAGTGCAAGACTTTTACGAAATATAACTAAGAACCATCCCGACTACACACGCGTTCAAACAAATAAAACTGCCTTCAATCGGAATTTTCGTTTTGGAACTATACTGGGGCAGACAGACTTGTGGGTCAAGCATATACCACACCTCCGCTATGCACTGGGATTTAAAAATTACCCCTCTGGAAGCTCACCTTCACTGTATCGATAATAGAAGATAAGTTCAGCGTCAACCATGTTCAAACTAGGGTGCGGGGCAGGTAAAGATTGAAAGGTCAAGAGTGCCATGGGCAAAGAGACTTTTCGAAAGGCTGGCAGTTTTCTGTCATCCGTGCTCCATACGCATAACCAATCAGCAGCCATTGTCATAAATTACAACACGGAATAGAAATACTTCGTGAAAGCACATTATACAGACGCTCAAATTCAAACACAAAAAACTTTGTCTCGTAGTAGCGACTAAATCTCCGGTTCAGAACCGATCAGTGTAAGTAATTGCGCTCGTAAAGGCTGCGAAAAATACGCAATCACCACAATTAAAATCACAGTTGAAAATAATTTTGGCTACATCGTACAGCTAGTACGCTCAATCTCCATTACAGAGTGTAAATATAAATTTCGCATTTATTGAAATTCAATATTTTAAATAAGATTTACTTATTTATTCTCACTGACACGGATGTGACATCGCCCTGCTACTACACCGCTGATGTCAGCAGTCGTAAACATAGGGCGATATGTCCTGATCACAACTTTGGGTATCAGCTCAACTTAATTCTGGTGTACGATACGTACGTTGCGATTTAACACACGTGAACTATTTCAAATCAGTAAAAGTGCAGTTAGTGAGTCCGCGAGTGGTGCTTCATGCGTAGAAGTTGGTAATGGCGCAATGAATCGTGCAGGTGAGGACGCCCGATCAGATTCCGTGTTTCATGTTATGTGAATTTGTTCTTTCTTCACATGCACTACTTTTCCGTTCAGAATTAATAATTTCTTGTAAAGTAAATTGAAATACGCGTTTCTCTCTCAAGTAATACGACGACAGTAATTTTTCCAGTGCCTTTAATACGTGAATAATGAATGTTATTAAAATTAGTGTTCACCAGATGTTGGGTAATTTGGAGGAATCCGTGTACATCGAAGTTCCGGTTCTGAACCGGAGATTCGGGCGCTACGCGCCCTCACGTACTAAAGAAAAAAATTCTTGTTTAACCTATACCTGACCTTCTCAAGGTTACGCTACAGGTCACTTTCTTAAGTGAAAGAATGTTTCGAACACACTTTTAGACTTCTCTTTAACACATTTCAAAACCAACAACAGGCCAGCGCAGCCTTAAGGTTAGGTACATAGGTTACACAAGAAGTTTTGTCTCGTAGTAGCGCCTGAATCTCCGGTTCAGAACCGCTCAGTGTAAATAATTGCGCTCCTAAAGGCTGCGAAAGTTATGCAATCACCACAATTAAAATCACTGATGAAAATAATTTTGGCTACATCGTACAGCTAGTAGACTCAATCTCCATTACAGAGTGTAAATATAAATTTCACATTTATTGAAATGTAATATTTTAATCAAGATTCTTACATCCACTACGTCGATTGTTTACAAACCGTAAAGAGAAAGCTATTTGTTATTGGCCGCGCGAATGCGACTGCTGATTTTGCTTTGTTTACCAAACGAATTACACACGCAGTTGGATTCATATAGTGTAGGTAGTACGATGGAACAACAATTCGACTTATCCGCAGCTATGGCACGGAGGGCCATAGGAAGGCTGGAGGCAGGACAAACACAGAGGGAGGTGTCTCCAACTATTGGGGTTTCACAAAGTGTAATTCCTAGCACCTGGGCGCGATTTCAGACAACAGGGACCGTTAAAAGTAGGAAGGCCACAGTCGTCCACTAGTAATATCAGCAGTAGATGACCGTTATCTCCGGTTAACAGCACGTCGAGATAGGAGGCTGAGTGCAACTAACCTGTAACGCGCTCTGCAGGCAGCAATAGGACGAGCAATATCAACAAAAACAGCAGAGGCCGTATCAACAAAAACAGCCCGAGACCGCCTTCGGCAACGTGACGTAGGCCTATGTCGTGTGTCCCATTAAAATCAAGACTCTTGTTAGCCCGCTGAAACTGGGTGGAGGAATTTGAGAATTGGAGTCGTCACGAATGGCACTGGGTTCTTCTCACGGATGTTATGACATGGCAGTGCCCCCAGGCTGATGCCACGCACTTCTATTTTATAGAGCCACACACATCGGCACATTTAAACCGCGTTCGCGTGAACGCGCGCGGGAAATATAAGCGTCAGGAAGTTTGTGACGTAGGGGTTTTTCCGCGGGGCTGGAAAGCGGAAGCCGAGTCGCGCGGGGGAAGGGAAGAGACGTGTGGACTGCCGAGGACGGCGGAGCATGGTTGCTCGTCGTGGCGTTTTCGGTAAAAACGTGGGATAGCCTTTCGCGGCTGAAGTACCGTATTTTTTTCGTATGCCTTTTGAGTTAAAGGATTCCGGTGTGTGGGCTAAAGTGCGAGGTTGCGTGGGGGCTCGAGTCACAAAAACATTTTTATAACTTTAAACACGTGCAGTGTCATAGAAAAATTAAACTTACTTAAAACAACATCCGTGTGGTGAACATTATTTTTTCGCAACTCGCCCTGTACGCCCATAAATGTCGCACGTGGACGGAACAGCACCAAAGCGGGAATCATTTATTGCCATCCCCTAAACGACCACAAAACATTTTTCCACCAGAAAGAGGGAAAAGCATGTTCCGCCCCATCGCATATGGGGATCGTCCATTTCGTGAAACAGTGTGTAGTGTGTACTGAGACATGTTCCGGCTCGTCCATTTTGCGAAACAGTGTGTAGTGTGTACTGGAGACACGTTCCGGCTCGTCCATTTCGCGAAACAGTGTGTAGTGTGTACTGAGACACGTTCCGACTCGTCCATTTCGTGAAATAGTGAGTTCCGGCTTGCCCATTTGAAGTGAGAAGTACGTCGCGGCTCGTTCATTTCGAGTGCGAAGTACATTCTGACTTGCGTGTTGAAGAAAATTTCAGCGGCAGTGAGTGTGCGGCAGCCCGCAACAGCGTAACCGGGAGACGCGGCGGCAACAGCCGGTAAATTCAAGACAGACATTGGCGCGGCAGGATGCGGCGCGGCAGAGGTGGCGCATGACAGCGGCGATTTCAGCATCGGCAGCTCAGCACGAAAACACGCCGCAATTACGCAGTGGAGTTGCAGCACAGACAAAAAGATAAGTGTCGCAGCAGGCTTTTGTTTTGTTGATTTCAGTTCTCTTGTCCCCAGCCATGAGTACCGAAACTGATAGGGTTTTAAGTGATAATGAATCCTTAGAGAATGGTAGTGGGTTTGAGGCCCCAACGCAAACTAAGGCAGATGAAATGAAAGCAATGATGGGTTGGATGATAACGGAATTTAAAAATACTGTAGGGGGCCTGGAAACAAAAATGGGAAATTCAATTATAAGTATAAAATCTGAAATGGGGAATTCAATTGCTGAAATGGGAAACTCAATAAAAAATTCAGTGGGTGTTTTAAAAAATGAAATAATCTCGGACTTTGACAAAAGATTAGAAGATTTGACTGAAAAATTTAAAGTTAGAGAAAAGGATCTGAATGCCAGAATTGGTGCTGTTGAGACTAAGATGAATGACAGGATAGAATCAGGAAAACAGATTTGTGAAATCAGGAATGAGGACACTAGGCAGGCTTTAATTGAAATAAACAAAAGGATTGTGGCTGGTGTTGATGAAACTAAGACAAGTTTGGAAAATACAAAAAGTTTTTTAAGAAAGGAAATAGAACAGGTAGTAGCTGTAAATAAATGTAGTATAGAAAAGGTGAATAGTAGGATGGCTGATTTAGAATTGTGCTCTGCATCTGCAAATACTGGCTGGTTTGGGATGCAGATACCAAGCTGTAAAACTTTTTCAGGGGAAAGTAACTACCATGTAGTAGATTTTATTGCAGCATGCAAAGATCAATTCCTGCCTGGAATGACTGATAATTGCAAAATAGAATACATCAAAATAATGTTAGAAGGTCCTGCACAGACGTGGGCTAACCAATGTGCTGAGAAATTCGTTTCCTTTGAAGTTTTTGAAAAGCTAATTTTAGATAAGTACTGGAGCCAGGCTAAACAAGTCAGGTTACAAAATGAATTCTTAAATGGAGTTGCTTACAAGGGGGATAAACAGACTATGAAGGAATTCTGTCAGGAAGAGTTAAGGAAACTGGTGCACTTAGATAGACCATTAGGAGCTCTTACTGAAATATACACTCTTTGCCGGAGGTTGCCACAGAATTTAAATTTGCAACTTATACACTGCCCTACTGACTCTACTGAAAAATTTCTAGATTTTATAGAAAAACTAGATCATGCAATGGCATATGAACCTAGACTTGGGGAGCCTCAACATATAGCTAACCAAAGGGAACATAATGATGATAGGAATACCAGACATTGGGGAAATAAGCAGCATGACCACCACCAAGAAAGAAACATAAATGAAAACCGGAGAAATAATAGGGGTAGATGGAATGGTGACAATAGGAATTGGAGAGATTCATGGGGAAGAAATAACAGGGATGATCAAAGGTTAACACAGGAAAATGGAGAAATAAGAAGGGAACAAAGTAGAAATGAACAACGCAGACAACGTTCAGAAAACTAAAATTTGTTCCAAATGGGGTCCGATTTGGGACGTGATACAAGGTACGAAATAGGACCGAGAGAAGAATAAATAATTACAAGCCAGATAGCAGGGGATCAGATAGGAATAACTATGACCAGAATAGAGAGAAAAGGGAAGAAAGAATATGTAATATGGATGCAATATTGGGCAATGAAGAAATGGTTGGGGGATGGTTTACACAGCATGATGAAAGAAATGCAAATAAGAGAAGAAATCATAAAAATCCAAGTGAAGATTGTAATGTGGGAGATTTGTTTAGTGAAAGAGTAAGTAGTGGGAGAGATGTTGAAGAAAACAGCATTGGTTTGGCTTCTGTATTAGGTGAATCAGGTTTGCATGTGGAGCATAAATGTGTGATTGAATGTAAGAGTATGCCAAGTGGATGTGTGAATGGTAGCAAAAGTGTCTTTGAACTAGATGAGACAAAATCAAATATTAATATGTGCGAAAAAAATATGGGTATTCCAAAGTTTAAAGCAATCACTAATGACAGTGTAATAAGAGCTGTATCTGGTTTGGTGCATGTTGATGATGTGTGGTTTGATGATGTAAATGTAAATAAGAATGTACAAGCACCTATAATTAATGAAGATTGGGAACAGGGTGACAAGAGTCAATTTAAAGGCTGGGTGAAGAAGGTCAATTGGATTAGGAAATGGACACCAGATGATTGGGCAATTCATAAATATGACTATATAAAAAGATTAGGAGAGCAATGTGGGAAAAATGAGACATATTACAATGTTCTTAAAGAAATATTTGGAGGGGATCCAGAATTTGATGAATTGAGGGGACAAAGCATATTCTCATTGGGAAGTAGTAAAATGACTGGTGAACATGACTCTGTAAATGAGGGATCTAGTGATGAACAAGAAATAGGGGATGGCATACAAACTTTTGTCATCTATAATAGTGAACAGTATGAGGGTATGAAAGAGGGTGGAATGAATGCAAGGTGGATGGAGAAAGAGGAGCGTGAATATACAGCTAGTGATTGGATCCAATTTTTAACTTATAGAAAGAATGTAGAACCAAAGGAATGGGAAAAGGACAAGTTTGGTTTTGCAAGAAAGATAGCAATGCTAAATGCTAGGAATCCAGAATTCAAAGAGGTGTTTGAAAAAGTATTTGCAGGTGATGATAACATAGAACCATATAGCCCTAGTAGTGAGAGTCATGTATGCGACATGGTAAAGTACTGCATACATGAGATAGAAGACGACCTGTTAGCAGAGACTCTATTAGAGAAAAATGTGATTGAATATGTGCAGCCAATCATAAATGTCACTGTTGGAGGGGTATGTGAAAATGCACTGATTGATACTGGGAGCTCTATTAGTGGCATTGCAGAAGACTTTTACAATCAGATTAGGACCACAGGAACAGTTATATTTCCAGTCAAAGGGGTAAGAATAAAAAATGCAACTGGAACTTACAGCAAGCCAGTGAGTAAGGAGGTTGTATTAGATGTAAATATAGGAGGGAAAACGTTTAGTCATGTTTTTCTGGTAATAAGAAATCTCTGTCTAAATCTTGTGTTAGGAAATGATTTCCTGTGTAAAAATGGAGCTTGCATTGATTGTAAGGATCAGATGCTGGAACTCCATTCTGGAGGATGCATGAAAATGGTTAAATTTAGAAGTGCAAGTAATGATAAGGATTTAGTGGCATGTCTGCACATAGCCAAATGTACAATGGATGAGGCAGAGGTCGAGGAAGTGCTATGAAGGAAGGTAAGCAATACTAAGGGAATTTATGATCATGCAAAGGGGGAGCCGTATTATTTACTGACAGACAATAAGAAGGTATTTTCCGAAAAGCCAGGTAAGGTACAAAAATTTAAATATTCAGTAAGGGTAAAACCACATGAGCCTAGTATTGTGAGGAAAGGTATGGGGTAAAGCAGTCTCAGAGTATGATCAGTGTATATAGTAGGGTAGGAATTTATGTAAATTTATTTTTGTAACTTTATTATATATCTGTGATTAATTTATGTGAAGCAGTAAGGACAGGGTTTAAAATTCAGATGTGGTGAAAATATGCACATAAAGGAGTAGATTATGTTATAAAATACACATGTGAACTGAAGATTTTGAGTTTTACATGTTGGCACTAGAACTGTGGATGTCGTTTTTCTAATTAGTCCCAGATTAGGATTAGGCAGTGCAATTAGTTTGGAATAGGTGAGAATAATGTGGAAATGCACAATATATATATATATATATATATATATATATATATATATTTATTTTTTTTTTTTTTGGTGCATTGGGGGTAGAGAAATGTTTGTATAGGGATATTGTGCATCCAAAAGATCATGTTGTGTGTAAGTAGGAAATTCTGTGTGTATCATATCAAAGTCTCAAAATTTGCAGAAGGGATGTAAGATTATAAAAACAAAATAAAATATATATTTTCTGATATGAAAGATAATTAAATGAATTGAATAGTTTGTCAGAAGTACAAAAAAAAAAAAAAAAAAAAAAAAAAAAAAAAAAAAAAAAAAAAAAAAAAAAAGTTTTCTTATGAGTTGATTTTGTGAGATGGGAATTTGGCTACAGTATTAGATTACAATCTCTAAATCCACATACAAATGACAATAACCATGCCACATCTTGAGTTTATTTTCATTGGAGCGGCCTGAGGGATATAAAATAAAAGAACAATGATTTCAACTTTTTTGTGTAACTGTATGAAGTTCTGTTTTGATTGTGCTAAATCTGGATAGCAGAGGGGTGGGGTGTGAATCTGATGGATCCCTGGTATAATATATTTGCCAAAAGAAAAATCATTTGTATTCCTTATTGTTTTTTCTCTCTCTCCCTTTCATTGCTTTCATGCCAGCTGAGAGGACAAGAGAGCTAAAATCATTGCCAGTAGCCTGAGCTGCACCGGCTTACAAACTGAAAAAGACAGAAGTGTAAGGACCAGTGCCCAAATACTGAAGTGCAACACAAGGGATGTTGGAAGTGAAACTTTTCAGTGCAACGGGAAGTGTATATTTAAAATTATGGTATTCATTCCATAATGAGAAAATGACATGGGGTATACCCATCAATATTAGTGATTTTTTTGTATATCCTTGTTGATGTGTGTAACATAGACAGAATTTTAAACATGTACAAATTAACCAAATTTAATTTTTGTCTCTAGTTGTAAGATTTTTTTGTATTGTATTTTGTTATTTTTGTTTGAGGGATATATTTGTGTTATGTTTTGGTGCTACTTGCGACATCCTACACTATGTTTGGATGTCGCAAGTGGGGGTATTATGACATGACAGTGCCCCCAGGCTGATGCCACACACTTCTATTTTATAGAGCCACACACATCGGCACATTTAAACCGCGTGCGCGTGAACGCGCGCGGGAAATGTAAGTGTCGGGAAGTTAGTGACGTAGGGGTTTTTCCACGGGACTGGAAAACGGAAGCCGAGTCGCGCGGGGGAAGGGAAGAGTCGCGTGGACTGCCGAGGACGGCGGAGCATGGTTGCTCGTCGTGGCGTTTTCGGTAAAAACGTGGGATAGCCTTTCGCAGCTGAAGTACCGTATTTTTTCGTATGCCTTTTGAGTTAAAGGATTCCGGTGTGTGGGCTAAAGTGCGAGGTTGCGTGGGGGCTCGAGTCACAAAAACATTTTTATAACTTTAAACACGTGCAGTATCATAGAAAAATTAAACTTATTTAAAACAACATCCGTGTGGTGAACATTATTTTTTCGCAACTCGCCCTGTACGCCCATAAATGTCGCACGTGGACGGAACAGCACCAAAGCGGGAATCATTTATTGCCATCCCCTAAACGACCACAAAACATTTTTCCACCAGAAAGAGGGAAAAGCATGTTCCGCCCCGTCGCAATGTGTTCAGCCGGATAATCATCGTTCCTACATCTGGAGAAAATGTGGAATAATCCCGCTTATGTACAGGAAACCGTATCTTGGTGGTGGACAAATAGCATAGACAGAAGTGACTATAGACGGGTGTACGGACCTCTATGTCGTTGAAAATAACGCTTTGTCTGCTCAGAGGTATAGACCTTTCGTTGTGCCCTACACTGGTGCCATTATGAGACTGGTTCCTCTGATGGACGATAACGTTCGTCCCCAAAGAGCTGCACTGACGGACTAGATACTTAAAGCTGAGGGACTTGATAGAATGGAGTGGCCGGCTTGTTCACCGGAGCAGGTGTGGGACGCACTTGGCAGAAGCATTGCCACGAGACCAGCGCCTCCCAAAACGGTTGCACTGCTGGATGTTACACTCATGGAGGAATGCCCAAATATCTCCCAACAGATGACTGATGAACTCATACTGTCCTTGCCACGCAGATGTTCAACTGTGCTGGCCTTCCGAGGTTATCACATACCATATTAGAGAGAAACGAGAAAAACATTTCACTATAATGCCAGCCCTATGGTGCCTCGTTCTAAACAAACGCCACGTAAACCTCAAGTAAAGAATTGTGTACTGTAACACACAGAAATTACAGTTGTAGTCAATATTTGAATATACGTGTCGATATGTATATTGCGTATCTCACCTGGTCCCCTAATTGTTTTAAGCAGTGTAGCTCTGGTCATATGTGGGTTAAGTTTCTCCTTATTTCTACAGTAACTTTAGCAGATGAGCTCGTCCTCTACAGGATGATGAAAACTAATCTTGCTTCCCATGTAAACAGCTACTTAGTAACTATACAGGATGAATAGTGAAATTCGCACACTCGGACTTCGCAGCGCGATTCCTCTCCTGCCAACAATGAAAAATATCTCCCACAAAATTTCATCCTGCGCACATTTCCGCCAGTAAATGGACGTAGCCGGCCGCGGTGTCCGAGGTGACTGAGGCGCTCCAGTCACGGTCAGCACGGCCACTACGGTCGGGGGTTCGAATCCCCCCTCGGGCATGGATATTTGTGCCGTCCTAGTTCGTATGTAGTTCATAAGTAGTTTGTAAGTTTAGGGACTGATAGCCCCGTAGTTAAGTCCCATAAGCTTTACAAACATTTGAACATTTGAAATGGACGTATATGGCTGTGTGTTCCATACGTCAGCGTGTTTCATAATTACACCAACAAACCTGTAAGGGATGTATTAGGCGCCTTTAGGAAAAAAATGAGCATGGAAAACCATGCCCGGAAACGCCATTCAACAACGCTACAAGAGTCCAAGTTATAGGCACCAACTCTTGCCGCTAGACATACCCTCCAGCAACTTCGACACTGTGTAGCGTCCTTGGATGACGTTTCCGGGCATGGGTTTCTATGCTCACTTTGTTCCTCAAGACACCACCCACATCCCCTTGAAGTTTGTTTTTGTAGTATAGTAATTCTGAAACACACTGACGTATGGGACACACAGCCATCTCAATCTTAAACGTCCATTTACTGCAGGAAATATGCGCAGGACGAAATTTTGTGACAGTAAATTATTTTTATTCCAAGCATATGAGGAATCGCGCTGCGAAGCCCGAGTACGCGAATGTAGATTCACCCTGTATGACTGGAAGTTAAGTGCACAGCAGGAGCACCTTAGCCTGTGTTGGGGAGCGGGGCGCTCACCTAGCGACAGCGTGTCGTCCTCGTGCACCTCCGGCGCGGCCACCTTGCCCGGGCCCGACTGCTCGGTGATGAGGAACTGCACGTGGTCGCACTCCTCCTTGGTGCGCAGGATCTGCACGTCCACCTCCGTGCCGTGCAGCTTGCTGGCCACCGTCTGGAAGAACACGACCCCAAAGGATGCACTGGTTATTGAACGTCTCCGGAAACACAACTATAAAACAGGACCAACTAGTATGTTTTTGTGAATAGCACAAAGCTGAACCGAATAAATATATGAAATAAATCGCAATTTGCCATCATTTATGGCTTCACTGTACTAGGTTTAGATGGAATTCTACAGTGCGGCGAATGAAAATTTGTGCCCGGCCGGGATTCGAACCTGGGATCTCCTGCTTACTAGGCAGACGCGTTGACCACTCTGCCACCGAGGACACAGTAACCAGCCCGACAGCAGAAGACTCTTCCCTGCACGTCTCCCGCCACATCCAAATCTCCATTCGCCACGCTGTCTCCTTCCTATTACCACAGCCTACTTGATCTGTAATGCTCGCAGCCACAATACTGTATTCCCGCATCAGGGAGAACAGACCACGAGGTATCAAGACACAATTAAATGTCGTCAGAAGCCCTGACGCCGGGAATACAGTATTGTGGCTACGAGCATTACAGATCAAATAGGCTGTGGTAATAGGAAGGAGACAGCGTGGCGAATGGAGATTTGGGTGTGGCGGGAGACGTGCAGGGAAGAGTCCTCTGCTGTCGGGCTGGTTACTGTGTCCTCAGTGGTGGAGTGGTCAACGCGTTCAACACGTCTGTCTAGCAGGAGATCCCGGGTTCGAATTTTTTCGCCGCACTGTGGTATTCAATCTAAACCTAATACAGTGAAGCCATAACTGATCGCAAATTGCGATTTATTTCATTCATTGAATGCTGTAATGTCGTCAAAAATATATAATCGAATAAATATAATCTCTGTAAGAGACGGATTTAAAACGAGCAGCTCCACAACGAGTTTTAGGAAATTGCAGTATAAATTGCTTTATGGTGACAAATTACAGTGATGATATATTTATGGGTATTTATTAGCAGTAGCGAATTTCTACAAAAATATTCAAATGTACCATCAGACTTTATTCCATGGTGGAATTTGTGCTCCACGACTGTATTTGACGTGTGGAAATTTTTCAGCAATCAGTAGTACAAATATTTATTTATTTGCAGATCTAGATTTCGACCAGTGTATGGTCATTAACAGTGCTAAAATAAGTACAAAAGAACCAGTTAAAATAAAATACATGTCACGTTATAAGCCAATAGTACAAGTTTCTGTTAAAGTCAATGATAAAAAACATACCTTAAAAACAATTAAAATACTTAAAACATCACGACCTCCACGTTGACAATTATCCAATATGTTGAAAATGCTTTATTATTTCAAATACGTTCAAATGTTTGAAAAGCTTATGGGACTTAACTGCGGGGACATCAGTCCCTAAACTTACAAACTACTTATAAATTACCTTATACTAAAGACAAACTTTCATGCCCGAGGGAGGATTCGAACCACCGACATGGGACGGCCTCACGCATCGGAGCATAGTGCCTAAATGCGCTCGGCCATTCCGCTGCGGCAGCGTATTTCTCACAGCTTCAGTGTAAAAGTTATGGATGCCCTACAAAATGGTGAAAATTTGTGCCGGGGCGGGATTCCAACCCTCTTTTCGCGTGCGGTCGCCTTACCATTAGGCTATCCGAACGCTACTCCAGAACCGACCCACACTTCGTATGCCACGACTACACATATGAGTTAATTACATTCATCCCTTCACACTCCCGTACCAGAGAGAATGGAAAAAAACGACCATTGCCTTACGCTGTTATCATCATTGCCTCTCTTAGGCATTTCTAAAATTACTGTATGGTGGCGGATGAATGTAGTCGACTTATGATTGCAGTGTGGCATAGTTTGTGGCTTATTCTGTACTCGCCACTCTGCCTTCAAGATCCGAGCACTTACAGAGGGCCGGCCGCGGTGGCCGAGGGAAATGAGGCGCTCCAGTCAAGGTCCGCACGGCCACTACGGTCGGGGGTTCGAATCCCCCCTCGGGCATGGATATTTGTGCCGTCCTTAGTCTTAGGTAGTTTGTAAGCTTAGGTACTGATAACCCCGTAGTTAAGTCCCATAAGATCTACAAACATTTGAACATTTGAACTTACAGAGGTTGGAGTAGTTGGGAGCTCCAACGTTAGGCGGGTGATGGAGTCCCTTAGAAAAATGGCTGCTAGGGAGGGGAAGAAGTCCAATGTGCACTCCGTGTGCATACCGGGAGGAGTCATTCCAGATGTGGGTCCTTCCGGATGCCATGAAGAGCACAGGGTGCAGCCAGCTGCTATTGGTGGCTCATGTTTGGACCAATGATGTGTGTCGCTTTGGATCGGAAGAGATCCTCTCTAGTTTTGAGCGGCTATCAGAAGTGGTTAACACTGCCAGTCTTGCTTGCAAGATGAAAGCGGAGCTCAACATCTGCAGCATTGTCGACAAGACTGACTGCGGACCTTTGGTTCAGAGCCGAGTGGAGGGTCTGAAACAGAGGCTCAGACGGTTCTGCGACCGTGTGGGCTGCAGATTCCTCGACTTGCGCCAAATGGTGGTGGGTTTTCGGGTTCCGCTAAATATGTAAGGAGTGTCTTATACTCAGGAAGCGGTTACACGGGTAGCTGGGACTGTGTGGCGTGGACTGGGCGGTTTTTTAGGTTAGAGGGCCTAGGGAATACACAAAATGGGTTTTAGTCTCAAAGGGGCCAGGTCAGACACAGGAAGAAAGCAGATCTAGAAACCATTTGTACAACAATTGTAAACTGTCGTAGCTGTATTGGTAAAGTTCCAGAGTTCCAAGCGCTGATAGAATGTACTAAAGCACAAATCGTTATAGGTTCTGAAAGCTGGCTGACGCCTAAGTTCGGCCGAAATTTTTTCAAAGGGCCAACTGGTCTTCAGAAAGGATAGAATAAATAAAAAAGGGGGTGGCGTGTTTATTGCTGTTACAAACGGTTTATCCTACAGCGAAATTGAGGCAGATAATTCCTGTGAGTTGGTGTGGGTAGAGGTTATACCTGACAACCGGAATAAATTAATAATTGGATCTTTTTATCGGCCCACTGACTCAGACCATGCAGTTGCCGAAATGTTCGAAGAAAGCTTGAATCACATTTCAAATAGGTATGCGAAGCATACTATTATAATCGGTGGCGACTTTAATTTACCCTCGATATGTTGGCATAATTACGTATTCAAAATCGGCGGAAATATAAAACATCGTCCGAACTAGTTCTGAAAGCTTTTTCTGAAAACTACTTCGAACAGTTAGTTCATGAAGCCACTAGAATAGTAAGTGGTTGTAAAAATACCCTTGATCTCCTAGCAACAAATAATCCTGAGCTAGAAAAGATCATCAAAAGAGATACAGGGATTAGCGAACATCGAGTTGTAGTAGCGAGACTGAATGTCGAAATTCCCAAATGCACCAAAAATAAACGAAAAATATATCTAATCAATAAATCAGATAAAAATTCGCTTCACGCTTCTTTGAGTGATAGTCTCCAGTCTTTCAAAACTAAAAATGCGAATGTAGATCAGTTGTGGCTTACTTTCAAAGACATAATATCAGTAGCAATCGCGAGATTTATACCAAATAAATTAATAAAAGAGGGGGCTACCCCCCATGGTACACAAAACAGGTCATATCACTGTTGCAGAAACAAAGGAAAACGCATGAAAAATTTAAAAAGACACAGAATCGACAAGACTGGCAATAGCTCCGTACTTAGCTATAATTTACAACCGATCACTCAGCGAAAGATCCGTACCCAAAGACTGGAAAGTTACCTAAGTTACTCCAATATTCAAGAAAGGAAATAGTAGTGATCCCCAAAATTACAGGCCAATCTCATTGACGTCGATTTACAGTAGGATTTTGGAACACATACTTTGTTCGAATGTTATGAACTACCTCGAAGAGAACGACCTATTAACCGTCAACAGTAGTCAAAATTACCCTTTTACACATTCATTATATCTGGCTAATCAACCTCTTCAGGTGATGTCACTGATGCACACCTTTACTATAGTGTTACCCTCGACTAGTCTTATCAAATGTTTTCGCCAACAGTTCACAGCGAGTTTCAGAAAGATGTTTTCAAAAATTTCGATGTTTTAAAACATGCAATTCTGAAGTTTTGGCGTGTGGAGAATACGAGAAATCTGAAATAATTTTTTCCCCAGCGGTTCGAAGTGTATGACCTTAATCTTTAGTAGCAATCCTTCGGTCCACTGACGCTATGCTGTTGCAGCGAAAAGAAGACTGTAAACACACGTATACAGTGGTCTACCAGAGCAAGTGCACAAGAAATTGTGTATGTGCTGCAAACACACAGCTAGTCAACGTGAGTCAGTGTATCGTTGACTGCTTACCGTAACAAACGGACTGTGGATACTTTCTGGCTTCATGGAAGGTAACTAAACCTCTTGAAAACTTACTGATATCCTTTTGTGCTGTGGAATCTCGAGGGACAAGAGATTGAAAAAAAAGTAATTACCCAATACAAGAGAGAAGTCACGTCTCTACATACTTCTTTTCGCATACAGGAATAAGTCATTGGGTAACTATCGAAGTGAAAGGAGATCACTTTCTTCTCCTAAAGGAACTTTATTTCAAAGTTCTGTCTACAGGTTCCATATACCAGAATGTTCAAAATTTCATCCCATACAATCAAAATGTAATAATCCACATTCCAAAGAAAGCAGGCGTAGTCAGGCGTGAAAATAACAGAAACATCAGTTTAATAAGTCATGGTTTTAAAATTTTAACACTAGTTATTTACAGAAAGATGTAAAGGCTGATAGATGCTGACCTCGGCGAAGATCAGTTCGGATTCAGGAGGAATCTAGGAACACTCTAGGCAATACTCATATTACGACTTATCTTACAAGATACATTAAGGAAAGACAAACATTCATCTCTAGCTTTTGTAGACTTGGAGAAAGCTTTTGACAATGTTGATATTCTGAAGTTAGCAGGGGTGAAATATAGGGAACGGAACGTAATATATAACTAGTACATTAACCAAACAGCCGTTATTAGAAATGAAGGGCATGAATGGGGCGCAGTGGTTTGGAAGGGAGTAAGACGGAGCTGTAATCTTTTTACAATGTTATTTAAACTGTATATTGAGCAAACTGTGAAGGAAAGCAGAGAAAAATTTGAAGGAACTAGAGTTCAGGGTGAAGAAATAAAGCCGCGGTGGAGCGACCGAGCGCATTGAGGCGCTATGCTCCGATGTGCGAGGCCGTTCCCCGTAGGAGGTTTGAATCCCCCCTCGGGCATGGATGTTTGTGCTGTTTTAGTATAAGTTAGTTCATAAGTAGTTTGTAAGTTTAGGGTCTGATGACCCCGCAGTTAAGTCCCATAAACTTAACAACATTTGAACATTTTGAACATTTGAAGAAATAAAACATTGCGTTTTGCTGATGACATTGTAATTCAGTCAGAGACAGAAAAGGACCTGGAAGAACAAATGAAGAGTATGGACAGTATGATGAACATTAACGACAACAAAACAAGGGTGACGGAATGCAGTCTTAGAAAATCAGGCAATACTGAAGGAATTAGATTAGGTAACGAAACAATGAAGGTAGTAGATGAGTATTGTTACTTGGGCAATAAAATAACATACGAAAGTCGCAGTACAGAAGGTATAAAATGCAGAATTTCAATGACAAGAAAAACATTTTTGAAGAAGAGAAATTTGCTAACATCTAATATTAATTTAAGTGTAAAGAAGTCTTTTCTGAAGGAGTGTTGCTTCGCACAGAATTGAAACGTGGTCGATAAATAGTTCAATCAGGAAGAGGATAGAAGATTTTGAAATGTGGTGCTACATAAGAATGCTGAATGTTAGGTGGGTAGACCACGTAACTAATGAAGAGGTACTGAACAATATTAGGGTAAAAAGGAATTTTTGGCATACCTTTACCAAGAGAAGGAATCGTGAATTAGGCATTGAGTGTGTGGGGAAAAAATCGCAGAGGGAGACCAAGAGACAATACAGTAAGGAGATTGAGATGGATGAGAGTTGAGTTCTTACGAGGAGATAAAGAGGCTTACTCACGACAGAGTATGGTGCAGAGGTGCATCAAACTAGTCTCCAGACTGAAGAACACAACACAACAGTCTCTCAATTTTCCTAAACGTCATCCTGATATACTTTACATGGAAGTGAGCGTAACTGATGACATTAAGCTTCTAATCATTATAGCCTGCAACTCATTATAGACTTACATGGCACAACTCTTCACAGTCTTTAATGGGGCAAAAGTACATGACAGTGTTGATAGTGATCCTCCCTTGGGATGGAGTCATTAAGGTCGATGGCTTCATCCCTCTTATATGAAAGGAGCAGGCTCCCTGCCAATAGCAGATTTAATCATTTCTGACTGCAGTTAATTGGCAGTCTTCACAATAAGCTATATAAAAATATAGGCAGCTGCCACTTCAAAACAGATCGTGCAAGCGAACGGCAATCCATCTCCCCTGTCTGCCTACTACTTGATCCAGCGCTCATTTGTTGATTGATAACCTGTGGCTAAACATAGTCTTTTATTAAAACTTCAAAAGTTCAATTTGTCAAATGCTTGTTAAGCTTAAGGAACTTAACTGCGGGGTAATCAGTCCCTAAACTTACAAAATACTTATGAAGCACCTTATACTAAAGCCGATATAAACATCCATGCCCGAGGGGGAGATTCGAACCCCCCGACCGTAGCGGCCGTGCAGACTGTGACTGGCGCACCGAAGACCGCTCGGCCACTGCGGCCGAGTAATAAAACTTCCATTAAGCGGGGGTGGTGGCCGTAATGATCAGCACGGAACCTGGCGTGCCATTTCACAGCGATATTTCCTCAGTCTTGCTGCTCGGCACATATTCTTCGTTTTGCGGCGGATATCTGTCTGTTTTTGTCCTTCAGAAGCCAATAAAAGAATAACAGTACGTTTTATCCGTTTCGACACATCTGTTTATCGCATAATAGTTCACGCGCGTCGAAAAAATGGCGGTTGCCACTCTAATTCATTGGCAGCATGACTTTACTTGTATGCCTGCATGGAATCGCATTACATTGCATATAAGCTGTACCGACGCAATCCTTTGAAAGATTTTGATGGCTTCGTACACTACTATTCGAGACGATAAAGATATAATTTTACAAATATATTTGGCTGTTATTCGGGGTCACTTCAGAATCCCTGAAGGGTGGACAGCCGCGCGGGTATGGCCGTGCTGTCAGAAGTGTCACGTTGCGCGGCTGCTCGTGTCGGAGGTTCGAGTCCTCCCTCGGCTATCGGTATCTATGTGTCGTCCTTATTAAAAATTAAAATCTTTGTTACATACTCTTTAAAACAATGATTGATTCACATATTCGTATATTTTTCATCCTGCAGTACTTTTCTCATTTGTTCTGTGTTTTCTCCATGGCTTTACTCATTTTCTAAATGATTATGACGTTAGAGCGCCTACTTGTTGGAAGTAGCTTAGTCCATATGGGACATCTAGTAGAAACTTTACATGTGAGTTACCTGTTGGGAACACCTAGCTGGAGGAAACGGCAGAGTTTGTTGAGCGCAGCAGCAGCAGACAGCTGGGATTTGGCTCTCCGGCCGTAATGTGGCGGTCGTAGCCTCAGGGACTGGACTGCGGAGACGTGCTGGGCTCCAACTCAAAGTGCGGTGTCGCCAGAAGGTGTCTCCCGGGCAGTGACCTGTCCTCTCACTGCTGCCACCAGGGAGCTGTTCGAAAGTCTGGCTCACTTCCCCACCGACTACCGTCAATTACGTCTTTCTTACAGACGCTGGTAAAAGTTCGGGGAGGGACGGAGACTTAGGAAATAAGTGTTCCCTTGAGACAGCGATATTCTAAAGGGTGCACTTTCAAGCAAGAGCGTAGCAGCAGTTTTGCAAGGAGTGCGGCCAAACTCAGTGTCAACTACGTACGGATGAACGAAAAGTTTGCTACTTCTTCCGACACATTATCTAATTTTTTTTAGGACCTCGGTATGCTGTTCAGTAACGAAGCACTGTATACGAGAGTTGTGCTGCTAGGTAAGGTTGTAGTGGCTGAACATTGTGTTTCCGGTGACCATTCTATAGAACACGGGAGAGTCGCGATACTGGCCACAACTTCATCCTACTACTCAGCGGTCAACGAAGCTGAGAAAATATGATTATTAGACATCTTGCTCAAAATAGTGTATTTTTTCTCTAGCATTACTCATGAGGCGCATCTCTGGTACCTTTACCTTTCCTAGAGCCCAATTGATCGTGATATATCCTCAATTTTCTTTACCGTTCTCCTAACATATAGTTCCCATCAGTAGCTTCAATACATAATCAGTTAAGCTTAGTGTTCCGTAGTTCCCATATTTATCTTCCCTAGCTATCTTCGGAATTGTCTACATGACATTTTTTTCTGTAAGTCTGATGGTACGTCGCCAGCCTCTATTCACAATTCTGAATAGTCATTTGGTTCCCAGTTCCCCCCGGTGCTTTTAAAAATAGTCATGGAATATTATTTATACATTCTGCCTTATTTGATTTCAAGTCTTCCAGTGCTCTTTTAAATTCTGACTAAAGTTCTGCATCACCTGTGTCTTCCACATCAATACTCGTTTCCTCTTAGAGCACATCATCCGACGAGTCTGCCCGTTCATTAAGGCTTTCCGTGTATTCTTCCCATCTATCCGCTGTGTACTCTGCGTTTAACCGTGGCAGTCCCATTGCAGTCTTAATGTTATCACCATTGCTTCCATGATAACTGAAGTGTTTTAAATTTTTTTTAAATTTTCTGTATGCTGAGTGACTGCTTCTTCACATTTTCCTGCAGCCTTTTCACCTTAGCTTCCCCACACTTTGTATTTATTCGTATTTCATCCTAAGTGACTCGCATTTCTGAATTCTCAATTACCTCTGATCATGTCTGTACTTCCATCTTTCATCAATGACGTGAATTACTTCTTATGTTACACACGGCCTCTTTCAGTTACCTAACTCGTACCTATATTTGTCTTTCCAACGTTTGTGAGTGCCTCTTTAACTGAACTGCCTACTCTGGTATTTCTCACAGCACTATCGATATCTGTAGCGGAGTTCGGTACGCTTTTATCTCATTTACTACGAAACTGTTCTTTTTTCCTAGGCCTATGTCTTGAATCTACGTCTCCTTTTCATCATTGCCCAACTGTCATCTGAATCGGCTGATGACTACGCATTGGAATCGAATAACTGATTTCGTTATTTCTTTATGAGCATGTTGTAATCTAATTGGATCCTCTTAGTGTCTCCGTGAATTTTCCCACCTCTTGTAGTGCTTGCAAATTGTTTCCGCTATTATCATCTGAAACTTAAAACAGAACTAGATTAGTCTTTGTCCTAGTTCATTCCTACTGCCAAGCCAATATTCCCCCAGAAACCATCCTCCTATTCCTCCACTTATAACCGTGTTGCAATCTCCCACAATTACCACATTACCTCGTCTATATCCTCATATACTTTCTCTAAATATTCTGCTCGTGATGTCGGCATTTGTGTTCGTTTTGATTTGCTGTATAATATGACGGGAATAGGTTTTTACAGGACAGAGTAGCATGGATATCTGCATCAAACCAGTCTACGAACTGTAGACCACAACGACAACAGGCTTGTCAGAGAACTACTGAGAATGGTAGATTCTTTCCTCTACTCTCATAACCCTATCCTACGTAACCAGTTCAGTTTCTGGCGATATTCCTTGATTTTCGTCTCGTCACAGATCCTTATCATCTTTTGGCATTTTATTCCACGGACGATAGACGTATAGATTGAGCCTTTGCATTTACCTTTTCAGAGTTTCTAACTTCCATGGTATCTTCAAACTTTTGACATTCTATGATTCGACTCGTGCAATATTATCACTTGATAGGTTATTCACTATTTTTCTAAGGGTAACCTCCACCTTGGTAGTCACACCATGTATTTCCGAATGGGGGGAAATGGTGTAATAATCATGACACTTTTTCAGTTGCAGAAGAAATGTTCTGTAGATGGCCATTTTTAACGCAGTGTTTTCCATTATCTCGCTGTATCCCCTTACCGTTGATCGTTGCTCATACTGCTCATACTGCACCGCCTTTATGGTGCAGTTTCTCACCCCAAGGGCAAGAGTGTGTCCTGAACATTGGTCCCCTCCTATTGCGAAGCCATTGGCACAACGAGGTTCACTTCTGTTTCCGGAAGTCAGGGGACGCCGTTAATGATGAATTTTATTCGGAATTTAAGCAGTGGCTGAATTCGATCCTGGGACCGAGCACGTTTCACGTTTTGATTATGAATCAAGGGCGCCAGCTAGCCATTGAAGATGAATTGGTAAGCACATTGATTGTGAACGGATGGATCGATGTGACAAAGTGGAAGTGCTCTACCGTGCTTTTTTTCTTTCTTTTTGTGGAAGTGAGGGTAATAATCTAAGATTCGAATAATCGCTGTAAGTACCAACAGATGTCGGAAAATTTGGTTTGATCAATCACTATGACATTTGGTACATAGATGTGTTTTGTCACAGAGAAGGTTTGCGGATTCTACCATATAACGTAGGGCGTAAGGTACCTTTGAACAGTTTCGACATAGTTTACATGTTCACCATGAAAGTTGGCAGGTATATAAAATTAGTTTTGGGAGGAGGGGTTGAACAGAGAGGAGGTAGGAGGTAGTAAAGAGGCTGGCAAGGATGAGATGGGCAGAAACCGGAGGGAAAAGGCTAGGGACAGAGACTGGTGCCACACTAACAGAAGACAGGAACAGACAAGGTACCGGGAAACGTTGGGGTTTCAGCTAGTCTCTCATAGAATAGTACTGTCATCACTATCATTAGTTTTTTGAATATTAGCAGGTCCTTTGCACATCCATTTTCTGCGATCCATTGCTTCCATCTTCCATAACGTAATCCATTATCAGAAATCTCTTCTTCCGTCGTCTTCTCTTCCCTTCCACGTAGCCCTCTAACACTGTTTTTAAAAACCCCTCCTTCTTTCTTAAAACTTATATGGCCATTCGGGTACCGTTTCCTCCTTTTTATCACGCCCAGAATACTAAGGTAGCCAGGACACGTTCGCCTTTCGTTGTGTTGTGACAGGAGCAGTTTTCATTCCGGTTTAATAATAATAAAAATATGTCTTCGTAGGCTTTCCCGAGGCAATAATTTTTCTTAGACTACGAATAATGAATATGCCACATCACTTTCGGTTTAATTCACTTTAAGTTTTAATTATTTGTAAGTCTTTAATATAAATACAAATAGCCTGCGAACCTACAAAAACTTCGTTTTAAATTTAGTAATTAAGACCAGTTACAATATCTTTTTTATGGCTTGCCACAACAATAATGCGTCACACTTTGAAAATCGGTTGGGCACCCTTGGAGCAGAAAAGTAGAGAAACAAGTACTAATACTAACAGCAACTGGCAGAGTTTCAAAAGAAAGCCTGACGACACACCAGGAGTGAGGAGTCCTGAAGGAGAAGAAAACCTGGTAGGTACTAAACGAAATGGGAACAGCAATAACGACGCGGTATGTTGAGGTAGCTTAATATCTGGAAGTAAAGGTGGCCGAAGCCCGCGCTGTTCCGGCAGCGCGTACCTTGACGATGCCGATGACGATGTACTCGAGCCCCGGCCGGTCGGAGTAGTAGTGCAGCACCAGGGCTCCGTCCTCCGGCCGCTCGGTGCAGCGGAACGAGGGCGCGCGCATGCCCGGGTACAGCGTGCCCAGGTGGTCGTGCAGCGCGTCCAGGTTCTGGCCAGCACAGGGCACACACACGGAACATACAAGCCACACCACACGCAAAAACAGTGAAGCAATCAACACTTGACTCTGGACTTCAGTTGACATGATCATAAATTACTCGCGCTCTCCTGTTTCACGGCTTACCTTAGGTTTTCCTGTACTTTTAACATTTTTTTGTAATCTTTTGGAAAAGCAATATATATATACGAGGCGCGTCCAGAAGATAAGTTCCGTTTGGTAATAAAATGAAATTGTACACAGATACAGAAGAAATTTTTATTGCACAAAATTCTACAACTCTTAAACTACTTTTCCACATAACTGCCGAAATTTTGCAGGCATTTGTCATAGCGTAGCACCAGGTTTTGTATACCTTCCTCATAGAAATCTACCGCCTGTGTCTTCAACCAGTTGTAAACTGGTCGTCATTGGTGAAGTGATGACCGCCAAGGAAAGACTTGAGATGTAAGAACAGATGAAAGTCGCTAGGAGCGAGGTCAAGGCTGTACGGAGGATGGTCAAACACGTCCCAGCCAAATCCGTGTAGGAGGTTTTTCAAAATGTTCAAATGTTCAAATGTTTGTAGAACTTATGGGACTTAACTACGGGGTCATCAGTCCCTAAGCTTACAAACTACTTATGAACTAGCTAAGACTAAGGACGGCACAAATATCCATGCCCGAGGGGGGATTCGAACCCCCGACCGTAGTGGCCGTGCAGACCGAGACTGTAGCGCCTCAGTCCCCTCGCCCACCGCAGCCGGCCAAATATCCATGCCCGAGGGGGCATTTGAAACCCCGACCGTAGTGGCCGTGCAGACCGTGACTGGAGCGCCTCAGTCCCCTCGGCCACCGCGGCCGGCCAAATATCCATGCCCGAGGGGGGATTTGAACCCCCGACCGTAGTGGCCGTGCAGACCGTGACTGGAGCGCCTCAATCCCCTCGGCCACCGCGGCCGGCGGAGGTTTTTCGCCACATTTGCAGTGCGTGGTCGTCACCATCGAATCACTCATTGCATTTTGTCCGTAAACATCGCAAATTTGCCGATAAATTTCACTTGGTTTCACTTTCCTCGCATTCAGAAACCGAATCACCGAGCTGATTTCACAGACGGCGGGATTTTCAATCAACGCCGACATTTCAAACAAGCATAACAAAGCGTGCGTAACTGACAGCGATCTCCAAATGGCGCACGTTCTTCTCCTTGATACACATCGTCTACAGGGAATGTGCGGAACTGCAATCGCAGCGTAACAGTGGAGATAAATTGAAACGGAACTTACTTTCTGGACGCACCTCGTATAAAGTTATAAAAAATATGGGCGTTACAATTACAATTCAACATTGTGATATCTACGAACTCAACGAGCACCCCCTATAGAAGAAAGTCTGCGCACGCCGTCACAACATGGCGGCGGTGAGAGGATTAGAGTCCTCTGAAAGATTGTAAACATTAGCAGTGCACGCTGTTTATGGTGCATTCTTTCATTCAGGATTGTATTTATTACGTAAATTGGTGTTGTGAAAGTTTTCGTTTTTGTGTAACCTTATAAAAGAGTTTTAAGTCATGACTGTTTACCGCTGGATATTGCGATTCATTTTATTTACGTAACCAACCCCATTAGCTTATTCTTCTCAGGACGTTTAAAGACGATAACTTTTGGGCCACTGTCGTAATTTTCTACATTTCGGCACAGAACAGCGAAACGGCATTTTGTCAGTAAAAAAGAGATCACACGTTGTTATCAAATGTTCAAATGTTTGTAGAGTCTATGGGACTTAACTACGGGGTCATCAGTCCCTAAACCTACAAACTACTTATGAGCTACTTACAACTAAGGACGGCACAAATATCCATGCCCGAGGGGGGATTCGAACCTCCAACCGTAGTGGCCGTGCGGACCGTGACTGGATCGCCTCAATCCCTTCGGCCACGTAGTTGTCACAGACACAAATCGTCCAGCGTAGTGATCACACCGAGCACAACACCAATTTACGTAATAAATACACTCCTGAACGAAAGAATGCACTATAAACAGCGTGCACTGATGATGTTTACAATCTTTCAGAGGACTTTAAGCCTCTTACCGTCGCCATGTTGTGACGTCGGCGCAGGCTTTCTTCTATAGGGGGTGCTGACCCAACACGTAATATTCGCTCTGACCGTATTTCAACATGCGGACAAAATTATTTGATTTTAGCTTTGACAAACATCCTCTTTTTTTTTTTTAAACTTGTACCTATTTAAACTAATTTTAATATCTCTCTCAAATTTGCATTATCACCTGTTTTCAAGATTGCCTGTACTGGTTTACGTAAAATTAATCAACAGTGCCAAATTTCCGTAATTTTTTGTAAATATCTCTGAAACGATGCGAGATATGAAAGAAAATATAAGAGAGTAAAGTTGTACAGAATTTTCTCCTCTAAAAAACTGTTTATTCGGTTTTCATCTCAGATGAACGGTTTGGCCGTTCTTTTCATTTAAATTTCGAGCTGGCAAAAGGCGATCGCAAAGGCCTACTTTTAGTGTTACTACCTTAACCGAAAGTGGGCCATAGCTTGAACCTTTGAATTGTCATTGAATGTATTAAAACATGCGTATTAGGCGTCAGGATCTAAGTCTATGCTCGCTGGAACTGGCGAATGCAAGGTGATCTGTGGCTGTCCCGTAAACATCGCTGTTGTCATTTACGATGTTACGAACAACAGCATTCGATTTTTCTCGTGCTTGTTCGAGCGTGCCGAGTTATAAATGCCCGATCGTATACTATCATACAGGCATAAACATACTTCACTCATTTTGATATTTAAACAGACTTTGAGGTATTTACGAGGCGTGTTTTTTAAGTAAGTTCCGTTTGAACAAAAATACACAATCAAAGGTTGTTTCAAAAAAAGGAAATTTATTTTCAGAAAGTAGTACATACATTACTCTATTTTTCGACCTAGTTGCAAAGTTCGTTCACTTACCATACTTCTCAACCAATTTTAAAATACCCTCTTCATAAAACCTTGCCACTGTTCCGATAACGTAGACCTCACTGTCTTTTTTACGTCATCGTCAATGTAACGGTCGCCACTCAGGTGTTGTTTGAGGAGGTGCAGCGCCTGTTTTCACGAATCCTCGCTTCAACTGAAGCCAACAAATCGTCTGTATTCGGATAAGGGCGTCCCGAGCGGTCCTGAACAAGGACGTCATCACGGCCAACTCTGAATTCTCGTACCCACTTACGCTGTTTGCTTTCACTCATAACAGTGTCACCGTCCACTTCGCAAATCTGACGATGAATTTCTGCAGCAGACAGGTTCGTTGTTGAAAACAAACCGTATCACTGCTGGAACCACACACGCCTTGGGCGAGTTGGTAGACTGAAACATTTTGAAAGCTCAATACATACCCGTATAGATTAGCTACAGAGCTGACAATGAGCACAGTTGTTCCACAGGCAAGCCGGTATACGACGCACGCGCTCGTTGCGATATGCGAGCGAACTACTAGTGTCTACAACAAAACGGAATTACTTAAAAAAACACGCCTCGTAACACTACGCCACATCCTATTTTTTAACCAAATGTTTCACTTTCTTTGAGAAATAACATAACTGTTAGTTTTCATTTCGCGTGATCTCTTTTAGTTCAACAATGCTACAGAGTCGATTTTAATAGATAGTAAGGGGTACAAATGATTTCTTTCACATGCGTTGTTGGTGTGAAATATTAGTATCTCAATAAACCACACCCTTTTTTTCGTAACAGTGCATGTGAAATGTCGCCGTTTTATTCATGTGGCCTTCATTATCAAGTCTTGTATTAGAGAAGTTTGACAGTGTTTAATTCACAGATGGCTATAAATCGGGTTTATACATTATTGCAAATGAAATTTAGTTAAAACTGAAAACAGTTTTCGAATTTCTAGGCCTACTCAGACATTTCTGTCGTTTTTCACAAGTAAATACGTGTCATTCAATGGTGTTAAAGTCGCATTCACAAGCTAATATAATTCCTGCGTGTTTAACTTACAGTATTAGAACGAAGGATATGTTATCGCAACTTCATGTACTCTAACCTATCTGTTTCAGAAAACTCTATAAACACAAACAAATTTTTCTGTTGGGGACGACCGACTGCAATGAAGAAGTATCTCCTTACGGTAGCTCATACCTAATATCATACAAACTATTATTTCTTAGAAATTTCTGACGACTTTGCAAAAAGAGATCCACTTAATATCTAACAGTTTTTGTGTTATTTCTTCTGATCGTCCTAAATGCCTGTTACTTCGATTATGACTTGTAAATTTTTTTTATCTACTTCAGTGACTATATAGTTTTATTTCTGGCATGTAGAAACGCCCTGTCTCATATTTAGTTCCATATCTTCTTCTCCCCCTGCAAATTATATTGCATGAATTCATACCTGCAGAAGTTTTGAAATCTGAACTTCAAACTTTTGCAAAATACAAGCGTGTATAAGGTAATTTTTGTCAGTTTGCGCACCTGTAGGAAATCTCGGGGAGTAGCTCCAAGAACTTGCAGAATCTTGTCGTACCCAGAATCCTGGCAAAACTCGAAAAACATCTTCCCAAAGAGTTCCAGTATCGTGTTAGCCGGGATCTCTGTAAACACAGTAAATTACGTCAATGAGCTTTACAAATTATATTAAATACCAAGATTCTTAGTGTCATTTACCTTTTAATCAAAGAGACACCTTTTGTGAATTGATAGTTTCATTAACAGAGTATTATAAAACACAAAATGAGACTGTTATACCAGGGAACATTTTTTCCATCTCAGAAATGTAGTACATCATTAACAGAGCTGCCTAAGGACTAGAACAACATTTTATGTGCATAACTAGGCACTAAAGGTAGATTATTTAGTGTTACTCAAGCGTATAATGCTACCTCACAAAATATACGTAAATCTGATGTTTTGAATCTGTTGAGTGACGGGTTTACAGTTTTATGTCCTGGATATCTAGAGATGCTACTATAATAGTAAGTCTAGCTGCTGTAAGAAACCAATAACTGGGGTGAACTACAATAAAACTTACTTTAGCAACACCTGAACATCGAATCTGAAGACAGACAAATCAGTAAGTTGTCATTTATGCTTACTTTCATTCAATAACACCTTGTGGAACAATATTCCGACGTCATTTGTTTACAAGCATGAAAGTCTTCATGTTTCAAAATATGTGCTGAACGAGTAATATGAGTTGCTCACTCACGATCACCTCGTAGACATGTGTTTAGGGAGATAGGCATTTCGACTACTGCTTTAAAGAATGTTTATCCACTCATGAAGTTTGCCGTAAAAGAACCACAGCAATTGAAAAGCAACAATCATGCACATGGCTACAATATAATTTTTCAAATATTCAAATGGTTGTGGTGCTTATGGGACTTAACTACGGGGTCATCAGTCCCTAAACTTACACACTACTTATGAACTACCTTATACTACAGAAGGCACAAATATCCTTGATCGAAGGGGGATTTGAACCCCCGACGGGGAACGGCCTCGCGCATTGTAAAATAGCGCCTCAATGCGCTCGGCCGCTCCGTCGCGGCTACTATATAATAAAAAACGACTTTTGATGCTACACAATTTGTCCCGTTTCCCTTCCTCGAGAAATACGTGCATATGTCGTTAAAAACGGACATCGCGAATCGAAAAAGGAATTATAGAAAAAAAAAAAAAAAAAAAAAAAGAAACAAAGAACGAGTAAAAAGTCAGAACCATTATGGGCGGAGCAAGGACAAATAAAAGACAGATACACGTATTAAATGAATACTAAGGAAACTAGTTTGGGTCAAATTTGTTTAACGTTTAAGAATGAAGTCTCTTTCTTTAATCAAACAACGGAAACCATGCCAGTTTTCTAATTTGACAAGTTTTCCAATCAAACATATTTTGTCTGCATGTTTTTCTGTCTGTAACATCTGAGTTATAGTAGTTACTTTGATCTAATCGCAGCGATCCATTTAGTTGTCTTACTTTTGGGCTTACTTCTGTTTTCGTAGAATTCTACTTTTTCTTTTGTCAACCTTTCTTTTAACGTGCCTGTAAAATTTATGTCTTCGTTTCCTCCTGTCACAATTTATGTCTGAGTATATTCTTCTATTTCCTTATTACTTCTCAACCTACAAATTTCTCCATCAGTGATTTTGAGGCCCAGTGTTTTCCTTATGGTCTTTCTTTCTTTTGAATTTATTCAATATCTCTCTTTCTATTTAAACTTTATGTTTCTGCTGTATAAATATATACAGGTTTGATTACAATGCAGTAATGACTTTAGAAAGCGATTTTCCTATTATGAATGCCGTTTCCTTTTTTGACAGCGAACTTTGTTTGTCGCGTTTTCCACGCAGATTTGTTTTTATTTGAATTTCCTCAAGTATTAAAATGGAGAAATTTTTTTTATTTTTAAATATATCCCATTCAAGAAGTTTTGGTGTTTGTATTATAACGTACTAAAATTAAAAACTCTTTCTTCAATTTCTATTAAAAATAGGTGAATACATATGTCTCTTCTTCTTTGAACAGTTGCCTCTAAGGCAAAATTATCTGCACGATAGATTCAAAATTAATAAAAACTGACGCAGTAAATAAAAGTACCTTCCCCGCGAAACAAGCAGAAATGGCAACGACACAATGACGATATGCGACTAGATTCACACTGAATCCCAAGCCTTACATGGGTGTTCTGGGCGCGACTTCTCGAAGAATGTTTTCTTTTTAATCTTTACTTTAGATACATACATTAAATATACCTTAATCCGTGACATATTATCTGCCGCGAGTCTCTATCGTGCAAAACACTACGATGTATTGCAGTCAGTAATGTTTTAGTCACCCAATGAAAACGCTTAATTCTACGCTTCACATAATGTCGCAGCGCATCTCTCATTAAATAAACTGTATAAGTGGTGCTAATTCGCGACTTCTACGAAAGGATCCAGTAGTTTTTCGGTATTGATGCGTATGAAATGCGTGTATTTCGGAGATATCATTGTATTTGTGTATTATTTTTGGTGGCGACATCATGTGTTATGAAATTTGTAATTAAAATGAGCAGACCTACGATTTGTCATCAAAACTAACCAATAAAGAAAGTCGGACAAGTAATTTGAAATGCTAAGGCAGCTTGGCAACGTCGAACAGTTCATGAATGGAGAAGAAGGGCTCCCATCTGTTTCTGGGTCATTACTCTCTCTTGCTCTTAGATACAGTTCCAAATAATGTTCAAATGTTTGTATAGCTTATGGGACTTAACTACGGGGTCATCAGTCCCTAAACTTACAAACTACTTATGAACTAATATTATGGACGGCACAAGTATCCCGAGAGGGGATTCGAACCCCCGACCGTAGTGGCCGTGCAGACCGTGACTGGAGCGCCTCAGTCCCCTCGCCCACCGCGGCCGGCGATACAGTTCCCTTTTCCGGATACAAGATACTTTTTCTCCTTTAGGAACCCCCGACCGTAGTGGCCGTGCAGACCGTCACTGGAGCGCCTCAGTCCCCTCGGCCACCGCGGCCGGCGATACAGTTTCCTTTTCCGGTTACAATATACTTTTTCTCCTTTAGTTAGCCGTGGTTCCTTATATTGTTTCTTACAGTATCTATTTTCTCGGGGAAATAGTTTTCAAATGCGTGGAAGTAGCCGAGCGGTCTGGAGCGCCACGTTGCGGATTGCGCCTCCTTCCGCGACGGAGGTTCGAATCCTCCCTCGGGCATGGATGTTTGTGTTGTCTTAAGTATAAGTTAATTCATAAGTATTTCGCAAGTTTAGGGACCGATGACCCCGCAGTTAAGTCCCATAAGCTTTACAAACATTTGATTTAATTTTCAAATAAACTTGCAAATGTATCATGAAATATGATATATATTAAATTGGCATCGGGTGCCTTGTATACCTCAAGTCTATCTCAATGTGCTTAATGTGGCAGTGCTTAAATCATTAATTTAATGCACTACTTTGAATATCTGTTTTAACTTGCCTTTTGGAGCTACTGCTGTTCTTTAATGGTCAAGTAGGAAAATCAATAGCGGATGTCAAATTGAAAGAACCAAGTAATACTCCAAGGTCTTTCTTCCTATTACGCTCTTTTAGAAAATTCAGATTGAAATCCCCACAAATAATAATTTGCCTTCCCTGTCAGACAGACAGCACCACAAGATTTTCAGAAATAGCTGAAAAATACCTGATACACTGTTAAAATTATGAAAGTGAAATCATTCAGTTTAAGCTCACAGGTATGTGCTTGTAAAATATTGCTCTATACAAAACATTTTTGTTTCTACGTTCTTTAATACTGATGACTTTTCGTATAAATGGCAACGCCTCCTCTCTCACAATTGTTACTCACACGTGCTGACGGTTCCTACCCATTGACGTTAACGTTTTCCATATCAGTATCAGTGATGCTCAGACAGGCATAGTCAGTGGCGTAGCTATGTTACCAAGGGCACCGGGGCGAAAATGACATTGGGGCCCTCTTTTCACTAAATCTATACATATGTAAAACTACTTCATCATCAGCTCCTTACCGCCCCCTGGAAGACAAAAAACCTAAATACTACTAAATTACTGTGTGTTACGCAGCAGATAATAATTAATCGTACTCTCTAATATAATTATAACTCTGAAAGTTTGTTATGCCTTCACTCAAAAATTGATGGGTGGATTTGGATGAAATTTTCAGAGAGATAGAGTTGGACCTGGATAGTACATACTGATAAAACGACCCCATGGAATAGTTTCCGAAGTTGCTCCAAAACTAGGTGACTGAAGTCGCATGCAGAAGATAGTAAAAAATAAACAATGAAGAATTATTACTCAACCACGGAATCATGGCCACCTGCCGCGAAGCAAACCGGGAACAGTCAAGTCAGAACTCGCGCGGCCGCGGTGACAGGCGGACTGTTGTCAGTGCTGACAACTCACTCTCGCCAAACTATTGCGCTGGTTAGCTTACTGCTCCATACCGTTCAGCCTTATTTCGTTGATAGCCTAGTCAAAGAAGGAAAATATGGGAAATATTCGTGTAGGAGGGTTTCAGAAAGGACTTTGACGGATTTTGTTTGATGAAACACTTTGGATTGAGCCGTACCCATACCAGGCTTCATGAAATGTTCAAATGTTTGTCAAGCTTAAGAGATTCATCTGCGGGGTTATCAGTCCCTAAACTTACAAACTACTTATGAAATTCCTTATACTAAAGACGACACAAACAGCTATGCCCTAGGGGGTATTCGAACCCCCGACGAGGAACGGCCTCGCGCATCGTAGCATAGCGCCTCAATGCGCTCGGCCGCTCCGCTGCGCCCCAGGCTTCATGAAGTATACGTTAGTATCTGACCAGGAAAAAGTAATAAGTAAAATAAGTCGACCGCTTATTATCGAGACAGAGGGGTAGAGTAGGGTGACCATATTTCCAAAATAAAAATATGGAACACAAATGTTGCCTTTACTTGCAGCATTAACGCACACACACCAGACTCTTTCATCACGCTGTCTTCTTGGAATGAATTCATTAAATACTGAATTTGTATAGTTGGAAGACTAGCACATGTCACGTGAAAGTATTACTTAAAAAATAATAAAATAAATAAATAAATAAATTACATTGAAAAGTTTTAGGTTGCCAAATAATGCTTTAAAATTGATATAGCGAATTTGGGCAACCTATGATTTTTTGCATTTAAAATAAAAAAAAGATCTCCCCAAAGGTTGAAATATTAGAAACTTATGAAAGAATTACGTCCAAGTCGTGCCTCAATCCCTTTGAGTTGAAGCTTATTTTTTTCATTGCTTGATAATGGATATATTTCTTCTGGGTATGGTTGCGCTAACGTTACTTAAAAAAGATTAATTGAAAATATATGGGACGGTTGGTAAAATTCGGGCCAATATACGTCCCGTATTTACTTAGTCGGGACAACGGGACACTAAGACGAAATAAGGGATAATCCCGCGAAAACTGGACGTCTGGTCACCCTAGGGTGGAGGGCAGCGTCTTGAATGCACAAATCACTATTGTTGTGACAAAGAAACCATATTTTCTCTTCTTCTGGCACGAACTTCTGGGTGCAATTGGTTACAGCACTTCATTGGGCTCTATGATAAAGGAGCACTCCCTTGGGGGCATTCACTACAGAAACATTTAAGTTACCTTAATAATACCGGTCTGCAATAATACACTTAGAGACTTCATATTCAAATGTGGTCACGCTGTGTATTGTAAAACATACTGCTAGTAATTCAGCCCCATTCACTGTTATTTCGCAACGATTGGTAGCCATGGGAACTCCGACGTCAGCGACAACGTACTAACGGTGGCAGGGTGCACATCTTAGCGAACAAGCAATAGACCTTGTTATGTTTATATTCTGAGGTGGGAATAATTTTTGGATTTCACTTCGTGCTTTTGAGGTGTATTGGTCAGGGTTCACAAAGTTAAAAGATGAAATTCTTCATTCAGCTAAAATACTATTTACAGTAGAAAGTCGATTATGCGAATTGGGGGACATGGCTGTTCGGAAAACTGATTATTCTGATAATCGAACTGTATAGTTCTGTTTGCCAATATGAAGTACTGTACAGTAAATATATTTATTCAGTATTTGAGGTTCGCGATCCTTCACACTGTGCTGAGCAACACGCCGCAACACTTCGAAGGCTCAGCCGTTACTGTGATCAGCTTTGATGCTGCCGCTACTTCTGCTGCTAGGCAGACTAAATTTTTGTGCACTGCGACTGGCGGCTTGGCCGGTCAGCAGCGCCACCGAGTGTCTTCGTGTGAAGTGAAGGCCCCATTAGAAGCAATGTTCCGCCAATGTGGCCCAGTGCGGCTACTGTGGGAAATTTGGTGTGAGGGGAGTGGGAGATGATGGACGGTAGTGTGGGAGAATTAAAAAAATCGAAGATCTACTGTAACTTTTTCCGAACGTCGCTTACGTAGGCCGAGGAGCCCCTAGAGCTCGAGGGCCCCGGGGCACTGCCCCGCCTAGCCCTATGATAGCTACGCCACTGGGCATAGTACATCTCTTATACACTCAGTTCCTATATCCTCCACACTCAACAAAAGCTCAGCTATTTCATTCTTTAATCTCCGAATGTTTTCATGAAATATATACTACTAGCCAAGAAGAAATGTAGATGATGCCCATGCAGCGTCAACACGGTACCTCAGGTCATCAAGAGTAGTGACTGGCGTATTGTGACGAGCAGTTGCTCTCCCACCATGACCAGACGTTTTCAATTGGTTAGAGATCTGGAGAATGTGCTGGCCAGAGCAGCAGTCGAACATTTTCCGTATGAAGAAAGGCCCGTACAGGACCTGCAACATGCGGTCGTGCATTATCCTGCTGAAATGAAGGGTTTCGCAGGGATCGACTGAAGGGTAGAGCCACGGATCGTAACACATCTGAAATGTAACGGCCATTGTTCAAAGTGCCGTCGATGCAAACAAGAGGTGACCGAGACGTGTAACCAATGGCATCCCATACCATCATGCCGGGTGATACGCCAGTATGGCGATGACGAATACACGCTTCCAATGTGCGTTCACCGCGATGTCGCCAGACACGGATGGGACCATCATGATGCTGTAAACAGAACCTGTATTCATCCTAAAACATGACGTTTTGCCATTCGTGGATCCAGATTCGTCGTTGCATACACCATCGCAGGTGCTCCTGCCTGTGATGCAGCGTCAAGGGTAACCGCAGCCATGGTCTCCGAGCTGATAGTCCATGATGCTGCAGACGTCGTCGAACTGTTCGTGCAGATGGTTGTGGTCTTGCAAATGACCCCATCTGTTGACTCAGGGATCAAGACGTGGCTGCACGATCCGTTACAGCCATGCAAATAAGATGCTTGTCATCTCGACTGCTAGTGATAAGAGGCCGTTGGGATCCAGCACGGCGTTCCGCATTGCCCTCCTGAAGTCACCGATTCTATATTCTGCTAACAGAAATTGGATCGTAACCAACGCGAACAGCAACGTCGCGATACGATAAACCGCACTCGCGATAGGCTACAATCCGACCTTTATCAAAGTCGGAAACGTGATGGTACGTATTTCTCCTCCTTACACGAGGCATCACAACGACGTTTCACCCGGCAACGCCGGTCAACTGCTGTTTGTGTATGAGAAATCGGTTGGAAACTTTCCTCATGTCAGCACTTAGCAGGTGTCACTACCGGCACCAATCTTGTGTGAATGCTCTGAAAAGCTAATCATTTGCATATCACAGCATCTTCTTCCTGTGGGTTAAATTTCGCGTCTATAGCACGTCATCTTCGTGGTGTAGCAATTTGAATGGCTATGAGTGTACTCAGTTTCTATATTCTGCACACATAAGAAAAACTGAGCTATTTTTTTCTTTGATCTCCGAATGTTTTGATGAAATAAACTAACATTTTTGCATTGTACTTCTGTGAAGATCTTGAGATATTTTTGACTGAATATATTGCAAAGTTCGGTTACAGCGCCCCCATCTCAGACGTTTACAGAGACTGTTATTAAGACATTGTAAACAGTAATTTTAGAGGAAGAAGCGTCGGACCCCCTTGATGGCAGCTCCCACACTGGAGCTCACATTTATCTCATGTTTGCAGTGAGAAACAAAGTAGCGACAAAACCAGCTTTTTTATGCCTCTCCCGCTCTTATCTGAGATAGTTTAGTGGACACTACGGACTGCCAGAGTTTCAAATTGTCTGTGGAAGGATAAAGAAGATGGCCGCCGTAAGCAATGGCTCACTTCTTGCGCGCTGCTCGGTTTGTGTTGGCCGCGATAAGCCACTACGATGCCGTTATGACTATTACGACCGCGCTTCAGTTTTATGGACCTGACAAGTCCAGCACCTCTCACCCGAGAGAAGTGCTTCTGAATGCCGGCACCAACATAAAGATTGATCGTTTTAGACCGCAGCTAAACGCTGCAACTCACCTGTTCCATTTCGCCGACCTGAGATAATCTTTAGAACAAAAAACAAGGAACTTAACAGGAGTGCACAGCTGTAATCACAGAGCACCAATATAAACATAGTGATAAAAATATCGGAGTTATCGTGACGTCACAGAATCGAAGCCGCCAGTCACCATCTTATTAATCCCAAGACATTAGCAGACTGCAGTGTGCAATACGTCTTGCACTTAATTGCTGCCGTCTTCACGTTACAGATATTTTAAATACTAAAGTTTGCAGTTCTTACATGCATAACAGTTTTGGAAATAAGTTTCTGCGCGTGTCTAGTCCTTAGCGTAAAATCGTTTCAGTAGTTTGAGAGTCTAGGGACTGATGACCACTGCAGTTTGGTCCCATAGCTTTAAAAACATTTGAACATTCGAATCTGCATTTGGATCACACTCCTTGACCCTTGTACAGTAATGTGTGCAGTATTTTGCCGCATCCACTTATAACAAGCTGCCACAAGAATTTAAAATGCTGAGTAATAATCTACATCTACATCCATACTCCCCAAGCCACCCGACGGTGTGTGGCGGAAGGGTACCTTGAGTACCACTATCGGTTCTCCCTCCTATTCCAGTCACGTATTGTTCGCGGAAAGAAAGATTGTCGGTATGCTTCTGTGTGAGCTCTAATCTCTCTGATTTTACCTTCATGATCTCTTCCCGAGATATACGTGGGAGCAAGCAGTATACTGCTAGACTCCTCGGTAAAGGTATGTTCTCGAAACTTCGACAAAAGCCCGTACCGAGCGACAGAGCTTCTCTCCTGCAGTCTTCCACTGGAGTTTATCGATCATCTCCGTAACGCTTTCTCGATTACCAGATGATCCTGTAACGAAGTGCGCTGCTCTCCGTTGGATCTTTTCTACTTCCTCTTTCAACCCCACCTGGTACGGATCACACACCGGTAAGCAGTATTAAAGCTGTGAGCGAACACATGTACTTCCTTTGTTTTCGGACAGCATTTCCTTAGGATTCTTCCCATGAATCTAAATCTGGAATCTGCTTTACCGGCGATTGATTTTACCTGGTCTTTCCATTTTAAATCACTCCTAATGCCTACTCCCAGATAGTTTATAGAATTAACTGCTTCCAGTTGCTCACCTGCTATAGTGCAGCTAAATGATACAGGATCCGTCTTTCTATGTATTCGCAGGACTTTATACTTGTCTACATTGAGATTAAATTTCCATTCCATGCACCATGCGTCAATTCGATGCAGATCCTCCTGCATTTCAATACAATTTTCCATTGTTACAACCTTTCTGGGACTTTGAAGGATAAACTGAAAAGTTTTCTCATTTCTCACTGTTTCTATTCCGTCGACGAATTCCTGACAAATTATTAATAATAATAATAATAATAATAATAATAATAATAATAATTTGCGTGTAACGCTATAAATTCTTTTTTTACATACGCTTATGCCATGGAGACTTGCTCCTGAGGAACGTGATAAACATATATAAACATAAAAAAACATTTAAAAATGTATATGACATTTATAAACATGAAAGCATGCTTTCTTCTTGTCTCATTGTACATATTCATTCACTAGGAAATACTCTTTGGTAGATCATTTCAAAAAAAATTTCTTCCGTACCAAATGTTGAAAATGTAACAAATGAGAACCGATAAAAAAATCAAACAAATATTGCCTTTCTGAGTTCCAGATTCATCAGCTATCGACATCAAAGTAAACATCAGAAGAGAAATTAATGAAAAACGGAAACATCATTTTCACATCACATACCTTTCTTCTCGGTAGTTCGAAATCATCTCTTTCTTTATATATTAAGCAGAATGTCGAGTTTATGTGTTTGTGTGTACGTATTGCATACAAATCTACAGTCTTGTTCCAATCTTTATGAAATTTTTCCAGGTAAGCTTCAATACATGAGGACAATCGCTATAACTCTAAGACTGACGTACAACACGAGATATCACGTCATAAACAATGAGATGCGCGAGAAAATGTTATATCAAGCGACAATACTGCACATTTCCTCCTAAATCACTGGACCGATTTCAACCAAATGTGGTACACATATTCCTTACAGTGAGGTGAAAATTTCTATAGCGATATGAGCAACATAAAACACACGGTTCAGGAGGCATAACGTCATAAATAAAACGAATTACTAAAAAAAAAAAAAAAAAAAAAAAAAAAAAAAAAAAAAAATGCCGCAATGCGACGAGACTTTATAAATACACTTTATGAGAGTGACAATACTTAGCGATTTGCAACAAACTTTAAACATAATTTGAAACCTTTATTAACGTTTTTCTCTCTGACAACTACAATAAGACGATGAAAGGAACAAATGTTTCTCGCTTATTATTTTTCCGCTGTTCATTGAGCAAAACTACGGCAATTGTTGCGATGTTACACTTTATAATTCAAACACTACAAATTTTACTCGCAGGAAATTTTACAGATCCTATACACTCATACAGCTGAATGTACGTTCGAAATTGTATCACAGTACGCCACGTTGTTCATGAGACATGAGGACATAAACAGTAACGATGACGAAAAACCGCTCCATCATGCATCAGGTTTTAATCTGTTACTTCTTTACTACTAACGTATTCGCAACCGATTTTACATGCATACAGCACTTATAAAATTAATATATACCTGAAAGATAATGTGTCATATTATGATACAATTTCGAACGTACATTCATCTATATGTGTCTCTACTGTCTGTAAAATTTCCTGCAGCTATTATTTGTAGTGTAGAAATTATAAATTATAACGTCATACCGAATGCCGTAGTTTTAGTCCATGAACAGCGGAAAAGTAGTAAGTAAGAAACTATTTTCTTTCCATCACTTTACTGTGGTTTTCAGCGAGAAAAAATATAATACAGGTTTCAAATTACCTTTAAAGTTTGTTGTAAGTCGCTAAGTACTCTTATTCTCGTATAGTGTATGAATAAAATTTTGTTGCATCAGGTGGCAGTTTTTAGCGATTACTATTGTTTATGACGTCATCTATCATGAACCATGTGTCGTATGTGGTTCTTAACCCTTCAGCAACTGTTACCTCACGGTAAGGAATATGTATATTGAAATTGGTTAAAATCGGTCCAGTGGTTTAGGAGGAGCATGCACCATTGTCGCTGTCGCGTAATGCAGTAGCTTTTCTCGCATCTCATTGTTTATGACGTCATATCTCGTGAACGGTGTGTTGTACGTCATCCTTACACTTACGGTGACCGTCCGTATGGAGTGAAGCTTACGTGTGCAAATTTTCATAAAGATTGGAACAAAACTGTATATTTTTGTGCAATTCATATACACAAACAAACAATAAACAAACGGACACTCTGCTTTATATATAAAGTCTACCGGAAAACCCGGCTTTGCCGGGCTATTCACTTATTCAAACTTTGAGTTAGTAATTTTCAAAGTGAAATGCCAAGATGTCACATTAATAATTTATTCACCGAAACAGGTCGTCAGTGAATAAATTATTAATGTGCCATCTTGGCATTTAATTTTGAAAATAATAAAACGATCAGTTCGCCTCCAAACCCGACTATGTCAGGTAATCTTTGAGTTATTATTTCTCATATCCCTTCTCTCTCTGTTCACCTCATTTTTTAAATAAAATGTCATATTTATGGGATAGTAATCAAGAAATAAGGCTGTCTTTCGTAATGTATAAAATAACAGCTGCAGTATCGAAACAAAGAAAGGTAGTCATCAAGATGCAAATGATAAGCAACCTTAATACATTAATTTAATTAAGAACTTGATATTTCTGGTTATTTAAAAAAAATGTAATACGAATAAATTCTTTGCGGAGCCCCGTCCTGAGCAAGCGACATGTAGTTATCCCTGCTGGAACCATGCAGATGTCAAATTCACTCTGCACTATTTAATACATTGCCAACTGATGGATTAATCGTAATAGAAGACGCAGTTATCACTGGAAAATGCAGTCTCTTTAAGTTAAAAGGTAAATCTGACTGAAATAATGGATTTTCGTTGGATGTACACTGCTTCAACTCCTGGACGAGTAACAAGAAATATTGTTTCTAGTAAAGTTTTGAATTAAGTGATTGTACGAATGTTGCACATAATTTTTATTTTTATTACTATCTTTCTTTTTTGGGTTCTGCACTTATACTTTTGTACTTCATGCGAGACAGCAATATTTATTACATAAGCTCCCATAAAAATCACGAGTTTCTAGACAAAAAGAAATGGACAGAGACAGAAGGGGTAGAAGAAGTACTAACTCAGGGCTATAATATATAAGCAAATATCCGAGTAACGCCGGGTTCTCAGCTGGTTCCTTCAATAAAGATTAGTTACCATTCAGTAGCTAACTGATGGCGATTCTACTAATATGATGCTGATTATGTGGATACAACATCAACACATTTTGAACATGATGAAGTGAGATGTTCGCTGTTGATCTAGTACTGACCAAACTTTTGTACAATGTGGACGAATAACCATCGCTGTTTAGTCCCTTCCAAAACCCAACAACAACAATAATGTGGACGACGTTTGATAATGAATGAACGGCACATTTAATGTTACATGGAGTGCATGAATTTTGTTCAAAGGCATGTAGTACGTGTCTTAATGCTCTTGTTATAAATACTTTTAACGATAATTGTAACGCGGAAACAATGAAGAATTATCAGTTCCTTTAAAATTTTTCATAAGTCTCTTGACTAACTACAGTGATTATTATGAAGGACATCAGATGATAAAGTTTACGATAGTATTACTGAATATGAACTCACTCAGTACTTCGACAGCGGCGCCGATGAGGTTGTAAGTCACCTCATCTTCGTAGATCTGTCTTACTAGGAACTGCCCGTCCATCACCACATCTGCGTTTTTCCTGCAACACAACGGTTCATTATAAATATTTTACGCTCAGAAATTAATCACATTAAACTACTTGATAAAATTTAAGTTCCGTAGGAAACTAGATTCCTACTTTCTGTAAACACCAGACAACATAAGACGTATGAGTTAAATGCTTTGTACCAAATTAGTTGATGAAATCTATACTACACTGTAAAGTTGATTCACAGTTTGTGTTATACCCATACAAAAACAGTGGCAACAAAAAACCTACATACTTCTCACCGGACTATTGACGTTGCTAAGACAGAAATATTTCCTTTCGAAATTAGGAACCACAACACAGCATCCACACACTTCCACATATACAGGAAGACCATAAAATACTTCACGAGGAAGGAGTATAGTCTAATTAGAATGAAGCATACCATACAACAAGTTGGCACAAAACGAACATTGATTTGAAACGTACCTTTATTTCTAAAACAATTTGGCTCTTTACTCTCATGAAGCACTGAGTGCTATTAATAAGGAAGCTGTATTACCTAAGTGCTTATGACACCGTCCCTCACAAATAGCTTTTAATCAGATTGCGTTCCTTTCTTGTCAGAAACGTTGCAGTTCGTATTAACTGACGGAAAATCATCGAGTAAAATAAAAACTATAATTAGCGTTCTTTGTTGCACGTAATTTCTATGAACTATCCCACAAGTAATACAAGCAGACGTCTCAAGTAGCTCGCAGGTGAAATTGTCATTGATCTTGTAGTACATGCATCCAAGGATCAAAAGCAATAGTAAAATGTGAAGGTAATTGTATGGTGAAAAACATTGCAATTTGGCCGAAAATGTTTTTTTATCAAAACCTAGAAAGCAAGCAACAAAAGAAATAATGATAACAATGATTTGTATAAATATTACATAACTTTAACGTGGAAAACGTGTCATAGTCTGCGATAATAGCTCTTTTCGCATTAAATAGAATATGTATGTTATTTTATAAAAGACGTAATCTGAGATTCCCGTCACTTGTTATCCCTGAGCGTTTGTTAATACTGATCGTAAGATGTATATTAATTATGTAATTTTCCTATCAATACATGTAGGAAAATTATACTCTTTTTACATGAGTATTTAGTGAATCCCGTAATTCATGTCGGTTGCAAATCTGCAAATCCAGGGGGGAAGGAGGGAGGGGGGAGGTTGCGAGCTATGGAGCTGCTTGAGGAGACTCTCCTACTTTATGAGCTTTTCCTCCGCTTCTATTTGATTACATTTGTATTTACGGCATAACCAAGCATAGATCAGGGCATCCACCATATTTTTTTATTTTTTAAAATATTTTTTTACATCTTTTCAAGTATTTCTAAGCAATCAGCGCCCCCCTGAATTCGCCACTGATTCGTGTGTTTTATATCAATTAATTTTTAGTTGTCGAGTTTCTGTCTTGGTCTTTGTCTGTCTTATGTATAGCGGCACCAGTGGGCCTCTATCTTGTGATAAAATCAGTTCTGCATTTTTTGTTCAAATTCTGTGTCAGGAATATTAACTGTAGCTGTAACGTGTTATCGGATAGGCGTAGATTGAATAACATAAAGTTTCTTGGAGTCTTTTTTTTTTATAAAATATTATAACTTTAGATTCATTCGCTGATTCAGGCTCCAGGGATTTTTTGAGATTTTTGGCTTAATGTTCTCTCAGAAATTTGATGAATCAGTTTTGCGGGAAATAATTAATATTCAAGTTTATGCTCATTTTGATCTTCATTGCTTAATTTTTCAAGTGCAAATTTTGTCGTTTGTCATCCTTGCGCAATCGACCCGCAACACGGGACTGAAAGATTTCGTGTCTCAATGTAATTTTAACAAAGGTAATCAGTATTTAATAACAATAGTTAATATCGATAATTACGGTACCAGGAGAGACAAAATGTAGAAAACATAGCCGCCTAAGGCGAAAAAAGTTGCGTTTGACCCTAAATAAAGAACAGTGTGAGTTCTCCTACATTTATACCAAAATAAATCGACATTACGATAAATCACACAACTCCAAGATTGTCAACTAAACACTAGTACGAACACTTTCAGATATAAAGAAAATCATTAAGTAAATAGGAGAACACAAAAATTCAAGTAACGATTTTTAATATTAATTATACTAGGAGCGTAATGATACCTATATACTTGGAGAGGGATTTGCCGCAAATGTGCACAAAATAAAAATCATCTGTGTAAGATGCCGTTAAGAGTGGTTAAAGGAAGTGGATGTATTCATATCTAAAAGGGGTACTAGCCGCGAAGACATCTAGCGGTAGAATGTGTGGAACTACGAGGGCGACTGTGTTGTTACCACTGTTGGAATCACTGTTTCGCACATTATCCCGAAAGAATAATCTTGTGGTCATCTGATGCTGTCATCAGAAAAAAAAGTTCTTAATTTTTAACTACTTCATTTTGAATCCCTACGACTGTCTTATTTCCTTACTATTTGGAAATGGATGGTTAGGTTAAGCATTTGCATATCAATAATTTACAGTTACATAAAATAAATTTAGTTTCGTTATCTTGTACACACAATCGAATTTTGACGACCTATAATACTTGTACTGGGAAAATATTTGGGAAAGTAGAAGGAAATAATGCGCTTTGTATGTGGAATATTGCAGAAATGTAGGTCCTCTGCTGGATTATTGTCCGTGTCCCAACGACAGTGGCATTTTTCAACAAGATAATGATATTCTGGCCCTCAAACTTGCCATATCAGAAGCTGATCGAACACATCTGGGATGCGATTGTACATGACGTCAGAGTTCAGCCCCTCCTCCTTTTCCTTAATTTTACGATGATTAGGTGAATTGTGTGTCCAGATATGTAAAGCTCTCGCTACCCTTTGGCTTACATCAGTAGGACATTTAATGACTGGGAATATAAAAAAAAGTATTCTTGTGGATATAATCTCCGAGAAAACACTCCAATCAAACCAATACTCTGCCTTACATTGCTGTGCCTAAGAGGGACAAAAGGAAGTAACAAGCTACTGTCACAAAATCATTATGTATTGTAAAGAGAATTGACTGGCTACATATATTTTCCGCATCATCTCTCTGTCAATTTCCTCTTTCCCTTACATTTATCCATCTCCTCTTTCCCCTTTGTCCCTCCTCTACATTTTCTCCTCTTCCCTGTGTCTATCTCCTCCTCCACCATTGAAGCAGGTATATAAAAATGACCCTATCTTTTGACTGTATTAACTTCTGAATTTTCCACCACCAAGCGATGATGGACATAAATTTCAACTTGACATTCTCCCCGTTATTGGGAAGACTTCTTGATAATCAGTCGGTCGGAAAGAGAGAGAGAGAGAGAGAGACAGAGAGAGAGAGAGAGAGAGAGAGAGGGGGGGGGATGGAGAGTGAGTGTGTGTGTGAGAGAGAGAGAGAAAGATATACTACTGGCCATTAAATCTGCTAAACCAGGAAGGAATGCAGATGATAAACCATTGGACGAATATATTATACCAGAACTGATATGTGATAACATTTTCACGCAGTTTGGGTGCATAGATCCTGAGAAATCAGTACCCAGAATAACCACCTCTGGCCATAATAACGACCTTGATACGCCTGGGCAATAAGTCAAACAGAGCTTGGATGGCGTGTACAGGTACAGATGCCCATGCAGCTTCAACACAATACCACAGTTCGTCAAGAGTAGTGACTGGCGTATTGTGACGATCCAGTTGCTCAGACGTTTTTAGTTGGTGAGAGATCTGGAGAATGTACGTGCAAGGGCAGCAGTCGAACATTTTCGGTATCCAGAAAGGTCTGTATAAGACCTGCAAGACGCGGTCGTGCATTATCCTGTTGAAATGTAGGGTTTCGCAGGGATCGAATGAAGGGTAGAGCCACAGGTCGTAACTCATCTGAATTAATTTAAGTGTCAGGAAGTCTTTTCTGAAGGCATTTGCGTAGAGTGTTGCCTTGTGTGGGAGTGAAACCTGGATAATAAACAGCGCGGTCAGGAAGAGGATAGAGGCTTTTGAAATGTGGTGTTACAGAAAAATGCTGAAGATTAGGTGGGTGTATCGCTTAACTAATGAGGAGGTACTGAACAGAATTGGGGAGAAAAGAAAATTCTGTCATATCTTGACTAAAAGAAGAGTTTGGGTTAAAAACCGCAGGAGACCAAGAGATGAATACAGTAAGCAAATTCAAACGGATGTAGGTTGCCATTCTTATGAAGAGAGGAAGAGGCTTGATCGGGATAGAGTAGGGTGGAGAGCTGCATCAAACCAATCCCCATACTGAAGACCATAAAACACACACACACCTAGGAGCAATAGTTATGGACAACTTGAATTGGAAAGAACACATAGAAAATAGTGTAAGAAAGGCGAACCAAAGACTACGTTTCATAGGCAAAACATTTAGAAGATGCAATAGTTCTACTAAACTGCCAACGCTACACTTGTGCGTCCTGCTTTGGAGTATTTCTGGGATCCACATCAGGTGTGACTGACGAAAGATTTAAAGTTCGTTTTGTATTATCACGATATAGGGGAGAGATTGACACTGAAATAATGCACGAGTTGGGGTGGAAATGATCACAAGGTTATTTGTTGCGCGAGAGCTAATTGCGAAATTTCTTTCAGCAACTTTCTCTTATAGAATGCAAAAAGATATTGTTAACACCCACCTACACAGGGAGACATGATGTAATATTAAATTGAGAGAAATCAGAACGAAAATAGAAGGATTTAGGAGTTCTTTTTTCCCGCGTATTATCAGAGAATGGAACAACCGAAAAATATGATAAAAATGGTTCGTTGAACCCTCTGCCATGAACTTCAATGTGACTTGCAGAGTATCTATGTAGATGTAGATTGTAAGGCTACGCAAAGGATGTTAAATATATCTGTGGTATTCAACCGCGTTCACACAGCTCAGTGCTCGAAGTGATATAGCCAGAACAATATGTCTTAGACTTAAATATTTTGACAGGTAAATTCAGTGGTATATACTATCTGGAATATGCGTTGCGAATAGGCTGATTACCAACAAGTAATACATTACCCTCTCATGAACTATGAAGCAGTTTTTCAAAGATGTAAATGTGTCTGACGTTCTTTCGTAGGAAATTTTTGTCGTATAATGATATAATTTTGCTGATATATCAGAAGTATATGATAATGCAGGCAGCAAACTTTATAATGTATATTGTTCGTGGCGTAATTTGTTTTGGGGCATTTTTAGTGTGTAAACAGCGATAAATTTTGTTTTTCTTCTTTCAATTCAATTAAATAAAGAAAAGTTTTGTAAAGTTTGAAGATTACGTATAACGTACGTTCTTCTTATACGTAGATACTAGTTGAAGAAATTATTGTCATCAGCTCAATATGAGCTACTCTTCGAAACAGACCTATCCCTTTTTGACCACTACAGAAAATAACAATTATAATAAACAAAAAAGTTCAGTATACAAAATGCCACATTGTGACAAAATTTAAAGTAAATCAACGGATGCCTTTTCGAGTATTGCGAGCAGAAACATATGCACACTGAGTTTTGATATATAAAGACGCAGAGGAAAATTGAAAACAACATTAGAATATAATTCAACATTTTATTTCGTGCAATAAAATTTTCCTTAATATAAAATTTGCCTTTAAAGTTAACAAAAATATCTTTTGAAAAAAAAAAGGCAGTCAAGGTTGCGAAAATTTATTTTACTTTTGACACGTTTATCCATTTTGGGGCATCATCAAATCATATAAAATATACGGTGAACCATCATCATTAAAAGCTGCCGCGAATGTAAATATAAAATATTTTGGAAGAATCCTGTCGTCGCCTCTTCAAATGAAGGAGTTTTGACGTTAGGTGAAGCCAACGACGGTGCCTTTGCGTGTGTGTTGAGGACGCGTGAAACAACATAAAAAAATTATAACTATCTGTTTATCTAATACTGACGAAAAGATTGTCCATAATATTCACTCTATTAAGAAAAGATATATTAATCTTTGGTGCAAGTATTCGTAACGCAATGATGGGGCGTTTCCTGCATTCTCAGTTTCTTCTCTTTTGCTATCTGTACAATTTAAATGTTTCAACTTTTAAATTAGTAAAGACATGTCCTTATTTAGGGCACTTTCGCGGATCCCTTCTCAGTCGCAATGCTTTGACAGGGCACGGCGCAAAACGTGAGAAAATTCTCGAAGAACAAATAGCTTTAGAATTGAATGTTGTAACTATTTTATGAAGTATTTCGGTTCTTATTTCAGACATCTCATTTAACAAGGTTTGTTACACTATGTAAGTGTGCCGGTAAGAATTGAAAAAAATTATATCACATGTAACTTCAGTCATGCAAACGACTTCCAGTTCTCGATGCCGTACTTAATAATTTCCTATTTCCTTTATCTGTTCATTGGGCTTTTTCATCCTGTGGACAGTAATTAATGACATTGATGTTATATTTACTACACTGTCATTCGCTCTTCAACGCCTTTGTGTACTCCTGTGTAATAGACTGTGGCTTTCTCTCTCTCTCGCTCAATTTCCGTTTGTGCGCGCGCACCCACGTGTGTGTGTGTGTGTGTGTGTGTGTGTGTATGTGTGTGTGTGTGTGTGTGCGCGCGCGCGCGCGCGTGTGTGTGTGTGTGTGTGTGTGTGTGTGTAAGTTTGTAAGTAATTGAAAGAGTCCGACATAGAAACAGAGGGAGGCTGGAGAAAGATAGAAAGAGAAAGATTCTTCAACATGCCGTCTGTTGGTATGTTTTCATGGTTACGAGGTGGACCTGGTAAAGTCTTCTACTTGACAGTAACGGAATTATTTACGTATCCTGTGTCTTTCCTGGTATCGTACAAAGTTCATTGTGTTCTACTAGAACGCTGACGGGTTTGTTAATATATTGTACGACGGACGCTGATATCAAGCACGTATTCTACCTCATCAAAAACATTTTATGTTGAGTAATTGACATCTTGGAAATAGGAGAGATGTCATATTTTATATCATAACATAAATGTATTTAAAGCTTGTTGGCACTACAGAGAGATTAAAATATGTGCGTCAGAAATTAAAAAGAAAAGGGAAAAATTCCTTACTGATGTGATAAGGACAAGACGAGGATAACTACTTTAAAAACTCTGGTTGTTAAATACACTTCGAAATCAATTCAATTTGCATGCAAAACTACGTACAAACATAGTGTAGCACTAAGAAATGTCCTGTCGAAATACGACAACTGGAAAATTTATTTGAGGAGTTCATTACTTACTTTATTTTTTCCCATGTTTCTTCGCCAAAAGTTTTCAGCACCAGCAATTCCAGGGCGTAGTTCACGAAACCATACTGTAATACAGAATTTTCACTGTGATGTAGTACATTAACTTGAATTTGAAATAACTTTATAGTTTATAGTAGAAATTCGAATGTTAATACGAAAAATAATTTTAAAAAACTCAGCATATTTGGATTATAAGATTTATAGTCCTCTCAGATTGTTGCTTCTACATTAATTTCCTTTGCATTTGTAACTGTTAAATGTTTTTAAGTAGTTATTGTTATTGTTGTATGTACCTACTAAATGGAGCACGTGTTATGGCTTCATTTGTTTTGTACTTTTTATTCCAATCGAAGATTGGATGGTGTGTGACTTGTTTCTGATTTAGTGTTGCAACCCTGATTGTATGGTACACTATATTATAAGAAGGACATAATTTTTAAAAGCTGGGTGAGAATTTGAAGTAACAACAGAGTAACAGACAGCAGAATGAAGTGTAGTTTTGTTATAGAATTTCTAGGTTTTACCGAAAATTTGTGCCTGAATTAGTGTTATACGTGGAATAGTGACATTGGCGTCAATTACCATGTCGCCGCGGTGTTACGTCGCACGGCGGGAGTGGTTTGCGCTGCGGGTTGCCTTCCTGCGGCCGGTAAGGGGCGACTGAGCGCAGTCGCGCCGCTGTCGATATCTGGCCGACGCTAGCGGCCTCTCTCGGTGCGCCCGCTGTTTCTCGGTAGCGCCGACAGGTGGCAGGAGAGGCTGAAACTGCGGCAAACCCGGAATTATTCCCAGCTGCCGTCTTCCACCAAGAAGAGACTAAAGGGTGAAAATGAAACTTTTATCATCTTTTGCGTGTTCCAAAATTACAGTTATGTCTCACCTTCCTCTTCAGATAGTGTCCCGTGTAATTTTCTGTCAAATTACTTGACTGATTTCGAACACCCTGTTAACAAAATTGTTTCCCGTATCGTTCATGTTACCGACTCATCATCATCCAAAGCAGATAAAATAAAAGATGACCATATTTAACTAACTCTTAGTCTTATTGCTTTTCTAATCTTCTGCGCTGTCTTCAGATATCACTAAAATTCATCGATTCTGTTTCATCCAGTTTATTCTTTCGACCTACTGCCTGATTCATATAACTCTGAAACTCGATTGTGATTTAGGATAAAACGTAGAACCTTGTCTGCATTCAAAGAAAAACGTGTCACTTGTCGAATATGGCGTGACTGTAACAGATAAAATTAGCAACAAAACAATGTGTTGACCCTGTCTATGAAATAAACTGATTGAAGTATGAATTATAGTGTGATTCTGTCCTTCAAATCCATTAAACGTATCTGATACTAAACCTAATAAAATTCCGTGTGAGTGTTTAAAGCGCAACGGTTAACACAGTAAATGAAGACAAACTGTTAACGAGACAATTGCAATTAAAATTGTAATCTGATTGAATTCTAATCTGGTGTATTTGAAAACTATTGTCAACAGTTATTTCAAGAATATTTTCAGCGTTTATAGTATACTAGTGACCAGGCTATACTCGAACAATTCAGCTGCGAAAGCCTAGAAAAATAAATATCTATCTGATTACTGGAATATTTTGTCAGCTTTGTATGAAATAATACTTCATTTCGAATATTCAAAAACTCAAGTAGTCATCAATGTCACTGAATCTGGCGAAGTGCATCGCACAATAATCACTACTCTGTCTCAATTCCATTTACCTAACTTTGAGATATAATTATCTTAGGAAGAACTCAATATAAACCGCGCGGGAGTAGCCGATCGTTCTGGGGCGCCACGTTCCGGATCGCGCTGCCTCCCGAGTCGGTGGCTCGAATCCTCCCTGGGGCATGGATGTGTGTGTTGTCCTTAGGTTAGTTTAACTTAGTTCAAGTAGTTTGTAAGACAAGGGACTGATGACCAATGTAGTTCGTAGTTATGTCCCATAAAACAACAAACATATGGACACAACATAATGCAAATACTTTTTTTCTTTATCACTTGGTTCAAAAACCCTTCCACTTTTTGCGGACAAGCGACCATACGTTGTCGTGCATAAACTTTTTTTTAAATGTCTTGGTCGCACTGTTTTTTGTTTTATCATTACGCGTTTCGATATATCATCACAAGATCTCTTTGAAGGTTACATTTGGTAATAATTTTTCAACTTCAAAAATGTTCAAATGTTTGTAAAAACTACTTAAACCTAGGTAAACTAACCTAAGGACAACACACACACCCATGCCCCAGGGAGGACTCGAACCTCCACAGCGAGCAACCGCGCGCTCCGCAGCGAGGCGCCTTAGACTGCTCGGCTACTCCACCGCGGCTTTTCAACTTCGGATTCAATAACTGAAGCCTTCTTGATCATGATGGATTTATCTTTGTATTTGTCACACTTTTCACAAAAGCCAATTCAGATCTACGCACTATTCTGGAAAAGTTCTTGGAGTAATTTTTGCACTTGATCCTAGTATAATTTGGAATCACATCATGATGAAAACATTTCCTATTAAAATGGACCTTCATAAAAGCGCAATTCGTGACGGATACAAGGTTAAATCGATCATGATCAAGAAGGCTCCAATTATTGAATCCGACGTTGAAAAATTATTACCAAATGTAACCATCAAAGACATCTGACGATGATGTATCTAAACGCCTAACACTAAAATAAGAATCAGTGCGACCAAGACATTTAAAAAATATCTTTTTTTTTTGCAAGACAACTACGTTTTCCTGTAACTATTAAGCCTATTAATTAACCTAACATTGTGATATTTCATCAATATAACAAAATTGTTTATGAATTTCCCTTTGACTACCTGTGTGTTAATTTTATTCTCACTAGTTATGCAGATTGATCTCATTAAGGATTATGCGATCACCAATATTCTTATCAAATTGTATGTTAATGATTAGCTTTGTCAGAGGGTGATAACATAAGACAGAATTCATCTTCAGAATGATGAAAAGAATGGGAACTGGTAAGGTACTTTATCTTAAATCAAAACTTGCAAATTTGGTAACTTCATTATTAAGAAGAACTAAGCCCCTAGAACGACAATAATCATGCAATACTACAATTACAATAATAAGTACAGAAAATTTACCTTTACCTTTCAAAGGGCAAATGGGTATTGTCATCTAGTGATACTATGGTTTTCGCCACAGGGCAGACTTTCGTCTTTCCAACAATAATTGGGCAGAAATATTAATGCAATGCGGTTGCCTAAGCTACCAAACTAACTGGCAGACTGCGTCTGCTTCAAACAAGCTTCAGTCTCCGAATCTAGCCGCTGACAGACTGCTCACCACTTGCAGACTGTCTTGCTCGCCGCTACTCAGAGGTAATGCATACTCTCTGGCTTATGACACAAATTACCAACTTCTCCATATTAACAAGTGCATTCAAAATAAAATCAGAGTATCACATATAAATGGATAATAAAAAGGTGCCCAAGGCAGAATAACAGTTAAAACTCTAATAAAAATATGCCCATGGCAGGAGAAGTGTACAACTTTTAACTCCTGATAACACCCAGTCAGTGTGTGTAGAGAAAATATATTGTCGTCCTATGAACACTTTAATGCCTTGCCATTGTTCAGTTGATTCAATGACACACAAAACACCCTGCCAAATTTGCTAAAGAGTTAGAAAATGCTGCCGGTCGAAGGCAATGGGGGTGATACATCATTGAGTAAAAAAGTATTCATTGCACAACAGCGTATAATCAGAATAATTGCTGGAGCCCATCCACGGTCAACCTGCAGATATCTATTTAAGGATTTAGGTATCCTCACAGTAACTTCACAGTATATATATTCACTTATGAAATTTGTTGTTAATAATCTAACCCAGTTCAAAAGTAATAGCAGTGTGCACAGCTATAACACCAGGAGGAAGGATGATCTTCACTATGTAGGGCTAAATCTGAGTTTGGCACAGCAAAAGTCTTTGGTCATCTACTAAGCAGCGTTAGAAGCCTGACAGATAGCCAGCTAGCATTTAAAAATAAATTAAAACAATTTCTGAATGTCAATTCCTTCTACTCATTGGATGACGTTTTAGATATAAATTAGTAAATCTAAAAAAAAGTGTAATGTAATATTTTGTGTAATGTTAAGTCTAGTACAGACACCCTTCATTAACCTGACACGTTCCAGATCATTACGAAGCGTCGTATTCATGATCTACGGAACAAGTATTAATTTAATCTAATCTAACCCGTGCCTGGTCTTAACAAGAAATCTGTCAAGTTAGATATGTGTGGTATACCCAAATAACGTCAAATGGAAACATGGTGCTCTGAAAAATTACAATAATTATTAATATTTCGAACATATATCTATGAGTGCCGTAAGTTGACAAGACGGAAATTAACGACAACATGGGATTATGTCTGCAGGGCGATGGATCATGCCGGCCGCTCTGGCCGAGAAGACTGAGGCGCTCCAGTCAGGGTCTGCACGGCCACTACGATCGGGGGTTCGAATCCCAACTCGGGTATGGATATTTGTGCCGTCCTCAGTGTTAGCTAGTTCATAAGTAGTTTGTAAGTTTAGGGACTGATGACCCAGTACTTAAGTCCCATAAGCTGTATAAACATTTGAACATTTTGATGGATCAGTTGTGTTTTTTTTTTTTTTTTCTTTTTTTTTCCAGGATGGTTGTGGGTGGAGAGGTGGCGAAAACGTCGTCTTACAGAGGTGACAAAGCACGAGCGTGTGCGCCTTGTTCCGATCAGATGCCACGGTAAAAAATAACATACGTTATATTTATTTTACAGAGATTATTTTGAACATATCATTTATGCGTGGAAGTAGACCAGCGTAAAACGTGAATTATTTCAGCATATTTTAAAAGTTCGTAGCATTCTGAGACTTCATACATAATCTTCATGGTGATAATCTTGTGATGGTGCAGCTTCCGTACTTGCTGTATTAGATGTGTGGTTAAATCCGCCTTATGCAAGACACCTTGTTATGTTTGAACACCCAAAAAATGTTCCGGCACTTATTATGTCAAAAACTAACAATGCCTAAAAGGAGAACGTTGATCGACGATCCACCGATCCGTGCTTGGTTATGACCTTTTCAGAAGAGACATACATTCATTAACCTGATTCGTGAAAAAAGAAAGGAAGTGCTATTTTTTTTCTTTACATTAATTATAAACCAACCACTGCAAAGAGAGTAAACATAACAATTTCAGGATGAAGGTCCGTAGCGACGTGCACTCAGGTGCCCAAGACATGACCAAGATGCAATATTACACACACTTTTGTGCGCAAAAAGTGAAGAGCACTGTGATAATCCGTGACGGGTACACCCAAATATTCCCACTGTATTGTCAATACAAGATAAAAGTGTACAAAGTACTGATATATCTAGCTCTAGTTAGAATTACTAAAGTATGTGAGCAATGACAAAAATTACATTTAACGGGATATTCAGAGTAATTTGGCACGCCACTGCATACTACATGAGATCCGCAGAAGAGCTGGTGCACATAACTGTTTTTGAAGAGCTGGCAAAATGTCGAGGATATCATTTCACTGGCAGAAATTACCAACGACACGAAGAAATTGAAAATCGGGTGCAGGAGAAAGTAAATATTTGGGAACACGGCAGACAGCTCGTAATTTAAATTGCCAAATCTGGACAAATACTTCGGACATTTCGCTCAACTCTATTTGCCCGTCTACGCGTATTTTGCAGAGTTTCTAGTACTCGTTTTCTAACAAATAACTCTGTGTGGAATGTGCTCTCATTTACAGAAAAGCGTTTAAGCGTGCGTGGAGAAATTTGTTTTTTGTTTCCTTTCTTTTTTTATTTCGATTGAACAAAAACACATTTAGTAAATTTTATCACAGAGTGCTTAAAAATCTACATGTTCTGAATTAATCTTATTTCAATTATATATTTTTGACGACGTTACAGCGTTCAATGAAGGAAATAAATTGCAGTTTGCTATCAGTTATGGCTTCACTGTACTAGGTTTAGATGGAATACAGTTTTCAGGCTGCGAGCATTACAGAACAAATAGGCTGTGCTAATAGGAAAGAGACAGCGTGGCGAATGGAGATTTTGGCGTGGCGGGAGACGTGCAGGGAAGAGTCCTCTGCAGCGGGGTTGGTCACTGTGTCCTCGGTGGCGGAGTGGTCAACGCGTCTGTTTAGTAAGCAGGAGATCCCGGGTTCGAATCCCTGCCGGGCACAAATTTTCATTCGCCGCACTTTGGTATTCCATCTAAACGTAGTACAGTGAAGCCATAACTAATCGCAAATTGCGATTTATTTCACTTAATCTAATTTCTGTCAAAACAAAAATCGGTTCTTATCTCGGACAGCAATTGGAGCCCCTAACCTCTTCCGACTGCACGCCCATGAATACACTGAATACTACACCAAATTCGAGATTTATGAATATGGATTGTTCAGAAATTGATGACACGCTAAACCCGCACAAAGTGTGTAGGCTTCCGATTTCGGCGTTGACGTCACTCAACTAGTCGCATTTACTTGTGAAAAGAGACATTTTCAGTGTAACTGTCATTTAGAAATGCTTTTGTTCTTTTAGCTAAATTTCACTAGCATTAATGTATGATTTTTATCGTAACGAACTCAAAGGTGCACGCTATTAAATTTTTCCAGTGCAATAATTTTTTATCAAATATACTTGCTCGACAAACAGCGTCATTTCACAGTGACATTAGAAATAAAGTTGGCCTTTAATTTTTCACTAGAGAAGTAAAGATGAACAGAAAAATTAAATCTTGGAACTACTTGGCTGAGTTTTATATACCGTTAAGAGATTCAACAACGTGAAAATAGTATAAGTGCATTTTCCCCTTCTCCCCCACTCCGGCCCTGACCCTAAACATTGCTTAGCGTTGTTACCAAATTTCTCGAAACGTTCTTGATCGCTTTTAATTCAAATCCTTACACGATGCTCTAATGAACATTTGCCCAAGTATAATCATTGTAATTTTCTTCTATGTAAGATATAAATATATTATTGAGGAGTACTACGAACAAAAAATCTCGAAAAATACTTTTCAAGTTTGGTTCAAACCATTAGACGTAGGGTAAGGTGACACAATTGCGATCATTCGGACAAATGTTATTGTAACTGGAAATATACTGAAAAAGTAACAATTTTAACTATGGAACTTGTTCTTGGATGTTTAATGAATATGTAACACAAATAATTGACAATTGCTAATGTTGGTATAAACACAAAAAAAAGGTTACAGAATTGAAAAATATAGACCGAAAAGTACCACAATAGAATTGTGATCACTTGCTGGTACAATTTTGATCCCTGGTATCTTCCACATAAAAAGCACTTTTTCCATGGATGCTTCGTGGTACCAAACATTGCATTTTTGGCAGCGAATCCAGTCACCCTTAGCTACTGATTTATAAGAGCGCGTTAGACTAAGTAGCTTCAGGTACCTCTTAAAAGGAAAAAAAAAAAAAAAAGAAAAAAAAAAAAACTATCTCCATAGCACAAAGTGATGTATTGTTGGAAAAGACAGGAGGAGCTGTAGAAACATGCTACACTACAACGACAGACAAAGGCAAGTGGTACGAATACTACGAGACTGATAACTGACGCGGTACCTTATAATGATCTGAATTGTATCTATATAGAATTTCGACCACCTTATCCTACTCTAATAAACGTTCTACTGTTCTTAGGCTACATCGTATAAATATATATATTTTACACAACTATATAAAGTCATTGTTGAATGTTATTATAAATCGCGAAAAGTTCTTGACCGATTTGCTTCAAATTTTTACAAGATGCTCTGATAAACATTAGGACCGACACTGGCTATATATTTTTTTAAATAATATATTTATATACATGGTTAGGCACTTAAAACTGTTGTATGGAATATTTGGAAAAATACAAGTCGAATAAATTTTTTTTGCAATACTAGTTGTCGGTAATATCTGAATTAAATTCACATCAGTTTATGAAAAAATACAGTCTTTGATATTTCCGATAATGCTGCCATTTGACACCTCTCCCACTGGAATTAAGTATATACCTTGTTCATGCCGCCAGTTCTTGGTCAGACCATAGTACTTCAATCATTCGGACTCTACACGTCTCTACGCTACAATCCACGATGCTAATTACTGCTTTAATCGTACTTTGAGGCTCGTAGAAACGTTGAAAGAGCTCGTCAAAGGGTGCTGATCTCTTCCTGATAGGAATATTTCTTCTGCGATTTTCCGCAGTAGTATCCAACTGTTTCCTAAAACTGCAAGTGCTGCACGTAGGGAACGACTCTGATGCCTTTTTGTTCGAGATATTAGCGTTCTTCAACAATTTGCAACTTATTCTTAATTGTGCCGGTTACAGCGCTATCTATCATGAAACGGAAAAAAATGTTTCACACAAAACGTACATATTCTTTCACTGAGAATTAAATCCGAAAAAAGAAAAAAAAATCGGTTCAAGATTTGAAAGATAGTCCCCCCACCTCGCTTCCCCGGGACTGCTACAGGGAGGTTGAGCATATGTCCCTTGATGTTCCTCTTCCAGGTAAACAATTGTTATTGCAACCATATCTAAGCTGTGGAGAGCTATGAAAGATATAGGTATGTATGATTACCTTTTACAAATTATTACTGAAATGTACATATGTGGTTCAGATTAAACGAGGTTCAAAGTTATCAGAACTTATCAATGTCACTAAAGGCTTGCGACAAGATTACAGTATGTTACCCATCTTGTTCAATCAATATGTAGAAATGGCTCTCCGAATTTGGAAGAACAGCTGCAGAAAAATGGGAATCACTGCCAACAACAAGAAAAAAAGTAGGTAAGATAATGGTTTAGGACAATGGATGAGAAATTTGGATATTAAATGCGGATCTCAAAAAAAAAAAAAAAAAAAAAAAAAAAAAAAAAAAAAAAAAAAAAAAAAAAAAAAACTAATTGCTGTGGAAATGGATTGAGTAGGAGTGCCAGACTATCAAGAATCGAAAGAAAACCTAATGATAAAGTAAGAGCTAGAATGAAACCAAATGATACAGTGATACAATTGAAAGAAAATCCGTGAAATGGTACGGACATATGATGATAATGCCAGATCATAGTTGGCAAAAGAAGGTTTATGAATGGAAATCACCCGGCAGATGTAAACACGAAATACCACAACGTTCCTGGACAGACTAAATAAATGGAGTAATGGAACATCGCAGCGTCGTCAAGGAAGATGCGCTGGATAAAGAGACATGGCGGAGGATATCACGAAAAGGACAAGGTGTTGTTACTAATTAATCTTTGTATTTATTAATCCTGTAATAATAATAATATTTTTTCCAAATATTCAGAAAAACAGTTCGAAGTGTTTTAGCCTGTGAATAGAAGAATGCCTATTTCTTTGTTTGCAATAAACACAAATCTACAGTTTTATTTCGATCCTGATGACATTCTGCAATCGAATTTCAAAACAAGAGGATTTACTGTCTACATAAGATTTCATTTTGTTCATAGCGGAGCGTTCCTTAAATGAGATTCCAATACCGTTTGACCGATGACCTTTAAAGATGCTATATGTATGTGAGGTTTCTTGTAGAAGGTTTTTGCGTCAGCAATCACCTCGAAAGTTGGAAGATCAATGCAATGTTTCATGGATACGGGGAGGAGAAGAAAGAAGAAAGTGTCTGAGGGAGGCAGAGGAAGAGATTCACAGAGAAAATAGGAGCGGGACAGAGATAGGAGAAAACATAGTCCGAGAAAGGGAAGAGGAATAGATGGGCAGAGAGAGAGAGGAAGAAAGAGGAGAGAGTTTAATATAAGGGAGGAAAAATCAGTAGCCTAGAATTATTTCAGAAAAACCAATATATAAGAAGTGTAAGCTCCGTGTTACGATACTAAAACAGAGTTCCAAGTGGCGGGTAAGTTAACTTTGACTACGAGAAAATGTAGCGTAAAAATCCATAACTTTAATTATAAATATGCAGTTTGGATGCCATTACCCTTCATTTATACTTTATGGGTGGGTTCTGGAAACTAAAAGGAATTTGATATTTTACAAATTAACATATATGAGAAATTTCAGTTAAAAACTTAATACAAATGTTTCATACGTCTTTACTGCCAAATTATTTATTTGTAAAAGCCATTACAAGTGGATGTAATTCCAACTCCGCGTACGTCGAAACGCCAAATGAAGTGACATGACGCCACACCGGCTGGTTTATAATATTGGTATACAGATTACGGTTTCTTGGCACACTTATAATTCTTTGAATTGTATTGGAGATATACTGCTCATTCTCTTATTTATTTTTGCTTTACAGGTATGGAGTAAATAATTCAATTGTTATGTAAAACATTGAAAAGTGTAGAACTGCCGCAAATAGGGAGTTATTGTATGGAAAGGATCTGGTAGATTTCCACCAAATGAAAATTTTGGATAGTAAACAGATTATTATGGAAGGAAGAGAAAAGGTTACAGACAGGTGTGGCTGACCCTCATAAATTCTGGTAATTGTACATTATTTACGACTGATTAATAATGTTTTATCACCTGGCTACATACTTCGATCACAAGCTTAATATCATGAATAAAGGTACAATATTGGCCCTCAGTGTGCAAGATAATCAGATTAATCCTTTGCCTTTTATAACTCTGGTACGGGTGCGAGTTCCAACATTCAGCTCTCCCAAGTAAGTGACTGGGTACTAATCTATGAATGATATTATCGACAACATGTTTGTGTACAGGATGATTACTTATTCTGGCGGATCAATGGGAGTATCAAGAAATCATGAGCAAACAAGTACAATTATTACAGTATTGGTGGTCGATACAAAAACAAGTAATAACAAACACTAATGATTACTTAATTCTACTGCTGGTGTTTAAAAGAAAATCATAACTGTGATAGTTCTTTAAGACCTCTGACCGACAGGTCAGTATCATTTTCTATCATTCAAACACGAAGTTAAACTGTAGGTCTCAAATATTCAGTGCGGGACTCTGACAACATTTCTCTGAAAGGTTAGAAACCCGTCGCTATTCCTGTCTGTTACAAGCGTGAGCAGGAGGTTCGATACAAAATGTGCTATGACGGTGAGATCTGAGTGAACAGCTGTGGAATGGCTCCTGACTGCTGTTTGATGAAATATTCGCAGCCACGAAACAATGTATTACTCCGAAAATAAGAAGTTATTACTACACAGAATCAGCTGTTGCATTCCAAGCAGATCGCAATGCCAACTATGTCAAACGACTTCAGTCTGTTAGTACTGCTACAAGTAAATTATTGAAGACAATGGTGACATAAGAACGGTGAGCAAGGAGTAATTAGAGCATCGGTGCTATTAATAAGGCAGGCTGACCTTATTCTCGCTTCGCTAGAACTTTGAGCCCAACTTCAACCTTCAGAGAAAGCTCCAAAGTTTGCACCAAGACTCCAGGCTAAAAGAAATAAGTGTGCTTTGCACCCAGAGTAGAAGTATCAGATAATCCTTCTCTTTCTGGAGCCGAAGAACTGTAGAGGATGACCAGCCAGTCTAAAACAAGTTAGGAAAAAATTCAAAAAAATTATTTCAAACAAACAAAGTTTTACAAGTGTTCTTCCATCGCTACATACGCCTTAACAACGTGACCAAGGCTGTCCACCTTGCAGGACAGAGCCGGCCAGAACCAATATTGAATGCTGGTTCTACAATCACGCCACCCTTCTTGCGTCCGTGATGAAACTACTGACGTTTCCATGCTACCGTGGAGCCAATAGCAGATACCCACGTTTGATCACGTGTGCTACTGCTGGAGGACTGAGAAGTGTTAGCATCAGTTCCTTCGCTCTCTTCAGTTTGATTTCTCGTGCAGAACAGACGCACTCCAGAGGCTCAGCGTCTGTGCGGAGCGAACGGCCGCATGCCGTCCGCTCCCGCCTAGCGGCTGTTCGGCATCAGCCACCAACTGTGTAAACCATTACCGTAATCTTTTCCGTTTTCTAATCCACTTAGACTGGCATTCATTCATTGCATCCGACCCCAGGGCGAGTCCCGCCATGTATTCCGTACTTCAGAATATACCAAATATTAATATCAATTCTTTTATTTGTCAATCAGCCATCCTTTCCTAGGGCGCCCACAAGCCATCACCGCTCCGCCATCCATCCTGACAACGCTTCCAACCCATTTTATTTATGCAGCACTGGAATGGGTTGTATAATTTTCCTATCATCCGTAGGATAAAGATTAAGTGCTGTACAGAACTAACTCTTCCACCTGAATCCTTAGAACAGAAGCTGCAACTAGTCGTCTTGGTGTTCACAGCACCTCTCTCTCTCTCTCTCTCTCTCTCCCTCTCTCGCTCACTCTATGAATCTTATCTACGCCCTATAGTCTCTTAAAACCAATGATCTTCCACATTCCGACTAGTGAAAAGACGGCCTCCAAAGATTAATATCTTAAACTGTCAGAAAATACGGCTAGAGCCAATCAGAGATGTCCACGTGTCCGAAGCTCTATGCTACTCAATTAGCTAGGGTTTCCCCACCCCATGTCCCTGTTCCCGCAAAAACACGCCAACAGGACCACCGTCGGTGTAATAAAGTGCACTTTAAAAACTGCCTGCACTGGCCTCCCTCATTGTCCGACATTCCGGCGCCAGATGTCCGCACCATACTTGGCCGATTTTTCCTCGTAAAAGAGCCGGAGGGATCGCAACAGATTCTTTCTGTACTTGAGAACGCGGTCCTTCCAGACGTCTTTCTCCAAGCCTTCATCTCAGAAATGTTGGTGAAAAGATTTACAAGCCCCATACAAATAAATAATGCACCCGAACCCTTGAAATGTCATAAACACTGACAGAATGATGGACTTGCCCACGACTGGTGGGGTGAGGAACCCTCCAGCCAGACATTTCCAGATGCTAAAACGAGCATGTAATGCTGTAAACGGTCTCCCAGGCTCTCTCTCCAATGAGTTCTCTGAAGCTCTATCTCCTCCCGCTGACACATCAAAGAATGCGAAATTGTCTTTTTCCACACAAAACAGCCCTGCATTGAATATTTCACGTTTGACACATCTCACAACGCGTATAAAGAAACAGTTATAGAAATAAAATCAACTCGAGAAATCAAGTGTGAGATGAGCAACCATCTGTCATAAGTTGATACCGACACATAGTGTTTTGTGGGCTCTTGTACGTTTGTTCCTGGGTACGAATCTGCGTAAACTAGTCGCATAAAATGCGTTGAAGTATATTTATTTTTCATGTTCTGCTATATTCACAACCGTTTCCTGTGCTTTTTCAAGGCTTTTAACAGAATTCATATCTTTCTTTATTACATCTTACCACAGAATGACTCTGTAATTCTGCTTTTTGTCACTATGCTTTTGTGGCTTTACTAACTACGCCATTCTAAATGAAAATACAAAAATGCAACAGTACCTACAAAATTCTATTCGCACATTCTTAACAATTGGCTACCACGAACCAGAATCGTCCTTCCATTGTAATAAAAAATTACACTTTGCTGAAAGATTAAATACATCCCCATTCTGCGATAAGATGTAATAATGTCGAATACGGTAATAATTCTGTCAGCAACTGCTAATATGTAGTTTTCCGTTAAATGCAAGATATCACGAAAGAAGCAAATTAAACGAAAACAGGATATGAACGAGATATTTCCAACGAATTTAAACCGAGTGGTCCACACGAGGATTCGTAGCCACAAAAACAAATGAGAACAGAATACTGTGCAGCTTATGAAATCTTTTTCTCCATCCAATATTACCACTGCTACCAGACGTTTCATACTGTTGATAACATATTACAATGCAATTCAGAGTACAATACACAAACAAAATCGTAACCAAAATCCAAAATTAGTGTAAATCTATCAATAAGGAACCGAGATGAACTAATAAACTTACGGCAGTCCAAGGTCCTGTTACTGGAACTTTTAATATCTCTGACAGTCGTGCTCAGTGGTCGACATGTGGGCCATCTCTGCCAGATGACGTCTGAGAGTATGGCGGTAACGTCGACGACAGAAGACATAGTCGCTCTCACTTGTATCTAGATTTAAAAGCAGGTGAACCCTCGGAAACAACTGACCACATTGTAGCTTTGATGCAATGCAACCGGTAACACACTGTAGTCCTTTATTAAGAGAATATGTTATGCAATAACATTTATCATGGTACAAGCCGGGTAGTGATTTATTAAAAGCACTTCACTATGGTTTCGACATCGAATAGGGATGCTTTCATTAGAAATTTGTATAGAACAATATTACATGTTACTTTAGAGCAAGAAGTGCTCATTTCACGTAAGACTGACATCAGATTGTCATAAAAAGTACATTATTCTCTAAATAGTTGCTAGTTGGTTACAAGGGTTTAACATAAGTGTTGCATGCCGCTAAGAGCGGATACACTACAAAACTTGTGGACTACTAAATTTTACTGCATTAAATAGCTATTACAGTTACTGTTTTCAGAAAACCAATGTTTAAAAGCAAAACAAAATGTACTTGTAACTGCATAACTATTCCCTGTCGTTATGCTATCGTAGTAGTCAGCAGATAATTCTTCCCTGTTCAACAACGTGTTGTCCTGTCCCAATAATCCGTAGCATTGGATCTGCATATCCCTGATAAACGGGCTCTTACTGTTTAGGGGCTGGGGAGTTTAAAGAAATTACATAAACACATTCTGCACGTCTTGACTAAAGCCATCGGCACACGGAGCGTGTGTCTGAACGAGTGTGGTCAACGTGGCGAGAATACCGCGCGGCTGAACGCTCGGCTAGATTTGTGCATACGGGACGCGTGTTTCAATGCGCTACAAGCGATTGCAGTGCACTCCAGCGACAGATCGGGGCATCATCCGGTTCTGGAAACGAGGTCCTGCTTACCTCCAGTAAAACGTACATTTCAGCTGTTTTGTATATGCTCTCTTTGGTGTAGGCCCACATAATTAGCAACATCAATGTCTGTGTACATAAGGCCTTCAAGAAAGCAGCACGTTTAGTCAACAAGTGCAGCGACTTTTAAGTTTCATGACAAATAGTACGAATTCTCAACCTCCTCAAGCTCCTGTCCGGCCAGACGTAGGACCTTAACCCCTCCACCATCCTCTTCAACTACCGATCCATCATCTGCTGCTTCCATCCTGCTTGGGTCTCCGCTCCCCCTGCCCACTACGAATCCCTCCAGATACTAGAACGCCACGATCTCCGCCTCACTTATCGTATCCGCCTCCCATCCCCCACGCGGTTTCTCTACGACTTGATTCCCTTTCCTCACCTTCTGAAGTTCCTCGAACACCTTCACCTCTGCTATGTGTCCTGTAAAACAGAATCTCGGCACCCAGTCGTCTCCCACCTCTTGTTGCGTCCCGGGCCTCTGCCACGCCGATACCTTATTATCCCTCCCTTCCTTCACCTCCACACTTTACACGTCCTATCCGAAGGTAATTTCCGTCAACTCCCTCTTACGGATGACGCCCTCCGTCCCGACATCTGCCACTCCTTTCAACCTTAGTCCATCCCCGTATTTGTTCATCTCCCTTCCTGCCCCTCCCAAACCTGTCCAATCCCTTGCTTGTCTCTCCTCTCCCCCTCCCCTCGCGTCCTTCTCCCACCGCGCTTCTCCTTCCTCCCCTTTTCCCAAAATTCAAATGTTCAAATGTTTGTTAAGCTTATGGGACTTAACTACGGGGTCATCAGTCCCTAAACTTACAAACTACTTATGAGCTACTTATGAACTAGGACGGCACAAATATCCATGCCCGTGGGGGGATTCGAACCCCCGACCGTAGTGGCCGTGCTGACCGTGACTGGAGCGCCTCAGTCACCTCGGCCACCGCGGCCGGCCCCTTTTCCCACTGCGGGGCCCCCGTTTCGAAGTACTTTAACAGTGCGCCGTTTATTGTTGTGTGTTTCTGCTTCGTGCTCAGGTGGTGTTTTAATACGTAACCAGCCACCGATCAGGCAGAATATTAGTGTTGCTGTGTGTTTTAAGCGTCTTCGTGTAGTGTGCTCCACCAATGTGATTTTAACCACCCTGGATTTTTAACTTATATCTCTGTGTGATTTTAACCACGGTGGCAATTTTAATTCTGAATGTCTTTTACTTCATCTTCTTTTTTCTATGTTCTCTTCATTTTACTCTCGATTCTAGTGTCTAAATTCCATAAATTTTATCACCTTTCTATGTTTTTAACGAATTGTCAGCTGCGGCCGAGCGCATTGAGACGCTATGCTAAGATCCGCGAGGTCGTTCGCCGTCGGGGGTTCGAATCCCCCCTCGGGCATGGATGTTTGTGCCGTCTTTAGTATAAGCTAGTTCATAAGTAGTTTGTATGTTTGGGGCTAATGACACCGTAGTTAAATCCCATAAGCTTAACAAACATTTGAACATTTTTGAATTGACAATTTGTAAATACCCTCGGCTGAAGAGCAGCGATGAAGCTGCTGCCAGCCAGCCATCTCCGGTGGCTTCAAAATAACAACAAAGGAAAAAAAATAGGAATTAGAACAGATCTCCACATAAGGCAAACATATTGCACCAGTCTCGCTTTTAGTATAACTCGAAAATCATTCCTCCTCGATCACTGTTGCTATTCAGCATTAGACTCTTCATAACGCGTAAAATACAAGACATCGAACAATAAAGTACATACTTCACTCCTAGTAAGGTGCAAACTGCTATGATCATAAGACAAATGGAATAAACTCGCCGGCCGCGGTGGCCGCGGGGACTGCGGCGCGCCAGTCACAGTCTGCACGGCCACTATGGTCGGGGGTTCGAATCCCCCCTCGGACATGGATATTTGTGCCGTCCTTAGTGTAAGTTAGTTCGTAAGTAGTTTGTCAGTTTAGGGACTGATGAGCCCGTAGTTAAGTCCCATATGCTATACAAACATTTGAAACATTTTGAATTTTGAATAAACTCACTTCTCAGTCGACGCGTACCTATATTTATAGAGCATCGTAATTATACAGTACAGTCCTATCAAATTAACAAAAAAATCTACGACCTTATCAGAAAACGTGAATAAGTCGAAAAAAAAGTGAACATTTCTAGGCTGCAACCCGTGGCACACAGCATTTTACCCTAGCCACTCGAGAAACAGCCCTACATGATACACTTTAGTAACTGTTGAATACACTACTCGTAGTTATGCTGTTTACCGACATGTAATTACAACAAATAATATAAAGAGCAATGGGTTTTGAAGGATCTTCAGTTCGCCGTTCTTGTAAAACGGCAAATTTTTGTAATGGGAAAATTCTTCACCAGAATATGTTTCCAGCCACTTTATTACCAAAACCTGTACCTATGGCGACCGGGTTTCGAGACGTCCTCAATTTACTTTCTTATTTTGACTTCCAAAGATCATATATTCGTAAGATGTAAGTTAAATATACAAATCCCACCAAATAGTAGCCAATAAGGCTTCTTTATCTCTCTACCGAAAACAGCCGCCCCTCTCCGCAAGATACCTTGGCGTGACGTAGGTGGCTTTCGCCAGTCTCAATGGTGAACGTTCAGCGCACGTTGAGAATTTATGGCATGCCTGATATTTCCGCACACGTGTCAGAGTCTACCCAAGGCGCAGCTCGCAACTTATGACGTCATAAACTTGGCATGTTGACCAGACGCGTTCAGATACACGCAAAGGGGCTTGGATATCAATATGGATGCTCTGTATCACATAACATTGGAAACTAAGCCGCTTGAAAATCGTACATTTTTGATAAAAGTAAACAACGTATTATTCGCTCTTTCACTGATAGGAAAGAAGAAAGAAGAGGAAGGGAATGAATGAATCTAGGCACTGAAAAAATGTAATTGCACCAATTAAAAATTTGTGCCGGAACGGAAATCGAACCCGGATCTCCCGCTTTGGGTCAGCAGATGCCTTAATAATCTTTTTAATTTGTTTTAAGCCTTGGCTATCCGAATGACGCTTCCTGAGTTACCCAAATTCTCACAAGTGGCACATTACGGAGGTAGCGCCCTATCGCCCAAGTTCTCTATCCTCGGGGGACTGATAGCCATAGTCGTTTAGTCCCTTTAAAAATCAAACCATTCATCCATCCATCTATGCTTGGCGTAGACACCAATGTTCAAATGTTTGTAAACCTATTGGACCAAACCACTTAAACTAATTTACATTCTAGACAAAATACCTAACCATGCTACCCAGTCTGTAGCATGACGCACTAGACTGCGCGGCCATTCTGCGAGACGGCCGCACAAGATCGAACTGTATTACTGCACATGTGGCGCTAACTATACGCCACCGACGCTTAAAAATGCATGTCTGTCCTTTCGGACAAGACACAAAGAACGTTTTGCTACGAACAGTGTAGATCGTTGGATGTTCAGATGTGTCACTGTTGAACTTTACTGTTTTTTTTTTTTTTTTCATTTTTTCCTCATTCTAGGACCCGCAGCAAGAAATATGCCATAATAAGACTTTTAATACATGAGAATTTTCGAATATGTTGTAAATGTTTGTTTCAAAAATGTTCAAATGTTTGTAAAGATTATGGGACTCAACTACGGAGTTATCAGTCCCTCCACTTACAAATTACCTATAAACTACCTTACACTAAAGACAACACAAGCATCCATGCCCGAAAGAGGATTCGAAGCCCCGACGGGGAACGGCCTTTCTCATTGGAGCATAGCACCTCAATGCGCTCCGCCGCGACTTATTATTTCACAACAGCCGTTTCCGCTTATGCCATTGTCAAGTGATGCCTGCAAAGAATCTGTTTCCTAATGAAGTTTGTGCTCAAATTCTATGTGGTCACTGAGAATTCCGTCAGGGGTTGTGTTTGTAGGAACAAATATTTCCATTTCTTTCATAAAATTCATTACTATAGCTTTAGGTCTAACATGTAATATTTGTAGTGCTGTCATTATTAGTGGTGATGTGCTTTTCATTTTAGAATACGATTCAGAGAACACATCACAACATTTGAAAACAACCCCTCTATTTTCTCCCGAAATCTATCCATGTAAAGGCAACCCTTGACGATATTGTCAATGACTACAAATAATTTAAGCACAAACTTTATGTAGAAATTTTTATCGAAATCTCACGATTACGTAACGGATGATCCACAGATGCAGTATTTCAGATACATAGATAACAAAACTCAGAAAATATTCACACATAACACCTGACTAACCAGACACAATTACATAACAATAGATTATATTTAATTCCCAACATACCATCTTTGCACAGACATATATTACTAAACTGGCAATGCCGTATACAGAATCATTGGTGTCATTGAAGTTTTGCCGCCATATTTCTATACTATAAATGTGTCAGCAGCCGTGTGTGTTATTACGGAAAATAATCGTAATTGACGTAACTACGCTGTCTTTAGAGTTTTCACATATGGAAAATTCGTCTGTTGAATTTGGCTGTAATTTTTTCAGCTGAACTTTGACACATACAGTAATGAGGTGCAATGACATAATTTTATTATTAATTTGTTACCTATTTCATTTAACTTCAGATTTTTTCAGTTATATGGTGATTATAAAAGTGTTGTTTATCATGGATAACACGTATCCTTGTTCTTTTGAGTGTTCTCAATAAATCTGCAGTCTACCTTGACACATGCACTAATGAGTCACGTTTACTATTTTATTAATCTGTTACAAGTATCGATCAACTTTTATTTTAATAGTATGACCGTTATAAATGTGCTATATGTCGTAGATACCGAATATCTTCGTTCTTCTGAGTGTTTTTCAGATAACTGCAGTCTGCATTAACTGTAAATAACGGTAAAATTTTACCAACCAACCTGGTGACGTTGCGTGATTATGTTGGCAACATCAACAAAATGGTATGAAGTCTTTGCCAAGGTGTTAATATTCTTAGAAATCCACTTTGAGTCACTTGATTGGTGTTTCGTACAGACGATATTGCTGTTCCTGCTCTATGGTTGACACGTTCTGCTGTCTACCCTCGTTTAGTCAGTAAAAGTAATTGACCTCGTAGAACGAAGACTTCATGACAAAATATTTGCGTTCTCATGCGACTGGCTATTGCCAACGTCACTTGATTGACAACATAAACTGTTCGTTAGTAACATATTCTTCTCATAACATGATTCGACAATGTATGTGTTTAATTCAACTATTGAGGAAGTATTAGGTCAAATGAAAATCATCTTCAAACCAACAAGTATAGTTTACAACGTTATATCGTGTCATCACTTTTTGACGTGAGTTGAGGGAAGATGGCGGCGTCAGGCTTCACAGAGGCAAGTTTGCCAGTCTGGAAACGTATGTATGTGCATCTGTGTAAACGTATAGCATCAATATCATCAGAGATTAATATTGCGTCATACTGAAATACGAGAACGAAAATATCAAATGAAATTAACCTTTCCGTAACAAACAGATACTATATGTAAAATTTTTCTAGATGATGTAAATATTTACTGTCTCAAAGAAAATGATTTTACACTCATTGAACGTATGTACAAAATAACTAACATAGGTTTTCGCTGGCATCACTTGACAGTGGTATATAAGCCGAAACGTGCGTTGTGAAATAATAAAACATTTCCACTTCTCATTTATTTTCTGAAAATTAATAATAGCGTTGTTGTTTAGTTTTTCTTGCGTCACTGTGTTGAACAGGTAAATTTTCGATCTTACCGAGTAGACAATCTGCCTACACAAGTATTACAGTTACAGCGATATTATTTCTTCACTTCTGGGATCAATTTACCAAACTGCATATTTCAGGAAAAGGTACGCATTATGCACTTTTGCAAAACTAATTTTTCCGTGTTCTCACATCTAAACAGGTTTCTGCGCATAGCTTATCTTTCTGAGTCAAACTCATCCTTGTAAAATTCAATTACTTAACTTGCAAGGACTCAAATATTGCTACTGGCTTGGGGACCCACGTAAGAAACTGACCATATCTTTCACATTTGAATGATAGTCTCTCACCATTGTGTCATTCTGCGTTGCTTCTTGGGTCAGAAGGGTTAGCTCTGACTTAATGTTCTCTTATTTTATTTTATTTTATTTTAGTTGCACAATTTGATTCTCCTTCTTCATTTATGAGTGCTTGGGGGGGAGTGCTCATCACCACCACAATATTCGTAGGGGGTGTGCTGTCACCGAAATAAAAAATGTTCTAATGTTTGATAAGCTTAAGGGACTCAACTACGGGGTCATCAGTCCCTAAACCTACAAATTACTTATGAACTACCTTATGCTAAAGACGACATAAACATCCATGCCCGAGGGGGGATTCGAACCCCCGAACGTAGCGGCCGTGCAGACTGTGACTGGCGCGCCGCAGACCACTCGGCCACTGCGGCCGGACCCTCCGAAACACCCGCGGACTCAACGCCCCTGATATACGCCCCGCGTGCCGACGGCTTAACGGTAGTTCTGTTTGCCAAAGTCTAGTATTAGTGGTAGAAGCAGGGGAGGTGCGAACTATGCGGCCGCGTGTGGCGTCGCGAGGAAGGTGGCGTTGAGCCTGTAAGCACCTCCAACCGTTTTCAGTGATGGAGGAGACTGTGACGTGGACAGAGCTGATGTTTGAAGAACTGCAAATTCCTGGAACCTTGTCTTTTACAAACAAACGCGGTTATGTGGACGTTTTTCCAACTGTTTTTGTTGCACAGAGGATTCTGCTAACGCTCCCAGTATTAGTGGCCAGCGGCGAAGGAGGTTTTTCAAAGTTAGAACTTATAAAGTCATACTTGCGATCGACTTTAAGCCAAGAGCACTTGAATGAACTAACTACGTTGCCAGTTGGAAATGATTTGTTAAATGAAATGGAAACATACTTGCTGATGAAAAAGATTCATAAATTGAAAGCCAGAAATATCTCGTTTTAATTTTAAAAGATTTTAACAAGGTATATGTTGTTGTTGTGGTCTTTAGTCCGGAGACGGGTTTGATGCAGCTCTCCTGAGCAAGACTCTTCAACTCCACCTAAGAATGGCAACCTACATCTGTCAGGATCTGCTTACTGTATCCATCTCTTGGTCTTCCTCTGCGGTTTTTACCTCACAGACTTCTCTCCATTTCCTTGATGTCTAAGAATGTGTCCTGCCAATCTATCCCTTCCTTTAGTCAAGGTATGCCAGAAATTCCTTTTCTTCCCAATTCTGTTCATTACCTCCTCATTAATTACGCGATCCACACACCTAATCTTCAGCATTCTTATGTAGCACCACATTTTAAAACTCTCTATCTTCTTCCTGTCCGCTCTGTTTACCGTCCATGTTTCACTCCCATACAAGGCAACACTCCACAAAACTTCCTTCAGAAAGGACTTCCTTAGGCTTAAATCAATATTTGATGTTAACAAATTTCTCTTTTTCAAAAACGCTTTTCTACCCATTCATATTCTGCATTTTAGATCCTCGGTACTGCGACCATCATATGTTATTTTACTGCCCAAGTAACAAAACTCATCTACCTCCCTTACTGATTCGTTAACTAATCTAATTCCTTCAGCATCACCTGATTTTCTTAGATTGCACTCCATTACCATAGTTTTGCTCTTGTTAATGTTCATCTTATATGCACCTTTCAGCACACTGTCCATTCCGTTCAACTGCTCTTCCAGTTCATTTACTGTCTCTGACAGAATTACTATGTCGTCGGCAAAACGCAATGTTTTTAATTCTTCGCCACTGAACTTTAATTCCTTCTCCAAATTTCTCCTTGCTTTCCTTTATAGTTTGCTCAATGTACAAATTGTCATTCTGTGTATTAACAATGACCTTTAAATAAATGGTTTAGAGGTATTTTTTGTGTATCCCTCTGGCTTTTACCTTTTGCCTCATCAGAGTTTGGATATGATTTAGCAATAAATTTTAAATAGAAACACGTCGGTAAATTCGATCCCTATACTACACAATAAAGTATCTCGTCCTGTTGTTTTTGTGGTCTTCAGTCCGGAGACTGGTTTGATGCAGCTCTCCACAATACCCTATCCTGAGAAAGACTCTTCATCTCCACATAAGAACGGCAACCTACATCTGTCTGAATCTGCTTTCTGTATCCATCTCTTGGTCTTCCTATGCGATTTTTACCCCACACACTTCCCTCCAACGCTAAATTCACAATTCCTTGATATATAAGAATGTGTCCTACCAATCTATCCCTTCTTTTAGCCAAAGTAAGCCAGAAATTTCTTTTATCCCCAATTCTGTTCAGTACCTCCTCATTAGTTTCGCGATCCACCCATCTAATCTTCAGCATTCTTCTGTAGCACCATATTTCAAAAGCCTCTATCGTCTTCCTGTCCGCACTGTTTATCGTCCATGTCTCACTCCCATACGAGGCAATACTCCATACAAATGTCTTCAGAAGGGACTTGTTTAGGCTTAAATCAATATTCGATGTTAACAAATTTCTCCTTTTCAAGAACGTTTTTCTACCCATTGCCATTCTGCATTTTATATTCTCTATACTGCGACCATCATTTGTTATTTTACTGCCCAAGTAACAAAACTCACCTACCTCCTTTATTGCTTCGTTTCCCAATCTAATTCTTTCAGCATCACCTGATTTTCTTACACTGCACTCCATTACCCTAGTTTTGCTCTTGTTGATGTTCATCTTATATGCACCTTTCAGCACACTATCCATTCCGTTCAGTAGCTCTTCCAGGTCCTTTGCTGTATCTGACAGAATTACTATGTCATCGGCAAAACGCAATGTTTTTAATCTCGTCCTAGAAATTATAAATTGCAGAGTGCTACTACTGAATCAGTTCGACAGTTACCTGCATTGAGTTACTCCTAACATGAGCGTTTATTTACTTTAGTATTCCTCCTTTGCCATGTAAAAGTAGTCAGTCACATACTATTGTCGCATTGTGAGTTAGTTTGTGGAAAGATTAGAGGCATAATAGTGACATTTACTGCATCGGGTACATCATGAAAGCACTTTATAGCTTACCATCTATGAACGTTTTGTTGCCAGTACTGCATAATAATTTTAAGGATTTTCTTTTCAATTTTTTTCAGTATATACGCACTATACATGAATCATAGTAGTTTTTATAGCTTCAAATAAAAAGTCGTGCATTAAAGGAATAAGTTAGTTGAAGTAGTTTGTAATCCTAGGGACTGATAAACTAAGCGGTTAAGTCCCATAGATTTACAAACATTTATGAAGGAATTAGATTAGGTAACGAAACAATAAAGGTGAGTTTTATTACTTGGGCATTAAAATGTAATGGTCGCATTACAAAGGACATGAAATGCAGAATGGCATTGGGAAGAAAAGAGTTTTTTTTTTTTTTTTTTATTTTATAAATATTAAATTAAGTGTAAGGACATTTGTGTGAAGTGTTTCATGGTACGAAAATGAAACATGGGCCATAAATAGTTCAGACATGAAGACGATAAAGGATTTTGAAATATGATGCTACAATTTGACTTACCCAGGCAGTTACAGGGGGACCTACAGATTAACGTGGATTCCTCACGTAACTAATGGAAGATTTTGAAGAGATTTGGGCAGAAAAGGAGTTTCTGGCATACTTTGACTAAAAGAAGGAACTGATTGATAGGACACTTTCTTAGGAATTGTGAATTTAGCATTGGAGGGAAGTTTGTGGTGTACGTATAGTTGAGGATGACCAAGAGACAAATACAATAAGCAGATTCAAGTGGATGTTGGTTGCCGTTTCTGAGGAGATGAAGAGGCTTGTTCGGGATAGAGCAGTGTGGAGACCTGCATCAAATCATTAGCCGAACTGAAGACCACCACAACAACAACACATGTTTAGGAAAGATAGTAAACGTACTCCGACGAGTGGGCGTCAAAATTTTCTTTGCTTACACTACGAAAAGACCTTGCGCCGGCTCTGAGTAGGAGGGAGTATTATAAAGTCATTATGTGAGATTCAGCCTCGTACTGGAACACTGCATTTGTAGATAGACTAGTTTAATTCCCGCTGCTTCGCACGCAGGGACTGGATAGTCTGCCTTGGTTGTTTCTATTTATAAATATAAATTTTCATAAATTTATCTTTAAAAGTGCTCTCCTAATCAAGTATTTCGATACAACTTGCCATTCCCTATAACCATTGATGGCATAATTCAAAACATCTCGAAACATTTTTTTAAAATTCTAACCATGGTTCGAAATAAAAATTTTCGCATTTCTAGCATCAAAATAGTCTTAGTAGCACCCTTAAAGTATTCTTTATTTCACCTGGTTAATTTTACTTTTAAACTGCAATATGCAGTTATTTTTCTTTGTTCGTACGCTTGTTGCAAAGAAACAACTGAAGAATGTGCATCACGTTTCGCTTTATATAACCTCTTTGCTGTTATAGTGTCAAAAGTCATCCGAATTTTATATAAGCTGACGTCTTTCAACCACTATATCTTGCACCCTCTTACTGCCGTCGACAGGGAACTGCTATGATGTTCAACGGGAGACTTTGTACTACAACAACACAGCGAGATCGTCTATGTAGTTATTACTGAAAAGTATACGTAGAATTTTATATAAGTCGGTAACTTTCAACTTCCATATCTTCCACACCCTTATCGCTATGAAACCTCTACCACCACAGTGCATAGTGGGAGACTGATACCTACTACCACATACAAACACTATTCGTTTGCGATGTGTAGTTTTGGCTGCAGAGCGAAATATAGGCACAAACACCTCAATTTTTAACACTTTAAGGTTTGGGACTCATTATGTTATTCAGCAGACCAGACTGGGAATTCTTGTTGTTCTTCAACATATCGTAATTTAGGAACGGTTACAGGTAAATCGTTGCAGTTTGTCCTGTTTTAACACTTACTTTAAACTGTAATATGAAGTACCACATTATAGTTACCAATCTCACTTATATTTACACTGTTCTCACAAGTTTGTAGCTGAAACACGGAAAATAAATACGTTTTATAGTAGGATTTATTGTAGGTAGAAGGAAAACTGGGTTTGTTCAACCTTTATAAAAATAAACTAAAAGATATTTATTTAAAAACATCACATTACGCAATTAAATTACATAAGGCCAACTATTTATTATAATCATGATGAATTTGACGCGTTTCCTGTTTATACGTCATGTCAATATCGTCAGGAAGCTCTTCTTCTGTAAATAAATAAAATACATGTACAACTCGATAAAATGTATTATCGTTAGAATTACACGAAATATACACAGCAAACATATCAAAAAGTCGAACTTACAGTAAATATGTTATAATTACTTCAATATCTGTGTCATCTTCAGAATCGTCACTAAATTCTCCTTTAGACCGCGAATCATCAATATATCTGTAGCGATCGTCTGTACTGAGACACCTTGGCGGGATTGTTTACGAATGGATGTGTCATAACACGTCTCTTACAGGTGCTGCAGTCTAGAGGATTTTTGCACAACTAGACCAGCAAGCTTCATAACGAAACACACGAACTGCGAGTATAGCCCGTATTTCGTTTTCTGTGCAGTTTTCAAGTCACAGCGAGCAAAGCTCATCGCTCGTCGGTAACGTGTACCACACGCATTACCCGCAGCCAGACCGCAAAGTGTTAAATATATTAAGACTAGATGTGGAGCTCCAGAGACACTGCTGCATTGTTCCATTCGACGAAAGGGGGCACAGGAAGTTTGGAAGGTGGCTGAATGTTTCGCGTTCAACGGGCGCCCTTTTGCGCTGTATCCGGCTATATTTGAGTGGCCGATGAGTCGCGCGGCGCTTTAATCGAGCATTACGGCGGTCGTTAATTGCGCAGGGCCTGCGTCAGGGACGGAGGTGGCGGAGAGGCCAGCAGTCCGCGCCGGCTAATTGAGGCCGAGGCGCGGCTCAGCGCGCTGAATGGCCACCGTAAGCACCCTCCACCACCCACCTCCGCCGTGAATACAGCCGCGCATGCGCGCTCGCATTTCCCGGCCCTCAATGAATTTCCGCCTCGCAATTTTCCGACGCCCGCTTAATGCGTCACGTCGCTGCGATACTGCCGCTGCCAATTATGAGCCTTTGAAATTTTCCTGTCAATAGCCAGCATTCAGTTGATTCCATCGTTTAATTAATCTGTGCCTCCTTTTCTCTTTTTTCTCCCTCTCTTTTTTAACTGCACGCGTTATAACTCTATTGGTCTCCAATGGTCCTCTTTGACACATTCTCGAATGTCCTTTTTCCAGATGCAACGGATGTTGAGATTCACATAAACTGCTTCGACTCAGTGTTACGTCCACAGTCTTCTGGGACAAGCAGTTGAAGAATCAGTGAGCCGTATAAACAAACTGAGTTCTGGTAGACCAGCCGCTTGTAGCGTAGATTGTAGACAGTAATTAATAATGCATAAGCCCAATTTTAACTGGTTCCGTGTACCAAAAACATAGAGCAGACAAAAGTCCCGCTACCATAATTCGATTAAACTGTCATTACTTACACTGTCACTGCTGAGTGAAAGTTTCATTATGGAAACATCCCTTAGGCTGTGGCTGAGCCATGTCTCCAAGCATATCCTTTCTTCCAGGAGTGCTAGTCTTGCAAGTTTCGCAGGAGAGCTTCTGTGAAGTTTGGAAAGTAGGAGGCGAGGTACTGGAGGAAGTAAAGTTGTGAGGCGGCATCGTGAGTCGTGTCGGGATAGCTCAATCGCTAGAGCGGCTGCCCGCGAAAGGCAAAGGTCCCAGGTTCGAGCCCCGGTTCCGGCACACAATTTTAATCTGCCAGGAAGTGTCATATCAGCGCACACTCTCTACAAAGTGAAAGTTTCATTCTACATGAGGTAATCTTAGTGTTGAGAACGGCAAACTAAGGCTATGTAATCCGCTTATTCATCTCACCACTAACTTAAACCACTAAGTTGATTGGGAATTCAATTGTTCCAAACTTTCCGTCAGTATTTTTTCTCTTTATCTCTTCCTCCTTCCTCTCACTCTGCTCAACTTCTTCCCCTCTATGCTTTTCCTCCTCTCAATCTACTTCCTTTTTCTCCAGATAATCCTGTTTATCTATCCTTTCTGTTAATCTCGTCCACTTAATGCGATATAATGAAGGCTATGTATAATTCACAGTAATTTGCATTATGTTTTTATGCCAGTTTTATGCCATTACATCATCCCCCCTCTCCTTCCCTCTTTCTCTCTCTCTCCCTCTTTCTCTCTCTGTCTATCTCAGTTCACCTTTCCTGACCCGTCTATGACGAACTTTATCCCTTCCTTTCCACCTTCTACTCTCTCTATTAGCAATCTCCTCCGCTGCTCCCCTCATTATATCCATTATTTCGTCCCCTCTCTTGTTGGACGGTCCTCTCCCTTCATCGTCCATCCCTCCTCCTCCTCTTCATTCTGCCCGTCCCATCCTTCCCCTCTCTCAGATCTTCTCCTCCCGCTATCCATGAAAAATAGTCTACTTCCATGGTGATACACCAACTGTTCGAGAAATAAATTCCAAGGTACCCTCCACCATGCACCATTAAGTGACGTGAATAGTATAAGCAGGTACTCCACTAAAAACACTTATCTATACGCCAAATTTCATGTTGACAGATCAAACGAAATGTGTCGCTCCTACCGTCACTCATGGTCGAACCTGTATACAACAATATTGAAATTTGTAGTCGCTCAAACTTACCGACATTCGTTTGTAATGGTATAAAATATTTGTTGAATATTTTTAGACGAAATCGAACAAAACCAAGCTATAATTACGCATACACATCGTTGGACTGGTGAGCTGCCGCGGCAGAACAGCCGTGTGCATTAAAGCACCTTGCTATGGTTCGCGCGGCCATTCGCCGTCGAAGGTTCGAGTTCTCCCTCAGGCAGTGGTAAGTCAGTTGAAGTAGTTTGCAAGTTCAGGGACTGACGAGCACTGCAGTTAGGTCCCATAACTGTAAAACATTTGAACTAGTGAGTTCTGATCTTATATTCTTACAAATATCTTACAGAAAAAAAGAACTCTCAGTTTTTCCAAAATTTTCCCGAATTCTGGGCAAGTGTCCCAATTTTTATATCGCTAAAAACCTTGCTCAACTATTACGAATGCCCCCCCCCCCAAAAAAAAAGGGAAAAAGAACTACAGAGTACATTAATGTACACCCAGTATCACTTTTATGTGCAAGGCGGAAGGTTCATCAGATTGCTTTTATTATATTTCTGTATGGTTACTTTTTCTAACAGCATGCGGGTGAAAGGAACAACTTATCTTTCCATTTCCGATCTGATTTATCTAATTGTATTATGATGATGATGTCTACCTATTAAGTGGGTGCTAAAAAAATATTTTCGCATTAGGAACGTTGAAAATAAAATCTAAAATAAATTTCACAGTTAAAGAATAATGCCTGTCTTTCAATGATTTCCACCTCATAGTACATGATCTCCGTAACACTCTCTTTCCTATATCGCAGTAATATAAAGTGCTCTTCTCTGAACATTCCTTATAAACCGTCATTCCAACTTGGTGGCGATCCCACAATGCGCAGCAACACTCCAAAATAAGATGCTCCAGTGCTGTGTAGGCAGTTTCATTTGTAGAACTGTTGAATCTTCTAAGTCTTCTGCCCATGTAACATAGCCTTCGACTTCCCTACAATATTTTCTATGTGATCGTAATAGTTATTCGTAGGTATTTAGTTGAATTTATGGCCTTTAGGTTTGGCTGATTTATCTTGTAAAAGAAGTTTAACTGATTTCTCTTAGTGATCTTATGGATAAGTTCATCTTTTAATTGTTTACGGTCAACTGACAATTTTAGCACCTTGCAGACATCTTATCTAAATCATTTTGCAGATGCCTCTGATCTTTTTGAGGCTTTACTGATCGATAAACGATAGATTGTCTCTTAATTAGGAACAGTAGGGGACCTATAAAACGTCCCTGGAGAACGCCAGATATCACTTCTGTTTTACTTGATGACGTTCCGTGAATTACAGAATTCTTTCTGAGAGAAAATTGCGAACCCAGACGCACAACTGTGTAGATATTCCATAAGCACGCAATTTTTCCGGATATCGAAAAATATGGAATCGATATGAGATGCCTTGTCGATAGCACTCATCACTTCATGTGAAGAACCATAGTTCTAAATCTGTGTTGACTTAGGGTCAATCTCTTCGAGGTAGTTTCAAGATCCTGCTGCATACCTATGTCAATGAAATGTTCCTGTAACTTTGCAGGTCACTACTAGTACTTTCCTTAAATACTGGAGTGACCTGTGCAACGTTTCAGTCGTTAGGTACGGAACTCGATAAGCGAGTGGTAGTGAATGATAGCTAGTTATGAAGCTAGTGCATCAGCATACTCTGAAAGGAACATAATTGGTATAGAATCTGGACTAGGTTTCAATTTGTTTCAATACTCCAGGGATACCTACTTCTAAATTACACATGTTCTCCATTGTTCTTGATTCGAAAAAGTAAACAACACTTCCGCCCTTCTCAACTGATGTGGTTATCGATGAACAAAATTTCAATTATGTATGTAAAGATAGGTAGTGAGTAGTGGGACTGTGGAGTTTCCAGACGGCCTTTACCCCGATCCAGAGGTCATTCCAGGAATGCAGACATCATCCTTCCAGGAATTACACTATGGTCAGTGCTTTGCTGCATTCCATCACATTCCTTCTGGGGATCCGGTGATACAATTGCTGAAATCAGTATTATGGGAATTGAAGGCTAAGGTCAGAGACCCTCCACCCCAGGTCCCAGTTTCCCTTACATCAATATTTTACACAAGTGTGCATTCCACCACATTCATTCTGGGAATTGCCGTGCTACTGTGCTAGAATGCATTCCATCACGTTCATTTCTTGAATGTTTTCACAATTTTGTTTCGTATAAAAAGTCAGTATAAATAACTGCATCAATGAGGAAAGTCAGATACTGCTTTACGGTACAACATGAGAAGGAGTGGTGATTCTTAACCTGACATCCAATATTCTACTTTCGAAGAAACGACGATAATGAAGTTGAGATCATTACCACTGCAAAATCCTTCAGAGTAATTATTATTACAGCAACTTCATCTTCCACAGATACTACGGAATTTATCTTTCAAGTATAAAATTCTGTAGTTATGTATCAAAGTACGAATTTCAGTATACTCTTTCTGTTTGGGTGTAATTTTTATAATGTCATGATGGTTCACGTTTTGGAATTGAAACATGCAAATCGAAGATATATAAATATATATGTGCACTGGGGTTGGGGTATACACAGTCAAGCAAAATCTTTTTGATCAGATAATTTTAAACCTAGGGTAACCACAGATAAAATATTTGTACATAGTATTCGGTACTTCAGACAGTAAAGTATACATGTTAAACGTGACAGATATTAAAAGTGACGTAGGTGTGACTGAATGAAAGACTGTTAATCAAATGTAGCTGAAATTTTAATGAAGTACTGAAATTCGGTTCTTGAAGTTTATGGTTAACGAAGTGTACCAGACGCATTGAAACGCATTATCCACAGGAACTGAGAGGTTAAAAATTTTGTGACCACCTGGAATAAGTCAAATCACTTCATAAATGGCACGGTTGGTTTGGAACGTGTACCAGCCATATGCACCTGCAGTATATTACTGTTGTGCTTTGGTAAGTAGCTGGATTAAATACACACATACACAAATATATATATATATATATATATATATATATATATATATATATATATATATATATATATATATATATTAATATTGTTATAATACGAATTGATTTGTGATCCTGGGTCAATGGGCAAACCTTAGATACTAAAGCAATACAATTCCATGTATAACGGCAATGGTTAATGCAGCATTTGAAAAAAACGAAGAGAATACAGTTTAATGTTCCACACTTTATGCTGTATATACTGACAAAAATATGTCGTTAAGCGTTTCAGACAACTAATTTCAGTGAAAGTTTTATTTTTCGCGTAATTAGTGGATTGCAAATAACACGTAATTGTACATTTTTGCGTTATTACTCATCAATTAATAACAGCATAATCTTTTAATGTAACCCATCATACAAAAAAGTACTGACAGAACAATAAATAGTGAGATCAAGTAGTTCCCTCAAGGTCATATACCATGCACCTCTACCTACGAACTATGTGTAGTTACTAAGTAAAACATATAGGTAACACATATAATATATAAAAAATGTGCGTCCAACCATCAAAATTAGAAGAAAAATGTGGCGGATATTATACGCTACTGAACCAGTCATTGTGTTCAACAATACAGATCAGAGATGACATTTTCACAAACCTTTGATATCTCTCATGAAGAACGAACCAATTTCAAACCCGATATGGAGTTGGAACTTATCGGAAACTCCCATCTTATAGACATATTTAATTTATGACTGATGAGAGAATATTTGCAACGTGAGAAGTGATGAAGACAAATTTGTTCATTTGCATTAACGTAAGGTAATGTCTTATATACTGTAGTATTCATCAAATGAGTTGCATACAGCCAAAGCCAGAAGGGAACTGTGTTTACAAAGCCTGTAAAGTGGCTCGACTCATTTAATGTCACTGCAAATCGTGCAAAAATACCACTCATAATGACTCTACTTAATTTCAAATATGTAGTTGAAAACCACTTTCGATTCTGCTGACAGGAACACCCCTATAACGTAATCAAAGTATCTGCAGTTATATTTTTTGTTGACAAACATTATACCAGAAACACAGGGACATCAAAAGTAAAAATGTCTGGTCGAAATATACAATACATGAAGGTAAATAAAGAAGTAAAATAAGGCGACGGTTTCTCCACTGTTTTGCGGCTGCATTACAGAAATATATCGTAACCATTACTAATAAAATATTGAAAGAAGAGAAGGTATCACTAATAAATCTGGGAAGAAACAACAGAGATGTCTAAGTAGTCCAGAATTTGCAGACGTTTTTGCCGTACTTTCTGAGAATCTGACAGTTAAACCAATAACCAGTGTGTTAGAAGAAATAGCGATCAAAATAGTTTCAATAATTGCTGTAGAAAAACCCAGCTTTAAAAAAGATGTTAAAAATTTCTTCCGAAATCCTATTAAGAGGTCAAATAAAGAGTCTGAAGCAGCATTTCGGAAAACCATTCAAGAAATTATTTAGAAATAAGTGTAGTTGAAGGAAGGTGATACAAGATGGAATCATCTCACGCTATAAATAGAAGTATCTAAAAACAATATTTATGAAGAAATGGCAAAATAAGGGCACTACAATACAGTACTCAAATGGAAATGTTTTTGCACAAGTGACGTTCTAGTATTGAACTATAAGTTGAGTAAGCTGGAAGAATTAGGAAACTGTACGAAAAATTCTTGGCTCCCTATGAATTTCTGGGTTTTGTAAATTGAGGAAGTAATATGAAGGTTATCACAACGTAGAAAACATAACGCTAGGTATGCGGAAAAGAAGTCTTTTTTCGACATATGTATAGACTGAATGGCAATTGGTTAACCCTTAACCGCCCAGGTGTGGTCTGTTAGACCACAGAGGTTGGAAGTACTGATTCTTTCTTTTATACCAGCCGAGCAACAATGCTGAGCGGACACGTATTCCTTCATTCCTTGTCGACTAGTGCCTGTTTGATTGTTCGCTGCAATTTTTTTATTAGGTGCAGCTCTTTGACTTGCGAGTTTTTCTTAGTGGTCTGCCACACCACACCTGGGTGTTAGCTATGTCATCGGCGGCTGGACCTTCCGAAGTAGTTAAAGTGAATTATCCCGATTTTCATCGTACATTTTTGCAGAGGTTCGAGAAAGAAGTTAGTGATTGTGGGAAAAGCTGTGACGAAGAATTTGGTAGGCTGAGTTCATAATTCCGCCTCTGAGCTGGAAATGAGCAACGATGGTGAAGAACACAATGAGCAGGTTATTCAACCTAACATGGATGATGTACATGTGAATCGTTTGCTATATACTGCAGTGTTCAAATCTTATCATGAAGATTTCTCTCTCTCTCTCTCTCTCTCCCTCTTTTTTTTTTTTTTTTTTTTTTTTTTTTTTTTTCCTACTGATGAAACTGGCACAGATATATTCAGGTGTGTGTCATAAAAGAGCAATTTGCATTTTTACTTCCTTACCACAGGTTAGACAACCTGTGTGACAGAGAAAAGAGGAGAAAGAGTGTCTGTCAGCTCCGATTGGAGAGCATTTTTCTCAATTTGTACGGAATTATCAGGGAGTGTATAGTACAGGTAGTTGTGCCACTGTGGATTAAATGTTGGTAGGATTTCGCCGACGATGCAAATTCAAAATGTGTTTCCGTAAGAAGACACCCAAATATGGTCTTAAGATCATATGTCTGACATGCAGAGTGGGTACCTTCACAACGGCTACTTATCCACTGGGAAAGATTCTGATGATATAAGAAGAAAAACTGCTTACATGTGCCGCTCTTGTGGGAAACTTATTTGCCTGGAATGTACTGTAAAGACTTGTCAAAATTGTTACCATACATAAGAATATGTGAGATAAGCAATCCAAAAAAGAATTGTAATTATTTTTAATTTTGTTTGCAGTTTTGTCGGATAAATATATTTATGCTCAAATTTTTTATTTGAATCATTTAAATATGTTCATAAACTAACAATTTCTACGAGTAAAGGATACACAACTAGATCAAAACCATAATGTACTATGAGTTTTCAAATGGATGGCACAAATTTTCAATTTTTGCTACTCACGATTATGTGTATTTCCAGTTATTCAGTTAATTTTTTTTTTTTTTTTGATGTTTCAATGCTATGATTCACATTGTATAGTGTTGAAGGTGTTTATAATTTTTTTTTAAGTGTTCCATGACATGAGTACGAAAATAAATTCGTTAAACTTTGTTCACAAGATAAATCAATTGACTGTGAAGGCCGTAAACTTCACTAAATACCTAGAAATTCGTATTACATAAGAATTAAACTGGAAATAACACGTAGATAATGTCGTGGGAAAGGCGAACAAGAGACTGCGTTTTATTGGCAGAACCCTTAAAAGATGCAACAGAACAACGAAAGAGACTGCATGCACTACGCTTGTCCATCCTCATTAGGAGTATTGCTGCCCAGTGTGGGATCCTTATCAGGTGGGTTTGACGGAGGACATCGAAAGAGTCCAAAGAAGGGCAGCTCATTCCGTATTACGATACAGGGGAGACAACGTTACGGCAATGATACAGGAACTGGGATGGGAATCATTACAATAACGGCAGCTATCGCTGCGACGTGGGCTGCTTACGAAACTCCAATCGCCAACATTCTCTTCCGAACGCCAAAATATGTTGTTGACTCCCTCCTACATAGGTAGAAATGATCATCAGAATATAATACGAGAAATCAAGAGCTCGAACGGAGATATTCAGGTGTTCTTCCCGCGCGCTATTCGAGAATGGAATAGGAGATGAATAGTATAAGAGTGGTACGATGAACCCTCTGCCAGGCACTTCAATATGATTTGCACAGTATCCCATGTAGATGTGGATGGGATTTCCATATGATAATAATGTTTGTGTTCTCTCAGACCACATCTGGGTAGTTACGCAAGTAATATTATACCTGGGTGATTAATGATTAACCAAGCAGTTTTCCAAATACCTCTGGGAAAAGAAGTCGGAAAAAACATGAATCCAAGTAGATGATGATAATGCTGACGTGGTGGAGACCTTGAATCTAGTTACAGGTACAAGCGACAACCATTTGCACGACTGTTCAGCAACGAGCTATGAGTACAACAACTTTATGAAGCACGTAAATGATAAGAAGAGTGCTTCCTTGTTCATTGTATACCGCCGATATGAGAACGGTGGCAGGAATGCCGCCGCTGCTTCGCACGCTGCTCACGTACTGCGTACGCGACCTTGGCGCGTGGGCGTACCAGGGGCGCCGCAGACCGAAACTTTCGTCTGTTATGAAGTGAAAGCTGCAAGTCGTAAGAAATACAAATGGAAAAATATATGAATTCTGCCCGTAATAACGGCCTTGATACGCCTGAGCATTGAGTCAAACAGAGCTTGGATGGCGTGTACAGGTACAGATGCCCATGCAGCTTCAACACGATACCACAGTTCATCAACAGTAGTGACTGGCGTATGGTGACGTGGCAGTTGCTCGGCCACCATTGACCAGACGTTTTCAATTGCTGATATATCCGGAGAATGTGCTGGCCAGGGCAGCAGTCGGACATTTTCCGTATCCAGAAAGACACCGTACAGGAACTGCAACATGGGGTCGTGCATTACCTGCTGAAATGTAGGGTTTCGCAGGTATCGAATGAAGAGTAGAGTCATGGGTTGTAACACATCTGAAATGTAACGGCTACTGTTCAAAGTGCCGTCGATGCGAACAAGATGTGACAGAGACGTGTAACCATGGCAGCCCATACCATCACGCCGGGTGATACGCCAGTATGGCGATGACGAATACATGCTTCCAATGTGCGTTCACCGCATTGTCGCCAAATACGGATGCGACCATCATGATGCTGTAAACCGAAGCTAGATTCATCCGAAGAATTGACGTTTTGCCATTCGTGCACCCAGGTTCGACGTTGCGAAAACCATCACAGGCGCTCTTGTCTGTGTTGCAGCGTCAAGGGTAACCGCAGGCATGGTCTCCGAGCTAATAGTCCATGCTGCTGCAAACGTAGCCGAACTTTTCATGCAGTTGGTTGTTGTCCTGCAAACGTCGCCATCTGTCAAATCACGAATCGAGACGTGGCTGTACGATCCGTTACAGCCATGCGGATGAGATGCCTGTCATCTCGACTGCTAGTGACACGAGGCCGTTTGGATCCAGCACGAAGTTCCGTATTGCCCTCCTGAACACACAGATTCCACATTCTGCATCTAAACCTGTACAGTGAAGCCATAAGTGGTCGAAAATTGCGATTTATTTCAATAAAAATATTGCGTTTTGCTGAAATTGTAATTCTGTCAGAGACAGCAAAGGACCATGAAGAGCGATTTAACGGAATAGACAGTGTTTTGAAAGGAACGTATGAGATGAATATTAACAAAAGCAAAACAAGGGTAATGAAATGCAGTCTAAGGAAATCAGGTGATGCTGAAGAAATTAGATTAGGTAACGAAACAATAAAGGTGGTCCATGAATTTTGTTACCTGAGTAATAAAATGACATGTGTAGTCGCAGTACATAGGTTATAAAATGCAGAACAGCAAAGGGAAGAAAAGCGTTTTTGAAAAAGAGAAGTTTGCTAACATGAAATATGAATTTAAGTGCAAGGAAGTATTTTCTTAAGACATTTGTGTGGAGTGTTGCCTTGTATGGGAGTGAAACTTGCACGACAAATTATTTAGATAGGAAGATAATAGAGACTTTTGAAATGTGGCATTATAGAAGAATGCTGGGTAGATCTCGTAACTAATTAAATAGTACTGGACGGAATTGGGCAGAAAAGGAATTATTGGAATACCTTGAATAAAAGAAGGACACATTCTTAGACTGCAAGGAACAGTAAATTTAGTATTGAAGGAAAGTGTGTGGGGGGAAAAGTCGCAAGAGACGAATTTCGTAAGCAGATTCAAACGGATGTAGTTGGCGTTCTTATGAGGAGATGAAAAATCTTGCTCAGGATAGAGTAGGGTTGAGAACTGTATGAAAACAGTCTCCGGACTGAAGACTACAACACAACAGTCCAATAACAATCCCTTAGGGTTCGTCAGAAATTACTTTCTCATTAGAAGAAAAACCTTCAATCCAGGCGCACAATTAGACGATAATCCGTACGGTTGTAATTTTGTACGGTTGACCTCTATCGAACTATTTCAGCAAGTGGAGAAACACGGCATCTACCGGGAGCCAGTATCTCGTGTTTTCTGGGTCTCGTGGATGAATAGAGCGAGTGGCGTTATACGCGACCGTTGTTTTCGGAATTTATTTTCATTTCCACTTAGGACATTGCCGGTCTTTAGAACGAATAGTCGAACAATGCAAACGAAATGCAAAGAATGAGCAACCTTGAATTACGCGTCCGTTATACAAAAATACTAAGGATAATATCTCTAAAAATCTCCAAAATTAATTGGTAAACTTAGGACGGCTGGGGGGTGTTCTTCATTTTTAGATGACAAAAGGGTTATGCGAAATAGTGAAGTATGATTCAACATACGAGTAAAATTTACGGGCATAAAGACCGACATTTTCAGGAAGGGCATATAATAATAAATAAATAAATAAATAAAAAATAAAAGAGATGAAGATTTTATCACATGCATTGCAGAAGATTCCCATACCTCAAAATAAAAACATGAAAAGAGATTATAAAGAAGTTACTAATGTATGTGAATAGGAGTACAGAACAGATTATTTACGAACACATATTGACCTCGCACTGTCTTTATCAGGATGACGAGAATAAATGGTGGACGTTAATTTGTCAAATGTGACACAGTACACATTGACAGGCGCTTAATGACAATTTGTTATACTGTAGCAGAGTCGACAGTTGACACATCTCGACATATATTACAGATTTACAGGACAAATACAAAGCAAACACAAACAATGCAGCTAACTGACCTTTTTTTTTTTTCCAAAATTGAATTCAAGTAGTTTCGGCACTGATGGGCATCAACGTTTCTAGAGCTGTACGGTTAAAAATCGTGATTAGGTACGCAAGCTGTTAAACTTTTCAAATACGATTCGTTGTCTATTATTAAATTTCAGAACTTTTTCCGACTCAATCGCATTTAGGACCTTCGTACCTACTTTATTCCATCTGGAAAGGATTCCATAAATATTAATCAGAAAAATAGAGCCCAACGTACTGTTATACGACATCCAGAAAGCCATGAATCATCTTAATGACTTGCCCCTGTACAACGCCAATGTTTATTAATGAATGTGTCAGTATTAGGCATCGAGCAGAATTCATGACTTGATTCAGTATTTCTTGTTAGTGAGGACGCAGCACATTATCTTGGATACAAAAGCAGGTACAGAATTTGAAATTGAGGTGTGACCCATAGAAGAATATTGGGTCCCTTCCTATCTCTTGATAGTTAATGGCCTGACAGATGTTATTAATAAAAACCTTAGACATAGCATGCTACGTTTAACTAAATTGTTCGTATCCCTGAAAATAGATCGTCGAAGTGCTGACAGCTTACTTCGAACGTACAGAACTGTAAGGGATGATGAAAAGTATCAGTACGTCACAACATAGGTAACTCTTAGTAATACTTGGATGTAACACGCTTTGGAAAAAGCAGTTAGAGTAGACACAAAGTCATTGGGAGAGAACTGTTGAACTGAATCTACAGTCAGACTACAAAGGAGACTGCATACAAAGCTCTACGGCTTAACTAGTCAAACGGAGGATATTGAACACATACAAAGGCAATAAGTAAGTTTAGAGTTGACATCCCGTCGACAGCACGATCATTAGAGAAGAGAACACATTCAAACAACAATTCTTTATTTGAAGACAAACTACAATATTCGTTTTGTCGAATTTTATCATTTAAATTTGGCTTAATAGTGAAACACTAAAGCGACATATGAACATTTGAGTCATACCCAAGACTAAATTTCCCGCGTATCATGAGTGGACGTTTTAGCACTCAGGCCGTCAGAAACAGCTCCCTGCATCTATCCGTACTTCTTATCAAGTTTTATTATTTTACTCAACATCTCGCAATTCCTGTGAAAGTTTTACAGAATCAAAACAGTGACAAGTCACAATCGCTGTTACTTTGCCTGTTTCACTCATCTTGCACACAAGGTGCCACAGTTTCTTCATCATGACTGGTTCACCCAAGGATATCAACAGTTCGGAGGGAATATCGTCTACTCCAGAGGCTTCGTTTAGATTTCAGTCTTGCAGCGTTCTTTCAGTGTCTTATCTCTTATCTCGTCCTTATGTACTTCCTTTTTACTTTCTACACTACTGCCTTCATTTTCCTTGTATGACGTCCCTATTTATTCCAACTATCTATCAGCTTCCCCTTCTTGTCTCCAAATATCTCTGATATTTTCCTGTATCCGGTATCTGTCTTTCCAATAGTCCAATAGTCTTCCTACAGACTTTATTAAATTCTGTAGCCTTTCCTGATTATATTGATCTATACATGTATGGGGTTCAAATGAAAAATGGCCTATATATATATACCAAATTTTAAAGACTTTATTAAATTCTGTATCCTTTCCTGATTATATTGATCTATACATGTATGGGGTTCAAATGAAAAATGGCCTATATATATACCAAATTTTAAAGTTACAGTCATGTGTACCGACATGACTCCTTACCAAAAAGCAAAAGAATGTGGTCAAGTATAGCATCATAAGCATTCTCTTCCTGAGCCTGTTGTAAATGAAATAAAAACCAATTTTCAGAGACCTGAGTGACCCTGTTATGCTTAGTAAATGTCTTCATGGAGGCACTCAAAATACAAGTAAAACTTTCAACCATTGAAGATCGGAAAGATTACCCAAAAATCTTTCTGTAGTACTAAATACATTGAAATTTGGTGTACTAGATGCAGTCAAATGTTTCTATGATGGAGTGATAGGAAGGATGGAAGTCCTGAGAAATTTAGGCATAAAATGTGGCTCCGTTATGGAAGATCAATAGCTTGTGTGTGACAGACAACGGGTGCATGAAGCTGAAGGATTCGCTCTACAAGTTACCAAAAAGCAAGAAGTGCTAAAAGAAAGCTTGAAGATGATGAAATGTTGCAGGATGAAGACTATGCTACAGGAATGTTCTAAGGAACAGATTAATTGCACTGATATCTTCATTCACAATTTCCTGCAAGTTGTGTTTTTCAGCATTCAGGCACAAATATTTCCTAAAGTTTATCAAGAATTGCTCTAATTCTTTTTCTTTAACTTGCAATAGTCCTTACTTACGTAGTATACCTAAACTTTATTGCAGAATCAACTAAATTACACCAAAATTAACATTTTTAGTAGGAGAAAAAATACAAAAATTAACATGTAAGGCTTGAAGTTTTTTACCCTTGTTATATATTTATATAATAGGTGGAATTAAATATGTATAGTAGATGAGCCATTATGTGATACATATATGGTAAAAATTTAGTTTCCTTCAAAAGTATAAAATAGGATTAAATAGTACCTTAATTTGAGGAAGTATTTTGGAAAAAAAATGCATCAATTTTTCTGTAGCTTTTTTTATTAAACCTAAGCAGGTTCCAAAATATTGAAATTACTTCTGGTTTGTTTGAAAATGTGCTGCATTACACGATATCAACAAAAAATCTGTAAATCATATACATTATGTACTGTTGTGGCGTAAAGTCAGCGCCACATGCCAGACGCACAAGACCGATCGTGGAAAAGGCAGCGGACGACCGGCAGCCTATCTCAAGTCGGCGTTCGCCTCGTGGAGGAAGCGCGCCCTCTACAAGCGGCTACACCTAGGCCGACATGCGTCTGGAAGGGCACCTCTGAACTCGGCTCCGAAGTAGGCAGTCACTAGGACCCCAGCGCACCTGGTATAGAGGAAGAAGATGCCGTCGTGAGAAGAGACATACTTTAAAGAAGTTGAGTATATTTGTACAAAATAGTAAATAAAACTTGTATTACTAATCAGTATAGCTGTTTTAGCTGTCAACTCATCCCCCGCATCCTGATAGAATCTTTCCTGAAAGACAGGCCGGGAAGGACAAAACACATGGCGAAAAGGACGACTCAACACATTGCGACGAGATATTAAAATTCGGGTACTCAAAAGTCTTTGACACTATGCTAAGAAATTCATTTGCTTTTCAATTCTATTCCAGGGCTACCGCATTTAATCTTTTGCAAACTTTTCTTTCAGGGTTACGAGTCAATTTCAATTCTTTTGGCACAGCTTCCTGCGCTCGATGCACAGCAAATGATGCAGATGTTTCAGTTTCAGCGTCAACAAATCGCTTCCCTGCTGTCTACTGCAGCAACTACCACCTCCAGTAATTCCGCCTTTTCGTCTGTATGACGAAGTACAATAGGAACGGACAAAATAGTTGCAACAGTTTGAAGCCTATGCAACATTTCACAAGATAGAAGATACCGTCAAACTTCACTTCTTTCTATCATGTGTCTGCCCCCCAGCGTTCTGTCTTGTCAAAAATTTGTTTCCCACCGCAGAGCCTTCTTAACTATCTTATGATTTAGTTATAGGGGCCCTCACGTCATATTATGAACAGCATATCAATGTACTGGCTGCTAGGTATCAGTTCTTCTCGTGTCGGAAAATCAAAACCAAACATACCAGCTGTGGATGACAGATCTTCAAGGTCGTACTTAGAAGGTGTCACTTTAAGTGTACGTGTGGAGCTTTCCATTCAGATGTGATGTTACGTGACACAATGGACTATTATATAATTGATGTCAGACTTAGGGAGCAGATTCTAAAACTGTCGGATCCGACTTTCCATCTAGTAGAAAAGATTTTGGAACAGTACGATTCAGGTACCGTGGCAGCAGAAAACTTTGATTCAATTCCCCTGTGTACTGTAGCTACGTCACGCGCCGGCGAGCACCAGGTCAGATGACATACACATCCTTCTGCCCATGCTAAGCGTAAACAAGTTGATAGACACAGAGCTGTGCCCGCTAAGGAAGTGAAGTCTTGCCCACAATGTTTCTTGCGGCACGAAAGGCAGAACTGTCCGTCTCGGTCAGCGAAATGCTACGCATGCGGCAAGAAAGGTCGTATACAAGCAGTTTGCTTACAGCAAAAGAAACGGAATTTGTCTTCCTGGCCCAAACAGCGACAAGACCATACTTATTCAATAAATGCAATATTTTCAAAACTTGTGGATGTCAATAGTAACATCACGGACAAGTAAGTAGCACAAGTTGTTCACCAGGTCAGAAAAATGTATGTCAGTTTGCGAGTGAATGACATTTCTGTAAAATTTCAACTAGTCACAGGTGAATAAGTCAGACTGCTCAATCGCAAAACTTATGAACAGTTAGGATCGCCGCGCCTTCCTGCGCTAAAACAAGGTTAACAGCATACAATGGCAATGACATTCCTGTACCAGGACAGTGTTCAGTAACTGTCGAGTACCGTTCGCAAATGCGCACAGTGACATTTCAATCGCTTCAGTCTTACGAGGGATATAACTTTTATTTATTTTTTTTTTTTTTTTTAGATATTTTCGGTTTTACTGTGCAAGACAATGTTTTAGTTGTGAATAATTTCGATGCTAAAGACAGTATCGACAAGTTGCTGAAAGACTTTCCAGGTTTATTTTCTGCAGGACTAGGAAAAACTAAGGATTTTGCTGCACATATTACTCACAAGAAAAATGCCAAGCCAAAATTTTGCAAAGCTCATGATGTCCCACTCGCTTTACACGACAAAGTAGCACAAGAACTTCGCACATTGCAAGAAAATGGCGCAATTGAACCAATACAAGCTAGCCATTGGGCGAGTGTGCTTGTTATTTTAAATTGTCGGGTAGCATTCACTTCTGCGTTGATTTCAAGGCCACAATGAATCCGCAAGCAGTTGTAGACATCCTTTGCCGAGACCAGAAGATTTAATGGATGGATTAGGTGCAGGGAAATATTTCTGAAAAATAGATTTAAGCAATGCCTACCTTCAGCCGCCACTCGACGAAGAATCACAGAAAATTTGTGTTGCCAATACTCATCTGGGCTTGAAGAATGAAACTTTCACTCTGCAGCGGAGTGTGCGCTGATATGAAAGTAGGAGGCGAGGTACTGGCGGAAGTAAAGTTGTGAGGCGGCATCGTGAGTCGTGTCGGGATAGCAAAGTCGGTAGTGCGCTTGCCCGCGAAAGGCAAAGGTCCCAGGTTTAAGTCCCGGTTCCGGCTCACTATTTTAATCTCATCTGGGCTTGTTTAAATCCGCGCCGGCAACTTTTCATATTTAGAACAGCTTACAGCTCGGGTGCCTTGTTGTTCAAACTACTTGGACTACATAGTTGTGTTAGACCGTATCTCAGTAAAACACATTACCAATTTGAGAACATTATTTCCAGTTTTGTCAGATGCCCGTGTCAAGTATCTCTTAGATAAGTGTGACTTTGTCAAACCGAAACTGCAGTATCTAGGACATGTGATAACAGTCAAGGTGTGCACCCCATGCAATCACATTTGCTTGCCATTCGCGACCACCAGCACTAAAAGATGCGACAGAATTACAGTCTGTCTTGGGAAAGTTAACTTACTATATTAAGTTTATTCCAAACACAGCACAAATTGGAGCCCCTTTGCATCGGCTACGCCATAAAAATGATCGTTTTGTTTGGACAGAAGAATGCCAACGCCCCCGCAACAGTTCTCCATGGCACCGCGGCCGAACTTCATGGAGACGGAGCCCTCGACGCCTCCACATCCATTCGACAGCCCCATGGATTTGGACCAGCACACCACACAGTAACCGACGCCGACGTCGCCACCGACGTCACTGTCTATTTCATCATCTGGGCCCCAGGTCCTGGACGTGGGCCCTTCGGAAGTTTCCTCGAAGGACATTCCCTTGCGACCTCAGGCCGGATGGCGGGGCCCGGCCGGTAGTCTCGCAGCTACAGACTCCGGTCCATCACTACGTCCACGATCCTGCCTCCACCCCCGTTGTCTAGCTCCCTATACGACAACGGTCCGGCGCTTTACGGGGGGGGGGGGGGGGAGGGGATCGGGTGGGATGTTGTGGCGTAAAGTCAGCGCACACGCTAGACGCACGAGAACAATCGAGGAGAAGGCAGCGGATGACCGGCAGCCAATCACACGGTGGCGTCGCGTCTCGTGGAAGGAGCAACCTAGAAGCGCGCCCTCTACAAGCGGCTATATCTAGGCCGACATGCTTCTGAACGAGCCGATCTGAACTCGGCTCCGAAATAGGCAGTCACTAGGACCCAACGCAGCTAGTATAGAGGAAGAAGATGCCGCCGCGAGAAGAGACAGACATACGTTTCGAAGTTCAGAATATTTGTACAAAATAGTAAATGAAACTTGTATTACTCATCAGTATAGCTGTTTTAGATGTCAACACATTCTGCAAGACAGGTCGAGAAGGACAAAACATAAACTGTGCCTAAAAGAAATAAGTGTTGTTTTTGCATAATATTGAGCCAGCAAAGTACCCTGTATCCTTAAACTTACGATTGCATTTACGGTACGGCTACCATTATAGTTGCTACATGAAAGCTACCTACCTTAGGAAGACTGTAGATCTGTAGAAAGTTTTAAAATATAGAAGCTTGTCAGTGAAACTGAAGATAAAAGTAAACTGGAAAACTACAGCCAAGATTTCTTTTCATTTTTTTAGTAGCAAAACTTAGTTCAGCTGTAAATTATTACTACCAGGTTAGGCGACATTTTTCAACTGTTATACCTTTCTTGTATGATAATGAGGACTGAAGTTTTCATTAATGTTTCGTGGTTTGATTCACTGAAGGTGGATTTGGACCAAACGAATAAAAAATTAAGGATATTTGCATTTGTGATGGTAAAATGAAGTTTTTTTTAAATATATATATATATATATATATATATATATATATATATATATATATATATATATATATATGTATATGTATATATGTGACGAGAGCCTATTTATAAATATTGCTCACTCGAGTCAAGTCATGGTATAGGAAGGTTATAATGGGGAATCCCACCTTTCGTTGTTATGCCCTGTGCATGGCAGTGCCTGGTATTAATATTTTCGAAGACTTCACATGCGAAAACGCAATTTTTCAGGAGTCCATAACTCGGGTTCTGTTGACCAGAGTTAAGGGGTGAAAACAATAGAGTGGCCCCTGCCTAGTGACCGTTTGTATACCAATAAGGACAGCGATATGCTGTAGATATCCTACACTTAAGTGTCAGAATTTAGTTGCAACCCAGATAAATTGAGTAAAATTCAAAAATGCCGGCATAAAAATGTAAGGTGATGCAGATGAGTAAGACATAAAATCCCATAACATTTGAATAGAGCATTAGCGGTATGCTGTTTGTAACTATTGCGTCGATTAAATGTACAGGCATAATGTTGCACAGAAAGATGAAACAGACGAGCATCTACGGACTATTGGTTTATTACGTGAAATGCTTGTGCCGTGCAATCTTCAGTATTGTCACTGGTAGGTTCGATCAATCTGCGAGTGTTACAATTGCCTCGGGAACCAAAATCGGATTCTTCGGAGGGATGGTGATGTCCTTTTCGAGAAACACTACTGAGGAAATTAAGAGGGTCGGAACTTTGGCCGGCCGCGGTGGCCGAGGGGACTGAGGCGCTCCAGTCACGGTCTGCACGGCCACTACGGTCGGGGATTCGAATCCCCCCTCGGGCATGGATACTTGTGCCGTCCTTAGTCTTAGCTAGTTCATAAGTAGTTTGTATGCTTAGGGACTGATGACCCTGTAGTTAAGTCCCATAAGTTCTGCAAACATTTGAACTTTGAATAGGTTCTACAGCCGCCAACATAAAGAACAGAAAGATGAGAGAAACTCGGGCTCTTAAAGACGCATACAGGCATTCATTTTTCCCTCGTCGTATTTGGGAGTGGAAAGGCAAGAGATGTGCGTGCAGGTGGTATGTAAAACCCTCCGCCACGCTCATGTCATGGTTCCCCGAAATTTCCAACAAACGTCTGTACACAGCTCACTTAACCAGCCTCGGTTTTTTAAATAATTTTGCATCAAGTCTATGTGTCAAATATAATAAAACGTGATTATTTAAACCTCTCTGTTCAAGATACAGAGAGATATTACAGTCCCAAAAGTACTCCAGACTATTTTCAACTACTTTTAATTCTCAGGCTTTCGACCCATTATTGTCTTCATTTGTTGTAAAGATACAAACTCGTCCGATGAATTTTCCGAGCATGAGTAGTGTCTGCCTTTCATATGTGACATACATATTTTTAAATTTTTACTGTGATTTATTTTTAGGACGTCGCAACGATGTGGACTGTGTTAGTTTAATAAATGCTTTCTTTACATGACACTCAATATTATTAATATTTTTTTACTCGTGTACGCTTGCTGATTGTACGACACAAAGCTTTACGCCTCGCCTCACAAAGCTTTACGCCTCGCCTGGGACCGTCAGCATCGAAATTTGACTGTTGATCACTGGAAATATGCTGCGCGGTGAGACAAGTCTCTTTTCTATAATAGTATCGAGTGGATGGACGTGTGCGGATATGGAGACAACACCGTGAATCCACGGACCCTAGAAGTCAGCAGGGGACTGTTCAAATCGGTGGACGCTATGTAATGGTGTGGGACATCTGTAGTTGGAGCGATATGGGATCTCAGATAGTCTATACACGACACATCGTTCCTCATCACCTGCATCCATTCATGTCCATTGCGCATTCCGACGGCCTTGGGGAATTCCAGCAGGGCATTGCTTCACGGCACACGTCCAGAATTGCTATAGAGCGGCTCCAAAGATTATATACACTTCTGCCCATTAAAATTGCTACAGACGCGAAATTTAACCGACAGGAAGATAATGCTGTGATATGAATATGATTAGCTTTTCAGAGCATTCACACAAGGTTGGCGCCGATGGCGACACATACAACGTGCTGACATGAGGGAAGTTTCCAACCGATTTCTCATACACAAATGGCAGTTGACCGGCGTTGCCTGGTGAAACGTTGTTGTGATGCCTCGTGTATGGAGGAGATGTGCGTACCATAACGTTTCCGACTTTGATAAAGGTCGGATTGTAGGCTACCACGATTGCTGTTTATCTGGCGGCATCGCGGTGAATGCGCATTGGAAGCGTGTATTCATCATCGCCATACTGGCGTATCACCCGGCGTGATGGTAGGGGTGTCTTGGTTACAAGTCTCGGTCACCTCTTGTTCGCATCGACGGCACTTTGAACAGTGGCCGATACATTTCAAATGTGTTACGACCGGTAGCTTTACCCTTCATTCGATGCCTGCGAAACCCTACATTTCGACAGGATAATGCACGACCGCATGTTGCAGGTCCCGTACGGTGTCTTTCTGGATACGGAAAATGTTCGACTGCTGCCCTGTCCTGCACATTCTCCATATCTCTCACCAACTGAAAGTGTCTGGTCAATGGTGACCGAGCAACTGCCACGTCACCATACGCCAGTCACTACTCTTGATGAACTGTAGTATCGTGTTGAAGCTGCATGGGCATCTGTACCTGTATACGCCATCCAAGCTCTGTTTGACTCAATGCTCAGGCGTATCAATGCCGTTATTACGGGCAGATGTGGTTGTTCTGTATACTGATTTCTCAGGATCTATGCACCCAAATTGCGTGAAAATGTAATCATATGTCAATTCTAGTATAATATATTTGTGGCCGTCACAATACGCCAGTCACTACTCTTGATGAAATGTGGTATCGTGTTGAAGCTACATGCGCATTTGTACCTATACACGCCTTCCAAGCTCTGTTTGGCCGGTCGCGGTGGCCGAGGGGACTGAGGCGCTCCAGTCACGGTCTGCACGACCACTACGGTCGGGGGTTCGAATCCCCCCTCGGGCATGGATATTTGTGCCGCCCTTAGTATAAGGTAGTTCGTAAGTAGTTTGTAAGTTTAGGGACTGATGACCCTGTAGTTAAGTCCCATAAGGTATACAAACATTTTTAAACAAGCTCTGTTTGACTCAATGCCCAGGCGTATCAAGGCCGTTATTACTGCCAGCGGGTACTGATTTCTCAAGATCTATGCACCTAAATTGCGCGAAAATGTAATCACATGTCAGTTCTAGTATAATATATTTGTTCAATGAATACTCGTTTATCATCTGCATTTGTTCTTGGTGTAGCTAATTAATGGCCAGTAGCGTATCTCCAAAAGTCAAATGTGTATAAAGTTTATGTGGACTTTAACTGTGGGGTCATCAGTCTCTAAACTTACAAATACCAACTACCTTATACTAAAGACACCGCAAACTTCCATGCCCGAGGGAGGATTCGAAGCCCTGACTGGGAAAAGCCTCGCGCATCGGCTCATAGCGCCTCAATGCGTTCGGCCACTCCGCCGCGGCTATGTATCTACGTTGCTCACCAAACTTACCAGACCTGAATATTGTTGAGCATATCTGGACTACATTGCAGTGTGTGCTCAGAAGTGTTCTCCGTCGACTATTTCCCTGAAGGATGCATGGCGCCAATTCAATGAAGCATTGCTTCAGACATTAGTCTAGTCCATGCCATGTCGCGTCGCGAAACATCTGCGTTCTCGATGGGCCCTACTAGATATTAGCCGTGTGTACCAGTTTCTTTGGCTCTTCAGTGTGTATGTTATAACGCGTTCATACTAATTAAACTAGTTTATACTGAGCCACTTCTTCAAAACGCGTTTTCCCCTAATTTAAAATAGTTTTAACTGACTTTCGGTTTTGTCCAGCAGTAAATTCTAGTTGTAATTAAGGTACAACTTATGTGACTTAACTACGGAGTCATTAGTCCCTAAGCTTACAAACTACTTATGAACTAGCTAAGACTAAAGACGGCACAAATATCCATGCCCGAGGGGGGATTCGAACCCCCGACCGTAGTGGCCGTGCTGACCGTGACTGAAGCGCCTCAGTCACCTCGGCCACCGCGGCCGGCTGTAATTAAGGCTCCAGTATCAACTACTTTCAGGTAGAAACAACGCGTTCTAATTAAACTAGACAGAACTAGTTTTCACTACATTTATTTAGGGGCAAATACTAAAATTAAGAGCTTCTATATGTTGATTGAAACAAGAAACAGCATCAAAAACTGATAAAACATGTAACACATTAATATTAACTACAACAATACAAAATTAACCATAACTGAAGAAACATTTTAAGGAACATTACAGAGCCATATTAACAGTATTAGATACGAAAGTGGAAACAAAATAATGAAACAGTAAAAGTATATTATTTACTCATACTTTTGACAAAAGTTGTTACAGTCTTAATAAAAGAGAAATGCATAAAAAAATTTAACAACTAAATTTTTATTACTTGTTATTGCAAGGCAAACAGTCCTGGCATTACAAAGGTTTTCTTTTGTCCTACAAAAGCAACTTTTTGAAATACATACCTTTTACTACACACACAGCAAAAAAAAAAAAAAAAAAAAAAGGCTGCCATCTTGCAGCATTTCTTAATGATACCTTTGTCTCTGGCACGTGCTCCAGCAGCAAGAATTTCTTTTTGTGTACGTCTAATTTGGATCTGGAAGAGAACTTTTAATTAGCTTTTTTCAAAGGCGATTAGGTACTTAATACATATTATACAAACTATAATATACATTACAGTATTAGCAACATTTTCAGTGCCTTAAATCAACGAGGTAATGAATATGTCCGACATTTGTTCTTAATTATTGAAATCAATTCAGAAATACATATCTGCAATACAATTTGTCGTGTATCCCACATTTCGTTCTAATCTTGTGCAAGCCCTGTTCATCTTTCTGAAGAACAGCTCCAATATAGGGGAGAACTGCTTTTGCCCTGTCGATAACAGGAATGGGTATAATTATATTGTCACTGGTTTCTAATGTGGCGTGTATTGAATCTGAAACAATCTGCATTCTTTTGGCCTTTTTCGTCAGTTTTTCAAGTGTGTTTTCTCTAGCTGTTCGTGTTTGAGAGTGTCAATTCGTAATAGCTTCAGCTTGTGGATCTTCGTGGAGTTATTTGAGGTTTTGCACTCGTACTAGCTACGGCTTCTGGATCCTCTTGATTGGCTGCTGCTATTGTTGTACTGGGCAAAACTTCTGCACCTTCTTGTCTGTCTGCAGCTGTAACGTCCATTGCTACCAGCCTTAACCGCTATCTCCTCTGAGTTGTGTGATGGTTCCAGTTCATCAGGTGTCTAGTTTACTGCGTCTACCACATTTTATTTAAAGGCTCTTTAAAATCATCATCATCTTGTATCTCCTTAATAACATCTAGAGCCAAATTCGAAGTCATAAGCCCTTTTCTGTGCGAAACACAGCTTTGTAAGGTGTTTGCTTGACACCAGAATTATATGCTCGATTTTACATAAACTGTACGAAGCGAAGACCGTTTGACCGATTGGTGGTATTGTTGTCTTTCATCCATGAAGCCTATATTTTTTTCCAACGTCTTGGTTGGCGCGTTCAACAGAACCTTGGCTTTGGCTGTGCCTTGGTTTTCCGTGAACCAGTTTACACTCAGGCCAAAATACAGCCAGCTCGTTTATGACAGAATTAACAAATTCTCTGCCGTTGTCAGAGTGTAAAATACAAGGAGCATCTAATGTCAAAAATATATCTGCTAAATTGTGTGCCACTTCTTCTGCCCTCTTGCTTTGCTGTCCACGTAACAAAACAAATTTTGTCAACTGGTCCTGATACACCATTACTTATTTAAATCCACGATCTTCTTGAGTTTGCATGTCGATCAGATCAACATGGCAACGACTGTTCATTTCTGAATGAAGTATACACTTCGAAACATGCCCGCTTTTCTTAATGCTCCTTTTGCGCTTTCGTACATAGACAGATAAATGTTTATCATCTCCACTGTTATCTGCATATTTTCTTGAAGTTTAAACTTTTAACCTGTCTCGACCTCCATGACCAACGGCCGGATGAGCTGCTTGAATAATGTCGAAAATTTCTTTGACACGTAAGTACTAAGTAGTACTTTAAGGGGTCTTTCTTTGTCACTAACTTCCTGGTCCCACAAAAATTAATAACCTTGAATCGATTTTATCTTCTGTACCACTTCTGTGTCTTTTCCTCAGTTGATGATCCACTAATTTATCGTAAGCTTCTTTTGTCATAACATAGTAGTGGGTTTCTCTTTTGTCGTGTTCCTCAATCTGTAACACCCTTTTCACATATTCTTCTTTCCATCGCCTTTATTGATTTTGATCTGCCATGATAAATACGTACAAGACGATCTGCACACGCTTACCCCCTCGAGCGTGCTGATTGTTGTGGCGAAAAGCGCCCCGTGGCGGGCTATTGTCGGCTGCTCCAGCGCTGTTCAGGAAGGCAGTTTTGGCGCCTACAAATGTTCCCGCGCGTGCGCCTCTAGCGCACGCTTATGTGAGATTATTGTGGGTGCAAGTAATTATCTAACAACTGAGTATCTAATAATTCGAAGGTTTCCACAGTAGTAACGCTGTTGCAGAATTAAAAATTGTTCATTATTAATTTTTATATGGTGAGGACGAGTTTCAGTGGTAGATCTAAAGGAAACAGTTTCTTGAAGAATATTTATTAGAAATGACTCTTTGCATGGTATAGCTCAAACCATTGTATTGCAGACAGTCAAACATTGCACTCTCCACAATACACACGCGTTTCTCTCTCTCTCTCTCTCTCTCTCTCTCTCTCTCTCTCTCTCTCTCTCTCTCTCTCTCACACACACTCTCTCTCTCTCTTTTTTCCATCCAGTTTGCAGCAACACTCGCCATTTTCGAATCGGTGTCCTCTTGTTTTCACTAGCTGTGCTGGAATGTGTTTATGTGTTTGGATGTATGATAAATAATCCAATAAAAATTGCACTGCACGATACAAAATGTTGGTTTTTATTTCAATCTACACGTACTTGCTCTAAATTGTAATATTTGCCCCAAAATAAATTTAGTGATAATTATTTTTCTCTAGTTTAGTTAGAACGCGTTCTTACTAGTTGATACTGATAGCCTCAGTTACAACTAGAATTTCCTGCTGGTCAAAAGTGAAAGTCAGTTAAAACTTGTTTAAACTAGGTAAAACCCATTTTGATGAAGTGGCTCAGTATAAAGTTGTAAGAATGCGTTCTAACTGAAAACGGGTTTTTACTTTAACATATATATTTAAGCAATGTTGCATCAATTACAACGCAATTCTGCAATATTTCATCAACAGTATAAGGAACAGTTCTTCATAGCAGTTATTTTCTTTATTATTAAGCTAACAATTTGGTTCCAGAGGAAGAGCATCTATTGCGAACAGTTTTCTACAATTTCATAATGCAATATACACTTTTGAACAATCTGATTCTGTACCATAAGTAAGACAAGGCTGGGTTGTCTTCGTATTAGACTCATTCTGTGGTCGTTTCTGTACAACATCTTTAGTTCGCTGTCACAGTTAACGTGATTAATACAGTGTGAATCAGAAATCCTATTAAAAGCTTCTACAGTATGTAGAGGTGATTTAGATGAAAACCTATCCCAGGGATCGAATATGATCGGCGTTCAAATGTGGTCATCGGACCCTGGTCTTACAAAATACTTAAACTAACTTACACTTAGAAGAACACACACAATCATGCCTGAAGGAGGACTCGAACCTCCGACAAGAAACATGGTGCTTATCACCGCAAGGATATTCCCGCGTGGCCTTTGGATATGTTGTGGAGTAGAAGAAAAAGACCCACATTTTTATACGTGACAATGCAGCCATAAAAGGGTGAAATACTCCCTGGATAAAAATTGAGTCTTATGTTTCTGATTGCAACCACAGATTCGCTAGCATATATATAAAAAAGTAGAAATCATGTGGTGTTAACGCACGTTACAACAATTCACCTAGACGCGCCGTAAAAAACCTCACAAATCCCATCCACACCACGATCTTTTATTTCATTTCGTCTTTTGTCTAATAGAACAAAGTACAGGGTAGTTAAAGGCAGACGTGGGGCAAAATAGCAAATACGAATTTTATTTCATTGCGTAACTTATTTGTTTGATGTTTTAAGAATGACATCTCAAAGTTTCGTTATGGAAATATGCTTAGAAATATTTTTAAGAGCGACATTTCTTCGACCGTTCGCGTATCGCACGTCCCCTTTATCTGCGCTGAGCTCCTCTACTTATGTACAATATTGTGTTAATTTTTCGATAATACAATCGAAACAAACAGCAGACGTGTTTAGAAGGCTGTGGCAAAGATTATACCACGCTGGTATTACCAGCATGTTCCTTAGTTTATAATGTGATTTGCTTTTAACAGTGCACAGTACGGTTTGTTACTTTGCAGATTATTAGTTTGTTTTGCTTACAATGGGTCGTAACAGTAGCCGTGTAATCCAAAAAGTGAGAAAGTCTCGAATTTCACGTATAATTAAAAATATAAACGTACATTCCAAATCTTAAGAACAATATTCGATTAAGTCGCCAAGTTCATCGGAGAAGAAAATCGGTGAAGGAATTGATGACACAGTGTACGGTGCCAAAGACGAATATTGTATTGCATTTAGGTTAATTGACTTAGAAATTGTTGTTCATATGATAAATATTTTATTGCATTTGGTAATTGTGGGTCAAAGGGCTTTAGACTGTATGATGACAATGCCAGAATTCCGTGAAGCCTTTAAATACGATGCTCAGGTCAAGGCATCTTCTCTCCATGTCTAGCGTTTAACAGTGAAAATGTAGGTAGGATTCACTGCTTGCAAAGATTAGGCTTCCATCCAGGTGCATTCACACTGAAGATACTCCGAAGCATGGATGATGCGAGGCTTGACAGCGCACAGGTAGCAGAGGAAAATATCCAGGCAAAGGGCAAGGCAAAGGGAAAGAGAATACTTCACGAAGACAGGGAAGAGAATGAAGATTTACGGGAAATCTCTTTTATTCTAATTTTTAACACTATTGCCATACCATTTTACACACTAATGCTGTCCATATCCATTAAGTGATTTTTAAGAAAGATATAATGTACCTTTTCTCAGGAACTACAAAAGCTAACCTGAAATATGACACAGTTCTTAAAAATCACTTACTGAACAATCGTGTGCAACACTTTCTCTATATCATGTGCCTGAGAAAAGTACTGTGAAATTTCAGCCTGAATGATAGAATAGTTTATGAGAAAATGTATATTATATATACACCAGTAATAAAAAATTCAAATTCTTATAAAATGAAATTCCATGAACATGATCAAACAAAAATTGTAAACATTGCGCTTTATATACTACACAATAGTGCCAAATTTTAAATTTGTAACTATAACATTGTAGCAGATATCAAAATTTAAATGTCAATATGCATTTGGTCTATGTCTGCCCTTAATACTATATGTGCTAAAATTGCTTTACAAAAGCGCATTTCTCTTAAATGAACAAGGTACGTGGGCATCCGTTTCACTGTCCCATATCAGGCACCGTACAGGAATATGTAGTTATTTCTACCTCTCTCTGACAGTGAGGTCTTTGTAATATCACTTTATAACAAGAGATTGTGTGTGGTATTAACGATGCTTCGCGTTTTGTTATTATTCAATCGTTGAAATTCATAAACGGTTGTGGAAAGATGATTACGGCAAAATTACTATAACGACAAATGTAGCTGTATCGTTGTAACATAAAAACCACAGCAATTTAATCGAAGTATTTATTTGTTACCATTTCAGTCACAAACTTTAAACTCACACTTTTGTATCGGTAGTTTAGCCCTTTTTATGGCTGTACAAGCACGTATAAAATACGTACCGGTATCTGTGATTTTGCTCTACTCTTCAACATATTTAAATAGTCGCGTATTCCATGTTAGTATGTAAAGTAATTTCCCGTTTCACAGCACGCAGCGTGCAGACACTGAACTCTGACCTTTGTGCTCCACAGGAGTCCATGGCGTGGGCAAAGTTTCGAGGACTCGTCTTCGATTTCCCTTCTACAGGGTGACGAGCTGTCCTCTCCACAGTCGAGAGTGCGGCGCGTACGTGCGTGTCAGCGGTGAACGCTGTGGCCAACGAATCTGTTTGTCGCAGCCGTTGTTGCAGTCGCTCGGAAACGGTATGTGGCGTCTTATGGTTCTGCGTAAGACTGAACAGGAAGTCTGGGACTGATCCTCAAATATATTTCATATCTAAACGGTAAATTTCCATATACAGGGTGTTTCACTAAGTGTGTTTGCCTCTGTAACTTATAAAATAATAGGTGACGGGAAATTTTAATGCGGTGGGTCAACACAAGAAATGTTCCACTTTCTGCGGAGCTATGAACATAGATTATTGTATCATTTTCCAAAGAGTTACAGCACAAAGATATAATTTTTTAAATGGAACAATAGTTTTTTTTCTACCGTGCATTGGATTCGTTGAAACCAGCTGCGTCCAAATCAATTTAAACTACATTCCTATCACTGTTAGTTTGGGAGCTACAACCCTTCAAAGTTTCAGGGGCAGATACCACACGCTGTACATAATACATTGCTGTGTGATGGGTGGGAAGTTCATTTACATTAGCTGTTCAAATGTGTGTTCATGTTCCTCAATGCATAATGCAATGCGCCGTCGAAAGGATCTGTGGACGAGATGTAGCATCGCCGGTGTGACGGAGCGACATGCGTCCTCGATGCGCCGTTTTAGATCATCTGGGGATGTGAGCTCAGTGACATAAACACGATCCTTTAGATATCCCCACAAAAAGAAATCTACTGGTGTTAAATCGGGCGACCTTGCGGACCATGAATGAGGACCATGGCGCCCCAACCATCTTCCTGCAAACCTGTTGTTTAGATCCTTTCGACGGCGCATTGCATTATGCATTGAGGAACATGGACACACATTTGAACATCTCATGTAAATCAACTTCCCACCGCCAAAACATCCATCACCCACCACACAGCCATGTATTATGTACAGTGTGTGGTATCTGCCCCTGAAACTTTGTAAGGATTGTATCTCCCAAACTAACAGTGATAGGAATTTAGTTTAAGTTGATTTGGACGCAGCTGGTTTCAACAAATCCAATGCACGATAGAAAAAACTATTGTTCCATTTAAAAATTATATCTTTATGCTGTAACTCTTTCGAAAATGATACAATAAACTATATTCATAGCTCTGCAGAAAGTGTGACATATCTTGTGTTGAACTACCGCATTAAAATTTCCCGTCACCTATTATTTTATAAGTTACAGAGGCAAACGCACTCAGTGAAACACCCTGTATAAGGTCTTTACATTGAAATCCAACTACTTCTCCTCTAACAGCTTCTAGAAGCATGAAATAGAAATTATGAACGGCCTTCTGTAATTACGAGTAGTTGGAGCAGCAGCTACAGAAAATGAGTGTTTAGTTTCGTATATATGCACTTTCCAGATATCGTAAGCAATTCGAATATTGTTTTGGCAGTAAAACACCAGCTTATTTACGACATCAGTGACACAGATTATTCATTTAGTGCTTCGCAAGTTTTTTTTCCCTTAGACTTCGGAATGATACAGACCTGTCATCGACTGCAAAATGACATCCTGATATGTGTTCTGGAATTTCTTGACTTTTACTTACTTGCTAGAAGATTCAGAAAACATTGAAAAAAGTGTACTTGTTCTTTCAAGAGTTACATCTGTTCAGGCAAAGTCCGTACATTGTAACTAAAATGCAAATATATAAAAATGTTGTTAGTATCACTATTAGTTTTTATGGAAGTGTTTGTTACACGAATACAGTTTTTTTTAATATAATGATGACTTATTACGGTTTTGTTACATGACTGTAGGAAACAAGCTCTGAGGTGACTCAGAACATGGTGAAGTCGTGTTTGGGACGGCAGTTGTTGAAATTACCGTCCTCTCTCCTAGATGTATAATATTCGTTGTCCCTATAAAATCACTTAAACTGGACGTATGGATGACTCCCACCTCATACCCTTATCTGAGACTGCAATCCGTTTTTGATATCCTCGTGACTTTGAAACTAGAAAGGCCAAGTGCGGAATATGGAATAAATGGTGTATTGGTCAGATATGGAGGCTCAATTCTGAATCAACTATTTCTAAATTTAATAAACGGTAGTTGCAAGATAGATACAATTCTAAGATCATGGTGGCATGTTTGCATGTTACATCTATAAATGTGACTATCTGTTCGGTGTACGTTTATCACGTCTCAACCAAAAGACATAAGGAGCTAAAAATTTGTACAGTTACTAATGTCTACCCGGGGAAGGCTTTAGGCACGGTTTTATGACGATCAGATAGCTATCTATATATATTAATGTGAAAGTATGTTACGTGTACGCTTATTACGCCCGAACGACAAGATGCAGAGACTTGAATATTTTTACAGTTACAGAGCTACAGAGCTGAAACTGAGCACAGTTGTTCCCAAGGCATGCCGGTCCACGACGCACTCGCTCGTTGTGGTATGTGCGCGAACTACTACTGTCTACAAATATACGGAACTAAAAAAAAAACTCGCCTCTTAGATATGGTATGTGTTCTTTCGGACATGTCGAACAGACACCACAAAAATTTTCAAATGTTTGTAAAACTTACGTGGCTTAAATGCGGGGCATCAGTCCCTAAACTTACAAACTACTTATGAACAAACTTACACTAAAGACAACACAAACATCCATTCCCGAGAGAGGATTCGAACCTCCGACGCGGGACAGAGACCAAATCTGTAGTCGTATGTATGTCACAAACAAAGCGAAATGACAGTTTCCTTGGTAATGTACAAATACGAACAATCCCTTATGAAAGTACAATTAGAGGAAACAGTGAGCCGGGAGCAATACCATTATAGTGGTGCTTACTTGAGAATTTGGGCAGAACGGGAAGCATGCATAGACAGCCACAAAAAAAGGCCAAAATATCTATAAAAATGGAAGTGTGTCCGTATATCTTAGTTTGCAGACTAAATTTTCAAAACTATTCAATGTAGACGAATGACGTTCATGTATTGGAGTAACCGTGAAGCTCGCATTGTCACTAAGATGATTTGGTTGCGGTACGCTGCAGTGGGTGTGTGTGACGAGCAAACATTCACGAAAAATGTTCAAATGTTTGTACAGCTTATGGGACTTAACTACGGGATCATCAGTCCCTAAACTTACAAACTACTTTTGAAGTATTTACGAACTAGGACGGCACAAATATCCATGCCCGAGGGGGGATTCAAACCCCCGACCGTAGTGGGCGTGCAGACCGTGACTGGAACGCCTCATTCCCCTCGGCCACCGCGGCCGGCAAACATTCACGAAATACACTTCCATTTACCGTGAATCGTTGATCTAGAACAAAGAATCAAGCGACGGTAAAAAGGCGCAGGTAACTCCCGTGCATAAGAAAGGCAAGGAATATATCCAAGAAATCACCGACTTCTACCATTAACATCACTTTGCTGTAGAATTCTTGAACATATTCTCAGTTCTAATATAGTAATTTTCCTTGAGACGGAAAAGATTCTGCCCATTCATCAGCACGGCTTTAGGAAGCATCGATCACAGCTTGCCCTTTTCTCTTATTACATCTTGCGTGCTATGGATGAAAGGCAACAGGCGACTGCATATTTCTCAGTTTTGCGAAAGGCATTTTGTAATGGTACCGCACTACAGACTGCTAATGAAGGTACGATCATATGGAATACGTACGCAAATATCTGGCCGGCCGCGGTGGCCGAGGTGACTGAGGCGCTCCAGTCACGGTCAGCACGGCCACTACGGTCGGGGGTTCGAATCCCCCCTCGGGCATGGATATTTGTGCCGTCCTTAGTCTTAGCTAGTTCATAAGTAGTTTGTAAGTATAAGGACTGATGACGCCGTAGTTAAGTCCCATAAGCTCTACAAACATTTGAACATTTTTTTGTAAATATCTGATTGGCTGGAACATTACTTATATAATAGAACCCAATACGTTGTTCTCGATGGCGAGTGTTCATCAGAGACTAGGGTATTGTCAGAGGTGCCCCACAGAAGTGAGATAGTACCGCTATTACTTTATATCTAAATAAATGATATGACGGTCAGAGTGACTTCCAATATGTGGCTGTTTGCTGATTATGCTGTGGTGTACAAGAGGGTGTCGTCATTGAAGGACTGTAAGTAGCTTGCAGAATGATTTGCACTAAATTTCAAGGTGGTGTTGGGAATGGCAACTAGCGATGAATGTGGTAAAATGTAATGTAATTCAGATTAGTAGGAGAAATAATCCCGTGTGTTGACTGACAGTCACGTCAATTAAATACTTAGTCATAACGCTGCACGACCATTCGAAATGGATCGAGCATGTAAGGACAGTCGTAGGGAAGGCGAACGGTCGACTTCGCTTTATTGGGACAATTTTGGGAAGGTGTGATTCGTCTGTAAAGGCGATCGCATATAAAACGCTTGTACGACCCCGTCTTGGGTATTGCTCAAGGGTTTGGGATCCCCACCAGACCGGTGTAAAGGCGGTCATAAGAAGCAGTACAGATGCAGGCGGCTTGATTTTTAACTGCTAAACTTGATCAATGTGCGAGTGTTACCTAAATACTTCGTGTACACAACTGGGAGTCGCTGGAGGAAAGGCGATGTTCTTTTCGTGAAGCCCCATTGAAAAAATTTTGAGGGCCGGAATTTGAGGCAGACTGCAGAACGATTCTACTGCCGCCAACCTAAATTTTTGTTAAAAGCCACAAAAATAAGTTTAAAAAGATTGGGCTCGTACGAATGCATGAAAGCGTTCGTTTTTTCCTCGATATTTATGAGAGTGGAACAGGAAAGCCTTCGCCATGCACCTTTGGGTGGATTGTGAAGTCTGTATGTAGATATAGATGTAGATGCAGTAAAAACTCTTAGTAAAAACTGTCAACTCTGTGGCTTACGGTACTGCAGTTTTGAGTCTCGTATTGTGCACTACAGTGGTTTGCTTAGTCATGGATGTAACTGGAGATATTATTACAGTTCTTACAGTCAATTAGCTTGAGTAATAGTGCTTACGACCGAAAGTTTTGCCTTGCGCATGTCAAACGGCTTATATTTGACACAGATATAAATTAAATTCGTAAATATGGGTTACAAAATTATACGGGTAGATAGCTTCCAAAGCTCCAATATTTAGGTTGAAGGAATACCACTTCTTCACAGCGGTAATATGTTAAGACAACTTCCGTTGCTGCTGTTGGCAGCGGTGTTAGAAAGAGGATATTTGTGATGAAACGCCAGAGAAATATCCGTACCAAGATCTTATAATTAGTTACATTAAGTTTTCGATCACAGCTCTGGCGTCTGTGTTTGTGAAATTTGGTCATCTCAAAAGATCCAGGATACCAGTTCTACTTTTAATGATACATGATCGAGAGAATAAATGAAGGGTAATTAACTACTATTTCTTAAGAACAACTTATTGAAATTCTTGCAAACGTGCGATTCAATAAACAGAAGCTTAAAAATTAGAACCATAACAGTCTCACTGATTAAGAAACAACAAAAACAACATCTCTGAATTTGGTGTGTTGTTGTCTTGTAAAAATGATTTCTGCCCGTGTATTCTGAAATAAAATTTGAAGAAATCATCATTGTGCCAACAGATGTAGGTACACCAGTTTGTTATATATTCTATAGCGGCTGCGGCACTGTCTGCCATCAATAGGAGATCTGTCATTTATTACAAAAAGACATTACTGCCAAATAAGGCAACCTCATGATTCAAAATGTAACTAGTCATGTTCAGTCTAATAAGTGACTGTATAGTCAGTTATTAGACTGAACATATACCAATGTGTGTGAACTTCATCTCGGGAACAGTAGCATACTTACTACTTTCAACATCACATGTATCCTAAATGACTTATTTCAGTGACTAGTTAGATTTTTAATCTCGGTGTTGTTATTTTTGGCAGAAATATATTTATGTAGTAGCTGATGTATAATATTTTCTGTCCCTTTGGGAGCAGACATCCCCGAAAATGGTGAAGATTAAATAATAACATATTGTTCAGCTCTAGGCAAGAAGATGGGTTTTCTAGAATTATTATGACATTCTTAGAGATCGAAAATCCCATCTGTAAGAATCAACATAGCTCGCTCTATTCATCAACGAGAGAACAGAAAACAGCAGGTACAGGGTTTCCAAAAATGTTCAAATGTTTGTAAATCTATCGGACCAATCTGCGTGGTCATCAGTGCGTAGCTTACAAACTACTTAAACCTAGGTAAACTAACCTAAGGACAACACACACACCCATGCCCCAGGGATTTCCAGCCCTATGCCGTGATCATTGACTTCCGGAAGCGTTCGATACGATCCGAAGTTTAGCTTAATGGGAAAAATATCAGCGAAGGGAATATAGGATCAACTGTGGCATTGTACTGAATTTCTCGGAAATCGCTTATCGCTTCTTTTTTCGGAACGCCACTTTTTTGGCGGGGCTGCGGGGTCGTTGATCTGTTTCTTGCAGTCGTCGCATCGTCTTTGTTCTGGTTTGTTCGTTTTGTTCTTGGCTCAGTTTTTTTTAGAGAGGACATGCAGCTTTGTCACCGAACGCGCTGAGCTACGGCGTCCGCTCAGTTAGGCTATTTCCACGCACTACACAAAGCTGCTATTATCATGAGTATATGACAATCGAATGTTACGTCTTCGTAAACATTTATTTACACTACCATTAGCGATGGATTACTTCAAACTTTCCCAATCATTAACTTAATCTGAAGGCGTACTGTTACTATGCTTCGTTTGTGTTTCTCAAAGGATGGAATATTACGGGTTAACGTCCCCAGCGCGTAGTCATTAGAGCTTATCCTCGGATTCCTTGGGTAAGTAAGGGAAAGGAAATCCGCCGTGCTCTTTCAAAGGAACCATCCCGGCATTTGCCTTGAGTGATTTAGAGAAATCACGGTAAACCTTTAATCAGGATGGCCGGGGGTGAATTTGAACCATTGCTCTCCCGAATGCGAGTCCAGTGTCTTACCATTGCGCCACAACGCTCGATTTGTATTTATGATTCCGTTAGTAACATGCGACAATCACTGGATTGGTTGGAGAAGTGTGTGACAAATGTTACGGAAAGGAGACCTTTCTCCACTGTTACATAACTGAAACAGAAGACGTATTCGAGATATATATGATCGTCTGTGCAGTTAGGTGGTGAGATACAAAAATTTGTATCGGGCCGGGGTCTAGCATGGTTTTCCGACTTTGCACGAACGGCCGGCTTCCCAAGCGATCCAAACTTCCATATTACATCTTGCCCGCACAGGCAGAAACACTTTCCGCACGCTTTCTTTGGAGTCAAATACAATCTGCAGTATCCGTAACTAACGACTTAACTAGTGCAATGTTCTTCAGACATGCGTTTATGTCTAAGGGACATTGCATTAGTTATATCCTTTAATTTAAACAAAGAACATTGTAGCACTTAATAAGACCCGTGAATATGAAAATGGAAACCATATCTTTTTACATATTAAAAGTAAACAAAATGATTCCAAAAATATGAATTTGTGTTTTATTTATGTTTTTAAATGAGTGAGACTGAATATCCAAGCTTTTGTGTGTGTGCGGGGTGTGGGTTGGGGTGGGAGTTATATGTGGACTTTGTATATTTGTGGTGTTTAGTACCTAAAGCTGTTGGGACAAGTTATTGAAGCCAGACTTAGAAAGTTAGCTGAACCATTATTACAAGAAGAACAGCATGGTTTCAGATAAGGGCGAAGTACTGTTGATCTCATCTTTGCGGTAAGGATTTTGGCAGAGAAGTACTGGGAACATGGAAAGAACTTAGCGATGGAGTTCTTGGATATTGAGCAGGCGTATGATAGTGTCCCTCGTAATAAAATATGGAAATGCCTGGAAAATATTAAAGTGCTCAATTACTTGACTGACAAAGTGATGATGCTGTATCCAACTTGTAATAGTAGTGTCGAATTAGGAAATGGTCACTCTGAATGGTTTCAGCTGAAGAGGGGAGTCCAGCAGGAAAGTGCTCTAACACACTCTTGTTTATTATTGTAATGGATACAATTCTAAAATCTATTAATGAAACTGCATATGAGACGAGATCACTGGTATTTGCAGATGATGTCGTAATATGGGGAGAAATAGAAAAAAAGAAGTGTTAGAAGGGTCTGACAGTTTGGAACAATAAATTTAAAGACTTTAACCTGAAAATCAGCAAGACCAAGACTGTTGATATTACCATAAACAGAGAGGGAACAAGTTCAAACATCTACTCGGAGGGAACAAAAATTAAATCAGTTTCCCGTTTTCAGTACCTTGGAGGTATTTTCTCCAAGGACAACACCATCTGGCAAGAAATTCTCAACAGAACACAAAAAGCATCAAATTTTTACATGCAACTTCGGAACCTGCTCTGGGACAAAAAAGTACCCGAGGCAGTAAAGTTAACTTTGTATCAGGCTACTATACTGCTATCCTTATATATGTCATGGAAAATTGTACATTGCTAAAAAAGGATTACAGTGGAATCCAAGAAACAGAAATGAGGTTTATCAGGACTATGAATCAAGGTACTAGAAATCAGATCAGAAATGAGGTACACAGAGAAACACCTGGTATCAGGGTTCCTATTGCCAACATCTTGGGGAAAAGAAGACTGCTGTGGTATGGTCACGTAATGAGAATGAATAGCACAAGAACAGCTAAAATATTTCAGAATGAAGTGGGAGGAAGAAGACCAAGAAGAAGGTCAAGAAAGGATAGAGGCAGTACTATCAGACGTAGAGAAGAACAGTTTAAATCGGAATGATGTCCAATTGCTAATGCTGTATCAAGATCGGATGAGATGGAGAGCGCTTGTTAGCCACACCCGGGAAACTGGAGATGGAAAATGATGATGATGGTGATGAGTACCGAGGAACATCGCAGCCAAAGACAGTTAGCTGAAAGTTTTTCAGCGTGAAAGACTGGTCAGTACTCAGAAAAGAGATTACCTTACTGAGCAAGTTTTCGGTGATCATAGATTTTCAATTTATTAGATAGAGAGGTGATTTTATTATTCTTATTTCTGGAGAATTCAGCCTTGTTTGGTAGATGTGTATTTAACTGGCAAGGGATGCAGATGGTTGTGAGTAGCTATCCCTGACAGACTATCGAAAACGTATAGAAATGAATGATACTGTAGTTCATCGACTTCATTGCGACTCATTTTATCGCTTCTATAATTAAGGAAGTGTCATGTAATGCAACAGTTTTGATAACTCTCCGAAATAACTCTGCTGTCAAATCTATCTTAGAAATATTGCTCGTTAAAGCTATTTCAGCACAGAATATGTCAAGAGCTTCTTATGAATTGATATTTTAGGGAGTAAGATGTCGCCCAATTTTCTTTGTAATTTCTCTGTGATCACATGTGTGCGCCATTTTCGAATGTTCAAATGTTTGTAAACATAAAAGACCAAACGGCTTAGGTCATAGAACCTTAGAGTTACAAATTCTTTAAACTTAATTATAGTAACTTAACTAAGAACAATGTATACACTCATGTCCAACGGAGGACTCGAACCTCCGAAGCGATTTATGTTATTTATTTATTTTACTTGCGGTGAGCTGCTGGACACTCCATTCTTTAAAATTTGTGCCTGTTTTAATACTTTACTCTTCAGTTAACTTTATATGACATTATAATAAACTTTTCAAATAGTTTGTCATATTCTGCTGCTTTTTTTCTAACTTGTATTGAACTGTGTGTGACGTGTGCGGAGCGCGCGGTTGCTCGCCGGGGAAGTTCGAGTCCTCCCTGGTGCATGGGTGTGTGTGTGTGTCCTTAGGTTAGTTTACCTAGGTTTGAGTAGTTTGTAAGCTACGGACTGATGACCACGCAGTTTGGTCCGATAGATTGACAGACATTTGAACATTTTTTGTGTGACGTGAAGTCCCCCCCCCCCCCCTCTTTCACACCTTTGCCTTATACCAGTTAAGACAGTATTAACGAATTTTAAGCTACATCTGTAATTAATACAGTTTCCTGTGAGAATTCATTCCTCATGATAGCGTTTCCTTTGTAGTACATACTGTTAGTGTGTCGGTGTGTTGGTGCAAAAGCAAGAGGTAAATCTTTCTGACAACGGTGTCACATAAATTTATTTATTTTTATTCAGACTTCGCTCTGATACCCGAGCAACCCAGCGAGCACAGAATAACATAGAGAGGTCTTATAATGCCCGTGAAATGAAGCCGGGCAGCCGCGGCGGAGCGGCCGAGCGAATTGAAGTGCTATGCTATGATGCGCGAGGCCGTTTCTCGTCGGGGGTTCGAATCCCACCTTGGTTATGAATATTTTTGTGCCGTCTTTAGTATAAGCTAGTTCATAAGTAGTTTGTAAGTCTAGGGACGGTTGAGCCTATAGTTAAGTCCCATAAGCTCTACAAACATTTGAACATTTTTTGAAGACGGGCAGAGAGCGCGACACTCAACCAACATGGCAGCCGCAGAGCATGAATCATCATATAGTGCAGACCGCCACTCGGCGCAATGTTTGCTATTGTCACTCACTGTGATAATTATGTTTTATTATAATGGCATAGTGCACCTATGCACTGTAAATTATGTTATATAGCAACTGATTGACATTTCAAAATTATGGGCTTGTAAAATGATTTTATTGGACCAGATGATGCTGACATAGTTCAGCGAAACCGGTCGTCTTAAATAATAATTGATGATCAGCGATCTTGGCTTTTTTATATCTTCCTACAATATCATTTCATTATCTACAACTTTCTCGCTGACGAAAATTTCCGCCGGCCGCGGTGGCCGAGAGGACTGCGGCGCGCTAGTCATGGTCTGCACGGCCACTACGGTCGGGGGCTCGAATCCCCCCTCGGGTATGGATAATTGTGCTGTCCTTAGTATAAGCTAGTTCATAAGTAGTTTGTAAGTTTCGGGACTGATGATCCCGTAGTTAAATCCCATAAGCTATAAAAACATATGGACATTCGAAAATCTCCTGACAACAAAACAAAAAAAGTGGCAGGCGACTAACTTATTCATGTAATTTTAATTTCTTATAAAAGTTATAATTTCAATTATTATTATTATACAAATACAATATATATTGTACTTGCTAAAACACTGTTGCATTCCTTCAGTATTCACCTGTCTTGGTGAAAAATTTGGTAATGTTTTTCATATCCGAAAGGGTTCAAAACACAATGTAATTAAGGCGAGCGCCATTTGAAGAGCTACGCTTTTGTCGGCCCAACTCCGTTTGTACACCCATCCAAGATGGCTGCCGTGACTTCACTGCGTGTACGCTTACGTAGGCGGTATAACCTTTCTATGTTATTTTGTGCTCGCTGGAAGAACCCCTCTTTGAGCCTTCCCGTCAATATCGGCTGCCACAGTCCATCTACGCACTGCGCAATGGATTTACGAGTAATCGTATTTGCATGCTGTACTAGCCAGCTCCATAAACAACAGTGGCGTTAATAGCACAGATAAGCGGCGACTTTAATTTTAATTACAACAGAAGCTCAATACAAACTAAGCGGTTTCGTAGTTGCATTTTAACGTTCACAATGGAGTGCTTGCTGAAATATTGAATGGCAGAGATACTGATCCGTGTTTCTTATCCCATTGCGTTACGACGGCTGTTTTCTTGAACTGTAGGCAGCAGTTGTACTGGTATTTTCTGAATTCATCAGAAGTCAACTCTTCAATGCGTATTCAGCCAGAGACAACTGTTTAATAAATACTCAAGCAGAAAGTATTCAATTAGACGGTACACTACCTAAGAAATATTCAGCCGATATACATATAGTACAATATATGTTCCATGAACCTTAATTTAGCCAGCAAACTAGGTTTGATCTGGGTACATTATTTACTGTTTAAAGAAAAATAAATATAAAGTTGTAAGTCATCACCCCCATTTGCTACGTGTCGTAACACGAATCAAACGCGACCTTACATGAAATTATTATAATATGAAGCAAAAAGTGAAACAAGGAATAGATATTAATGCAGAGGAACAACTCCAGTAAAGAATATTTGTGCCATTAACATCAATAAGGAAAAGGCAAAGGTTACCTACTTTCTTTAATAAATATTGTACCAGAAATATATAGCCTCTGACCATACAGCCTCTGACCATATATAGACTCTGACCATAACTTGTTAGTCATGAACTGTAGGCTGAAACTGAAAAAACCGCAGAAAGGTAGGAAAATAAGGAGATAGATAAACTGAAGGACAGTGAAGTTCTAGAGAATTTCAGAGGGAGATTTAAGCAACAATTGACAGAAACAGGGGGAAATAAAACAGTAGAAGAGGAATGGGTAGCATTGAGAGATGAAATAGTGAAGACAGCAGAGAACAAAATAGGTAGAAAGGCAAGACCTACAAAAAATCCTCCGATATCACAGGAAATACTAAATTTAATTGATGAAAGGAGAAAATATAAAAATTCAGTAAATGAAACAGGCAAAATGGAATACAGACGACTAAAAAATGAGATTGACAGGAAGTGCAAAATGGCTAAGCAGGAGTGGCTAGAAGCCAAATGCAAATCTGTAGAAGAATGTATAAGAAGGGAAAAAGTAGATACCGCCTACAGGAAAATAAAAGAGATATTTGGGGACAAGAAAAGCAACTCTACGAATATCAAGAACTCAGATGGGAAACCACTTCTCAGCAAAGAAGGGAAAGCTGAAAGGTGGAAAGACTAGATAGAGCAGCTCTACAAAGGAAATGAACTTAGAGACGATGTTGTAGGAAGGGAAGATACTATACTGAGAGATGAATTTGACACAGCCTTGAAAGACCTAGGTCGGAAGAAGGCCCCAGGAGTAGATAACATACCCTCAGAGCTACTAAAGTCTCTGGGAGAGCCAGCAATGACAAGACTATTTGAACTGGTGTGTAGGATGTATGAGACAGGCGAAATACTCTCAGACTTTAAGAAAAACGTAATAATCCCCATTCTAAAGAAATCAGGCGGAGACAGGTGTGAAAATTACAGAACCATCAGTTTGATAAGTCATGGTTGCAAAATATTAACACGAATTATTTACAGAAGAATGGAAAAGTTGGTAGAAGGCGACCTCGGGGAAGATCAGTTTGGGTTCAGGAGAAATGTAGGAACACGGGAGGCAATACTCACTTTACGGTGTATCCTAGAAGATAAAAGATAGATTAAGAAAAGTTAAACCTACATTTTTAGGTTTTGTAGATTTGGAGAAGGCATTTGACAATGTTGACTGGAATACACTCTTTCAAATTCTGAAATCAACAGGGGTAAAATACAGGGAAAGGAGGGTTATTTACAACTTGTACTAAAGCCAGACAGCAGTTGTCAGACTCGAAGGGCATGAAAGGGAATCATCGGTTGGGAAGGGAGTAAGACAGGGTTGTAGCCTTTCTCCGACGTTATTCAATTTGTACATCGAGCAGGCGGTGAAGGAAAGTAAGGAAAAATTTGGAATAGGGATTAAAGTTCAGGGCGAAGAAATAAAAACACTGCGTTTTGCTGATGACATTGTAATTCTGTCAGAGACAGCAAAAGACCTGGAAGAGCAGTTGAAAGGAATGGACAGTGTGTTGAGGAGAGCGTATAAAATGAACATTAACAAGAGCAACACAAAAATAATTGAACGCGGTCTTAGAAAATCAGGCGATGCTGAAGGAATTAGATTAGGTAACGAAACAATGAAGGTGGTAGATGAGTTTTGTTACTTGGGTAGTAAAATAACATGCGATGGTCGCAGTACACAGGATATAAAATGCAGAAGGGTAATGGGAAGAAAAGCATTTTTGAAAAAGGGAAACTTACTAACGTCGAATATTAATTTAAGTGTAAGGAAGTCTTTTCTGAAGGCATCTGTGTGGAGTGTTGCCTTGTACGGGAGTGAAACATGGACGATAAGCAGTGCGGACAGGAAGAGAATAGAGGCTTTCGAAATGTGATGCTGCAGAAGAATGCTGAAGATTAGGTGGGTAGATCGCATAACTAATGAAGAGGTACTGAACAGAATTGGCGAGAAAAGTAATTTTTGGCATACCCTGACTAAAAGAAGGGATCGCTTGGTAGGACACATTCTTAGACATTGAGGAATCGTAAATTTAGCATTGGAGGGAAGTGTGTGGGGTAAAAATCGCAGAGGGAGACCAAGAGACGCGTATAGTAAGCAGATTCAAGTGCATGTGGGTTGCCATTCTTATGAGGAGATGAAAAGGCTTGCTCAGCATAGAGTAGGGTGGAGAGCTGCATCAAACCAGTCTCTGGACTGAAGACCATAACAGCAAATATATAGCCTTATCAGTCGCAATTTTATTGATTACAAATTAGGTATGTAGTTTTTTTAAAACAATCTCTACATGTATTATCGGTATTTGTATTGTAATAACAGCCTTGATCGCAGAGGTAATTTTATTTTTATTTTGCCCGTTTCAAGCTAATATAGGTCATCTTCAGAAAATACGGCCCATGTGGCCGGTGCTGGTCTCTGTAGGGTTGCCGTGGCTGTTCTCGGGCCGGAAGTTGGTAACTGCCAAGCAGTTCTTTCGGACATGTCTGAAACAACAGACACCACACTAATACAGTAAGTATTTACAGGGTGTCCAGAAAAGGTCTCCATGATTTCAAAATTAAATATCTCGAAAACAAAGATCGACAGAGGAATGCAGTAAACGGTATGTTTATTCTGAAAGCTGTAAGAAGTTTATACAGCAGTTTGAAATAATAGTTACGAAAGCTACTAACAGATGGCGCTGTACGCTGTACAGCTCATATCAGCATACATAAGTGAAATAATCGTATGGAAACACTCTTTGCAAACAATCACATCACAATGTTTTCAAGATGTTCACGATTGGCACTACAGAGGTGTCGCAAACGAAGAATGAAATTCGTCATCACATTTCGTAGTGTCTCAACCGAAATGATTCACATGCCACAGAGATCGCCGATTCAAGCTCGTCCAGCACGGTGGGATGCTTCGGGTAGACCATGTCTTTCACTGTGCCCCACAAAAAAAAAAAAAAAAAAAAAAAAAAAAAAAAGTAAAATGTCACAGTGAGTCAAATCCGGCGAATATGGAGGCCAATCCACGCCTGCAACAGTAAATTTGGGATATTCCAAAGCAATGACTCGATTCCCGAAGTAATCCTCAAGAAAGCGAAACACTTGTTCGCTCCGATGTAGTCGGGCTTCATCTTGCATAAACCATTCAGTATCTGGTAGATCCTCTAATGCTTGCTATGTGGCGACAAATTGTTCCAAAATTACAACGTAACGTGATCCAGTGACCGTTTCTCGAATGAAAAAAGGGCCAATAATGCCTCTGCTGCATACTGCAGCCCACACAGTAAGTTTAGGAGAATACAAGGGATTCGCTTCACACCTATACAGCTTTTCGGAAGAAAATCGTCAGTTCTGCTTATTCACGTATCCATTCAGGTGGAAGTGTGCTTCATCTGTAAACCAGATGCAGCCAACATCACGTCCTTCACTATCAATCATTGTGAGCATCTGATTGGCAAAGGCAACCCTTCGTTGCACACTTCGTACGGGTATGGTCTGGTGCGTTTGAATTTTGAATGGAAACATTTGTAGGCTCTTTCTCAGTATTGTCTGCATGCTGGAACGCTTCAAACCAGTCTCAGATGCAATTCTACGGAAGGATGACATTGGATTTCGCTGAATAATTCCAGAAACTGTGACGATATTTTCAGGCGTAGCTGCGGTTTGCTTGCGGCCAACATGCCCCACTATATCATCAGTTACACTGTCTGTTCGTTGAAATTTTGCGAAGAGCGCACGAATGGTTTTCGCATCGGATCCTTTTGGAACATTAAATCATACCTGTAAACTTCGACTTGTTGCCTTAGGACTCTCTTCTAACCTATGGTCCTTTTCTGGACACCCTGTACACGCGAAGACGGCGTTCCTTCACTTACGTCACCACAGATATGGTCTTACGTTCGACCTCGCACGGGAATCCGTAAAGGTGAGTGGCACTGACGTACCTATAGCTTTTACATGGGGGGGGGGGGGGGTCCAAAATTGCTATTTAGAAAGGTAAACTATTTTTCTCTGTAACCTCTTTCGCACTATAACAAGGTATTACTGTTAACTCCAATAAAATCAGTTACATGGAAATTAAAAATCCTACAAACTCGTTTGAATCTAACTATGCAAGTACGTCGGCAGGCGAATACTAATTAATCTAAACACTTCATCCGAAAACAAATGAAATCTATATATTAACGAGTTATTTATGACGAAAGTAACAAACCTAAACAGTAGGTAACTATATGTTGCTACGTTATTGCACGTTTGTACGACACTTTGGCATTTAGCTATAGCTGTATGTCATACGTTCCTGTACTTTAAAAGTCATAACTTATATAGACGACTAATTGTTTGTGCTAAGGGCAACTGTAGCTTTGACATTATAATTTTTAAGGAAATCGGTTTTAATATTTACGGTTAGCCGCAGCTTCTGTGCCTTGGAGTCTTCCCTGTTTTAACGGCTATATACACATAATGATGTGGCTCTAGACCACGAAACCGGCCTGATTAAAAATTGCTTCTAGGAACAGCTGTTAAATGGCGTGTACTAAAAAAAAAAAAAAGCATAATTTTTATATTTATAACTTCTTATGAATCACGATGAACAACCATTGGACCAACAACAGAAAGTCTCTCATCTATCAATTCATTTCTAATGTAAGGTCTTGGCCTTTTTAGAATCATAGATATACAAACATTTTATCATTTCTGGTCCGTATTGCAAGGAAATTAGGTTCCTTTCAGAAATGGCAATATAATAGCTACGTAATTAGCAATCGTATACAACTATCGATCCATTAAACATCAGTGTCCAAAGCTTGGTAAAGTTTCCACCAATATTCAGCAAATGGGCATGTAATTCAGTGGATTACTGCTGACGTTTATTTGCGGTAGGATTTTTCAGTTTATACTGATTTGCACATTATGATCATCTTTAAGGAAACGATCTGTTCGGGTACAATCAATATGGGTTGAGAAAATATTCTTCTTCTGCAACATAACCAGCTCTTTATTCTCAAGAAGTAATTAGACATGTAATCTGAAATTGATTCTATATTTCCAAATATCTTGGGGCTTTTTACAATGTTCATAACTAGAATTTTGTAATGAAACTGCGTGCCTAATATTCATCGACTTATTTGTGTGACTGAATATATGATTTTCTATGAAGGGCACAATTCACAGTTGTTGTTCTTGTGGTCTTCAGTCCTGAGACTGGTTTTATGCAGCTCTCCACAATACCCTATCCTGAGCAAGCCTCTTCAACTCCATATAAGAACGGCAACCTATATCTGTCTGAATCTGCTTACTGTGTCCATCTCTCAGTCTTCCTCTACAGTTTTTACCCCCACACTTTTCCCTCCAACGTTAAATTCACAATTCCTTCATGTCTAAGAATGTGTCCTACTAATTGATTCCTTCTTTTAGTCAAAGTATGCGAGAAATTCCGTTTCTCCCCAATTCTGTTCAGTACCTCCTCATTAGTTACGCGATCCACCCACATAATCTTGAGCATTATTCTGTAGCCACACATTTCAAAAGCCTCTATCCTCTTTCTGTCCGCACTGTTTATCGTCCATGTTTCACTCCCAAACAAGGCAACACTCCACACAAATACCTTCAGAAAGGACATCCTTAGGCTTAAATCAATATTCGATGTTAACAAATTTCTCTTTTTCAAGAACACTTTTCTACCCATTGCCATTCTGCATTTCATATCCTCTGTACTGCGACCATAATTTGTTATTTTACTGCCCAACTAACAAAACTCATCTACCTCCTTTATTGTTTCGTTACCTAATCTAATTCCTTCAGCATCACGTGATTTTCTTAGACTGCACTCCATTACCCTAGCTTTGCTCTTTTTAATGTTCATCTTATATACACCTTTCAGCACACTGTCCATTCCATTCAACTGCTCTTCCAGGTCCTTTGCTGTCTCTGACAGAATTAAAATGTCGTCGGCAAAACACAATGTTTTTAATTCTTCACCCTGAACTTTAATTCCTTCTCCAAATTCCTCCTTGCTTCCCTTTATAGCTTGCTCAATGTACAAATTGAATAACATTGGAGAAAGGCTACAACCCTGTCTTACTCCCTTCCCAACCACTGCATACCTTTCATGCCCTTCAACTCTGACAACCGCTGTCTGGTTTTTGTAAAAGTTGTAAATAACCTTATGGTCCCTATATTTTACTCCTGCTTGCTTCAGAACTTGGAAGAGTGTATTACAATCAACATTGTCAAAAGCCTTCTCTAAATCTACTAAAGATAGATATGTAGGTTTGTCTTTTCTTAATCTACCTTCTATGGTAGTGAGTATTGGCAAATAATCTAGTTTTGTTTTAATTTACTTTTTTGAATTGTAAACTAAGGTGGCTGTCCGGACCCCCTGGACCCCTCCCGTATATAGGGGCTATGTCCATGGTGAGGATAAGAGGGCATCGACAGTAGGGGCGCTACAGCCATAGCGGGCGACTTGTGGAAGTTTGAGACGAGTGGAGGCGAGCACGCGTAGCCAAGAGGTCAAGGCGACCGTTGGCCTGAAGTGGGAGACCCGAGTTCGAATCCCTGCTCCGCTCATGTTTTCACTTGTCGTCATTAATTTCAGTGTCCTAATGCAGCCGCTGTAAATCCTTTGCTTCCTAATGCTTCATCCTTCCCCTCTTTCATCAATAATTTGCAAAGGCAATAAAAGTATTTACTTGAATTTTGCATCTTCAGATTTAGTTTTCAGTTGTTGGTATTGTGATCGAGACGTTGTTATTTATGGTGAATATATTAAGAACACAGTAGGAAATAAATAAGGAAAGCTGTGATTTAATGTTCCATCAACAATGTGGGCATCAGAGGCCGATACGCTTCATAACGTTCCGAAGTCGTCGTTGGTACCAAGTGGATGAATTATTTAAGAAGGAATCCAAGAAACTGATTAAACAGGTGCCTAATATTGTTCAATATATTCGGAAAATCCATTTGGTTTAGCGGCCTGAAGATGGCTTCAAACTAGTTGTATAATAAATCATTTATAAAAATTTACTGCTGTAGGTTACATACAATTTAACATATCTTGAAAAGATATAGTGCACACTCCGATAAAATTGTAGGTGTTAAATATACTCTTTGACATGTCTCAAGACCGCAGGAAATGGAGACAATGAATTCTCAGCACAGAGAATTATATAATGACAGTAATTAAGGAAAATCCTTCTCACGCAATTTAAAGATATGGAACCAGTTTTGGTAGTACAATTTATATTTTTTGGGTGACCGGCTTCGATAAGTACAGATTATGCTCAGATCCCATCTCGGAAGCCGGTTTGTACAGACTGCGAACTTCTGATGATTGCAGATCGCTGTACTATTCAATAATGACGTCGATGGTCATTTATAACATCTTGTTCATCTCCAAGGGGGACATCCAACGACATTAAACTTATTCCAGTAGCCCAACCTACCGGGTACGGAAGAGGAAAATCTTGTATAGTTACCCTCGCAATTTACAGGATCAGATCTTCAGGGAAAAATACATAACTTTTGTATTTGAAATTTTTGTTGTTGCTTGATGGATGTGATTGTAAGAACAAGAAAATCTGAGTGGATTAAAAACCGTTGAAATAACAGTTGTAAATGTTGATTAAGAAATAAGCATAACAATGTAGACAGTGTAACACCACATCGCGGCCATAGCATTGGAATCACCATATTCCAACATTTTTCATCGTTACGTAATTTTAATTATATGTTTAGAGGCAGAAATTTCTCATTTTTCAAAATTTTAAGTAAATTCAAATTAGATCAGAGTAAATCAGAATAACAGTATCCAGGGAATACGTAGGTCAAAACAACTCGTATATCAAAACTCATTTGTCAGGTTGCTATTATAAATAGTCCCCGCAGTTGAATTATTCTCTCTCTACGTTACTTGCTCTCTATGTTACTAGATCTCAAAGTGTGATAGCTCTCCGTGATTAGTTTCGAAGTATTATATGCGGTTTATTTCGAAGATAGGAAGGAACCGAGAAAAAGTATTTATTTATTAATATAAACTTTCATACCGTGATCATACGCGAGTGCGTACATTATATTTGGACTTTGGGATAGGCTAGGAAGGAAGAATTAGAAACTTTTGCCTCCGGTAATAAACCGATTAACATTCGTGCTTTTGTAATTTCAACTTATTGTCAAGTTTAATGAAATAACTTTTACAAAACGTATCTGGAAGAGTTAAAGCATGTAAGCAAGTAACAGGATCCAAATACTTTAATATAAGTGAGACTGACAAAAATAATCACGCATTTTGAACTCATAAAGTGTTTTCTGTGAAACTGATTTTGTTGTAATTGTTAAATTGAAAATAGAAAATCTGTGATACTTAAACAAGTCTTAAATAAATATTCAAGTATTTAGTTCACTAATATTGTCCAAGAAGATTCTGAAAGAATATATATCTTTGAAATTCGTAATGAATCAGTTAATATGCGAAAGAAAATATTTAACAGTTTTGATTAGAAGAAACTTCTAATGAAATTTTCTTCTAAAGAATAATTCGATAGAAAGGAATCAGGTACAAATAATATCTTTTGTGATGGGCTTCAAACTGTCTGAACTACCAGGACTCAACGATGCAGTTTTTTTTTCGGTTTTTTAAATATCAGCCCCTGAGAAACGGAATTTCATGCTCAAACATTATAAAAAATCTTTAATTTTAATTGATACGCAGAACCAATATTTACAGTATGAAAAATACAATTTTATTAATCACGAAGAAGTACCAGGTCTACCAAATTAAATTTCATACTGAGGTGACAAATAAAATTTTGGACCCATTCATCCACTACAACTGTGATAGTGAAGCAGAATCTACAGCTTACAAGTCGCAAGCTAAAACCAAAAAAGAAGACAACCAACGTGAATCCCCTCAACGAGTCACAACAGGAAATGGGCGCACCTCCCTCTTACGAGTTACAGCCTCACGTAAAACCAGCTCCCAAATAGCGAGGCGCAAATAGACTGATCTAAAATAAGCAGGCAGACGGTCATGAGCAGGAGACTCCCATTAAAAACATCCCAAAGGGATGTTCACGTCATAGTCCCCGGCTAACGTCAAAAGTAAATTTTATTTCAGGACTGCGTAGTTATGGTATATCGCCCCAAATTTGCGACTGCATACGGGATTTCCTATGAGGATACAGTTCGTAGTAATCGATGGTAAGGCATCGACTAAAACAGATGTCAAAGACAATCCGTCTCAGGGATTGTTTATTTCTATAAAACAGATGTGATACCGGGCGTTCCACAGGGTACTGTTATTGGTCCTATGCTATTCCTTATTTAAATGATTTAGGGGAAAAATCTAAATAGCGCTCTTAGGCTGTTTGCAGATGACGCCGTCATTTACTGTCTAGTAAAATCATCCGAAGATCAAAGCCAACTGCAAAACGATCTGAATAAGATATAACTATGGTGTAAAATTGGCAATTGACTCTAAATAATGTGAAGAGTGAAGTCGTCCACATGAGTACGAAAAGAAATCCGTTAAACTTTGTTTACAAGGTAAATCAATCAAATGTGAAGGCCGTAAACTCCACTAAATACCTAGGAATTACTATTAATTCAGACTTAAACTGGAAAGAACACGTAGATAATGTCGTGGGAAGGGGGAACCAGATTCTGCGTTTTATTGGTAGAACTCTTGAAAGATGCAAGAGAACTACTAAAGAAACTGCATTCACAACGCTTGTCCGTCCCTTTTTGGAGTATTGCTCCTCAGTGTGGGATCCTTATCAGGTGGGTTTGACAGAGGACATCGAAAGAGTCCAACGAAAGGCTGCTCGTTTCGTATTGTCATGATACAGGGGAGACAACGTTACGGAAATGACACAAGATCTGGAATGAGAATCATTATAACAACGACGCTTATCGCTGCGGCGTGGGCTACTTACGAAACTCCAATCGCCAACATTCTCATCCAAATGCGAAAATATAATGTTGACTCCAACATAGGTCGAAATGATCATAAGAATAAAATACGAGAAATCAGAGTTCGAACGGAGAGATTCAGATGTTCTTTCGTCCCGCACGCTATTCGAGATTGGAGATAAATAATTTAACGGTGGTTAGATAAACCCTCTGCCAGACAAATGTGATTTTCACAGTATCCCATGTAGATGTAGATGTAGGATAAACAAACCAACTGTATGAAGTCTCCAATAGGAGGCGTGAGCATCAGTGTTAATCAAAAGAGGATCAGTATTGGTCGTTGGACTGAAAAATTTATTTACATTTTTTGCATATGGATTTCAGCCACTGCGTGATCATCTTCAGTGGAACAATCCTGTGGACATTATGTTACATCTATGTTAAATTTATTTCTGAGTAATTTCTTTAGCTCTATTGAAGGGTCCCACGGAAAATATCCATTGAACACATAGAAATTTTAATATAAAAAATCTGAATGCTAAATAATGTATTAGATCCGGTGCGGCTGTTTTTCTTTTTTTTGTAGTTGGCGAAATTTGCTAAGCTGTTTTATTTCGTATTAGTTCGTACGCTTTAGCTTCGTTTCAGAAATGTTATAACCTCATCAGCACGTAAAGTACCTGATCACAGCACTTTGTGTAATTTTCCGCATCTCTAATCGGTTTGTTCATGGCTTTTCAATTATATTAAAACACAGTTGTGCAGTTATTACTGCATTTTGCAAAGACGTTAACAGTGAACTGCTGCTTTAATGACCTACAAATTAATCAACCTCTACAATCTGTATTCTAACTACGTTCCATCTGGTGTAAAACTGTAAATATGTAGCGACGTACGCTGTCAAATAACAGAGCACCCTGATAGCCACCTGTGAAGTGTACCAGCAGACAAAGAGAGGCCAGTCTCCATCAGTACACTCACAGAATCGATGCACAGAAGTTACGTAGCAATGTTCATAGTTTCAGCAGGTTTTGTCATAGGAACTTCAGAGTTAACACCTTCATATGAATCAGTGTCTAGTGTTAAGTGAATGTAGGGATATATTTTGTCGAAAATGTTCTGCTACATGCCCATAACAATCAACATGTGGATAATGTTAGTGATTCATATGTCAGAATATAACGAAAATTTTGTTTCAGATTAACTAACAGCGGAAATGAGAGTATTCGCTTGAATCTGTATCTTTAGATTTAGTAATAATTTGTTGGTTTTGTAATGGAAACATTCTTGTTGTTTGTGATGAATAAATGAGACCACAGTAGAAAGGAAAGCAAGGAAAGTCAAGCTTAATGTTCCAAACATATTGTGAGCGTTAAAGACGGAGCACAATCTTGGATTATTAATAATTAGGGTTGGGAAGGAAATCAAAAGGGCCCCTTTTGCCTGAAGGGATCTGGGGAATTCACGGAAATATCAAATCTGCAGGGCCGGAAGCTGGTATTAACCATCGTCTTCCCAAATGCGCATCCACCCCGTCACCTCGTACTGTTTAACACGGTATTTGTTTCAACAATAGTTAAAAATGTTCTCGATACACATCATGATACTGATACTAAAAATACTTCTTGAAAATATACAACTGCACAGAGTGTGGCTGTAGTTAAAATCAGTCCGTAACACTGTTGCACAATAAATTAATGATGAATATCTAATACATGTGCGAAGAAATAGGAAACATTACCAAACAGAATCATAGTTTGGTTTGATTTTGTTTGTTATGCTCCGACATCGGCTGAAACACCTATAGGCTATAGTTAGATATTACCCGTTCACTTTACAATTGCCAATTTGAGGTGAGGGTGCCGCGAACTGTTGACGTGTTCTGCTATTTGTTTTTTTAAATGAAGCAAGAGCACTGTAATTGCGCTCAGTTACAATGTACCGGTAACGTGGTTCCTCAGCTGAAGCAGATAAACCAAATGTACATTCTGTTAACACAATGTTGTTCAGATAATAATATAAAACTGTGCTTTTTTACGGTCAGACAAGACACTAGTGCTTTTACAAAACGACGTTACATTCGCTTTTAATGTGTTCTTCTGCAGGAAAGCCTATGAAATGAAAAAGAATTGCATTGTTACTATTGAACAACTAAAGCGATGCGTAATACATTTGCTTTTAATACATTACTTTTACTCACCAAAAAAAAAAAAAAAAAAAAAAAAAAAAAAAAAAAAAAAAGCATGAATTTATTTAGGATGTAACAAAGAGTCGGTCGTGTAGCAGATAAAATACATTTGTTGTTTATACATTATTCTACAGTAAAACGTAATAAATTAAAATCAAATATTAATTTTGGTGCATGATCCAAAAGTTAGAAAGAGGAAGTCCCTACTGGGAGGATCGACGTTTTGAAACCATTATTAGCCGCTAGTGCAAGTTGGTCATTCACTCTGGTGAATCGTCCTTTATGAGTAAGCAAGGAAAAAACATTCGAAATTTTGCACAAATCTCGAGAAAGAACAGACAAGACATTCAGATTGAGATAGCTGGTGAGATTATAACGTTTCATGGGCCGCCTGGACTTTATTTCCATATTTATGTATTTATTCTGCATAATTAATCTCTTGTATTTGTTACGATTATTCTGTGTGTATTTCATGCAAATTATTAGGTATCGATAATAGAGCTATCTTATGCAAAGAAAGTATAATGTTAACAAGCACATTATTATCTGTACGTTTACGCTTATCATATGTTTTACTATATAAGAAGGAGCAGCAGTGTTCATTCTTTCTTCTTCCTGGCCTAGCATTCATAGGTTTAGGACGCAATAGCACATTGTTCCTTGTATAATTTGTCTGAAAAGTAATTTCTTATCGAGCACAGGACAGATGAAGGAAATTATTATAAGTGTATGTTCAGAATATATATCAATTAAATCCGTTTAATGAAAATTTGCATTTCTAAATATTTTAAATTAAAAGCCACCTCATTATTCCTTACTGTACAATATATTAACAGTGCGTGAACTTTTCCTACAGATTACCACCAGCCGCCATTTTCCTGCAGTGTGCGAAATTAAATGTTGGAACGATGCACAATACTCCATAATTATCTTAGAGTCTTTTGTTCCGCACTATACGTCCCTGCGATATACGCCAGTTTAACGACATTTAACTATTTTCAATTTTTTTGAGCTAGCCGTGGGCTTATGATAAACTGAAGTTTCACGAGTGCGTTTCAACAGTTAGTTTCTGTGGCCAACTGCTCTTCTACGTATTCATATGGGATTTTAGGCAGGTTGCTAGAATTAAATATTTATGTGCCATTTACCAGCTCCATTAAGTTGCAGAAAATTTTTGCAAGAAAAATTATTATTTTTTTAATAACAGTATTTGCTACACAGCTCTCAGCTTAAGATATTTCTCTCGCCGTAATTTTAGCGCCCTAATTTTCATTTAAAAATTACGAACAATTTCAAACTTATTTGCTTTCGGTGTAAACTTTCTTTTCGCGGAACATTATTTTCTCAGGCGCTACCTTTTCTAAATTTAAATAATTACATCCAACCATAACTTTGATTTTATCATTTTAAATAATAAAAAATTATTTATATATTAATATTTTATTATTATTATTATTATTTGCCAATCAGTTAGGGAGGAATATTTCAAGATACTTGTTTACGAATAATCAATTATAAAGAGTATGTCGAGGAAGCCGCTGTAGCGAAGTGGATAGCGGTCTGCTTTTTGATGCGGTTCTAATCCCTCCACCTATCTAAGAATTTTTTCATTTCGAAATCTGTGGGCAATTCTAAAATTTTACAACAAAAGATTTTTCAATAATGAGAAAAAAGGAATATGAATAAAAATCACATTTACAGCATTCAGTCAATAAAAATTGCGATCAAGTCATTTCGATAAAGATATGAAAAGAATATTGAAGCAGGTAATAAGATCTGCAGCTCTAGCAAATTAGGCAGACGAGATATCCACTGCGTTCTGCTAGCTCTAAAACAGACGTTTTGTTGTATAAAATTCAGAATCTCGTCAAAAACTAACTTTTTTCATCGATTACTCACTAACGAAGTCCTACTCAATGGTCAACCACTGTATGTGTGGTTTCAAAAAGCAGATTATAGTATGACCAAACAAACGCAAACCTGCATTTGCTGCTAACACACCATTACACAAGCCTGTGTGGGGAAATAAAATGTGTGTCATAATCCCATAGCTAACATGTAAAGCAGCATAACAACAGGCACAAAACTGTAATCCACATGCAAGGGCTGAACACCTGGCTCTTCAGCACACAATTCTGTCTCATCTGCTGACTCTGTGGAGCTGTTGCTGATGTCCGAAGCAGCAGCAGTCTCTGTCGACTCTGAATCTGCCTCGTCAGATACGTCCTCAGAACCACGATACGAAATTTCACTGTCTGGTTGAAGCTGGATAATTATACTCTCAATTGCTTCGCCCATCAGTCCATCTCTGCCCCAGTATTCGCCCCTAATAGTTTTCACTTAATCATACGACTATTTTCAGACATCTTTCGTAATGCTCTGTATTGAAACCGATGTCATTTGCTGAAGGTGGGATAGGGTAACACTCCTGACGTTATTCGATGCAACTTTCCGTTTCATTACTTTCCACATGTGTTTCAGATCAGAATAGTAGGGTGGAAGGCGTAACACTGTATGTTATTTACCGGATTCTTTCAGTACTCTATCTACTGTATATTCTGGCTCGAACTAGAAACATTTTACAATTTCCAAGAGCTCGTTGCATGTTAAATCTGCACCGGAGTTTCATCTTTATTCAGCCATGATTGTATACCTACTTTACGTGAAGATGTGTTATGTGGTTTACTTTCGTGAACACAATGATAGCATTAACTAGTACCACAATACTTGCACTTGGAATATTTGGTATTAGGTGCTCTTGCAACTGTTTTATGTAATTTACATCGTTCATATCGTTGTGAAAGTCTCGTGACTTCGATCTGGAATAGTAGATACGATATGTACCCTCAATGAACCCCATTTGTCCTCCCACATGAACACTATCACTCTTTGCCCAGAACTTTCATTTTTTCTCACACCTGGTACGTCACAATTTTGCCAACATTTATTGGCAGTAACGTGTGTATGCACCCTTGTTTCGTCAGTATAAACGACGGGCTCTTTCGCGCCTTTTTCGTTTTCCCTCAGTGTTCTAAGAAAACCAGCACTACATGCGGAAATGTCCTCCCTCTGAATCAGAAACGTTCGTACGTTTTTACTTTTTTTTTTTTTTAAAAACGTAACTGCATATCATTCAAAATTCTCCAGAGAGTGCTTCGTTTTACTGTGAAATTAATATTTGGTTCCTCCTTCAACAATTATAAAGTTTTCGAAGGCTCGTAATATTCTGAAAACGTTTTTCTGAGTAATTATCAAATTCATCAAGACACTTGGTTTTCTTCCTCGGCCTCTTCTTTCTCGGTGTTACAATTTTCTGAGCACTGTGGCCTTCTTAACACCGCACACAATATTATGCACTGTTCTTACACTTTTTTCTACTGGCGCTGTTGCTGTCTCAAGACCTCTTTCCAACGGTATGCGCAGGTCTTTTCGTTTTTCTTCACAGAACTCAACAACGTTGTTTATTAGCACTTTTCCATTGGAACGTACTCTTCGACAGCGTGTCTTTGATTAAAATGTAAACTTTTCATCTAGTGGTTCAAGAATGGGCATACTATTCTCAGCAAATTGTTATGGTGTCTTCTTGACGAATTTTATATGCCTGTATATTTTTTGAAGGTGCAGGTAAAATGCCTGGCCTTGAAGAGGAGTCTACAGGATGACTGAGCGTCTCCTAAGACATAAGCCACCTGAACCGCGGCGGAGCGACCGAGCGCATTGAGGCGCTATGCTACGATGCGCGAGGCCCTTCCCCGTCGGGAATTCGAATCCCCCCTCGGGCATGGTTGTTTCTGCCGTCTTTAGTATAAGGTAGTTCGTAAGTAGTTTGTAAGTTTGAGGACTGATGACCCCTCAGTTAAGTCCCATACGCGTCACAAACATTTGAACATTTTTAAGCCACCAGAGAAAAGAATGGAGTAAGATATTATAATGTAATATTTCGGCCAGGGACGCCTCTGTCCGGTGACTTTGCCAATGGAAGGAAGAGAGACCCTTACAACTAAATGGACACAATAGTGTGTGTCCGGAGAAAGCCCTTATCTGCAGATACCAGTCTTTTCCAAAAAACAGCGACGGCATCTCAGATAAACCGTGGACCCTTGCAGTCGGAAAGAAGACGAGCAAATCCTTGCAGTGCACGGTTCGTAAGTGGGAGATAGACTGACTTGCAGTATAGTTCAACCAAAACAATGTTTATGGACAGGGAGAAAGACCCTGATAAATGGTACACCAGACAGGCCTAACACAGACAGATGCCACAAAATACTTTTTTTTTTGTGGGGAGGCGGCGAAAAGGATTAATTTCCACCGGCGACTGAGAGGCGTGGCCATGAAAACGGCGATCAGCTATTGGATGGCACTGATATATTATTGTTATCAAATCTTTTAATAAATAAAACTAAATTACATGTGGTAACCCTCTGTGTAAAATGTTATGTTCTCAAATCAATCCCTTGAATCAAACGTCCCTACCAGCCTAGTTACATAATTACTTATTATAGTTTTATTTAATTTTGCTACAGTGTGGTAGTTATTCAGGGAGAGGTTTGATTTACCACAATAGAAATACAGAACGACAAGCATATACAACCGCCCTTTCCGGGGACACCACCTTGACGAAGCACTGTCCGTGTGGGTGGAGAGGCTTGCGTATCCGCGTGAAGCAGAGGGATATACTGAAGGTAGAGAACCTAGTGCCGGAAAGGCCTCAGCTGATGGATCAGACTAAGAGTGTCCCACAACGTCCCATCTTCCTTATCCTCTCCCAGTCCTTTCCCAATTCCTTTCCCAACCCAAGAAGTGATGCGATCCGTGCCGAGGGGTGCGTGGCACATGGGTGGATGTGTCTCGAACGGAGCCTCAGGGATACCGGGCGACCTCCCTCAGTAAGTAGCCTTGCACCGCACGGGGTTATCGTGGTGTGGACCATATAAATCCCCAAATCTCGTGGGACTAAGATGAACACGGAGAAAAAAAATATTTTAAAAGAATCCGAGGGGCAATCTGAGACCTCAGATACTCAGACATCGGGATCAGGACCGATGGAGTGCACTCCTACTTCTCAGTCAGGGTCTAGACCTGAGCAAGAAGTGGGAACCATAACAGAGAAGTTGGACCAGATTAGGATTAAGGCCTTGTCATGAGCTCAGAGGAGGAAACTTCTCAAGGAACAGAAGCAAAAGGAAGGAAAAGAATGGCTTCCTAAGCATAAGTGGAGGGAATCATAAGGGCTTGAGCCCAAGACCTCCAAAAAGAAACTGCCTCAGGTCGAAGGGGATACACAGACCACCTCGACGTCAAAGACAGGTGGCAAGAGGGTTAGGGAGGAATCTAAGACTCCCTCCTCTCTGGACAAACGTGATCCTAAAAGGCTGAGGCAGGAAATAGGGAAACAGACCTATAGTACTGCAGTCTCGGTCTTTAGAATGGCGGTTGTCCAAGAAGGATACCCACTGGTGAGCATCACCTTGCAGCAGGAGCACCTCTTGCAGATGGCCCTCTTTGAAGAGATTGGGGGAGACGCTGGTCCAGGACCTAAATTCAGGAGGGTCTATCTAGATCGCGGTGCCCTCAGTTTTGTCTGCGAGGGGGAGCACTCAGCAGAATGGCTTAAGGAAAAGGTGCCCATGATATCCCCGTGGGAGGACGCGAAGCTGCTCGTCAAGACAGCAACAGAACTCCTGAAGACCGCAAAGGTATCAATATGGGTACCAAAGATCCTTAAGGATGTCCCTCCAAAGACTCTGTTCGAGAAAATAAGGGCCCAGAACCCAAAAGTCTCGACAGAGGATTGGTGGGTAATTAACCAAAAGGTCGTTCCAGAAGGACGAACCCTGGTGGTGGAGGTCGGAGAGAAGTCCCTGAAGGCAATGCAAGAGCAAGGCCTGAAACTGTTTTAGGGTCCTCGCAGGTCGCCGTCAGGGTAATCAAAGACCTTAAAGGCAATAATGGTATCAAGATGGGCACTGGAAGTGCTGCAGATAAACCTGAAGCACATTAAAGGGGCCACTGCTGCCCTGAGTCGTCGCCTGGGAAGACAGGAGGTGGACGTGGCCCTGATACAAGAACCCTATTTATACAAAGGGGGTGTATCGGGCCTCGGTGGTACTGGAGGTAAGCTGATTTATGCTAGAAATCTAAAAAAACTCCAGAACATGCATTTATGTTAGAAATGGAATACCTTTCATGCCAATGATGGATTTTTATTCCAGGGACTTGGTGACCATCAGGATGCAGCAAGATGAGGAAGGCATCAAGAGGGAAATTGTTTTGGCTTCAGCATACCTTCCTTATGACGACAGCTCTCCTCTTCCTTTGGAAGTGAGGAGACTGACGGAAGCCTGCCACCGGCAAGGTGACGAACTGTTGGTGGGATGTGATGTCAATGCCCACAATCTATCGTGGGGCAGCAAGGACACCAACAGTAGAGGTGAGCACCTTCTTGAATTTCTCTTATCTAACAACTTGGAGATCCTGAATAGGGGTGATGAACCTACATTCAGGAATAGTAGAAGGGAAGAAGTAATTGACATAACTTTTGGTTCCATGATGATGGGAAGTTACATCAAACAGTGGCATGTGGTCCTGGAGCCATCCTCATCAGATCACATGTATATTAAATTCAATGTTGAAATGGGAACCAGACAGACCATGGCCTATAGGAATCCCAGGAAAACGGACTGGGAGACATATAGGAGAGACCTTGACGTCAGCCTATCGATAGGGAATCCAGCAGAGTTTGAGGAAGTAGCAGAGGCCGTAACCTCTGATACAGTGACCTCATACCAGGACAACTGCTCAATCACTAAGAAGTGCACAAATAGGAGTGTGCCTTGGTGGAATAATAACCTGGAAATGCAAAGGAAACAGGTACGAAGACTGTTTAACCTTGCAAGGCGCAAAGGACAATGGGCAAAGTATCGTGAGGCCCTTGTCAATTACAACCTTGCCATCAGACGGGCAAAGGAGGCATCATGGAAGGTATTCTGTGAGGAAGTGGAGGGCACGGCTGCTCAAGCGAGACTTCATAAAATCCTCACTAGAGTACCAACTAATCCAGGAGGAACATTGAGGAAGGAGGATGGGGAGTATACAAAGACAGCAGATGAAACGCTGGAACTGCTCCTCAAGATTCACTTTCCTCAATATACTCTGGGGGATAACTCAGACCAGAATGTGATTCCTGAGAGACAACGGTTCTCAGGTATTTGCAAAGAGGACTGGGATCTGGCCAAGGAGTGTGTCGATTTCAGTAAGGATCGATGGGCGGTGGGAAAATTTCAACTGTTCAAGTCACCTGGCCCCGATGGAACCTTTCCAGCTCTCCTGCAACAAGCGGGAGAAAATCTTATTAGATTCCTATGCAGGTTATTCAGGGTTAGCCTAGCAGCAGGAATCATTCCCAATGCCTTCATTCCGAAGCCAGGGAGAATTGATCATACCAAGGCCAAGGATATGAGACCAATCAGCCTGTCCTCCTTCATTCTTAAGACATTGGAAAAGCTGGTTAATGTGCATGTTGGAGAAAGGAGGTTAAGTAGGGTTCCTCTACATTCAAACCAACATGCATATCAACCAGGTAAATCATGTAAGACAGCTCTCCACCAACTTGTTGGGAAGGTGGACAAAGCACTACACTTGCAAGAAATAGCTCTCTGTGTCTTCCTGGACATTGAGGATGGCTTTTATCAACACGACCTTCGATTCCATGGTTAGGGCAGCAGAGGTGCATGACCAAGGGACCACTATATGTAGGTGGACTAGGGCCATGCTTAGTGGCAGAAAGGTAGAGGCTTCCATGATGAATGAGAAAATGGTAATCAACACCACTAGGGGTTGCCTGCAAGGAGGAGTTCTTTCCCCTTTATTGTGGAATCTAGTGGTGAATGATCTCATTGGAGAATTAAACTCTAGGCAGTACTTTTGACAAGGATACACAGATGATCTTGTAATAGTAATACTTGGCAACTTTGCTGACACAGTGAAGAATATGGCACAAGATGCCTTGGACATTGTGCAAGACTGGTGCAGAAAACAGGATCTGGGGGTTAGTCCTAAGAAGACTGTTGTTGTACCATTCACAAGGAAACATATCCAACACTCAAGTTGGAATCTAAAGCTTTTCAATTAAGCGCTACCTGTGAAGGGGACAGTGAAATATCTAGGGGTTACCCTAGATGAGAAACTGACATGGACCCCTCACATTAGGAATATTTGCTCCAAGGCAAAAGGTACTTTAGTAAGTACCAGGAGAGCTTGTGGCAAAAATTGGGGCCTGAGCCCCAAGGGTATGCACTGGATATACACCACAGTGATTAGACCCAGGATCACCTATGGTGCGGTCGTGTGGTGGAAGAACAGCAGGTTGCTGCTAAGGAGCTTGGTAAGGTGCAGAGACTAGCCTGCTTAGCCATAACAGGCGGAATTAGCAGCACACCAACTGCTGGGATGGAAACCAATGTGGCTGTATATGCCCCCATTACACCTTTGGGTCAAGATGGAAGTGGCAGCTGGTGCCCACGGACTCAAATCTGTCAACAACTGGAACTCTTTGGGATATCCAGAATCACACACTAAAATAGTGAGTGAGGTAAATATAGGAAAGATTGGGGAAATGCCAACTGACTATATTATAACCCCATACTACTTCAACAAGCCTTTCGGTATAACAATTGGAAGTAGGGAGCAGTGGGAGAAAATAGTTCGACAACGTACGGGGGATATTGTGTGGTTCACTGACGGGTCGAAATCAGACCAAGGCGTTTGGGCCGGGGTATACGGGGTACAGCCAAGACTGGAGGGCGTCATCTCTCTAGAGAAACTGGCCTCAGTATTCCAGGCCGAAATCACTGCCATGTGTGGAGGAGAATTTGCGTAGGTGCTACAAAGATCGTAGCATCTATATCTATTCAGACAGCCAGGCAACCCTGAGATCACTGGCAGCTCATACAACAAGGTCTAAAAATTGTTGCAGAATGTCACAGGGTTCTGGTGGAGCTAGGGGAAAGCAATAGAGTAAACCTATTGTGGGTCCCTGGCCACTCGGGGATCAGTGGCAACGAACATGCCAACAGATTAGCCAGGATGGGGGCAGAGGCTCCATTTATTGGACCGGAACCTGTCCTGACAATCACCAAGGCAACGATTAAATTGGAGCTACGTAACTGGCTCAGAAGACAGCACGTAGAATATTGGACCAAAGTCCATCAACAAATACATGGCAAGGTAATGATGCCAAAGCTTTGTTTTAAAAGAAGCTCTGCAATCCTGGGACTGAACAGGAGAGAGATTAGACTCATGGTTGGATTGCTGACAGGCCATGGGAATTTCAAAAAACACCTACATACAATGGGAATAACGGAAGAGGAGCCTAAATGTAGGATCTGTGATGACGGTGATGAAACTGCATCACATCTGATCTTCGAATACATTGCATTGGAGAGTAAAAGGCACAGAACATTTGGGACAACCAGACCCGAAGAAATTGTGGCTAATAAAGAACTGGTAAAGGGACTCCTTGCACTGTTCAAGGGCATTGGTTGGCTTTACTAGACATACAGGGAGCGATACGGCACAATAAACTTAGCTTCGGTGCGGGCAGTGGCGGGTTAGAGCGAGACTGTTTTGGCTTCCCTGAAAGAATCAAATCAAATCAAATATACAACCGCTCTCTCATAGAAGGATCTGTACCAAAAGATTGGAAAGTTGCACAGGTCACACCTAGTAGGAGTAACCCACTAAACTACAGGACTATTTCATTGATGTCAGTTTGCAGCAGGGTTTTGGAACATATCCTGTATTCAAATATTATGAATTATCTCGAACAGAATGATCTATTCACCCAAGGTCAACCGCGGATTTAGAAAATATCGTTCATGCAAAACACAACTAGCTCTTTATTCGCACGAAGTGATGAGTGCTATCGACAAGGATTTGCAAATCGATTCCGTATTTCTTGATTTCCAGAAGGCTTTTGACACCGTACCTCACAAACGGCTTTTAATCAAATTGTGTGGTTATGGTATATCACCCCAAGTTTGCGATTGGATAGGGGATTTCCTGTCAGAGAGGACACAATTCGTAGTAATCGATGGTAAGGCATCGTCTAAAACAGAGGCGATATCGGGCGTTCCACAGGGTAGTGTTATTGGTCCTCTGCTGTCCCTTATTTACATAAACGATTTACAGGAAAATCTAAGTAGCGTCCTTAAGTTGTTTCCAGATGATGCCGTCATTTACCGTCTAGTAAAATCATCTGAAGATCAAAACCAACTGCAGAACGATCTGAATATATCACTATTGTGTAAAAATTGGCAATTCACTGTAAATATTGAGAAGTGTGAAGTTTTCCACATGAGTACGAAAAGAAATCCGTTAAACTTTGTTTACAAGATAAACCAGTCAAAAGTGAAGGCCGTAAACTCCAAGATTGAGAGGTTTTTTTAAAATACATTTTTAATTGTCGTTGTTGTTGTTTGGATGTTTTAGGGGGACGAAACTACGGAGTTTATCAGTCCCCCATTTTTAATTCTATGAAATTGAAACATAGTTGGCTATCTATGTTCGTCCAGCTGAATATTCTGTCCCTGCCAGACTGCGTACGAACGTCAAGGCATGTTTCCGGCAGCTGTTCGCCTGCATGATAATGTTTACTGGTGTATTAAGAAATGCATTCATCTTACTGAATCACAGAGTAGGAAAGCCTCAGATCACTGCGATTTATAATAAGGCTTGTATGTCTATCTCCTTGTTTTCTACTTACGGTTACTCCAAAGTACTTCTCATAAATCTCAAGATAATGTTATGCAAACACGTAACATTCTTATCCGTTTTATAGAGACCCCGCATTCGCTTCTTCACCAAGAAGTGGAAGTGTCTAACACTATAACCGGCACACACGGTAAAAACTTCAGAACTACAGCTCAGTGACCGGAGAGGATGCTTTCCCTGATAGTAATAATAATTAGAAAGTAATAAAAGTAAAAAAAGATCAAGAGAAAGTCTGAAGTGAGGTGGGGTGAGGTTCTGCTGCCCCCCCCCCCCCCACCATATCCTTCAAATTTTTGATTTTATCTTTTCTGAATTCTTAAAAAAATTAGTATTACGCGGAATTGTTGGACCTGGAAATACTCAGAAGGGACATAATCCACTTAAATTCTTAAAGTGACTTTCAGATTTTGAGTGCTATTATACTACAATGCTCGAAATTTAGATCATTCATGGAATGATTTCTGATAAGGTTTGAAGGGCATCTCGTTACCTTTGGCTATACTAATATTGACTTCCACCTACCATATTACACTTCATAAGTAGCTGTTTTTCTCTAGAGGATCAATGATAGAATCATACCGTTAAGTGTTCGAAACTTCTGCAGGGCTACTGGTGCACCGTTATCTTTCTTCTAAAAGAGTTTTAACAGCCGTGCGCGATTATGTAGGGCGAAAATTTTGGGCTGTTTTGGGATGCAAACTGAGTTTTACTTTAGTTCCTGCACGTTTCTTGGATTGCATATTTCGACGCTAACCACGCCATATATGGGTCAAATATTAGCTGAATGTTTTGAAGGCGTTTTCGCCTGCGTTAATAATACTCCGGACAGTTCGTAAGATAATATGAATGTACCAACCAAGATCTGAGAATTGTATTCTTCTTTGGTGTAATGCAAGAACCCATTTTGAAATGGGTGCTATCTTGAAATGGGCGCTATCTTGAAATGGGTGCTATCTTGAGACGTGTTACTGAATTTTCCGAGAAGTAATGTGCAGGAGTTCGCTACTACGGTGTATTCATTAATGAGACATATACATGAATTATAATTTGCTTATTTACATAGCTTTGCTGCTGCCAGAAGCTTCGAAATGTTGTCAGCTAGCAATTTCAGCACTCAGTTCGAGTAAAGCCTTCATAAACATGTGTTTATGCCGCGTAGCGAGGGACTCGTTACAGAGATTTGCCTGTGTTGTCTGCAAGTTTGATTTTACAGTCGCGTTGGGAGAGGAGCATGTTCGGCGTCCAGTGAGGTCGACCAGCGACATCGGAAGCGCCCGTTTGGCCGCCGGTGTGTCGCAATGCTTTGCGGACGTGCGCCGCTACTGTATGACGTGGGCGGAGTCCTCTTTTGTTCTCTGAGTCACAGTGTTTAGTGCACGGCCTTCTTCTGAGTGTTGACACACCTTGACTTATATTGTGATGTCCTACTGACATTACAATATACTCTCATATATTAACAGGTAAAGATTGGAAAGAAAGAAAATATTGTAGGGAAAGCCAACCAAAGGCTACATTTCGTTGGCAGAACACTTACAAGGTGCAACAATTCTACTAAAGAAACTGCCTACACCACAATTGTGCGTCCTAGTTTGGAGTATTGTTGCGCATTGTGGGATCCCTACCAAGTGGGACTGACAGACGATTTGGAGAAAGATATTGAACTGAATTAGAGGCATTGATTTAAAATCCATGCCGTGGCCGAGATTCGGACACGGGACAAATACCTCTAATTCATTTTAATATATATTTAATGGACGGGAGGTCCTGGGCTTGAATTCCGGCCGCGGCATCAATTTTATTTTAGTGCCTCTAATGCAATGCAGTTTAACATCTTTAATAGAGATCGAGGCAAAAAAATGTCTCTGGGAAATGTTTATTTGAGATTTAGAGAAAGTTCATAGAAGGTGAGCTTGTTTTGTATTGATATAGGGGAGAGAGTGTCACTAGAATTACGCACAAGTCGTGGTTGAAATCAGTAAAACAAAGACGTTACTCGTTGCGACGAGGTCTATTTGCGAAGTTCTTTCACCATTTTTTCTCTTCCGAATGTGAAAATATTTTGTTAACTCCTGCCTACTTAGGAAGACATGATCATTAAAATAACATAAAACAGATCGAAAACGGAAAGATTTGGGTGTCTCTTTTTCCCCCGAGCTATTACGGAATGGAACTGTAGGGAAACATCATAAAACCGGTTCGATGAACTCTCTGCCTGCACTTCACTGTGACTTGCAGAGTATGCAATAAAAATGTAACTGACCGTCTTAAGCTCTTGTAGACAGATATTGTGCTGCCGTTAGAAGCTCAGTCCTGCAGAACCTACACAATTAAAACCTATCAAAACAGTAACCTAATTTACTGTCACCTGCATTTTCTCTACTTAAGAAAAGGGCATCTGTTTATTAGAAGGTTTTTTTTAATCAGAATCACCAGTTGTGTCACTTCTCAAAGCACATACCTTTTCCACTGACTCACCCTGTTTAAAAGAATTACCATTAGAGTTTACTGATTTTTGAGTTATATAAGAAGTAATAAAGATAGGACAACTGTAGCGTTACCATACGCTTTTTAGGTACTCACATTGGATACGACAACTGGAATGTATGAATTATTATTAGTAGTACGTGTTTCTTTCATGCTGCACTAGTAATTGTATAAATTATCCACGCAAATATCTCAGAAAAATCTTGTAGAGTATCTCTAGTTGTCATTAGGTCATTTGGGAAAATACAGTTGTCAATATACACTAGAAGAAAAATATGCGGCACTCTTCAAGTGGAAACAGGGTGTAACACGTGCTTCCTGGGGGAATTAGTCTTCCTGACATTTGTCTCGGGGTTTGGCGCTCAGGGGAATTGTTTGTGTACCTTCCGTGTTGAATCTGGAGCTTGGAGCTTGGCTTACAGGTAGAACTTTTAATATTTGTTTAGGGTAGAATCATACCCCAGTCCAGCAGTTGAACAGTCCAGGCCATTTGCATCGGTTTACCTTGTGGGTTTGGGGAAACTGGATCGACGCATTATGGTGTAACATTCCTACTTGGTTTACAGAACCAAGTCCGGGACTTCCGTATAGTACAGGACAGACCTTCGGTGCAATCTGCGGTGACAGATCGTCCGTCAGGTGACCGTAGAAGTCTTTAGATAAATGCCGAATTGCAATCTTTGCTTAATTTGAGCCGTTGACTCGGTTTATAAGATTCACGACCCTCTGACTTCGATAACAATGTAAAACTGCTTAGAAGTAAAGTGCGTATCAGGAATCTGAACATGGGATCGAATCTCGGAACAGGTATGTGTGATTTTAATCGCGAATTTTCTCTTAGTGACGTGACGTGGCTCGTATTTTCGCTAGACAGGCTTCAAGCGATGATTAGGGAGATGCATGTCGAAAAAATGTTGTCCAGTGGGAAGCCTAGCACTAAGCAGTGCATGGAGAACAAATTTTTATTCTCGTTCCGCCTACTCCGTAGACTCCAAAATTAGACTTTTCTCTCCTGTTTTTCAAACAGTATTCACACATGACTTGAAAACACTGGTGCACTTAAAATTGTACAGGACAGAACTTGGATCCCTAGTTCACGACGTACTGCTTTATGAATTGACTCGTGCGAAGATCAGAATTTCGTATGGTCATATTCAGAGACTTTCATGTGGTCATTTTCTCATAATTTCAATCAAATCAAATGTTTGTAAATCTATCGGACCAAACTGCCTGGTCATCAGTCCGTAGCTTACAAACTATTTAAACTAAGGTAAACTAACTTAAGGACAAACACACACACACACACACACACACACACACACACACACACACACACACACACACACACACACACGCCCCAGGGAGGACTCGAACCTCCACAGCGAGCAACCCCGCGCTCCTCAGCGAGGCGCTTTAGATCGCTCGGCTACTTCACCGCGGCTCTCATACTTTAGTTGGTGACGTTCTCTCCTTACCGTGTAAGATGGGAAAATCAAACATGCTGTGACTAACCAACAGAACCAATCTTGGTGACTTCACTGAGTGATCCAAGCGAGGTACGAAAAATTCACGGCCACACATGTAAACCTTGACTTTCTCAATGTCTGTATTTTCTAGTACAATTTGAACTATATATATATATATATAATTTTTTTATCCCTTCTTCCCTCTCCGCCTAACGTTTTCCACCGTACTAACCATTTCTATTTCGTTGTCAGCACCTCATTCCTCATATCTCATGAAGTATGTGTTCTTCAATAATACGTCTGCAAAATGTGTTACGTGTGGATCTGGTAGTAAAGGCACAATAAATTTCATTATCATGCCTATTGGTACAGATTTTCGTGCACTTTATTGTTTTTGACATCATGTGTCCTGAACTATATGTAGCAGGTGGTTTTTACCCCGCCAGTGATTGAAGAAAACGTGTACAAAGTTTAGCTGAAATCAGTCTTTTAGGTTAGGAGAAGATGTGGTACGTTGCCGTTTGATCTGGCCGTTTGTCACTAATTAAGTTGTTTATGACGCCATACCTTCTTAAATGTGCGTTTCGGTTGGTTCTTAACCTCACTGCGATTGTTGTTTGATAGTAAGGAATAAGTGCACCATATTTAATTGAAATCGAACCATTAGTTTGGGAGATGTGGAACATACACAGATCATACATACACGAATTTTGTAATACATACATAAATGTTTGTTGTATATTTTAATTGAGCAAAGCGGATTGACTACGTGGAACTAAACTGAAATTATTGAGTCGTTCTGTAATACAATTTTGAAGGGACGTTCAGCAATATGTGTGTATACTGTCTGTGAATGCGGCTACAATTTGTAGAGTAGAAATTATAAATTGTAACGTCATACCGAATGCCGTAGTTTTAGTCCACGAACAGCGGAAAAGTAGTAAGCAAGAATTTTTTTTCAAAAAAATGTTCAACTGTTTGTAAATCTTATGGGACTTAACTACGGGGTCATCAGTCCCTAAACTTACAAACTACTTATGAACTAGCTAACACTAAGGATGGCACAAATATCCATGCCCGAGGGGGGAATCGAACCCCCTACCGTAGTGGCCTCGGCCACCACGGCCGGCGAATTTTTTTTTTTTTTTTTTTTTTTTTTCATAATTTTACTGTGGTTGTCAGCGAGTAAAAGTATGAAATTATGTCTAAAGTTGGTTGCAAGTCGCTAAGTTCAAATGTTCAAATGTTTGTAATTCTTGTCGGACCAAACTATGTTGCTCATCAGTCCCTAGACTTACAAACTACTTAAACTAAGTACAACACACACATCCATGCTCGAGGGGGGGGGGGGGGGGGGTCGAACCCCGACGGGGGATGCCGCGCGATCCGTAACATAGCGCACTCCAGACCGCTCGGCTACTCCCTCGCGAATAGTCACTAATAACTGGCATTCTCATACAGTGTGTGAATAAAGTCTCGTCGCATTATGTGACAGTTTCTTGCAAACATATTGTTTATGACGTATCTCCTGAAGCATGTGCCGTATGTGGACAGCATTGTTAACTCGCAGTACGGAATATGTGCACCAATTTTGGTTGAATCGGTGCAGTGGTTTAGGAGAAAATGAGCAGCATTGCCGCTAAATGCAGCAGTTTTTCACGCATGTCATTGTTTATGACGTCATACATGGTGAACTATGTATCGTACGTGATTCTTAGACTCACGGCAACCGTTCTCATGGGTTGAAGCTTACTTGTACAAAATTTCATAAAGATTGGAACAAACCTGTAGATTTGTATGTAACACCTACACACAAGCACACAAACATACGGACACTTTGCTTTATATATTAGATTACAAGGTGTTAATACACTTATTCAGTATGTAATTTGGCATTTGCATTTTCAGATTTTCCTTAGTCAGAAGCAGTATCGCGTCTTTACTACAGCCGCGGTGGAGTAGCCGAGCGGTCTAAGGCGCCTCACTGCCGAGCGCGCGGTTACTCTTCGTCGGAGGTTCGAGTCCTCCGTAGGGCATGTGTGTGTGTGTGTGTGTGTGTGTGTGTGTGTGTGTTGTCCTTAGGTTAGTTTACCTTAGTTTAAGTAGTTTGAAAGCTATGGACTGATGACCACGCAGTTTTGGTCCGATAGAGTTACAAACAATTGAATGCCGGCTGCGGTGGCCGAGGTGACTGAGGCGCTCCAGTCACGGCCAGCACGGCCACTACGATCGGGGGTTCGAATCCCCCCTCGGGCATGGATATTTGTGCCGTCCTAGTTCGTAAGTAGTTTGTAAGTTTAGGGACTGATGACCCTGTAGTTAAGTCCCATAAGCTTAACAAACAAACAAAAATCCTATTGAACATTTTTGCCTTTACTACAGAAGAGTTGCCGCGGTGGAGTAGCCGAGCTGTCTAAAGCGTCTCGCTGCGGAGCGCGCGGTTGCTCGCCGTGGAGGTTCGAGTCCTCCCTGGGGCATGGGTGTGTGTGTTTGTCCTTAGATTAGTTTACCTAGGTTTACGTAGTTTGTAAGCTACGGACTAATGACCATGCAGTTTGGTCCGATAGACTTACAAACATTTGAACATTTGACCTACAGAAGAGTTAGATGAAACAAAATGTTCAAATGTTTGTTAAGCTTATGGGACTTAACTACAGGGTTATCAGTCCCTAAACTTACAAACTACGTATCATCTAGCTTATGCTAAGGACGACACAAATATCCATGCCCGAGGGGGGATTCGAACCCCCGACCGTAGTGGCCGTGAAGACCGTGACTGAAGCGCCTCAGTCGCCTCGGCCACCGCGGCCGGCGTTTAGATGAAACACTAAATACCTGTGCTGTCGTCCAGAACGTGAAGCTTGAGTGTGAAGTGGATAATGACTCCTCGCGGATAATGAACTGGACACTGTGCTACACTGGATAATAACGCACCACCCACATACGCTAGCCGCGTGGCTGCGGCGCGGCGCACACTCGTAGCGCGACTGCGAACGGCGACAGCGTGCGACCGCGACAGGCGGCCAGTGGCGAGGAGGTGGCACACACAGCACAGCGTGTGTGAGGACTGCCAGCCGGCACCGCCGCCGTGTTTACGCTCTCGCAGTAAACAGCCGCAACAGTCGAGCGTTCTCAAATGGTCGCCCGTGCCTTTGGCACTACGAATACGGAGAAATGTATGTCAACGAAAATACGAAGTCTGCAGCTACAGCCGGGCGCGATGGCCGAGCACTCTGCGGCGCGCCAGTCACAGTCTGCACGGCCACTACCGTCGGGGGTTCGAATCCATGAAACGAGCGGAGAACAGGACCAATCACCAGACCTTGCCAAATACTTACGCAACACCTCATGGTGCCCCCCGTAACTGGTTCGACACGGGTAAGAGAAGAGAATTAAAGCGAACACGAAAATCGAACATGGAGGAAGAATTATTTACGCCAAGACATACCCGGGTCCCCGTTTCGGAGTGTCGTACCCGAAGAATGTTTATTTCCGATACCTGAATAGAACGTCACTCTTCTGTCATCCTTCCAGAAGCATACATTAAGTTCGATTTATAATATTTCGTATTATTTTTTATTTATATTTTGTTTATATGTTCCAAAGAAAATACAATATGTTAGCCATGTGAATCCAATGACCTGAAGGAAGGGGGAAAAGAAACCGCCTCGGGCATGGATGTTTGTGCCGTCCTTACTACTAGCTAGTTCATAAGTAGTTTGTAAGTTTAGAGACTGATGACCCCATAGTTAAGTCCCATAAGCTTTACAAACATTTGAACCTTTTTTTATGCAGCTACACATGCTGCAACCACAAAAATACAATGTGCTCTATCAAGAGGAACAACAAGTATGGTACCAACGGATTTTAATGGATCGCAGGTATATTGTGAGACCATAAACCTAAAAGGATTTGTTCCAATGGACCTTGATTTCTAAGAAAATCTAGATCAATTTCGCAAGCAAATAACCACGCTTACCGTGTCTACTTATACAAGGCGGTTACCGCTCAGCGAGACAGCGTGTTGTAATCGGCAAGGTGCTAGACTCCCAGGAAGGAGACCCGCGTTCGATACCTAGCGGCAGATCAATTTTTAAAAATTGTAATTGCTAATTTTTTCATTTCAAATTAAAATGAAATAAAAAAATAAATAAAAAATTAAATAACAATTAAGCAAAGAAAAAGATAAAAAGAAAGAAAAGCAAAAATAATGAACAGTCAAACGACTAAATAAAATAAAAAATCTTCCCATTCGGGTCTTTTATTTTTCACTTTCCTTCATTTCTCTTCTTTTATTGTCCATAATTACATGCCTTTATACCAACTCCTATTTTACAACTTGAGTAAAGTCAGGATAATTGCAAATAACACAGTAGCAACTGATTATTTTACTTTTTGCGCAGTGTAATTTACTCACTGTCGCCATCGTCACTATCTTTAACATCTGTACAAAATTCTGGGTGACAATTGGCGTTGAAGCACCGAAAACACAGAACATTGTAGCACCACTCACATCTAATAAATGCTACCGCTTTACAGGCGCAAGGTGTTTTCATCAACGATACTGGAAAACACTGGTCGTTCACATTCGAAAACAATGTTCGGTCGTCAGTTAATTGCAACGCAAACCAGGCGTATTTAATCATGGGAACGAAGACTGGTGCGCTGAACTGATGCAACAGTAATGAATGTATTCGAATCGAGTCTTCTCGTGAAGCGATTTCGCGATTAGCTGTTAATAATTCAGGAGCATGTTGTAGTCTTTTAATGAAAAGTTTTACCTGACGGTAAAAATACACATTGCATGGTTGGCACAGAGGGGTACACTTGGGTAGAATAACTCTAATAGTCCAAGAGTACGCTTTTGTTTTGTCAACGAAGAGATACTATCGTACAATGTCTGGTCAGTTTGTCCACACCATGAATCGATAATTAAAAGAAATTTCGTCTGACCCACGTATGGCGAAATAACACCTTTCAAGAATGTTTCGTAGAGTTGCTTCGTACACTTTCCAGATGTTGTGCAGGTCGCAATCACGTTTCTGAATCTTTCACTCATCGCGTCAACACTTGTTTGTACAATCGGACAAAATTTAGCTGTTACTCCTGCATACATAAAAACACGTATGGCACGATTTTTTCTGATGCAGTTAAAGCATACTGCGCTGAGTATGAATGGCTAATTTTGTTTAAATCTCGTTTTTTTTTTTTTTCAAGAACAGATTTAACCCATTTCTCTGTATGCGTTCTATTGTACGTGAACTGATACTGGCATTCAGATTGATCTGTATTTATAACAGGGTCGAAATTAGGGATGTTGAGTCGCGTTTGGATTCGGAACTGCTCTGCAGCTGCCATACATCGTCCATTGTGGCATACTCTCTTGAGCTGCTAAATTTCGTAATGTTACGCTGTTTGATCCCGTGCATCGAGCTGGCTACGAACTGAAAATTATCCGAAACATACGGGATCGCAGCAGTCATCGCCCACTGTTGCAGAGTCCTCGTCGTCACCTAAAAATGAATAAATCGTTGTTAGTTGCATATGGGACTCATATAATCCTTGAGTTGTTATCGTTGGTATCGTAACAATAATTTGTCTGCGGAATACCTCTGCTATACAATATAATACCTGCGCCAAGTTCTGCCGAGCTTCCAGGAATCGTTCGTAGGTTTCCTGATCTATAGTGGTCCACTTATCCACATTCGTTCCTCATCTTTTGACGTCGTCTTTCCAACGATAAAGATGTGTTTTTATGTTTCAAGCGAGAACATCCGTTCGCTTGCAATGATTTTAAGCTCCATTTTGGATGAGCTGCTGCAAGATCGACTGCTCTTTCTTTGTGCCACAAAGGAATGTAATCTTTCGGCACTGGAATGAATTCCTCAGCAACACACTCATCGTCATCTTCCTGTACATCCTTGCACTGCAGAGTAAAGGATTGTGGAATTGCCACTTGCAATTTGAAAAACCAAACCAAATGCGTCAACGTAACGCTAATAAAAACAATACTTACTGATGTATCCTCGTAGTGTTCATCTATCTCGTCGACACCTATGAGTTCCTCAAGGTGCCAAAATGTGAAGTATTTCACTAGCAATCTCTTCGCCCATTGCAAGGGACGTTCCGGATATCATGCTTGGCGGTGTGTCTGTGAGCAGATTGCAAAGCGAAGCAAACATTCGGCGTGTTTTAAGGCATTAGTGAGTTCACCGCCGCGGTGGAGTAGCCGAGCGGTCTAAAGCGTCTCGCTGCGGAGCGCGCGGTTGCTCGCCGTGGAGGTTCGAGTCCTCCCTGGGGCATGGGTGTGTGTGTTGTCCTTAGGTTAGTTTACCTTAGTTTAAGTAGTTTGTAAGCTACGGACTGATGACCACGCAGTTTGGTCCGATAGAATTACAAACATTTGAACATTTTTGAATGAGTTCACCTTTTGACTGCTCATCACACACATCTTTTTCCGAAGAGGTTTCGTGTGATGGGCCTGCTTCTATCATAGCGCATTTGTTCTTCACATTGCACTACTTGCCTCATGCATGAACGACACGCTACGTATGACTAACCGACTGGCCGTAGCATAATAGTCCACTGGGACGCGTCACAGTGGTACACACTTCATAGGAGGAAATAAAAACAGCATGGTCAGAAACTGGAAAAATAGGTATTAAATGTTGCCTAAATATTATAGGTATTAACAAAAGACTGTTTACTGATTTAGAAATAAGCATCAATCGCTTTAAAAGTGTGCTACGATAAAACAAAATGAATAAAATAATCGTCGCGCAATACATAACATATTGAGCGAATATTACATGTTTTTATCCTGACGATTTACTGCAAACGTTTACATAAGAATGCTTATAGAAATACATAATCATGCACAATCATCGGACAGGTGTGAAAAGTAATTGACCCATGTCGGACTTGAAACCAGGTCGCTTGCATGGAAGTCTCGCATCTTGCCAAATTACACCACGCTGTCTCGCTGAGAGGCAACGGCCATGTATAAGTAGACACGTTACGCGTGGTAATTTGCTGCGAATTTGATCTCGATTTTCTTAGAAATCAAGGCCCATTGGAACAAATCCTTTTAGCTTGATGGTCTGGAGAAATTCCCTCACAACATACCTACGACCCATCAAATTCCGTTGGTACCATACTTGGTGTTCCCATTGTAAGTATTGTAACAAAACAATAGGCAAACGTATATCGATAACCTCTTCGTTCCCGCTGTCCACAAATGTGGACCTACGCTCGTTATTTTTTTTCTCCGCAAAATACGCGTTTTTTCCTCTTACAGACCGTTGGTCCACACGTGTTGACCTTATGTTTCTCATGTACAACATTCGACCTCAGCATCTCGCAAGGAACCATTGATGCATTTGTTTACAGCTCGACGTGCTCTCAAAGTAACTGCTGCTGGAAGTCGGAAAGGTATGTAAATAATTATTACGCTCAAATATTAGTCTAAAAAGCTGTATTTTTTCTATAGTGTGTTAACTCTTCTACATGTTGAGAGTTAGTTCCGATTTGAATATATTTTGTTTATTACTACGAAATATTATCTGAAGATCCTCGTTGTTGATCTCAGGTCATAAAATGAATATGCTGACTTCAATTTCGTCTTCGAAAGTAGAGTACTGAAATAACTCTCCTTTTTATAATTTACAGATCTGAATAAAATATTAATTGATGAGCAATTGGAAGCGCTTCTGAATGACAGAAATGTGGAATTATCAGATTAGATTAGATTAGATTAGATTAATACTTGTTCCATAGATGATATATACATTTGGTAATGATGTTGAACGTGTCAGTTTAGTAAATGTTGTCTATACTTGACAATCAATATTTTAAGGATTTTTTAAATTTTTTTTTTTTTTTTTTTTTTTTTTTTTTTTAATTTTTTAAAGTTTTATCTAAAAATTCATCTACATTGTAGAAGGAGTTGCCATTCAGAAATTCCTTTAATTTCTTTTTAAATACTAGTTTGCTATCTGTCCGACTTTTGATAGTACTTGGTAAGTGACAAAAGACTTTTGTGGCAGTATAATTCATCCCTTTCTGTGCCAAAGTTAGATTTAACCTTGAATAGTGAATATCATCCTTTCTCCCAGTGTTGTAGCTATGCACACTGCTATTAATTTTGAAATGGGTCGGATTGTTAATAACAATCTTGATCTTGTGATTGTCAATTGTTGGGTGATGTACCGCAGATGGAGTTCAGAAAATAAAATACTCAAACAAAGACGGTCTTACTCATTGATAACAAAATGGATGAAGGCAAAGTTACGATTAACTATAAATATGTTCGTAACTAGAAGAAGACGGCGCCCTTGTGCAGTGATTTCATCTGATACAGATGAAATACCGCAATATTGGCATTTCAGTATTCCCAAAATACATTTATAAGATAGCTCCCTGTCATGAGCAAGTTATATGATAATGAAGATGCAGATGTAAAAAGTATGGATAAAAAACAAGAAGAGTTCTGCCACAGCCATTTGAGAAGTTAGGCCATTTACCAAAATATGATGAGGCAAATAATGTCTCAAACTGCAGGAAACCTGACTGCAATTCCAAGACAAGGGTCATCTGCATGAAATATGAAATGTATTTTGTCTCGTGAAAAATAATTGGTTTGAAGTCTATCACAAAAAGTAAAGATTTATTTACTGGCAATATCAAGTTATTATTTGACCGAAATTATTGCTTTTATTTTTTATTTTTAATCTGTGGAACTGTCAATGAGTATCAACAGAAACAAGTATTGGTAACAACGTATTAAAAAAATTAAAATTGAAAATACTTTTCTTCTGTGAATATGTATATGTAGGTAAGTTTAAAATAAAATAATTATTTTTTTGGTAAAAAGGTGTTTTTACTGAGAAAAAGAGAGAAAAAATGCAATTAAAAACAAGTACCTTACTATGATAAGTGTGACCGGGGTCCACATATGTGGACCTCCACTTATGCCTTACTGAATCACAATTTTTTTGTTTTTTTTGTTTTGCATATGTGTTATGCTTGGCTACTAGTTTGTTGGAAAATATGAAAAGAAACATTTCTTGTAATTGTTTTTTTCATCCGAGGAGTGAAGAGGATAAAGATATCATTTATTTTGCGCGGAACTTTTAAATTCAGTCGTAAAACAAATACAGTGAATGCGTCTTTACACTATCATTAACTCAGACAGAAACCTACTTTCGGTTGAATGAATATTAAAATACCCTCTTCTTTTTATGTATCTCTTTTTTTTTTTTTTTTTTTTTTTTTTTTTTTTTTTTTTTTTTTTTTTTTTTTTTTTTTTTTTGAAGGATGAATATCAAAGTTCAGCCATTTGCCAAAATTTGTTGAGGCAAAGAATGTCACAAATTGCAGGAAACCTGGCTGCAATTCCAAGACAAGGGTCATCTGCATCAAATGTGAAATGTATTTGTGTCTCGTGAAAAATAATTGTTTTGTAACCTATCACAAATAGTAAAGTCTCATTTACTGGCAATATCAAGTTATAATTTGATTGAAATTATTGATTTTATTTCATTTGTATTAGTATATGTAGGTTTGTTTACAATAAAGTAATTATTTTGTTAAAAAAAGTGTTTTTACTGAGGAAAAGAAAGAAACAATGCAATTAAAGACAAGTACCTTACTATGATGTGACCGGGGTCTACACATGTTGCTCTTCACATGTGTCTCACTGAATCACCATTTTTTTTTCTTTTGCGTATGTGTTATGCTTGGCTACTAGTTTGTTGGAAAACATGGAAAGACAAATTTCTTGTAAATTTTTTTCATCCCAGGAGTGAAGAGGATAAAGGTATCTTTACACTATCATTAACTCAGACAGAAACCTACTTTCGGTTGAATGAATATTAAAATACCCTCTTCTTTTTATGTATCTATATTTTTTCTCGGTGGGATGAACATCAAAGTTGCATGCGCGTAACTCGAGCCACATGTGTGTGTATGTGTGGGAGGGTGGTGGGGGTGGGGAGGGAGCGGGGGAGGGGAGGGGGATTGGGTCGCGGCTGATATTAGCCGTGCGTAGTGGAGCCCCGTGCTGCGGTGCGGGCGGCCTTTCGCTGTGAATGGTTCGAATCCCCCTTCGGGCGTGGATATTTGTGTTGTCCTTAGGTTAGTTTACCTTACTTTTAGTAGTTTGTAAGCTACGGACTAATAACCACGCAGTCGAGTCCGATAGGATTACAAACATTTGAACATCTGGGGGAATTGCAAAAAAAATGTTCAAATGTTTGTAAATCTAAGGGTTTTACTGCGGTTATCAGTCTTGAGGCTTACAAAGTACTTCAACTGACTTATGCTAAGGACATCACACAGTCGTCGAAGTTTCCTTAGTTGGGCATGGTTGTATTGTCCTTAACATAGGTGAATTTAAATATCAGTATAAATTGAAATTCACAAACCCTGAGACTGTCTCTCGTCTCGAACATGTCAAAGACATTAAAGATTAAGGTGAAGCATGGAATTAAAATCTGTGATGCGGTCTGGAATCGAAACCGGACCTCCATACTCCCTAGGCACACGTCTTACTACTAAACCACCGCACCACTAGCGCTTAAGGCGCCTCGGAATAGTCTGACTTAACTCCACGTCACAAACTTTAATTCAGCTTCTGTGTCCCATAGAGTACCAAGGCTATCCATACATTCCGGGCTGCATCACAAAATTTTAAATCATTGCTTCACCTTCATCTTTCAGTTAATTTAAGTTAGTTTAAGTAGCTTGTAAGCCTAGGGACTGATGACCAACGTAGTTACGTTCCTTAGATTTACAAACCTCCGACGGCGAGTAACCATGCGCTCCGCAGAATGGCGCCTTAGAACGCTCGGCCACTCCACCGCGGCGGAGAGTAGTAAAATTTACGAGTGAATAATGCATAATAACAAACACGGTAAACAGGATTTATTGAATCAAAACATTTTATATGGAGTGAATTACATTAACAAAGTTATATAATTCATATTGAAGCACAAAGCAGCTTGACATTTCTCGCATTTGTGAATAACGATTCCAGTTAAGCATAATTTGGATCGTGACAGTGACGGTGCGTGATTTGTTTTGTAGTGTTGCACAACTCACACAGTCTTTTAAAACTATGTATGTCCCCTTGTATTATATATTTATTGTTTAGGGAACCTAATCTATACTATACTAGAAGACCAGGTGAACTTAGTATCATTTATCTCTTAATAGAAACTATATTAATTTAAATCATATGTATTTTAGACCCAGTAGCTTTATAAAAGCATCATCAGATAGTCTATGTATCGGGTCGATAGTGGGCGGAAAGGGTGGGCAGATCACGCACACATGTCCAGGATAATGTTCATTCATATTCGTGAAAGTTCAGGGAAGGCTTACACGATGATAAAATATGGAAAAATTGCGAGGAAAATTTAGATTTAAAATATGTAAAATAATGACTTGGTTGTTGTGTTACGTAGTCGACCCGGCAATGCTTTGCATTTGCCAATGTGTATGTACTCTTGCTTTGAACGTCAAATGTGCAAAATTTTGTCGCAATCATACGAGTAGTATTGATATCCCCAAGAAAAGAGCTCTTTTAGTTTTCCACAAATTTTCCTATATTCTGGTCAACCATTCCAAACTTTTACTTCACTCAAATCTTCCTCTCGCTTTGAACGTCGAATGTGCACAATTTTATCGCAATCAGATGAATGATATTAACATGTCATAGAAAAATCTCTTTCTACTTTTTGTGAGTTTTCCAATTTTCCGAGAAACTTTTCCACATTTTAATTTCATAAGTTAAATATGCAAAATTTTATCGGAATCAGACGAATGATGTTGATATTCCATTGAAATAAGCTCTTTCAGTTTCTCACGAATTTTTAAAATTTTCGGGTAACTTTCCCAAATTTTTAGTTCTTAAGAACATTCATCTTTCGTTGAAGGTCAAATGATCAAAATTTTATCGCAATCGGATGAACGGTTCTCAACTTATAGTATTGAGTATATTTAGAAACACAATGAAAAAGAAAATCTACATCTACATCTACATCTACATCTACATCTACATAGATACTCTGCAAATCACATTTAAGTGCCTGGCAGAGGGTTCATTAACCACCTTCATAACTTTTCTCTACCGTTCCATTCTCTAATAGCGCGCGAGAAGAAAGAACACCTAAATCGTTCCGTTTTCGATCTGATTTCTCTTATTTTATTGGGATGGTCATGTCTCCCTAAGTAGGTGGGTGCTGGCAAAATATTTTCACATTCAGAACTAAAAGTCGGTGATTGAAACTTCGCAAACAGATCACGCCGCAATGAATAACGTCTTTCTTTTAATGATTTCCACCCCAATTCGTGCAACATTTCCGTGACGCTTTCCCCCCCGTAACGTGATAAAACAAAACGAGCTGCCCTTCTCTGAACCTTCTCAATATCTTCCGTCAGTCCCACCTGGTGAGGGTCCCACAAGGGGCAACAGTACTCCAAGAGAGGACGCACAAGTGTGATGTAGGCAGTCTCTTTGGTGGAGCTGGTGCATCGTCTAAGCGTTCTGCCAATGAAACGTAACCTTTGGTTCGCCTTCCCCACAATATTTTCTGTGTGTTCTCTCCAGTCAAAGTTGTTCGTAATTGTAACTCCTAGGTATTTGGTAGAATTTACGACCTTAAGGTTTGACTGATTTATCGCGTAATTGAAGTTCAGCGGATTTCTTTTAGTGGTCATGTGTATTACTTCACACTTTTCTTTATTTAGTGTCAATTGCCAATTTTCGCACCAAGTAGAAATTTTGTCTAAATCGCTTTGCAGTTGCTTTTGATCCTCTGTTGACTTCACTAACCGATAAACGACAGCATCATCTGCGAACAGTCTAAGGGAGCTATTCAGATTATCTCCTAAATCGTTTATAAACACGAGAAAGAGTAGGGGACCAATAACGCTTCCCTGTGGAACGCCAGATATCACTTCTGTTTTACTCGATGACTTACCGTCAATTACAACGAACTGTGTTCTTTCTGACAGGAAATCGTGAATCCAATCGCACAATTGGGGAGATATTCCATAAGCACGCAATTTCATTAGAAGCCGCTTGTGGGGTACAGTATCAAAAGCCTTCCGGAAATCCAGAAATATGGAATCGATTTGAGATCCCTTGTCGATGGCACTTAACACTTCATGTGAATAAAGGGCAAGCTGTGTTTCGCAAGAGCGATACTTTCTGAATCCGTGCTGACTGTTGGTTAATAGGTCGTTCTCTTGGAGGTAGTACATAATATTCGTACGAAGTATATGTTCCAAAATCCTACTGCAAATCGACGTCAATGAGATAGGCCTGTAATTTTGGGGATCACTCCTATTGCCTTTCTTGAATATTGGAGTAATTTGGGCAACTTTCCAGTCTTTGGGTACGGATCTTTCGCTGAGTGATCGGTTGTAAATTATAGCTAAGTACGGAGCTATTGCATCAGCATACTCTGAGAGGAATCTAGTTGGTATACAATCTGGCCCGGAAGATTTATTTTTGTATAGTGACTTATGTTGTTTTACTACTCCAGGAACATCTACTTCTAAGTTTCGCATGCTGGCAGCTGTTCTTGGATTGAATACTGGAGTGTTCACTTCGTCTTCTTTGGTGAAAGAATTTCGGAAAGCTGTGTTTAGTAATTCTGTCTTAGCAGTACTGTCGTCGGTAGTATTACCATTGCTATCGCGTAGTGAAGGTATTGTTTGTGTTTTGCCGCTAGTATACTTCACATATGACCAGAATTTCTTTGGATTTTCTGCAAGATTACGAGACAGGATTTCGTTGTGGAAACAACTATAAGATTCTCGCATTGAAGTCCGCGCTAGGTTGCGAGTTTCAGTAAAAGATTGCCAGTCTTGCGGATTCTGTGTCTTTTTAACTTTTGCATGCGTTTTTCTTTGTTTCTGCAACAGTGATCTGACCTGTTTTGTGTACCACGGGGGGTCAGCCCCCTCTTTTATTAATTTATTTGGTATAAATCTCTCGATTGCTACTGATATTATGTCTTTGAAAGTAAGCCACAACTGATCTACACTCGCATTTTTAGTTTTGAAGGACTGGAGACTATCACTCAGGAAAGCGTGAAGCGAATTTTTATCTGCTTTATTGAATAGATATATTTTTCGTTTATTTTTGGTGCATTTGGGAATTTCGATATTCAGTCTCGCTACTACAACTCGATGTTCGCTAATCCCTGTAACTGTATTTTCGCAACCACGTACTATTCTAGTGGGTTCATGAACTAACTGTTCGAAGTAGTTCTCAGAAAAAGCATTCAGAACTAGTTCGGACGATGTTTTATATTTGCCCCCGGTTTTGAATACGTAATTATGCCAACATATCGAGGGTAAATTAAAGTCGCCACCGATACCTATTTGAAATATGATTCAAGCTTTCTTTGAACATTTCTGTAACCGCATCGTCTGAGTCAGGGGGCCGATAAAAAGATCCAATTATTAATTTATTTCGGTGGTCAGGTATAACCTCTACCCAGACCAATTCATACGAAGTATCTGCCTCAATTTCGTTGCAGGATAAACCGTTTGTAACAGCAATAAACACGCCACCCCTTGTTTTATTTATTCTATCCTTTCTGAAGACCATTTGGCCCTTTGAAAAAATTTCGGCCGAATTTATCTCAGGCGTCAGCCAGCTTTAAGAACCTATAACGATTTGTGCCTCAGTACGTTCTATCAGCGCTTGGAGCTCTGGAATTTTCCCAACACAGCTACGACAATTTACAACTGTTACACCAATGGTTTTTATGTCTACTTTCTTCCCGTGTCTGACCTGCCCCCTTTAATTAGTTCGAATTTTGTGACATTCCTTTCTAACTGTCCCTTTTTTTTTTTTTACTGAAAACTTCTCCAAGACCATAATGAAAAAACCAAAAAAAGAATTGACTCCGTCGTGCGAATAGTTATAAAGCTGAATTCTATCGAAAAGGCACTTTCAGTTTTGCGCAAACTTTCCAATTTTCCGGTAGATTAAAAAAAAATTATTTATTATGTCTAGCGGTACTGAAGTGATGCTCTTACAACCATGTGGCAATTGATTTTTATTCATAGAAAAATTCACTTTCGGTTTTTCGTAAATTTTCCTACTTTCCGGGTGACTTTTCCAAAATTTTATTTGATTAGAACCTTCCTCTTGCTTTCAACATGAAATGTCAAACTTTTATCGCAGTTGGACGATCGGTATTGATAGCGCACTGGAAAATTCTGTTTCAGTTATTCCCGATTTTCCTCTTTTCCAGACAACTTTTCCATATTTTATCACCGTTTGAACCTTCCCTGGACTTACTCGAATATTTCAAGACTAAAATTAGACAAATCGGTTCAGCCGTTCTCGAGTTTTAGCGAAGACTAACGAACAGTATATATATATAAAGATGTTGTTATCAACTGCTTTTGGTCGTAAAACGCACCGAAAAGCGCTGCCCGTCTCGTGACCAGCTGAACGTGTTGGCATTCCTCCTCTAACTCCCTGGCGGACAGCTCGGCCCATTGTACCGGCGGCAGCGACGAGTCCAAACACCCTATTCTGTATCTTCTGTACAGTCCGATTCTGTGTGTTCTTCTCTCTCCTGACGTAATTTTCGTATCGATTTGGATGCCAAAGATCTTATTCAGCAGGCTTCTGAGGCCTTCTACGCGCGGAGGCGCCCCAACTTTTCGGGAGCTGCTCCTGTGAGTTGGTATGGGTAGAGGTTATATCTAACAACCAAAATAAATTAATAATTGGTTCTTTTTATCGACCTCCTGACTCAGACGATTTGAATGCAGAAATGTTCAAAGGAAGCGTGGATCAAATTTAAAAAACGTACCCAAAGCATACAATTTTAATTGGTGACGACTTTAATTTACCCTCGATACGTTGTCAAAAATACATTTTCAGAACTGGAGGCAAACGTAAAACATCGTCCGAAATTGTACTGAACGCATTCTTCGAAAATTTTTCGAGCAATTTGTTCACCAACCCACTAGGCTAGTAAATGGTTGTGAGAACATACTTGACCTCCTAGCAACAAATAATCTGAAGCTAATAAAGACCATCAAAACAGATACAAGGATTAGTAAACACAAAGTTGTCTTAGCGAGACTTATCGAACTTTCAAAATCCACAACAAAAAAAAAAAAAAAAAAAAAAAAAAAAAAAAAAAAAAATGAAAATTCTATCTATTAAAAAAAATCAAATAGAAATTCGATTAACGCTTTCCTGAGTGAAAATTTCCAGTCTTCCGAAACTAAGAATGTGAGTGTGGATCAGATATGGCTTACATTCAAAGAAATAAAAGCTACAACCAATGCCAGATTCATTCCAAACAAATTAACAGAAGAGGGGGCTGATCCCCCACGGCGCACAAAGCAGTTTACATCACTGTTATAAAAGCAAAAAAGAAAGCATGAAAAATTTAAACGCACAAGAAATCCCCATGACTGGCAATTTTGTACTGAAACTAGAAATTTAGCTCGAATTTCAGTGAGAGAATCTTACAATAGTTACCGCAATGAAAGCCTGTCACATAATTTGGTAGAGAATCCTAAAAAATTCTGGTCGTATGTATTGCGTATTTGCGGCAAAATACAAACAATACCTTCATTACACGATAGAAATGGTTGTGACAGTTCTGATTAAGCAGAATTGTTTAACACAGAGTTCCGAAATTCTTTGACTAGAGAAGACGAAGCAGATACTCCAGAATTCCTCTCAAGAACACGTTCCACGATGCGTAATTTACACGGAAATATCCCTGGGGTAATAAACAACTTAAATCACTTAACAAAAGTAAGTTTCCCGGTCCCGAATATACGCCAATTAGATTCCTTTATTCCGATGCTATAGCCCCATACCTAACTATCACCTAAAACCGCTTACTTAGCGTAAGTTGCGTACCCAAAGATTCGAAAGTTGCACAAGTCACTCCAGTATTCAAGAAAGGCAATAGGAGTGATCGGAAAAATTACAGGCCTATATCATTGACGTCAGTTTGCAGCAGGATGTTAGAACATATACTTTCCTCAAATATTATGTACTACCTCGAACAGAACGACCTATTGCCCCATAGTCAACACGGATTCAGAAAGTATCGTTCTTGTGAAATGCAGCTGGCTCTTTACTCACATGATGCGATGAGTGCTATCGATAAGGGATGTCAGAGTCCGTATTTCTAGATTTCCGGCTGACACTATAGCACACAAGCGTCTTCTAATCAAATTGCGTGCTTATGGAATATCGCAACAGTTACTGGATTCGTGAAACTAGTAAAGTCATCAGATGTTTAAAAGAAACTGAAAAATAATTTAGTTAAGATATATACACGGTACAAAAATTGGCATTTAACCCTTAACAATAAAAGAAATCCGTTAAACTTCCTTTACACGATAAATCAGTCAAACCTTGAGGGCGTAAATTAAACTAAATACGTAGGAGTAACGATTACGAACAACGTAAATTGGAAAGAACTCATATAAAATATTGTAGGGAAAGCGAACCAAAGACTACGTTTAATGACAGGACTCTAAGAAGATTTAACAGTTCTACTAAAGAAACTGTCTACGCTACACTTGTGCGTCCTATTTTGGAGTACTACCGCGCATTGTGGGATCCACACCAGGTGGGACTGACGGACGATTTAGAGTCAAAGAAGGGCAGCTCGTTTTGTGTTATCGCGATGTAGGGGAGAGAGAGTTTCACGCGATTGATGCACGAGTTGGGGTGGAAATCATTAAAAAAAGACGCAACTTTTTGCAGCGAGATCTATTTGCGAAATTTCTTTCATCAACTTTCTCCTCAGAATACGAACATATTTTGTGACCTCCCACCTACATAGGAAGACATGACCATCATAATAAAACAAGAGAAATCAAATCGAAAACAGAAAGAATTCGATGTTCCTTTTTTCTGAGAGCAATTAGAGAATGGACCTATAGAGAAACACCATAAAAGTGGTTCGATGAACCCTCTGCCATGCATTTCAATGTGATTCGCAGAGTATCCATGTAGATGTGGATGTAGCATTAGTTAAAGCCAAGAAAGGCAGCAACACTCGATACGGTATTTCATCATCTTCCTCAATTTACTATGGACTGTATTTTCATTTATATGGTCACTGTGATGTCTCTGTGATGTTTCTTTAATATCCAGATGAAAGCACCATTGCTTGAATCTTCCTTTGAGCAGTACATTGCGCGTTAATTAAGAGAGAGAGAGAGAGAGAGAGAGAGAGAGAGAGAGAGAGAGAGAGATAGAGACCTCAAGTGTGGATGTGAATAAATTGCGTGCTTTCCTTTTTGATAAATGTCTCTATACTTCCAGTCAAATCAGGAACTAATATAACTTATGAATCAAAGAAATCGGAAATATGAAGAATCGTTTTTTAATTAAATCCCTGACCGCACTGTGTCTGGCTGCCACCTCCAAATGGTTTTTTACATTTGTTAAAATCCTAGCTGGAAGTTCTTATATTCACACCATGATTAGTGTTCCAATATTCTTCCAAAAAGAAAACTTCGTGTTTTTAGTAATTCAGTCACGTTTACATATCAGTTGTTAAACATAAAAAAAGAATGATCTTGCTATACCACAACTTCTCTCTCTAGACCGTTGCTCTCTCCTACCGAAAAAATCTCATATCTTTGCTCATGTGCCGCTGCCTCCTGCGGTGTAACAACACTGTCCCCAAAAATAAACTAGCTCTGTTGTTGCCAACATAGCGGAACAAAAAACGAAAGTGTCTCAAGAGCAGACATCGAAATAAGACCAGAATCCTTCAAAAATTCAGCTCACCTTCCTTCGACAAATAACTTCAGAACGGCTTCAAGGATTCTCAGGACAAAGTTTGTATGAAATAAAATTTTTGTTATATCTATCGGAAAACGTAAATTTGAGAAAAACTGAAAGTGCGTTTTTCAATACGTCTTTGTGTTAGTAGCATACAAATGTATAATTTTATTCCGTTCTTCGTGAAATATTGCGCACTTGATCTTCAAACAAGAAATCACTGTATACATAAAGTTTTATATTGTGTGTGGCCAAGGGTACCTTGCAAAGACTTACTGATCACTACACAAGTTGACTGATAAAGAGGGTGAGGTAGGAGGAGAGGTACATTCTTTGAGGGGTGATACTACTGGTGATTCTCAACAAGAAACAGTCCTACTTCAATGCAACCTGCTGCTCTTGTATACAGGTGTCATGTTACCGATCGGAGCTGGAAGTTGGATCGGCGGCCGCGGAGTCATTGTCTGAACATCGAGGTCACCTAAACTTATCCCATTGGATTACTGTTTGTCAGGGTGGCTGAAGAGCAAAGTGTAGAAGCGCAGAATGGACACAGGATCTCCGAACTTCATGCGCGTATTTTACGTGCTGCTGCTCAAGTAAAATAGTTCAGCAGTGTGTTCAGATCGGTAACACAACACCTGTCCACAAGAACAGCAAAATGTACTGAAGATGACGGTGGACTGTTTAATGATTTTCTGTGAGGACATTTGCACAAATAAACAAACCATAACAGAACAGTATCTTAATTTAATGTAACCTGCACTTTTCCCGTTCCTAGTTGTTTTCATTGTTTTACTCGGAAACGGTTACGAAAAGGGCGTATGTTTATTACAAAAATTTTATCCCCTCAAAGCGCCTATCTTTTTTCCTGCTCATCATGTGTATGAGTTTTCCTAGACTGAGAAGGGGGAAGAGAATATAAACCAAGGAACGAAGCAGGTGGGAAGAGGGAAATTGGAAGAAATCAGACGAGATAGGGGCAGTTGGAGATGAACAGAAAGACGGGAGAGCAAATGAGAGAGATGAGAGAGAGGAGGGGAGGGAGACGAACTACGAGAGTATTCAATAAATAAATATAATAGCACCGCCGTGTTTTCAGTTAGTAAATAAATAGATCTTCAAACATTACGACTAAGTCGGTAGTACCGTACTTGGTTGTGATATCAGTCAAATAGTGGCATCACTGCTGTGGAGACACTATGCGATGGAATATACTATTGTCGCTGAGCTGATCACTTATGTTGACATACCTACCTTACTTCCGAGCAAATGGACTCGCACGTCCCAAGTCACAAGCGTTGAAACACAGTCACTTGTGAGCGAGCGGTCTAACGTAACGGTGTCACTAGGTTTTCGAAAGAGGAACATCGGAGCTGGATCAAGACTGAATGTGCTCGAGGTCGTACAGCACGACAGTGTCATCAAGGTCTTCAAGAGGCGTGTGGGGAATCGGTATTGCGGTACGGAACAGTGGCACGATGGATACAAGTGAAAATCGACAAACTTTGGCAGATATACATCAGGCAGGTCATCTTAGCGTCTCCGATGAATATGTGCATACTCTTGGTGCGTTAGTGGACAGTGATCGACGCCAGACGATTCGTTAGATCGCCCATGAAGCCGGATTAGCGCATACGACTGTGCTTTGCATCCCGAAGGAATGCCTGGGCTGCTCAGACGCACTTTGAGCGATATGAATGCGAAGGCGAGGCTTTCTTACGCCGTATCGTAACACTGGATGAGACATGGGCCACATCGTACGAGCCAAATCTGAAACATCAATCCAACGAATGGCGTAATTATGGGTCGTCGCGAAAATCGAAAGTGCGTAAGAGCCCCAGTGTGGTGAAAGCTACAGTGATTCTAGTCTACGACTGTGATGTTGTTACCGTAACGCTTTACGTTTCTCCATGGTAGATCGTCAATGCACAGTAATACTGTTCGTTTATGGATAATCACCTGTGACCACCTTTGCGAAAGAAGCGGCAACGCTTTCTGCACAACCCACCCATCATTGCGCACGACAATGCGCGGGCGCATACAGCGCAAGTTATGGCTGCTTTGTTCCGTCGATGGGAGCGGGAAGTACCGTAACATCCACCATACTCCCCAAACTTAAGTCCTTCTGACTTGATGTGATTACGAAGATGCAGGAACCACTTCATGGCAATCGCTTCAGAACTGTTCCAGAGATTCGACAGGCAGTAGACCGCTCCATTCGCACCATCAACATAACAGTACTGACGGTATACTCTGCCTTCTACATAGGTGATAACTGGTTCTACACAACGCTAGTGACTACTTTGAAGGGCAGTAACAGTAGCAAACATGTAAAGCGTCTGCATTTGTTGTGAATAAATAGTTGCCACTATTTAAGTTCCAGCCCTCGTTTAGCGTCTACGCAGGATACAGTAGACGATACGCAGAGACCAGACGTGTTCATTCTTTCGTTCGGAAGGGGAGGCCGCATCAGTCCACTTCCGCCTGCCGGCCACTGCGCATCGAGTGAGCGCACCGGCGTTTTAGCACAGTCTCGAAACGCTATAGGTGCAGTAGGAGATCTGCTTAGCCACACACGTGAGATTGTTCTCAGTGTAATTAAATTGATGTCGCAAGAGGCAGACAAGTGGATAAAAATCCCAATAAAAGTGTCCTTGAAAGTGTTTCATTTCGGACAATAAGAAAAAAAGAAATAACGAAAAAATAAATAAAAAAAAGGGGAAAATATAGTTGCCGGTAGTTCTGAAGGTTTCTCCAATCCGGAAGAATGTGGAATAAAGGGAAACAAAACAAAATGTGCGGAGATTAATAAACAGCTTCCACGTGACAAACAAACAGTGCCACACAATAAAGTCACTTTTTCCTACAATAATAGCAGATATGTCTTTCAATGGAAGTACTTCATTGCGGTACCTACTTCCAAAATTCGACTTAAGTATTTTTTTTTAAATTTCAATGTAATACTCACATGCTTTATTTTTAGTACAATTAACACACTTAATATTTACCAGGTTGGACAAAAACAGGTTACAGGAAGGTGCTTTAGAACTTTTAGAAATTGCCGCGGTGGAGTAGCCGAGCGGTCTAAGGCGTCTCGCTGCGGAGCGCGCGGTTGCTTGCCGTGGAGGTTCGAGTCCTCCCTGGGGCATGGGTGTGTGTGTGCTGTCCTTAGGTTAGTTTACCTAGGTTTAAGTAGTTTGTAAGCTACGGACTGATGCCCACGCAGTTTGGTCCGATAGATTTACAAACATTTGAACATTTTTTCATTTAGAAATACGCAGTAAACATATCGATTAGTCAAGTAACAGATAGATGTTCCTGAAATTGCTAAGTTTTGAGTTTTTGTTTCATTTAGAATGTTGCTACTCAGGTGTTGCTTCACAATATTAACATTAATTTCTTATTAATGTTGTTCATCACTGAACATACTGTCTTGTTTACTTTGTATGCTGTTATCTGCGGTCCCGGCCGGCTGCGTCGGCTGAGCGTTCTGTGGAGCGTCAGTCTGAACGGCCACTACAGTCGGGGCTTCGAATTCCCCCTCGGGCATGGATGCATGGATATTTGTGCCGTTGTTAGTATTAGCTAGTTCATAAGTAGTTTGTAAGTTTAGGGACTGATGACCCCGTAGTTACGTCCCATAAGCTCTACAAACATTTGAACATTTGTCGGAAGGTCCTATCAATCACAACATTGTAACAGGCCGTAATTATATGGGCTGAATGAGTAGAAATGCAACTGCCACAAAGTTGCACTATGAATACGTACAACTTTGGACGATGGAACAATTCTGATGGAACAACATTGCATGTAAGAACTTAAGAATAAAGGCATCATATAAAAACAGCAATATTTAAAAATTTGTACACTTAAAATGAATTTTTAAGCAAGAAAAGTGTCACAAATCTGCTATGGTTTACGGTAATAAAAATTGTTTCTATCTACAATTTAAACAAAAACCTCATACTTCCTGCATGCAGACTAGCAGTACTAGAAATATTAATGAAGTGATAAGAATTATGAAATAGTAATAACATTGGGTTATGTATTTAGAAAAAGGTATTTTTGTTGGTATGGTTAGGTGCAGAAGAGAGAATTTATGAAACTCCGGCAGGTACTGGAGTGCAGTCTTCAGTTTAGAACGGCGCTTCACTCACCCTCCAGCGCTCCTCACTTTGCTCAATGCTCCAGCCGCTACCTCCACCACTACCTCTCTCCCTATACTTGCCCAGCCGACTGCGCATCTACCGGCCAATTTATCCTGCGTGCAGTCTACAGTATATTGCATCACCCTGTCTATTTATTCTCAAATTATATTGTATTTTGAGTGCACGTCACAGTCTCTCATTTGGCAAGAGGTACGGTGTCCCACTAACTCGTGTCCCGACGCCTCGACTGGGTATTCGGCACACAGCGCGCTTGCCTCTGGCGTTCCTTAGGACTGTGAGAGCGCCGACGTAATGAGAGAGAGGGAGCCCACGCCGCCCTAAGCCAGCGGGCCCCGTGAAAAGCTCGCCTCATGCAAGCTGCACGCGCTGGCGGCGGCCGTGCATTATTCAGGCCGCGGAAGCTGCGGCGCCCAGCCGGCTGGCCCAGTTCCGCGAGACCGCGTCTGCCGCCCGTCTGTTGCGAAATACCCCGCCGTCCCTCCTCGCTGATGTCGCCCCACACAGTATATGACTGGTCGTCTGCGAGACTGCGGAGCAGACTGAACCAGCTGCCCATAAACCGCTTCTGCTGAGAGGTTTAAACGGCGCGTCGCACAGGCTGTAAGCACGGAACGCCAGCAGAGTAAGACAGGAGGAAAGGATCGGACAGAAAATAGGACGTATTACAATGAAACGAATATGTACGCATGTTGTTGTTGTGGTCTTCATACCAGAGACTGGTTTTATGCAGCTCTCCACAATACCCTATCCTGAGCAAACCTATTCAACTCCACATAAGAACGGCAACCTACATCTGTTTGAATCTGCTTACTGTATCCATCTCTTGGTCTTCTTCTGCTGTTTTTACCGCAAACACTTCCCTCCAGCCGGCCGCGGTGGCCGAGGAGACTGAGGCGCTCCAGTCACGGTCTGCACGGCCACTACGGTTGGGGGTTCGAATCCCCCCTCGGGCATGGATATTTGTGCCGTCCTTAGTATTAGCTACTTCGTAAGTAGTATGTAAGTTTAGGGAATGATGACCCTGAAGTTAAGTCCCATAAGTTCTACAAACATTTGAACATTTTGAACTTCCCTCCAATGCCAAATTCACGATTCCTTATGTCTAAGACTCTGTTCTACCAATCGATCCCTTATTTTAGTCAAGGTATGCCAGTAATTCCTTTTCTCCCCAATTCTGTCCAGTACCTCCTCATTAGTTACGCATCCACCCATATAATCTTCAGCATTCTTCGGTAGCACCACATTTCAAAAGCCTCTTTCCTCTTCCTATCCGCACTGTTCATCGTCCATGTTTCACTCCCACGCAAGGCAACAGTGAAAGTAGGCAGCCATAGGCTGAAGTTTTTTATTTATGGATTTATTGGTAATATTTTTGGTGAATATTAACGTGTATCCGCTTTATAGCTTTATTTTGTATGTGAAAGTCATCCATGATCGATAATTTCAGTCGATGTCTGTAACTACTGAACATCATAATGTCTTTGCAACTGCGATGTAGCATTCGCGCTACAGCAGCTTCTTTTGACCGCTGAGGCGAGTAGTAGAGAGTGAGCTGCTGAGCAGAGGTGTCGATTGTGGGCTAGGCTAGCTGACACACGTATGGCAACTGTGTTGTGTACTAACGTTGAATTGGTCAGCAATGATTGCATTGAGTTGTTTTATTTCACTCTATATTTATGAATACAAACGTATTATATTGGGCAGTGAATTCTGTATCAACAGGAAGAGAATATTTGTATGGAACGGAATTGTATAAAACCATTGTATTGTATTGAAGACTCAACAAAGGTATGTTCCTTTATTTCAATAAGTAACTTAATGATTAATAATTTTTCGTATTTCAGCTCAACCTCGTCCCTCATTTTCATGAGTGTGGCATTTTTTATTTTGTTGTATGGTACATGTTGAGTTTTTTTGAGAAAAAGATTTCCTTTTAATTGTAAATGTTCACGTACCCGTAAAGTAATCAGTCCTTACATGCCAACTGAATCTGACTGTCAGAAATAATGTTCACAGAAGTACAGATTGTTTTACTTACAGGGCGTAATTTTGTTTGTTAAATCCGTTAACCACATATGATTAGAGAAACACCTTGATTTAAATAGAAAGATTTAATAAGAATAGGAAACTTTCAGTTAATAAACTTTGATCAGGCTTTCACTTAAGAAACTTACAACATGAAACTTTCACCACTTCACACAAATGCCTTCAGAAAGCACTTCCTTAGACTTAAATCAATATTCGATGTTAACAAATTTCTCTTTTTCCATTCAACTGCTCTCCCAGGTCCTTTACTGTCTCTGACAGACTTACTATGTCGTGGGCAAAACGAAATGTTTTTAATTCTTCACCCTGAAGGTTAATTCCTTCTCCAAATTTCTCCTTGCTTTCCTTTATAGCTTGCTCAATGTACAATTGAATAACATTGGAGAAAGGCTACAACCCTGTCTTACTCCCTTCCCAACCACTGCATCCCTTGAAGGCCCTTCAACTCTGTCAACCACTGTCTGGTTTTTGTACAAGTTGTAAATAACCTTACGCTCCCTATATTTTACTCCTGCTTGCGTCAGAACTTGAAAGAGTTTAATCCAATCAACATTGTCAAAAGCCTTCTCCAAATCTACAAAAGCTAGTAATGTACGTTGGGTTTTCATTAATCTTTCTTCTAGGATAAGCCGTACGTACACAACATGAATATTAAAAAGTACTGGGCACAACTTACACGCTTATTGTCAGCACGAAGTTGATGTTATAGTAAGTTGTTATTCTCTTCTTTATTAAAATTTAATTGTTTTTATTTATGAAAAATAATAGTCTATAAGCCTAGACTGAAATTACAATAAAGCAACAAGGCCCATTGCCCCTAAGATGGCCTCGCCGCGGTTGAATGGCCGAGCGCTGTAAGGCGGTTTCTTGCGGAGCACGCGACTGCTCCCCGTCAGAGGTTCGAGTCCACTCTCTAGCATGTCTGTGTGTCTTTTGCCCTCACGTAACTTTAAGATAGTTTAAGTAGTTTGTAAGCCTGGAGATTCATAATTTCAGTAGATTTACAAACATTTCACATTTTAATATACCCTCAAAATTTATCGGGTTTCGACAGACCTAAGCTGCCATCATCAATGTTGCGTATTATTAACAGTTCCTGGCGTACATGTCAGCCTTTCGTTTTGCATCTTACTAGGAGGATGCTGCGAACTTCGGCGTGTCAACAGTGCGAAAATAAAGTATAATAGGATATTTTGCTTTTATTTATTTATTATTATTCAGACCACGATGTTCCCAGCATATTGCTATTAAGATACGGAAGACCAACGGTTGACTTGTGTGTCATGAATTGTCAACACAATGCAACATGTGATGATGGCAACTTAAATCCGTCGAAAGCCGTTATAAAGAAATTACAAAGCGATCTTAGGCACCCTGTAACTAAAATATATAAGTATATAAAATGTAACCACTTTCGACTATGCAATTGACATCTTCAGGTCAGTTAACAACAAAAGCAAAATAGCGTAAGAAAAACCTATACAGTCGTTTTATAAATTTATAAATATTAAAACTAAAACAAGGTATACATGTATGACCTTACATTACTAGTCAGAAAGTAAACTCGCAATACAAGACAGCAAATCACGTTGTAAAGTAGGACAAAAAACGCACTGCAAATATCTGTGGAAGACACACTGTGTAACTAGCCATCAGTGCTAAACAGTTAAGTATTAAGTAACATATGTTATTCAAAATATTAGGAGGAATCAAGTTGGAAATATGTGGAAACAAACCTAACGAATGTCTTAGTGACAATATTTCATAGCAAATAAAGAGTGAATTACTGGACAAAGAACTTAACGCATATACTTAAACGACAACGTATAACTTATTAGTCAGTTGCCAATAATAAACTTTAAAACATTCTTCGTGAAACTGTATTTCGTCTTTGCAAATGAATTAAAGATGTTCAGTTCCAAAGCTGCAATACAGCTCTTACAAATTTCTAAGTAACTAAGAAACGACGGAAAACCGATGACAGGGAATATTTTTTGTGCATCAACAGCTCTGTGCAGCCTATTGGAGGAATCCCAAGATCCCACACAGGATAGACACGTCTTATGTATAAAAGGCAGAGGAAGCCAGATGTATCCACAGAGTATTTTTATTAGTCGTTTATTAAATTATGTAGTAAAACACGTAAAACAACACGTAGACTGCTCGCAAAAGAATACAACTACAATGTACACATAATGCTATAAAGAAAAAGAAAGAAAACATAGGACATAATAACCAATCTAGCCAGTGTAACAGTTGTCTTCCGATGTATATACAAACGTTCCATTATTTACAGACGTCAAATATTTTCAAAATATCCACGGGTGTACTGCCGGTCTATAGTGTCCAACGGGCACAATATTTCGGCGATCATACATGTCGCCATCATCAGGTGAACTGACGGACTGAGCTCCTGGAAACGCGCCGGCACGGAGATCCGCAAGCTACGACTGCTCGAAGGGAACTGGGTTCTAGTCATATATTGGACAGACGATGCGTACCGTCGAGGATCGATGCGTTGAACACCAGAGGCACACACGATTGATGTAACCGAGCAAGTCGGCGGTCGCTGAACATTGTTTGTCGGAGAATCATGCGATGTACTATGAAGGCACTAGGTTTCTGGTACAGACGTCGAGATACTAGGACTGCGTCGTTAGAGAGGCCATTGAAATTCGCACAAGTGACGACCTCATAAACCGTGTCTGTTGCTATAATCTTAGCAAAGCTTGGGAACCAGCGATTCGGTTAATTAAGAGTAAATCTAGCAAACGTAACGAAGTGACGACCACGGCGGACAGAGCCCTCACACCAACTCATCTCAGACGCCGGCGCAATCGGTTCCACTACGCGGCCGCGGCGGGGGGGGGGGGGGGGCGGACCGCGGAGGGGTCGCTCCGCGGGCCGAGGGTATTTAAATCGCCCGCTACCGGGCTAGAACCCAGTTCCCTTCGAGCAGCCGTAGCGTGCGGATCTCCGTGCCGGCGCGTTTCCAGGAGCTCAGTCCGTCAATTCACCTGATGATGGCGACATGTGTGATCGCCGAAATATTGTGCCCGTTGGACACTATAGACCGGCAGTACACCCGTGGATATTTTGAAAATATTTGACGTCTGTAAATACTGGAATGTTTGTATACACATCGGAAGACAACTGTTACACTGACTAGATTGGTTATTATGTCATATGTTTTCTTTCTTTTTCTTTATAGTGGCTCTTTAAAATTTTTAAAGCATAGACCGCTGTTCACATCCGCTCTGATAGCAGAGCGTGTCAGAGTGCACTTCCGGGACGGGAAAATGGTCCGGACCCCGTTGGATCCACCTGGCGATGCCGGTGTATCGACTAACGTGGACATGGTTTTAGGCGGTTTCCTACATCCCACTAGGTATATAGTGGGCTGGTACCCAATTACTGCCTCATTTACACGATTCAGAAACATTCAGAAAACGTCGACACACTTTTACATACGCCAACTGGTAACACAAATTTCGTCCCAGGAGGAACGACAACTCGCGAACCCTTAAAAAACCAACCTTCGCAGAACGGTAGTCACATGACGACCCAATTTCAGTGCAGGAAGAAGGCCATATAATGAAAGATATAAGAAGACCTTGAGACAGCTGGTCTCATTCTAGACAGTAACAGGTATCAGAATTTGTTTTGGCATAATTCATTTTTGAGTATTAGTGCCTACATTGTATCATCCTCAGTGCAGTGATATGCTTCTCTTGTCTCACACTAATTTTCTGTCTGCAGTGTTAAAGGCTTTCACATAGTAAATAACTGGAAATACCAATTTTGGTTTCAACGCTTATTGGGAAAACAACAAATATACTTGAATGACCCTTGGAACTACAATTTAAACTGTGTCCCCTGATGTTCTAAACGACAAGCTTTACATGCGGTTTCGTTAACAGCTACAATCCTTTCCTTTTCAATTAAAAAATAATGTTAGAAAGCAAGTTATGTTTTTACTCAGAAGTCAAGCAATTGAATCTCTGCTTCATGTACTGTGTGCTGTTCGGTAACGGTTATATAGGCCTAATTAGCCTCATATTTAATTCGTACTACTCTTTATGTCATCCTCTGTTTTAGACATCCTTATCTCTTGTACTCACAATTGTTTAATCATCAGGCCCCTGCTTCCGGGAAGATAAATGAGAAATACATCAAAAGTCAGTAAAAACGGTTGATGAGGAATCATACGTTTGACATAGAATTTGCAATCGATACAATATTGAGAGGAACATCTTACAAAAATTATACAGCGTTTTCTATGATGAATAGTAAATATTTTAGGAGGTGTAGGTATAGAAGAATTGTAATAAAATATAACTTTTGTATAATTTTGAGAACAGTGATACAAGTGTTATGTGAGCAAACAAATTAAAATAAGTTCCCGCTTGGTGGACGATGTAAAATATTTATTTTACAAAATTCACATATGGATTTCGTTCTTATGGTAGAACATCATCAGTACAGACTTGTAAGTCGTGATGACTAATGTACTCGGGTTAAAACAGTCACTGGTCATATCCATAAAACAGATAAAATATCTTTCTGGTACACGTCGCAAGTTTCAACTGTACATTAACCACATAGCTGTTATTAGGGTTGCAGGGCATGAAAAGGACGCAGTGGTCGGGAAGGGAATAAGACAGAGCTGTAGTGTTATTCAATTTGTACTTTGAGCATGCTGTGAAGGAAAGCAAAGCGAAATTTGGAGAAGGAATTAGAGTTCAGGGTGAAGAAATATAAACATTGCGTTTTGCTGATGACATTGTAATTCTGTCACAGACAGCAAAGGACCTGGAAGAGCAATTGAACGGAATGGACAGTGTATTGAAAGGAGCGTATAAGATGAACATTAACAAGATCAAAACAAGAGTAATGGAATGCCTAGAAAATCAGGCGATAATGAAGGCATTAGATTAGGTAACAAAGCAATAAAGGTGGTAGATGACTTTTGTTACTTTGGCTATAAAATAACATAATAGTCGCAATATAGAAGATATAAAATGGGAAGGAAAGCGTTTTGAAAAAGATAAATTTTCTAACATCCAATGGGCCTATTAATTTAAGTGTAAGGAAGTCTTTTCTGAAGGCCTTTTTGTGGAATGTTGCTTCCTACGTGAGTGAGGCGGACGATAAATAGTTTAGACAGGAAGAGGATAGAGGCTTTTGAAATGTAGTGCTACAGACGAATGCTGAAGATTCAGTGGGTAGATCGCTTAACTAATGAAAAGGTACTCTAAAGAGTTGGGGAGAAAAGGAATTTCTGGCATATCTTGACTAAAAGAAGGGCTCGATTGGTGGGACACATTCTTAGACATCGAGGAATCGTAAATTTAATATTGGAGGAAAGTGTGTGGGGGAAAAATCGCAGAGGAAGACTAAGAGACAAATATAGTAAAAAAATTTAGATGGATGTGGGTTGCCATTCTTATGAAGAAAGAAGTAACTTCTTGAGGATAGAGTAGGGTGGAGAGTTGCGTCAAAACAGTCTCTGGATTAAGGACCAGTACAACGACACAGCTTGCTGGTTCTAGCTGGGTGAAAATATGTCTTTTTTATGTATTTGGTACTGAAAAAGTCTTTTGCCGTGGGAGTCAAATATTTCAATAACTATCCTGTAAATCACTAAGCTTAACTGTCATGGAAATGTCTGATACTCTTTAAATTGTGATATTACCTACAAAAGTAAATAATTTGATCTGTATAAAAATTTAGTACCGTCCTTTATTGTGAAATATTTTTTATTGTTTACTAACAAATTAAATATAAGACTTAACTGTAGTTTGCAAAGGCTACTCTCAGCCTAAAAATTAATTTAAGCGTGTCCTATACATGATCAATACTTCGACAGTTACGTACCAAAGATAAATTGGTCGCCACAAGATAACACACTTCTAATATTTCCCACACATGAATTAAGTAACGACAGAATTTGAATATTCACATAAAATCACCCGTAGGTTAGCCACTTTCAGTTTGCTCCGTGCGGTCTACTTACGTATATATCATTTAAATCAATTTTAAGGAAATTAATTCCAACTCCATCCAAGTCAGTAGTCCACGCCGAATATTACGTAGTTAATGCCCTATTCTTTTGTAACTCCCGTAACGAAACTGTTATACAATAATTATTTTCAACTGCCCACGAAACGGTGGATGGCGTATGCAGTTCAGCAAATCTGTTGGAGATGATACTGCTGAAGCTGAATTTCTGAAAAATGCTTAAAATATTCGGTGCGGGTACTCTACTAGTATGAAGAACACGATATCATAATCTATACTTCTATTTGCAAAATAAATTGGGACATACATGAAAGCCACAGACCTGCAAATTCTAATTATTAAGATACAATCTAGTGACATTTCTAGAAATTTACAATAATTTCTTCCTTTCGTCCCCTCAATACAAAATGTTCAAATGTTTGTAAAGCTTATGGGACTTAACTACGGGGTCATCAGTCCCTAAACTTACAAACTACTTATGAACTACTTAGAACTAGGACGGCACAAATATCCATGCCCGAGGGGGAATCCGAACCCCCGACCGCAGTGGCCGTGCAGACCGTGACTGAAGCGCCTCAGTCCCCTCGGCCACCGCGCCCGGCTCTCAATATAATGGCTTACATCATACAAGAGCGAGTAAAGATTATACAATTCGTTTTATGTTATTAAACAAAGAGCTAAGATTACATTTATCGTAATAGTAGAAGTTTTTAGTTATACAGTAATTCATTATCACAATCCTTTGTTTAAAATAGTCATCTCTGACATCACTACACTCGAATCTGGCTCTAATCAAAGAGCTTCAATTTCATAGAGTGGCGATAGGTCCGCCATGTTTCAGGCAAATTGAACTGGAGTCCGCCATGTTCTTTGGGGTATCGGCTGACAGCTGGTATGTTCAAACTGTTTGTATAGCTCATGGGACTTGACTGTGGGGTCATCAGTGCCTAAACTTACAAACTACATATGAACTAACTAAGGACGGCACAAATAGCCATGCCCGAGGGGGGATTCGAACCCCCGACCGTAGTGGCCGTGAAGACCCTCGGCCAACGCGGCCGGCCACCTGGTATGCCACACCCACTAGAGAATTTTACCTATTTACAGTTTCACTTCTTAAATAAAGATTTAATATTTAATACGGATGTGCATCAAGTACGTCAGCGTTTGTCGAAGCTGCGAATTGACGAGCCTGGTAGTTTAGTTCCTAAACATGCGGTAACGAAATATTACGAACCTGTCAGTAATACAGTTCCAGTTCGAAGTATAACAGGTGGCTAAGGTTTGCAATAACAATGAAAGTGCCACTCTGAAAATATTTGTTGTTTATAACGCAAGTTGATGGTGTAAACGAGCTGCGAAATACGCAGTGAACAGTAATTTTAGGACGTACAGTCATGGTCATGGATTTTCATTTGTTGTTAATGTGTTGTAACAACTGCTTTCATAATCTCTAGTATACATTTATGTTTACTAAACGTATTAAGTCTACAAACTTGTAAAATAGCTGCCAAAGCGTTTGGTTGTTTTAAGTACAAAGGCAAAAGTGACAACAAAATACTGCAGTTAAATGCGCCTAGGTCATCTGCCACAAAACCAGTCAAGTAGAAATTAGGTACCTTTAATATCTTTCCTTGTTGCCATGCTGAAACAAGTAATGTTTTATACGTGTAATTTGAATACAAAGACGAAAATAACAACAGAATACTGCAATAAAAATGCACCTGGGTCAACTGTCATAAAAGCATCCCACACCGAAATAAGTACCTATTTGTTGTAAAGAACACAGAAATATACAAGTCAAAAATGTGGCTGTTACTACTGCTTCCACACTTTGCACTGGTTACATGTCAACCATGCTAAATACAGTGTTGTCAACAACAAATTTGAATATTTTTAAAGAAGGTGTAGACACTCAAAAGTGTGTGTTCATCAACCACAGGAGCAACAGAAGAAGAAACATCTCAAAAACACACCAAAACAAGGTAGAAAACAGATCATTTTTTCATGGTGTGTACTTCAAGGGAAGTGCAGAATAGATCTTGTGAACCTTCACTCTTGGGGCAGCTAAGTGCCATTAGTCAGGAATTTTGTTTGATTATTGACAGATTGAGATAAGACGAGGCAAAACATTTGGTGTTTTCTTGCACGAAGAAAGAGATACAGGGCCACAAGTACAACGGCGAATGGGACAGAGCTTTTACAGTGATAATCGCAAGTGCTTCACGAACGTTTATAACCTCGACTTGTGCATTTAAATGTTGAACACACTTTAGGCATTGTCAATAAAATTCTTCAGGATTTTTGGCCGCATTGTCAATTTGTAAAATGTTCAAATGTTTGTTAAGCTTAAGGTACTTAACTGCGGGGTCATCAGTCCCTAAACTTACAAACTACTTATGAACTACTTTATACTAAAGACGACACAAATATCCATGCCCGAGGGGGGATTCGAACTCCCGACCGTAGCGACCATGCAAACTGTGACTGGCGTGCCGCAGACCGCTCGGCCGCTGCGGCCGGCGTCAATTTATAAAATCCGACGTTTCAGTCACTTGCAACTGTGGCCAAAGCGTCGGATTTTATAAATTGACAACGCGGCCAAAAATCCTGAAGACAGTTGACAGTGACAACGGCCGCTGAAGCCTAGGCATATTTCGCAGCAAAAAGTTTACAGACATTACACACCAAAAACAATATACAGTAAATACTTCAAGGTCGACAACAGCATACGATAGACAGACTCTTCTCAAATGTTGTTTTTCAACTTGAAGTATTGATTATGATATCGTGTTCTTCATACTAGTACAGTACCCGCACCGAATATTTTAAGCAAATTTCAGAAATTCAGCTTCAGTAGCAGCATCTCCAACAGAGTCGCTGAACTGCACACGTCATCCGCCTTTTCGCGGCCAGTTCAAAATAATTATTGTATAACATTATTGTATCGCGTCCGAGTTTACGCTGGTTGCCGCAATGAGCGCTGTAACTCGTGTGATAGTTACTCTACGAAATTTAAAGTCGTTGACTATAGTTCAGTAAGGCGCCTCTATTGATGTTTAAGAAGCTGTGCATACGTAATGCCCACCACACTCTAATATGTGGAACACCGATTCGTGCAGAAATTCTACGTGTGCTTTTTTGAAGGAGCGAATAAAGAAAAATCTTCTATTTCATCCAAAGATCAGTGGCAGTATAACTGCTGGACATTGTATCAACATCACTCAAGTACTCTGGCGGTCTGCAGGTAGGATGCCGTATTATCTACAAGCAGGAGCCGCTTCAACGTCGACCCTTTGCTGTCGACGTACGTATGCCAATAGCATCCGGTATACCATCATACGAAGCGAAAACTCAGCTATATTTCTCTACCCAATAAAAATTGGACACTTTATACGGCATTTCATTGCAGTTCGTCTATACTACCACCTCCTAAAACATTGGCCCTGAAACGCCCAATTATGGGCAGATTCAGTTATCAGTAAAGGTTACTGCAGCTGACAACGCCACACGGCACCGTGAACGAAAAACGTGAAATGCCGAAGAAGGAGGAAGAAACGTTTCTTGGGAGAGACAGCTCGGAAGTACACCATTAACGGAAAGTGGAAGGCTACTGCAGAGCCCTGTCGCCGTGTACAGCAGTGCAATCGATTGCTGCCGGTTATCGACAAAGGAGGGGCGGGAGAATTCTTGCTGAATAGTGGCCTCACGAACCGGTGAAGCCTTACAGTCCCATCGGCTACAGAGTGAGACATACAGAGCCACGAGCGCAATGACGAAATGAACAGACTGATTACAACTAAAATCACAACGATGGTAAACAGTGTACAAGGCTGAAGACACTAAACTCAGAATATGGTCTACAAGTAAGTGGTAGGTTTTAAACATCAGTTAAGAACTTTTCTATACATGACACCCTTTCTGACGGGACTGCGTTTTGATAATGATAATACACACTGCTGGAAATAAAAATTACTAAACCTACCTAGAGTTTTCTAATTCACTCAAGATTGTTTGTTGCAAAACTGCATGGAAGACATAAAATTCTCACATTTGAAGATAAATAACTCAAGTGGTACTGAGTTACCAAGTATCGATGTATAGCCTACTGAAACACCCGTATTTGTATGTGGTGCAGTTTTTCCCGGTAGCAATGCAATCGCTGAATCTGAAATCCATTCAGTCATACGGATGGCGAGTTTCATCTAGCGATACATTGTTCCAATACTGTTTTACCTGTTTACGTAGTTCTACAAAGACATATCCCTTTCAGGCCCTACACACACAATCGGTTCTCCTTTGCTTTCCTTTTCTTTCTTTTTTTTTTTTGTGATTCACGCTGGGAAGTTTGGGCCTGCATCACACAATCATGGTTGGAGTGCTACGAGTTTTAATTCCGTGTTTCTACATTATGTGGTAATAGCAGTCGGCAAGCTTCCAGTACCCTTACAATGGCGGCAAGGAAGACTGATTGACAAGACTGATTTGACATGTGAAGCTATCATATCTGACAGCCAGTTGATTTTATATGATCCTGTGATATTATGTCATTTCTTTCAAAGGCATTTTGCTGTAAGATGGCGCAGATCTGGCATAGGTGAATTTGTTGTGCTTAACATTCGTTTAAGTGGTTTGTAAGTCTAGGGACTGACGACCAGAATAGTTAAGTCCTAATGATTTACAAACATTTGAAAATTTTTGAATTTGATGTTGTCGAATAACAATATTGGGAATGAAAGTATTAAAGGTCCTACAAAGTACCAAAAGGGTGTCTATGAGTTTTTGCCCATCTTCGTGTCTTTCTGTAGCATGCTCACCTGTGTGGTGCTAATGGAGGAGGCCGAGGGGGTTCGATCATGCAGCAATATACCGAGTGGCGCAAAAGTGGCAGGACACATGCTTAAAAGAAATCAGTAGCAACAGCAAGACGTAGTACAGAAGGATGTACTAACCCTTTAAGTTTTGTTACCAAATGGTCATTGTTACGCCTTATCAAGTTCGTATACAAAGCAATGACAAAAGAAAGTAATCAGACTAGTAAGTAGTTGAAAGCTTTATCTGTGAAAAGTGTTTTCCTAATTGTCACGATGCAGCGTATCGACGCACGCTGCAGGGAATGACGATTTACCCTCAATATCGACAAATGTAAAGTGGTGCGTTTACCTATAAACAATTTTGTAAAATACTAAATACAAGAACGCTGGAATCAGGTACTTTCATAAAATAAAAGAATGTAGCCATAAGGAAGTATTTTAAATGGAACGACCATGTAAAATTAATCATTGTTACGGCAAACGCCGGACTAAGATTGACTGCAAGAATTTTCACCGATCGTTCGGCCAACACTAGTATTGCTTTGTACGACATCGTATCAGATAGGGTTGATAGAAAGCATAGAGAGATCCAGCGGAGTGCTTTTTAAAGCTCTTTTAGTAAGTGCGAAAGCGTCACTGACATGACCGAGGAACTCCAGTGGTAGGAGAAACGCTCTGTATCGAGGTTCGTGCGTCCTATCTAAAATTTCCTACAGTATACATTTCTTGAAGATGCAACCAATATATTGAATCAATATCTTCAGTAGTGAAACGCCAGGATTGCAAAATATTTATTTACAGTTGCTGATATGGTGTCTGTTGTTTTCGGGCATGTCAATCCCATGAAAAGGTCCAAATGTTCAAGTATTTCGATCTAGAACTTATTTATTTAATGACAACCGGTTTCAGTGGGTTTTTCCACCATCATATAAAAAATTACAAGTTGGTCATCTTATTTAAAAATTAGAGGTTAAATAATACGTGCAAGATACTACTTAATCTAAATACAAAAATACAAAAGTTAAAACATCACAGCTTGTTGTCAATATCTGCGTGCCTGCACATTCATCTGTTTTTCCCACGAATTTGCATTGTCCGCTATGTTGTAATTAGTCAGACGAATTTCCAGCAGCCGGGTGCACCCATTGCCGCCGGCAGAGCCTCCACCACATCTGGAATAAAATCCCAGGCAAACAGAGCGCTCTTACCACTTTTTACGTAACGGGTTCCATTAAACGCCTAACATTTGAGCTCCCAATAACTAGAAAACCTATACACTGCGTCTGTCAGAACCTCTCGGAAGGACTAGCCACTGCCGCAACAGGCGAGGTAACCAGCACTTGATCAGAGGTATTATTAGCAACGGACATCACCTCAAATCCGAGGCATAAGGGTTCTCTGGATCGCCTTCTGTCCATCGTTTCGCAATCCCAGTAGGCTAATCACCGTCAGGTAAACGTCGACTGGTAGGAACGTTGGAAACTGTAACCACATTGGCATTAGGGATCTGAGACGTTGCTCTAACCACCAGAGATACCCCCAGGCGCCCGAGTAACACTGCGGCTCAGGACTGAAGCCTGAAGACTGTTGACTGCGGCCAACACACGCTCCAACTGCTTACAGACAGCGGCCAACTCACAGATCAATACATGACAAGCGCAGTCTCTAGCCATCTCTGTCACGTTGCTTAAAATTACCGCATGTACCAAAACACTCGAGAGTATAGCCCTTGAAAGGAGGAACACTAACGAAATTCGCCATTACGTGAGAATAAAGTATTTAAAAACAGTTGAACTGAGTATCTTTCAGAAATTGACCGGTATGAAAATGCGGAAAGATTAAATTATTGTACTTAGTGCTTCGCAGGTGTGAAGCAGACGGCAGCTGGCATTAGTATTGGAACAAAAGACACACCGATTGTACTATTTTTGTTAGTACCCACTAGAAGAGTGAGAAGAATTTTTATTAGTTGTGAAGCCGTATTTTGTTGATTAGAAATACCGTCTGGCTAGGTGCTTACAGCGTAGTTGTAGAGGTCATTAGAGAAAATGATCTGCAGTCTAAAAACGCAAAAAAATTAACCTAATGTTTTACTTTTTTGGCGTGTTCTGTCCGAAGGAGCTTGTCCTCAAATATTTATATACTGCTTGTATATCAAGACGTAAGGAACTTCAAATAATTATATTTACGTGCTAAGTGCACGTTCATCAGTCTTTTTGCTATCACCTATAATATTCGTGTCATTGAAGGAATACAGTTCACCTTTAGTGTTCCTGCCATAGAAGGAATACAGCTCACCTGTAGTGATCCTGTCATTGAAGGACTACAGCGAAGCAAGGAGAGTCATTTTCTGTATAGCGAAGTACATGCAAATATATCACTCTGATTTCCATACTACAGAGCTTTGAAATGGAGATGGGGAACTTTGATAGTCGGTCTGCATAGCAGGAGCCTGTAAAAGGCATTCTCCTTCACACATTCATTTACTATCAAAATAATAAAAGAATCCGTTGGTGTAGTTAGCGCTCAAGAGATTCGTTTACACGGAATTACGTTCTGGTATTTGGACATTCCCCTCTGTCTAACTTATCCGTCATTTACTGCGCCCATTTAACTGATATGGCGATATTTAGAAACAAAGAAGAAGGCAACAACATCTGGACCAGAATAATGATCAGTTACTTCTCCGTTGTTCTCTGTTCCTCAGAAAGGGACTGTCCTAACGTTCGTAGGACGTATGAAATTTGAAATATCTTGTGGAAATGCGTGTGGAATATCATTATAATCTTGTTACGTGCGCAAGGAACTCTTATCGAAATGTTTAATTTGTCAGAGAAGTAACTACTGAGTTAATATGAATGGAGATATTATTACGTATATTGGCTCCTGTCGCTTATACCTGAGTGACGTAATTAATAACAAAGATAAGATCTTTAAAAAATTCCAACATTCTTAAAATGGCCTCAACCGCAAAAGGAACATTAATCTATAATGTGGCGATTAATTTTGATTTTCAGTCATTTTCAAACCATAATCTTTCAACATATGAATACAACTAGTCGCCAAATTGAAATTTTCTATTTGCAGTTTAGGGCATTTTATGAATTTTACGATATTTTTATTAAGTTCAAGACATTATAAAAGGTCTTCTTCTCATTCACTGACAATGTCAGCATTCATAAACAGTTCCGCTTCAATAGAAGCGATATGGTTAGTCGCTTCCGGTGAAAGCACACGTGAAAGGAAAGAATGGAAACGACAGTAGTTTTTTAAAGAGCTACAGAGAATAGTTTACATGCGAGCGAATACCTTTGTCCTCCAGGGTAACGGAATAAAATAAAATTCGGGTCACACTGATGAGGCTCAAACAGGTATGGGTTAACTACGGTAGTTTCTTTTAAAACATGATATTTTCTCTTTTTTTTGGGGGGGGGGGGGGAGAAGAGGGATAACTACATACCTGCTTATCTTTAAAGCGTTATTCTGCTCGCCGTTCCTCCAGTTTTACGCTGAAAAAGGAAAAATGGTTCTGGTTCCATGGCTGTTTATTGTGTGAGTATTCAATTTCAGTAGTCGGACGTTGTAATCATTCAGAGAGTAATCGGAATGCTGTAGGGCGTATTGTACTGCTCCATGGTTGGCGAGTATTTTATCTTTGCCTTGCCGATCAAAGGAAAGTGTCTCCCTTTGTTTTATAGACGTAGCTGTGACGCAAATTGAGCCCGGGTTCACAGACATACATTTCATTCGTAATGAGCAAATCATGACTTGTCTCGTATGTCGCACGACACAAAGAGTGCGGGACCTGTGACATAATTATAGACGGCGAGATCAAAGAACAACCCTGCTCTGCGGTCAGCTACAGAACTCATTCAAGCCACAGCATCATAGTATCCCGAGACTATGTAACGTTAAAACTGTGCAAATGATGAAATGCACCATACTTTATCCACAGCATTTTGGTTCTTACGTGAAAATGTCAGTGGCGAGAAACATTCTCGATGAACTGAGAGTTTTCACAAAGCTTTGCAAAAATAATCACAATTCCATTTTTGGCCGAGCTCTATGAGAATACGTGAATCCCTTGTGTTTGAGGCAGAATGACATTTCGGATTGTCTCGAACCTACATTATTGCGTAGAGTCGTCGATTCTTCACGCTTGCTTACAACAGTAAAATATCCTTCATCGTTGGTATCTCCGATAAGTCACTTCGTAATTTCATCGTTATTCAAACTAACTGTCTTTAATCGTCAAACCAGAAAACTAACTTTGTGGAAAAGACTGGGTGACATGCTGACGTTTAACCTCATGGCATATTATTGCATAGAATGGAAAAAATATAAATATGTAAGTGTGTGTGTGTGTGTGTGTGTGTTCCACATCATCTACCAAACAACTGCATCGATTGCCACCAAACATGGTACACGTATTACATACTATTAGACGCTAATGGTTATGGGAGTCAGAACAACCTACAACACATAGTTAAGGAGATACGATTCCATAAACAAAATTGCAGAAAAATTGCCACACTGAGACAATGTACCAACTATCCTTCTATACTGATGGTCAGATTTCAAACAAACTTCGTGCCATACCAGTTTAAATGTAAATTAAGAAACCCTGAGAGGGTTTATCGTCTCAAATATAAATATCAAATTTTAATTCATTGTTTCACCTTCATCTTCACTGTCATGAACATATTTGAGACGAAAAACCGTCTAAGGGTTTCTTAATTTATATTTAAATTGATATTTATATCATCTTAGCAGGAATGTTCCACTATGTCCATTGCAGGGGTACTATTCCGCTGCATGGAGAGCCTTGGCAGTAGTGGCAATTATGTATAGAACAAGGAAGCTGAATTAAAGTTTGTTATGTGGAGGGAACTCGTACTTAGACTATTCCGATGTGCCTTAATCGATAGTGCTACGTTGGTCTTACGGTAACATGTCGGCCTAGTAACCAAGGAGATCCGGGTTCGACTCTCGGACGCATCACAAATTTAAAATTATAGTTTCACCTTCATAAACTTCGTAAAAATACTCTGAAGCGTTATGAATCGATCACATATGGGTAAATAGACCACACGACATATGGTTCAGGACATACGACGTCATAAATAATGGAAATGGTGCAGTCATACGATGAATGTAGAATGAGATCTTTTTCACCTGCTAGTTGAAAAATAGTGCACTTACCGACGTTCGACAAGCTCTACACATCAATTGAAACATTTACGAATCGTTTTATCTTCGAAGACCGCAGCAAAATGAACGAAAAGAAGCGTTTATACCTACAACTTATTCCGATTTCGTATTGTAAAACTACGGCATTTGACATAACGTTCCAGTTCATTACATCTACTCTACTGACTGGATTCGCGTGAAATATTGCAGACAGTAAAGGCATATACCTATTTTTGGAAACATTTTCGTTTCTCTATTTTTGGGTCAACAGCACTCTATTTAAATTTATTAATAAATAAATAGCTGGAAGGCTCCCAGCTACCTGCCAGCTTCACAACTTCGATGGAGGCAAAATTCTTGAAGATGGTCTAAATGAGACTGAACCTAGTTGAATGAAATAAATTAGTGCATTCTAGGCTGTTCTTTATTAATAAAGACATATACCAATGTAAATATACAGTAAACATATACAGAGTGTCCCGGTCCACCAGTTCACTCCATCTGAACCAGAGGGAGTCGTATGAAATGTGAAATGTAATACCTCCTAGTACGAAGTGTACGACGCTGGATCGATTGGCGCGATTTGCAAGTTCCGATTCTCACCGAAGTGGGCAGTTCAGGCAGAAAGTCGAATTTTTTTTTTTTTTCAAGAAAGGTATGGCATACTTTTTTGTACTGATTTCGATTTTATGCCGAAAATGGATAATGGTTTGTTAGCTTTCTTTTTTTCTAAATCGTCATTCTCCACCCCAAAAATCCTTCTGTAGTATAATGACCTATCTGGAAAGTAGTGTGACAGATTACGTGATATGGTTAGATACGAAAGCCAAATAAATTACACACATAAAAATGTATTATACACTCCTGGCCATTAAAATTGTTACACCACGAAGATGACGTGCTACAGACGCGAAATTTAACCGACAGGAAGAAGATGCTGTGGTAAGCAAATGATTAGCTTTTCAGAGCATTCACACAAGGTTGGCGCCGGTGGCAACACCTACAACGTGCTGACATGAGGGAAGTTTCCAACCGAGTTTGCATAGACAAACTGCAGTTCACCGCCGTTGCCTGGTGAAACGTTGTTGTGATTCCTCGTGTAAGGAGAAATGCGTACCATCACGTTTCCGGCTTTGATAAAGGTCGGATAGTAGCCTATCGCGATTGCGGTTTATCATATCGCGACTTTACTGCTCGCGATAGTCGCGACCCATTGACTGTTAGCAGAATATGGAATCGGTGGGTTCAAGAGCCGTGCTGGATCCCAATGGCCTCGTACCACTAGCAGTCCAGATGACAAGCATTTTATCCGTATGGTAGTAACGGATCGTGCAGCCACGTCGCGATCCCTGAGTCAACAGAGGGGACATTTGCAACATAGCAATCGTCTGCACGAACAGTTCGACGTCGTTTGCAGCGGCATGGGCTATCAGTGCGAAGACCATGGCTGCGGTTACCATTGACGCGCCTGCGATGGTGTACCCAACGATGAACCAGAGTGCACTAATGCAAAAACATGTTTTCGAATGAATCCAGGTTCTGTTTACAGCAACATGATGGTCGTATCCTTGCTTGGCGACATCGCGGTGAACGCGCTTTGGAAGCGTGTATTCGTCATCGCCATACTGGCGTATCACCCGGCGTGATGGTATGGGGTGCCATTGGTTACACGTTTCGGTCACCTCTCGTTCGCATCGACGGCAATTTGAGCAGTGGCCGTTACATTTCAGATGTGTTACGACCCGTGGCTCTACCCTTCATTCGATCCCTGCGAAACCCTACATTTCAACAGGATAATGCACGACCGCATGTTGCAGTTCCTGTACGGGCCTTTCTGGATACAGGAAATGTTCGACTGCTGCCCTGGCCAGCACATTCTCCAGATCTCTTACCAATTGAAAACGGCTGGTCAATGGTGGGCGAGCAAGTGGCTCGTCACAATACGCCAGTCACTACTCTTGATGAACTGTGGTATCGTGTGGAAGCTGTACCTGTACCTGTACACGCCATCCAAGCTCTGTTTGATTCAATGCCCAAGCGTATCAACGCCGTTATTACAGCCAGAGGTGGTTGTTCTGAGTACTGATTTCTCAGGTTCTATGTACCCAAATTGCGTGATAATGTAATCACATTTAAGTTCTAGTATAATATATTTGTCCAATGAATATCCGTTTATCGTCTGCTTTTTTTCTTGGTGTAGCAATTTAATGGCCATTAGTGTATTCTTAAACTGCTATAGTACCTTGAAACGCAAGGCAATCGACCGTGCAGTAGCATGGGCCCACGTAGATTATAAGTAGTTTACGGACATGTATATACCCGCGATTAAAAGTAGTGTATGTACACGTATGTAATTGCGATTGTAAGCTTGCCTGAATCAGATTATGCCGAAGACAATTTATTGAACACATCCGTACAGTAGGAACAACGTCGTTCATGTCCCTGATACGCCTACATTTTGAAAGGGATTTGTAAGTGGAGAACGACGATTCAAAAAATTGTTCTTAACGAAACATTCTCCATTCCATAGAATGGCAATCAGTAAGAAAACGTATGCCATTTCCTCAGGTCTGAATAGCACACTTCCACTGCAAATCGACTGTTGAAAACACCACAATTCGATTCTATGTAGTATACATACTACTAGGAAGTATGGCGTTTCAAATTTCACCAGACTCCCAAGGGTTTGTAAGAGAGGGATGGGTGGTCAGAAACACACTGTAGATAATGAAATACGAGGTAATAAACAATAAGGTCAATGAAAAGGTGCCGCATTAATGATGTCATGCCGGCCGCAGTGGCCGAGCGGTCTGCGGCGAGCCAGTCACGTTCTGGACGGCCACTACGGTCGGGAGGTTCGAATCCCCCTTCGGGCATGGGTATTTGTGCCGTCCTTAGTGTTAGCTAGTTTATAAGTAGTTTGTAAGTTTTGGGACTGATGACCCCGTAGTTAACTGCCATAAGCTCTACAAACATTTGATCATATGAATAACGTCGTTACTACTAATCGTCTTGCCGATATATTTGGCAAATGGCACGCATAAATTTCAATGAATGTACTCATGATAGTATATCACAATACAGACAGAGCGAGCCTAGAAATTGACCCACAGGCAATCCCTTCTCGTCTGACGTCACACTCGCCCCATCACGCCACTGTGCTGTCTGAGCGGGAACGTTGCAGGAATACGCGGCGGAGTCGCTGCATAGAGGGGAGAATCGTGGCATATGGATTACGACAGTCCCTTGCATACGGCCAGGTTTCTCATTATGCCGTATTAGGAATTTCGACAACTGAATATAAAGGTCGAACAGAGCAGTGTTACACCGTTACTGACTGTTAGTATATAAAAAGAAGGTGACGTATGCTTTGCAACTGCGTTAGCTTAAAAACAATGTGAAAATTTATTTTTTAAGTGAGGTATAGAAATAGGAGCTGAAACAAAATGTAGTTTCTATAGAATGATTTTAGGGATAGAATAAATTAAAACACACACATGTCAATGAAACAAAAGTGCTAGCAAGCCATTTCCTCCCGGCTTTATCATGAGTACAGTTCTTAACGAAAAATATCAGAAAACAATTTCATCGCGTTTCAGTTTCTGAAGGCGTAATAAAATTTTTATCTGGTACAAACAGTCAGCACACAGAGGTGGAGGCAGTTTATGTGATTCCCATTATTCAGGCTGCCTCAGAATCGTAACATTTACGTTCACTATTGAAAAGACTTTCACGTAAGTTGAGCCAAACATGAATTTATATAATTCACTCTCATAATGAAGATGTGAAAACTTTTCTTGAGGAAATATTTCGTAGAGCTCCAGAATAGTGTTAACAAAATATAGTAACATTAAATTTCAAGAAATAATTGAAAAAAGCTAACCATTCATAGATTGTTTAATTTATATTGCTCAAAGTGAAGTGAAAGTAAATTTGCAAACCTTAGAGACGTAATAAACCTGTACATCAGGACTTTATTAAATAGAGTTACATTACACGAGAGGAATGTACTATCTGTGATGTGAAGTTATTGATGAAGCATAAAAGTTATAGGGTGCATCGTAAGCTTGCTATTTCAGTAAGACTTTTTTTTAAATTTTTTTTTAATATAATCTCTTATGTTATTAACCTACTTTTAAAATGAAGAACTTGCCAAAGAAAGAGGTCGCTAGTATGTCACTGTAGAAGACATTAAGTAAACTGTAAAGTTTTCTATGAATTTTCCTTTAGCCAATGTAGACTCATCCCTATATCAAAACGGAAGAGTTTATTGGAGAAAGCAAAAAGTACGTAATAGACGTCCATTACATCTGCGTGGAAACACACTTTTAAGAGAAAACAGGCCTGAAAGTGGATAGGTGTATTAACTAAGAATGTGATAATACATTCGTGCAAGCAAGTAAAAGTACGAAAGTTACCTTCTTTGCCGGTGTCTTTTGATACCTCAGCCCACGAACGTTGCAGAAAGACAGTTTTATGACTATTGAGCCTGTGATTCCATGTTTCCTCTTTTCGGGTCACTGTAGTGACAACTTCGTCCTCCATTGCTGCAGTCGGCCAGGTACCGCCAAGCAAAAACCAGCACTGCGCGTTACCTTGCTCATCGTGGTGTCATGCACACTGCTGTAGCATGCTCGGTTTGAACTCTTTGTTTCAAAACGACGTACTTGTTTTTGCTTAGCATTCAGCAATACACGAAGACTGATGTGAAGCCCGTTAACGAGCTCCTAACGGGTAGCCAGACGTGGAAAGCAGGAAGCAGTCGTCGTAACGTATCTACAGAAGAAAAAAACAACAACTTCTGTTTACTTACGATTTTAAAAGTGGAGTAAAATGCTCATAGGCAAAATATCTAACCCAGACAATAGAATCTATCTTAGCTACAGAGTAAGCACTGTTCTTCAACTTTCTGTGTTCAGTTTGCTATGCAGTGCCCTGCCACTTTTCTATCTGGACGTTAAGTCCGCAACGCAGTTGCGTCTGAAAGTATCACTGCCAACTAAACTGCTCAGAACAGTTAGGGGAACAGGTGAGATATATTATACAATATCAATATGGTAACGTATTTTATTCAGATACCGATCACGTGAAAAACACCGAGTAGCACAGTGTTTCGGAATCCACGTGAAACTATAGGCTGGGTAAGACAGTTCGAATGTCGGAGGAAGGCAACGGCATACCAGCTCAAAACAGGACCATTCCTAGTAAGGTACTGCGATGTTCAAACCAATCTTCGGATTGTTGACTGCTTTACGTTTTACCGATTATAATTTTAATTTGGGTGTGATGTGGTACAGTATTGTGTCTCAACAATTCGCTTGCACACCGATGCTGTAGTTCAAAATAAGGAAATAAAAGGTATCACAAATATGAGAATATTATCAAATACATCGAAATATCTAACAAAATTCCCATGATGGAGGTTCGAACCTCGATCTACGGATTTACAGTCAAAGTCCTGGACCGCCCCACTGGCGACGGCATTCGAAAAGTCGCCCATCTTTACAAGAACCAAAGCTTCAGAATGAAAACTCAGAAATGGGAACTACTCGAACGTCATTAAGGTTTGACCCCATATATATAAGAAAAGCAGTATTTTCGATGCTCTTTCAATTTACAACAATGCAAACGCGATTTTCCATCATCAACTTTGAGCCTGATTTTTTTAAAAACAACTGTCTAGCTTAAAGTGGAAAAACATATTCCATATTCCATGCAAAATTTTATCGAAATCGGTGTCCCATATGTCATACCCTCTCCTTGCAAGCTACGAAAACCACCTCTATATCATCACTTTGTTAACATAATCGCATCTAATGGGTGACAAAAACTGAAGTAATGATATAGTATGTGGTAGGCCATTCTGTAAAATCGTGTTATTAATAATGAAAGTTTATAAGACTTTTTTTACGTTATGCCAATTTACAGGCAGGGATGAACTCTTACCCTAACAAGTACTGTTCAGAATAAGTGATGAAACGTCCGAACATGAGCCATTTTATGGCAACGCCTGCCTGCTTGCTTCGCTATTTGTTCTAATATTGACACCTATTACTTTCGGTGGATTTTGAACTTTATCCCGAAAGATTCTGAGAAGTAAAATGGCTTACTTACTAAATTCAACACCATGGTGTAGACAACTCCTCTGATGCGATTTTTCTGAGCAGATTTAGGAATACATATCTGTTAGATACGGCATTCCACCTGACCAACACCTTACAATACCTGAGTGTAAGCGGACTTTGTTATTTTTCTTTCCTCCCTCTCTTGCATTAAAGATTGAGTGAATGGGTGTGTCTGCTGTGTAGTTCAAAATCGTCTGCAGAACAGTCCTTCCTTCTGTTGTTGAAGTAGTGTGTCCAATCCGATAGCTTAATAAAAGTAAAGAGTATGTTGACTCCATAATGGAGATTGTGCCAGCTCACCACAATATCGCAAACAAAACAAGAAATTTCGAGCATGGTGGGGCGATATGAAATATTTATTTTAAACAAAGTTACAAATATCGATTTCGTTACCACGACGGATCATCATCAGTGCTGTAAAATTAAGAGTCTTGAGTTATAAATTAAAACAACACACACACACACACACACACACACACACACACACACATATATATATATATATATATATATATATATATATATATATATATATATACGCCAATTTTGTTACAATTTTATAACGCGCTTGCCCGCGAAAGGCACAGGTCCCAGGTTCGAGTCCCGGTTCCGGCACACAATTATTTTAATCTGCAAGGAAGATTCAAAATAGATACAGTTTGCAAGTCATGATGACTTATATACTCCGCATAAAATATTTAATAGTAAAATCCATAAAATAACTAAGAAGATCTTGCTAGTACGTGTCACAAGTTCGCCTACGCAACTGAACATGCAGGCAGTTGGTGCCTCTCGCCCTCTTTATTAGAGAAGTTTATTACATTGTAACATTTTGAAAAGATAAAAGGAAAACATTAAATGTATAAAAAGGGTTAGACGGCAATACAACGTAAAACAGAGTTTCAAAAATAACAAGTACATAGATTAACCAGTATTTATTAAAAATGCAAGTGAAATTATCATTTTTCAGCGCCTTCAGGCGAGTATCTGGTAAAACATGTGTTACAACATGAGAAATTACCTACGTCAACTGTTAAAGTTTACAGCATGTCTGGTACAAATATTCATTTAAAAATAAGATATTAAGAGGAACGTAATAGTGTCAATGATTTTCGTAGTACACTATTGGGAGAGAGGCGGCAGTATACGCCATCCGGCGGACTTTGTTTACCTATTACAGTGCATCGAAACATACATTGCAATTCATATATTTTGGTGATAAAACATTCATATAAAATTAATGAGTACAAGAACAATAGGCATGGTGGAATTTTTTCCTTTTAAATTGTCATATCACTTATACACATTTATAGCGAATGCATTTTGTGATAACTTACTTATTTTATAATATACGATTACATGTTTTAGGTGACATTGGTGCAGATGGTAATGATATAATAAAACAGCAGCAGTTAACGTAAACAATAATTCCTTCCAAGCTACTATATGAAAATGTTACAGTACACACACGATGCATACATCGCATTCCATGACTGAGGAGAAACACACAGGAACTGAAGTGCCAGTCATGGTATCCACGGCCACTACGGTCGGGGGTTCGAATCTCCCCTCGGGCATGGATGTTTGTGCCGTCCTTAGTATTAGCTAGTTCATAAGTAGTTTGTAAGTTTACGGACTGATGACTCCGTAGTTAAGTCCCATAAGCTCTACAAACATTAGAACATTTGAACAGGGTACATACGTCGCTACTCACTTCGTGAACTGTACAATCTAAATAAACCTTGTTGCAGTCGCGGCAGATTGACCGTGCGCACTAAAGCGCCCAGCTGCAGTGCAGCTGCGGAGGATTAGCCATGCGCACTGGGGCGCCGTGCTGCGATGCGGCCGGCCGTTCGCCGTCGGGGATTCGAGTCCCTCCTCGGGCGTGTGTGTGTTTCTGTTGTCCTTAAGTTTACCTTAGTTTGTAAGCTACGTACTAATGACCACGCAGTTGAGTCCGATAGATTTACAAACATTTGAACATTTTTTAGCTGCGGTGCGCTCGGCCGTTCGCCGTCGGGGGTTCGAATACTCCCTCGGGCATGGGTGTTTGTATTGTCCTTAGAATAAGTTACTTTTGTTTTGTGAAAGTAGTTTGTAAGCTTATTGACTAATGACCACGGTAGTTAAGTCCATTAGATATATAAACATTTGAAAATTTTTGCTTGTTGAGTAGAAGATATTCCGTCTGAACTGCTGATATCGTTAGGAGAGCCAGCCGTGAAAAAAATTGTATCACCTGGTATGCAAGATGTATGAGACAGGGGAAATATCCTCCGACGTCAAGAAGAATATCGTAATTCCAATTCCAAAGAAAGCAATAGGGGACAAGAGTTTAAATTACAGAGCTATCACTTTAATAAGTCATGGTTGCAAAATAATAACACGAATTATTTACAGACGAAAGGAAAAACTTGTGGAATCCAACCCCGGGGAAGATCAGTTTGGATTTAGGAGAAATGTAGGAACATGGGAGGCAATACTCACTTTACGACTCATCTTAGAAGATAGGTTAAGGAAAAGGAAACCTACGTTTTTAGTGTTTGTCGATTTGGAGAAAGCTTCTGACAATGTCGACTGTAATACACTCTCCCAAATTCTGAAGGTAGTAGGGGTAAAATATAGGAAGCGAAGAGTTATATTCAACCTAGACAAAAACCAGACAGAGGTTATTAGAGTCGAAGGGCAAGATAGAGACGCAGAGGTTGGGAAGGGAGTGAGACAGGGTTGTAGACTTTCCCCAATGTCGTTCAATTGGTTCAATTGAGCAGGCAATGAAGGAATGGAAGAAGAAATTTGGAGAGTGCATTAAAGTGCAGGGAGAAGAAATAAAAACATTTCGGTTTGCGGATGACGTAGTAATTCTGTCAGAGACCGCAAAAGATCTGGATGAACGATTGAATAGAATGGACAGTATATTGAAAGGAAGATATAAGATGAACATTAACAAGAGTAAACGAGGATAATGGATACAATATCAGAAAATCAGGTATTAGATTAGGTAATGAGACAATAAAAGTAATAGATGAATTTTGTTATTTGGGTAGCAAGATAACTTCTGATGGCCGAAATAAAGAAGATATAAAATGCAGAATGGCTATGGGAAGAAAAGCGTTTCTAAAGAAGCGAAACTTGTTATCATCCAATATTGATTTAGGAAAACCTTTCTGAAAGGATTTGTCTGGAGTGTAGCATTGTATGGGAGTGAAACGTGGACGATAAGGAGTTCAGATAAAAAGATGATAGAAGCTTTTGAAATGTGGTGCTACAGACGAATGATGAAAATTAGATGGGTAGATCACGTAACTAATGAGGAGGTGCTTAACCGAATCGGGGAGAAAAGGAGTTTGTGGCATATTCTGACTAAGAGAAGGGATATATTGGTTGGACACATTCTGAGACATCAAGGAATTGTGTACTTAGCATTAGAAGGAAGCGTGTGGGGTAAAAATCGTAGAGGGAGGCCGAGGGACGAATATAGGAAGCAGATTCAAAAGGATATCGGTTACTGTTCTTATTCTCAGATGAAGAGGCTTGCACAGGACAGCGTAGCGTAGAGAGCTGCATTAAACCAGTCTGCTGACTGAAGACCACAAGAACCACAACAACACAATCATATACATATTACAGATTGGTCATTATACTAAAGGTATGCAAATGATCCTATATGGGATTGTTCGGCCGCCATGGTAAAAGTCTTTTTACTTGATACTTCGTGGGTGACTTGCGTGCCGATGATGATAACACACAATGCCGAGTGCCCTGCCGCGAATCGAACCCGGTGCCTCTGCGTGGTAGTGTGTGAAGCTATCGTCTCAGTTACGGAGGCGGGCATACTGACGGTGAGTAACCACAACAATAGTCATTCCGGAGGAAAAAAAATGATCTCATTACTGTTAACCCAGCTCTAGTATTAGACAGCGAAGGAAGAGAGGAACTACGTAATAAAGCCGCGAAATAGTGCTAGAATGAGGAGAAACGTGGATGGTTGAAATGTTTGCAAAGCTTAATGACAATCAACACATACACCCACCCACCCACCCACCCACACACACACACATACATACATACATACACACACACACGCCCTAGGGAGGACTCGGTGATGGCTCAGATCACGCGTCCGTTCCGCGCGGCTGGCGGCTTTCCAGCGCTTGGCGCAGTTGGCCGGCGGATGACGCCCGGATGTTTCCCAGCGGCGCAAGTTTTCCGCGCAGCTAATGGATGTGGTTCCAGTTAGAGTGCCGCTGTCACGGCCCATTGCCGAAACTGACTGCCACCCGATGGAGATACCCCCGAGAGCGCTGTAGCTAGCGTCACTCTCCGCTTTGTTTCCAGTCCAGCCAGTCGATCGGAGTGCTTTTCAGTGTATTTCGCAAACGGAAGTCATCAACTTACTTTCGGTTAACGTCTGAAATTAAGTACACTATAATTAAATACGTACGGCGAGGGGACGAATCATGAGGCACCGATATGCACAGTTACAGACACTGTACTATGGAGTGCGCAACGTATGAAACGGCAGTGCATTGCCACTCAAGTGAATTCTGTCAAGCCTAGGTGTAATGGCCGCGGTGGAGTAGCCGAACGGTCTAAAGCGTCTCGCTGCTGAGCGCGCGGTTGCTCGCCGTGGAGGTTCGAGTCCTCCCTGGGGCATGGGTGTGTGTTTGTCCGTGGGTTAGTTTACCTAGATTTAAATAGTTTGTAAGCTACGGACCGATGACCACGCAGTTTGGTCTGATAGATTTACAGACATTTGAACATTTAGGTGTAATAGCCACGCGCTCTAAGGTGCCTTGCTGCGAAGGGCACGGGTGCTTCCCGTCGGAGCTTCGAGTCCTCCCTCGGCCATTGGTGTGTGCGTTGTCCTTAAGTTAGTTCAAGTAGTTTGTAAGCCGAGGGACTTAGAACTAAAGTAGTTAGGTCCCATAATTTACACACATTTGATGTAAAATCCAGCGCAAATGTTTACAATCCGATGATGAGTGCACGGCTGTAATTAACACAGTCTAAATGAGGAATTGTTGTTCGAGCTAAGCGAATGGGTCATTCCATTATGAAAATCGTTACGAAATCTAATCCTCCAAGTATAAAGAATGCACAGAGAATACTAAATTTCGCACTCTCTCAAAGTCGGAAGTCAGCAGGAGTAAAATGTAGGAAACGGAAAGTTATTTACAACTTGCACACAAACCAGACAGCAGTTATCAGAGTCGAAGGGCATTAAAGGGCTGCAGTGATTGGGAAGGGAGTAGGAGGGGATAGTAGGCTATCTGCAATGTTTTTCAATTTGTACATTGAGCAAGCTGTGAAGGAAAGCAAAGATAAATTTGGAGAAAGAATTAGAGTTCAAGGTAAAGAAATAACAACATTACTTTTTGCTGATGACATTGTAAGTCTGCAGAGAGATCAAAGGACCTGGAAGAGCAATTGAAAGGTATGGACTGTGTGTTGAAAGGTGTGTATAAGACTAATATTAACAAAACCAAAACAAGGTTAATGGAATGCAGTCTTAGAAAATCAGGCGATGCTGAAGGAATTACATTAGGTAACGAAACAATAAAGGTGGTAGATGAGTTTTTTTACTTGTGCAGTAACCTAACATATGATGTTCGCAGTACAGAGGATATAAAATGTAGAATGGCAATGGGAAGAAAAACGTTTTTGAAAAAGAGAAATTTGCTAACACCGAATATCAGTTTAAGTGTAAGGAAGCCTACCTAAAGGAATTTGTGTGAAGTGTTGCCTTCTACGGAAGTGCAACTTCGACAATAAATAGTTTAGACAGGAAAAGGCTTTTGATATGTGGTGCTACAGAAAAATGCTGAAAATCACTGTGCTGATCGCGTAACTAATGAAGAGATTATCTAAGGAACACATTATTGGGGCGATTTAGAATTGTTTAATAAGAGGTTTTCAGCCAAGATCGCTTTCTTCGTTTAACTACATAACCGCTTTCGGCGTGCTAGACACCATCTTCAGACCTGTAGTAATTTTTTACACGACTTCACAGATATTACAACAATTTTTAACATATCAAGATGGTGTTCATCCATTTGATTCGTCATCTAAATAAAATTCACACGTCAATAATAAAACGTCTGAATCCATCTTTCTCAAGGTCTAAGTCAGAGGCACTTCAGAAACAAACTTTGATTCTCCACTCTTGCTCTCTCCACTCTTCCCACACTTCACATTTCGACAGAAAAAGTGTTTTACTTGCGTCATATGTCGACAAGTAATTGTGGTATTTACTTCTTAAATGATGGTAGTGGCGTTATGAAAGTATGGTCAGAAAATTTGGCTTCATGTCGCTGTGATAATATCGGTTCTCGTTTTTTTGAAAGTATTTTCTCAGTTGCAATCAAAGTGTAGTGCTAACAAAGAAAAATATTCATTGTAGATGATGACATTATCAACTGAGGCGACAGCTACCTTTCGGGTTGTATGTAAAGACATAGAACCTTACAGTCACAAACGCCGATAAATTTTGCTTTTATTAAATGACTAGTTTCAGCTTCATTCGAGCCATCTTCGGATCATTAAAAAAATTGGGGATTTCGTCAATAATTTGATAAACAGTGAAAAAGTACTTTTAAATAAAACGCACTAAATGGATAAAAATACAGTTTATCATCCTTCGGGGTCGCAATTCAAGTAACTAAAATGAGAAAAAGAAGTATCGGCAGTCTGATTTACTGCAGTGCATTAAATCATTGGCAGTGACACAGACAATATCTTAATTATCTGAAGTTAGCATGGTGCAAACTTAAACGGTATGAATTACACGACAATAAGAGCAAAAATGTCCCAGTAACCATGGATCCTCAAAAGAGCCGTTTGCGAGATAATTACGAATGTGTGGTTCCAAGTCACCACTGACGTCATAGTTAACATCGTCCTTGTCAGTATACATTAATTTGAGATTTAGACTTCACTATTAAGATTTACATTACATTTAGTTCACATTTCACTGACTTTATTATAAACATAGTCCTTGTTAGTACAAATTAATTTGAAATTTAGACTATACTATTAGGTTTTACGTCATATTTAGTTCACACTTCACGTATGGGTGACCTCTTAAAGGATATGTTCTAAGTGTCTTCCTTGCATCTGGATGCAATACTGTGTTCGTCTCTGCAATGAATTTCGAATTCTTTCAAAAACCCTTGGATCATTTTGGAATTCTTGACCAGCGTGTATAACTATCCACTACAGTTGTTCAATCGTGTTCACATTTCGCTTTTGAGGTGACCCCAGACAAAAAATGCAAAGAATTTAGATTAGGTGCGGAGCGCGCGTTCCTCGCCGTCGGAGGCTCGAGTCCTTCCTGGGGCATGGATGTGTGTGTGTGTGTGTGTGTGTGTGTGTGTGTGTGTGTGTGTGTGTTGTCCTTAGCTTAGTTTACCTTAGTTTAAGTAGTCTTTAGGCTACGGACTGATGACCACGCAGTTTGGTCCGATAGGTTTACAAACATTTGAACATTTGAATCTGCACACACACTTGGAATCCCTTACTTTAATGACCCAGAGAATCTCAATTCACAATGTTATTAACATCCCACGTTTTGGAAAGAAACAGAAAATGTACTCTTTCTCGGATTGATTTTTCATTGGAATCTGCCATTATTAACTTACGCGCCTTATTTAACAATCTATGTTATTGAATACAATTAATTGCTTCACTATGGTACCAGATCATTAAGAGAATATATGAATAAATATAAAATTAAGAAATATACAAATGCTTCTATATGTATGATGATAATGACTATTAGATTACTGAATTCATGTGAAGGGTGAAATGGAAACTCGGTCATCAGACTTAAGTAAAGTGTTTTGGCTTGGCCGCACACTCATTGAAATAAGCGCGTCATAAGAAGGCAGAGAAACGACATTTGCTATATAGATGGACGACAAAAATGTGAAGTAAAAGACCGTAATAGTAATGATATTTTCATACGTAAAAGCAAATTGACATACGGGTGTCATTAGCAAAAAGCTTGCGTGATGCTACGAAGGCGATGAAATCACTATGTACATAATTTCTATGTTCTTTACGATGTAAGAAAAAGATCTGTTTTTGTTTCAATTTATGTAACGGTCACGCAAATGTTTTATTTAATACTTTCAAAATTGTTATATCAAAGCCGCATTGTTGGTAGAAAGTAGTATCCATAAAGAGTGCAGGAGGCACTATAATGTAATTCGCGAAAATTGCATATGTATATGAATGTGACAAACGTATGAAAATTATGAAGTGAAAATAAAAACCGTGTGACCAGAGCCAAATATCTAGACACTTTGTCTCCCCAACATCATATGACCTTTTTTTTCATGCTCTAAGCAGTATAACACGACACTGCAGAGTAGCGTAAGTACTGGGTATGGAAGTAGATGCGAGCTTGGTTGGTTAAGTTCTTTAATCAATCTTTTGGATATTTAAATCACTTGCACGCTTTATTTTTTAATCTCTATATTTTAGAAAATTAATGACATGTACTTCTAAAACGCATGCAGAGCACTACATTATTATGTGCAAGACCAGAAGTGAATAAGTAGCGATTTTTAAAGAGCTTAACGTGGAAACAGGAGATTAATAGCAGTCACATGAGGTCGGGAAACCTTCCGACTTGTTCACCTTGTGCTCTGGATTCTTGCCAAGAACGGAACTGAGTTATAACCCCCTCAGTTTTCAACTCTCAGGAAAATAACCACATTAATCATATTTTCAGACATGCCGCCTCCACTATAAAAGCACACAACCGTTTTATGTTAACAGTCAATAAAACGTATTACAACTGTTCTCTTACACCTAAATATGGTGCGTATATAAATCTGCAAAATTACATCGTGGCTCTGAAGAGTTACTGTGAATTGTACTACTTAGTACGGGTGTAAATTACATTAGAACTTTATAATACAATGCTGGAACTCGGTTGAATACAAGTTGGAGAGCTGATTTTTGTTTCTGAATTGTTCTAGTGTTGTATAACGCTCAGCTCATTGGTTCAGTTGTTACGGTGCCTCACTCCTATAGTTTAATGTTATAAGTCTCGGTTCGCACTTTGCATGAAGGCAGATAAATAGATAAAGTCCAAATGATTTTAAGCTATCCATTAATTATTATCCCTTGTAGAGATTGTTTAAAGTCAAGCTAATTTCAAAAAGTCGTTGTTGATCGACAAAACACAGCTAACGCCTACCAAAGCTGTGCGAATCGATTGATTTCGCGCAAGATGTCAGTTTGGCTGATATACATACTTACCTAATGCACCATTTTATGTGCACCATACAGATTATATTTTACGTGCAAAACAACTGCATTCGTGGAAGGCTCTCGAGGGGTGTCAAAGTTACACTTTAAACTATCACGAATCGTTTCAAACGTTGCACGAAGGTAGGTAAATAGAAACAGTCAAAACGATTTTTATCGGACAATCGTTAGGTATTTTAGAATTTTGGAGATAGCATGGTTTTAAGTTCTGCTAAACATATTACGTTCTAATTCCCGCCAAGTGCGCCCTTGAACTGTTCGACGCCAAACCGCTAGAGATGTCCGTGTCCATACTACCACTTCCAGTAACTGGCAGGCAGAAATTTCTTTTTGAAACTTATGAATTCACAAATGAGTTACGTCTTCTGTGGTAGCTGAACAGTCTACTATTGCTGCCCTTAAAATAGAACGATCATGTTATACGCCTGTGCTGCGACAATATCCACAACCTCGTCTACGGATATCAGAATGTTTACGCGACCAGTGCAACCAGCAAAGTTGTGTAGTAATTCTGTGAAAGGACCATCCCGCAACTCGGACCCCTTTCAAACTCCATGAGGAAGCACGCACACGTCTTCGTGGCACGGTGCCTCGTTAGGGGACTGGGTGCTGTGTGTTGTCCTCATCACCATTTTCATCATCGGCTTGCGAGTTGCCGAAGTGGCGTCAAGTAAAACGACTTGCACTAGGCGGCCGAACAGTCTCACCCAGGATCTCCCGGCCAAAACTTCCATCCGATCATTTAATTTTTCCCTTCACGCGTTGATATCACTCAATGCGCCTTATGGGTGTAAACATTCCATTACTCCACACATTGGTGTCGAACCTGTCCCAATGATATCAGCAATTCGGAGGATCCAGGAACCTTGTTTCAACTCAAATCTTTCAGTAACCTGTCAAATTCGTCTCGGAGTATCGCATCTCCTACCACATCTTCATCTACTTTCTCTAGCATTACGACAATACTTTCATGACGTTCATTTCCCTTGTATAGGCCCTCTATATATTCCTCAAATCAGTCGACGTAGAACTGGGTACAGCGGCTGGTCTAGTGATTCAGAAAAAGTATGAATGTATTCTACAAATGGAAGACGAAGTAGAGGAAGATGAGATAGTAGATACAATATTGCGGGAAGAATTTGACAAAACACTAAAATATTTGAGTAGAAACAAGGCCCCTGAAGTAACATGGTGTTACGTCTCAACTGCTATTAACGTTAGGACAGCCAGTCATGAAGAAATTATTCCATCTGAAATGCAAGAGACAGGGGAAATACCCTCAGACTTCAAGAAAAATATGATTCTAATTCCGAGGAAAGCAAGTGCTGACAAATGTGAAAATTACAGAACTATAAGTTGAACAATTAGAACTGGTTCCACTCCATACTGGTGGATGGTACGGCAACTGGTTATGAACAGGTCTCAAAAGTCAGTCTCAGCTGCAAATATGTTTTCTTTATTTCACTGACGCGTTTCGCCCTTTTGAGGCTTCATCAGATCATGTAAATATATGGTGAGCTATTAGTCATCATCATAAAATAAACCATCTAGGAAGAAAACCTATCGTCGTGATTGGTAAAATTTTAATTTTTTCATTTTTTTTTTTCATTTTGACGTTAGGCGAAGCCAAACACATATTGCAATAGCACTGTTTGTACTAGTATTTTACTAGTTTAGACAGTAATTTTGACTAGCTTTTTTCTATTTTATGGCAGCACAAGGTTGCGATCTCGCTTGGCATTATTTTAATTTTATGTCTTTTTCACTGTTATAACTGATTTTACAATTATGTCATTGGTACTCTTAATTACACCGGTGAACAACGCCATCTACCCACCATGATGCTCACTAAATCATTTGGGCGTTCAGCTTCATATCTGTTTTGGCACGCAACGAGGTCGGCAGCCATTGTCGGACGTATTCTATCTGTGTTGTACGCAACATGTGTTTAGATTCGCCTTCCACCAAAATTTTGAAAATTTTAAAAAACCATGACGATAGGTTTTCTTCCTAGATGGTTTATTTTATTATGATGACTAGTAGATCACCATATATTTACATAAACTGATGATGTCTCAAAAGAGTAAAACGCGTCAGTGAAACAAAGAAAAAAAAATCTGCAACTGAGACTGACTTTTGAGATATAGTTCAATACGTCATGGTTGCAAAACAGTAACACGAATTATTCACAGACGAATGGAAAAACTGGTGGAGTCCGACCTTGGGGAAGATCAGTTTGGATTTAGGAGAAATGTAGGAACACGCGAGGCAACACATTAGGACTTACGTTTACAGCATTTGTGGAAATGGAGAAAGCTTTTGACAATGTTGGCTGGAAAATGCTCTTTCAAATTATCAAGGTAGCAATGGTAATATGTAGAGAGCGAAGAGTTATATTCAACTTATACAAAAACCAGACAGCTATTATTGGAGTCGAAGGTCATGAAAAGGGCCTAGTGGTTAGGAAGGGAGTAAGACAAAGTTGTTGCCTCTCCCCAGTGTTGTTCAGTTTGTGCAATGAGCAAGTTGTGAAAAATGCAACGATAAATTTGGAGAAGCAAGTAAAGTACAGGGAGAGGGAATAAAAACCTAGCGGTTTTTTGATGACATAGTAATTCTGTCAGAGACAGCAAAGGACCTGGAAGAACAGTTAAATGGAATGGACAATCTTTTCAAAGAAAGGTATGAGCATTAACAAAATTAAAATGAGGATAATGGTCGTAATGTCAGAAAATCGGGCGATGCTGAAGAAATTACTTTATGTAATGAGACGATAAAAGCAGTACATGAGTTTTGTTATTTGGGTAGCAAAATAAGTTCTGATGACCGAAGTAAAGAAGATAGAATATCAATATTGACTATGGGAAGAAAAGCATTTCTGAAGATACGAAATATGTTGACATCCAATATTAGTTCATTGTTAAGAAGTCCTTTCTGAAAGCATTTGTCTGGAGTGTAGCATTGTATGGGAGTGAAACGTGGACGATAAGCAGTTCAGACAAAAATATGATTGAAGCTTTTGAAATGTGGTGCTATAGACGAATGATGAAGATTAGATGGTTATAACTAATGAGGAGGTAGTCAACAGAGTTTCGGGAGAAAAGAAGTTTCTGGCATATGCAGAGTGAGAGAAGAGATTGGTTGGTAGCCGTCCGCGGTAGTCGAGGGGACTGAGGCGCTCCAGTCACGGTCTGCACGGCCACTACGGTCGGGGGTTCGAATCCCCCCTCGGGCATGGATATTTGTGCCGTCCTTAGTATTAGTTAGTTCATAAGTAGTTTGTAAGTTTAGGGACTGATGACCCCGTAATTACGTCCCATAAGCTATACAAACATTTGAACATTTGATAGGTTGTTGGGACACATTCTGAGACGTCAAGGAATCTTAAACTTAGCATTAGAATGAAGTGTGTGAGGTAAAAATCGTAGAGATTGACCGAGGGACGAATTAAGTAAGCAGATTCAAAAAGATGTAGATTGTCGTTCGTATTGCCGTTATAGGTTGACCATGGCAAGATAGACCAGCATGGACACACAGTAGGGACTGATGACCATAGTAGTTTGGTCCCTTTCAAACCCCAACCCAACCAACACACACACACACACACACACACACACACACACACACACACACACAGCATATCTGCAATCGGTTACCAACAGAGGGCGTTGCGCGAATGTCGAAATGTTTACCTCACAGTCCAACAGGTGGCGTAAATGGCTCTTTCATTTATGATTCAGTACGAAAAATCTACAACACTGAATATTATTACCATTTCTTTCATTTATGATGCAGTAAAAATCATCAATACTGAATATTATTACTATGAGATATAGAATGATAAAATAAATGAAAATTAATAAGAAGCTGTTAAACCTCCTAATAAAAAATCAAATGAAAATAAATAAATATCGCAACTGTTCATCTTAAACGAAACATCCCAAAATCTTTCCTTGTGTGCTAGTGGCCACTGGTTTTGGCATGTCCACGCGTGCGCGTTCCCTTCTTTGTATGTTTTTATAGGAATTCGTCGGTCACGGCTCAGCAGTTTGTCCATCGCACCTGAAGATGTCGGATAGAAGTGCTGACGAAATATTGTGCAGTTACGACAATAACATCGGACGTCTGGCCAGATATACATATTTAGAAGAAATCCGTCGGAAAAGACAAAAGAAACATATCCAAGAACTTACTAGCTGGGGTGTGGCTGATAATGGTAGCCGAGAAACAGATTTTGCCGTCGTGTTACTACATAGGTACAATTTACGTTTTCACAAACGAGTCAAAGATTTTCATGTCGTTCTATTTCCCAATGGGCCAATGGGAGAGAGAGAGAGAGAGAGAGAGAGAGAGAGAGAAAGAGAGAAAGAGAGAGAGACTGGGGGGAGCGGGGGGCGGGAGGGAGACAGAGCGACTGACACATTAAAAAGCTGCTAATAACATATGACATTCAACATTTGACAGCACCATCCAGAACATAACACGAAGTTAATGCTTCAGATATGCCAATTAACTTGTATGCCTTCATCTATTTCAAGTTAAAGGATCTGAAATCGATCTCCAATAAAAGTAACGTTAATTTACTGCTATTGCTTTATATCCATTTTTTTAAATTTTATACAAATTATCTACATTTGCATTTTTATCTTAATCTTGTATGTATATTCATACATACGAATCCGAAAGTTTCATTTTCGACTACCGTTTTCAATGTCGCCGATAAACGATAATCGAGGCGTGCAAATTTGGCTTCTGAGAGTAACTAAAATGTTTGAAAGTCTGTCGCTTTTGGTCCTACTTAGACAGGAAGAAAACGGATGATATTGTCTTACGTTTGAATTGGTAAGCATCGGAGTTGTCTTAGGGGCGACAGCAACTGTCTGAGATAATATGAATACACAAATGGGGACAGGGCATGATATTAATATGTTCTATAACTCCACGTGAGGAAATGAATATCTCTGGTTCTGTTCGTCACATAAATAAGAGGTGTAATAGTATTTTGAATAGCCCTAGGCCTAGTGACAATTTGTAGCTATGTGTAGGTATCACATGTTACAAGGTCAAAATTTAAACGTTACACATTTCCTGCAGCAGAGCTAAATTGAGGAAATCGGTTTGCTTTTAAACATTACGTTTGCATTGTGAGGTCTTCATACGGCTTATGTTCAAATGTTTGTAAAGTTATGGGACGAAACTTCAGTGGTAATCTGTCCTGAGGATCACAAGCTAGCATTACTGATAACCCAGCAGTTTAGACTCCACAAAACCACAACAACAACTTAAATTAACTTATGCTAAAGACATGTCATACGCCCGTGCCTGATGGAGGACTCGAAGTTCCGACGGTGAGCAGCTGCACACTGCGCAGCCCATACGCTCATATACCAAAACTACTTATTGTCGTGATGGCCACTTCTACAAAATGTTCAAACGTTTGTTAAGCTTAAGGGAGGTAACTGCGGTCTCATCAGTTCCTAAACTTACTAACTACTTATGAACTAACTTATACTAAAGACAGCACAAACATCCATGCCCGAGCGAGGACTCAAATCCCCGACGGGGAGCGGCCTCGCGCATCGGGCATAGCGCCTCATTCCGCTACGGCCCACTTCTACATTTTTCATTCACCGCTGTTTGCGTTCTTACGACGATATTCTCAAACTATTTTTCACTTGGTTTTGTATATTTATTCTTTATCGAGAACTAGAGTATCAAAAGGCACGCATGTACAAAATTACAGATACTAGTTTTAGTCGTTTTTGCAGCGTGATCGCAAGTATCTTAATATCACAGAATATGGCTCAAATTGTAAGCATTCCATTTGCAATCATTTGTCTGCAATTGCCATTCTTCCATTACCTACAACCGATAAACCATGGTGTACTGGTGGCAAAAGTGCGAGCTGTGCTGAGAGAAGACGTGTCAGTCGCTATCAAATTTGCCATCCAATTTTAAGATGTTCACTTGACGAAACAATCAGGTTTTTGCACATCGTAATGTTTTTTTAACGTAACAAAGGATGCAGATAAAAGAGTACACACACTAATAAACAATAGTAACAGAAAGTGCGGATTGGCTAAGGAGGAATGACTAGACAAATGAAGACCAAATAAGAACGTATAACTGTGGGAAAGATATATACGACTTATAGGAAAGTAAGAGACTCTTGGATACAAAACCAGCTGCATGAGCATGAAGAGCTCAGATGGAAGGGAAAACTGTAATTTGAGAAATATATAGAGGGCCTATACAAGGGAAATGAACGTGATGAAAGTATTGTCGTAATGGTAGAGAAAGTAGATGAAGATTTGGTCGGAGATGCGATACTCCGAGGCGAATTTGACAGGTCACTGAAAGATTTGAGTTGAAACAAGGCTCCTGGATCCTCTGAATTGACGATATCATTGGGACAGGTTCGACACCAATGTGTGGAGTAAAGAGGCTGGCCAGATATTTAGCGAGTCTGTAAGTCGGCTTGTCAATGGTACTCAAGCAAGTCGTCAGTGTGTTTTGCTTAGTATCGGAAAGAAAGATCCTGACATCTTATGATTGAAATAAACATTTCCTCCGTTACATGTAATTTCTGGAAAAAAAATAATACTTTTGTGATAGGGAAAGGCATCTAACTCGTGTCTATCGTTGACTGAGCTCTTTGAAGATACTCCCTTACGATAAATAGGATAAAATAATTGCTGATGGCCAGCAGATCTGAGGGAGGTGTCATTACAGCATATAAATTATTAAAAAAAAGAGACATGATAAGTGCACGTACTGTCAGGCCAGCACTCTATCAGTTGGTTACCAAAGGAAGTAATGAACAAGGAATTTGACAAAAAAAAAAAAAAAAAAAAAAAAAAAAAAAAAAAAAAAAAAAAAAAAAAAAAAAACTAAGACTCTATTAGTATTACATTACGCTAGCATCGCAACTGACAAAGCTTGCGGTTTTCGTGGGTCAGTAAATCAATATAGACAGGGGTATTAACCACGGCTTAACATGGGAAGTGGATGGATATCAAATAAATTGTACTCCAGATTACGAGGGCCATAAAACAACCAAAACAAGAAAATATCACATGGGCGACGGTGTGGCGCCTGGTGTGTCAACATGGTGTGGCGCGACACTTATTGTTGAAAAAAAAAATCCGAAAATTCATGCAGCCGCGAGCATCACCTTTGGTGATAGTTATATTCTGCTGTCACCTGCCAATAAACAGCCGGTATCTGAGTTCCTTTGAGGAATCAACTTGCCGGCCAGAAAATGGCGGCTGAATAGAAACGAAACTGCAACACCCCACTTGCTTCACTACGATTGTGATGCAAGGTAACTGGAGACATGACTGTCGCTAAAGCACGTTTCAATTACTGTCCCACGGAATGCAAAAATACTACGAAAACGGAAGTACATCAACACTCCGAGGAATAAAACCAAAAATTACGCAATCTGAGTAGGTAATCAGATAAAACTTATAACAAATCCAACTAGCCGCGAAATCGGTTGAAATGTACAGCTCAGTCTAAGTTTCCTTATCCGTGACGTAGATATAAAGTGGATCGAATATTTCTCGACATTTCTTAAATTTTTCCGCACAAGATCGGACACACAGAGCACGCCTAAACACTTCACTCTCGAAGAAATTCCCTTCAAAAATCTGGAGCATCCAACGGCGTCGGGCATTAAAAAAAAAAAAATAAATAAATAAAACCGCCTATGGCACCTCTCGGGACATGCATTTCAGGTCAAATGCGGAGAAACTCTCCTGCAGAGGCTATCGCAGGATGTGATACCGTTTATGCACCAGAGAGGGTGGCGGTCAGTCACCTTCCCGAGGTCAGAGGCCACTGCCTTTTCGTTTGCGTAAGCGAGCGATCAGTCAATGACTTGCCGATTTTACGGTTTGGTGACCATTATCATCAGAGTGGACTCTTAGGCGGTCAGTTCACAGAAGACGATCTCCACACACAGCACGGTACCTAGCTTTGAAAGCAGTGTAAGTTTGTTCACAATGGAGCCCTACACATTCCTGCCTTGGTTTCGCCCTCCCCTTGCGTGTTGGGTCAACAGCGTCTGAGGAGGAGTCCTCAACGCTGCCGTGCTATGGCACGCAGATTAAGTAGCGATCGCGTAGCTCACTGGCTGGCCGATGCGAGGCGGTAGGCTGTGGCCCATCGGCCAGTCAGTGAGCTACGCGATCGCGAGCTACTCTGCATGGCACGGCAGCGCGAAGGCCTGCTTCTCAGGTGTTGATTGGGTGGGCATGCTCTGTTTGCTTCTCTGCTACATGTCATCATTTTAACCGCAAAGCAAAACTCGATATCACTTACCAATGAAAAATCACATCTCAGCACTAATTGTCTGGCATTACGAACATGGGGCAAGTGTAAGGGAAGAATTGTGGCGCAAAAATACATGAGAGGATATCAGGAATTTTTCACTCACGATCGGACAAGGAGGATTGTTCATTTTATGAACCTTTGGAAGTCCACATAATTAAGTGGTCGAGTAGTTGTGGATGGAGATGTATAATGACACTTTCTCCAGGGATGACCAATTGAGACGTTCGGATATCTTCCTCAGTATTTTGGAGGTTGCGTCCCTTGATAATTTCTTATGCGTTTCCTCCTCCAGCATCTCCTGAATATTCTCGTCAGAGCAGCAGATGGCAAGACTCTTCTGAGATGATAATTCAGGAGCTCTCGAAGGCCATTACGTTTCACTCTTGTGATAATCGATTTTGGTTCCTTGAATCTTGAGAGAATGCTTATTGTTTCCCGAGAAATATATTCTGCAGTTTTGGCACCTAAAAAGGGCAACGTTGCACTGTCGCCGACCAGTATCCCTTTCGATAACGTAGAAAATGTTGTAGAAGAAGTGACGTCGCGAACACCAATGACGTCACAGGAAGTGGCGTAGCCATATAAAGACGGCAGCAACAGTGATTCGATAGTCACCACTTGACAGTGGCGGAGGTGATTTCGGCCGAAAGCTCGTTTGTTTCCAACCACCTGTTGCGGCTGGAAGCCGGAGAGAATTTTATCAGAAAAGATGTAGGTCTAAAATTAGATAAGATTTGGCGGTCGACTTTGTACCAACCGCGTGACAATTGATTACCTGCAACCGAGGGAGGTGAGCCTCTCGGAGACTGTTCCATAGTCGGTCGCTTCGTGGTGGCGCTCTGTAGGCGATTTATAGGCAGCATCTTCAGCGCCTAGCTTCTAGGCTTCGATTCACCTCGGAAGATGTTGTCCGCAGTTAATAACGAAACGTCTAGAAGAAAAATTATTGTCTTTTTATCTGTCTAGTGACCGGATTTCACAAGGATGCTTTTTACTAAAGTTTAAAATGACTATTGTGCTTACTAAATATATGTTGTTTTTATTACAACATGACTATCATGAAACTTCCTGGCAGATTAAAACTGTGTGCCGGAACCGCGACTCGAACCTCTGACCTTTGCCTTTAGTGGGCAAGTGCTATACCACTGAGCTATCCCGACGACACGAATCAGGGTCCGTCCCCAGAACTTCAATTCTGCCAGTACCTTGCCTGTACATGTCTATCTATATGCTTATCTTTAATAAAAGGGTCCGCTTCAGCTGTTTTACTTTTTTTAAAAAGACGACTGGGTTCGTCCCTTGTTTTATGTTTCATGTATTTGACCCGATGATGGAACCTTAAGTCGCGAAACCGGTCGTCTTTTTTAAAAAAAAGTAAAACAGCTGAAGCGGACCCTTTTATTAAAGATGTATCATCTTAGCTGTGGATGTCCGTCAACAAAGTTTTATGTTCCAGTGGTTTAGGTTGCACATTGTTAATGAGATACATGTAAGCGATGATACGAGTAATTCACAATAAGTTTCCTACACTCTCTATTAATTCCATTAGTCCTTCACCTCCTTCCCCCGTGATGTAACGTATACGTACTCCATATGCCACATGAATATTAAATTCGAGAATTGTATGAAAGACATGGCGACATTTGTGCTGTTTCCACTTCGGAGGGCCACTCAAGCCATCAGTGAACCGGATTCTCCCAGGCCACCGTTTAAGACCCGGTAAGTCCCTGGCGGACAATGCCGAATTTCGGAAATGGGTTAACGTGTGCGAGGGGAGCTGAGATGTCTTAATGGACGTTCTGGAGGATGGTTAGAAGGTGGACACTCCCTTATGGCAACTACGTTAGGAAAATTACGTGCATCTCATAAACCAAAAATAATTTAAAATCTTTAAAAATATAAAAGTTAATGTTCACAACATCAGAATTTATCGAAATTCCATTTAAAAATGTCGAATTTTGAATGCGTCATGCGATTTAAACAAACTACGTGGCCGAGGAGACTGAGGCGTTCCAGTCACGGTCTGCGCGGCCACTACGGTCGGGGGTTCGAATCCCCCCTCGGGCATGGATATTTGTGTCGTCCTTAGTATAAGGTAGTTGATAAGTAGTTTGTGAGTTTAGGGACTGATGACCCCGTAGTTAAGTCCCATACGCTTAACAAACATTTCAACATTTATAACAATGTACACACCTCACTATACGGGTGTTATCACATTCCAAATCACTTTTGCAATCACTGTGACTTGATTGTTCCTGTTGCTCTAGAGATGAATGTCGTGTTCTGCTTGAAGAGTCACCTTCAGTCCAAATTCCGTATATCTGTCCAGATAAACATCATGTATTTCCGTGTCGTCACCATTATATTTTGAAACATATTATATTCACTTTTGTATCCCATCCTCGTCGCCACTTTTGTGTCTCGTTTCCGCCGGTTGTCCTGGGTGTCGGTGGCCGTGTAGAGAGAGACCGTTCTTTGAATTTTTATTTTGCATGCACACTGTCTGTACATGTCCTGATTTGCCACAATGATAACAGATGGCGTTACGCCTAGGGCATTGCCCACGTTTGTGGTGAGATACACACTGGGGGCAAGACTTACGAACATTGTTCTGAAAAGAGCGTCGGCGCTCGTTTGTCAAATTAATTTGTCTAACACGACGGTGTGACCTTTGTGTCGCACTTTTACACTGGCTACTGTTCATTGACTGTTCAGCACGGCCGGTAGAATTGATAGAATCACTTGGGTATCAGACAGGCACTCGGAAAGTCTCTCATCTGTAGGCAGGCTTCTACCTAGATAACCTATGTCTCAGCAGTAAGTACACTTAGTTGGCAGTCATGAACTTTGTAAAAGATAAGTTTTATCATATTTCTACGAAATATACAACTTGTTCTAATCTAGCTTAGTGTTTCTAGTTTCTGCTGTTTCTGCTGTGTCTGTCTCTCTCTACTCGGCCACCGACACCTAGGACAACCGGTGGAAACGAGACACAAAATTCACGAACTCCAAATCCTCGACCCCGATGTCATTTCCATTTTCAGCACGTCGCAACTTGGTCCCTAATATGTGGACCACATGCATAGGATTAATTCTCTTCGTGATACACTGCACTGTACACAGTTTATACACTAACTCACTTGTGAACACTCCAAGTGACAAACAGGTACTGCAGCTATATCACTCACGCAAATGAAGCACAGGTTAGTGCAAGCTACACTCTGCCACCATCTAGTGATACTAGCAGACAAGTGTGACGTTTTGCATGTAAATTACTTACACCACTATTTTGTTTATGACTACTTGTTATTCTAAGCATGGTTTCGTGCAGTTCCGAGCTTTCGAGGACAAAGGTGTCCGTTGTTAGTGTTTGAGATCGTAAATGGGTACTTATTTAGGGATTTAGCCAAGATTATAAAAACGCAGTTGACGCATTTCTTCTTATAATTTTATAATGTTTACTTCTAATTTATTACTTTTGTTTGTTTAGAACCTCTTTCTAAATGTCAATACATTTGTTTGAATAAACATCTTTTGCTAACTGTTGAATAAAGCCTCATTTATTTTATTATTTATCTTTATATTATATTTCTCATTTTTTTCTCTGCATACAGTGTTTGACTTAGGATCAGAGGCACAATATATTTGCTGCTATTGCAGTTGAGAGGTTCGGTTCCATCCGAAGACTTTTAATTCCGTGGACTAAGCGGTACCAAATGTAAAATCAAGTAGGATTACCCTGGCTTAATAAATATTTATTTTCATCTTTCAATGAAAAGACCGTATTTACGCTTAAATCTTGTGAATAAGAGATCAGTCTTAGAGATCTATGTTGGTCTCGTAATTATCATGTTCGCTGCGTCTTCTGTCATTATCACCGTCGTTTATTTACCTAATACTGTCAGAAAATTAAAAACACTAATAGGATAGCCCTACACCGAACTATAAAGTTTCTGAAATGCTTCAGTAAGAAGCGCTTGACTCAACAAGGAGGGTTAAATTTAAATTTTAAATCAGATTGAATTTCTCTATAGCAGGTTACATATTCCATGGAGAATTTTACGCCCCTTCTCCGCAGAATACTTCATTTCATCGCTAACTTTATTCTGGAGTAATGCATTAATTTAATTCCTGACAGAATTTATGGCGTCCGTGAAATTCCCTTCGTCGTGAAACTGCTAGACGAGGCTCTGCAGGAAACCGCCTGTCTTCGAATCGTTGATTAACGTTTCATTTTTTTCTGTCTCATAAATTTACATGTCGTTTACCTCATTTATTGTATATATAATTTTCTTAGTGCAACTGAGTTGGACACGTTGATAATAAAATATTTTCGAATTAACGTAGGATACAAAAGAGCGTCAACAAACATGAATGCAAGAAGTCTGTTTTGTAGTACTAAGAGACTAATCTTTGCCACTCAATGATGAATCATGCTCTCCCACCGTTTTCCGTGCCTTCGTTCTTATACAGGGCCATTAAAATTGCTACAACACGAAGATGACGTGCTACAGACGCGAAATTTAACCAAATCAAATGTTCAAATGTTTGTATAGCTTATAGGGCTTAACTACAGAGTCATCAGTCCCTAAACGTACAAAGTACTTATGAACTAGCTTATGCTAAGGACGGCACAAATATCCATGCCCGAGGGGGGATTCGAATCCCCGACTGCAGTTGCCGTGCAGACCGTGACTGGCACGCTGAAGACCGCTCGTCCACCGCGGCCAGCGAAACTTAACCGACAGGAAGAAGATGCTGTGACATGCAAATGATTAGCTTTTCAGAGCATTCACATAAGGTTGTCGCCGGTAACGACACCTACAACGTGCTGACATGAGGAAAGTTGCTAACCGATTTCTCATACACAAACAGCAGTTGACAGGCGTTGCCTGGCGAAACGTTGTTGTGATGCCTCGTGTAAGGAGGAGAAATGGGTACCATCACGTTTCCGACTTTGATAATTGCTGCTCTCATTGGTCGCGATCCAATGACTGTTAGCAGAATCGGCGGGTTCAGGACAGCAATACGGAACGCCGTGCTGGATCCCAACAGCCTTGTATCACTAGCAGTCGACATGACAGGCATCTTATCCGCATGGCTGAAACGGATCGTACAGCCACGTCTCGATCCCTAAGTCATCGGATGGGGACGTTGGGGACGTTGCAATACAACAACCATCTGCACGGTTAGACGACATTTCCAGCAGCATGAACTATCAGCTCGGAGACTATGTCTGTAGTTACCCTTGACGCTGCATCAAAGACAGGAGCGCCTACGATGGTGTACGTAACGATTAACCTGGGTGCACGAATGGCATAAGTTCATTTTTTCGGATGAATCCATGTTCTGTTTACAGCATTTTGATGGTCGCTTCCGTGTTTGGCTACATCGCTGTGAACGCACATTGCAAGCGTGTTTGGATACGGAAAATGTTCGAGTGGTGCCCTGGCCAGCACATTGTCCATATCTCTTACCAACTGAAATCGTCTGGTCAATAGTGGCCGAGCAACTGGCTTGTCACAATTACGCCAGTCAGTATTTTTGATGAACTGTGGTATCGTGTTGAAGCTACATGGGCATCTGTACCTGTACACGCCATACATTTGGTTGACTCAATGCTCAGGCGTATCAAGGCCGTTATTACGGCCAGAGATGGTTGTTCTGGGTACTGATTTCTTAGAATCAATGCATCCAAATTGCGTGAAAATGTAATCACATGTCAGTTCTAGTATATTTGGCCAATGAATATCCGTTTACCATCTGCATTCATTCTTGGTGTAGCAATTTCAGTGGCCAGTTGTGTAGATACTATGAAGTGTCAGAGACTCAACATAAGTAGCACAACACAGAATGAACAAAAGTAATCATTTATTTGCTTCCATAAGTAGCCTTTACGATTTTGTTCTTGAGAGCGCTAGCTTTATGTTGCCATATTCACTTCCGCTTTTTGCTATCGACAGACAACATATCTCCTTTTTGGCTTTCCTGAATACATAGCAGCTTTAATCAGTGCTGCAGAAAGTATTTCGAATAATAAAGTCCCAGTTTTTGTGTCCGCATGAGCAGTGTTTCCTAAACCCATATTAGTTATTAAAAAAGCTCCTCGCTTTCAAGGAAAGCATAACAATAAGATAACCCTTCCATCACGTACAATACTGATTAAATTATATTATTACTAACATAGTCTATCAGTAAAAGGTGCGATTCGTATATATTGTGGTTAACAACAGAATACCCCTAATATTTCCGCGGGAGGAGAGACTCCCAGCAGGTAAACGGCGCGCCGTCGAATGAGGTAAAGCGTTATAGTTGACTGAATCCATCCCGAACGCTACCGTTATTCATCAGTAAGTTCAAGAAAGCTAATTTGTTCAAGCCGAAAATTCGCCTTATTTATGGCCGAAACTGAAAACAACAGGTTTGCAGCCAAGACCACGAAGTGTAGATTACATATTAGCTTCAATAAGGTATGTCTTGAATGAGTTTCTGAAAACAATATTTTGGCCGAATCTGGCCGTAACCGAAACCGAAAGCGGATATTTTCGGTCGTTAGTCATTTATCTTGTCTGGTTGGATCGCAACCGTCAAATTATTTACAGTTACACAAACATGAACAGAATAACAGTCTAGGACAATCATTTGGGCACAAAACAAAGTACTGTCCTGCTAACATGTTGACTACCCAGTAAGTTTTTTTCTGAGAGTATCTCTGAAAGCGTCGATCTACCTATAGGCTTTGTGAAACCGTTACCATACGGGTTCATGCCCAGATGGTTCAAGTGGTTAAGCGCTTCTTGTAATGATTTTGTTAGTTTGGAGAGTGATTTTTGAAAGATTGTCTGCTGCTTTAACATCTAATCTAATTACGTATAAATTGTCGCTTATCCATAGTACCTCCCTTTATTGTGGGGCCTGAAATATGTTGGGCAAGAAGAAACGCATAAGCAGCTGTCTGGATACATCTCGGGCAAATCAGAGTCTTTAACTTTATTTTAATTAGAAAAATGTGCTGATACATAATTTAGTTCCATAATGGAGATTGTTCCAGCCCGCTACACTATTGCGGTACAATAAGAATTTCAGCTTGGTGGGCGATATGAAATATTTACTTTACAAAAATTCACACATCGATTTCGTTCCCATAATGGAACATCATCAGAGCAGATTTTTAAGAAATGATGACTCATGTACTCTGCATAAATCATTTAATGGTCAGATCTATAAAATAACCAAAAATGTCAGACGCATTGTGGAAATGATGTTTTACCCTGGTTGGAAACCTAAACCTTACACCACATCACATTGCGTAAAGTTGACAGCATGATATGTTGTTGCAGCCGCATCATACACTCAAGAGTGCAACGTTTTTATCTGTACAAACACTGTTCTTAGAATCCTAATCCAAATTGAATTGTTCACACTTTCATTGGGAATCTGTATTTTGCCAAGTAGGCACTTTTTCAATAAATTTGGCTGTGACAAATCTCTGAATATGAGCTGAATTATATCAATTGCAGAATTAAGAAAACTTTTTTGTGGTCATACTCCTTTCCAGATTACTCTGTGAGTCATCATCTGTGGAGCATTGTGCATGTTGTTGATGTAGTATGGAAAAACAATGCCCACATTGCTTTCCTCATGTGGCCAGTGCTTCCTGTATTTTTCCTAACTGCACAATCATAATTGCATGTATTAACTCTTTCATATGTCAATCTCCCTGTTACCATCACTGAGCTTCTGGGGTCCTAACGTTTGCTTCAGTTTGTGCAAGCGAGTCCCCATGCAGTTCTGCACATGGCCAATGTATTCCTATATTTAAATGTGAATATCATTGTCATAACGTTTGAGTTCGTCTACGGTTATACAGTGGAGGTCAAATCAATAGAGCCACCTGGCAAAGATTTGGAATGAAGTGCGCGTGTATTACTAGACATGTTTGTACTGTGATGGAAACAAAATTTTACGTTGTATAGGAACCATTGCAACAGAGTCACATTGTACCAGTCAGTTATACAGGTAACTCAAAATAAACAATAATATTACAAAGAATATAGATCCAATTGGCACAAATATTTTGTACTTGAACTCTGTCTTATAAAATTTACAGGAACACTTTTTTGCGTAGGAGCGCATTAGTACTTGGGGGTAGCTCTTATTTTTTAGGGTTGCCCTGCATCTCTTACCATAAGAGTCCCCTAAACGGCTGCATTCGTAGCTACCACACTATCTGGACTTCTTCCCAAAGTTTATTTAAAGATGTAGCTCTTGAACAGTCAGCTCTCTTGTCCACGATCTCCCATAAATTCTCAATGGGTGATGCGTCAGGAGATTGAGATGACCACTTTAATACTTCGATATTTTAGTGATCTTGAAAAAACTGCCTTATGATACTTCCACAGTCTTCCTCAAATTTCCATTTCAGCGGCATTTCCTCTTCAGCGTAAGGCAGCATCACATTTGCCAAGGTGCCTTTGGACATTTCTGCGTACATTACACCGTTGATACGGTATATTAGTCCAATGCCGTGCCATGAAAAACATCCCCATATCGTAACACTTCCGCCACCATATTTCACAGTTTTTAAAGTGGACTTGGGATTAAATCCCTGGTTTGGTGGGCGGTGTAAATAGACCTTTCCGTCTATTACAGTTGGATTCATCGGACCAAAGATGTTTCTCCACCAAATGTAAGGTTTTTGTTCATGTCTCAGTTCAAAGGCCAACCTATTCGGAACATTAGCTTTGGAAACACGTGACTTCTGTCTGGCAATGTGCCTATTCAATTTTGCACGTCTCAGTTGTCTTTTAAACGTTGAAGTTGATGGTTGAACATAATATTTGTCACTAAACAAAATGGCTTTCAGTCGTTGTGTAGACGAAAATGGGCCTTTATTTACTTCCCTAGTGATGAGCCTGTCTACGCGAGGAAAAAATGGAAGAAATCGATAAAAATATTCAATGCAAGGATTGAAGGATACAGCGTTTCTGGCAAAAGAGCCCAGAACGCCGTTAGACGGTCAAAACAAACAAACCCGTAGGTAGAGAACAGGCGGCTATTTGAGTCATAGACATCTAACTTTTGAACATCCGGAACATTACTATACGCTCATCATCACTTTTATGCTTTGCTCTGCCCATCTAGAAGAACGTAAACAAAAACAAACGTCAATTTACATACAAAACAACTGCAAAAATAGATAAATTAATAAAATGAAATAAAAAATCAATTGAACTGGATATCTGTAAAACGGCTCTGTTATTTTGACTAATAAGATTCTTACCTTTATTAATATTTTCGCACGTCTAGCTCAAACGCTTCCTTTCGTACGACTACAGGCAGCAGCGACGTCTTCACTAATGTTGTCTAAAAGGGACTGAGCCGGCCGCGGTGGCCGAGGAGACTGAGGCGCTCCAGTCACGGTCTGCACGGCCACTACGGTCGGGGGTTCGAATCCCCCCTCGGGTTTGGATATTTGTGCCGTCCTTAGGATAAGGTAGTTGATAAGTAGATTGTAAGTTTAGGAACTGATGACCCCGTAGTTAAGTCCCATAAGCTTAACAAACATTTGGACATTTTTGAAGAGACTGAGAACACGGCACTCTTGGAGATTTCGCGAACTAATAGGTATCCCAGTTCTTAATCTCGTCAATAGAGGTGGCTCCATTATTTTGGCTGCCACTGTATGTCCCTAAGAATCACCAACCCTTAGATAATATATAGTACAGTATGTGACTCTTCTGATTTGGGAAAAAATTGTTTTCACTGTCTCTACTTCCATCGTTCCACTTGTGCCATGAAAATCAAATCAAATTTTCAAATGTAGTTACGTAGACTTTCCCGGCGTAATAACTGATAATATTCATCTCGGGTGTGCAGCCGGATACCGTCTTCAACTAAACACGATATTTCGACACACCAACTGGCTGCCATCTTCAAGTGAGAGCGCTTATACACTTACTCGCAGGAAACTGAGGCTGCCATCCGCCACACCAACGTATGGGGGTCTTGCGCACTTAAGTAAAAAGATCGTACGCCATCTCTGATGCTGAACATCTGGGTGAAGAACTGGAGCATCTCTAAGTTGTCTTTAAACAGAATGGGTACACTGCTCAACAAATTAGTCGTGCGTTTCAATTTGGTCCAAAAAGGTGAACCATTAGAGGACAATTACAAGTCTATTGCCTTTTTGCCTTTCGTCGGGAATATTTCAAGAATTTTAAGATGATTTGACATTAAAAGTGTTTCTATGCCCCCAGCTAAGGCTAGGGCCCTCCTTGGGTCAGTCAAATACGATTTAGGACTGAGGAAACCCGGTGTTTATACTATTCCATGTTATTGTGGTAAAACTTACATCGGCCAAACGATCCGCACAGTTCAGGATCGGTGTGTGTAACACCACCGTCATACACGTTTACTTCAACCTGAAAAGTCAGCTGTTGCTGAACATTGTCTGAATGAGGGACACAAGATGTTATATGATGAAACTAAACTGATTGCTCCTGCTTCCCGCTACTGGAATGTGTTCTTAAAGAATCCATAGAAATTCGTATGGCCGATAATATTATTAATAGGGACAAGGGCTTTCCTCTAAGTAAAACTTGGAACCCGACCTTGTCTGACATTAAGCAACAACGGTTTTCATTTCGACCTGCTGTTTCTTTTAATTAGCCTTGTTTCGACCCATCGTTTTGCCGATTTTCTCCACCGGCGCGCTACTAGTTCTATTGCGCCTAGAGGGCCTCTACTTTGGTTTCGCGCACGCGCGGTGGGTCGTCAGCGGTGTATAAAGGGGCCGCTGTTTCTGTTCTGGCTCAGTTTCCGGCGAGCAAGTGTATAAGCGCACTCACCTGAAGATGGCAGCCAGTTGGTCTGCCGAAATATCGTGTTTAGTTGACGACGGTATCCGGCTGCACACCCGAGATGAATATTATCAAACTGCGTGGTTATCAGTACGTAGCTTACAAACTACTTAACCTAAGGTAAACTAACCTAAGGGCAAGACACACACCCATGCCCTAGGGAGGACTCGAAACTCCGACGGCGAGCAACCGCGCTTTCCGCAGCAAAACGCCTTAAACCGCTCAGCTACTCCACCGCGGCGTCCCAGCGTCCCATGAAAATTTTCTTCACAACCTTCATTATGTTCCTCCTTGGTATTGTCCTTAGATCTACAATGTTTGAAGAGAATAGGTACATCAGTAACTTTGCAGCTGTCTCTACCGGTAGCCGTCACGAAACCATTTAGAGATTTATAACGTTGGTCACGGCGGAATAGCCGTAAGTACTGAGGTGCCGTGCACGCGGCCGTTCGCCGTCGGAGGTTCGAGTCCTCCCTCGGGCATGGGTGTATGTGTTGTCCTTAGGTTAGTTTAACTTAGTTTAATCTAGGGACTAATAACCAAGCAGTTAAGTCCCATAGATTTACAAACATTTGAAAATTTTGAACCTCTGCGTTGTCATGATCCGTGCTTTTCCCGTACGATAATGTTGCGAGAGAACCGTGAATATCTGGAATCCAGTAAAACATCAAATCTGCGGTATCTGCGTTATCTGTGGTATCGCTGTCGCCATTGTTTCATTTCAATGCCCTAAAGCAGCCACTTTCAATCCTTTCCTTCCTAATCCCTCTTCCTTCCTCTCCTTTATCATTAATTTGCATAATATATCTATTACATTCTCTGATTCTGTGTCATCTATACAAATCAGTAGCTCACCTACATTGTTCTTTAACCCCTCCAATATTTTGGTCAAAGATAGTAACATTTTGTTTTGTACTTTTCTTTTGTCAGATTCGTATGGGTTTCGAGCACCTTTAGCCTGGGCATCCCATTGGAGCCTGTTCTTAGCCTAAAAAAAAGGAACATTCATGAGCTGCAGTGTCCCCCATTAAGGTTTTGCTATTGACCCAGCCAGTTTACCCTTCCCTTTCCTATTGAGGTTTAAGCAATGCTTTGTGAAATCCCACCTATCTATAGCCTCCACAAGGAACCAAACCAATGTCTGGCAGAGTGGCCGCCCTACGCAATTGATCCAACTTTATATTGACCCTCCTGACAGAGCGGTTCAACTGGGGCGGATCATGTCGCACGAAAGCAGGCACCAGACCAACATTTGTGTGGCTCGTTGCAGAGGCTATTTTCACCGGGTCACACTCCATACTGTAGCCCTGATCCCTAACGATACTGTTTCCCACTCCACCCACTACCCCAACATGATCTTGTTTAGTGAAATCTTTCAAAAAATGTTCAAATGTTTGTTAACCTTATGCGACTTAACTACGGGGTCATCAGTCCCTAATCTTACAAACTACTTACGAACTAACTAATACTAAGGACGGCACAAATATCCATGCCCGAGGGGGGATTCGAACCCCCGACCGTAGTGGCCGTGCAGACCGTGACTGGCGCGCCGCAGTCCCCTCGGCCACCGCGGCCGGCAGTGAAATCTTTGGACAGGAAACCTAAATCCTCTACCACCTGGCTAAGATGTGCGCTAGGCTTGAAAATGTTTGTGACCTGGTACCTGTCACCTAATTTTCTTGCAAAATCTGGGCTATGCCTCTTCCATGGCTGCTACCTAGCTACATAACTTTCTTCCTACTTTTTACTTTTTTTTGAAACTTTCGTTTTGCTAATGAAGTTCTGTTGCATCTTAACTACTCCTACTTCTACTGGAGCCTCTTCCTTATTCACCCATGACAGTGGGAAAAATCTGTTGGTTGTGGCAATTACAAAACTGTCAGACACTGTTCTCTTTCGCTGTCCCCTGTTCCCAGCTATCACCTCCCACCTCTGGTTACCCTCCACCCCCCTTAACATCACTTTATCCCTCGCTCTGTCCAAAGCAGCTGAAGAGCTGTAAACTTCCCATCCTGTTCTGCTATTTTCCTGTCTCTTGAGCAAACCCTGCAAAAGAATGGAAGGGTCTCGTTTGTTTCGCCAAGTCCCACACCGCTACATCCCCAATGAAACAGCTGCATGAAACCCCTAAACTAACTTTCCTATGGCAGCTCACACACTTGGAATTCATGATTGTTTACAAATGAATTACGAGATTTACTTAATTGATAACGATAATATATATATTAACTACAAATATAATTATGTATTAGACACTGATTTGTATGGAAACGTTTAGAAAATACAGTGAGAACTGAGGTGTCACGCTATATATATGCACCCTCGTAAATTAGGCCTAAAAGCAGTAAGTAAACAAAACCGACTCTTCGCTGTTACTAAAACAATAGGCAAATAAAAGAAAAGCTATTATTGATGGGCTATAAAAGCACGCCCATGAACGTATTTCATGAGCTACAAACGCTATTACTGGCAAAATTCCTTATTTTTACACTCGGAAATTAGGCCTAACATCAGTATGTGAACAAGACCGACTTTTCGCTATTACTAGAACAATAGGCCAATAAAAGAAAAACTTTTGTTCGTGGGCTTTAAGAACAAGCTTGTAGATGAAGAGTAATGTGCACCGACAGCAAGGTATGAAAATGCAGCCCATTTTCGTCCAGGTCCACTTAAGAATGTTCCCTTCGCGTATTATTTAACTTACAAAATAAAGTATTCGCCCTTCATTTTCATGTTAGATGTAATTCCTGTAATACTGTTAACATTCGTTATATATTTGTGCTGGTTGAACTGGGTCACGAAACGTTTTTCCGGAAAGTTGTCGGTCCCGTGACCAAAATGAGCCACTGAGTTTTTAAGATCTGATTAAAGTTATTATTATATTATTATTATTATTATTGTTATTATTAGCGAATATCCCCATGGGAGAACGATAAGCAGGTGATTTATCAATATTTCTTAACGTTCTTCTTATTTTCCCAATATTTCCTCATTTTCTCCCCAAAGGCCTTCTTTCATTCTTCGGTCCACTTTGGTCGGTATGGTTTTGGTGCCGTCTCTGAAGTAAACTTCCGCTTGTCAATTTTTCTTCTGAATGTATTCCTGTCTGATATTTGTTATGTCAATTTTTGCTTCTGTCAAATCCTTCTTAACTTCAATTACCCAGGGTATTGTTGTTTTAAGTGATGTCACATAGCCCAGTAGACGTTTAGTTAACATGTTTCCAGGTAGTCTGTGTAGGTGTCCATAAAATTTCATTCGTCTCTTTCTGATGTCAGTTTCGATATTTGATAGTTTTTCGGTTGTCTCGATGGTCAGCAGTTTGTATCCATCTTGTGTGTATCGTGGTCCCAGAATTTTCCTAATAATTTTTCTCTCTACTTTCTTAATTTCTTGTAAATCTAGTTTTCTATTTAGTGAGAGCGTTTCACTTGCATAAGTGACTGTAGGTTTGATAACTTTGTTGTAGTGTCTGATTTTAGTTCCTTTTGACAGGCATTTTTTGTTATATATGTTTTGAACAAGTCCAAATGCTATCTTGATTTCCTGTAATCGATTGTTATATGTTATTTTCTCGAGTCCTGAATAACTTCGCCGAGAAACTTAAATTGATACTCTGTTGATTTCACCATAATTGGTTTTGAGTTTCGGAATATCTAATTCGGAGCAAATACATTCAGTCTTCTCAAAGGATATTTGCAGGCCAATCTTCTCTGCATATTCTTTGAGGATCTCAATTTGTTTATTTGCGGTTTCTTCCGTGTCAGTTATATTTGCTAGGTCATCTGCAAACGCTAAATAAGGGATGTTCAATTTTGCTTTACCTCTTCCTCGTTCAACTGGCTTCCAGAAGTTTTGTTTCCTTAGTTCGATTTCGATTTTGATTGAAGTTATTTTTTATATTGAGATAATTTATTTTTCATGAACATACAGTCGGGACGAAACAAAATGATCCAGTCTACTGGGCTGGGAGACCGCCCCGGTCGCAGAAACGGAATTCAGCCATGTTGCCAAATAGTCCGCTGCCGGACAGTATAGCCAACGATCGCTGTTATCTGACAGAACTGGCAATGAGCACAGCGCAACAGAACGCGCGCATGCGCAGAGCAACGATCGCGTTTGACCACAGTCTAACATATGCAGTCACGACTCTTCGCAGATTTTTGTTATACACTGCGACAGTAGCGCTCCAAGCGGCCGGAAAGCTACATTTCTGAAGACGGTATTGGATGAGTCCGAATAGTATCGTTTATATTGATTTTAACACACTTTTTACATTAGGAAACGTATGTAATACCTTAAACACGTAATAACTTAAAAACAGTTCTACATTTATAAAATCTTCTCGGGTTACGAGCCGCGTCATGTGGTTTACTGCCCACGAGCTTTCGACAGAAATCTCCTCTACCATTGTAAGTGGATAACTGTCAGATGGCAGATATCGCCGCGGAAACATGCACTGTAGTTCAACATTTGTCTCAATTAAGTTTCCTAAGATCCGTGGCAAGGTATGAAACGGTACATTACAGGACAGTAACCTACAGGCTTCTGCTTAATAATTACATTTTCCATTAAAAAATAAAAAAATGGCTAGGAAACACCAGAAGACCTTTCCTTTGGTAGAAAGACGTCGCTTTTCTACGAACGAACGTTTCTATTTGTTCTCTATACTTCCAGTCGAATTAGTGAGTTTGAACGTAGCAAACGTATATAGAATGCAATACCGACAGTATGTAATCGGCTACAACAGTTGTAGCTGAAGGAAACACGTCGCAAACGTGGCAATAAAACGGCAAAAGCAATGAAATACTTTTCTAACAGAGACGAAGGTAATTCCACAATTGTTGCTACAGCTGAATCACAAATGGTAAGAATCATCTAAACTTTGCCTTTTTAAGCTAAAGTAATTACACTGAACATGATACGCACGTTTAAGGAAGACGTATGAGGTGTAAAACTGTGCGAATCACACCGAATTTATACACGTCAAAAAATAAATAAATAAATAAAATAAAATAAAAAGTAAATAAATAAATAAAATTAAAATAAAAGCTTGCCTGTTATAGTCAGAAAAGATCATAATAGAAATTTATTTTTCTCTTATGTTTATAGTCTACTCACTTTCAGCGGAATAAAATTGAAATACACACATATTCGAAGTTGTTGTTTATACCACTGAATCAGTAAAATTGACTGCTTTTACATTAATTTACGTCTCTTAATATTTTCCTGATGCTTGTAACGCAAAAATTGTACTAACTATTTCGTTAATTACGTACAAAAGTAATTATAAACAAACATCACAACTTTGATGGCTTTATCACCGCTAGGAGCGCTAGTGTCGTTACAGTTGTCAGTTGGTAACATCTTTGACAGCAGCGAGTGTGGCGAATGTTTATGTTAGACTGTGGTTTGACTTACTCCAATGATCTGTGGCCGCAGCCACTGCTCAAAGCCAATTGGCACCAGCGATCATCGTATTTCGGCTCGAATTTAGTGAACCCTGAACCCAACGAAGGAATGAAACTGCTCCCTGCTCTAAAAATGGCTTATTTAGGAGAACCGTGCTGGGTCTGGCCTTAACCTCGGAAAACGTGAACAGGTCGCGGCATTTTCAGCCCCGCCGGCCTTGGACTGAGGGGGCGGCGTGTGACTCCGGCGGCGTGACGTCACCGGCCGCGGCAGGCGCGCCGCCAGCTCCCCTTTAGGGCGTCGTATTTAGCGGGGGGCGGACGCCTGTGAGGGCGGCGTCGCAAATTGCGGAGGAGGCCGCGCGGCGTGGCCAGCCACGGCGGCTGACATCGTCGCCAATTTGCGGGCCCTGCGCCTTCTTCACGCTGCGCGCGCTGCCCAACACTTGACCTGACCCGCTGAATCGCTGCCTGGACCTGCATGAAAGCGGAAACTAAAGTCTCTGCAACTTTCTTTCCCACCTGCGAATTTAATTAGAAAGGCTACATTATACGATCTACATTTTGGTATGGTAATGCCAGAGAAATATGAATGATCCCTTGGAACAATGTTGTATGTCGCTTTTAGCTACTTTTCAGTATTGACGAAAACATATTCCAGGTTTTTTGATAAAATTTCTTACATGAATATGAAAAAATAAGCAGCTTAATGAATTACACATTATTAAATATGTGGATTCACTAACATTTATTTATTTATGTATTTATTTTACCTGGCAAGATTATGGCCTTCAGGCCATCTCTTACACCTAACCAGGCTCACTGAAGGTGAATAATTTCTTTAGTACATTATAGACAAACAATGTATAATACAACTATTAAAGTAAAAAAAGAAAATCAGATTATTAATAGAATATTATTATAACAATAATACTTAGATAGAACACTTCATTCAGCGAAGATCGCGGAAAATATATTTTCGTCCCTTAACTTTAACTGAAGTTGTGTATCATTTTTATTATTCATGATTTTGCTTTTTAATCTGTAAAAATAACTTTTGTCCTTCTGGTCTATGTAGACATTAAGCTATTTATACAACGACTGACTTCTTTTCTCATAATATGAGAATTATTATCTTAACTTTAGGACGCTTTTCTGTATTTGGAACTATGTACATATAACTTTATCTATATTTGTAGTTATGCAATTCTACTCTATGTAGACATTAGGCTACTTGCACAGTGACTATATATAAACTGTTGTCTTTTCGTAATATGAGAAACATTATCTCTTCATATATATATATATATATATATATATATATATATATATATAGGATTTCGTAACTTCACAGTACTATGTTTCTTTGAAGTTAAATTTGAATCCATATTGTTTTGTTTTGACACCACTGCCACCTAGTGGCAACCTGTAGCAACTCTGTTGTGCAATGTTTTCCTCTTCAGACTCCTGTTTGCTTGGACCAACACCACATTTTATTCATTATGAAGAACCGCCCCGTGAAGAAAAACTTTAACAAGATGTTTGCGTGTGTTTCTAATTTTACATACGACGCTAAGGTAAGGTAATGTACATGTTTTGTTATCTGTCCTTTAATGGTATACCACAATAATTTTGCAGTTTGTAGACATTGTATAATTTTTTGCAATGATTGTACTGGACTTTCTGAAGATGGTGACTGAGCTCACCGAAACCGTTTAAGGGACGAAAATAAATTTTTAGCGATCTTGGCTGAATGAAGTGTTTTATATAAACTGTTGACCGCTCTCCAGTGGTGTAAAATGCCTTTTAACTGTAATAACACTTAGATAAACTATAAAAATCAAAAATTATAATAATATCAGTAATAGTTACAATAATAATAGTAATAATGACTTTGCAAAGTACATTAAGCATGTTTCATATTGTGAACATCAGCCCTATTACCATTTAGGAATTGCCTTTTTATGTCCTTACAGATTGTGTTGTTCACGTCAAGCAGAGACATAAGACGATAGAGTGTGGTGGAGAGATATAGAAGAGGTAGGTTGTTTAGAGGAAGAGAAATAGAATAGTAAGATTCAAAGCTATGATGCAGAGAAAGAACTGAGAGCAGGGTAACAATGGAGGCTATTCCGTCGTTAATATGTGAATTTTGAGTTTCCTCTTGAATGTCGAGTGGTTTAGTGTAAGACGTAGATCATATGGCAGTGTGTTCCATAGTAGTATGGCTGAGACGAAGTATGACACGGAAAAAGATTTAGTGTTGTGTGAAGGTACAGCCAAGATGCTAGACGTATCCGATCTGGTATTGTGGTTGTGGATTGATGATAACTGTTTAATATGAGAAGATAAGTAATAGGGACACTGGTGGCTGAGAAATCGATGAAATAAGCACAGTGTTTGAAAATCGCGCCACTTGTGTGGACACATCCAACCTAGCTGTGTATATGAAGGACTGATAGGATCGTACAACCGTATATTACACATGTATCTAACGCATTCATCATTAGATCGAGGAGTCTCACATTTTCACTATTTGTGACATCACATTAGTAAAGAGTAGACTAATTTTTGTTTAACGTGGGTTGGAAATATTTTTGCAAATTTTTGGACTGAATATAGGGATGAGAGCGATTTCCTGCACGCTACAACTGTTTGGTTTTCCCAGTTTAGGTGTTCATCCAAGATTATCCCAGGATCTTTCACTATTTTTTGATATGGTAATTTGGTACCATTGCGGTGTATTCCAGGAACTGTCTGAAGAAAATACCGGATGATTAGCTTTGTGTGAGATATGAGGATGACTTGGAATTTATTGGGATTTAACTTAAGTCTTAGGTCTTGTGCCCATCGTGTCACAGAGCAAAGGTCTGCATTCATACCAATTACTGCATCATCGATGTTCTTTGGGCTGGCACATATGTACAATTGGATCTCGTCGGGATATAGATAGTAGTTGCAGGAGTGAGTCACTGAAGAAATATCATTGATACACAGGGAAAAGAGTAATGGACCAAGGACGGAGCCTTGGGGAACTCCAGAGCACACGTTTTACCATGATGACTTCTCCGACCCACAAATGACTTGTTGAATTCTATTTTTTTGGTAGCTACCGAACCATTAATATCTAAAAGTGTACTCATTGAAGGAGCTTAAAGGAAAAACATTTGCTTTCCGTGGAACAATGTTGTCTACAAAGTTACAAGACGTTGTATATTACATAGTAGCATTTATCCCTTTCAAACCCAAGGTTGCAGATGATGTGACATTAATATGGAGAGGGACATTTAAGATGCAAAATACATATAGTAATTAATTACAAAACAGAAAATAAAGTTGTTTTCAAAAATTTTCTGTTTCGGGCTTTCACTACAAATTTTTATGATCTGCACCATCTACAGTCACATGCCTTTGATCATATAAAATCAAATGTAAGTGTACTGTAAGTTTGCTGACTTTGCCGACTACTGGTGTCCATCCACTATAGTGTGATTCAGGCTTGGACTTCCTTGCCTGAGTCACAAAGAAATAAAGCGAGCAAAACGAGAACCGCATAATTGTGCGTGCAGGGCCGTAAAGGGTTACAAAGGATGACGTAAACGTACACGGTTGAAAGCAGAAAAATGTCCCCCGCCGCGGCGGAGCGGCCGAGCGCATTGAGCCGCTATGCTACGATGCGCGAGGCCGTTCCCCTCGGGGGTTCGAATCCCCCTCGGGCATTGATGTTTGTGCCGTCTTTAGTATAAGGTAGTTCATAAGTAGTTTGTAAGTTTAGGGACTGGTGACTCCGCAGTTAAGTCCCATAAGCTTTAGACATTAGAAAAATGCCCCAGTTAACATAGACCCGGAAACGAGCCGTTTGAGAGATAATTTCGAATGTATGGTTCCAAGCCGCCACTGACTCATTTTATCATTAGTTACTACACATTAATTTGAAATCTAGACTTTACTAACTTCGCGATAGAAGCCGTTTCACAGCAGCACCAAAATGTGCCGCAGCTCCATCATGCATGAACCACATACTCTAACATTGCTGAAGGGGGAAATCCTCAAGCAATTCTGGAAGATGACGCCCCAGAAAACTAAGGTCCAATAAGTATTGGTGGAAGACTTTGTGCCCCAATAGGTTACTCACCTAGTACTCTTAACCACACATTCAGTGATGCCCGATGAACAGCACGTGGGTTTATTTTACGCCACAAACGTGTGTTATGCTCCATCAGTAAATTAAATGTTACTTGCAAAACGAGGGTTAACTACAGCCTACTGTTGCATCGGTTGCAGTAAATTTCGATGTAAAATTCTCCATTTACTACTGTGGCTTAGTACAGGCACTTGTTTAACAATTCTCGTCGATATTTCTGAAAAGAGCTGTACTGCTTTCAAAATCAATATCCTCAACCTCAGTCGTAGTGCGACAAGGCCTACCTCCTGCTCTGCCATGTTCAAAACGCCCATGTTCTCTCAGGCGCTGTTGGGCCCTTGTAAATGTAAGAGTTTCTAAGTTCCTTCGATCAGGATATGTTTCTTGGTACAAGTCCCACCGTTCATGAAATGCATATCCGCATACTCCTCGTTACTGTAAGGTTCCTTTGTAAGAACAACACAGTACAAGTGGCACTACTCAAACGCTACTGATACGCTTTGAGACTGTGTAACATATCCGTCCTGTACGTTCTGTGTGTATGGTGTGACTCCAAATCCACCTCTCGTCAACGTTCCGTTGCTTAAACAACGAACATAGAACGGACTCATGTGCGCAAGAGATAAACAGTACGATGTTACAATAAAATGCCGCCAATGGCGCCTTGGATCCATATATGCGTAATTATCTCGCAAACGGCTCGTTTGCAGACCCATGATTACTGGGTTATTTTAGCTTTTATTATCGTGTTTCAACAGTATAAGTTTGCGCCATCCTTTTTGATACACAGTGTGATTGTACATATACAGGGTGTTACAAAAAGGACGGCGAAACTTCCCGGGAAACCATCCCCACACACAAAGAAATAAAATATGTTATGTGGACTTGTGTCCGGAAACGCTTAATTTCCATGTTACAGCTAAGTTTAGTATTTATCTTTAAATGTAAATTGAAATAATTCGTGCAGACAATTGTCAAAATACCCAATTGTTTCGTTATTATGTACTGTACTTCCTCGATTCACCGCCAGTTGGCCCAATTGAAGGAAGGTAATGTTGACTTCCGTGCTTGTGTTGACAGGTAGGTGTTCTTCTACCTACACCCTGTATATGATCGTGGGCCCACTTCTTTCCTATATCTTTGCGTTGGCTCCAGTTAGACCAGACACCATTTCCTATCCTGCAGCTTCAGTGAACACAGGGAGAAATTTGCGATCTCAGCTGAGGTTTGTTAGTATGAAGTAGGTACATCATTGACTCTGATAACAGCTGCCACTGTTCGAAGAACAGATTAGTGAAGTTTTTTTTATAGCTTCCAACTAAAACATCCGACAGTTACTTCAACAATGATGGAACTGTAAATTTGGCCTTTTCTCTGCTTTAAAACTCACCAAAACGAAAATATGTTGAAATATTTGTAAACCTAAGGGACCAACTCGCTTAGGTCATTTGTCCATAGACAGAGTGTCGTGTGTAGACACCATTTATTAAACTGACACGTTTCCACATCGATGCGAAATGTCTTATTTGTGTGTGTGTGTGTGTGTGTGTGTGAGAGAGAGAGAGAGAGAGAGAGAGAGAGAGAGAGAGAGAGAGAGAGAGAGAGAGAGAGAGAGAGAGGTCTTATGCGACCGAACATCAGTCGATAGACTTACACACTAATTACTTAATTAACTTAAACTAACCTACGCTAAGGACAACACAAACACCCATGCCCGAGGGAGGATTCGAACCCCCGACCGCAGCGGCCGTGCAGACCATAACTGGAGCGCCATAGACCGCTGGGACACTGCGGCCGAATCTTGTGATTTATGGAACAAGTATTAATATAATCTAACTTACAAATTACTTCAACAAACTACGCTAAGGACACACAGTTTCTCTCTCTCTCTCTCTCTCTCTCTCTCTCTCTCTCTCTCTCTCTCTCTCTCTCTCTCTCACACACACACACAGACAGACATACACACACACACAGAGGACTGTAACCTCTGAAGGGAGCGGCCATGAAAACCGTGGCTGGGCGCCATAGACTGCCTGGCTATTCCCGCGTGGCTCTTCAAAACGCATCCATTACGTTGAGACTTGGCGATTTTGCTCTCTAGAAGAGATGTTCGATTGTTTTGTGACGATGTACAAAGCGCGCCGATCCTTTTTGGCTGTGTTTGTGCGGGTGAATTATCAATCTAAAGTTATGCACAGTTGTCAGCAACAACATTGCAGTCACTCTAAGCAGTTTACTGTAGAGAAGTCCGCCTCCGTAGTCAAGTGCCAGCGTCGCTGATTACTACGCAGGGGGCCCGGGCTCGATTCCCGGCAGGGGACTGGGGGTGTTGTGTGTTGTACTAATCATCATCATCTCATCATCATTAGCACGTAAGTCGCCCACGCGGCGTTAACTAAAAAGACTTACACTAAGGCGGCCGAACAATCCCGCAAAGGATCTCCCGGCCAAGAAAGCCACACGCTCATTTCCACTGTGGAGAATGTTCCACAGTTATCCAAGCAGAGACGGTAATGATGGAAACAGTTGAATATCACGATATTCGAGGTCTAGAACTTAAATAGTGAGATCTATTTATTTACAGTCAATACAAAAACATTACATGTTTACACCTGATACTGTCCTACAAAGCAGTAACCAGCATTGTGCAGACCCCGTTGCCAGCGACGTGGAAGGGTTAGTACACCGTTGTCAGGCCCGGTGGTCTTGGGGTGAAGCGCTCTACTGGAAACCGAATGGTTGCGGACTCAAAACTCGGCTGGACCTCAGATTTTTTCCGTCTGCACTTTAACCCATCATTCACCTCCAAACGATAAGAAGAGTCTCCAGTGACGATACATGGTTCGGATTTCACGTTAAACTGTAGGTCCCCTTTCCCCGGTTGGGTAACTGGGATAGGCTAGGGAGACGCAAGTCTCCGAAGTGGCATCCAATTGAAAGACTTGCACCAACCAGGCCAATGAGCCACAAAGAAAGTACTCCGTTATCAGAGCGTGTTCTGTTGATGGTGGGAATGGAGCGGTCTACTGCTGTCGAATTCTGAAGCGCATGCACCGAAGTGGATCCTTCGGAATCAAATCAAAGACACAAGAACTTAAATGCGGGGAGTTTAATGGATGGTACACTACTTCCCAATCCCATCGACCGAACAGAGCAGGCACAACTTACGTTGTATGCGCCCTCGTATTGTCGTGCAGATTGATGGGTGGGCTGCCCAGAAAGTGTTGCCACTTCTTTCGCAAATCTGATCGCACGTGATGCTCCTAAAACGAAGAGTAATACTGTGCATTGACGGTCTGCCGTGGAGGAACGCAATACGTTAAAATAATACCATCACAGTCGTACACGAGAACCACCAAATGTGTCTGAGCGACGTCGTAACGCATCCATTTCTGCATTTCCGTCATTTGATGCTGAACCCATCGTGATGCCCAGGCGTTCCTTCAGGATGTCCTACACTGGTTTCGTGGGCGATCTCACGAGTCGTCTGGCATTGATCACTGTCCACTAATGTAGCAACGAATGCACTTCTTCTTCAGAGACGATAGGACGACCTGCGCGACCTTCGTTAAAGCTTTTACCCAGTTTGCCACTGTTTTGACGGTATTACCGATTCCCCGCACACCTCTTCAAGACCTTGATAACACTGTCGTGCTGTATGACCTTTGGCACCTTCAATCTTGAGCCAAACCCGTTGTTCCTGTTTGGAAAATATAGTAACACCATTACGTTATACCGCTCGCTCGTAAGTGACTGCGTTTCCTTCGATTGTGCGCACGCCAGTGACGTGGTTCATTTGCTCGAAGGTCGTAAGTCAACAAAGTGTACTATTAGAGACAATAGTGGATTCCATTGCATAGTGTTGCCACTATTTAAGTTCCAATACTCAAATCGTTTTAGAATATCATCCATGCTTGCCGTTTCGCAATCTTCTGGTTTTACGAAGATAATAATGGCAATTCGTTATACCGTGTCACATACTTCCAGTCAAGAGATGTCTAGGGTATATGAACGAGGCACAGTTACTTTCAGAGATTTCTTTATTAGCAACTGCAGCTCATCCATGTTCAAAAAGTCCAAATGTTTGTTAAGCTTATGGAACTTAACTGCGGGATCATCAGTCGCTAAACCTGCGAACTACTTATAAACTTACTTATACTAAAGACAGCGCAAACATCCATGCCCGAGGGAGGATTCGAACCCGCGACGGAGCATAGCGCCTCAATGCGTTCGGCTACTCCGCCGAGGTTATTCATAATAGTGCTGACTTTTTATCTGCTTATGATTCTTCTGTTGGATAAGAGTCGGCTTTTGTCGTTAATAACCTGTAATTGTCAATCAGGAATGCTGATTGTTTCGTAACATGGTAGTTTGTGTAACCATCAGCCAGTGTGAGGATATTTCAGGTGAGCAATTGAGCAATGATTGCAAGAAAACAGTTGGTATTTATCACTTTATCTAAAAATTTTCTGTCAAAGTTTGCTGTTAGAAGTAACCTTTAATTCGCGTGATCGAAGCGATTATGCTTTTTCTTTTGATGGAGCTGGCTGATCGGAAGAGCGCTCCCAGGCGAACTACGCGAACTAGTTCGCAGATCACAAGCCTCTTAGTTCGTCCGCTCCTTTTCCGAAGACTGCCGGGGAACAGCAAGAGGACGCGAGAGCGCGCAGCATCACGTGATTTGTAGGTAATGTTCCTTCAGTCACCTATTAAATAAATAAATAAATAAATTCATTTTAAAAATAAAATACAACGAGTACTCAGTATGCACAGTACTCGAATATCATTGTACCACCCATTCGTGTAAATAACTGGTTTATTTGCTTAAGTATTTGATATCTAATTGCCCAAAAATACGGGTAATAGCACACGCTTGGGAAGCACTGATCATTATATAAAAAGCTGTCATAACAAAAACCGCGGTAGCAAAAGCTAAAAAGAGCAGACGAACTAAAAAGAGCGACCTACTTCGCGGCCGAGCTGCGAACTAAAAGGAGAACTAGCGGTCGCGAACTAAAATATGCGCGTTCGGTCGCGAACTAAAATATGCGCGATAGGTCGCAAACTAAAATATGCAGGATCGGTCGCGAACTAAAACATGTGTTACCCGTCGCGAACTATTATGTCAAACGTATCTCGCTTCTTATTTCGTTGAATTCTTTTACGAAGACCGACGGGCAATAGCGAGAGGGCGCGCAGCAGAATTAAAAATCACGTCTTTACCTTCTGTTGAAGAGGGTCATTTCGAGGTGAGCGTCTGCCTGCTAGATTACGTAGTTCAGTTCTGTTTTGAAGTATTATGCACTCTACAATATCTGATTAATAAATTCCATAATTCCAAGATATAGAGATAACTCTAAACTTAAACGCGAGAAATTATCCACAAACTGTTTCTTTTAGTTTGCGTGATATCATTAGCGGCTCAAACAGCAAGCGCATGAAGCAGCTAGGTGGGGGAACTTCTCCCTCGACCTGCATGCGCAGACCACGCCGTTCAACCGTCACTGGGAGCGGACAAACTAGAAGAACTAAAGTGAGCGTTCCCGATCGCAATTCTAGTATACACGGCACGTGTGCTTAGCTTACTACATGGGACAAACTGAGGACTACAAAACACGTCTACTGCTGCAGTTCGGTCACTGGTCACTTAAAATTAACTTTCGATATGGATTTTCGCATTGGCAACATTAACTCCTGGTGGCCTCTTCGATTACTGCTCCGTTTTACAAAGTATATTAAAAACATTTTTTAGTGATCTGCCGTGTTTGTGCGTCGCCTAATGCCGACAGTTACCCGACTGGCTATGTGGCAACACAAGAGACACGTGACAAATGTCAACTAGCATTTAATTTTAATCTAACTATAATCATCATTCCTCTACACCAGTGATGTATCGCCTTGTTTTGAGTAAACTGTTACTACCGTCGATATTGTCGTCAGTGAAACGTTAAACAGCCGTCTCCGTATCAGCTGCTCCCACTATAACTTATAACAAGATGTAGTATACAGCATGCTGTTCGTAATATTTTTTCCACCCCTTGCAACGTTCCTTACTTTCATTTGAAAAAGAAAATAATTACGTTAACCAAATGATAAATAATTAGGTGATAGTCGTTGCTCAACAAGCACCCGCTGTGTCTTGCCTTTCGTACGTTAGAACTGCATACGATTGTTCACCCACCGGTAAACACTGAATCTTAACGTCTGAAAGAGTAAGCAGCATTTTTTTCAGTAGCTTTGAGTTTGTTCATCGTCAGCTATCAAGAAGGCAGCACCGACAGCGCTCTAGTAAAGTACCAGCAAACTATTTTCACTTACATGTCTGTCAGAAGTGTAAATTTTTTTTTTTTTTGTTTTTTTTTTTTTTTTTTTTTTTTTTTTTTTTGTTTAGTAGGCCCATTCTTCCGTATTTTTCAAAATAGTGTGATTTGATAGCAGTGTTTTGCGCATTCCTTACCGCGTCAGTCGTTTGTTTTGTTTACGAGTGTTATTAACACCAGTTTACCTTAGTTTGTCCAATCTACATCGCGTGTTTCTATTTGTTAGTTTTTCTGGGTATTGAATCATGAAAAGGGACTGTGACTGCTGTGTGCGGATGCAGTCTGAACTGGTGACACTTCACTCCCAGCTTCAGGCTGTGTTAACCGTGGTTGCACAGCTTGAGGCTGCGGTTGTGTGGCGCCGTTGTTGTTGGACGGTCGTGGAAACAGAACGGATGCCAGGCGTGTCCACCGATCGGCCTGCGGCAGCGACAAGCCCTGATACAGCTGTGATTGCGTGGGAGGTCGCACCAGTGCATGACAGGATGCGTAAGACATTCCGGGGGACCGATCATGAGGCCTCTAGACGCTATCTGTTCAAGACAACGCTCCTTAGCCGGATGGGGTTGCTCATCGAGAAATCCTGACGCAGCCTCCAAGATCCAGGATTTCACAGAGGGTCGGTTTGATAGTAGTTGGGAGTTCAAACATTAGGCGGGAAATGGAGCCCCTTAGGGAGATGGCTGCCAAAAGGGAAAGAAAGCCAACTTGCACTCCGTGTGCATACCGGGTGGGGTCATTCCAGATGTGAAACGAGTCTTTCCTGATCCTATGAAGAGACCTGGGTGTAGCCAACTGCAGGTGGTGGCTCACGTCGGTACTAATGATGTGTGTCGCTTTGGATCTGAAGAGATCCTATCAGGTTTTGAGCGGCTATCTGAAGTGGTTTGAAGAGACCTGGGTGTAGCCAACTACAAGTGATAGCTCGCGTCGGTACTAATTATGTGTGTCGCTTTGGGTCTGAAGATATCCTATCAGCTTTTGAGCGGCTATCTGAAGTGGTTTTGACTGCCAGGCTTGCAAGATGAAAGCAGAGCTCACCATCTGCAACATAGTTGACAGGACCGAACGTAGACCTCTGGTACAGAGTCGAGTAGAGGGTCTGAATCTGAGGCTCAGGCGGTTCTGCGACGGGGTAGGCTGCAGATTCTTTGACTTTCGCCATCGATTGGTTGGGTTCCGGGCTCCTCTGAATAGGAGTCCACTATACGCAGGAATCGGCTACACGGGCAGCGGGAGCAGTGTGATTTCGACTGGGCGATTTTTTAGGATAGAGGGCTGTCTCAAAGGGTGCAGGTCGATCACAGGAGATATATATATATCTAGGAACTATCGGTTTAAAAGTTGTAAATTGACGTAGCTGTGTCGGGGAATGTACCAGAATTCCAAGCGTCAATAGAAAGCACCGAAACACATATCATTAAAGGTAGCGAATGTTGGCTCAACTCCGAAATATGTTCAGCAGAAGTTTTTGCAGAAGATCTGCAGAAAGGATAAATTAAACAAAATAGGTGGAGGCGTCTTTCTCGCCGTCAAATATAGTCTACTGTGATATTAAAGTTGATAGATCCCGTGAGTTATTGTGGGTAGAGGTTGTACTCGAGAATCGTAAGAAGTTAGTAATTGGTTCCATTTACCGGCCTCCCGACTCTGACGATAAAATAACAGAAAGTTTCAAAGAAAACCTGAGTCTAATTACAAACACGTACCCGACTCACGCAATAATAGTAAGTGGTGATTTTAATTTACCCGCAATCTGTTAGTGAAATTATATTTTCAAATCAGGAAGTACGTGTGAAACATTGTGCGAAATTGTACTCGAGGCATTCTCTGTGAATTATTTCGACGAATTAGTTCATGAGCCAACTGGAATTGTAAATGGATGTCAAAACACACGTGATCTCTTAGCAACAAATAATCCTGGCCTTATAACGAGCATCAAAACGGATATAGGTATTAGTGAACACAGAGCTATCGTAGCGAGATTGCATATCGAAAGTCCCAAAGTTACCAAAAATAGACGAAAAGTATTGGTTCAGGAAAGCAGATAGAAATAAAATACATTAATACATTACTTCTTGAAAGACAGTTTCCACTCATTCCAAACAGGAAACCTAAGTGGCTCAAATTCAAAGAACTGTTATCCACAGCAATTGACAGTTTTATACCAAATAAATTAATAAAAGAAGAAGGTGATCCCCCTTGGTATATAAAACAGGTCAGGACACTGATGCAAAAGCAAAGGAAAAGGCATGCTAAATTAAAACGAACACAAAATCCCCAGCATTGGCGAACCTACACAAAACCTCGAAATTTAGCGAGGACTTCAATGCGAGAAGCCTACAATACTTTTCACAACAATATTTGACTGAAAACCCAAAGAGATTCTTGTCATATGTTAAATACACTAGGGGCAAAACACAAAAAATACACTCACTACGTGAAAGTAAGGGCGATCCTGCCGATGATAGCGCTACTAAAGCAGAGTTACTAAACACAGCTTTTCGAAGCTCATTCGCCAAAGAAGAAGAAACCAATACTCCAGATTTGGAATTAATCGAGTGTTCAAAGGTTTGTAGAGCTTATGGGACTTAACTATGGGGTCATCAGTCCCTAAACTTACGAACTACTTATGAACTATCTTATACTAAAGACGGCGCAAACATCCATGTCCGAGGAGGGAATCGAATCTCCGACCGCAGCGGCCATGAAGACCGTGACTAGCACGCCGCAGACCTCTCGGCCACTGCGGCCGGCGATTTCTAATTACAAACTGAACCGAGAATGAGTACCGTTCAAATGTTCAAATGTTTGTTAAGCTTATGGGACTTAACTACGGGGTCATCAGTCCCTAAACTTACAAACTACTTATGAACTACTTACGAACTAGGACGGCACAAATATCCATGCCCGAGGGGGGATTCGAACTCCCGACCGTAGTGGCCGTGCTGACCGTGACTGGAGCGCCTCAGTCACTTCGGCCACCGCGGCCGGCTGAGTACAGTTGAGTAGATATCCTCGGAGTAGTGAAGCAACTTAAATCACTTAACAGGAGCAAGTCTTCTGCTTTGGAATGTATACCCATTAGATTTCTGTTTGATTGTCCCGAAGAGATAGCTCCTTATTTAACAGCACAACCGCTCTCTCAAAGAAGGATCTGTACCAAAAGATTGGAAAGCTGCACAGTTCACACCTATATTCAAGAAAGGCCGTAGGAGTAACCCACTAAACCACAGGCTTATTTCATTGAGTAAATTTGCAGCAGGGTTTTGGAACATATACTGTATTTAAATATTATGATTTATTTCGAACAGAATGATCTATTAACCCAGGGTCAACATGGATTTCGAAAATATCATGCGAAACACCAATAGCTCTTTACTCACACGAAGCGATGAATGCTATCGACAAGGGTTCTGAAATTGATTCCGTATTTCTTGATTTCCAGACGGCTTTTGACACCGTACCTCATAAACGACTTTTAATCAAATTGCGTAGTTATGGTATATCGCCCCAAATTTGCGATTGGATAGCGGATTTCCTGTCAGGGAGGACACAGTTTGTAGTAATCGATGGTAAGGCACCGAATAAAACAGAGGTGATTTCGGGCGTTCCACAGAGTAGTGTTATTGATCCTCTGCTGTACCTAATTTACATAAACGATTTGGGAGAAAATCTAAGCATCTCTCTTAGGTTGTTTGCAGATGACGCCGTCATTTACCGTCTAGTAAAATCATCTGAAGATCAAAACCAACTGCAGAGCGATCTGGATAAGATATCACTATGGTGTAAAAATTGGCAATTGAGTCTAAATGATGAGATGTGTGCAGTTGTCCAAATGAGTACGTAAAGAAATCCGTTAACCTTTGTTTACAGGGTAAATCAATCAAAAGTGAAGGCCATAAACTCCGCAAAAACCTAAGAATTACTATTACTTCAGACTTAAACTGGAAAGAACACGTAGATAATGTCGTGGGAAAGGCGAACCAAAGACTGCGTTTTATTGGCAGAACCCTTAAAAGATGCAACAGAACTACTAAAGAGGCTGCATACACTACGCTTGTCGGTCCTTTTTTGTAGTATTTCTGCCCAGTGTGCGATCCTTATCAAGTGGGCTTGACGGAGGACATCGAAAGAGTTCAATGAAGGGCAGCTCGTTTTGTATTGTCACGGTACAGGGGAGACATCGTTACGGAGATGATGCAGGATCTGGGATGGGAATCATTACAATAACGGTGTTTATCGCTACGACGTGGGCTACTTACGAATCTCCAATCGCCAACATTCTCCTCCGAATGCGAAAATATATTGTTGACTCTCACTTACATAGGTAGAAATGACCATCAGAATAAAATAAGAGATATCAGAGCTGGAACGGAGAGATTCAGGTGTTCTTTCTTCCCGCGCGCTATTCGGGAATGGAATAGGAGATAAATAGTATAAATGTTGTTCGATGAACCCTCTGCCACGCACTTGAATGTTATTTGCAGAGTATCCCATGTTTCCAACGGAGGCGCGGAAGGATCACTCTCCGAATTTTCTGAAATTTGAGTACGTTATAATACAAAAAAATCTAAATGACCCGTATTTCATTTTCGCAGCGGTGAAATGTATTCAAATACGTTTTACCGCTGCGAAAATGAAATACGGGTCATTTGGGGTGAGATGGTTCCTCCAAAATAGAGGCTAAATTGCAAAAAAAAAAAAAAAAAAAAAAAAAAAAAAAAAAAAAAAAAAATAAATAAATAAATAAATAAATAAATAAAAAATAAAATAAAATAAAAATAATTTAAAAAATTCGATAACTTAGAAATTAGTGATGCGATTTTAATGATTTTTTAGTGAAAATATCTGTTGATAAAACACAAAAAACGACCTGAGCAGATTGGAGGAGGAGTGAAAATTGATGCATTGGATTGGTCGAACGTTCGATGTCACACAGCTTTCCTCGGGCAGGGGTGTATTAGTTGTCCCTAGTGTATGTTAAAGTAGTTTGTAAGCCTAGGGACTGATGACCAGAGTAGGTGTCCCATAGATTTACAAACATTTGAAAATTTTAAGTGAAATTTAGGAGGACAACTACTGCTATAAAAATTAGTTTTAATTTCATAGAATTGAATCCATTAAAACTTTAAAAGGAAGTCTAATTAAGAAACATTTATTTTCTATTGTTTTTCATAAATATTTGAGGATTTACCAACCGTTATACATATACATTATACATCAATAATCAAATAGACTCACCACAAAAAAATCTTTCATCACCTCTACGTACTCGTTCAAACAATAAATCTATAATGACACATTTTCCTTTCCCCGCTATTATGAAAAGAAAATTTTGTATTTTTATATTATTTCGGCACGTAAAAATAATTATCTATGAATGTCAGAGAAAAATTTTAAGAACATCACTTTCAATTTTTTTTTTTTTTTTTAAAGACAGAGGATAGTAAGTACTCTTGCCTTGTACTTCGTAGCGATAGCATTTTGCAGACCGCATCTTTTATGTGACCGCTGTTATGTGTATGTTGTACAGTCAGGTACCGTATTTTTGTGCGTACCGTATTTTTGTCAATAAACCCCACCTATCACTTAAATTCGCACTTACGAATTTTTATTAATAATTTTGCCTTACCCTCCCTCTGCCCATAATGTCTTTTTCGGCATTTTTGAATCACCGCAACAATGGATGGCACTGTTTTTAGTTAATATTGAATGGTGATATTTCGTGTAACCTGCCACTCTTTCTTCAAAATTTATTACATAATATTATTATCATTTACCGGCAATAGAATCTGCAGTCAATTGTCTTGTAAATTTTTAGAAGTCCGATGTGTTTAACTTACATGATGTTCCTATCCGAATTTTACCATGTCACTTATCTTACTTTACGATCTGCTACACGAGTCGTAGTTTGATATTGACGAAGTGCCATCCCTGTTCGGCGAGTGGTTATCATATTATGACAATTTCATTTACAGCCAAATTTCAGCCACCGATGGATCTCTTGTTAAAGGTAACCACTCGTCGATTCTTTTTGTAATGTTCTGCCTGCACAACACTCCACCGTTAATTATCTTACCTTTTCATTTGCAGGTATGTAATAATTTTCCTATTTTTTCCTGTAATTTTCTGATTGGGATCTTTCATAGCTTCTAACTTCAAACCTCTGCCTTCTGTAAATTTGTTAATCTAAAACATTAATAGCCAGACTGGAACATTATAAATCGTGTTATGACACACGTATAGAAAATTGTGAGAGGCAAATGGACTCACCCTAATCAAGCAGCGGGAAGAGGTGTTAATCTGGCCGTGCAATCTTCATGCGCTACAACGTCGGCGTAAAATTGAGAAACATGTTTAACATGTTATATTCACTTTTATTCGCCATTATCTCAAAAGCAGTTAATACAGTATTTTGAAAATCGCAAGTCGAGTTACTGTCTACTGAAGATTTTTCTTACTTTTATTATTATTATTACTTTAATTTTTTTTGTTTTAAGAGATTTCGTCAGGTATGTTGGATCACCCATATTGAATTTTTAGAAACTGATTTCCGATTTCTATTCAGTGACTTTAAATAGTGGTTTATTACAGAAATGAAACACTTCAAAAATATAGAATCACAAGGTGTTTCATGGGCAGTATCAACGAGCGCGCAATATAAGGTTTGTTTATCCCTCAAATATTTATACTTCCTTTTCAAGTTTCAATTGATTTTACTTCAATTAAATCAAAAGCAGTTTTTCTAGCAAGAAATTGGTATTTTTCGGGGTAGTTGGCGTCCTAAGTTTCAATCCTCCATCCAATATACCAAGGCCGAATTTCGTCTTTTATCGAAAGATACTTTCATAAGAAAAATCATTAAAATCGCTTCAGTAATTACATTTTTTCATTTTATCCCCATTTTGAAGGGACCGTTTCACCCCTTAAGTTTGTTTTAATTGCACTAAAAATGTACGTGCCACATGATTTTTCATGTATTTTGGAAAAATCGTAAAGTGAAAGTTCCGAAGGTTTGCTTGTGAGTACCTTTTCAACGTAGTTAACATATATTTCCAGTCCATGGTGTACAGCAATCAGTGAGAACAAATATTCCTTCAGTAAAAAACCGTTTTGCTTGCAAATTGTTTTATTAATGTCCAGAATGTCCAGCTGAATATATACGACAGATAGGCCGGACCTTTAAAGTACGTATTACTGAGCACCTTCTTACAAAAAAAGACCAACTCAATAAAACATTCCCCTTTTGCGGAACACACTAAAGCGTCCGATCATCAACAGCCTACCACTGACAACTTGCAAATTTTACATATTGCGCAGAAGGGGCGGAAGTTAAATTTACTGGAAGAGTTTGAGATAGCGAAGCGCTCTTACTTTGGACACCCACACCTCCTAAACGATCAGTTGGCATGCAAGGATGAAACATTCCTAGATATTGTGATGGCTCTGTTCAAATAAAATTCCTTTCATTTATAAGTACCAACATAAACTATTTACTTCAGTCCTGCTTAATAACCTTCCTTGCGTCAAATTTGTACTCAGATAGATAGATTTCACCCGTCCCGTCTTATACATCGGCTTCCTATGTCACTCCCTACCCACATTCCCTTAGTCTGTACAAGTCGGCGGAGCAGCACACCACGCCCGCCCACCGCCCGTGAGCGCAATTGTAAACATGGGCTTATCTTGTATCACCAGAGACCACCGCTTCTGTTAAGCGATTTTATGTTTCTCACATCTTTACCGAATATGTTCCAACTGCAATTCGATGTTACCCGATCATTTGTAGGGCTACAAGGAAATCAAAAAATTGTAGAAAAATAGAAACACCACGAAACACCCTACGGTGTCACACCACGGAGAGAGCATTGTAAGCTTTGTTTACCATTTATATTATCTTCTTAACACAAAATAAGTCCATCTACCATTACACCCGTTTTGTAATTCCGCCTTGTTATTTTTGTGTCAATTCTACCACGCAGATAATCTAAAGATGCCCTGCTAAAGGACGAAACGCGTCATTAATTAATAAAACAATTTACAATCAAGACGGTTTTTTACTGAAGGATTATATGATATATTTTGTACACGTTTAGCGTCACCCGTTTGTATGTTACCTATTTCACTTTAAAAATAGCGATTCGGAAACCATCTGTACGCCTTTACTGTCCCGGTAAAGCGAAACGTTTGTTTAGTTGGTGCATGTCCATAGTATCAGGCTTTACACTCACTCTGTGCTAACCACAATTACGTGAGTTATATTCGTTTCACAAACACAGTAATTTCTACTTGCGTTTATTTCACATCAGTGGTTTTCGTATTTACGTTTTTGTTACCTAGCGCTTTATTTACGCCGTGCTATCACACTTTAAAAATGCACCTGCTCTCTCCGCAGCAAAAAACTCTTTTACACTGGGCATGGGAAGAGTTGTTTACAATTATTTATATTTTATTCGGAATTTATTTGACGTAGGAAACATATTTGGTGTAGTAAAACACAGCGTCTTTGTGTTCGCAAACTTCAGGATTTGCTAATGCTGCTGAGTTTTACATACTTTTCCTTAGGTACGAAATCGGAATTTAAAATGCATGTATATTACTGTAACTACGTATATTTATGAAATAATCTTTTAATTTAGTTTCGGTTCATGCCAGCTTTTCTACGGCAATTTCGTTCAGCTAAATGGCTTACGCTGATTCATGGCAACACAAAATCATCTTTTAGTTCTCTTAGAACATGTGATGTCTTTGGTGTCTGTTTACGCTTATTACCTTACTCATACGTTTCATATTTAAGATGTTTAAACGTTCGTGGCCTGCCATCACTCTTTCATGTCCAGTGATATTACTCAATTTAACGAAAATATTTTCTCAAAGATGATTCAAGTAATTAGTTCTATCAATCGGTTCCTTCTTTTACTCAAGGTATGCCAGAAATTTCTTTTCTCCCCTATTCTGTTCAGTACCTCCTCATTTGTTACATGATCTACTCAACCAATCTTCAGCAATCGTCTGTAGTACCACAGTAAAAAAAAAAAAAATAATAATAAAAAATAAAAGAAAATAAAAATAAAAGAAAAAATATTCGATCATCTTCTTGTCTGAATTATTTACGTCCACTTTTCTCTCCCGCACAAGGCTACGCACCAGGCAAATTACTTTAGAAACGACTGTCTATAACTTAAATTACAATTGGATGTCAACTATTTTCTGTTCTTCAGAAAAGATTTCTCCCTATTGACATTGTGCATTTTATATCTTTCTGTACTTCGACTATCGACTGTCTATAACTTAAATTACAATTGGATGTCAACTATTTTCTGTTCTTCAGAAAAGATTTCTCCCTATTGACATTGTGCATTTTATATCTTTCTGTACTTCGACTATCGTAGTATCACAACTCAACTGAAACCTTTATTACCTCGTTCCCTGATATAATTCCCTCTGCATCGCCTGATTTATTGAATTACACTTGCTTTGCTATTATTAATGTTTACCTTATACGATGCTTTCAAGACAATGCCTATTCCGATCAACGAGGTTTTTCCAGGCCTGTGATCATCCCGACAGAATGGGAATGCAATCGGAAAGCTGCGAGTTTTTTCTCTTCTTCCTGCTTCCCAGTACAAATTTCACGTTACGTTCCTTCAGAGCTTGTTCAATGTACAGATTAAATAACGTTGGGGAACAGCTCAACTCTGTCTTACTCTCTTCTCCACCAACGCATTCCATACTCTTGTTTTTAAGTTTCCGTTCCCTATGTTTTTCGTCTGTTGAGTTCAGAAATTGAAAAATTCAGAGTTCTGGCAAATTTTTCTCGCAGCATCGTAGCTCGTACTTCATAGTCATCTACTTCCTTCTTTCCCTTCTGACAACATCAACTGAAAGTAATTCCCTTGTAGAGCCCAACTGTATACTCTTTCCTTCAGCTTTCTTTTCTTTGATCAGTACTATTTTCTCTATATGTGTTGTTCATATCCATACAGCTGCATATTCTCCAAATCTCTCTTTTATTTTCTTGTAGGCGGTATCTATCTTTTCCGTCTTCTATAGACTGCAGATTTGTAACCACTACTACTTAGCCATTTTGAAATTCTAGCCAGTTTCACTTTTTGTCGTAAGTACTCTATTTTACACTCCTGGCCATTAAAATTGCTACACCACAAAGATGACGTCCTACACACGCGAAATTTACCCCACAGGAAGAAGATGCTGTGATATGCAAATGATTGGCTTTTCAGAGCGACACCTACAATGTGCGCACACGAGGAAAGTTACCAACCGATTTCTCATACACAAACAGCAGTTAACCGGCGTTGACTGATGAAACGTTGGCATGATGCCTCGTATAAGGAGGAACAATGCGTGCCATCACGTTTCCGACTTTGATAAAGGTCGGATTGTAGCCTATCGCAATTGCGGTTTATCATATCGCGACATTGCTGCTCGCGTTGGTCACGATCCAATGACTGTTAGCAGAATATGAGATTGGTGGATTGAGGAGGGCAATACCGAACGCCGTGCTGCATCCAAATGGCCCCGTATCACTAGCAGTCGAGATGACAGGCATCTTAACCGCATGGCTGCAACCGATCGTGCAGCCACGTCTCGATCTATGAGTCAAGGGATGGGGACGTTTGCAAGACAACGAACAGTTCGACGTTTGCAGCAGCATGGACTATCAGCTCGGAGACCATGGCTGCGGCTACCCTTGACGCTGCATCAAAGACAGGAGCGCCTGCAATGGTGTACGCAACGACGATCCTGGGCGCAGGAATGGCAAAAGTCATTTTTTTTCGGATGAATGCAGGTTCTGTTTACAGCATCACGATGGTCGCATCCGTGTTTCGCGACATCGCGGTAACGCACATTGACAGCGTTTATTTGACACCCGGCGTGTTGGTATGGGGTGCCATTGGTTACACGACTCGGTCACCTCTTGTTCGCATCGACGGCACTTTGAACAGTTGCATTTACATTTCAGATGTGTTACGACCGTGGCTCTACACTTCATTCGATCCCTGCCAAACTCGACATTTCAGCAGGATAATGCACGACCGCATGTTGCAGGTCCTCTACGGGCCATTCTGGCTACGGAAAATGTTCAACTGTTGCCCTGACCAGCACATTCTCCAGATCTCTCACCAATTGAAAACGTCTGGTCAATGGTGGCCGAGCAACTGGCTCATAACAATACGCCAGTCACTACTCTTGATGAACTGTGGTATCGTGTTGAATGTGCATGGGCATCTGTACCTTTACATTCCATCCAAGCTCTGTTTGACTCAATGCCCGGGTGTATCAAGGCCGTCATTACGGCCGAGGTGGTTGTTCTGGGTACTGTTTTCTCAGGATGTCTTTACCCAAATTACACGGAAATGTAATCACATGTCAGTTCTAGTGTAATATATTTGTCCAATGAATACCCGTTTATCGTCTGTATTTCTTTTTGGTGTAGCAATTTTAATAGCCAGTAGTGTATTTGTTTCATCTATTGTATATCTTATTAAACCTTTTCTTCAGTCGAATTCAGGATCTCCTGTGGTATCCATGAATGATTTTAGGGTTTGTCCGTCACGGCCTTTATTATTTCATCTCTTAGATATAAGCAATCGTCTTTTACTCAGTTACTTTCCTCATCTTTGCCTAAAGCTACCTTAGAAACTGTCAAGAATTCTCAGATCTTCGCAATTTTTCTAAGTCCGGTTAAAGTTTTTCTTGTTTTGTGTTTTTTGTTTTTGTTTTTTGTTCTTGAGGTTTCTTAAATCTACAGTTTATATCCTGTCAGATATATGAATCTGTATCTGCCCCTGGATACGTCTTACAGTTTAAAACCTGGTTCAGAAATTTATATCTTACCATGATACAATCAATCTGGAAATTTTCGTTGTCTTCTGGTCTCATGTATATATATACAATCTTATTTCATGATGCATAAATCGTGTGTATGTGATGATTAAGTTAAACTCTGTGAAAAGATTTGTACGTTTCTCCAATCTACTCATCATCGGCAGAGCTAGTGTGAATATGAACGTGTTTTAGTGTGGTCGGTCTTATGTTCGTGTCTGTTTCGGTTACAATTACTGGAACACTATACTGTTCATAGTAGCTTCGTTGCACTCCTATATTATTAATAATTTTAATCCTATTCCTTCATTCCCCCAATTTATTTTGTATTAATAACCCCGTACCCAACTGACAAAATGCTCTTTTGATATTTCCACCGAACTTTACTAATCCGCTCCCGTCTGTATCTACCTTCCACCCATCCATTTCCAATTTTAAATTTTTTTAACCTCCCTACCTGATTAACGGATCTAACATTCTTTCCTCCGGTCTTTTGTTGCCGATGATGAAAGGAGAGAGAAATATCAGATTTCGATTCTGTTTTACCACAGACACCATAATACACTACTGACCATTAAAATTGCTGCACCAAGAAGAAAAGCAGATGATAAACGGGTATTCATTGAACAAATATATTTTACTAGAACTGACATGTGATTACATTTTCACGGAATTTGGATGCATAGATCCTGAGAAATCAGTTCCCAGAACAACCACCTCTGGTCGTATTGAAGGCCTTGATACGCCTGGGCATTGAGTCAGAGCTTGGATGGCGTGTACAGGTGCTGATGCCCATGCAGCTTCAAGACGATACCACAGTTCATCAAGAGTAGTGACTGGCGTATTGTGACGAGCCAGTTGATCGGCCACCATTGACCAGATGTTTTCAATCGGTGAGAGATCTGGAGAATGTGCTGGCCAGGACAGCAGTCGAACATTTTCCGTAGCCAGAAAGGCCCAAAGAGGACCTGTAACATGCGGTTGTGCATTATCCTGCTGAAATGTAGGGTTTGGCAGGGATCGAATGAAGTGTAGAGCCACGGTCGTAGCACATCTGAAATGTAACGGCCACTGTTCAAAGTGCCGTCGATGCGATCAAGAGGTGACCGAGTCGTGTAACCAATGGCACCCCATATCAGCACGCTGGGTGTCGAATACACGCTTCCAATGTGCGTTACCGCGATGTCGCGAAACACGGATGCGACCATCGTGATGCTGTAAACAGAACGTAGATTCATCCGAAAAAATGACGTTTTGCCTTTCGTGCACTCAGGGTCGTCTTTGCGTACACCATTGCAGGCGCTCCTGTCTTTGATGCAGCGTCAAGTGTAGCCGCAGCCAAGGTCTCAGAGCTGATAGTCCATGCAGCTGCAAACGTCGAATTTTTCGGGCATATAGTCGTTGTCTTGCAAACGTCCCCAGGGATGGAGTCTTGGCTGCACGATCCGTGTCAGCCATGCGGATAAGATGCCTGTCATTTCGACTGCTAGTAATACGAGGCCGTTGCGATCCAGCACGTCGTTCCGTGTTGCCCTCCTGAACACACCGATTCCATATTCTGCTAACAGTCATTGGATCTTGACCAACGTGAGCAGCAATGTCGCGATACAAGAAACCGTAATCGTGATAGGCTACAATCCAACCTTCATGACAGTTGGAAACGTGATGGTACGCATTTCACCTCCTTACACAAGGCATGACAACAACGTTTCACCAGGCAACGCCAGTCAACTGCTGTTTGTATATGATAAATCGGTGAAAACTTTGTCCATGTCAAACACGTTGTAGGTGCTGCCACCGGCGCCAACCTTGTGTGAACGGTCTGAAAAGCTAATCATTTGCATTTGCAGATCACAGCATCTTCTTCCTGTCGGTTAAATTTCGCGTCTGTAGCATGTCATGTTCGTGGTGAAGCAGTTTTAATGGCCAGGAGTGTATATTCATACAGATAAGTTGCATGTCCTCGGGAATAAGAACGCCTATAGTTATTTCTTGCTTTCAGCCGTTCGCAGTGACTATATGGCATTGCCACGTTAGCCTAGATCAATCAATCATCCGGACTGTTGCCATGGCAAATACTGAAAAAGCTGTTGCTCACCTTCTGGAACCCACCTTTGTCTGACTTCTCCAGAATACCCCTATTCTGTTATTGCATCTAAGATCCGACTATGTGTCTCGAAGGACACAAGTAACCCTACCTCGGTAAGGTCTGCAGTTCAGTTACGTAATTAATATTCAGTGATTCTTTATAGCTAAATTCCATTTTCAGGGAACTTCTGCTAGTACTGTAGTAGCCGGCCGCGGTGGGCGAGGGGACTTGTCGCTCCAGTCACGGTCTACACGGCCACTACGGTCGGGGGTTCGAATCTCCCCTCGGGCATGGATATTTGTGCCGTCCTTAGTATTAGTTAGTTCATAAGTAGTTTGTAAGTTTAGGGACTGATGACCCCGTAGTTAAGTCCCATAAGGTATACAAACATTTGAACATTTGATTTTGGTACTGTGGTATTCACACAACGAAACAAACTCCTACTTCATTTAAATTCTCCATTAATTTCCAACTTTCTACTGTGAGGAAAGAAATATTATTTTGAAATTCGTTCTACATTATTGTTATACACGAGTGCAGTATCAGAATGGTGAGGTGTATATGACTAGTCGTAATTTTGTCTCTTTTGATATGGTGCAGGAATCCGAGTACATCAACAGTCTATTGAGCTATTTAGTCTGAATGCAAACGTAGGCTTCCGCGGCAGTTGTCACTATCAATAAAATTCTTCTGGGTATGACACCTCCAACAGTGGACGAAACGTCGGTACAGTTTATAAAATGACGTCGCGGTGTCATACCCAGAAGAATTTTGTTGATATTTAGTCTGAAGTTTTAATTACGCTATCAGGAGCCTAACAGATGTAATTAATGTGAGGACAGTGGACCATTATACCAGCAGGTCTCTCACAAATGGAGGCACACATACGCATGCGTAAAAGCACATTTACGCATAAAATCGGACCCTGGAGAGGGCGTGTACGTGGAGCCTACGTGGTTCCGATTTCAATGGGACGGAACAAACGGTAGGATCTATAACGGGAGCGCCTATAATGGTAACTCCATTACCATTCGCTGGACGGATCTTGGACCGCACTTATCGAGCTTCGTATTACAAGTATGAGGTGGACAGGCGCGCGGGGAAAGTATTGAGCGGTAAGCCGAGACCTCGGGCGCCCTGGTTAGCCTCCACTGCCGCTCATTCGTTAGCACGTCACGTCCACTGCTGACGAGCGACACGGTGCTCATTATGACGTCATTGATATACCTCTCCCTCTCTCTGTCTGCGAAAAGAGATATCACTCACCCAGTAAAAACATTGCAACTGTTTAATGATCCATCAAAAGGAACCCATATATGGGCGTGCCACACAAAAAAGCAAAAAAATTGGATTTTCTACAACAACAGAGATTATGTGTGAATAATGTGTATTATGTGCAGTTATATAATTTTGTACTATTCCAGTGTGTATATTACGTGCGTAATCCACACATTGTTGTTTCTTTTCAGGTGGACTCAACTAACGAATTTCCAACGCGAGGTGATAGTCCTTTTTAAGCTAGAACATCCGACGTGGAGACTGAAGAAATGCAGGGACATTTTGTCACAGTTCTTCAGTAAGAAAAAATGAGTTTTCCGATGTTGTGTCAATACTAAAGATGGAAGGGTGACCTGCTGCAAAATTGCGTAATTGTGAATCTGCCATTACGTCGTAATCGCGACGCCTACAAAGCGGAAAGTGCTGTGACACCAGAAAGACAGAAGACATAGCAGCCAGCGCGAAATCAATCGTGAATTACACCTATCTAAAGGTTCAGTTTCACATTATCCTGGCATCCGAGTTGAAGTGCTGCAGAAGAATAAAGTGCAATGTTCTTGCTGAAGCGCACCAGGCAGATAGATAAGTGTAATGTGCGTCTCTGATTCAACGTTTTCACGAATACGATAAGTGGATACAATTGTGGTTTTTTGATGAAGCATGTTTCTCTCTCTGTGCTCCGCTAAACTGGCAAAATAAATTTACCGTACTGTTCAAGTTAAAATGAACATTTCCGAGAAATATCTAATGGTGGAATGTGATATACAAGGCCGGCCGCGGTGGCCGAGCGTTATGCGGCGCGCCACTCACAGTCTGTACGGCCACTGCGGTCGGGGGTTCGAATCCCCCCTAGGGTATGGATATTTGTGCCGTCCTTAGTATTAGCTAGTTCATAAGTAGTTTGTAAGTTTAGGGACTGATGACCCCGTAGTTAAGTCCCATATGTTCTACAAACATTTGAACATTTTTGATATGCAAGAACGATCAGTTATGTGCTACGGTGCGGTCTCTTGGCATGGCAAAAGAATTACAATTCATTGAAGGCGACGCATAAGGTCTATGACATCTACCAAGATACAGGGGAAAGAAGGAAACAGTGGTGGTGTATAGAGAGGAGATGTGCGTCCAGATATTCCGAGACATTAGTACAGTTATGGGTGATCACGAATGGACATGAAAAAAAGATCCATACAGGAATGGATACTGTACGATGGGTAAGAATTAATACTCTTGCACTTCGCCGAACCTAACAACTGGCCGTTTCAATGCCCAGATGTCAACGTGATGGGTTATTGCATTTGGGGTGTACTGCTACAGAAGGATCAGGCGCACACGAGCGACATCACAAACACTGATGGGCTGAAAACAGCACTCACAGACGCGTGGAACAACGTTACACTTCAGACTATCCAGAATGCCACGGAACTTGCTTACAACATCTACGCCGCTATAAGGAAGTCAAAGAGAATCATTTTGAACACTTGCACTGATCATTAATATTCGAGTGACAGTGTCAGTAAAACATAAATTAATGTTATTAATATATATATATATATATATATATATATATATATATATATATATATATATATATATATATATATAAAATATAAATTATATTAGGTAACTTTCCATGGTTGGCACTCCACGACTATGATATATTTCAATACTCTGAGAGAAATTATATGTTGTCCAACTCATATTAAAGAATATAAAGAAATTTCCTGCTTTTTGTGGGTACCCTGTAGTTGGCAACTTACACTATCCCTATATGTACCTAATTATTTGGACACTGAGAACTGTAACTAACTCAAGCCAAAACAAGAATTGAGAAAATAGATATCTGTAAGTACACTATTTGTAGCCTGACCAGCTCTTTAATACATATCCTGCTAAACAAAACGTCAAGCGTCAATATTCGGTATCTATTATGAAATCGTGCATTACCCTCTTAATGTTAAGACATTTTAATATTTAAAATTATTACAGTCAACTGACATAATTTAATTTTCTGGGCGAGGCAAAATGAATAGTGAGATTCGAGTAATGTGCTCTTGATTCTGCGCGCAGTAAGTTAGCAAAGGCTGCTTGGAAGAGGGTCTCCTATTTGTTTTTGTGGCTTTTTGGAATGTAGAGAATCAAGTATTCACCAATTAGACAAAAATAACCAATCTCTCATTGCAGTTAAATCAGGTTTAGTATATCTGTTTCCAAAAGAACAGGAATCAGTGACATATTGCAACTGCATATTAAATATATTTATTCGCAGGTTGCGAAATCTTCCGACTTTTAGTCTAGTATATTGTGAAACAGGAAAATTCTTACTGTACCGGGACTCGAACACTGATATCTCGCATTTGCCGAACGATCGCCTGAACTCCTCTATCAGACAACACTCCCCGGACCAACGCAAACTTCCACTTGTCACAATTTCTTACATTAATGTCAGGACGCAGTTCGGATGATTCCAACGACAGGAAGAGGCTTGTAGAAGGTTGGATCATCCGGCGATTGGACAGTGGGTTCAAAATTTCGGGACTACTGCATATTTTGTACAGAAAAGAGGACCCGATAAGCAACATATGCGAAGGCAACCAAAAGAAGGAAGAATTCGCTAATTGTGGATAAATGTCTGATCCTTTGGAACAGATATAATAACAGAGGTCGACTAATTTTGACTTTTCGTCTGGGGTTTGCATGAAAATATGAATTTCTGTCTAAATTGACCCTGTTGATCACAAATCTGCAGCCTGTTTCTCTGTAGCACGTCAGGTTTTTGCACCACCACTATCATCATCATATTCACTATTGTCTAACTCTGCGCCCAATGAAATTGGAATTTGGAAAGAAGTTACGGGACAATGGAAACGAAATTGAACAGTAAAGTGGTTAAAAAGAATTGGAAGAAAGGCATATGAATTATAAGAAGCAAATATTATGGCGGGCACTCACCAGGTAGAGGTATTACTTCCTTTTTCGTTTGCCCGTGAATGAACGCTTGATATCCTTCCTCTTGTGTGTCACTTCTCCTTCACGTGTGATGCACCAACAGTAGTCAGCCATCATGTTTATTCCCCAACGACCTGGATAAGGATGTTCCATAGCCGGCCGCGGTGGCCGAGGAGACTAAGGCGCTCCAGTCACGGTCTGCACGGCCACTACGGTCGGGGGTTTGAATCCCCCCTCGGGCATGGATATTTGTGCCGTCCTAGTTCGTAAGTAGTTCATAAGTAGTTTGTAAGTTTAGGGACTGATGACCCCGTAGTTAAGTCCCATAGACCTTACAAACATTTGAACATTTTTGATGTTAGAAAATGTAGTTTTAGAGAGACCTTGCATCCTAATTGTTTAAAGGACTGTAGCATGTCTTCCACTATTTCCTTGTAATCAGGCTGCTTATTCTGGCCAAGGAAACGATGCACAACATTTTTAAACTTCTCCAGGCTTGAAATTCTATTTCCGTCATAGAACTGTCAAAGTGCTCATAAGACATCAACTTCCTTATATCTGGTACAACAAATATCCCTTCTTTCAACTTTGCAGCCGATAGATTTGGGAATTGCCTACACAGGTATTGGAAACAGTTTCCTGTTTTGACCAGTGCTTTAACATACTGCTTCATGAGTCCTAATTTGATGTGCAGTGGACGCAATAAAATATGATCTGGATTAACCAAATATTCATTCACTATGTTCTTTGATCCCACTGTCAGATTTTGCCTCTTAAGCCAATCTCTCCTACTTCAATGCTCATGATAAGCTCTACTGTCCCATTCACACATATAGCAAGGCATCTTGGTGTACCCTGCTTGGTGACCAAGAAGAATGCCAATCACTTTAAAGTCACCAAACACAAGCCACTGGTGTTCTTCGTACTTCACATTTTGTAGAAGTATTTTCATGGTATTGTATGTCTCTTTTAAATGTACTGAATACGCAATTGAAATTGATCCTAGGTCATTTACAATATGTAGCAACACTGTTTTCAAACTTTGCTTCGAAGAATCTATAAACAATCTCCATTCCTTATTCTCATACTTCTGAGCTCCCATTTTCATCACTAATCCGGCGATGTCTTTGCAGAACACTATTAAACCATCTTCAACAAAAAAATCCCTGAAATCTTTATCACGATTTCTGTACAATGAGTATGATGTACCGTGTGCAAGTACGTTATTTTCACTGAGATGTGATCCCAGTAGTTGTGCTGCATCTTTTGAGAGTCTTTCACCAAATTGTCAAGTTCTGTTTGAGTAAGAGGTTTTGGGCTACTATCAGTACCAAACTCAGAATAGTCGGATTCACTGCTTTCTTGACTTACATATGGTTCAGAGAATTCAAGAGAATCCACTGATGTTGGTGGAGAGGGTATTGGTAGCCCTGGGCCATGAGGAACAGGTCTAATTAGCGAGTCTAAGTTTGGATACGATATGTTTTTCACGTTTCTTCTGTTGTATCCCGTTACATTCATCATACAGAAGTAACAGTCATCAACATGATTCTTCTGTTCACGCCATACAATAGGAATTGCGAAGTTCAAGCACTTTATTTAACTTCACTCAATTTCCTAAACTGCTCCACACATGTGTGGCACACAATATGTGGAGCAAATGACTTGTCCTGATCGCCGAGCTTCATGCCGAAATATGCAAAATATGACTTCTGCACAAATTTTGTTATTTGTCGACGTCTTGCACGTATCACATAATTTCCACAGATATAACAAAATGTATCTGGGCTGTTCACACACTGCCTTCCTGACATTTTTACACACCTTCAGTGAAATACCACCACTCACAACAAAGCGCGAAAGCACCTCCTTATAGCTGTAGCACTCACTCACTGATTTATGTGGCGATAATGGAACGTCAGCTCCAAACTCATCAGCCCCATCTGCCCCACCTTCACACAAAAAATGCAGCTTTGCCACATTTCTGTAGTTGTGGACACTGCATAACATAAATTTCGCAGCCAATGGTAGGTTTGAAGGGGAAGGGAGGGGAGGGGTAGCTGTGCAGAAAAAACTGAGGTTGATGGGAAGAAACTGATATGATTTTCATATTCAGGGGTGCAAATTTAGTAAAGAACACCACTTACTTTCCAAAGCCCTGAATCCATGTCGACCTGTGTGACAATTATATTTGTCATTGAACTTTGATGGGAGATTCATTATGTTTGTCTAGAATAAATATTCATTCAATGGGCTGTAATTGTCCACTACAAGTTCACAAGACCTGATGGAGGAGTGGGTCATCAGAAGCTTGGATGGTGGGTGAAAATGGTACGAGAGTCGTACGACAAATGCTGTATATTGTGCAATGGAAACGTTTCCAGAGCACGTAAGGACCCAGTGGAGCACATATCGATGGAGAAGGCGCAGCAAGCATGCATGTAAAAGTCCTTACTGTGCTGCTGGTACACATTTGTTGCCGCTAACACTGGCGGCAACAGCATTGATTCCTATAAGGAAAGGAAACGTCATACAGCCTACCTGTCCAAAGATATTTCGCAGTTCCGTTTGTATGGTTCATTATGTTTCCAGATTAAGTGACTTACTGGGCAGCACAATATACCAAGATGATTGTCCCTGACTTATTCTTATGCGGAAGAAGACTGTCAAGCGTACGCTACACATTCTCATACAGTGGTTGAACTCCAGAAAAGGTTATATATGGCTGTGAAGGAGATCTCCAGAATACGGTGAACTTGCTGACGGAAGTTATCACTGCATGCAAGTAAGCACGGAAATAGCGATAATCTGTATGAAAACGTTTACAGAATGAATAAATTGCATATACAGTATATGATGGTACATATGTTTCTTTGTGATGGTACAAATTTATATTTATTTTTAAAGACGATTTGATTCCAAGTACTGCACTTTTTTATTTTCTGAATTTAATTCTGCCCTACCCTAAATCATGTAGTAATGACAGGTGTTCTTTTATAACCAGTAATTTTTGTGAATGTAAAAGTTGAATGATGTAGTTAATGTGAAGAACGGATAAGAAATGTTATCACACTCACTATTACGACCTATAACAACTCATTGTTGTCCTCGTTATTACCGTTTTCCTGAAGCACATTCTGTGGCTTGAGTTTAAATAAAATTGTCCATTTTAACACGCTCTCTTTCAAAGTGGATATTCGCCTTCCCCTACATCGCTTGCTTGAAATGCTTTGAGAAGTTAAGAGCACTCTTGCACCCTTCTTAAAATTACTTGTCGGCTGCCTCGGTACCCACATGGTAAACACATTCTGATACCCTACGTCTTTCACCATCTCATTTACGTAATTTTGCCCATAGTCCAGGTGTACAGCAAGCCCACAAACTGTGATTCGTCTCTCCGCTCGAATCGATTCTTCCCGTCGTTGGTCATTCACGTTAGTGGTCGCAGTTACGGGGCCTCCCACCGCGTCGTTTGTCTCCATTGCTCGTTTCACCTGCTTTAAACTTCTTCGTCCATCTTTGCACATTGCTCTTGTCAATCGTGCTGTCTCTCCGTGGATGTTAGCAAGGCCGCACCAATCCTTTATGAACAATTCAGTGAGTTCGTAATGTTATTTTATAATGAAAAAAATCTTAAAAATCGAATAAGAAAACCTTGTCGAATTGCATTACTATTTTCATTCGTGAAAATTATTATTTATTTACCACAGGTACTGTGTACCGATTTTATTTGAGGATAGCATATAACCACAGTCTAACATATACAATCGTGACAATCACTGCCGTGAAAGTTGTTAGCAAATGACAGTTGCAATGGCACTAGCGCTCCTAGGGGGGGAGGGGGGGGCAAGCCGCCGAAAGAGTGATGTTTGTTTATAGTTATTTGTGTCCGTAATTAACGAAATAGTTAGTTTAATTTTGCGTTAGAAGCATTAATAAAATATGAAGAGACATACGTAATACAGAAATTAATGTAAAAAAAGACGAAAGTAACTGATTCAATAGCATAACGAACTACGTCATGAACCAATACTTACGAATATTTGTATATTTGCAGCTTATTCTGCTGTCGAACTGTCTAAGAACGCTGTACTGAACACTAACGCCACACACGCCTAGGCCAACCTAGTAAGTCAGCGGTAGCAGAGCACTGTCTGAACACAGGTCATCGGATGTGTTATGAGATAAACGGAAGTTCTATCGTCAGTGACATCATTTTGGGACAGTATTTTTAGGGAGGCCATACACATCCGTACGGCGGACAATCTTACCAACAGGGATGCAGGATGAGCGCAGCCTGGAATCCAGTATTGGCTGCAATCAAAACAAAACAGGAGAGAAAAGAAAATCGGATACACGAAGGAACGCAGCGCAACGCAGATACGTAGTTCCAATTTCCACCAAAGGAGCGTCCGGCAGCACAGTCATTGGGCACGGCGCACGCGTGGAAGACGCCTCCTCGGCTCCCAACAGGGGGCACCATGAGCGCCGCTGCCGACCAACACTGGACGGTCTCTCGCGCATGCGTTTTCTCTGCTCACGCCCTGATAAATACCGCCGCTGCATTTCGTCGACCAAACTGTTAGAAATCTTCAGGTGATGGTAACTGTTAGTTTTTCAAGGCGCGATTGATAGTAATTGTTTTTTTTTCTCTCAATTGTTCATAAAGGATTGGTGCGGCCTTGCTAATATCCACGGAGAGACAGCACGATTGACAAATGTTTATGTGCATCAGAAATGAATAACTCTTTGACCAATCAATATAAACAAAATATTTAAGATTTGTTCCTAAGACATTTAATGCAATCAACAGTTACTACTACAAATATTAACACAAGGAAACACATCTCACAATTTACGTGACGAAACCACAAAACTGAACTAAAATTTTTCAATGTCCAGATAGGTATTCTAATAATCAGCTTCATCTTCAGTCAGTCAAATAAAAGAGAACCAGTTACAGTTTCTTTAAATTGAAAATAAAAAACGTTATTTTTGACATCTTACTGAGAATGCGGTTTCGTATCACCGAAATTATTTGCCCTTGCTTCGAAAAGATGCATTCACTTCACAGATGTAGCAACAATGCATAACAACGCTTAGTTCACGCGAAACTACCTCGAAACACCAAAGGACATCACAGCTTTTCTCGGTGGTATCCCAGTTTTCAAACCTCAGTTGAAGAGTACTGGTAGCATAATTCAAAATTTCGCGTATCGCGTTAGCGGAACAACATCAAACCCGTTGCACGCCTGGGCGCTATGTCGAACTCACCCAGGCAGACGTACAGCAAAACGCATGTTAACGGTACCTAGCGTCCGATACATGAATCACAAGATTCGTTGTTTCGAAACAGTACCGATTCAAGTTTCGACTCAGTCGAACAGTTCGATGACTCGATTCACTGAGTCGAAACAATAACTCAGTAGCCAACTCTACAAACTAGGATGTTTTTTGTGATAAGGACGGGGAAGGATATCGGCCGTGGCCTTTCAAAGAAACCCTCCCAGAAAATGCCTGGATAAATTTAAGAATATTACGGTATACCTAGCTAGATATGACTGGCCGGTGGTGAATTTGAACCATCGTCCTCCAGAATGCGAGTCCAACGTGTAACCACTGCGGAGCCTCGCTCGCTACGTTACTAATATCGTCATATACTTTCTCTACCTCTTTTTTGCTTGTGACATCGGTATTTATACCTTAAATATCGTGGTCGGTGTTGGTTTGCTGTTAAATCTGATGAGAACAACACTATCAATGAAATGTTTATAGTAGATCACTCCCTGTCCTCTTTTCATATTCACGACGAATCCTACGTAGCCTCATTAAACCATCTTCCGCTGCTCTCTTCATTCTACGTAAAATATCACATGAAATCCTGAGGCCTTCCCTTATTTAGTCGAACCCATGTTATTCTAAAGCTTCGTCGAGTATGAGGTATAATTGTTAGCTTTAAGTTCTAATATGCCAAAATTACGGGGTTAGTAAATGATTTCTCTTATTTCTGTTGATCGGTGTAAACTGACGTATATTACCATATAGATCAGACTAAAGCGAGATAGATTTTCACTTCAACAATTTTAAGATGTAATCCACCAAAGTTGCATGTGGAACTAGCTAGTGTATAGAGTATTTGCCATCAGTCCGCAATCATTACCTCATTCGACTAATAGAGAGGATTTAAAGGTGTTTCTAGAAGTCGTTTAGTAAGCGAAATAGGAAGTGAGAATGTTAGCAAATTTTAGTGAGAAATGACTAGTAGGCGCTACACGAGAGGCTTTGGTCATCATGGGTAATTTCAGAGTTGAAATCTAGGTAGAGTGAGAGATCTTAATACTTTCACTCTCTCGGAAAATAATCAAGAATGGAAAATCAATAAGTTATAGCTCTTTAAGAGACTCAGACAAAATTATTGTTTCCACGCATTATTCGCGAATGGAACAGATCTCATAATAATGTAAATATTACGCTCCCACACATATCGCATAGCAACTTAGGCGCAATGTACAGTACATCCAAGCACGTCTCCCTTGCTTCTTGAGACAAAATCTATCTTCCGCCCCTCCCATTTCCTTCGTAACTCCATTAAGGATATTACTAGGAACAGAGAATACTTTGTCGCGGAAAGCTGATTGGAAAAGTTGCATAACGTTTATCGGAAATGTTGTGCTCAGGTCTGCAAAATAAGCTGCTTATATTTTCCATTAAGAACTTCTTTCCATTTCAGAGCGTTACAGACGAAGTGATAATCAACATTGAGAGGTAGCAACACTTGCTTGGAGCGTGAATTGGATAATGGAGCGGTTAAAAAGAAGACGAACCAAATGCATTCACAAAGCCCGCTTAAACTCCAAGTCATTCTAACTTATGCGTTCGTCGATATTGATAGTTCCACCGATACTGAAGTCATCTGCCCCGTCGACCATAGTAAAGTAACTTGATCCCGACGTAACGAGGAGCTCTGCACTGAACTTGTTACCCTACTGGTGGTAATATCATTTGCGCTAGGCACGAAAGGAAGTCTTTACCCAACTCTAAAAAAGTGTTTCAACACAACAGAGCCTAAAATTCGGGAAACGCTTATCTGTAATATCGCTCACATTCCACTTCTCAGTAACCTTCGGGCATGGAAACGAAAAGTATTGACACAACTAAGCTTTTTCGAATACATGGTGACTCACAAACTATATTCACCCAGAATAACTCCTAAAGTTATGAATATGACGGTTTTTCGTTGCTAGATGGGGTCGCTACAGAGATATGGACAACTTTTTTTTTTTTTTTTTTTTTTTTTTTTTTTTTTTTTTTTTTTTTTTTTTTTTTAAATGCGATGCTATAGTTCATCACCACCATCAACATTAGAGACTGATTATGCCTTTCAGCGTTCAGTCTGGAGCATAGTACCTCTAATAAAATTCCACCATGATCCCCTATTCGATGCTAACATTGATGCCTCGTCTGATGTTGTGCCTTCTACTTCAAAATCATTCTGCACCGAATGTAAGTACTTTCTTCTTGGTCTACCTCGACTCCTCTTACCCTCTGCTGCCGAGCTCATGAGTCTCTTAGGTGACCTTGCTTCTCCCATGCGTGTAACATGACCCCACCATCTCAGTCTGTTCGCTCTAACTGTTTCGTCTATGGTGTTCATTCCCAGTTTTTCTTTGATTTCCTCATTATGGACACCCTCCTGCCATTGTTCCCATCTACCTGCAATCATTCTTGCTACTTTCATATCTGTAACCTCTATCTTATGAATAAGGTAACCTGTGTCCACCTAACTTTCACTCCCATACAACAAAGTTGGTCGAAAGATAGAGTGGTGCACCGCTTAGTCTTGTTACTTACTTCCTTCTTGCAGAAGAGAGTAGAACTTAGCTGAGCACTCACTGCATTAGCATTGCTGCACCTCGATTCCAGTTCTTTCACTATGTTGCCATCCTGTGAGAAAATACGTCCCAGGTACTTGAAACTGTCTACCTGTTCTAACTTTGTTCCTCCTATTTGGCACTCAATCGTTTAAATCTCTTTCCCACAGACATTACTTTCGTTTTGGAGATGCTAATCTTCATATCATAATCCTTGCACCTCTGATCGAGCTCTGAAATATTAGTTTGCAACCTTTCAGTCGAATCGGCCATGACAACTAAGTCATCCGCATATGCGAGACTGCTTCCTTTGTTTTCTCCTATTTTAATCCCGCCCTGCCAGTCTACTGTTTTCAACATATGATCCATGAATAGTATGAACAACAGTGGTGATAGGTTACAGCCTTGTCTTACCCCTGTAACTACCCTGAACCATGAGCTTAATTTGCCATCTACTGTAACTGCTGCCTGACAGTGTACGTAAAGCTCTTTAATTGCCTGCAGAAGTGTGCCTCCTATACCATAGTCTTGTAAAATTGACAATAGCTTCCTCCTAGGAACACGGTTCTACGCCTTTCCTAGATCTATGAAACATACATACAATTCCATTACCTGTCGTAAGCTAAAGATCTGGTCCTGACAGCATCTATGACGCCTAAACGTACACTGATGTTCATCTAACTTGTCCTCCATTAATACTCGCACTCTCCTTTCAACAATACCTGAGAATATTTTGCCTACAATGCTAATTAAAGAGATACCTCGATAGTTGTTGCAATCTTTTCTGTTTCCATGTTTGAAAATTGGCGTGATTACCGTTTTCGTCCAGTCAGACGGAACCTGTCCCGATTCCCACGACTTCTCAATTATCCTGTATTTGAGACCTGATACTCCACTGTATTTGATGAGTTCCGGCTTAATTTCATCCACCCAGCCGCTTTATTGCACTGTTATCTACTGATCATTTTCTCCATTTCTTCAAGTGAGATCCTGTTTCCATCGTCGTTGCTATCCCATTCTACCTGAAAATCTGACACAGCATTGAACGTTCCACCTACATTGAGCAATTCTTCAAAATATTCCCTCCATCTGCTCAAGGCATCCACAGAATTGAATAGCAGCTTTCCTGACCTGTCCAAAACACTTGTTAATTCCTTCTCTCCTCCCTTTCGAAGATTGCTAATTATGCTCCAAAATGGTTTTCCCGCGGCTTGACCTAGGGTTTCTAGCTTATTTCCAAAGTCTTCCCATGATTTCTGCTTGGCGTCTGCAGGTTTTCCGTTTGGCTTTGTTTATTTCAACATAACTTTCTCTATCTGCCTGATGGAAATAGATGCTATAGTGTGGAACTTATATTTTGATAGCGTCTATCGAGACGAATCCAAGTATGTGTACCATTTCCCGTATTCAGAAAGGCCCTTACAGGACCTGAAACATGCAGTCGTTCATTATCCTGCTGAAATGTAGGGTTCCGCAGGGAACGAATGAAGGGCTTAGCCACGGGTCATAACAAATATGAAATGTCACGTCCACTGTTTAAAGTGCAGTTGATGCGAACAAGAGGTGACCGAGGCGTGTAACCAATGGCACCCCATACCAACACGCTGGGTGATGTGACGAACATACGCTTCCAACGTGTGTTCAGCGCGATGTCGCCAAAGGGGGATGCGACCATCATGAAGCTGTAAACAGAACCTGGTTTCATCCGAAAAAAGACGTTTTTCCATTCGGGCACCCAGGTTCGTCGTTGCGTACAACATCGCAGGCGCTCCTAAGCTTCCTTCTTCCTTCAAACTACCAAGGTCATCACTCACTAGACTAACAAACTACTTAAACACACTAAGGACACACATACACCCATACCCTAGGGAGGGGTCGAACCTTCGGTCGCCCAGTCTGTTGTGTAGCGAAACGCGTAAATTTTTCAAAGATAAAAGCGATACTTGTAGCTTTCGACCTCGTTCCCCTTTCAAACCAAACCTCTGCGCAGGTTTTGTTTTCGCTTTGAACTTGGAAGCAGAACGCGAGCAGCGTCGTCTTTCTTTGTTAAGCTTTTAATGAGTTAGGACGTTCCTGTTTCTTCGAGACCGACATTACAACGTGTAACTGTGAGCTGAAACTGCCTATGTGCTTTTTTCCTTTCTTTAAGTAACCCCCTCCCCATCATTAATCTTCAATGTGTACAGTGTTTCACTCATGATACCTTCTCTTATTTTAACTGATACCTGTTTCCAATATTTCAATTCTTATCATAGTAAAAGTTTTGGGCGCCATTCCGCTTCATTGTGTACTGCATGTAACCTGTAGTTATGTTTAATGTTATAGTTTATTTCATTTTATTTCTCTACTACATTAACCTGCAGTCTGTTATACACTTTTTCGAAGTTTGGCCTTTCACATGTTTTCTACACCATGACTATAAATTCTAGCACGATCTGCCACATATTGTTACGTGAAGCTTAACACGTCCAAACTTTTATCTACTGTAAGAAGTTATCATAAGTGAAATAATCTATCAGTGATCTTTCAGAAGATGACGATGAGATATTCTGAGGTAACGGTAAACTCTTGCTAATTTATAGTGGTATTTCGTGCCTGTGGTCTCAACCTTGATTGTTACATACGGCATTTCATTCTTTTATTAATTGTTTTGCCAGAATGAAACTCTCACTCTGCAGCGGATAAGGGCAAAGGTCCCAGGTTCGAGTCCCGGTCGACGGGACGTTAAACCCCGAGCTTCCTTCCTTCCTTCCTTCGAGTCCCGGTTCCGGCACACAATTTTAATGTCAGGAAGTTTCATATCAGCGCACACTCCGCTGCAAAGTGAAAGTTTCGTTCTGGAAACATCCCTTAGGCTGTGGCTAAGTCATGTCTCCACCATATCCTTTCTTCCAGAAGTGCTAGTCTTTGCATGGTTCGCAGGAGAGCTTCTATGATGTTTGGAAAGTAGGAGGCGAGGTACTGGCAGGAAGTAAAGTTATGAGGCGGCATCGTGAGTCGTGTCGGGATAGCACAGTCGGTAGTACGCTTGCCCGCGAAAGGCAAAGGTCCCAGGTTCGAGTCCCGGTTCCGGCACACTACTTTAATTGTATTGCCGTTTCAGACTTTAGTTGTTACTTATCTTAATCTTTCCACTCATAGTTGTTCCATGCTTTGTATGCATAATCTCGCCGATTATTCTGATTTGACCTATACACACAACAGAGCGGTGTATCGCTATAGTAAGTAGCCTGACGCCCTAGACTATGTGGCCATTGAGTGCGCACAGGAATTCCATAAGCTGTACTAAGAAGAAATAAACAAAAGCCCACTTAAGATGCCGCAATAGCAATGAAACACGTATGCGTAACAAAAAAGAAGAAATACAGATTTTTTTAACTTTATTCTTTTATTTTACAAAACCCAATTCCTATGGTTAAAAGGGCCGTTTTTTATCGTACAATTTTATTGATTCTTAATTCTACACTATTTTATTTTAATTGATTTTTTACTTCTACACTACTAATACTTGTTAAAGTTATTAACCTGCAGTGTTACAGGTTGTGCCACATGCGCACAAACCTACATGTGATCGATGTGCATGTCGGGCTAAACCTGTCAGACGTGCCCCTGGTACTGAGCTACCCCCTCCCTTACTGCAGGTGCTCAAATAACAATACTACGCTTGGAAATACAATGTTTCGCTGAAATGAGCTGTGATCCATACTAATATATTGCAAAAGAGGCCCTGGAAATTTCTATAGCAGGTGGAATAGATGGTAATATTCGCAGATTTGTTTACGTTCATGATGTACATCCCTAAGACCGGCAGCACTTTAAGTGCGCTACACTGATACAACACATCATCTTCGCTGTCAGACGACATTTGAACTGACGCAGTAAGCAATGCCGCTCCGTTATACGCATGTGCAGCGCCGCTACCATATTTATTCAAAAATGTGCAAGTTAACGCGCCACTTGACCTTTGACTCGCCGCTCCACTATGTTTCCACCGAGCTCAGCTATCGCGGAAATATTCGAATACACGGACTGTCTTAAGAACACATCTACCTCCACTACAGAAGCTTCAATTCTGCCACTATGTTCCCATATGAAATACACTACCGGCCATTAATATTGCTACACCAAGAAGAAATGATGATGATAAACGGGTATTAATTGGACAAATATACTAGCACTGCCATGTGATTACATTTTCACGCAGTTTGGGTGCATAGATCCTGAGAAATCATCACCCAGAAAAACCACCTCTGGCCATAATAACGGCTTGATACAACTGGGCATTGAGTCAAACAGAGCTTGGATGGCGTGTACAGGTTCAGATGCCTATGCTGCTTCAACACGATAGCACATTTCATCAAGAGTAGTGACTGGCGTATTGTGAAGAGCCAGTTGCTCGGCCACCATTGACCAGACGATTTCAGTTGGTGAGAGACCTGGGGTATGTGCTGGCCAGGGCCCGTACACGACCTGCAACATGCGGTTGTGCATTATCCTACTGAAATGTAGGGTTTCGCAGGGATGGATTGAAGGGTAGAGTCACATGTCGTAACACATCTGAAATGTAACGGCCACTGTTCAAAGTGCTGTCTATGCGAACAAGAGGTGCCGAGACGTGTAGCCAATGGCACCCCATACCATCACGCCGGCTGATACGCCAGTATGGCGATGACGAATACACGCTTCCAAATTGCGTTCACCGCGATGTCGCCAAACACGCATGCGACAATCATGATGCTCTAAACATAACCTGGATTCATCCAAGGTTCGTCGTTGCGTACACCATCGCAGACGCTCCTGTCTGTCAAGCAGCATCATGGGTAACCGTAGTCATGGTCTCTGAGCTGGTAGTCCATGGTGCTTAAACGTCGTCGAACTGTTCGTGCAGATGGTTGTTGTCTCACAAACGTCCCCATCTGTTGACTCAGGGATCGAGACGTGGCTACACGATCTATTACAGCCATGCGATAAGATTCCTGTCATCTCGGCTGCTAGTGATACGAAGACGTTGGGATCCTAAACGGCGTTCCATATTGCCCTCCTGAACCTACCGATTCCATATTCTGCTAACAGTCATTGTATCTCGACCAACGCGTACAGCTATGACGCGATACAATAAACCGCAATCGCAATAGGCTACAATCCGAACTTTATCAAAGTCGGAAACGTGATGGTACGCTTTTCTCCTCATTACACGACGCATGACAACAACGTTTCACCAAACAACGCCGGTCAACTGCTGTGTGTGTGTGAGAAATCGGTTGGAAACTTTCCTCATGTCAGCACGTCGTAGGTGTCGCCAGCTTCGGCAACCTTGTGAGAATTTTCTGAAAATCTTATCATTTCACAACATCTTTTTCCCTGTCGGTTAAATTTCGCTTCTGTAGCACGTCATCTTCGTGGTGTAGCAATTTTAATGGCGAAGGCATTGTTGCCGAGGCTCTGCAATATCGGAATGGCACCCGAAGATCGTTCCCATCCCCACGACATTCGGATTTGTGTCTAATCGAACACCTTTGGAAAGAGATGGGACGATGACTGACACATGTAGTTCGGCAGACCAGAGATGTAAGGTGAACAAGTCGAGCAACCATGGAGTAATGTATCCCAATGCAGTATTTACCATTTGAATGATCTAATGTATGCCAAAATCAGTAACTGCATCGCCGACTACGTACTAATATGGGAGTTAGAGCATGGATCAATACCAGGTAGCTCCGTATCATTTAAGGTATTGATCTGTAAATGAAATCATTTAATGTGAAAACTCTAACATGAAGTACTATTTTTCGGTTGCTGGTAGTGTGTAAGGGACATAACTGAGTGTTTAGTTCGGGCATAAATCCTGCAACGACAAAAGTTCCACAATTATCGAGTAATATAGAGGCAGCGTGGCTCATTATTCCTGAAGGGGTCCACCAACGACTTGCGGAGTCAAGCCATTACAGCTACTGCTGTTTGCCGGGAAAAGGGAGGCCGAAAAGCTGTCAACAGGTATCCTATTGCTTTCCTCATCTCACTGTATAAGCAGCGATATGTACCCACGGGATTCGTGTCTGTCTTACGTGCGTAGGTAAATGAATGGAAAATGTAAACTATGCATTTTACCAAACGCTCCCAAAGAAGACCTACGTCCTGTTATTCCTTCTCACCTTCTGGCAATGAAGCACCTCCTTAGAAAAGAATCTGCTGCTACTTCATGACAATGCACAAACCCTAATAGCAAATGTAACGCAGAAGATATGCATGCACCCGCCTTATATTTTACTCATGATCACATCCAAATGTGATTTTCATGTATGCCTTCAGTCAAACTACGTCTACGTGTACTTCTACTTCTGTTTCCGAGGATATACTGAACACATGTGGTTTTTCACCAAACTGGTATCTTCACCCACGTGAGCCCTTGATCCTGATTGGCGTACCGACTGTGGATTGTGCTCTCCTCAAACGGGAGCTTGTGTTTGTTGTGAGGGTGTTATATGGTAGGCGTGCGTATTTACACTTTCAAGAAAGGTACCACAACTTAAGTAACACATTAGGAAATTTATTACAGTTAAATGAATGATGTTGTAGAAGTACAAGCAGACTGATAAGGCCCAGGCATCAAACTTCAAAGTTCCTTTGCTGTCCGCTATAATTTATGTCAGTTTAGAGCCATCTTGAGCCACTGTTCCGCGTGGCATGGTACTTTGTTCTAATTTGTGGAACCCTGTCTGCTTGGTCACAGCACTACTATATACACACTTGATCAACAGGATGCACAGCCCAGATGAACCCGTTGTAGTCTGTATGAACACGTTCGGACCAACAATCACGTTTTGCGCACGTGATACTGTTCATAGGTGCGCCATCACTAGCGGAAATCTATAAGCCTGTGCTACCAATACTATTCCTGAGGCCATATGTGAGATGATGTAGAAGTCTTGGGTTCCCGCACAATTCGCTACTACACAATTAGCTACTAAAACTTGCTTTAGACGTTATATTTGTGTGGTGTTTATTATTTCGGACTGCGAGTGGGCATTGAAGGTGATTGCTTCTTTCCTAGCGGCGTAGTGGCCAGTGCATCTGCCTTGTATGCAAGAGGACTCATTCGAATCCCGCTAGGTTGCAAATTTTCAACTTTTTCCATTGATTTATATCAATACCCACTCACAGCTGCTGTCGTAATTTTTTTTTTTTTTTTTTTTTTTTTTTTTTTTGTGATTGTATCAGACGCTATAGAAATGTTTCCTTATCTCTCTATCAGTCAAACTCGTGTGACGAAGAAGACGAGATTACTGAAGATGTGCGGCAGCAACTGTGATTTTATTGACAACGCGTCACGCATATGGCAGTACAACATACTTCGTTCGCGTTCTCCTCGGTATTGGAAAGAGAACCAGGAAGTACGAGAAAAATTTTGCTGGATGACGATTATAACTGACCCTAAGACAATCAGGAGAATGTAATGCAACATATGTATATAGATCCGAAATATAGCGAACTTTAAATCATTGTCTGATTTGTCTAATTAACTATTCCAGAGAGCAGACATTCAGTTTCGTGTATTTTTATCATCGCCGTGATAATCTATGCAGTGAATATGTATAACGAGTGACAATTCATTCTGGCTCTTTCTGACAGCACTGCAGTAGACTGCTGCAGAAGCCTTCACAAAATAATGCGGCTAACAGAAGCCTTGGAACAGTGACAGTTATTTCGCTTGCTCCAGGGCAGCCACCCCTGTGTGATGCGGGCAAAAGCTGAGAAAATGGTTCGTTCGTCGTGATTACCCCAGTCCTGCTTTGTTTGGTTCACACAATGGACTATTTCGTATACGACGTTTTGTTTGCAATCATACACTGCACGCTGTTCATAAAACCCTGCACAACAAACCAGTAAAAGTTTTCATATCTCTATTTTACCAAACAAAATGAATTTTAATTTATTTACGTCACTGATTAACGCCGTAGACATTTCCCTCGGGGGAAGAAAGTAAGAAGTATGACTATGGTTTAATTACAATCGAATATTGGGTCGCTTTACACAGGGCACTAGCTTAGGTAGAAGAGGTAGGCGGAAGGAAACAGGTCTTGCCCACTTTAGCATAAGCCTCCTGTAATTTCTATTCACTTATTTTGGAAAATATGGGAAATCTAAAACGGTTTAGCTGGACTGAGAAATAATCTGCAAACCTACTGAATGCGAGTCAAGACTAGCAGTTTCCGTGACTTTCCTCAGTGTAATTTTTATTTCAGGCACATTATTATTTTTATTGATAGCAATTTTCATTAATAATGAGCCCGAGTCTTCTCCCGAGGCCCAATTTCTGCTCAATACCTTAATGACCGACCCATCTTTATGTGCGTCGAGGTTAGCTGTTAATGCGTACAGATAGTGTGGACTCTAACCGGACTGGGAGCTATCGATGTTCTCACACCGCTATTTGTAGCCGAGTTCGATTCCCGACCTCAGCTGCACCAAAGATAGCATAGACTGCGCATGACGTCATTATATTGTAACCAACATCGACGACACGAGACCGAAGGTACAAAGCTGTTTTCGTCGCCCCAAGCAATGAAAATTGGCGCTGACACTTATAGCTTTTCTCATTTACAGCTGAAATCAAACGTTTAATCAATATACACATATAAAAGTGGAACGTGGGACGCGTGTCCGTATATTTCATTTGGTAGCCAAAATTATTCACTGCAGACCAATGGCGGCTTTGCATGAGAGAAGCCTTTAGGTTCGCGGTGTGCGCTATGGTATTTTGACCGCAGTGTGTGGCGGTGGGTGAGTGTGGTGAAAAAAAAATCCGTAAAATGTGGAGCAATACGACGATCAACAGATGCTCAAAGATAAAAAGGACTCAAAGATAAAACACTGGGAAACACGTAAATTAACTGAGCAATAACTACACTGGCAATACACCACTTATCTCAATATAAAGCCTGGAAAGACAAGTGAAGTGCTTAGTATCAAAATACTGGCAACTGGATTAAACGGACAAATATACGTCGAGCGTCACGGTTTCATAATACATAGTACCATCTCCATATTATCTTTGAGCTCACTGCAGTACACAGACTGTAGACATACGTTAATGTAGGTCTGTGACAGATAGGCATAGGTTACTTTGGATTAGCAGACAGTATCATGTTACTAACAGAATAATACCATTCAGTTAGGTGAGTAATCTTAATATATATAAAAATTGAGGTGTTTGTGCCTATATTTCACTCTGCAGCCAAAACTACACACCGTAAACGAATAGTGTTTGTATGTGGTAGTAGGTATCAGTCTCCCATTCTGCACTATGGTGGGAGAGGGTTGATAATGATAAGGGGAAAGTTACCGACTTATATAAATTTGTACGTCTGACTGTCAATATTTTGCTCTTCAGCAAAAACCATACAGGGGAGACGAACGATCTCTTTGTGTTGTTGAAGTCTCCCGTTGTACATCATAGCATTTCCGTGTCGATAGATATAAGAAAATGAAAGATATAGTGGTTGAAAGTCGTCAGCTTCGGATTGTAGACCACCGATCACTTTTGAAACTATAACAGCAAATAGGTTATATACGGCGAAACGTGATGCTCATTCTTCAGTTGTTTTTCTGCAACAAGCGTACGAATAAAGAAAAATAAGTGCATATCGCAGTTAAAAAAGTAAAACTACCCAGATAGATGCCAAAGCGTAAGAACGAAATTTCGCGTTCTCGATCCGAAGACAGAAAACGGTTCTGAAAAGTGAATCTACATACGATAGACACTTGAAATTTGTAGACGTTGTTTATATTACACTATAAGCATCAGCAATTTTTCAATATTCCCATCCCCAAGGGAGTGAAATAGGGGATAAATGGTTTCTTGAAAAGACGTTGTTATTCAGGCAGAAGTAAAATCAGCCAGTGCAGACCACCCAGTCTACGCGTGCGAATCAGCGGGAATTAAGCTAGTTTAACAATAAAACGACTGGATGTATTCCTGTTATACCTTTAGTATTAAATTTAACTAAATTCCGAGGCTAAAAAAGGAAATCAGCATTCTTAGAATAGATGTGAACTGTGCCATTCGGTTTCGAGGGCTTGTCTCTTTTTGTGTAACCTTGTGTTAGATGAGCGGTCCTAAGCGCCTGTCAAGTAAGCAAAGAGTTCTGCGTTCGAATCCCAGCCACAGTAAAAATTTTAATTCAATGTTTCTCACATATTTAATACTTTTGGTATAATGGGACAATGTTTGTCTCAAGGAACTGAATTGTCCTTTATACTTACAAGGTTACGAGTCGTGAAACTTGCTGGGAAAAGTAAATCACTGTACGTCGGAGATGGTCGCCAGGAATGATCGGTAGTGTCACGTGCTGTGAAGCACGGCAACGTCCCCTCCTCCAACACTGTGGCAAGTTGCACTAATCTAAGAATGCTAGTACTTGAAGGTCATCTATCTTGAACAGAAAGAAACGGATTGGGTATATCTGTTATATCAAATAAGGATGTTTAGCTGTGCGATATGGGCGAGAACGTTCCGACAAACATAGATTTATAATGTGATAAATTCTTTGAGGGATCTCATTGTGACACCTCTGCAAGACATAAGGAATGATGCTTCAACTAGTTCTGCAGTCAATAATCACATCCATCAATTGCATAAGAAAGAAAGGAAATTAAAAATGGTTCATACTACCCGACGAACATGAAAATCTATAATTCGGTTACATGTAAAAATTGCTGTCAATACGTTTCAAATTGACAAATATAAATATGATAATCATTGCATTAACGTTATTAATTTGTGAGACAATACATTAGTTTTGAATGTGTGATAGGAATAAGACAAGTCTTTTATTGCTAAAATCAATGTTTGAATTCAACAATAAATGAGAAAAACTGTTCCTTGTTATGACAAAAACCGCTTTATGGGCCCCAAGCCACAAAACATTTGTTGTTTTCAAACCATAACACGACAGAGATACAGCCATGTACAGTGTACAACAACTACGGACTGAGCGCTCAACCTATGATACAGTCTTGCTTTACACCGTTTACAGCCATATTCCGTGAAACGTAGAATCTCTCCACTTGTTCCAACGTTGAATAATATAACGGGCGGGGTTATTTCAACGAATTGAATACTGAGAGTATTGTTTAAATTAAAACCTTTGTCTCTGTTGATTAGTTTCTTTTTATTTTTTTTTTTTTTTTTTGTGCAAATGTTCAATTGTTTTTAAATCTATTGGAAAAAGCTGCTGTGGTCATCAATCCCTACATAACACACACAAACACACACACACACACACACACACACACACACACACACACACACAAACTCACACATGCCCCAGGAAGAACTCGAACCTCTGAATGCCAGCGAGGAGCCTTACATCGTTCGGCACTCCGCCGCGGCGTGTTTTTTAGTTATCATTCCTTTTTATTGATTTCTTAATTACGTTGTGCAATAAATCTTTACGTTAGCGTCTCGATGCTGATCCCATAGTCCTTCATGTATTTTGTCGTACAAATAAAATAGGTGCTGAATTTTCTGATTGAGTCAGGCTTCATTGCAGCGCTATTATTGGCTTTTAAATAGGAACAACAGTGCCATCGCGACAATACTGCCGACCTGACAAAAAACACAACACATATCAACTGGCAAAATAACTCAAACTTTTCAATTATTTATTTATTTATTTATTTGCATCAATGGCGCCTATAATATACGGGTATCATTATCAGTATTCTAGAAGTTTTCCTCTATACCAGAGAACCATTTACTGATTCCTTAAAACGAATCGTTCAAACGTTCGACAGCTATTTCAAAGAATTTTGTATGTTCGTTCTGACGTGACCCTCTATCCTGTGGGACAGAAAATAATCTGACCAAATTCATGGCGATGAAATCTTTCGACTGCTATGGCCTTTCATGACGAATCTATTGAACACTTTGAAGCAAATACAACAGGGTCCACCCAGTTAAAACAAACGTGTTCCTGTCGATACGAGGACTAAAAGTCTTCGGTGTCAACATATGTAACTGAAATGCTGGAAGGGTTTATAGAACTCTGGATTCTGACCATCGTGATATGAAATTCACAATGAAACATGAAACAGTGGATCAACTACCTTTCACGGGGGTGTTGGATGAGAATGTACACAATATATACGAATACGCATGCCGACTATATCTGCTTCTAGAGCCGTTTCCATCCGTTAGAAATAAATTCGTTGCTAAAGTTGTGTTACTAAGGGACCAAAACAGCTCAGGTAATCGATCCCTAAACTTACACAGTGCTCAAACTAACTTATACTAAGGGCGACATTCAGTCACACCCATGTGTGAAGGTGGAGTCGAACCTCCGGCGGAAGCCGCCGTGCAATCCATGACATGGCAACACAGACCGCGTTGGCAGCCCCGGCGCAGCAGTCAATAAAGACTTTTATTCTTAGGCTTCGAATACTTACGATACGAAGAACCTCTGTGGAGAGTTACAGTACCTGCTAACAATGAGACATCTAAGATAAAAATCGGTAGACAAGAATTTGAGACTGCAACACTATTCCAGTATCTGCAAACAAAGCTTCTAGTGTACTTCATTCCCTTCAATTAAGAAAAATGTGTACATTTATGAACAGTGGCGTATTTACAATTTTGTTTTGGAGGAAGGACTATGCCTTACATTTTACAAAAGCTCAAATTGAAGGTTCCTGTTACTGATCCATACAAATTTAGTGCAAATATTATTAAAAAAATTGTGCCATTGGTTTACGTTTGTTTCATTAGAACAATGACATAACATAAGCGGCGGAAAAGAACTGAAAATCAAATGTTCAAATGTTTGTTAAGCTTATGGGACTTAACTACGGGTCATCAGTCCCTAAACTTACAAACTACTTATGAACCACTTACGAACTAGGACGACACAAATATCCATGCCCGAGGGGGATTCGAACCCCCGACCGTAGTGGCCGTGCTGACCGTGACTGGAGCGCCTCAGTCACCTCGGCCACCGCAGCCGGCGAAAGAACTAAAGTAGTATCCGCAACAGCAGATAAAATTTATACACTCCTGGCCATTGAAATTGTTACACCACGAAGGTGACATGCTACAGACGCGAAATTTAACCGACAAGAAGAAGATGATGTGATATGCAAAAGATTAGCTTTTCAGAGCATTCACACGAGGTTGGCGCCGGGGCGACACCTGCAACGTGCTGACATGAGGAAAGTTTCATACCGATTTCTCATACACAAACACCAGTTGACCGACGTTGCCTCGTGAAACGTTCTTATGATGCCTCGTGTAAGGAGGTGAAATGCGTACCATCACGTTTCCGACTTTGTTAAAGGTCGGATTGTAGCATATCGCGAATGCGGTTTATCGTATCGCGACATTGCTGCGCGCATTGGTCACGATCCAATGACTGTTAGCAGAATATCGGATCGGTGGGTTCAGGAGGGCAATACGGAAGGCCGTGCTGGATCCCAATGGCATCGTATCATTACAAGTTGAGATGACAGATATCTTATCCGCATGGCTGTAACGGATCGCGCAGCCATGTCTCGATCCCTGCGTCAGCAGATGGGGACGATTGAAAGACAACAACCATCTGCACAAACAGTTGTACGACGTTTGCAGTAGCATGGACTATCAGCTCGGAGAACATGTCTCCGGTTACCCTTGACGCTGCATCACAGACAGGGGCGCCTGCGATGGTGTACGCAACAACGAACCTGGGTGCACGAATGGCAAAACGTCATTTTTTCCGGATGAATCCAGGATCTGTTTACAGCATCATGATGGTCGCATCCGTGTTTGGCGACATCGCGGTGAACGCACATTGTAAGCGTGTATTCGACATCGCCATACTGGCGTATCACCCTGCGTGATGGTATGGGGTTCCATTGGTTACAGATCTTGGTCACCTCTTGTTCGCATCGATGACACTTTGAACCTTGGCCGTTACATTTCAGCAGGATAATGCACGACCGCATGTTGAGGTCCTGTACGGGTCTTTCTGGATACGGAAACTGTTCGACTGCTGCCCTGGCCAGCACTTTTTCCAGATCTCTTACCAACTGAAAACGTCTGGTCAATGGTGTCTCGTCACAATACACAAGTGACAACTGTCGTATCGTTTGAAGCTGCATGGACATCTGTACCTGTACACGCCATCCAAGCTCTGTTTGACTCAATGTCCAGGCGTATCAAGGCCGATATTATGGCCTCAGGTGGTTGTTTGGCATACTGATTTCTCAGGATCTTTGCACCCAAATTGCGTGAAAATGTAATCACATGTCAGTTCTATGTATTTGTCCAATGAATACCGGTTTATAATTTGCATTTATTCCTGTTGCAATTTTAATGGCCAATAGTGTAGTTGTTACATACATAAATACCCTACGAGACGAAATTTTAGAATTTACTCACTAAAAATTTGAAGCGAAAAGTGGAGGCGGTCTTTTTTCTTAGCCGTATCACTTATCACAGTTTGATGTCTTCTCCATGAATTGTCAGCATGGTGATTCCATTGAGACGTGCCTCGCTAGTTGTATTCTTTAGGTAGTCTCTATTCTCTTCAGGGTTTAGAAACTGCGCTCATTTGTGGCCGTTGTCACCGGTAGAGTTGCCAAGAGCCGTAGAAACCGAATTTATTAGGTTTGATCTAACAGTAGCAGACAGACAAAGCTTCCATTGCATGTTGAACAGCTGCTCCAATCGGTTTAGACCTTGATGGAATAGTCTCAACTCAGCCGTTGTCGTTGTTAAATCAACAACTAATGGGTCTGAAGCAAAAGTTGAATGAACCCCATCAATGTTACCTAGGGTTTTAGTAACCGATCCTACAGAGAAGTGTTGAAGGAATCCAGAAAAGGTGTGAACAAATGCACTTTGTAGCAACCTTCGACATCATCACTGGTATCTAGATTTGCACGATGTGTTTGTTTGATTTCAGATCCATTGGGAGAAGCTAATTCCATGGTTTCTATGTACAGCCGTCTGAAAGTATCATCAAAATTTCCTGTCATTGCCAGCAGTTTCCATTTGAGATCCGTCTCAATATTAATTCTGCAATATCTATATATTGGCGCTGAAGTTGAAGACATGTGAACTCATCCAGCACCTACAGTTCAGAGAATATAACCTAGCAGACGACCAAATATCCCTTGGTGATCACGGGATGTGGTCTTGTCAAAATCTTGAATTTTTCTCAGAGCCGAAACAAGTCTTTGGCGTTGCGAAGACGCTCAGCCCATCTAGTGAATGTGGCACGCTTCAAACTCTTAATTCGAACATCTGTTAACGATTCAAGGACATCATTTAATATTTTCCCTCGCTTTGGTGTCCCAAAGAAATCACGTACCTTATGGAGAGTTCCTAGTATATTCCTGACAAATGGAATGTTGCGTGTGTCGGTGACTACCAAACTGAAATTATGAGCTGCACAATGAGATCATACAGCTAAAGGGTAGTCCTTTTGTGTGAATGCATGAACCCCTAGCGCTTTACCCGTCATGGATGCAGCACCGTCATACTCATTTGGTGTAAAAATTGGCAATTGGCTCTAAATAACGAGAAGTGCGAAGTCGTACGAAAAGAAATCCGTTAAACATTGTTTACAACATAAATCAATCAAATGTGAAGGCCGTAAACTCCACAAAATACCTAGGATTTACTATTACTTCAAACTTAAACTGGAAAGAACACGTAGATAATATCGTGGGAAAGGCGAACCAGAGACTGCGTTTTATTGGCAGAACCCTTAAAAGATGCAACAGAACTACTAAAGAAACTGCATACTCTGCGCTTGTCCGTCCATTTTTGGAGTATTGCAGCCCAGTGTGGGATCCTTATCAGGTGGGTTTGACGGAGGACATCGAAAGAGTCCAAAGAAGGGTAGCTCGTTTCGTATTGTCACGATACAGGGGAGACAGCGTTGCGGAAATGATACAGGATCTGGGGTGGGAATCATTACAACAACGGCGCTTATCGCTGTGGCGTGGGCTACTTGCGAAACTCCAATCGCCAACATTCTCCTCCGAATGCGAAAATATATTGTTGACTCCCACTTACATAGGTAGAAATGATCATCAGAATAAAATAAGAGAAATCAGGGCACGAACAGAGAGATTCAGGTGTTCTTTCTTCCCGCGCGCTATTCGAGAATGGAATGGGAGATAAATAGTATAATTGTGGTTCGATGAACCCTCTGCCAGGCACTTAAATGAGATTTGCAGAGTATCCCATGTAGATGTAGATACTCCTGTCCTTGTAAAAATTAGACATGAAGACCAAATTTTATCAAGTTTTCAATTATAGATCCAGCTAACCCTTTGCCACTCACATCAAACACTGGAACAAATAGTAGGAAGTCTTCACAAATCCTGAGATCAGGGGAAATATAACGGACACAAAGAGAGAGTTGCTCCAACGGTAAGAACCGTGAAACCTTTGAATCATTAATGTGCTCAACAATCCCTCCCAGGAGATGGTTATTGATGCAACTAATATCTGATTTTGGATTGGGGCACTAAGGTACTTGTCATATTTACCCGCTCCTTCAAAACTTGCTTGTAGGTTTTCTTCATCTTTCGCGCGATATTTTAATATTTTTGTCACCTTGTTTGTCAACTTCAATAGGTCCGAAGTCTTTAGATTCTTGTTTTCCCAAAGTTCTTCAACGCCTTGAGGATCCTTGTGTTATTGCATGTGATAACGCAACTTACCACTCGCGCAAACTGGAAAAATTCTGAACACAGAATAATGCAGATTGGCATTCGTCCAAAAAAATTACGTTTCAAAATGATAGGTGTAGCGGCCACTGCTGGCTATTGTCGAGTAAAGTAAAAGAGCGTATACTGTGTATGTTGTAGACACTGCGGCAAGTTCAGCAAACAAAACAGTTTTAAGAACGCCATTTAACTTCTCTGGGCACATATTAAAAATTATTTCGCAACAAGGAACAAAAGCTTCGAACTGGATGATGTGAAAGTACTTCTGGTCAAAGTAGTCACTGAGTTAACGCCGGATTTTGGCAGAAATGTTGTTCATCACTTTCAAAAAACTGAAAAAATATGGACGACACTGTGGAAGCTCAGAAGAGAGCAAGTTATTAGTGTCAATATTAGTAGCAGTAGTCGTAGTAGCTCATCTGACTTCTCAGACGGTAGATTGTTTTGTGTGTACTCGAAAAAATTAAGACGCTCGCCCGATAAAATTACTAGTGGAGTAATAAGTAATTTATTTTCTCCATTTTTTCCTCAAAATCCCACTAAAACGCTTGTCACAAGGCGCACGAAAGAGAAATATAATTTTGTCTATTACTACTGATTTTATTCTCGATTTTTCTTAATTTCCAAAACGTTACGCATGCTAAGTGCCCTGCTGACGAGAAACCTCGCCTTCCGTTTGTTCATCCCCGGTGAAACGGTGATCAGAACGTGAGCTACATTTCTGCGAACAGCTCTTGCGCTTGGAATTGTATACTCTGTCTTCATTCGGTGAATTCCGACAATGTGTCCACCACCCCAATAAAGCGCATTAATTATGTATTCATTATCTTTCATTTAAGGGTACTGTATTATGCTTATATGCTGAGATTGGGTTTCGTAAACGTTGTTTATAATTCACCACAGGTCATAAATTGACATATGTTACTAAAGGAAAGCCGCGCGGGTGTAGCCGATCGGTCTGAAGCGCCACGTTACGGATCGTGTGGCCTCCCGCGTCGGGGGTTCGATTCCTCCCTCGTGCATGGGTGTGTGTTTTCTCCTTAGGTTAGTTTAAGTATTTTGTAAGACTAGGGACTGATGACCAACGTAGTTTAGTCCCATATGACTACAAACATTTGAACATTTTTGAACTGAAGGAAAACTGAACACACGTAATAAAATCTCTTTACCAATCACAACGTACAATCACTCTATTACTTGTCTAGTCTCTTTTGTGCTGAGATTCGTTCAGAAACAGTCTGTCGTTGGTATATGGTAGTAGCTTGCAACCTACTTCTGAAGTGGAGGTGTCGTTAACACTTTTTTCTACCTATAGTATTAGGATATTCTGTGCAGGTGTGTAATAGCTTTTCAAAATCCGGCTGAGTATCGCATTCCATGCGATGACGTGTTTCACGTTGACCAAACTTTCGAGAAGACATGCTGTGAACGTGTCACATTGGACTAAAACAACCATGCAGATCAGCCGAGACCAAGTACTATCTCGAATATTATGAAGTGTAATGAGAGCAGTATCGTGGTTGAATAGCCAAGTTTATGAGACAGCATGAGTCGGAATCTATCGAATGAAGTGTCGGCAAACCTAATACACATTAACGGATGCTTCGATTTAAATGAAAGGTGGGGTCTGAAAATCAGCTTCAAATGTAATTCCAACAAACAAACTTGATATCTTCGTATCGATCCTTTCACCTGTGTGAGAATTTTTCGCTCCCAATGTTGCCTTCAATACGAACGAGTTTGGACGTTTGCAATGTGTGCGGGGAGAGTCTCGCTGCCGGCCGCGGTGGCCGAGGGGACTGAGGCGCATCAGTCACGGTCTGCACGGCCACTACGGTCGGGGGTTCGAATCCCCCCTCGGGCATGGATATTTGTGCCGTCCTTAGTTGTAGGTAGTTCATAAGTAGTTTGTAAGTTTAGGGACTGATGACCCCGTAGTTAAGTCCCGTATGCTTAACAAACATTTGAACATTTTAGAGTCTCGCTCGGAAAGAAATGGGGGACGGGTGGTTTCTGTGGTCGGCGGGGTACATCCGAGTGGTAACGTGTGGTAGACGACGGTGGCCGCAGCGAAGGGGGTGTTGTGTTAGACCCATCAGAGGGGCGACCGCTAGCGTCGAGCACCTTCGCTGAAATTCTGAGTTGAGATGGGAATGTCACTAGCGAAGGTGACTTACGGCGATTTATGCTCTCACATCGCCTGTGTAGTTATGGGGAGATCGTATGACGAAATTTAACACAAAGTCATTGATGTCTCCTGAATCTAAGATTGTTAGTTGGTGGAAACGACCGTGGAAATTTTTGCTAAGGTGTATCGAGTGTATAAAGCTGCCCGCGAGCTTGAGCTACAGCTTAGTAACTGGTTCCCTTTTTATTATTTTTTTATTATTTCTTTTCCTTGACCGATGGCCGTTATTGACTCTACTTTCTGAATCATTCGTTCTTAAAGACAACTTCATGTAAGTATTGAGTCCTGTAGAGTCATAAACTGACATAAAGTTTGACTGAATAGGGGATGAAACTGTGGATTGATGCCTGTTATATTGTGAGGACTTGTGTACTACCTGTGACACGGCGTATTAAGGTGGCCCTTGCCGACTGTATTGGGGATCTGGCTTTGGAAACGGCACCTCTTGCAGATTTATGTAAAGATAAAGGAAAAATTTTAAGTATTCACCCCATGACAGTTTTTCCGCTCATATTCAGGGTATAAACAGCCCTGAAGCCCTTTTACTTTACTGCGATGAAGCTTTTTTATTGCTGATATTAAATCATAAGAAATCTATCAAATTTTTAAGAACTGGTACGAACTTCTCACTACTAACACCCTGCTCCCGTCACCAACACAGGGTTGCCTTTTTGCATCATTCTTTAAGATAATTCTGATACTGTACTTAATTTTTGACCCACTTTAGGTTACGGTAGTAACACTAAAAGTGGGCCTTTGCGATCGTCTTTTGACAGCTCGAAAATGAAATGAAAATAACGGCTTAACTATTCATCTGACACGAAAATTGAATAACCGAATTTGTAGAGGAGAAAATTCTCTGCAACTTAGCTCCCTTATGTTTTTTTTACCCTCCATTGAATTAACGAAAACCAGCCGTTCGGAGATGTCATGTGACATTCCTCGCCCAGAACTCTCTCTGGCATACGCCATCTTGCGTTGCGTGCTGAGGAATTGGCAAAAACACGTCGTTCTTCGTACGATAAATGATTATCTAGTGTCTACAAATGACATATTAGCATCAGTTAACAACGGACATCAATAGTATGAGATTAAAGGACTCAAATTTTGATTGATAGCCGTAGTGTAGGGGACAAGGCGTTGGACTATTACACTAAACGTCGGTGGTTGCGAACCCGATATATCTACATTTTGTTTCCTAAAAGGGTTTCAGACATTCTTATTAACAAATTTTTTATTGATTAGATAATTATTTTGGTCGCAAATGTTTGAAAGACTTATAAAACTACATATCTAAAGCGGGCCGTAAAACACGTCAGTGCGATTTTCTTTATGTTCATTATTTTGGAGGTGGGGCAGGTATCCTCGTGCACCCTTGTTATATATGCCACTGAATGAAGATAAATGTAATCAAATTTTCGCCGGAAATAATCCTCATTTAAATAATCCGAAAATAAAAGTTATTTTCGCAACTGATTTTATTGATCCATTTACAGTTTTCAGATAATAATTTAGCCGCACGGGAGTAGCCGACCGCCGGCCGCGGTGGCCGAGGAGACTGAGGCGCTCCAGTCACGGTCTGCACGGCCACTACGGTCGGGGATTCGAATCCCCCCTTGGGCATGGATATTTGTAGCGTCCTTAGTGTTAGCTAGTTCCTAAGTAGTTTGTAAGTTTAGGGGCTGATGACCCCGTAGTTAAGTCCCATAGACTTTACAAACATTTGAACATTTGTGTAGCCGACCGGGCTGGAGCCCCACGTTATGGGTCGCGCGGTTTCCAGCTTCGGAGGTTTCAATCCTCCTTCGGGCATGAATGTGTGTGTTGTCCTTAGGTTAGTTTAACTTAGTCTAATTAGTTTGTAACATTCGGGGCTGGTCCCATAGGATTAGAGACATTTGAATTTGATAATAATATAAAGACTCATTATAAATGTATCACAATCATCAACCAACTTTAAAAATCGTTCAAAAATAGTTTCATCTCCTTATGGTCTTCCCTCTTACTTAAACTATATTCAACCACTTCAGTAACTGGTACAAAATGTTTGTGAAGCTTATTTGGACTTAACTGTGGGATCATCAGTCCCTATTTCTTTCAAACAACTTATAAACTGAAACTTCTTAACAGATTAAAATTGTGTGCCGGACCGGGACTCGACCGTTGGACCTTTGCCCTTCGCGAACAAGTGCTCTACCGACTGAGCTATCCCAACACGACTCACAATGTCGCCTCACAACTTTACTTCCGTCAGTATCTCGCCTCCTACTTTCCAAACTTCATAGAAGCTCTCCTACGAAACATGCAAGACTAGCACTGCTGGAAGAAAGGATATGGTGCAGACATGGCTTAGCCACAGTCTTTCTTCCAGGAGTGCTAGTCTTGCATGGTTCGCAGGAGAGCTTCTGTGAAGTTTGGAAAGTAGGAGGCGAGGTACTGGCGGAAGTAAAGTTGTAAGGCGGCATCGTGAGTCGTGTCGGGATAGCTCAGTCGGTGGAGCGCTTGCTCGCGAAGGGCAAAGGTCCCACGTTCGAGTCCCGGTTCCAGCACACAATTTTGATCTGTCAGGAAGTTCCATATCAGCGCACACTCCGCTGCAGAGTGAAAGTTTCATTCTAGGAGCTTATAAACAACCTTATGCTAAAGACAGCAGAAACACCTATGCTCGAGGGGGGGAGGGATTCGAACCCCCGACGGAGAACAGACTAACTGATAGGAATACAATAATTATATATCTGTAAGTCATCTTTAACTTACGCGATTCTGCACCTATTTCATCGATATCAATTTTGTCTTCGAGTTACACTTAAATTTCATTTCTCTTTATCCTTTTGCAATATTCTGCAGCTGGTTGCAATTAATTGGTTGTAAAAAGTTCATGTCTCTATATTTCTACATATGACTATCAGTAATAAGAAAGTCGAATTGCTGCGTGGGAGTGGCCGTGCGCTCTGAAGAACCTTGCTGCGGATGCGCGGCTGCTCCCCGTTCTAGGTTCATGTCATCCCTCGATCTCGTGTGTGTGTGTGTGTGTGTGTGTGTGTGTGTGTATGTGTGTGTGTATGTGTGTGTGTAGTTCCTAGCATAAGTCAGTTTAAGTAGGTCTAGGGACTGAAGACCACAGTAGTTTGCTCCCATAGTTTTGTAAACATTTGAACATCTTTTTAAATTTAATTCAGATTATGTTGCACTGGTTAACGAATAATACTGAGGTATAGACTAAGACGAGTGCTTTTTGAAAATACAGTGTGACTGTAAAGTCATGGTGCAGTTTCAACCGGCCACCGATTGGCAACGAAACCAAATTGCCAAGTGAAACATTCACCAAATAAACACCCCTCCCCCATATTTTTATAACGTAATTTTCATTGTCGTTCTCACGAAAGTAATTACATGGCAATAAAACAAAGCGAATTTTGTTGTACAGAAAGTACGGTGCGTATAATCATGATGAAATTATAAACGGTCGCAGAAAATCATCGAAGGAGAACATAAATGCGAAACCGTCACCAAATTGAAAGAAAAATTTTGCAACTTTGCATCCCGTTAAGTGCAGTTCGATGTACTTTCCATTTGTCGCCATACCCACATGTCAACGATGTTATAGTTCATTTCACAAACATTGTAGGATGTCAGGTGTAAAGGAGTTATCAGCGTTTTTATTGTCTCCTTCAAATAATCAGTGTGGTTGATATGAACGCGTATAACCCCACAAGAAAAAGACCAAGCGCGTCAAGTCAGGGTCACGGAAGGAAGTAATCTTAACGTCCTGTCGATAGCGTTGTCATTAGAGACGGAGCTGACGCGCGGATTTTAGGGGAAGGATGTGTGAGGACATCGGCAGTGCCCTTTGAAAGTAACCAGCCCGGCATTTGCCTGGAGTGAGAGAAATCACGGAAAACCTAAATCTGGATGGCCGGAGGTGGATTTGAACCACCATCCTTCCGAATGCGAGTCCAGTTGCTTACCACTGCACCACCTCACTCGGTCTCAAGTCAGGGTCATGACTTTCCTATCCGTCGCTGGGGAAAATGTTATATCTAGAAGCTTCCGAACAATTCTTGCGTATGGTGGACGAGCGCCGTCATGTTGGAAGAGCCTCGACTTTATAGTTACAACACTTCTGGGAAAATTTCTGACGTCACAGTTTTCTCTATATATAAAAGGAAGTGTCCCGATTGACTGACTGACTGGTTGACTGACTGACTGACTCATCATCGCCCAGCCCAAACCACTGAAGATAGAAACTTGAAATTTGTGGAGGGTGTTGAGCTTACTCTTTAGGCGTCATTTAAGAAGCGATTTTTCGATATTCCGTCCGTAAAGGGGTGAAATAGGGGATGAAACGTATTTTGAAAATACTTAGCTATTTAGGCAATTTTGAAGCTAGAACTACAAAATTTCGGATTTAAAAGACTCGTGTTTCTGCATTTTTTGAAATTCGACAAATAAGGGGGTAAAACAGATGACGCAAAAAATTCATTTTCAAAAATATGTTGCTGTTAACTTAAATTTTAAGCTACAAATACGAAACTTCGGATATGGAATCTTGGTCAGGATTAAAAATCCATGATTTTTACTATTTTTGGAAATTCAACAACTAAGAGGGTTAAAAAGAGGATCAAAAATTCTTCTTGAAAACACGTTGCTATTGATACAATTTTGAAGCTAGAGATGCAAAAACTGGTATTTTTATAGTTGGTTAGACGTTACAAAATACGTGTTTCGGTATTTTTGGAAATTCAACCATCAACGGGATAAAATTCGAGAGTGGGTGTTTTTCGAAAAATGTTGCTATTTAGGCAATTTTGAAGTTAGAACTACAAATTTTCGGATTTGGATTCGGAACTCGAATTTAAAAGACACATGTTTCGGCATTTTTTGAAATTCAACCAATAAGAGGGTGAAATAGTCTAGAGGACGCAAAAAATTGATTTTCAAAAATATGTTGCTGTTAACTCAAATTTCAAGCTATAACTACGAAACTTAGTTTATGGACTCTTGATCAGGATTAAAAAGACACGTGTTTTGGTATTTTTGGAAATTCAACAACTAAGGGGCTAAAAGAGTGGATCAAAAATTCTTTTCGAAAACACATTGTTGTCAAGACAATTTTGAAGCTATAGCTACAAAAATTTCTATTTGTATTGTTCGTTAGGATTTAAGAAAAATAGTGTTTCGGTATTTTTGGAAATTCAACCATCAAGGGGGTTAAATTGGAGAGGGGATGTTTTTCAAAAATCTTTTGCTAATAAGGCAATTTTGAAGCTACAGCCAAAAAAAATGGTATATCTTTTCTTGGTCAGAATCAAAAAGACATGTGTTTCAGTTTTTTCAGAAAATTAATCAATTAGGGGGTGAAATAGGGGATGAAACATTTTTTGAAAATACGTTACTACTAAGCCAATTTTGGTGCTGTTAACTCAAATTTCAAGCTATAACTACGAAACTTAAGACCAAACAGCCTACGCATGCGAAGCAGCGGGGGTTCAGCTAGTCTGCCTATAATTTTATCAAGCATGATGGTGCACCAACTTTCAATTTATGGGAATCACATTGATACTCAATGTATGCAAGAGTATTTTCAACAGCCCATAGAAAGTAAGGTCATGAAAGTGATCACTCACATGACATGTGACCTCGTAACCTAAAACTATCCAGTCCAGAAATTATTCATCGTTGCCAATCTCATGAAGCGACTGTGAAGCAAACTAAAATAGTTTAGTGATATCAGATGACTAGTTAGCACGTAACAATTACAGGTTGTAACCCTTGTACGGGATCGTTTCATAAAACTTTATGGTCTATTCTTTAAGTGTAGTTGTAGAGCAAAATTTACACACCAATTTCTTGGTTATATCTAGGTGTCCCTTTTAGGATCCCCAGTTTCAATACAAACCGAAGGTGTACCACGACGGTTTTGGCCCAACAGACTACCAGGTATCTTCAACTGTTGATTCCACACGACGATATTCTCGCTGAAGACGTGTCACGGATTCAAAAGGAACGAACCACAGAAAACACGGAACTTTCCTCTGCACTGTCCATATCTTAACTCAGTTGGTGTGACCTGCTGCAGCTAAGTAACTCGCTTCGTTTCGTCGTTGCGTCATCACTTACGTGAGCAAAACAATTAAAATTACATAACATAAACTCGGCCGTTTTTCTTTCATTTGGTGATGGTTTCAAATTTCTATCTCGTCTCATTGCCTTTCTGTATCCGCTTATAACTGCACCAGGACTTTAAGGACGCATTGTATTAATATTTTCGACATATTCGAGGGTCTCTAATGTCGCCAGAATAATGTATCTTTTCATTACGCAAAGGCTTTATCGTTGGTGACAAGCAAGTTTAATCTCAGCAAGAGAATGTTCCACTTTTACTCGCCAAAAAAGGGGTTGGGCCAGAGGAAGACACAGTTTAATAACGACGCTATAGCTGAAACTGGCCCTTTGTAACATCAAAGTGGCGTACTTATAATCCCCGACGGTTACGCTGCAAGGCTCCACGCAATATTTGCTCGCGGAACTATTAGTAATATTCTCTTGATGTTTATTAATTTAGTGTAATATACATTCACAGAGGACTGTTATTAATTTTCGTGGATCCATTTCCTCTATATTAATACGTTTCTAATACGCTATTTGTTTGACTGATTTATACTTTGTTTCTTTTTTATTAACGAAAATGATGTGATGTTTCCATTACAGTGACTGCTCCGTGCTATTTTGCTGTCGGCTATGCGTTTGTTGCTATATGGCTGACGTGTACGTTTGCCTTGCGGAAGTGGCCGTGTGGTTTTAGGCGCCATGTCAGGGTTTGCGTGCTCCTTCAGGCGTGCGTGCGTGTTTGTTTGTGTGTTTGTCTCCGTCTGTGTGCGTGTGTGTGGCGTCCTTAGGATGGTTTAATTTGATTTAAGTAGTTTGTAAGTCTAGAGACGGATGACCATAATAGTTTGGTTTACAAACATTTGAACTTTCGAGTAGTGTACGTTTGTAAATGGTTGTTTTTACATATTGTGTCAAGATGGTATACAGCTCATTGCTACAGATAGCAAAATACACAAACACACACACACACACACACACACACACACACACACACATATATATATATATATATATATATATATATATATATATATATATATATATATATATATATATATATATATATATTCTGTCTCTGATTTGAGAAGAGTCTCCGATTTCAGAATTCTGCCAAAATACCAGTCAAGACAGAAAGAGCTTTGTGTTTGACCATCATGCAGACAAAAGAAGCCTTATGTAAATTTTCTAAATTTATAAAACACACTGAAATTTGTAGATGTATTAGGGAAGACACATTTCGTTAAAGCTTTGAAATTCCATTTGATGGTTATTACTGACTGAAGGGTAGCAGCATTAAGTCGGAAGTTGAAACCCATTTGCCGGCCGCAGTGGCCGAGCGGTCTGCGGCGCTCCAGTCACAGTCTAGACGACCATAGGGTCGGGGGTTCGAATCCTCCCTCGGGCATGGGTGTTTGTGTTGTCCTTAGCGTAATTTAGTTTACGTTAGTCAAGTAATAAATTCGTAAGTTTACCGACTGATAACCACGCAGTTTCGTCGCATAAGACCTCACACAGATTTGAACATTTGAAATCCATTTCAGAGCTCTTGGTTGAATTCAAAGTCTTACATATTTTAATTTTCCGTGGCTTTCCGTAAATTGTGTAAGGACGATGGTTTCAAATAAGTTCTAGTGAACACTCAAACGATGGATGCCTTAAGTCCAAGTTAATCTTTCACCTCTTAAAAACGGGACAAAAGCGATGTGACACCTGGAGACGCTTGCAATATCCTCAATTATTACTCGTTTTCGATGTGTTTAGATTATCTGATGAAAGATTTCGGGGAGGTATTAGTAGAGAAGTGTGGGGTGTATCCATCGATCTTTTTTATGACCAATTAAACTCAACTGGAGACACATTCAGTGAGAAATTCATACGTCTGTGGAGGGATGACTCCATTATTCTTCTGGAGACAAAATGAAAGAAGGTAATGATGTACAAGCTGGGCTGTCGGACTCTTCTTGAAGATTCTACACAGTGAAATCCGAACTATAACGTTAATGTCCACAAACAATTGCCTCACAGCTGCTGCTTTACATTAGGGTGCACATTCACACTGATAAAAACACCCTTCGTGACAGAATCGTTTCTTTACACTACGCAGAAAATGATGCTGTAAAATGAGTACCATGTAAACCACTCAAATAACGTAACGCGACAGGTACTTCACGAACCATGGTGGCAGGAGATAATCTCCAGGCATTAGCTTTCCCACAACTTAACAACAGACTGTCACAAGGTAAAAACACTAAAAAATCATGCCTTTTCAGCCTTCCTCTTTATAACATCTAAAGCGTCGACTACACTCTCGTATTAACTCCTAACGCGCTGCAATTGTGCTAGCTGGACTTCCTGACAGCTAATTTCATTCAGTTGTTTTATTTAATTGTTAATATTTTTACTGTCACCGCTCGCAATTTTCTACGGCCTCAGTTGGTCAGCACAAGAACTGTTCCTTGCCTTCTTTTAACTGTGCTTGGTCCTTCATGTTTCCGATTCTCAGTCACTTCACGAACAGCTGGCTTCGGTAGTGTTAGGAAGGAACATCCCTCAGGCTGAAACTTCATCAGGCAATGTGGAACGAATTTGTTATAACTTAAAATGCAATTTTTGATGGTTAATTTTGCATACTTATTATGACTCTTTGATGTTTTTGTGCCTGCTTTTGCGTTATACTGTATGAAGATGGTTATAATCGAAACTGATAGATGTAGTAGGTTGCTTAAAATTCATCTTAATCGCTGTTCACTGTCATTTGACCAGAACATTAAAGTTTGAAAATACTGAAAAACTTCGAGGACCTGTAGGAGGAGAGTAATTTCATAATATTTGGTTTGTTCGTAAATGTCATCCAGTGGTGCTATGTGCAATTCTTTATTGTTGTCAATATATACCCATTATTTTATATTGCAAGCTCCTTTCGTTCCATCCTTCGGAGGCAGGTAGTATGGACGTAACAGTAAGACATAATTTGCTCATCTTACGGAGCGATCTTATTTTTTAAATGGAAGGATAGATGCCAAGATCGCAATTTTTTATTTTACTTATTCAAGACAATCGGTTTCGACACTATGGTGTTACCATCGGTATGGAAGAAACATGTAGAAAAATGTGGTTACATGAAGTTATTACAATTTAAGAACAATTTGTGAAGTACAAAAGCAAATAAAACGTAATCTCATAATTTCTAAGAGAAACGATTATTTTTATATCATTTATTTACTATGGTTTTCTGTTCCATAGGACCCAATTGAGGAGTGAGACTCCATGGGCATGGAACAAGTCAATACATGATTTTTTTCACAACAATGGTAATAGAAAATTTTTAATTAGTCCTATGCACACGATAATCTTAAAGTGAAAAGAATCAAAAAAGAAAAAAATGAATTAGCTTAATTGTTTAATTATTCCTTATATTTAATTATTCATATTTATACATATTAATTATTCCTTATATTTAATTATTCCTCGACAGAATAAAAGGAGTGAGCCATGAGGTAACTCTTCAATTTAGATTTGAAAGCGTGTGGGTTAGTGCTAAGATTCTTTATTTCTTGTGGCAGCTTATTGGAAATGGATGCTGCAGAATACTGTACACCTTTCTGTACAAGTGTCAAGGTGGTGTGATGCAAATGTAGATTCGACTTCTGTCTAGTATTCACCGTGTGAAAGCTACTAACTAGAGGAAATAAGCTGATATTATTAACAACAAACGACATTAAAGAAAAAAAAAACGCATTGTGACGCCACTGTCAAAATTCCCAGACTACTGAAAAAGGGTCGACATGACGTTCGTGAACTTACACCACATATTGATGGAACCGCCCGTTTCTGAGCCAGCAATATTCTTTTTGCATCAAGCGAGATACCCCAAAAAATTATGCCGTACGCCATAAGTGAGTGAAAGTAAGCGTAATACTTTTCGTGTTGAAAAATCACTTATTTCAGATATTGTTCTGATTGTAAACATAGCGGAATTTAGTTTTGAAAGAAGACTATGACATAAAACTACTTATAATAGTGCTCCACACAAAATCTGGTAGGTGTACTGGCGGATAGTTCTATATAAAATCATCTGCTGTTGGTCAGAAATAAAATGGCTTGTCAAAAGTAAAACAATAAAATATGCATAAAATAATAAACGCCGTAGTGCACATGTCTGGTTGAGCACCTACATAAAACTGATAGCTGTATCGTAAATACTAACAAATATTTCCATTAACGCCCCTGGAGTGTACTACTATAAGTGAACTTGTATTCCATTGATATCTATCGATTTGTGATAATCGAATAACAGGTATAATTTTACAAGAATATCATTTAATCAGTTATCTATTATGTAATTTATAATTAGTGAGAATTTAACATCTATTAGCAAAAATTTCATTACAGTAAAAGAACAACAACAATTGTATTTAAAGCACTTGAACGTTGGTGCGACCATGTATGTACACCCTCTGCTAGACACTTAAAGGTAATTTGCAGAGTATCCCATGTAGATAGATGTAGACAGTAACATGAGTGGCTCAGGGTGTAAGTAATTAACCTAAACAAACATAATGAAGACGGATATATAAAGTTGTACAATGCGATGAAGTGAAAAAAAATGAAAGTTACAGCTGACAAACATAAAAAAATTGCTGTCTTGGCATCTACCCTTTCTTAACAGGAAGATGTCTAATAAGTATGTGCTCAAAAATGCTTACCGGAACAGCAATGATCTTCATATTCGATACTATGAACACGTACCTTATGTTGATCAAGTGTTCACAGCTCGTAAGGTATGCAATTTGGAGCCTATGTTTAGCAGACATATTTTCTTGTTTTGGTTCATACTACCAGCTCCAAATATACGGAAAGAAAGAATTCGCAGTATATTTGTTTAACAATGTCAAAGATGTAGAAGTGTTCATGGCCTCACCGGGTGGAATTCCCGGATATGGTTTCCTTATAAAATACCTGCTCACTGCCCTCTACAAATCTGTAACAGGAATTTCTGAACAACCTGTATACTAAGAATTTCTGCATCTTGCGAACATTCTTCCCTTGAGACAAAAACTCTCAACTTATCGGCCAATCCTATTTTAATAATGTCCGCCGTCAATTATCCCACTGTCTCGCAGCACCGCTTGTGTTTGTAGAAAAGAAATGTTTGATATGGTGACTGTTCTTTTTGTGCGAAAGAACATACACGATAACGGTAAGCCGGCCGCGGTGGCCGAGGGGATTGCGGCGCTTCAGTCACGGTCTGCACGGCCACTACGGTCGGGGGTTCAAATCCCCTCTCGGGCATGGATATTTGTGCCGTCCTTAGTTGTAGCTAGTTCATAAGTAATTCGGCAGGATAGTAAGCGTGCTTGGATAGCCTAATTGGTTAAGGCGAACGCTGACCCGAAGCGGGAAATCCGGGTTCGAATCCCGGTCCAACACAAATTCTTTGACATTGAATTTGACTAAACGCCCTGAAACGGTCGAAATGTTTCAATATTGCTAATTCATCTAAGGAAATTTTCTATAACCAATAAAATAATATAAAGTCACGTGGACGAAGTGACATATGAAGCACCATGAAATCCCCATCACATCATCTGTCGTGTACATCAAGCATTTTGCCAAGTGTCAAGTGGCATGTAATATATTACCGCACGCCACGCCCTATTGTGGAGTGTGGAACATTATCTATCCTGTAATGACTCACACAATCTAAACAAGACCTTGTCACGTTCTGAAACCTGAGGGCCAAGTGGATTTCTGACGCATTGTTATCAAACTGATTGACTATTCATTGTTTGAATTTAAATAAAAGCCATCAATTAATCTCCTCTCGTCCATACCGAACCCAATGGGAATTTCTCTCCCAACACCTTCCTCCCCTCTGCCTCTCGCCTGAAAACGCCCTCCCCCCATGGAATTTGACGGGAAAAACGGTCAGTGTGAGATGCATTGCTGGCTGGGATACTTGTGGTAGTTAAACCCGAAAGTAAAGTCACTTTTAAAATCACATCTCTATTGCAGAAGATATAATAAAAGAAACTTATTCTAAAACGCATTTTAATTTGTTTGAAAACTGACATTTATTGGTGCAACTTCGAAAATCACGGGACCTTAACAATATTTTCACCAATTGGCGGTTTCTGGAATCAACGGGAAATATTATCTTGGTTTGGAAGCAAGCTGGATATTCGGTTAATTTTATCATCACCTTCGGAAGGTACTGGAGATATTGTAATCTCGACAACGATGTTTACATTAGTGATTTCCAAAAATTTGTTAATGGAGGGGAGCATTCAAAAATTTGGTGTTAGGAAGACTGGAGCCATGCAGGGTGCCACTTCCTTTTTAACAGGTCTTTATGAAGACCAGCACCTTCTGTGAGTACAAGGCATAAGTCTTACCACACTGCTGGACAGGAAAGAGCAGCAGCTACTAAGTACCAGTTCGGGCACTTCATGTACCCCTACGACCAACCCCATGTCCACAGCCACTATTATGTTTTGACACGCCCTATCGCCTGGCAACTGCAGCGCCTTTGAAACAAATAAATGTTTGATTATTATTATTGTCATTAGTGTTAAGTAGTACTTCGTAGTTTTCTATCCATACAATAGAGAGAATTTTACCCTTTCATAGCTACAACAATTGACAATCCTCCTCAGGGCCGCAAACTTATTTTCCCGTAAATTTCTCAGACAATTTAAATTCCGCGATGTATTTAAAGACAGCCTTCAGACAATGGTCTTTTGGTGGTGGTAATTTGCATGCAAGCAATCGGAACAGAAATTGTTTTCACGCATTGTTAATTATTGCCAATATGTAGCCCAAAATTTTCTAACAGTTGTACCCTCTAAAATTAAATGAATAAATGCCCCCTGTTCCTATTTTGGAACAGCCAAAATACATTTATATATATATATTTTTATTTATTTATTTTTACACTGTCATAACAAACGTGCAGCCGAAATTTCAACACACCACCGATAACATGTGGCCATCTCTCTGCGCCATGATGTCGTATACCGTTGGTTCCAGCACAGACAAATATGTACAGATGGGAAACCTTTGTAAGGGCTGGGTCCTACGCTCAGGGGTGCGGGGAGGGAGGTTTTCCATAAGTTCCGTAAGATGTCGCATGATGGCGCTGCGGTCAGAAGCAGCCCTTTAAACTGGCCAGAGCAGGCGGCAGGTAGCGGCTGCCCCAACCACCACCTCCCCTCAAACGCCAGCAAGCTGGACACAGCCGTGGCCTCGTGGCAGGCGGCACAAGCTCTCCCCTCAGTTTCCCCTCCACGCTACCCTCCGACGTGCGAGAGGCACCCTAAGCCAGCGATCCGCCTGACACCTGCTAGCATCTTACGGAACTACTAGGACAGCGTAGGACAGTGGTGTAGGGGTGGTTTCTTCTCTGTATATGTTACTCTGTGGTTCCAGACAGACTCATACCATTGTTCTCCTCCTGCACCTTTAACATCAGCCCTTCAGCCGGTTCCCATGTGTAGCTCTTTCTCTCCTATCTTGTATCTTGTATCTGTTTTCTGTGTCGCTTCCACGTGTTACAAGATTTTATGGAGATGTCTTCATCCTGAAATAACTTTACAAACTCTGCTTTTGTCCCCAATCATTTGCTTCTAGACATCTGTTAACGTCCATTAGCGTGGGACTTTGTTTTACGCGTAATAGAGTGTGTCTCGCATACTCTTCCAAAACAGTTGTACTCATTGTGTGGACATTCATTTCATATGTGGTCTGTAATGTAAGATTTGGAACATGTATACGAGCAACATACAAAATGTGTCTGAAAAAGTTAGTGAAAGATTGCAACTACTTTCTCGTATTCTTTCACATGTGTCAACCCATATGCGATAAGCCTTCTTCCATTTTCTTGTGGCGGGACTGATGAGCTAGGTGTTTGGTCCCTTTCTCCCATCAACCAACAAGCCACATTTCTGTACATCTGAAGCTTCTTAATTGGAACTCAATAGTTTCGGAACCTAAACTGGAATATCTATCGGTTAGACCTCCAAAATGTAACGCGAGGATTCCCGTTTTCTCTGCTCCACCGAAAAAAAATGTATTGTAGCAATTGTTCTGCTGTTTGAAAACTATTTCTCCTTTATACAGGACAGGTCAATGACGAGATACTACTTCATTTGGATGAGTGTCATTGGACATTACAGCTGTCACAGGTCATCCCTCAACAACTGCTTGCGAAATCCCTCTACACTTCTACCAATTATGCAAGAATACCATTAATTACCAAGTAGTGTTCGTAATTGTCATCAGAAGAACATACGTCCACTATGTGCGGACGGAGCGTTTCTTTGTGATCAAATAAAGAAGTTACGAGTATGTATGACCACTTCAATTTCTGGAATTTCTCTGAAAATAAATAAATAAATAAATGTTGGGCGAAGAGGAAGAAATGTCCCACTATCATAGACGAAACTAGGAGCAACGCAAACTGCCTTTACGTGACACTCAAATTTAGAGTGAAAGTTTCCGTACACATTTTTCATTGCTTTCAAAAATGCATGCCTCCCTCCATAAAAAAAAAGGTCACTATAGAAGGGAATTAAGGAAAACTAGTAAAACAAATGGGAATATTTCAATTTTTTTCATTATATGTTATTAAAGCTCCATAATAAATGGAGAACCTAGATAGATAAGCTCTTTTACATCTGTGACTCTGGTCACGACATTACATTTTTTTTTATCTTGATAAGAATTTTTCATTCCTGTTATCTATTTAGTGTTTTCTACCCACTGTTGGAATTAACCGTGAATGAAAGCGAAACATAAGTATTGGACACTGCATCGTGAGGATTGGAAGGGTTTGTGAGCCGATAAAGTGTGTTCTAGTATTATTTTCTGCACGCCACGACTATGGCTATCCAGTACAATATCGTCAAGATATAATCTCATTTTATTGGTTACGAAAGTATACAACCTTTTATTTTACCTTTTGGATTGGGATATTCCCGCGCTAGTTAACCTGTGAGTTGCAAAGTTCATTGAAAATCACCGATGAAAAAATGCCATTACCTTTGCCTACGAGGATTTCCTTGTAGTAAAATTTTGATCGACTCAACAAACACCGGTGAGCAACTACAATATAGAGAACTACCATCTAGACCTGAATGAGTACTGTATAAACCAAGTGTTTGTGATCCCACAAATAACAGCCGAATTCCAAAATCCGTAACCACCTTTAGTATGGAATAACGCTCTTAGACGATGTATTTGACATAATAGATACCGCTTACTATTATCTCAAAAATTGGAATTACGTATCTTGTCTGCCATAACGCATTTATGCTTTCCAGAAGGCATTCAAATCTGTGTATTCTGACTGCAGATATCGCGCATAAAATATACTGGATGGCAATTCTGGTTGACTAGTTAATCTTAAACTGCTCCTTTCCTCAAAACCGAGTAGTAGTTTTAGGGATTAAGGATGTGCACCGTCTCTAAACAAGTAAAAACATTGTTGCTATGCGCGTTAAAACAAAGCGAAAGACTCTCTACGTATACTGAAGACCACGGCAATGTACGAATTGTCCATCAAGTATCCTCAACGCTCTACCGATTTATTAAGGCGACCTCTTGTATGCTGACGCAAGAATGTTATTCGATAAGTTTCAAGACATCTTCCGTTTGGTCTAGTGAACGGGCGAAACACTGCCAACCTCTTGTATGCTGACGCAAGAATGTTATTCGATAAGTTTCAAGACATCTTCCGTTTGGTCTAGTGAACGGGCGAAACACTGCCAACCTCGATCCGCTATTGTTGTTTGATACCCTCTGAGCATCTTGTAATAGTGCAAAGTACTGAATGATTCAGCTACCGTCTTTCTTCATAGATGTTTCGCTTAGCTTCACACCTTGAACAACGACACTAAATGCTTGGAAATTTATAAAAACATTTGAATTCTCAATTATTATTAACACGAGCCAGTTGAAACGTTCAAGACACAATGGCGGCAACGGTACACAAGCTTTAGACAATAAAATGTAGCGATATATAATATAGCGTCTACATCATCAGAAAGACACGTTTATCTTAATGTGTGATGTACAAAAGTTATTTGTTATTCACTTTTTGGATTTCGTCCCGTTGATACGTGAACCATCATTAACAGACGTTAGATTCCGTCGCACTTTGCTTGTTTCGGTACGGGGAATCCACGATCAACTCATGTAAAAATACTTCTCATAGTTTCTACAAACCTATTAAGGGATATGCAAACGTAGGCTTCCGCGGCTGTTGTCACTATCAATGAAATTCTTCTGGGTATGAGACCGCGTCATCATTTTATAAACTATACCGACGTTTCGGTCACTGTTGCAGGCGGCCTTCATCAGGGCCTGTGTCTCAGACACAGATCCTGATGAAGGCCGCCTGCAACAGTGGCCGAAACGTCGGTAGAATCTATGAAATGACGACGCGGTCTCATACTATTAAGGGATAGTCTGTAGAAATGCGGTATCTGAAGTTTCAGGCTTAATGGTGAAACAGGTGAAGAAACTTTTTAGATCACAGGTGTACAACGTACTGCTTTCGAGAGTCGTATGAAAAACTCATCGTCGTTATGTCAGTTCTCTCTTTGCGACCACTGCGGATATAGCAAAGCGAGCCCTAGCGTGTCATTACAGAAATGACGTTCATTTGCATTCAGTGCGATACCACCAACGTATTTAATTTCGAGAAATGGATTTAATGAATGCAATTAGAGGTAAATGAAACCGTCGACTTTACTTGAATGTGGATGACTCTTTTCAAAGCTTTCTATCGTTTAATCAAACATTTACACAGCTCGTGAACCATTTAAAGTATTTTACTTCTGTTACAAAGTACTCGCGTGTCGATAGTTATGATTTGCACATGCTCTGCTTGGCAAGATTGATGGGGAGTAATGATCATTGAAGTATCTTTCCATTCCCTCTGTGCATAGTATTCAATTGCCATTTGTTTTTGTACTCAGAATAACATTTTCATTCTGCAGCGGAGTGTGCGCCGATATCAAATTTCCTGCCAGATTAAAACAGTGCCCCGAACCGGGACTCGAACCTAGGTCATCACAATAAAATAAATATATTGCGATCTAGACTGTTATAATTATGATATTACTCATGTTACCGTGTGTGGCAGCTGTAAGTAAACCAGAAGCACAAGGAAGCGGTGATCTTTTGGTTAGCTTTCTGGCTTCTTTTTTTTTAATCTGTGGATCACCATTTCGAACCTAGCTTATACTGTCATTTATTTATTTATTCTGGAAACTTAGACACATTGGTTCACTTATATTACATTTCATAAATAGAGGAATTATAGATACCGCCTACGGGAAAATAAAAAATACATTTGGAGACAAGAAAAGCAGCTGTATCAATGTAAAGAACTCACATGGAAAACCAGTTCTAAGCCCAGAAGAAAAAGCTGAAATTTGGAATGAGTTTATAGAAGGGGTCTACAAAGGAAATTAACTTGGAGACAGTATTGCAGGAATGGACGAGAAAGTAAATTAAGATCAAATGGGAGATACTATACTGAGAGAAGAATTTGACAGAGCAGTGAAAAACCTAAGTGGAAACAAGGCCCCTGGAGTAGACGACATCACCGCAGAACTATTGAAGACTCTAGGAGAGCCAGCTATGACGAAACTATTTCACCTGGTGCGAAAGATGTGAGACTAGAGAAATACCCCCAGACTGTAAGAAAAATGTAATAATCCCCTTTCAAAAGAAATCAGGTGCAGACATACGTGAAAATTTCAGAACCATCAGTTCTATAACTCATGGCTGCAAAATTTTAACAAGAATTACTTACAGAAGAATGGAAACGCTGGTTGAAGCCGACCTCGGAAAAGATCAGTTTGGATCCAGGAGAAATGTAGGAAAATAGGAGGCAATACTCACTTTACGGCTTATCTTAGAAGATAGCTGGCTTTCTAGCTTTTGTAGATTTGGAGAAAGCTACGGCAATGTTGATTGGAATACAGTCTTTCAGATTCTGAAATCAGCAGTGCTAAAATATAGGGAAGGAAGGTTATTTATAACTTTTACAAAAACCAGACAGAAGTTTTCAGAGTTGAAGGGAATGAAAGGGACGCAGAGGTTGGGAAGTGAGTATGTTGTAGCCTTTCTGCAATGTATTCAGTTTGTACGTTGAGCAAGCTATAAAGAAAAGCAAGAAGAAATTTGGAGAATGAATTAAAGTTCATGGTGCCGATGACATTGCAATTCTGTCAGAGATAACTAAGGATCTGGACGAGCAGTTGGGCGGAATGTACAGTGTGTTGAAAGGTGCGTATAAGACGAAGATTAACAAGAACAAAAGTAAAGTAATGGAGAGCAGCCTTATAAAATCAGGCGATGCTGAAGGAATTAGATTAGGCAACGAAACAATAACGGTAGATGAGTTTTGTTACTTGGGCAGTAAATTAACATATGATGGTCGCAGTACAGCGGATATAAAATGCAGAATGTCAATGGGACGTCAGGCGTTTTTGAAAAAGAGAAATTTGCTAACATCGAATATTAATTTAAGCTTAAGGAAGTCCTTTCTGAAGGCATTTGTGTGGAGTGTTGCCTTGTACGGTGGTTGAACGTGGACGATAAACAGTCCGGACAGGTAGAGGCTTTTGAAATGTGCTGTTACGGAAGAATGCGGAAGATTAGGTGGATGGATCGCGTAAGTAATGAGGAGGTAGTGAACACAATTGGGAAGAAAAATAATTTCTGGCCTGCTTCGACTATAAGAAGGAGTCGATTGGTAGGACACGTTCTTAGACATCAATAAATCGTGCATTTAGCGTTGGAGGGAAGTGTGTGCGCTAGAAATCGCAGAGGGAGACCAAGAGATGAATACAATAAGCAGATTCAAACGGACGTTGGTTGCCGTTAGTTTGAGGAGATGAAGGTACTTGGTCAGGATAGAGTAGGGCGGAGAGCTGCATCAAACCAGTCTCCGGAGTGAAGACCACAAAATATTACAAAAGAACATATTACTTTTAAAGATAATATAACGAGAAAAATACGTGCAGTTGCATAGACATTTATTAAATGTTCAATGTTATTTGTCTGTTTGAATATGTTTATTATTACAACAAATATCAAATTTATATTTTTCAAATTGAACGACCAAACCCATAATGTCTTCCAGAAACTGTATACTTGTCGCGATTTCCGAAATCCCTCGCACGTGTATTTGGGATCTGCAGACACGGGTTGCACTTGTCAACAACAAGGGGAGGAGCAGGCCCCATTTGACAGTTAAGCTGCTGAGCGGTGAGGAAGCACATACATGTGTTGTTTATTATTTTTTAACATGTTATCTTTCAATAACATGGCCAGTACTGAAGAAAAAATAATAAGAGAAATGGGAAGGTATGAGCTAGGACTGAACTGCCGATCCATCGACTGAAAAGCCAGGGCGTTAACCACTTACTTTTTCCGTGGATTGTTCCGCTTCTTGGGTTCGCCAAATTGTCTTTGACCTGTTTCTTTTGTTCTTGGCTCAGTTATTATTACTATTATTAGCGAGGACATGCAGGACCCTCACCTAACGCGCTGATCTACCGTGCCAACTTCCTGGACCACCGCTTTCTCTTGTTTATGGCTTACCTGCAACACACGGTAATACATTCGACGCGTGGAAGTACTACTGTGATTTTAGCAAGTATTGCACCTTATTTCTTGCACATTAAGTTGTCCTAATGGTCTGCTAAATTGCAGAAAGTTTTAAGAATATCCGTGATCCTAACGTCGTGGTCTCCCCTTGTTAGTGCAACAGATGCTACAACCCAAATATTCATAGTAGTATTACCACAGTCTAAAGTACACAATAGCGACAATGACTACTGCAAAAGTTGTTACCAACTGATTTCTGGGACGATACTAGCGCTCCTAGCGGTGGGCGAGCCGCCAAAGTAGTGATATTTGTTTATAATTATTTTTGTTTGTTTGTTCAAATGTTTGTAATTCTATCGGACCAAACTACGTGGTCATCAGTCCGTAGCTTACAAACTACTTAACCTAAGGTAAACTATCCTAAGGACAAACACACACACCCATGCCCTAGGGAGGACTCGAACCTCCACGGCGAGCAACCGCGCGCTCCGCAGCGAGGCGCTTTAGACCGCTCGGCTACTCCACCGCGGCAATTATTTTTGTACGTAATAAAAGAAATAGTACAGTTTTAGCGTTGCAAGCATTAGAAAAATATCAAGAGACATATATAATACGGAAATTAATGTAGAAAAAGCCTAATTTTACTGACACAGTTCTATAAAGAACAACTTCGTCATGAACAAATACTTACGAATACGAGTATATTTGCAGTTTATTCCACTGAAAATAAGTAGAATACAAAAATAAATTTCTATTATGCTCTGTTCTTAGGTGTGGAGTCTAATGATTCGCACATTTTTACATCTCACTCGTCTTTCTTGCATGCGCATATTCTTTTGAGTGTAAGTGATTTAGCTTGAAAAGGCATTTTTTTGTAAATTCTTGCCGTGTGTAGTTCAGCTGTAGCAACGATTATGGAATTGAGTTCTACAATGTTGAAATATAGTTTAAATGCTTTTTCCGTTTTATTGTCACGTTTGTGACATTTTCCTTCAGCTTCAGCCGTGGTGTCTGATTTGGTACGTTAAATATTGTAGTTACTGCATTCTACATACGTTTTCTAAGTTCCAACCTCAATGATTTTACTGGAAATGTAGTGAAGAAACCTTATCGCTCCATAGTAGAAAAGCGACGTCTTTCTGCCAAAGGACATGTCTTCTGGTGTTTCCTAGGCATTTTTATTTTTAATAGAAAATGAAAATCAGTAGAATCCTGTATGTTACAAGATAATGGTAAATAAACTGTCCTGTAATGCACCGTTTCGAAAGTTGATAAGGATCTTAGGAAACCAAAGAAAGACAAATGTGAAGCTATTATTAAGTTATTACTTATTTTTATGGCACTACATACGTTCGCTAATGTAAAAACTATGTTAAAATCAATACAATCGCTTCTATTCACAGACCTCCAATATCGTATTCACAATTGTAGCTCGCCGGCCGCTTGCAGCGCTACTATCGTAATGTATAACAAAACCTGCTGGAGTGTCGTCGCTGTATATGTTAGACTGTTGTATTACCCCCTCTTAGTATTGCGTGGGTCAATATATCAATCTGTTAGAGATAATTCATACTGCCTGAATACAGAATATGTTCCAAAACCCTGCAGCAAATCGACGTCATTGAAAAAGACCTGTAGTTAAGTGGGTAACTCCTACTGCCTTTCTTCAATATTGGTGTGACCTGTGGAACTTTCCAATCCTTTGGTACAGATTCTTCGTTGAGTGAGCGGTTGTATATGGCTTTTAAAGAGCTATCGAAATGTAATGGGTATACAGGCCGGACCGGAAGACTTGTTCTTGTTACGTGATTTCAGCTGCTTCACTACTCCGATGATATCTACTTCTACGTTACTCATTCTGGTCTCCGTTTGTGATTCGAAATCTGGAATATTGGTTTGGTCTTCTTTGGTGAATGAGTTTCGAAAAGCTGTGTTTAGTAACTCTGCTTTAGTAGCGCTAACATCGGAAGGATCGTTATTACTATCACGTAGTGACGGTATTGTTTGTGTTTTGCCTCTGGTATATTTAACATGTGACCAAAACCTGTTTGGGTTCTCAGTCAAAGTTCGAGAAAGAGTTTCGTTGTGAAAATAACTGTAAACATGTAGCATTGAAGTCCTATTTAAATTTCGAGCTTCTGTGTAGGATTGCCAATCCTGTGGATTTTGTGTTTGTTTAAATTTAGCAAGCCTTTTTCGTTGTTTTTGTAACAGTGTCCTGACCTGTTTTGTGTACCAAGGGGGACAACCAACTTCTTTTATTATTTAGTATAAAACTGTCAGTTGCTGTCGATATCACTTTTTTGAATTGTAGCGACATCTGGTGTACACCTATGTTTAGTGTTTGGAATGAGTAGAAACGGTCTATTTTTGGTAACTTTGGGATTTTCTAAATTCAACCTCGCTTCGACAGCGCCGTGTTCACTGATACTTGTATCTGTTTTGATGTTCATTATGAGCTCGTGATTATTTGTTGCAACGAGATAAAGTGAGTTTTGACATCCATTTACATTTATAATTGGCTCATGAGCTAATTATTCGAAGTAATTCCCAGAGATTGTTATCCTAATGGTCTACTAAAAGGGTACAAACTTGCCGACCGCGGTGGTCGAGGGGACTGAGGCGCTTCAGTCACGGTCTGCAAGGCCACTACAGTCGGGGGTTCGAATCCCCCCTCGGGCATGGATATTTGTGCCGTCCTTAGGATTAGCTAGTTCATAAGTAATTTGTAAGTTTAGGGACTGATGACCCCGTAGTTAAGTCCCATAAGCTATGCAAACATTTGAACCTTCGAAATTGGTACAAAGTTTTAAGAAAATCAGTTATCCGAACGTCGTGGTGTCCCCTTATTAGTGCAACAGATTATATAAATACGCTAACACGAAAATTGTGGTACATATTTATAATTTATTCGTACAAGAAGGCCAATGAAAGTTACATAATTCGAAAGATTTTATGTCGTAATTACACGAATATAAAAATTATGTGTGCATTTAGCCATTAAAAGTTGTAAAATGGCGTAGAAATTTTCCTGTCTACAGCTTGGATCAAGTTCTACATTCTCCAACAATCAGCTCACTAATTGGCTATTCGCCTCGTGCAAAGACGATGTAATGCAGCGCATCTGCAGTATTAAAATAACGTTTTAAAATAAGTGAATATCGAAACATGAAGTGCTCCCATCTCACTTTCTTGTGCCGTTCAAATGCTTCATTTTCGCAGTGATTGATGCGCCGGGAGAGGCATCTAGCGGTGCTCGGCTGGAACTACGAAGTCGAGAATGCCGATATAAATGATGATGCGCTGGGAGAGGCATGTAGCGGTGCACGGTTGGAACTACGAAGTCTGGGTCTGGAATTCTGAATATCGCAGTATCTAAATAACATTATTTCTTGGCGCTGTATAAATATACGAACACCGAAATTGTAGTTCCATTTCAAATATTGGTCTAATGACAGTTATATAATTCGAAAATGGCATGAGAAGTATATACTTCTTTTTTTATTTGTTGTTATTGTGTCAGGCATTTTCAAAATGTTCAAATGTTTGTATAGCTAATGGGACTTAACTACGGGGTCATCTGTCCCTAAACTTACAAACTACTTATGAACTAGCTAATCCTAAGGACGGCACAAATATCCATGCCCGAGATGGATTCGAACCCCCGACCGCAGTGGCCTTGCAGACCTTGACTGGAACGCATCAGTTCCCTCGGCCACCGCGGCTGATCAGGCATTTTCCTTAATACGTAAACGGTACCGTGTCATACCTCCCAGTGCCGGTTAAATTTTACCAAATATCCTAGCGGCCTCCTATGATAATATTGACAACAGATGTTGAATAGTTAGAATCCTGTGAGTCTTCATTTTAGCCAATCGCTTGACAACGCTGATGTTTTCGCATGGAATCTTCGCTTTACGAGGGCAATTATTTTTGCTGAGCGGTCGAGGGTACATACAAGAACCTGTCAACCATAAAGGAGGAACAGTATTATTATTTGTTTACTTCATGGTCTATACGATACATTCGTCATTCTATGTGGTTCGAACAAATGGGCAAAGTTTTCGATTGTGTTGTTGATGTTGCCAACATAATCACGCGAGGCGGCCGACGTGACGTAAAATTTCACCCCCAGTGACTATTGTAAATAAAATTGGTCGATTTTCGACCACAGGCAATTGATCTTTGTCCAACCCACTGCCCGCACCGAAACTAAGTTTATTGTGCGGTATCGCTCCCTGTATATCTAGTAAAGCCAACCAATGCCCTTGAACAGTGCAAGGAGTCCCTTTACCAGTTCTTTATTAGACACAATTTCTACGGGTCTGGTTGTCCCAAATATTCTGTGTCTTTTACTCTCCAATTCGAAGATTAGATGTGATGCAGTTTCATCACCGTCATCACAGATCCTACATTTAGGCTCCTCTTCTGTTATTCCCATTGTATGTAGGTGTTTTTTGAAATTCCCATGGCCTGTCCGCAATCCAACCATGAGTCTAATCTCTCTCCTGTTCAGACCCAGGATTGCAGAGCTTCTTTTAAAACATGGATTTGGCATCATTACCTTGCCATGTTTTTGTTGGTAGACTTTGGTCCAATATTCTACGTGCTGTCTTCTGAGCCAGTTACGTAGCTGCAATTTGATCATTGCCTTGGTGATTGTCAGGACAGGTTCCGGTCCAATAAATGGAGGCTCTGCCCCCGTCCCGGCTAATCTGTCGGCATGGTTGCCACTGATCCCCGAGTGGCCAGGGACCCACAACAGGTTTACTCTATTGCTTTCCCCTAGCTCCACCAGAACCCTGTAACATTCTGCAACAATTTTAGACCTTGTTGCAGGAGTTGCCAGTGATCTCAGGGCTGCCTGGCTGAATAGATATAGATGCTACGATCTTTGTAGCACCTACGCAAATTCTCCTCCACACATGTCCTGATGGTAGTGATTTCGGCCTGGAATACTGAGGCCAGCTTCCGTAGAGAGATGACGCCCTCCAGTCTTGGCTGCACCCCATATAACCCGGCCCCAACGCCTTGGTCTGCTTTTGACCCGTCAGTGAACGAGACAATATCCCCCCTACGGTGTCGAACTATTTTCTCCCACTGCTCCCTACTTCCAATTGTTATATTGAAAGGCTTGTTGAAGCAGTATGGGGTTATAATATAGTCGTCTGGCATTTCCCCAACCTTTCCTATATTTACTTACTATTTTAGTGTGTGATTCTGGATATCCCAAAGAGTACCAGTTGTTGCCAGTTTTGAGTCTGTATGCACCAGCTGCTGCCTCCATCTTGACCCAAAGGTGTAATGGGGGCATATCCAGCATGGTTTCTATCCCAGCAGTTGGTGTGCTGCTAATTCCGCCTGTTATGGCTAATCAGGCTAGTCTCTGCACCTTACCAAGCTCCTTAGCAGCAATCTGCTGTTCTACCTTCTTCCACCACACGACCGCCCCATAGGTGATCCTGGGTCTAATCACCGTGGTGTATATCCAGTGCATACCCTTGGGGCTCAGGCCCCAATTTTTGCCAGAAGCTCTCCTGGTACTTACGAAAGTACCTTTTGCCTTGGAGCAAATATTCCTAATGTACCACAGGCAATACTAGTATTAATAAGTATTACCACGTATGGCAGCAAGTGGTCCAGTGTATCTCCACCCTTGGTCTTTATATTTCCTGCTCTCATAGAGGTCGCCAACCTCTGTTAGTCTGGAGACTGTCATGTACGTTTGTCGTAAACTCGTTCGATCTTCGATTACAGATTAGGTGGAGAAGCTGTGACGCGATGTGCCTGCGGTATGTGGGGGCGAGCATCCATCTCGCAGGAGCCGCTTCTCCCCTATCGGCTGTCTCGATTGGAGGCGGGCGTCGACTCCTCCGAGACGTCGCTTGCCGTCCGGCTGTCGTTGGCCAGCGCCAGCCACCAGCCACCTGCTGCATTATTCAGCAGCACTTCGGCAGGTAACAAGCGCCGGCGCGGCGTAGCGTGACGTAGCATGGCGCCACGTCACCGGCCCGGGTGCCCAGCGCCTTCAGTACGACCCTCCGCTGACACCGCGCGGCGGAAGACAGCAGCCAACTACCTGCGGCTTTGTACACACTCGCCGGCCCTAACTGCTCCTCTACCACTTGTTTCCCAGTTAAGATAATTTGCTCGTGAATCCTCTTAGCCGGCAGCAGTGGCCGAGAGATCTGCGGCGCGCCAGTCACAGTCTGCATGACCGTTGCGGTCGGGGGTTCGAATCCCCCCTCGGGCATAGATGTTTGTGTCGTCTTTAGTATAAGGTAGTTTATAAGTAGTTTGTATGTTTAGGGAGTGATGCCTCGTACTTAAGTCCCTTAAGCTTAACAAATATTTGAACATTTCAATCCTCTTAAAAATCGAATTTTTTGTCACTCATCTTGAATTGAGGTTTAGCCTTTTCTGGTTAAAACATTTAAATTGGACTACGTGAAGTTGTTTAAATATCAATTCAAAGACCACTCTGTGCGCAGCCATGCCTGCTTTTTTCTGCTACTCTCACACGTCGATTGTAGTCATTAGACTTCTTTCCCAAAAACATAAGAACAATTGAAACTTCCTGGCAGACTATAAAACTGTGTGCCGGAACCGGGACTCGAATCTGGGACCATTGTCTTTCGCGGGCAAAGGTCCCAAGTTCGAGTCCCGTTCCGGCACACAAGGAAGTTCATGTCAGCTGCAGAGTGAAATTTTCATTCTGGAAACATCACATAGGCTGTGGCTAAGCTATGTCTCCACCATAACTTTTCTTCCAGGAGTGCTAGTCTTGCTTGTTCGCAGGAGAGCTTCTGTGAAGTTTGGAAAGTAGGAGGCGAGGTACTGGCAGCATTGAAGTTGTGGGGCGGTGCTGCGAGTCGTGTCGGGGTAGCTCAGTGGCCCTCTTCGCGATAGCGATAGAACCGCTGCTTGTCATCCTGACGAAACGCTTAACAGTACTGCAGATACAAGGGCAGAACATAGAGTGCAGAGCCTACGCAGATGATGTAGACTTATTGGCAACAAACGTCGATGAGTTAACACTAGCTCTTCAGATAGTAACAAAATACGAGAGAGCACCAGGTGCCAAATTGAACTGGTCAAAATGATGCTCATCGGACGAGGATTAGGCACACAAGACCACCAACATATAAAGGAGGTTGCCAAGATGAAATACCTTGGTGTTGATTTCAGAAGCACAGTTCGCCATACTATAGCTGCCAACTATCAACAGATGCTAACCAAAATTCGTGCTTGTATACAGCTCCATAGTACAAGGAAATTGGATGCACTACAAAAAGTTGAACTGGCGAACATATACATTGTTTCTAAAGGAAATGATGTGGCACAAGTTTTGCCTATACGTCCGGACATAATAGAGAAGAACTCTGTCAGATCTTGGCCATTTTGTATCTTGTGGGAACGTATGTAAAGTATAATATGTCACGTTGACACTTCCAACACGCCAAGGAGGACTAAATCTCACGAATGTTTACAATAAGACACAAGCTTTATTTGTATCTAAAACCTATGAGCTATGGAGATATTCACCGAACATTCTGACTGCTCATCTCCTGAATGAAATTGAGCCACATGATCTCCAGCCACGTGTTGATATATATTAGATACTGATGGCTCTACAGCATTTCCGACATTTCCTTGTAGATTACAGCTATATGCATGTGAAAGTACCTGAAAGTAAAAGGCCTCTAGTAAGAGAACTTTATAAGATTATGATGGCAAGTAAGTCAAGGAACACTGTCGAACGAAAATTCCCAAATAATAACTGGCCTGCCACAAGGGAAAATATACACAATCAGTACCTACCTTCATAGAGCCATATGGTATACACTAGTTAACAGGAAAATTCCGACAAAATCCAGGCTCTGCACAATACATTCAACGGATTCCCCATTGTGCCTCACGTGCAGCCCCGTTGACAGTGATGAACACATATTCGTATGTAATATCGTAAAAGATACATGGGACTACGTCTGGCAGAAATTGGCGAGCATTAGGCGTACTTCACCCAGTGCAATAATACCGGCTGACTTTCTCAATCCTGATGGAGTCCCATTCCTGAAGACCAACCGAAACGCAGTCACCTGGCTGATGGTCCACACTGTGTACTACTTACCCAGCACAGAAGAAAAGACGAAAGAGGCATTCGTGATGTATCTGCACATGGAGCACCACAAAATTGAGAAAAAAATAAATTATAAGAAAGATTTTGCAAACTTTTTGAGCAAGACCATTATGTAGAACGGGATAATAATATACGAAAAAAAGTGATAGAGCGCTTGCCCGCGAAAGGCAAAGGTCTCAGATTCGAGTCCCTGTTTCGCCACACAATTTTAGTTTGCCAGGATGTTTCATATCAGCGCACACTCCGCTGCAGAGTGAACGTTTCATTCTATAAGAACAATTGTTTTTCAAATTGGCAGCGCTGTTGGAAGACATATCTCGATTCTCTTGTGTTTTCGCTTGTATATCTTTGGTTATCGAGTGTTGTTTTGTTTATTAATATTTCCGTAGTTTGGTTTGGTGCTATCTTGACGTTCTCGGAAGTTGATATGCCTCCTAAAAAGTGTTTTGGTTCTGGAAAACGTACGTTCTCCGGCAATCAGTTTGTTTTAATGATGTGGCAGTGAGCAGGTGTGAAGTTTTAGAGTTGCTAGTAATATCTACTGGGTCCAGTATGAAACAATCACTGGTGGAAACTGTTGAGAGTGGCCCAGGCTGAAGAGGTGGTTCTTGAGGCAACTGAAGAAGCCAGGATAGCAAAGAGAAGCAAAAAAAGAAAGAGAGAAGACAAAGAACGTATAAACCAAGAAGAATACTGATCTGGAATGCATTAGGACCAACACAGGTGAGCTATAGATAAAATATATAATTTGCATAGAATTTCCCGACAAATACATTTTCTGACATGTTTATTTTATGCAAAAATAAACTATTTGAGCTACAGATCTGAAATTTTTTGGAATGTTTCAGGATACTATTTGGAAAATAGTAGACTAGCCACACTAACCTGCTATCAACAGGTGCAAAAAAAAGGGTGCAGCAGCAGAACGTCATTTGAACATGGATCTCTGCTTCGGAAAATCAAAACAATCACCACGTAACCACGACGCCAACGCTCTGACAGTTCGTTCAGTGTTGCACTTAGCTCAACTATGGGAACTGAAGTGCCAAGAACGAAAGAAAATAGAAACAGTGAATGGTCCACGACAAAGAAGTTCTTGACGGTCTTCGACTCGGGCAATCTTACCTTTAAATAAAAGAAGGGAGCGATTGTGAGGGGGGGGGGGGGATTTTCTTAAAGAGTCAGAATAATGGCCACAACGTAGGGAGATCAAGCATTCAGTACCAAAACTAACAGAGTTGACCGAGTTTTAATTAAATACGACGGCAGAAACTTAACTATGTCAGAATGTAATCATCAGTAGCAATCCGTGTACAATTCTAGAACTTACTTTTAACCAAGAATATTAGTTGAATAGAAGAAGAAATAGTACAGGAAACAATGGCTGAAGATTATTTTTAGTAACACTCAATAGTTTCAGAATACAACGCAGAAAGCGAACTACCTCGAACAACTAAATGGATTTCTTCTAAGATCGATATTTACAACTTACTTGTTGCTCAGGTTTAATAACGAAAAATAAGGGGACGGCAACTCTGATAATACAGATAAAGGAAACGGATTACTTAAAGATCAGCCGCTGTGGAGTAGCCGAGCGGTCTAAAGCGTCTCACTGCGGATCTCGCGGTTGCTCGCCGTGGAGATTCGAGTCCTCCCTGGGGCATGGGTGTGTGTGTTGTCCTTAGGTTAGTTTACCTAGGTTTAAGTAGCTTGTAAGCTACGGACTGATGACCACGCAGTTTGGTCCGATAAATTTACAAACATTTGAACATTTGAACTTAAAGATCTGATTATTATTTTCACGATAAAATCCTTACAGTACAACCTTTCTCTTCCTCGGCTAACATCAGAGAAAAAGAGAGAGAGAGAGAGAGAAAATGTAAATTCCTTCCGTATTTCCGTATTTATTTATGAAACGACACAAGGGCATAAAGAATTCCACTGACGTCGTGCTGAGATACTGTTTCTTTGGTGAATGACGTTTAATACTCTTTTCTTTTCGTATGGGATGTTAAAACTATATTATTAGTACACATTTAGATTACACTTTTAAATGCACAAATATAATAGTGATATAACCATGTAGTCAGTAAGTTTTTTCTTGTCTAAGTTAATCGTTCTTCCACGACAACAAATCCTCATCTGACTGGAGATGCGAAGATGGGGTCGCCATTTTATAATTTCAAGCATTCCACAGTAATGGTATCAACCGTCTCTGTTTGGATGAATGGGTTTTTCTGTCTGGTTGATATTATTGAGATATAACTTGTAAATGGCAAGGATAAATATATAGAATATTTATAATTTTTGTTTCATGTAAAAATCTGTAAGATGTTTCACTTAAAAATTCGGAAGTAATACTTTTGAATATGCATTCGTATATCTCATCGGCATTTCTTCCAGCTGGTTCTTAACAGAAAGTCTAAATTTCCATCTTCCCACTTCTTTTCATTCAGTTTCTTGATGCTCTCCTGTAATTCAGTAAACCAGTCGTGTTTCTCTTCTTTGTAAGCGTTCGATGCGTTAATTTGCTATTGGTTCCATACCATTGAACAATGTATAGAGAGGGAGCACACATTTGAACGTTGTTTATTTTTCTATGATAATATACACGAAGAATATATGAATATGCACATGAAAACTAAAACACAGTAAGTAACTGATTATACTTTTAAGTGACTGTAGCAAAATGAGTCTGTTACGAAACAAGCTACCTTACGCATGCGCAAAGGCTGCTCTCCCCCACATCTTTTCAAACAGTTAAATATTTGTTACAACGAAGAGTATAAAATGTCTTGTACCCTCAAAATCATGGCACATTTGCAAAAACGTCCAAAGTGTATGTGGCAAGTAACAACTATGAAGTCATTGTTGTTCCCATATCTCTTAAAAACTGCTTGTCTCGAACAGCCTCCCCCCTACCTTGGACAACGGAGACCGTTGTCGCTAACCAAATGGCTATTCTTGATAGGTGGACAGTAGTGACTTCATTATTTCATGATCGGATTTTCCGAATGCTTTTAGAGTAGATGCGTCTTTCATTTATACTTATTTAATATATTTTACCAAATAAGAAGTGTTTTGATGAATCTTCAATGCGTCAAAAACAAATATGAAGGGCGGATGTTGTCTTCATGGAGAATTTGGCCATGCTCAAGGCGAGGTGCGTAGTAGCTCCATTGCCTTTGCTTCGGGACCATTCGTGCGTAACCGCCAATAGCCAGGAGCTGGTGTCTATACCAGCTCCAACGCCAATGTTAAAAGCGGCGTTTCCCCTCTTCCCTCCCTGCTACGGGAGCTCCCTTATGCTGCCTGCAGGGGGTTTACAAGAGAACCTGAACCTCAGACGCGCATGCACATTGCAACACTGCGGCCACATCCGCCTTTATTAATCGGCAGCGCTACAACTCGTATACGTGCTGTCTCTGCGACGTAAAACGTTTCTCATGCGAAAAAAAAATTGAATTTCCTTATAAAATGATCAGATACAAGAACGAAACGAATAATAATAGTCTAAGAACACTTTTTATTTTCAGAATGAAACTTCCACACTGCAGCGGAGTGTGCGTTGATTGAAACTTCCTGGCAGATTAAAAGTGTGTGCCGGAACAGGGACTCGAACCTGAGACCTTTGCCTTTTGGTAGAGCTCTTGCCCGCGAAAGGCAAATATCCCCTGTTCCGGCACACTTTAATCTGCCAAATAGTTTCATATCAGCGCACACTCCTCTGCGGAGTGACATTTTCATTCTGGAAATATCCCTTAGGCTGTGGCTAAGCCATGTCTCCACCATATCCTTTCTTCCTTGAGTGCTAGTATTGCAAGGTTCGCTAGAGGATTTCCGTGAAGTTTGGAAAGTAGGAGGCGAGGTACTGACAGAATTTAAGTTGTGAGGATGGACTGTGAATCGTGTCGGGGTAGAGCGCTTGCCTGCGAAAGGCAAAGGTCCTAGGTTCGATTCCCAGTTTCGAACACAATTTAATCTGCCAGTTAGTTTATTTTATCTATTTATTTACCTATTTTCAACACATGCTTTTTTCCGGGGGTTCACTGAACCATTGAACAAAAAGGAGCGCCGCCACTGCACGGAACGCAAACGTTTTTTCCTAAAAGCCTTTTAAAAATACAGATTTTTTAATGCACGTATTTCAAAATGAATCATTCATTACTTTGCATATTTTTTTATATACATGTAAGTAATGTTATCAGAAAACAGACCTGGAATACTGAAGAGTCGCGAAAAGCGACATACAACGTTGTTCTGAGGGACCATTCCATTGATTTGTACGAAACCTCATTGGTAGACGTTTCATCTTCCGATTATTCTACGAATTAACAGAAGTATCCCACGTGATATGGCCAAGGCGGCTGTTTCATTACACACCGCTACAAACTGCTGCGCATTTGCTTGTCTATGATGGTCACCTCACATCGCGATCTTCTTATATAAACTTCATTTTCTTGCCGTACTTTTTCCAAACAGTGACACCAGCTTTCAAACCCATAAGGTTGATATTACTTCTATGAACAAGGCCACTAATACACAACATGAACAGCAACATACTTGTACCTCAATACGTTGAGGATCCTCCATCAGAGAAATCACACTACGGTTTCCGTATGCATAAGTTCTCGTTCCAGTCACAAATACCACTTAATACCATATTACCATCGAACCTTTTACGCTAATCTTATCCGATCAACCAGTTTAAATGGTACCACCCAACAGAAAATAGCTTTTTGTCCGATATTTTAAAGTCCTCGTGTACAAGAGGGCGTAATATCTTCGATTGGATTCGATTCGTATTCCAAATGCGGCCGCCAAAATCCAGAGTCAATTATCATGCGGCTGCAGCCCCCGAGTGGACGGCGGCAATATCAATTAAGGCCCCGGCTTTTAACGAGTCGCTGGCTGTCGCCCCGTGTTGTACGGCCGCCCCTCGCCTCGCGGGCATCCGCTTGATTTAAAACCGGCAGGATCAGTCAGCACGCCATTTGGCTAATTCCCTTTCCCCTTTGTTGTTATATATCAGCCGGCCGAGGGGCTAATTCGTTTCATTAATCGTTTCCTCTCTCTGCGGTTTCAACTGCGAATGAGTAAAAATTTCAGGCTAAAGAGTGTAGCCAGCTATCGATAACACATACGAACATACACACATTCCTGTAACTTGGGGTACGTTACGAACGTGTATCTGCTCTACTGTACGCAGAATTCTGCCTTCCTATTGAAATTGCACAGAATGTTCCAGAGGGTTGTCCACGCATGGCACACAGTAGTATTTAGCATAAATTTCGTGCATAGTAGCGTTTTGTTGCGCGCTTCACAAAGTGTATAATCGCAAATATGTTGTACGCTACAATACAGATGACCCAGAGTTCAATTAATTGGCAGTTGGCGTACTCGCTCTGCTGTCGTAATAAATACATTAATAAAGTCTCAGTGCACTCGGGAAAAATTGCTATTGCTATTTGGAACTGCAATTCCATATAGGCATTTTCAGTTGCTGTATAACAACCGTATATCGTTTTCAGTATTCAGGATCCTGAAGAAGCCATTGTATCTCACAGTGAAGTTTGAACGGTATCACGTTGGTTGTCATACCTACTGGAGCATACACTTGTGGCACAATATATGTTTTAAATTTTTTCAGTTTAGTAAGGAACCTTGCTTACTTATGAATTACATTTTTTTTATATAAAGTCTATAGAATTCATTAATCTATGACTTATTTTTACAATTTTTTATAATTTAACCAATTACACTACCAAAACAATTGCACAAGAATAAATGAGTAGGTTTGCATTAATTATTAATATATGATATAATCAATATAACGTAAATATTTAATATTACTTTAATAGTAATTTAATTAAATATATTAATTATATAATATTATTATTTGATTAAATTAATCATATTTAATATAATGTAATTTCATATTAATTAATACAACAAATATAATTGCATTTAATTAATTATAATGTTAAATTACTTACTGTGAGAGTAGAAGAGAAGCAACATGGTAGAAATGGAGTGTATTTAATCAACCTCATAAAATAATTAAGCAGCTTCTATGTTACTAGCCAAGGAGAAAGGTCTTTACAGTTTAATTAATAAAGTGCATTGGTAGTTAGATGCTAGTAAATTAAAAGTTCTTTTTTTCTGAAGTAGCAGTTGTGACTTTGAAACATATTGTATGTGTTTTCTATAGCAGTTACATATGGCAATAACTGTAATATGGGACTTAACTGTGGGGCCATGAGTCCCTAAACTTACAACTACTTATGAACTAACTTATACTAAAGATAACACAAACATACATGTCTGAGGGAGGATTCGAACCCGAAGCGGGAGGCCGCGCAATCCACATTGTGGCGGTCCACATCGCTCGGCTACTTCCACGTGGCATTGTTGTGTTTGATAGCAGTGTTTCACTAACTACTTTTGTTCGTTTTCAGTGAATAAAGCACGTATATTATTTTGGCCTCTCCCTTTTGGTCTGTCAATAAAGACAGTCGATTTGAAGCTATTTACCATAATTAGATTAAATAGATTTCATCATCATCAGCATTGATTTTGACTAAAAAAATTCTCGCTGTTTTTAAATGGGTTGGGTTGTTGGTTTGGGATAGAGGGACTAAGATACTGAGGTTATCAGTCCCCCAGTGTGGAGGGATAGGAAAGGAGGGGAGGGGAAAGGAAATGCAGTCTGGGAAGTAAAGAAGGAAGGAAGACTGGATTAGCTCTTGGCCCCGTGCTCTCCACGCACGTAAGCACGAAAGAACCGTTAGCCCCCTGGGGGTTCTAAATATGTGTCTTATTTTCTGGTTTTCATACTTTCATTAGCAAGTACTTCAGAACTTACAACAAAATGAGGTAATGCCTGATCTAGTGTGCCACTTACTGCGAGCCATTACGTGAAGCAGTGTTGCAGCTGCGGCCAGCAGCCCTGCAAGTGTGGCGAGCGCCATTTCCCACTGACAAGGGGTGAAAATACTCCGTAAACCTAAGCTGAAAATCAGTACTCACAAGGGACACCTTTAACCTAGACTGCTCGGAACCAGACCAAACCATGCTTGGAATAACAGGCAATCATAAACACGACGATGGTGTTCATCATTTCCCTGCAAAACGTTGCATTGTACCTCAAAAAAACATTTTAACAGGGAGAGACAAAGCAAAAAGATATCAACATCGTAGGAAGGAAATTATATGTAATTTAATGGCGTCAGTGTATCATTACATATTCAATTAGCTACGCCAAAGACCCTCTGCTTCAAGTACTTATAATAGCACGAAACACATACCTACAGCCGTACCACACAACTAAAAGTGCTTATATTAGTCCTGAAAGTGCAGATGAGGAATTTCAATGAAGTGGTTAAAACGAAGTGGGAGAGAACCATGTGCAAACCTCACTAAAGCCACGTTATTACATTCCAAAACACTTAACGCATTCACGTAGTCCAATATCAAAAGCCACTGTAATTACATTTTCAAATGATGATGTTGATATGTCAATATCATATCCAGGCTTTCTCCAAGCATACTCCAACATAGGCTTGTACGTAGGTCCAGCAAATTATCTGTACATCGCAGAATGAAGTTTCAGTTGTTTAGCGCCTCGTACTTTTGATAAGTCAGTAATTTTTCTGATATAGAGTTTATATTGCCGAAAGACGCTAACATCATGTTGTTTTCGGTGGCAAGACCATGTTTCTAGTACCAGCCAACGTGCCAGATGCCCCCCTTTGAGCACGTTTGGTACGAGATGAAATGTCATCTTGCGCAGTCTACACGACCGACACAAAATCAGGCCCAACTGAGGCACCAAGTGATAACTGCATGGCAGGCCATTCCGCAAGAATACATTTGGCACCCTACGATCATCTTCATGCGAGAATTACAGGTTGAATTGCAAAAGAGGCTATACGCGGTATTACCGCTGATATTGCGCACACTCTGGTGACTGTACCCACGTGCGTATGTCTCTGTCTGTGTGTTTGTATGTTGTATACATCCTGAAGAATGTATCAATAGAATTTACCTCTGCTGGGTCAACGAATTCATGGTGTTCTTTCTTCATTTTCTGGGAATGACATGTATGACAGTTGGAGTAGGAAGGCTAATTTCTTCACTGTGTGTTTGATCAATTTAACTTCTATCGTTAGTTGTTTCCTGCTGAATGTTTGAGAGCTACCAGAATTTCTTACTAAATGTTAAATTCCGTCTTAATATTGCAACTAATTACATCACTTGATTATAACACAGTAATTTGTTAGTGTAATTAGATCTCAATCTCACGGTGTTTCCCGATACAAGACATAAGTGAAGTCACGCAGGTATATATACTCATTCTTCTCGCACATACGTACGAAACGTTTGTCTTTACTGTGATTAATTTATGTATTTCATGTTTGTCAAGTCACGCAATTTCACTCAGTGCTACATACGTACATGTCCACTGACGCTCCGACCAATTACTTACTGCCGGCCGCGGTGGCCGAGCTGACTGAGGCGCTCCAGTCACGGTCAGCACGGCCACTACGGTCGGGGGTTCGAATCCCTCGGGCATGGATATTTGTGCCGTCCTAGTTCGTAAGTAGTTCATAAGTAGTTTGTAAGTTTAGGGACTGATGACCGCGTAGTTAAGTCCCATAAGCTGTACAAACATTTGAACAATTACTTACTCCTGGGGCCACACTTATCAGTCTAATTACAACGTTCACAATCATATATATATATATATATATATATATATATATATATATATATATATATATATATATACTCTGATGCAGTTTTTCTGGTCATGGTGTAACAGAACGTTTTTATCTCGCTTTTCAGTTTCACAGTAATAATAGCAACTGTCGACTTAGGCAGATGGTGAAGGATTGAGAGTCTCATTCACTGATGCGTTCACTTTCAAAGACAGCTCTCGTGACCGATAAATTTTACTGCTTTTGAGACTCTACTGACAAGAGACTGGCTCGTTTAACCCTGCACAGGTTTTGATTGTACAGTATTCGTTTGCAATCTTAGCACTTAATTTGCTCCATCTATTATCTGGGTGGTTGCGTCCCAGTTGTTGGTGGCAGCTGAGATTTTCGTGATGTTTTAGATGAAGACAGCATTAAAGTACCCACTTACCTCTGTAATCGTTTGTAACTTCTTGTAACATCAAGTAGTAATTACCGAATTACAGATCTGAATCCGGATAATTGTGATTACATGTTGTATATATTTGTTGATGGTCTATATAAAAAAGGACTGTTTATTTTCTGAAGGGAAGCTTCAGTTTCATGCGATAAAACTGAATTTTAAATATCAGAAGGTAAAATGCAGTTTAGAAAGTTCTGTTTTTCTCTTTGATGAAGGTGCGCCGCTAGGAGGCTGCTCTGAGACAAACATATTTTTTCGGTCCCCCTCCACCCATAATTACGACGAACTCTTGGGATTGAGGCCACATTAACCAGTCTTTCCGCATCATAGATTATTTATTACCTGATGAAAATTCGTCAATTACTGTTGAAGCCCCAAAGGAAATTTAACGGAATTAGAGAACGATCAGGTAACAATGATTAATGGAAAAATTGATTTACAGGAAGACGTTGCACAATAGGGTTGCTAAAGGTTGCCACTAGGTGGCAGTGGTTGCAAATTCAACTTCAAAGAAATATAGTACTGTGAAGTTGCGAAATCCTTTTTTTAAATTACTTTATATTTATAGTTATGTATTTCTACTCTATGTAGACATTAGGCAACTTGCACAGTGACTTAGTCGTCTTCTCATAGTATGAGAAACTTTCTCTCTTCATCGTAACTACGCAGTACCATGTTTCTTTGAAGTTGAATTTGTATCCATATTGTTTTGTTTTGACACCACTGCCACCTAGTGGCAACCTGTAGCAACTCTTTTGTGCAATGTCTTCCTGTTCAGTCTCCTGTTTGCTTGGGCCACGACCATATTTTATTCATTATGACGAACCACCCTGTGATGAAAAACTTTAACAAGACGTTTACGTGTGTTAAAAGGTTATGTTTCTATTTTTACATATGACGCTAAAGTAATGTACATGTTTTGTTAACTGCCATTTTATTTGTATACCACAATAACTTTGCACTTTGTAGACATTGTATAACTTTTTACAGTGATTGTACTGGACTTTCTGAAGATGGTGACTGAGCTCACCGAAACCGGTTAAGGGACGAAAATAAATTTTTAGCGATCTTGGCTGAATGAAGTATTTTGTATAAACTGTTGATCGCTCTCCAGTGGCGTAAAATGCCTTTTAACTATAAAAGTAAATGGTTCATGGTCTCGCCGAATGCTGTGACAGCTGACTGCCGGGTTTCTTTATTTATATGTAAATTAATAAAAGGCCTCAAACCGATAAATTTGTTATAAACTAGATTGCGCAACTGATAACATGACCCCGCGTATTTAATCAACGGTCACAACCTTTGATACAGAGTTGGGGTAAACTATGACAACTACCCATAATTTAGCTTTTATCTGCATCCTAATCAATCATCTGATACGAGTTACTTTATTTAATTACTGTTATTAGAATTCCAACTTTCTCTGTTAAATTTAAATGGATGGAGGAAAATCTTTTCATAATAAAGTTCGAATAATTCAGGACAAGAATTTCTATTTTATGATAGTATGCAAATAAAACCATGTCCTTAGAAAAATTATATTTACAAACAAATAAAAAATGGATTGTGAACAGAGCAGACAAACGTTTTTGAGCCACAGACTCTAAGATTAATTAATAGACTTGCTGTTCTACTAAAGATATAAATTTTCATCATGTTTCACGCCACACTGCATGGAAAACGAGAGATAAAATGATTTATTGGACTAGTAAGGATATTCCTCTTCACAGACGCACTCGCTCATCAACCACTCTTACACTGCATGCACTAACCACTCTATTTTTAGCTAGCAAAGGAAATAAAAAATGGTTCAGCAAAGAGGGTGTCCGTTATTAAATTGCTGATTTTAATGCAAGACATGAGACACGCAACGATATCTACCGCTCAAATCATACAGAATCCCAAAAACTTAAACAAACACACCATATAAAAAATATTATAAAGGAAACCTACACGTGGGGCTTACTCACACAACAATCAACTGGCGCTCGTTCCTTATCATACTGCACCACGATACAAGATTTACGCTTTCCACAAAATTAAGTACCCCACAGAAAAGAAAAACAAATATTAATTAAAACAATATTAATTCCTATAATTACTCTGTAGGATAAGACGCCACTCTACCCCAGTCTGCTCAATGACCACTATGCCCCGCCACGAGGCCTCCGCGGCTCATTCTGCCTTTGGTCTGATTACAAAAAAATTACAAAATCAATGAAATAGCGGAAAATCCGCGGTAGTAAATGAGATGTTGCTTGTTCCCGTGGCTGCTATCGACCACTGAAGATGCATTCTTACTTAGAAATTGCCAAACTATGCGCCTATTGTGTAATGGCGCGAAAAATTGTCTTAGTCCCATTACACAAAGAAAACTCCGTAAATTCTCATACGATTTTCTCCGCACAAACCTTAAAATGAGGGTTTTCAAAAGCTTTACTAAATAAAACAATCAAACGTAGCGAAATCTCAAAGCGTGAGGTAGCAAGCGGATACAAAGCCCCGATCGTTACCGTTGGCATCAAACTATTTTAGGTAATTTTAGGCAAAAATTATTATTAAGAAAAGTAACCTAAAATATCAGGATTAATGTTTCAAAGATTAATTTTTGCTTAACCATTGTCAATCAAGTGATTTTGGCCCTCATGGCAACTTGTTTGTAAAGCACCTTGATTGGATTAAATTATAATTTAATGTTAATAAAATGTCTATGACAACGAGACTTACAAATGGGCTACACCTTCCGTAACTGTTCCCTCCCTACCATACCAATGATCACAAAAAGTGGAAAGCCCTGGTAATATAAAGTTGATGTTTGAAGGAATTTCGTGGAACTGGTGGCAATGGAACGTGCTTTTTAATAAAATAACTAGCTGAAAGCCTGTTTTCAAATGCAGTATTACTTCCATCATTGCTTCAATAGGAATACCTACATCCAATATCAATTGCTTGGCAATACATAGTGCGACAGCTTATTTGAGAACGTAAACAAGCATGTAAGTACAAGCCACTTTCTTATCAAGCCTTAAAAGTACTGAGATTATTGAAAAGGTGTTGTACAGAAGTGTTGGTTACATACAAGGTTATACTATTCTGTGCTATTACACACATAAGGATCAGGAGCATAGTGTGTGCAGTGTACACTGCTGTTAATTGGCGCTTCAGTGTTAACGGCAGCCAAGTACATGTGGCACTTTCGAGAGCGGCAAGTCTGCGGAGATTACATCTAGTTAATGTCGACTTCAGTGTTATCTAAGCTCATGACTTCGCAATCGACTCTGAAGCGCACACTTGCCAGAAACTGTTAATCAAACTCTATGGGAGAAAACAAAAGAGAAAGGAACTCGACTTTACTATCAAAAACATAAGGTGTTGAAAAATGTAAGTGTCGCAACGTATTCACTCCTAGATCTTCTCAATGCGGGGGGCGTCACTTCAAATGCAGAAGTCGAGCCGCGACGGATTAGACGTGCGTACTGGAGCGCCGTGCTTCGATGCGCGCAGCCGTCGCCGTCGGGGGTTCGAGTCTCCCATAGGGCATAGCTGTTGTCCTTAGGTTAGTTTACCTTGGTTTAAGTAGTTTGTAAGCTACGGACTAATGACCACGTAGTAGAGTCCCATAGATTTACAAACATTTGAACAACATTTGACTCTATGAATGTGTGTGCGTTTGTGTGTGTGTGTGTGTGTGTGTGTGTGTGTGTGGGCTTATGAGTGTGTAGAAGTATACAGACGGAATCTGTGTCACAACCTAGAGTCTACGGTTCCGTAGCAACATGAAAGACTTAACTATTCTGAATCAATCCAATCAGAATATAACTATAGGTAATTTTATGTTGACCTAGATTCATGAAATTTGATAAGAATCAAGGTTTCGCAGCAGGTCTACGATTAAAGATGAAGAAATTCTTTTGTTGCTAATTTGCAATTATAATATTGGAAATATGTGTTTTTTCTTCGTTATAAACTTACATGGCATTCGTAATCTGTCAAAACCTCTGGCACGAATGTAGGAATTTTGATAGTGCTTTCTGTAATTAACTTGGCGTTTTACGAGGAAAGCTTGTATACACAACATACAAATATTTCGTTCTTGTTGGCTCTGCTACGATGAACTGAAGCCGCTATCACTATCAAAACTATTCTATTGCCATCTAGAGTTCATAGTTTCAGGCCACTCGACCACTTCGTCATGACACGTCATATACGTCGTACAAATTTTACCTACGACACATACAGAGCAAAGATTTACCGGTTGGCGCTTGACTTCACTTCCATTGCTTGGGATAAGGTTCCGACATCCCCTAAAATACCCTCTGCAAATCCACGTTTACGGAACAACAATTAGCCAATACTATGAACAATATCAGTCATTAACGATGCAACCAAAGCAAATGTATCTCAGACCTACATGCATGTGTTAACAAACGGACTCTTCGGTGATTACAGCTACCGAGAATGTAAGACCTGTGCTCACAATTGTGAATCTGAATCAGCGCCGGCAGCACAACTTATTGGTGACGTATAAATATTTGCGCTGGATCGGGACTCTTAACACAATTTCCCGATTTTCGCGATTTGTCGCATTAACCACTTATGCTAGTCGATGCCTTGTAACAACTAGAGCTGTAGCAAACCGTATGTATTCGGTACTGAGGAAGGAATACTTTGGTTGATACGAAATACTGAATTGTTACTCATGAAAACATTTCGTTCCTCACATCTACCGTATCGATACGAACTTGCTCGTGAATACATTTCGTACTTGCATCTACCGTATCGATACGAACTCTGTAACGAAAACTAATATGGAGAATGCGTATTTTCCGTGATGTTTGTTGTGAGATGATTAATTTTTGTAGAAATCCGTGACGAACTTTAAGTACGTATTGTATTTCTCTATGGTTTTATATGATATTTTTGTTTTTAAACATTTTGGATTAAACTTCTTGGCCTGTGTTTGCAGATTAATACTCAATGATCTGACATCCGTTTTTAACGCAAACATTGTACGGAGTCAAGGTTTTCTGACTTCCTTCCATGGCAATTTCATGTAAAGAATCATATTCTACTCGTCATTCCGTTTCATTTGATACCTCACACCTCATATTTGTGTTGGTTTTGAGTGTTTGTCAGTTGCATTTAATGTTTAACGAGAGGATTCCGCACGCAGACAATAGACACTTCACGGCGTAGCTGGAGCGAGGCAACGACGGCGAGTCAGCAGGTGGAAAGAGAGGACCCGTGGCTAACACACACAAGCCCTTTTAAACATCAGGCGGGCCAAGCCTTTTAAACAGCAGGCGGCCCGCTTCTAAAGAGCTTTCAGATGGACAAAGGAGTGAAAGGAAGGTAGGAGAGGTTGGCGCCGGATAACTTGATGAGAGAGACGGGTTCTAGAGCAAAGCAAAATATTTACAGAACGGCCTAAACTGTATGTAACACGTGCTGTTATTGGCGAATGCTGGTGGAAGGCGTGTTGTTACGATGGCGCTGATTGGCTGCTGAGGACAAATACGTGATAGGGGAGATTTGGTAGCTGCTGCCGAAGTAAATTGTCGACGGACACTTAGGCGTCTTCTACCGCCTTGTGTAGGCGAAGGGAACATGCGCTCTGTGAATTTGAAAGCGACTTGCAGTGGTTACACCTGATTGCGTGTACAGTGGAGTGTGCGGTACGAAGTGTTGAATTACATGCGTAACATGTAACTTCGGTACGATCACAGAGCAGTGGACATTCTTGCCAGTCCATAATTTTGATATTTAACGTCTGCGGACGATTTTGAGTGGCATTTTCTGGTGGGCTAATTTGCTGAATTAGTTCAAATTCAAATTCAAATGTTTGTAAAGCTTATGGGACTTAACTACGGGGTCATCAGTCCCTAAACTTTCAAACTACATATGAACTACTTACGAACTAGGACGGCACAAATATCCATACCCGAGGGGGGATTCGAACCCCCGACCGTAGTGACCGTGCATACCGTGACTGAAGCGCCTCAGTCCCCTCGGCCACCGCGGCCGGCCTGAATTAGAGTACCCAGCCAATATTAGTTTGATTAGGGGAAAATAGCGAGCCTTGCTTGGCTTCACGAAGTGCAATAGGAAGTTTTTGGCTGATGTACTCCAGCCATCGATTTAATCAGCTACATTTCTACAGGTTTGAGAGACGCATCCGCTGTCACCATCGACGCAGCATACGGTATTTGTGCGCATACGCAACGCGAGTGAACGACGATATTTGAGTCGTGTAGGATCTGTGCAACGCCACAGACACCACTACAACATTATTTCTGGCATTACGGCGACATCCTCTCGTCCGGTATTTCAGCTTATTAACGAAAGAATTGCGCGTAATTGCAACACCTCAGGCATTCTTAAAGAATATATTTCAGTGATATTGTTTATGGCAGAATATTATCCTGATTTATTTCTTCTGATAACTTATTAAATTTGATTATTTCATAATTCTATTTGCATTTCAAGTTTAATTGTTTTAAATAATAAATTACGTTCTTTCCTCTCAGTAATCAGTTAACTTTTTATTTACTGAGAAACTGCCAATACCACATTTCCATACCCGGTGAGGTCACTTAGCAGTATTCATATTTTTCAACTTACAGGAGTGGTAGTTCGGACCTTTTTGAGTATGTTTGAGGACCACTTATCTGTCTTGAACTGAAATGAGCACTACTTTCTGATGTCTAAGCCTAGGAGTCACGTCAGATTTGTTCCACCTGCAGAGCCAAAGGTTTAAGGGTACAAAAATATTACAAGGTGGAATAAGTCACCTGTCCAATTGAAGAGACGGAACGTGATGAGCACAGCTTGAGAACATTCGTTTTATTGTATTTTTACCTGTAAAGATTTTAGTTTAATGGTTAATTATTTGTTTTTCGTCAGGTCTACTATAAGAAGTTTTGTACGAAATACTCAAAAGATATAAGCTACACATTTTCATTCATGACGGTATTAACTTTATTGCTAATGTCACAAAAGACAGAATGACGATCCCGCTGCTCACAAATTTAGTGCTACTATTGTGATCGGTAACAATAGCATTTTCCACGAAATATTCCGATTGATTCTAATTCCAAGGTAATACTAATTAATTTGTATGACAATCGTATTTTAATCACGATGGAAATGGACTTTACTGTTTCTTTCCTCAGTAGTACAAGTGCCTCAAAATGCTGGCCTAATCTACGTGGCAGAATTAAATATTAAAGTAACATTAACAGTAACAGTAAAAAATTTTCACGGTTTCAAAGCCAATGTAGCAGCGGTATTTCTGGGCTGAGTGGCACTGGTAACGAGAGTCACGAGTAACGATAAGTTTGTAACGAGTACAGTTTTTTTTAGTCATACGGGTACGTATCTTTCCGTTACTCTAGTAACAACTGCCTCTACACTATCTTTGTCTTGGGACTTAGGTGACACCGTACCATTAACGACAATCGGGAAGAGGAGAGGACTTTAGTGCATCTATAAAAACAGAACACCTTGAAAGACTAGAGATAGGAAATTAAAATTCACTAGAAAAAGAAGGAAGGAAGGAAGCTTGGAGTTTGTCCCGTCGACAGCATGGTTATTAGAGGCGGAGCTGACGTTCGTAAGGTTTGTGTAAGCATGTGAAAGGAAATCGGCCGTACCCTTTCAAAGGAACCATCCCGGAATTCGCCTACAGTGATTTAGGGAAAACCTAAATCTGGGTGGTCGGAGGTGTATTTGACCCCCCATCCTTCCGAATAGGAGTCCAGTGTGTTACCACTGCACCACCTCGCTCGGTCACGGGACAAGTTTATTGTAATGATTGCCATTTGTAACGTCGCTTCATTATGTGTCCTGTTGACTAGTAGGTGCAGAGTCCTATCGTGAGCCCAGATAAGGTGTTCTGTGCCTGGTGGCATCGACGGTACAGTGCTCTGAAGGTGTCCTGTGGCAGAGCCATCCGTGCTGTATACAACCCGGTCTCCAGGTTCATCTGTGGTGCCAGTAAAAGGCGCCGGAGTGTCGCCTCTGATAGCGGGCGATGTCTTCCATTTTCTGTTCATGCATCAGTACGGCTTCAGGAAGCATCGATCCTGCGAAATCCAGCTCGCGCTTTTCTCTCATGACATCTTGCGTGCTGTGGATGAAGGGCAAGAGGCACACTGTATATTTCTCGATTTTCGAAAGACGTTTGATACAATACCACACTACAGACTGCTAAGGAAGGTACACAAATATGTGAATGGCTCGAATATTACTCATGTAATTCAACCCAGTACGTTGTACTCGATGGCGAGTGTTCGTCAGATACTAAGGTATCGGGTGCCCCAGGTAAGTATAATAGGTCCGCTATTATTTTCTATATAAATGATCTATCAGCTGTTAGCTAATGATGCTGTGGTGTTGAAGAGGGTGTCCTCATTGTAGTAGGTTGCAGGATGACTTAGACCAAATTTCTAGGCGGTGTGAGGAATGGCAGCTAACGCGAAATGGAAAAAAAAAATGTGTGGTGATACAGATGAGTAGGAGAAACAATCCCGTTATGTTCGAATGTTGTTGTTATGGTCTTCAGTCCGGAGACTGGTTTGATGCAGCTCTCCACCCTACTCTATCCTGAGCAAGCCTTTTCATCTCCTCATAAGAACGGCAACCGACATCTATTTGAATCTGTTTACTATACGCATATCTTGGTCTCTCTCTGCGATTTTTACCCCACACACTTCCCTCCAATGCTAAATTTACGATTCCCCGATGTCTAAGAATGTGTCCTACCAAGCGATCTCTTCTTTTAGTCAGGGTATGCCAAAAATTCCTTTTCTAACCAATTCTGTTCAGTACCTCTTCATTAGTTATGCGATCTACCCACCTAATCTTCAGCATTCTTCTGTAGCACCACATTTCAAAAGCCTCTATTCTCTTCCTGTCCGCACCGCTTATCGTCCATGTTTCACTCCCATACAAGGCAACACTCCACACAAATGCCTTCAGAAGAGACTTCCTTACACTTAAATTAATATTCGATGTTAGCAAATTTCTCTTTTTCAGAAATGCTTTTCTTCCCATTGCCATTCTGCATTTTGTATCCTCTGTACTACGACCATCGCATGTTATTTTACTACCGAAGTAACAAAACTCATCTACCACCTTCATTGTTTCGTTACCTAACCTAATTCCTTCAGCATCGCCTGATTTTCTAAGACCGCATTCCATTATTTTTGTTTTGCTCTTGTTAATATTCATTTTATACGCTCTCTTCAACACACTGTCCATTCCATTCAACTGCTCTTCCAGGTCCTTTGCTGTCTCTGATAGAATTACAATGTCATCAGCAAAACGCAATGTTTTTATTTCTTCGCCCTGAATTTTAATCCCTATTCCAAAATTTTCCTTGCTTTCCTTCACCGCTTGCTCGATGTACAAATTGAATAACATCGGAGAAAGGCTACAACCCTGTCTTACTCCCTTCCCAACTGATGCTTCCCTTTCATGCCCTTCGAGTTTAATAACTGCGGTCTGGCTTTTGTACAAGTTGTAAATAACTCTCCTTTCCCTATATTTTACCCCTGCTGACTTCAGAATTTGAAAGAGTGTATTCCAGTCAACATTGTCAAAAGCTTTCTCCAAATCTACAAAAGCTAAAAATGTAGGTTTACCTTTCCTTAATCTATCTTCTAAGATAAGACGTAAAGTGAGTATTGCCTCCCGGGTTCCTACGTTCCTCCTGAATCCAAACTGATCTTCCCCGAGGTCAGTTTCTACCAGCTTTTCCATTCTCCTGTAGATAATTCGTGTTAAAATTTTGCAACCATGACTTATCAAACTGATGGTTCTGTAATTTTCACACCTGTCTGCGCCTGATTTCTTTGGAATGGGGATTATTACATTTTTCTTAAAGTCTGAGGGTATTTCGCCTGTCTCATACATCCTACACACCAGTTCAAATAGTCTTGTCATGGCTGGCTTTCCCAGAGACTTTAATAGCTCTGCGGGTATGTCATCTACTCCTGGGGCCTTGTTCCGACCTAGGTCTTTCAAGGCTCTGTCAAATTCCTCTCTCAGTATACTATCTCCTATTTCATCTTCATCTACTTCCTCTTCCCTTCCTACAACATCGTCTCTAAGTTCATTTCCTTTGTAGAGCTGCTCTATGTACTCTTTCCACCTTTCAGCTTTCCCTTCTTTGCTGAGAACTGGTTTCCCATCCGAGTTCTTGATATTCGTAGAGCTGCCCTTCCTGTCCCCAAACGTCTCCTTTATTTTTCTGTAGGCGGTATCTACTTTTCCCCTTCTTATACATTCTTCTACGGATTTGCATTTGGCTTCTAGCCACTCCTGCTTAGCCATTTTGCACTTCCTGTCAATCTCATTTTTTAGTCGTCTGTACTCCATTTTGCCTGTTTCATTTACTGCATTTTTATATTTTCTCCTTTCATCTATTAAATTTAGTATTTCCTGTGATATCCAAGGCTTTTTTGTTGGTCTTGCCTTCCTACCTATTTTGTCCTCTGCTGCCTTCACTATTTCGTCTCTCAATGCTACCCATTCCTCTTCTACTGTTTTATTTCCCCCTGTTTCTGTCAATTGTTGCCTAAATCTCCCTCTGAAATTCTCCAGAACTTCACTTTCCTTCAATTTATCTAAGTCCCATCTCCTTATTTTCCTACCTTTCTGCAGTTTTTTCAGTTTCAGCCTACAGTTCATGACTAACAAGTTATGGTCAGAGTCTATATCTGCCCCTGGGTAGGTCTTGCAGTTTAGGACCTGGTTCCGGAATCTATGTCTTACCATTATAAAATCTATCTGATACCTTCCTGTGTCTCCTGGTCTCTTCCACGTATACAACCTTCTTTTGTGATTCTTAAACCACGTGTTTGTTACGATTAAATCATGTTCCGTGCAAAATTCTACCAGGCGGCTTCCTCTTTCATTCCTTTTGCCCAGACCATATTCACCCACTATCTTCCCTTCCCTTCCTTGTCCTACTACCGAATTCCAATCTCCCATAACAATTAAGTTTTCCTCTCCCTTAATTGTCTGAATAATTTCCTCTAGCTCCTCATATATTTCTTCGATCTCCTCATCATCGGCAGAGCTAGTTGGCATATAAACCTGTACTACTGTTGTCGGTGTTGGCTTCGTATCTATCTTGACAATGATAATGCGATCACTGTGCTGTTCATAGTAGTTTACCCGCATTCCTATTTTCTTATTCATTATCAGTCCTACTCCTGTGATACCCCCAATTGATTTTGTATTTATAATCCTGTACTCACCTGACCAGAAATCCTGTTCATCCTGCCACCGAACTTCACTTATCCCCACTATATCTAACTTCAACCTATCCATTTCCCTTTTTAAATTTTCTAATTTTCCTACCCGATTAAGGGATCTAATATTCCACGCTCCGATCCGTAGAATGCCAGTATTGTCTTTCCTGATGACAACATCCTCCTGAGTAGTCCCCGCCCGGAGATCCGAATTTTACCTCCGGAATATTTTACCCGAGAGGATGCCATCATCATATGTTCATACAGTAGAGCTGCATGTTCGAATACAGCATTAGTATTGCGCTTCTTGACAGATTTACGCCAATTAAATACCTAGGCGTAACGCTGCACAGCGATATGAAATGGAACGAGCATATGAGAATAGTCGGTATGGTAGGCGAATGGTCGACTTCGATTTAGTGGAAGAATTTTGGGATCGTGTGATTCGTCTGTAAAGGAGAGCATGTAAATAAATGCTTTTACGACCCCATTTTGCGTATTGTTTGTTTGGGATTCTCACCAGATCGGTTTAATGGAGGACATAGAGGCAGGCGGCAAGGTTTGGAACTGGTAGATTAGATCAATGTGCGAGTGTTACTGAAATGCTACGGAACGTCAAAAGGGAGTCGCTGGAGGGAAGGCAACGATCTTTTCGAGAAGCACTGTTGAAGAAATTTTGTGTACCGGAATCTGAGGCGGAATGCAGAACGATTCTACTGCCACCAACCTACCTTTCGCGTAAAGATCACAAGGATAAGATCTGAGGGATTAGGGCTCATACTGATGCATACAAGTAGTCGTTTTTCCCTCGTTATATATGGCTTTGATGCGTCGGATTGGCCGAGAGCATCGAGGCTCTATGCTCCGATGCGCGAGGCCGTTCCCCGTTTGGGTTCGAATCCCCCCTCGGGCATAGATGTTTGTGCTGTCTTTAGTACAAGTTAATTTATAAGTATTATGTATTTCACGGTAATGCTTACAAAGGAAACGCCTTTTGCTACTGAAAATGAAGGGTTTTATTTTTATAAGTCACCCATACGCGTTCCGCCTTTGTCACAAGGCATCATCAGTGGGTGTCCTGAAATATTTACATGTTCCTGTTTACACATAAAGGTTAGGTTTCTTACATATATACAAAACATTTAGTTTCTGATGTGTTTTGTACATATGTAAGAAACCTAACCTATATGTGTAAACAGAAACATGTAAATATTTCAGGACACCCACTGATGATGCCTTGTGACACAGGCGAAACGCGTATTGGTGACTTATAAAAATCAAACACTTCATTTGCAGTAGCAAAAGGCGTTTCCTTTGAAAACATTACCGTGAAATACATAATATTCAGCTGCTGCTCAAATGTCCACTGCAAGTAACGTATTAATTTATAAGTAGTTTGTAGGTTTGGAACTGATGACCTTCCAGGTAAGTCCCATAAGCTTACAAATATTTGAACATATAATATGGGTGTGGAATATGAAAGCAAGTAATTAGTAGTGGTACTGAGTACCATCCGTCACATTTGGGTAGATTGTGGAGTATGTATTTAGATGCAGATGTTGCGTCAGAGGCTAAGAGGACGCAGATCGGTTCTTCAGTGCAATTCGGATGTCGAGTCGTTCTTCTCGGTGGCTGCTCTGAATGGTGCGAGATGACTCATCTCGTCGTGTTCTGAGTCCTTTCATGAATCATTCTGCACACACTCTTTGCACTGCGGAAAGCCTTCGTTCCGCTAGCGTGGCATTTTCCCGGATGGACAGTCACATTCAAACATGCCAATAATGCCCCCACTTTCAAACTCGCTGATCTCACGACACGGATACCGCATACTATTCGAGGCATCCTGCGCGTCTGCTTAAGTCATACTGATCCATTAGCTTCGATTTACCTGACAACGAGAGGCGCAGGCAGATGCAGTTGCAGTGGGACAGCGACGTTGAACTCTAACGTGCGGGCTGACATGATTCAAAGGCAAATTTCTGTAGGACATACTAGTAAGAGGATTGCTTGATAAGTCTGGTAAAAATAGAATTAAAAATTGTTTTAAAGGCGAAAACTCAATTTTTCTCGACATAGTCTCCTTGCAAGGCTATACATTTAGTCCAGCGAGTTTCAAAGTTATTTAACACATTGACAAAGTGGGCTTCGTCAAACACAACAAAATAGTCTGTCACAGCGGCGGACACTTCATCATTTGATGAAAATTTCTTCCCATCGAGTCAATTTTGGTTTGGGAAATGTTCAAATGTTTGTATAGCTTATGGGACTTAACTACGGGGTCATCAGTCCCTAAACTTACAAACTACTTATGAACTAACTAATATTAAGGAGGGGGGATTCGAGTCTCCGACCGTACTGGCCGTGCAGACCGTGACTGGAGCGCCTCAGTCCTCTCGGCCACCGCGAGCGGCTTTCGTTTGGGAATAAGAAGAAGTCACTCCGAGCCAAATCTGGTGAATAGGGAGGGTCAGAAATCAATTCCAATCCCACATCGTGCACTTTTGTCATTGCGACAGCTGCTGTGTGGGTTTGAGCATTGTCGTGATGAAACAGTACTTTCTTCCGCGCCAGTCTTGGACGTTTTTCAAATCATACAACAAAGCCGCATAATATGGTCTAGTTATGGATCTGCCATTTTCCACATAATTTTTCAGGATTGTACCCTGGGAATCCCAATAGACAGTAGTCATCACCTTTCCAGCTGACCAAACAGTTTTCGCCTTTTTTGGTGCAATCTCCCCACTCTTCGTCCATTGTTGGGATTGTCGTTTGGTCTATAGAGGATACGATGGTGGATCCGAGTTTCATCCACAATTACGAATATGTGCGAAATGTCTGAACAGTGTAATATTCTTAGCAGAAAAGTTCTTTCTCTTCCGTTTTCGGTCCAAATCGAGCAGGCGCGGCACCCATCGCCAAGAGCGCTGCTTCATTGCCAGTTTTTTTTTATGGAGGACGTAATGGACTCGTTCATTTGAGATGCCTACAATGTTAGCTACCTAGCGAACTTTTAATCTTCGATCTTCCATTACCTTATTGATGATTTCCTATGAGGCGATTTCAACGGGCCGACTGGAATGTGCTCCATCTTGCGTACTTCTCCGACCACGTTTAAACTCATTGATGGAAAAGTAAATGGTCTTCAATGTTAGTGCAGAACCCAAATCAACCTTATTCAACCTTGATTTGGTCTTTGCAGCTGTCTAAACCTTCAAATGAAAATGTTTAATGACCGTAAGAAATTTTTCTCCAACCGAACTACGCAGTTACCACTTCAGCTGGCTGTCAACAATCAAATAATAACAGCTGCCGTTCGAAACTTGCTGTAATATCCGTGGAAATATCAGGCTTGCCAACAGCAGTGCAGGTTCCGAAAATTTCCCACTCTTTCATACAAATTTACCAGTCTTATCAAACCACCCTCGTATACCCGACCTGTGATTAAGAATTTCGTCTATCTAGAATTTCACTGTGTTCTTTGTTTATTTATTCATTCTTATGTGAACATGAATGTACCTAGTACATAATAGTTCTAATCTACAAATTGAATGAAAAGTTACCTTACCAAAGACAGTAATGTAACAAATCATTTCAACTTAATGTTGAAAATTAATAGACCTCTCACGAATATTCTAATTTCCGGAACCGATATCTTAACAGATCAATATCAATAACAGCCGAAAATTGCCTCGATTTTCAGAACGGATACTTGGTTTCGTTGTCCAAACATCGACTCATTATGGCATTTTTTTTCCAGATAATAGCAGTTTGAATTAGTTTCTGACAACTTTTCCTCTTTGGTGCAAGAACACTTCAATGGCGGGCTGATCAATAGCAATTGAATATAATGAGGCCTTGAATTAAAATCTGTGCTCAGGTCGGGATACGAACTGGGAACCTCCTGCTTACTAGGTAGACGCTTTAAACCGCTCAACTAACAGTGTTGCGGATAATGCGGCTACACGGGCGGTCTTAAATCAGTCTCCCTCCACACTAGTTACTTCAATTCTGCCTCGATGTTCCTTACGGCCGCGGTGGAGTAGACGAGCAGGCGAAGGCACCTTGCTGTGGAGCACGTGGTTACTCGCCGTAGGAGGTTCGAGTATTCCCTTGTACAGGGGTGTGAGTGTTGTTCTTAGGTTAGTTTAAGTAGTTTGCAACCTTAGGGGCTAGTAACCAAAGACGTTAAGTCATATAGAGTTAGAAACATTTCTTTTGTTCCCTGTGATTGGTTGAGATGTTGTTCATATTTAGATCAATAGGTGTTTACTACACATAATGATGGCACCGTCACAGAGCAAGATATCTGATGATCCTTGTTGAAAGAGCTCCATATGGTGTATGGCTGGAGCTGCCCTGAAGCGCATTCTTCGATAATTCGTTGTAGTTCCCCATATAGTTCTTCCGTAATTATATATCTGATTGTATGGTTATAGATGACATGCTGAATGCCGAAATAAAAACGGCAACAAACACGGTACAATATCAGTAGGTAAATGGTACGGTAATACCTATTTACACGATGAAACACCTGAAACGAAATTGTATGCATTATCACGTTTTCCACAAATTTGTAACGATGTTATTTCTTCTACAATAAGCAAAATTCACTGATGATGTTGGGATTTTCGCTGAAACACGTATGGGTCGCAAAATAGATGTGTTTTACCTCAAGGCGGACCCCCAATCGCACATTCATACCGCAAGGTATAGAACAGGTCTTTGCTTCGCATGGTGAGTATCCTAGGGAAACCATTCCTAGAGCTGTGGCTTGATCTTTCAAGAGAATGACCGACATGTTTAGGATCAGATTGTTTTTAGTTTTCTCCTGCTCGGTAATTACTAGCTGTAGTGCAGTTGCTGCTGCAGTTTCGACAAAGGGAGACTCATGAAGTTTCTGCACTGAGGTCGGACGGAGGCATTTCGTGACAATGTTAGTTGCTTGATTCAAAGCGACATCTAAACTTTTGACATGTGTGGAGAACTGGATTAACGGTTTACAGATACATTTCTGCGGAACCCCCCGTTCCCGCAAGTCTCACAAGCACTTTCCATTTATTTTCCTGCACCATGACCATAATTTTAAGACGTTAAAATATCAACATCGCATGTAATTGATCACTTGATAAGTCAGTACATACATCGTCTGCAGTCAGACTACTGGCGGAAAAGGAGCTGATGGATACGGCTGAAATGTTATTCGCTGTGCACAGCAACGCAAGCATGAAATTCGTGTTTCGAGCACGCTAGAATTAATGTCAGGCTAATTTAATTGCACGTCGTGTTCGCATGTCAGCATGAGACCGTGGCTGCTAGCACGTTATTAAAGGTCGCTACGTGAATAATTGCGAAACAATGCATCCGGAACGCGACACTTGCAGCTGTCACTGGAAATTTGGCTCTGATACATTTGTAGTTAACCGACCGTGTCGCCGATATTACCTGCATCTCGCACATCAAATGCTGCAACGCAGAAATATGAAGGATAATTGAATTATGTAGAACTTACCGAAGTGTTAAATAAGATTTATCATGTGTGAAGTTTCAAAATAGATACTGTTATACTTCACGCATTTTTTTGTTCATTCTGTGCCTGAAAGTGCAGGAAAGAACCTCTCTTTGCTTCTAATAATTAATCTAGTTTTTCTTGGGTTTCAGACACACAATATGTGGATATGACAGAATAAATAAGGGACATTTTCGATCCTCAGATCTTTATGGCTTTGAAACACTTCATAGAAACGCACTTTCTTATTTGATATGTATTGTGCCTTTTATTTATTTAGGCACTGTACTCAATTTTACTCAAATTGTGTTATATAAACATCTCTAGTCATAATTGCGCCAACGTGTATATAGGCTATATCGTATATTCAAATCTCCTGATATTGCTTTTTTTCTAGTCCTGGTTCTTCTGTCATAAATTCTATAATTAATGTCGCTGCAGTATGCCAACCGACCTGTATCTTTTTCTGGTACACATCTTTCCTTAGATATTCCTTTATACTACATCTACGTAGGTACTCCACAACCATGCATCCTGTGATACAAAATCAGTAGTTAATGTAACATTTGAGTTTGCTGCAAGGACAATATCCTTTTTAGACATGTCGAGCGTCAATCAGCAACAATTCCTGCATTCCAGTTACAATGTTGTGAAACCTGTGCAGGATATCATTAGGCTTGACGAGGGACAGCTGTCGGATGTTGTCTTTTAGCACACCGAATGTGCTATGAGGATCGCAGTGTACTTGCAACTTAAGATAATCCCGTAAACAAAAATCTCACGGTTTGAAAGCTTGTGGACCTGGGAGACCAAGCATGACGGAAGTGGCGATCCAGCACGAGCTCCTCATCATACTATGTGGGAAGATTTTCCAATGTAACAACATCGGTTGGAGCACCATCCTGCAAAAGAGTACCTACGTTCCAGCAGGAGCTTGGCGGACAGTTTAGGGATGATGCGCTTCTGCATCATACACTACCGAAAAAAAAAAAAAAAAAAAAAAAAAAAAAAAAAAAAAAAAAAAAAAAAAAAAAACTTGACAGCTGGAAAGATGACGTCATTTTGATGCGATATTTGCAGATATCATCTAGGGAAAGTTGATGTACCGATAATAGTGTAAAGTTACGAGTTATTAGATCTGGGTGGATGATTTGAGAGGTGCAGATATGTGGGAAATGGGGAGCACAAGGACGGGGGTCCTTGGCAGACCTTCCTAACGATTACGGAAATAAGCCCTAAAAGAGATCTGGCCTCTTCACAAACAAATACCCAAGAAAATATAATGAAAACGGGGAATCTAACTAGTGAATCAGATCCAGGATAAGTTAAAAATGTAGTAAATTTATTTCACAAAAGAATCAGTATCAGAATAAGATCAATTAATTGACTAAAATAGGAACAGTTTCATAACTTTAAAAATGCCAGACAATTTCGGATTAGAGTGCATGAATAAATACCAAAATACACTAATAAATTACTGGCAAGTTCCTACTATAGCTGTAGTTTCGGACAGCGGCAAATAACTCACGGCCAGAATCAACTCCCGTTGATGGGATGGTGGCGGTGGTGCTTTGGACTTCGGAAAATAGCGGTCCAATCAAAAGGAATAAACTTCTCAAGACAGAGGCGCGAATGCTCTACTCTCATCTTCTGTCTTCACGGTAAGCACACAGTCTCTAACGAAACCACAGGCTCGGCTATGTCTACCCAACTTCGACAATGTATACCAGATTGTCGAATGCGCAATTCATTGCTAGGAATAAAGCCCCCCACCTTCGATACGCCACTGACTTCAGATTTAGATGGCATTTACTTAGAGCGAGGCGCCATGCGGCTAACATAATAGTGAAGACCTAATTCTCGTTGCCCTCTAATATGGCGTGTGATCACCTCGGACGGCCAGAACTTTTGGTTCAACCCTTATATAGATTCCCGCTGTTTCGCACGCGCAGACTGAGTGCTCTACATTCTGAATATAAATTTTCTTATAATTACCTGACATCTTATTCAGGATATTTTCTATATTTTTTTTACTTTTAATGTAATAGTTATGAATCCCTTTGTAAGATCTTTATTGCAATAGATCGCTTATTGATTTTATGTGACTAGTTTCGACTCGTTAAAGAGTCATTATCAAATCTTACTTGTCCAGGCATGTTAAGAAATATACTTCACATGAACCAACATCATAGTAGCAAGTTATAAATGCCATGCACATCTCAATTGAAAACTGTAGATGGACTGTGATAACACACTACTTAGACATGTGGCACAGTATAGCATAGGGTCTTGAACAACATGAGCCAAAGGCATACTCAATTGATGACGTGCATACCATTTATAACTTGTCGCTATGATGTTGGTTCATCTGAAGTATATTTCTTAACATGTCTGAACAAGAAAGATTTGATAATGACTCTTTAACGAGTCGAAACTAGTCATATAAAAGCAATAAGCAATCTATGGCAATAATGATGTTATAAAGGGATTCGTAACTATTATATAAATTTTCATAGACTTACCTTTAACAATACTTTCCTAATAAAGTATTTTCAAATATCCGGCCACCCCCTATTGCACCATTCATGCAGAATTCAAAACATCCCTAAACACATTATTTTTATTAAAATTCTAACCATGTTTACAAATCCAAGTATTCGCATTTCTAGCATCAAAATAGTCTTAGTAGCACCCTTAAAAGATTTTCCCTTTGTTCACCCAAGTGTTTTTAAAATTCCAATCAAAAGTCTAAATCCGGTGATTTGTGTTTATATAGTTCAGTACCTATTTCCCCTCCCCCCTTAGGCATTGTAATATTGCAAAATAGCTCATGCCTGCATTACAAGATAAACAATTTCTACTAATTTCAAGTTTCTATCGTCTGTAGATTAACTTTTCAGCGCCGTTTTCTGTCTTTTAGAAAGGGATCGGGAACGCGGATTTCTTTTTTACGTTTTGCCATCTTTCTGGTAGTTTTACTTTTCAAACTGCAATAAGCATTTATTTTCTTTATTCGTACCCTTGTTGGAGAAAAACAATTGAAGAATGTACACCACGTTTCGCTGTATATAACCTCTTTTCTATTATAGTGTCAAAAGTCATCGCTGGTCTTCAGTCCGAATTTTATATAAGCTGAAGACTTTCAACCACTATATCTTCTTCCCTGTTACAGCTATCGACCCGGATCTGCTATGGTGGACAACGGGAGACTTTGTACAACAACATAGAGAGATCGTTTGTCTCCATTGTGTAATTTTAGCTGAAGAGCAAAATACTGACACCCACACGTAGAATTTTATGTGAGTCGGTAGCTTTCAACTAGCATATGTTCCACCCCCTTATCGTTATAAACCCTCTACTGCCATACTGTACAAAGGGAGACTCATACCTACTACCACAAAGACTGTTCATTTTAGATGTACAGTTTTGGCTGCAGAATGAAATAAAGGCACAAACACCTCAGTTTTTATGTTTATTAAGATTACTTCAGATTTTCTTGTTGAGTTCCTTTCAGGCGTCACTTGCTGAGACGCACAGTTCTGTATCGTACTATTTTGTCGTATTCATAACTTTATGACACACAGTTCACTGAGGCAACACTTCTTTCTCATATATTGACATATTGCGAAAGGTTGGTCCAAAACACTAATGAATTATGTTATATATCACAAGATATCTTTAGGCTTTAAAAGCCATCGTCAGGTGTTTAGTATTTAGTAGCCTTAAGTGCTTAAACTATTTATTAGGTGGTGTTTTATATTTCATTTACGAATTGTAGCCAGTTACGGCATTTGTTTTGGACTAACTTTCGCAGTATGTCAATATACTACATTTCTGACACAGTGGGCCCAAGATATAATAAGTTAACTTCTTTCTCAATAAGCAGAAGTCTGATCTTCCCAACTCCAATGCTTGTAGGACTGTCATATATGTATATAAAAAAATCGGAATTCTTCCCCAATTTCACTTTTTTTCTCGATGTCAGCGCCATCTTTTAATGGTTTAAAAATGTTTCAGACAAAACGTGATTACTTTTTTATGGATAATCTGAATCTGCAATCAAAAAATGGGAGTTTCCATTTATAATTTAAAATGGACGTCACATGTATCATTTGATATCAAACTTTATGCGTACAAACTTGTCTTACCCACTATTTTTACCCTATGTGTAGTTTTGAGATAATCTTGACCGTACTCAGTAAGTGAATGCTGAGCCACCTGAGAGCCAGTGCAGTGGATGACATTTTGACCATATGCTATAATGCTGTCTCTGAAAAGTGTCCTAAATTTAAGGGGTGATTACTCTTATACAAGTAAATATATTTTCAAAAAATTTCCATATGTCTTTCTGAGAAAGACCCAACATAACCTTCTAATTATAAAACCCTAATCTAAAAGATGGCGGATTTAAGGATGGCCGCAGCAGTTATAATGGCTCCTCTATCAGGCGCCCTATCCTCAGGCACCCTATACCAGATGTCATTCACACAATTCGATTTCTATAAGGGTGTATCCAAACTTTTGTCTCATCCTGTGCTAAGCTATAAGAGAGACACAACCACTTTTGTTTCAAATATATATTTTCTCTACTGCGTTATTTGAGGGTATAAAAACCCGCAAATAAAATTTGAAGCCCGTTAACTACCTTTTTCAGAGAAGTCAGTTGTTGGTTGGGCTTAGTAGCAGTGATATTTGGTAAAGTACAAAGACATGTCTTCAGCTGTTCGCAGGTTCAGTAAAATGTGCCGTATGGAGACAAAGAAACATGTCTAACAGTCATTTGTGCCTTATTACATGCGAAGTATCTAATGATAAAGTAAAGAATGCAGCATTTGCTCAAACACTGCGCATAAAGCTTCCATTTGACTTGATCAATAGGCAACATGCATTATAATTTGATAATTTAAAAATGGAGTTGTAGAACAGTAGGTAAAATGTGTATCAATCACATCAGTTGTAATTTCCAGGAAGACAGCAGCGGACATTTGTAGTTCATGGTAGTGGGTGTAATTTTCCCCTCGACATTGCCTCGTATGTACAGGTCCCTCCTCCTACACTTCTACAACCCATGTTGCGTGGTGGAGGGTACTTGAATTAGGTCTCATCGCCTCTATCGCGTCAGTTACCAATGGTCCTCGAGGAGAACGATTGTTACCCATCGTGTGAACTCGAATCCCTCTGTCTTCTTTGTCATTACGATAGTATTAGATAGGAGGAAGCAGTATACTGGTCGACCCTTCGCAATTGTAACAATAAAAGACACCGTGATCTACAAATTTCCCTTTTATCGTTTGACACTACAGGTGGCTGATTGTCCTGTGATATATTCTAACTAAAAGAATCTGTGATAAAATGCTTCTTTGTAACCTCTGTAACTGTAACTGGTGGATAGACTACACTTCCTGAGGATCGAGGGTTCTTCCTTCGATGCTCTCTAGCATCAAACATGCTATTTTTAATTTTATTTCTTATGTGCTTCTGCGTATGACGATTAACAAAACTAAGTTGTTTTTTATCGAGAGCAAATGTCAGACTGTACGATGCCCAAAATAAAAATTATTCGTAGAATAATTATCTTAAAATGAAATTCTAACGACCGCCATGTGCGCTTGGACAGAAGTGGGTAATGCATGCGAATGGGCCCTCCTGATATGAAACAGAACTCGCGAATATAGTGAGTATGAAAACTTCCTGGCAGATTAAAATTGCGTCCCGGAACCAGGATTCAAACCTGAACTTTTGCCTTTCGCGGATAGGCGGTCTAGGAAAGTAGGAGGCGAGGTACTGGCAGAAGTAAAGTTGTGAAACGTGTCGCAATACTTCAGCCGGTAGAGCGCTTGATCGCGACAGACAAAAGTCCTCGGTTCGAATCCAGTTTCAGGATTTCATATCAGCGCACGCTCCGTTGCAAAGTGAAAGTTGCATTCAGTGGCATGTGTTTGTGCTCTTAGTTTTAAATAAAATTTTATTATCTCCATTGAATTCGATCCGCTTCTATGTACGAGCAAAAAATCAACCACATGCAAAGTCTACGAAAATTTGTTTTACTTTTGCCAACTAATTAAAAATACACAAATTGTAATCAGACTGTAGAAAGTGCGAAAGCAAATTGTTTTCGCCGAGTACATTTCCTACTATCGGAATGTTTCTGAGCTTCAATGGCAGTTTCGCAACACAAACATTATGGCCTTTCGAGTGTATATTCATAACGGACAGAGATATTCAGGAACGAGAAAAAGGCATGTTTACACACTACATCAATAAAATTGTAGCTATTTTCTACGGTTAGCTATTTTTTTGAGGCCCATTGTTGAAAAACTATGTACAACCGATTTTTGTAATTTCGTGCATAAGTACGGTAACTTTGAACCTCTGCATTTTGGTGGAGGATGAAGATACAGAAAAATATAAGAAAACGGATTGACATACGGTAAAAATTTCGACAGTTTGCTATAAATAAAAATATAGAACTGCCCAAGATCCGAAACTTTTAAACCCATAATTATAGTTTTTCTGCGTTTGCTAATCATCAAATGGCGCTTTTATAAGCCGTAGAAGATCTTCATAGATCACAGATAGTGTTTAAAAACCGACAGATTGACTCAATTTGGCTGGGCGGTAGGAAGTGTGTAATATTTAAATTTTGACTTAACTACACTAAACCTGTTCTTATAAAAGGTATATAAAGGATCACTAAGCCAGGGACTATACTAAAAACTTCAGCTCGTATCTCTGTAATCAGCTGAACCAGACATATGGGCCCCATAAGAATTGCAAGTTCCTATACGTTGCTTTCGAACGTATAAAATACCATGCGATACATTCGTAGTAGAAAGGAGTTGAAGAAAATAATATTTCTGTTTGCTATATCAGGAGCGACAAACAAATACTTGTTAGTTATTCCCTTTGACAAGGTATATCAATATTTCATGAGTTTGCTTTGCAAATCGTTTCTCTCTACATTCCATCTGGTAATATTTCCACCACCGTCCACGATTGCATTTAGCAGAGAATTCGCATGCAGAGCTATTAAATTCACGGCCTATTTTCAGGTAATTACGAGTCATCCGTATTAGATTGACTAAATTACCATACCGTTTGCATATTCATTCTATGCGTCAGTATACAGGATGAGTCCCTAGCTTTTACACCAAGAATAACTCCGAAACTATGATATGAGCTCCAAAGTTTGTAGCAGAAAAGCTGCATGGGACAATGGTGGCCAGACTATAACGTTGGTGTTTTTTTATTAGGTGGTGTCGCTACAGAGATATGAAGTCAGCTTTTGTTCTTAATGGAATGCTGTAGTTTGGTACTAATTTTCTAAAGGTGGCTATCGAGACGAATCCAATGATAGTAATGTATTTGAAGGCCAACGGAGGACAAAAACGTAGCATGAAAGTCCATTTACAGATGGTTTTCGAAGTGATGATCGTTTCTATGAATGCAGTGCTGCAATCTTCTCATCAAGAATTGAATGGTGTTTCATATCACTTTGACACTTATCGAAGCACATACTCCGACATTCTCGCATATCTTCAGGAGTAGTAAGAAATTCTTTATAGACAATGAGTTTTACAAATCCCCACAAGAATAAATCCAGAGGCGCAATCTGGCGAACAAGCCAGCCACGAATAACGTGCTCCGCGCCCAATCCAACGATTTGAGAATCGTCTCATTTCTAGCCATCAGCGAAAACTGTGCCGGACGCCCATTGTGTTGATACGATATTCTGTACCTTGTTCCGTAAGGTTTTTCTTCCAATAACAGACCTAACGTTTCTTGCAGAAATGTGGTATACATCTTACCTTCGATGAAACAGGGGCCTGTCCTCCAGAACCCCACACCCTACATTCACCAACCACGGTCTTTCGTGTGAAACATGGATTTTCAGTTGCCCAATAACGCATGTTATGCAAATTAATATTTCCATGTTGCCTCGTCAGTAAATAAAATAAAATAAATAAATCTGTCATCCCTATGAATCCGACTTTGTGACTATTGGCAGAATTCTAATCTTACCTGGTTAATTCTTGGTGAGTACAACAGTACTCTAGTTCCAGTCAAACTCCCACGCGAGTCGTCGCGAACTAACACAATGATCTCGAACCATATTGGCACGAGTATCACATTCTGTTACCTCGTGAGTAACTTTGTCGGTTATGTTTCTGATGCGTTAAAAAAACAATCGTTCTCAGCTTATCATCCACATATTTAAACGTACGACCTTTAGGGTGAGTTATTGGGGATATCCTTCAGCGCGTATCTATAGCTCATACTGAATTTCGTTGGCATTCTCCGTAAATGAGAAGCCTATGGACTTGTTCTTCGATGGACTACATCATTCACATTCACATTTCTTCGACGATATTAGTCTTACCGTTTCTATTGATATTGTATTGTCCAACCGTCGAATGGTTTTCACAAGTCAACGGCACGTTACATGGATATGCTGTATTCGGCGAATATTTACTATGTTCGTGATATATGAGAGAGAATTGTCAGACTGTGTGCTTCGATTAAGTGCCGAAGTGATTCGGGATACTGCTAAATCCATGATAAGAATATTGTAGCACAGCATTGATAGCAATGGGCATCACTTCGAACACCTTCTGTCAATGGAAGTTCATGCCAATTTTTTTTGCTATCGTTGACCTTCAAAGACCTTACCGTTAGAAATCATTAATACCAAAGAACAACATATCAGTTTGTATAGGTTAAATTATCGTCTTTTGCAACTGTAAATTAGTCTAATTCAGACAAGACGCGTTTCGTTTTATTTCAAAGCATTTTCAGTGGTCAACTGTACAGGATATATTTATCGTCTTACATTTCTGTATGTGTTTTACTAAATTAGATCAGGAACAGTTCTCATGCTATGGGTTTATTTTATTCTGATTGAGATTACTCAAGTTTTTATGTTGCACTCTTCATGTGTTTTCTTGTAGCATTTACCCTGCCACTTACGCTGCGACTGTTTCAATTACACATTATTATTATTTTTATTTATTTATTTATTTATTTATTTATTTTTTTTTTTTTTTTTTACAAAATTTGACGAAAACTCGCAAATTTCTGTAGCCTGGCAGGCTGCGTTCGTCTTTTGCTTTGTCTTTCTTTATCGTCTGTATGTATATTACTTGCTTATAAGTTCCTTGTCTCATATTGTGATATGTATTCTTGTTTCCGACAAAATATGCGTCTGCTAGCAATCTGAGTGTGATGATCAGACAGTCCTGTGGTCCTGTGTGTGTGTGTGTATGTGTGTGTGTGTGTGTGTGTGTGTGTGAGGGTGTAATATATATTCTGATTATCTGTTTGTGTGTGTGCGTCTGCTCACGCGCGTGTGTGTGTGTGCACGAGGGGGGGAGGGGTTGTTGTTTCCTAATGTAGTCATATTATGTGGTGGTTTTTAGAGTGGAGGAGTTTCATCTTTATATACTACGGGTTTTATTTGTTCAAATAGTATTTGGTTGCTGATGTACTTGGTTAATTAATATCTTTTCTCCTGTTAATGCTTTTAATATTTGGAAATTCTCTTTGAGGCTTAGGAGGTGTTTCTTATTGCTAAATCTATTTCCATGTTTGTTTATGTGGTAGTAGGATAGTGGTTTTCTTGCCTAAGGTATTCTGCAAATGGTGAATGACTGTTGCCAGATTTCCTTCATGTTTTATGTTCCTTTTATCCTGTTTCAAATGCCCTGCTGGTCTGCCCTAAGTGTAGAGCATCTCGACTGTTACGTTTGAGCTGGTAAATACCAGATTCTTGGTAGATGTTATTGCTCTCTGTTTTGTTAGGCTTTTCTGTAACGCGTTATGGCTCTGAAATGCTATTGCTATTCCTTGTTTCTCTTTTAAAGTAAATTGAAAATAGTGACTGCATAAGTGGCAATGTGAGTGCTACAGAAAACATATGAAGAGGGCAAAATAAAAACGTGAATACTCTCAATAATCCATTTTATTCAGAACATAATAAACCCATAGAATAACCATTAGAAGTTGCATTCTTTAATCTCATACTATTGATGGCCGTTGTTAACTGATGCCGCGGTGGAGTAGCCGAGCGGTCTAAAGCGTCTCGCTGCGGAGCGCGCAGTTGCTCGCGTGGAGGTTCGAGTCCTCCCTGGGGCAGGGGTGTGTGTGTTGTCCTTAGGTTAGTTTACCTAAGTTTAAGTAGTTTGTAAGCTACTGACTGATGACCACGCAGATTTACAAACATTTGAACATTTTGTTAACTGATGCTAATATTGGCATTTGTAGACACTATATTATCATGTATCGTACGAAGAACGACGTGTTTTTGTTAATTCTTCAGTGCGCCATTGCTTTGAAATGACAACGTGTAAGTTACAATAAGAAAATCATCAAATATGCAACGCAAGATATCGTATGCCAGAGAGACTTTTGGGCGAGGAATGTCACGTGACATCTCCGAACGGCTGGTTTTCGTTAATTCAATGGAGGGTGTCAAAACTCCGTCATTTTTGCAAATATCTCTGAAACGATACGAGATATGAAAAAAAAAACATAAGAGAGCAAAGTTGTAGAGCATTTTCTCCTCTACAAATTCGGTTATTCAATTTTCGTGTCAGATGAATGGCTAAGCCAAATTTCGAGCTGTAAAAAAAAAAAAAAAAAAAAAAAAAAAAAAAAAAAAAAAAAAAAAAAAAAAAAAAAAAAAAAAAAAAGATCGCAAATGCCCACTTTTAGTGCTACTACCGTAACCTAAAGTTGGCCAAAAGTTGATCTTCATATGTTTCAAGCTACCGCACATAGCAACAACAAGGCCTACGTCATATTTTGACCCCCGGTGGCCTATTAAACTTTCGTCCCACAAACATTTCAACTCCTATCATATTTTCGGAGTTAATTCAAATGTTTGTTAAGCTTAATTGCGAGGTCACCAGTCCCGTACATCTCAGATTATTGATGGGAAGAACATGAGAAATCTGAGAAACATTTTTCGAAGGACTGATACACATATATGATGATTACCGTGTATGGGCAAAACTTTAACTTAAATAAATTATAACTGCAAATATTTTTATTCATACCTTGAACATGGAAATACGGAGGTAAGTAAATATTAATTATTTTCCTTTTTTACTAAAGTAGTCGAACAATGTCCGAAACCGCTGTTTGAGTGTTGCAGATTTGGAAGGAAGCTTATAAATTCACGTCTCAAAGTGAGCATCTGTGAGCCTCTTCATTGCTAGTAGAAGAGCTAGAAGAATGCGAACATCGACCAACTTAGATATTACATTTATCACATAACTACCTGTGACACTGTAAGTTTTAACTGAAGCTCTGCTTCCACATTGTCTACATGGATTGAAAAGGGATCTTAAAATACATTGTACCTTGCTTTTCATCATCATCGTCATCATCATTAGAGACTGTTTATGCCTTTCAGCGTTCAGTCTGGAGCATATTACCTCTGATAAAATTCCTCCATGATCCCCTATTCAATGCTAACATCGATGCCTCGTCTGATGTTATGCCTTTTATTTCAGAATCATTCTTCACCGAATCTAAGTACTTTCTTCTTGGTCTACCTCGACTCCTCTTACCCTTCGTTGCTGAGCTCATGAGCCTCTTAGGTAACTTAGCTTCTGCCATGCGTGTAACATGACCCCACCATCTCAGTCTGTTCGTTCTAACTGCTTCATCTACGGTGTTCATTCCCAGTTTTTCTTTGATTTCCTCATTATGGACACCCTCCTGCCATTGTTCCCATCTATTAGTACCTGCAATCATTCTTGCTACATTCATAATTGTAACCTCAATCTTGTGAATAAGGTAACCTGTATGCATCCAACTTTCACTCCCATACAACAAAGTTGGTCGAAAGATAGAGCGGTGCACTGCTAACGTAGTCTTGGTACTTACTTTCTTCTTGCAGAAGAGAGTAGATCTCAGTTGAGCACTCATTGCATTAGCTTTGCTGCACCTTGATTCCAGTTCTTTCACTATGTTGCCATCTACCTGTTCTAACTTTGTTCCTCCTATTTTGCACTAAATCTGTTTAAATCTCTTTCCCACAGACATTACTTTCGTGTTGGAGATGCTGATCTTCATATCATAATCCTTGCACCTCTGATTGAGCTCTGAAATATTAGTTTGCAACCATTCAATTGAATCGGCCATTACAACTCATCCGCATATGCTTTTAGCTTCACCAAATCCTGGAAGCGAATTCGCTGAGTAGATGAAGAAGAACTGTTGCGTATTGTTGATAAATCTGTTCCGGTTTGATAACTGAAGTTGACAACTCACAGAAATGACCAGTATTCCTTTTTTCCAAAAAGGTTTTTATCCGGCGATGTTAGAGAGCGTGACTGTAGAAAAATTCGTTGTACAAGTCACCCAACGCGCGTCTGAATTTCACACTCTAAGCGCAGAAAGTCTCCTAGTGCAGAATTCAATGAACAGAAGAAATCTAACAAATGCCACTAAACCGATATTTTGTCCAACGATACCCGCTGCGCCGTATCTAGCCACAGAAATGCGATTGTTGCATTTCCGGCCCATATCGTTACACGCGAAAATATCTGGCTCCGCCGTAGTGCCTTGCATTGGGACCAAGTCCAGTAGCTCTTCTGTGCCGATGAGACTACAACTGTATATTCTCCGCTGATACAAATCGCCAACCGAGCAGTATCAGAGTAGACTGTGCTCTCAGGCAGAAATAAAGTTTTTTACAACAATCATTATATTTTCTGAAAAGTTGTTTGCCATATCTTAAATTTTGAGGCAAAAAGAAGGAGAAAGACTTACTGTCCCAAACGCTTCAGAAGCTATAAGCTCAACAACAGATATTAAACATTTCTGTTAGAAACCACTTTCCGTGAAATTGCGCAATGCTTATGCAATCTAGAAAGCAATGTAATAAGTGGCTCGAAATGAGGATTCATTTGTTGTGTTCCTCCTGGAAATTAAAGCCCATTGAGGTGGTAAAAATGTTCGTGAAAAAATTATTTCGACTTTTTTGCTTTGTCTTTTGTTTTGCGTTACTAGTAATATAATTACGCCAGTCACATTAGTAACAAGGGAACTTCTTCATTGCACCCCCGTCATATTTAGTTATAAGTTGGCGAAGTGGATAGGCCTTGAAAAACTGAACACAGATCAGTCGAGAAAACCGGAATAAGTTGTGTGGAACTATGAGAAAAAAAAAAGCAATTATAAAAACAGAACGGTCCGGAAGTTCTTGGTTCAAGCCTTCAGTTGAATGAAAATTTTAATTTCTTTTTTTTATTTTCGAAAAATTAGGATCTGTCCGTCCATTCATTGAAATCTTTGTACCCTGTAAACCGTTTGGTGTCTGTGTTTTGCGACGGCACCGCAAACCCGTGCGATTAGCAGACAAAAGGAAGGGCCTCTGCAATGGGAACCAAAAGCATTTGATCTTTAGGTGATAGGTCAACCAATTCCTCCACAGGGAAAGTCATCTAATGTATACTATATAACACTGGTGATGGAATGTACGCCATATGACAGGAATCTCTTGTCGACGCACCTAACTTGTACACTTGGTGAATGGGTAAAGAGATTCTACCTTGCCCTATTTAGGTTTTCTTATGGATGTGATAATCACTCCCAAAGAAGTGACGAAAACATAAGAGTTTGTCACATAAACTGCAACAAATGAATGCAACAATTTCACAATCGCACAATTTTCCCTGTGTTCTGTCAAGACATATGGTTCACCGTTTTCGAATTTTTCCGAATATAGACTGCCAAATCCTGCATATGTCCATGCACAACTGAACATGTCCCCATACTACGGCGCAGTTAGCCCGCATCGGACGGACGGACAGATAATAATTTTCTGAAAACGAAGTATTAAAATATTAGCCCGTGGGAAGAGTCGAATAATGGACCTCTCGCTTCGCAGATTCTCACACTAGCTACAGGACCACGGCGCTCCTATATTGCTATCTTTCACATGGACTGTTAATTTTTTATATTTTGCTTATCTTTTCATAGTTCTACACTACTTCTCCCTGTTTTCTCGATTCATCTGTGTTCAGTTTTCACGGCCTACCCACTGCGCCATCTTAAAACTAAATCTGAGGGGGATGCAACGGGGAGATTTCCTTGTAAGTAGTATGTTCTTTAATATTTGCTCCTCCGCTTCCCGGTCTTCACCTTCCAAGTGCCCATAATCTTTGGCAGGGATGGTATTGTAATACCGTCGTAATTTAAATATTTTTGGTTATGTTAAGAATTTTGAAGTACGATAAGCATTTTGAGATATTATGGCAAGCGAGAAGCGTATATGCTTCTAGCATTGACGCGTTTGATGTTGATTTGTCTGCTTTTTCGTTTAAAGCCATCATACTAAATTTCTTCGGTGTAAAGAGATATGCTCCGTACGATATAGACTGCGTGGTGGGTATAAACGCTTGCATCTAATGCTAAGTCGGATCGACGACGTGCTTAGTCGTCTGTTCTGTAAACAGCGCCTGTTTACTAGACTTGCGCATAATAGTTCGCGATCGGGAGCGCTCACTTTCGTCCGCTCCCAGTGTCGTCTGAGCGGCGTGGTCTGCTCATGCAGGTGCAGGGAGAAGTTCCCCACCTAGCTGCTTCATGCGCTTGCTGCTTGAGCCGCCAACGATATCACGCAAACCAAAACAAACAGCTTGTGGATAATTTCTCACGTTTAAGTTTAGAGTTATCTCTATATCTTGCCATTATGGAATTTATTAGTCAGATATTGCAGAGTGCAGAATAATTCAAAACAGAAATTTTGTAGCACTGAACTATGTAATCTAGCTGGCAGACGCTCACCTCGAAATTGCTCTAATCAGCAGAATGCAGCCGGCCGCGGTAGCCGAGCCGTCTGCGGCGCGACAGTCACGGTCTGCACGGCCACTACGATCGGGGGTTCTAATCCCCCTCGGGCGTGGATATTAGTGTCGTCCTTAGTATTAGCTAGTTTGTAAGTTTAGCGACTGATGACCCCGTAGTTAAGTCCAATAACCTCTTCAAACATTTGAACATTTTTGCAGAAGGCAAACACGTGATTTTTAATTCTGCTGCGCACTCTCTCGCTATTGCCCGTCGGTCTTCGGAAAAGGAGCGGACGAACTAAAAGGCGAGGGATCTGCGAACTAGATCGCGTAGTTCGACTGTGAGAGCGCTCTTTCGAACAAGTTCTTCGCGAACTACACAAGACTACTGATTACACCTCCATGCCCGGCAGTACGCCACGACGCCTGAGCGTTCATCCCCATTCCCTGACGGCGCAGGCAGCGAGCGAGCGCGGGAGCTAGTGCGCGTCTAGCCGCCTCCTGAGCCAACACCATCTATATACGAGTCCTCACAACAAGTCCGTGTCACGTCACATCGATAGGCGGCCATCCTAAGCACAGTGGCTGGCGCTACGAGGCAGTGGGCTGTGCCCTAGCGGCCAGCCAGTGAGCTTGTGACGGCAGCCTATCAGTGTGACGTGACACGGACTTGTTGTGAGCCCTTGTATCTAGACGGTGTTGCCTGAGCACGCCTGTCATAGAACATCATTGTTCTACTGAACGGAAGATACCATTCTCATGGAAAAATTTTCAGAGGGAAACATATGTTGTTCTTTATGAACTTTATATTTACTTCCTATCGTTTTAACTTCGTTTCCTAATACCCGATATCTGCTTTTCATAAATCGGTCGCATATATTACACGTCGTATTACTGCTATTGTTATTCATTTCTTTTGTTTTACATAAAATTTTCAAACGAAACTAACGAAAAGCGACATCATGTGAAATAGAAACACAAGGCAAATATAGTTTTTAAGAAAAAAATAAAACAAAGAAAAAGAAAGAATATAACGAAATATGGAGTTTTTCCCGCCCGCAGATGTGTCTGGCGATGAGTACCTTACTATTTGCCCTTGAGCCGCTGACCGACGGGTGTATTACTTAGCAATAATAATGGTATATCTACATATATACTCCGCTATCCAGCGCAAAGTGCGAGGCGGAGGGTACACTGTACCACTACTAGGCATTTCCTTTCCTATTTCACTCCCAAATAGAATTAGGGGAAAAGACAATGTCTATATTCCTCCGGACGAGGCCTAATTTCTCATGTCTTTGTGAGCATTAAACGAAATGTAAGTAGGCGGTAGGAAGATCTTTCTACAGTCAGTTTCAACTTCCTGCCCTCTAAATTTCCTCAAAATAATTTCTCGAAAAGTAAGTCGTCTTTCATCCAACGATCCCCATTTGACTTCCAGGAGCATTTACGTGACATTCCCGCATTGGTCGAAACTACTAGTAACGAACCTAACTTCTGCCTCTGAACTGCTTCCGTGTCTTCCTTTAAACTGATCTGATACGTGTCCCAAACACTTGAGCAATACTCAAGACGTGGTCGTACAATCGTTATATACGTGGTCCCGTCTACATATGTAGTACATCTTCCCAAAATTATCCCAAGAAACCGACGTCGGCTGACTGCCTTACTCACAACTGTCCTTACATGTTCGTCTGTTCGTTCCATTTCATATCGCTCTGCAATGTTACGCCTAGATATTTGAACAACGCGACTGTATCATGAAGCTCACTACTAATGACGTATTCGAACATTTTGGGATTGTTTTTCCTACTCATGTACGTTTTATTACATTTTTCTACATTTACAGATAGCGGCCATTCTTCATACCAACTAGAAATTTTGTGCAAGTCATCCTGTATAATATTACAGTCAATTAAAGACAACACCCTCCTATGCACCACAGCATCATCAGCAAACTGCCGCAAATTACAAGTTACTCTGTCCATCAGTTAGGTAGAAAATAATAGCGGTCCTATCACACTTCCCTGTGGCACGCTTGACGATACACTCGTCACTGATGAACACTCGCTGTCGAGAACAACGTATTGCGTTCTATTAAAGTCTTCCATCCAGTCACAAATCTGCGAACCTGTTGCATATGCTCGTCATTTTGCCACGATATTTCAGATAATCAACTAGCTGCTGTCTTCAGCTGAGTAAGACGAATGCGCTTACTAGCGGGAAACTGAATTCAGTGCGGAAACGGCGACCCTTGTATCTACCACTGACGGCCCACAGCGCTTGCGCGAACCCATAGTAGACGTCCTAAAGACGCATTGGCATAAGCACTGGATCCGAAGAAGTACTGCGTGTAAAGAAAACGCAGGTCGAAATGAGAACCGTTGTTGCTTAATATCAAATGGAACTGGGTTACATGTTTTGCTTAAAGGGAATCCCATGCCTCTATCAGTAATGTTATTAGATGCCCGTGCGAATACTTGGCACCGTTAGTTGTCAGTGACGTAGAATGGTTATAAGTAATTTAATATTTATCAAATAACCGCGCTTTATTACAAATTTTAAAAGTGCATACAATATATTTTTTAAAAATATTTCGTCCCAGAAAAATATAGCTGTTCTCCGACCCTTAGGTTTAATTTCTACTTTAAAATTTTGAATGCTTTGTCCCAGCATAAAGCAACATACAGTTTTTCGGGCATGAGTCCCGCATGATATGCAAAACAGTGTTTTAATTTTCCCCACAAACATGTTTCGGCATCTCTGTGCAATCATCAATGGTTTGTTTTTCTATTTATTTATAGCTTGGTTTAACGTTTAGTCGTACCTTCTTGCATAGACAATGATATCGTTGTCATGGTTCGTTTTGGAGCACACTTAAACTTCTGCATTACTGTGGGCAACATACAAAAAATTACGCAATTTTCGCTGACTTTTTTCTTTCACCATCACTTCTGACTTTGGCTAAATCGTCTATGTACGCTTTATTATTATGCGCACTTAATTCCTCCACTTGGGCATTTTCCCTTGTGTTTCTGTTTGAATTCCAAACTACTTTTTCTCATAAATCAATAAATTTAGATACTTAAAATCCTCATGAAAGGAAACAATTGCTAACTGATATCAACGAAATAAATGATAAGATACTGCTCTCTCTCTCTCTCTCTCTCTCTCTCTCTCTGTGTGCCTGTCTCCCTCTAATGGCTTGGAAATGCAAACTCGAAAGCCTCCTGTTAGCGTCCATCAACAGTCCTACAAGTGATTAGTTGACGTTTCCTCGACCTTCACCAGGCGTAAGGCACAAGCCGCAAATTACGCTAGGCTAAGTTATCAGTACGTCCTCCAAATGTCCATGTTATAGAAATTTGTTATTCCGTCTGCGAGTGAAAACGCTTCATATGTAACGAGTACTTCGTTTACAAATCCATGCTGCGCAGTCTGTAACAAAGACCAATCAAGAATTCTCGTCGCGGGGGGAAATCTTGGCATTTCAACACTTGAACGCCTTGAATGTTATAAGGCCATAGACGCTCCTCTTTGAAAGAACAGTAGCGTGAAATATTCAAAGGGGAACAGCAGCATGCTGGAAGTTTATCTCTCACTTATTTACTGCTAGCTCGACGACTGACAGCTCCAATCGTTCTCTAAAAGAATTTTTACGTTAATATTGTTAAGATGGTATAAGATATTAGTGTCATGAAGAATTGGAAGATCCTTTCAAAACAAGGAGTTTTTTCTTCATATTTATACTTCCCTGCGTTTCAAACTTTAATTTGAGACGTTGTCATTACTCTGTGCAAACGCAGAATGACATATTATTCGTGATTTATAACTATCGAATAATATCATTACACAAAATTTTACGACACCTAGACTGTTCCGCAACTACGATTCTACCTTAGTGCTACACGAAGTAGTAGGACCTGCAAAAATGGTCGTAAATATATTCTGCGTACATGTATACATTTTAGTAAATGTGGCTGCATTAATTTGAGGTATATATGTATGCGACCTCTCTCTCTCTTTCTCTCTCTCTCTCTCTCTCTCTCTGTTTTTCACTGACGTCCTCATTAAAAGAATTAACGCGTGAAGTTATTGGGTGTCTGGAATATTCGGTACGATTGCATTCGGCGGCTGTTTCTTGTTTCCGTGGAAAGCGAATTGCACGAAGGGAGAAACCGCAACTAATTAAAATGTTCAGCGAAGCAGATATAGCTTTGCTGTCGTGCGCTTTGTGGAAATACTGCGATCACATTTCTGGGCGTTCGTTGAGGGACACCAATGTTCCGATTCGTTTCTGGAATGTTTTTTGTGAAGGGGCTACGACAGAAATAGTTTCGCAAAACTTTTTTGTATGTGCATTCAATTTAGATTCTTTTTTCCCGGTGCTTGGTTTGTCCCATCGGTTGCATGAATGTTGGCGAAGCGCATATTTGAATCCTGGATGAATCGTACTGGTTTGCATTTTATATAATTAGTACTGTCGAAGGAAAAATGTGTGGTTTACTTCTGGGATAATATGCGTTAGTTATCCGGCATAACGTACCGAGGCAGCAGTGAGAAGAAATGTTACTTGTTCACCATTTTCGGTACCCATAGTCTTCATCTATGTCCATGGTCATTCAGTATATTCCGATCGCTAGTCGTATTGTCGCCATTTTATGCTATTTGATGCTAGTATAGCATGTACGATTGTTGTGATATAGTCACTGTACATGAAAGTGGAACAGTCACCAAAGAAGTGGAACATTGTGGAGCACCAAGAGTAATATTAACCGTACAAGACGACGTTCAAAAGAAGGAAATATTGAAAAGCACATTGCAAAGACCAAGACCTGTATCCGTATATTCCGAAACGAACTGGAGATTGAGTTCCTTTACTAAGAAACTGACAGAGATACCTTATCTAATAAAGAGCCAAATCCGAATTTTACATTTTCGCCTAGTGTCGTTTAAGCACAATTTTACACGTAAAATTGACGACTGACAACACCTCAAAAGCAACTGTTCCATTGTAAACAACTTATACAACTAATATTCTATCTATAATCATTTAATGGTCTATCACATTAATACCATACATACCCTCATTTATTGATTAACGGAGAGTAGGAGGCTGTAATTGGTGGTGGTTTCTTATTGCTCCTGTTTAACATTGCAATTGGTTCTTATGGTCTGTAAATTTAAAGAAACAAAATGAGGCAAGGCTTGTACACCTGAATGAACAACACTTCCTAAATCGTATTTTACAATTTCTGTTATTAAAATGGCAATGTAAGGGCAACCAAATCAGGAAGTAAACAAAACAAAAGTTTCAAAATTCTATCAATTGTACTAATTGTTTTGTTTTTTTTTTTTTTTTTTTTTTTTTTTTCCAATGACAAATTCTTCCGTTTTCATTCTATGGATTTGAAGAGGGGGTTTTATTTCTCAATTATTACTTATTATTCTTCAGAGGAGTACAGCGTTTTTTACATTCTTAGTGCATTTTCTGTCAGCAATACACTGTCACTTGTTAAGAATAAATGATCAGAAATAAGTTATTTGAAGGTAATCTTTTTAAGGATGGGGTGTTCCTGTAGAGCAGTTTTCCACACCAAATTCATATTTGTGCTTCAGTTGTGCCTTACGATGATCCAAATTATCATGGAAGCCGGTTGTTAGTAAAGTGTTCTTTTATGTTGAAAGCAGGCCACTCACTGGATATTTAGCTTCACTGGAACATGTTTATCAGAAATATTATCATATATCATTCTACAAAATATCGGAACTTTAATTTGCTAATTAGCTGCTTATTCAAAAGCAAGTCGAAGTATGTATATGTTGGCACCATATATTAAGAATTGTGTCATAGGCCAGAGAGTATATATTATCTGCGAATTTCAGTGACGTCTGTGCTGCCAGAAGCAGCAGTCTGTCTTTGAGAGTCTCTGGTTGGGGTGGATTCTAAACTTTGGTAATGTGCACTTTGAGTGTGGCTGCACGTTCCAGTTTTGGAGGCTACACTACAATAATTAAGAAATATATTTTATAAATTTAGCACTGTATGGAACTTTCTTGTAGCTAGTCTGGTTTTTCTTCATGTTCAGTAATTGATTTCTTACAACTTCTTATTCTCCCTATAGTCATTTACAAGTTCATCATTCCTTTCTTCATTTGGAGATTTTAAGTGAGTTTATGAATCAATTGCAAATCATAGAATAAGAATTTTAAGTACAATATTGACTGCATTTCTTCGCATGTTGTATATGTGGTCTTCAGTCCGGAGTCTAGCTTGATGGAGATCTCATCTCTATCCTCAGCAAGCCTCTTCATCTCATAAGAACGGCAACCTACATCCATTTGAATCTGCATACTGTATTCATCTCTCTGTTTCTCTCTGCGATTTTTACCCCACATACTTTACTCCAACGGTAAATTCACGTTTCCTTGATGTCCAAGATTGTGTCATATCAATCGATCCTGTTTTTGTCAAGGTATGCCAGAAATTCCTTTTCTCCCCAATTCTGTTCAATAACCTCTTCATTAGTTACGCGATCTACCCACCTAATCTTCAGAATTCTTCTGTGGCACCAAAATTCAAAAGCCTCTGACCTCTTTCTGTCCGCACTGCTTGTAGTCCATGTTTCACTCCCATAGAAGGCAACATTCCACATAAATACCTTGAGAAAGGAGTTTCTTACGCTTAAATTAATATTCAGTGTTAACAAATTTCTCTTTTTCAAAACTCTTTTTTCCCCATTTCCATTCTGCCTATGTTAGTTACTTACCAAGTAATAAAACTCATCTACCACCTTAATTGTTTCGTTATGTAATGTAATTCCTTCAGCATGTACCGTCCCCTGGTAAAACGATATTGATAGTGACGCCGTATTGAATTATAATCAAAGACATAAGTGCAGTGATGTCAAAGATAGTTACAAAGGGCGTCAATGAACTTTTTTTACAACAAAGAAATATTGATATTGTCGTGAACTTTATCTCAGCTCTTTGTTCGAGTTCCTTTTAAACAATTGTACAATGTGTAATCTTTCGTGTCTTGTTCCTGTACGTGTCATGTCGTGATTTGAAAGAACGATATTATCATAATTTTGCGAGAGTCGCTGTTAGATTTTTTTTTCTCAACAATAGTAATCAAGGTCTGTTAAGTGATTGTAGAATATCAGATATGACCTTCAATAGAAATGTTAAACAGTTTATCGTGATCTTCATAGTAAGAGCATCCATATAATGATTTTAAGCAGTTTCAGGATTTTAGCTCCAGTTGCAACATCTTCAATCTCGGCTGCTGCACTGCAGTCACCGGCCGCCATTTCATGGTTAATTCCAGTAAATAAATATTAGATGATTCAGGGACGGTTGCTGAAATAAAATGGGACTTTTAAGAATTATTTTTCAGCTTTAACGACGATCCTGGACGGCGCTGGAATAAATTGTAATGATTGAGATCTTAATGAAATTTACAGAATACGACTAAGGACCAAACTGAAGGTATTCCTACAATTATTATTATTGTTATTATTATTTGGTATTGCGTGTGGACAGACCTTTAGTTAAAACAATTATAATATTGATAGGCAATTCTCATGCTTAAAAATATTGCAGTCTAGCCAGTGATTAAAGAAACCTTTTATTATTTTTCAGTATACTGTTTCGTCAACTTTTTACGTAATAATTACGAAAACATAAAGCCTTTAATATTTTATTAATATCAATTCTTTGACTAATGAACTCTATTAGCAATAAAAAGGACATCATCATTCAGTATTTAATAGTTCAGCGAATTTCAGTTAAGTAACAGTACAGCACAGTTAGCATTTTTTTTAATGTTATTTACTAGGACGCCATAAGCATCGCCTGATTTTTCTTGGACTGCACTCCATTACCCTTGTTTTTCAATTTTTAATGTTCATCTTATACGCACCTTTCAACGCACTAGCCATTCTGTTCAATTGCTCCTCCGGGTCGTTTCCTGTATCAGACAGAATTACAATGTCATCGGCACACCGCAAAGTTTTTATTTCTTGAAACCTCCTGGAATATTAAAATTGTGTGCCGGAACCGGAACTCGAACCTCGCACCTTTGCCTTTCGCGGGCAAGCGCTCTCCCGACTGAGCTATCCCGACACGACTCACTATGCCGCCTCACAACTTTACTTCCGCCAGTACCTCGCCTCCTACTTTCCAAACTTCACAGAAGCTCTCCTGCGAAACATGCAAGACTAACACTCATGGAGGAAACGATATGGTGGAGACTTGGCTTAGTCACAGTCTAAGGGATGTTTCCTTCAATCTGCAGCGGAGTTTGCGCTATTATGAAACTTCCTGGCAGATTAAAATTGCGTGCCGGAACTGGGACTCGAACCTGGTGAAGTACTGGCGGAATTAAAGTTGTGAGGCGGAATCGTGAGTCGTGTCGGGATAGCTCAGTCGGTAGAGCGCTAGCTCGCGCCAGGCAAAGGTCCCAGGTTCGAGTCCCGGTTTCGGCACACAATTTTAATCTGCCACGAAGCTTCATAACAGCGCACACTCCGCTGCAGAGTGAAAGTTTCATTTTTATTTCTTCTCCCTGAACTTTAATTTTTTCTCGAAATTTCTCCTTGCTTTCCTTTATAGGTTGCTCAATTTACAAATTGTATAACATTGGAGAAACGCTATAACACTGTCTTACTGCCTTCCCAACCTCTGCATCCCTTTCATGGCCTTCAACTCTGATAACTGCTATCTGGTTTTTGTACTAGTTGTTAATAACCTTCCGATTCCAATATTTTACTCCTGCTGATTTCAGAATCTGAAAGAGTGTATTCCAATCAGCATTGACAAAAGCTTTATCCAGATCTACAACAGCTAGAAATGTAGGTTTGCAATGTGAAGAATTTGTTCGAAAAGATCCAGTTCAATAACAGTTGCACCGTCTGTTTTAAATGCGATAAGTTTCAGTATCAAGTCTAAACGCGACCGTTTCACAGCAAACTAAATCATTTCTAAGTATTCAAAGTATTCTTGAAACTGAAATTACTGCATGACCAAAATGTTGCGAAAACGTATGTTTAAACTTCAATACTTAAAGAAGCCAAACAAGTGATATTCTTATGTGAATTTAATTACACATTGAAAACCAATGACACATAGACAGAGCTACTAGTAGTTCGCTTAGAGATCATTAGGATTTTGTTGAATTTTGCATGCTATAAAACTTTTTCTATTACAGTATGGAAAGGAGAACTAGAAATCCCTGAAAGAGATTTCTAACTACGCCCAATTCTATTACAGAAGCATACACAAACAAGCGCGCGCGCGCGCGCGCGCGCACACACACACACACACACACACACACACACACACACAAGCAGAGAAATGGAGACAGAGAAAGAGCAGTACTTACTTTAATTTCTGAAGAATTGGTTGTTGTGTTATTGTTTGTCTGTTTCTGTTGTTGCCATGAACTGGTTACGCGGCGCTGCACTCACACTGATTAGATTGGTGAGCAAGCTCAATAAACATAACGAAATAAAGGAAATTGATTTGTCGCATTTCGTACAGGGCTGTGATTTTACATCTGACGTTCTGAGAAAAGAGAGTTTTGTGTGCAGCTGATAGCTTAAAAGAGCATGAAGTTTTATTTGGACTTCTGTTAATGTACTTTTGCCCGTCCAAATTTTAACACCAAGAAGAGTTGGAGTCGAATTTATCTGCAAACAGACACTTAAAAAAAGTTCAAATGATTGTAAATACTACTCCAGTCAAGTGAGTAAGGTTACAAAAACAAAAAAAACAATACCAAGTGTTGCAGTCATAGCTGGCTGTAAGAACTGCTACACGCTTAGGTATTAAATCAAAGAGATTCCGGAAGTCTTTCTAGGGTATTGCAATTCAGAATTTTACCACATATTACCGCGGCGGAATGGCCGGCGCTGTAAAGCGCCTTCCTGCGGAGCGGGTGTGTATGTGTTGTTGGTAGGTTTGTTGAACTTAGTTCAATTATGTCCTTCACCTGAACCAATAAATGAGACCCACAAATCAGTTACTTTCCTGCCTTTTGCCGCGAGTATTTCATCAAAGGTAGGAAAAAAAAGCATGACATTGAGAGTGTTCTCCGTCCGCCAGTAAAGACTAGAGCACTTCTCGGATCTATGAAGAATGATTTGGGTTTGAGGAAGCCCGGGGTATATAAGATTCCCTGCCAATGTGGGAAAAGGTATATTGGTCAGACGATTCGTACCATTCAGGACAGACGTGTTGAACATCAACGCCACACACGTTTGCTCCAGCCCGGGAAGTCGGCGGTACCTGAGCATTCTCTCGATGAGGGACATAGAATGTTGTATAATGAAACTCACATGGTTGCGTCAGCATCTCGTTACTGGGACTGTTTCTTAAAGGAATCCATAGAGATTCGATTATCTGACAATCTGATTAACAGAGACAAAGGCTACCTTCTTAGTAAATCTTGGAACTCTGTGATATCAGATGTTAAAATACAGCGGTTGGTACTTCAGCAATCTGAATAATAATTTTCTTCATCATCGATTATCGATTTCACCGGATTCTACCACCGGAGCGCTGAATGTCTTGTGCGTCAGATGGCAGTTACTGTCACTTCTTGTGCACGCACGCACTATGGTTCTTCCGCGATGTATAAAGGAGCCGCCGATTGCACTGGGAACTCAGTTCCGGCGAGATTGTGTACCAGCACGCTCACCTGAGGATGGCGGGCAGTTTCGCCGCTGAAATATTGTGTCAAGTTGAATTTAGTATCCTGCTGCAAACCCGAGAAGATTACAAACAATTAGTTCAATTAGTTTGTAATCCTAGATACTGATAACAACAATAGTTAAGTCCCACAGATTAAAAAATTACCACATATTGCCTCTTTGGCGAAATACAGTCTTGGTTGCAAGATTGTATATTCATAAGTGAAGCGTTTCGGCTGTTCTAGGCATCATCAGACAGTCTGGAGAAATTATGAACTTGTTTAATTAAATGCACTGGTCATAAAAGTATATAAAAAGTAGAGATATTACACATAATTTCCATAGCGATTCTCTAAGTTGGTTAAGCTACAGCTCCCGAAACCACATTCGTGTTTCAGGAAGTGGTGAGCATATAAAATACCACTTAAAAGTTTGGCTTACCGAATGAAATTCTTACTACTCTAGCAACAAAATGTTAGACTTGATTAAAATTTTCGTAACAACTGACGGTCGACTCCTAGGAATACATTTTAGCGCGAATCTGGGAATAGCGGGAATAACTACTTCAGCCACGGCACATTACGTGAACATGATATTCGCATTGGAATTATGGGCGGAATGCGATCGGGGAATGTGAATAGAAAAGTTGAGCAATATAGGTATATTTAATATGCAGAAAACTACGGTATTTCAGTGGAGTAGACCGCCTATATGTAGGCTGAATTGATGGCTTTAAGCATGCATTTGTCCTCAGACAGGAGATATAAAAATAAAAATGCCAGCGTATTTTGCGTACTTCCTCTCCAAAATATCATACAGGATCATTTAATGGGATAACTCATCAGACCAAGCTGAAGTTTTCGCAGGCCAAAAACGTGCGATACGAATCATTTGTGGTGTCAACTCAAGAACATTCTGCACAGGTCTAAGTAAGGAACTGGGAATACTAAATACTGGTTTACAATACATTTATTCTCTATGAAAGGTTCCTGTGAAGGGTAATGACAAGATCGCTAATATATAATTTTATTCCGACGACCGGTGGTATCTGCCAACATCTTCTCGTCTATAAATGTTTACAAAGCAGTAATCTTGCGATAGCAACAGTTGTTGTTTAAAATAATTTAAAGTACATGGATGCACTATGTCACTGTAGTTAAAATGTACATATCAGAATAAGTGACAGTAAGATGATGGCTTTGTAAACATTTATAGACTAGAAGAATAAAATGACATATTAGCAATCTTGGCATTATTTTTTTGGGAACCTTTCATAATATTGGATCGCCTCCTTGCAGCATAAAGAGATAATCCTAATTTATTCTCTAATCACAGTTTTCATTTAAATATTTTTTCTTGAAACCAATAGTTCAGGTCAAGAGATCAATAGTAGATACAAGAATAACTTTCACAAAGATTTAAAGTCACTTCTTTGGCTCAGAAAGGTGTCCACTACCCACCAACGCACATACTCCATAACATTCCAGCAGCCATACAAATTTTAATTCACAATAAATTCACTTTGAAAAGTGTCTAAAGGATTTTTTGTGGCCAACTCCTTCTACTTCGTTGTTGAATTTCTTAGCGGAAGTGATTGATGTATGTTACTGTATGTAATAATAATACAAAATAGGAATATCTTAGTAGAACTTATTAATGTGTTATTGTAGATAATATTCACAAATGTGAATTTTGTGTTCAATCTGACTTCACTAGTGATCTTTGATAGTAATTGTTGTAACGAAGAAAAAAAAAGGATTGTTGTGTATTCAACATTTAGCATCAGTGTATCAGTTATCGGCATCTTAAGAGAGATTTACAGTAAATATCATTTGTTAATCATATTATTTCTGAAATATTGATTGTAACTTATTGTGACATGCCACATAAATTCATCTAGTTTCGTATATGGACTTGCGCGAGTCCTTATAATAACAATCAGTTCAATTTAACTAATTACTTTTTTAACATGCACCTTTCGTACCAGTGATCGGCAGTGCAAAATGTGGCGAGATCCTGTTACCGGAGCTCAATCGTACTATTTGTGGCAAATGAGACGTAAATGTTTATGTATAGATAGCGAATCTATATAGCGATTAAATGCGTGTTTTAAAGGTACAATTAAGGCGTCTGTTACTCGGTCAGTGCCGATTACTGGTATACTTACGCTATATAGTAATAAGATTTATGCCCTTCAAAATGTAAATAATGTTATGATATTGTTAAGATATTGTTGTTTATTACCGATTCCACATCTACAAGGCAATTAAATTTGAGATTTGTGGTAGATACATTAACACATCTGCTCTATTTTGGTAAGTATTTATTGAGTACCGTATTTTCTGACATGTTCTACATCCAAGAGGATCTCCTCAATTTGGAACTACTGATACGAAAAGTAGACTACATCTAATCTAATCAGATGTTCAAATGTTCAAATGTTTGTAGAGCTTATGGGACTTAACTACTGGTTCATCAGTCCCTAAACTTACAAACTACTTATAAACTAGCTAATACTAAGGAAGCCACAAATATCCATGACCGAGGGGGATTCGAATCCCCGACAGTAGCGGCCGTGCGATCGTGATTGGCTCGCCACAGACTGCTTGGCCACCGCGGCCGACTCTAATCTAATCTAACCATATGAACTGACAGACATAAAATTCAATATGGCAGCTACAGCTTACGAGTGGGTAAGGGCTGCGAAGCCAAAAATAACGACAATTCTGACCGTTACCATCACAATGTTCACTTAACTACACCATTGAAACCTTATGCCGTTATACCGGCAACTGGAGAGTCTCGCTTGAGTATGACTCAATAACATGTACATTTTAAACAAGAAAATACCAATTAGTTGTTATGAGTGACAGAACTTACTGAAAAATACCCACCATTGTGGTTTGAATTTTCGGAAAAAAAAGTCTTCATTCGGTAGGTCAAAGTTTTGAAAAGTATGTGCCTAGATATTTCAGATTCGTCCAAAAATCAAATTTTGCACTTTTCTAGGCACGTGAAGAATTTTAAGGTTTTCTTACCTTCGAGTTGGATGCTCTGAAGTTTTAAGATTTTTGGGAAAAGGGGGAGAATTTCTTTATCAGACCTTTTTTTTTGTCAATAGAAGTTAGACATAAGAATGAAGGATCACCCTTTTTGACAGGTAATTCGGCAGATCATTCAGTACACCTGATTTTGTAGACTTCTGTTTTCGAAAATAAATTGAGAGAGCGAACATTCTGTGGCGGACCCCCGTAAAATTACTACTTGAATATTAGTATGTCCAAGTAATTTTGCGAAGTTTCATGACAACGATCCAAGAAATGAGTTAGTAATCACATTTCGTGCTCCTTCAGCTGAAGTAGCAATGCATTAATTGCAGGAACTACAACATTCTTTGTTCACTGCAGCCTTTGACAAAGCTTTGAAAAATTTTCTTGACAGTTACCTTTTGATAATACTGTCGCAGCAGCTAGACAGATTGAAGTCAGATTTTTCTCGCAGTCAGATGAATGGCATTGATATTTCATAGAAAAATCTCTATTTTTTCTGAATTTTTCAATTTTCCGGGTACTTTTCCAAATTTTTATTCCATAAGAACGTTACTCTTCCTTTGAACGGCAATTTGCAACATTTTATCACAGACAAATGATATTGATATCCCATTGAAAAAAGAATTTCTCGCGAATATTCAAATTTTCCAGGTAACTTTCCCAAAATTTTACTTCATCTTTCGTTGAACGTCAAATGACCAAAATTTTATCGCAATCGGATGAACGGATGTCAACTTATAGTGGTGAGTACATGAGTACATTTAGAAAAAGTACATTGAAAAAGGAACTTGGTTCGAATTTTGCTACTTTCCTTTTTAACTGTCCCTTTATCGTTTTATAATTTTTTTTTAAATTTTTTATATTTTTTTTTTACTGAAAACCATAATGAACAAAACAAAAGAAGAATTATCCCTCCCCGTCGTGCGAATAGTCAGTTATAGTGCTGAATTCAATCACAAACACATTGAAAAACACACTTTCAGTTTTTCTCAAATTTTCCAATTTTCCGGTAGATTTTCCACAAAATTTATTTAATTTGTCCTGTCAAGTCGTACTCAAGCGAGGCTCTTACAACCATATGGCAATTGATTTTGATTCATAGAAAAAAAATCGCTTTCGGTTTTTCATAAATTTTCCTACTTTCCAGGCGACTTTTCCAAATTTTTATTTGATGCGAATCTTCCTCTTGCTTTGAACATGAAGTGTACAAAATTTTATAGCGAAGAATTACCCCTCCCCGTCGTGCGAATAGTCAGTTATAGTGCTGAATTCAATCACAAACACATTGAAAAACACACTTTCAGTTTTTCTCAAATTTTCCAATTTTCCGGTAGATTTTCCACAAAATTTATTTAATTTGTCCTGTCAAGTCGTACTCAAGCGAGGCTCTTACAACCATATGGCAATTGATTTTGATTCATAGAAAAAAAAATCGCTTTCGGTTTTTCATAAATTTTCCTACTTTCCAGGCGACTTTTCCAAATTTTTATTTGATGCGAACCTTCCTCTTTCTTTGAACATGAAGTGTACAAAATTTTATAGCAATTGGGCGAACGGTATTGATAGCTTACTGGAAAAAGCTGTTTCAGTTTTTCCCCATTTTTCTTTTTTTATGGACAACTTTTCCATATTTTATCACCGTTTAAACCTTCCCTGGACTTACACGATTATTTCAAGACTAAACGTAGCCAAATTGGTTCAGCCGTTTTCGATTTTTAGCGAGACTAACGAACAGCAATTCATATTTTTATATATAGATAGATTGTAATGGAGTAGCCAAGTATGTGTGTCAATAATCAACAGCATCAGTTTTAATCCTGTGTTATATATCTTAATTTATCCTATTCATTGTTCCTAGACAAGCTCCTTACATAGTAAATTCTTTTCATAAATGCAGAATACTGCAAGTGTTATTTCTTTTATAACAACGTTTGTCGTTTAAGTAACTCAGTTAATTATATAGTGTAATCGTTAATCAGTCTTAAAAGTAGTGTTATGAAAACGTTTTTATAATATCTCTTGCACAACAGATAGTAAAAGTTATTGCCTAATCAAAATGAAGCTATAGTAATTATTTTATGATGGTAGTCAAACAACAGTGTATGTTGTTTATTATTAAAGTAATTTTAAAAGTAGTAACTGTGAAGTTAGGTTCAGATCTTTACATGGTTAAAGTTTCTTGCTACAAAAATTATGTTATTTGTACTGGTAAATTATCAAAGAGAAATTTTTTTTTATTTTAATTACTGATAAATGTACGTGTGACAACCTGTGACTAGAGTGATAAAGCCAAGGAAGGGCCTATGTGCAGTGATTTTTTAACCATGAAACTGCTTTGTGGACACGTGTGAGTACTTTTATAAACGTTTATGCTCTTCCTAATTAATTTACAAATTGTAAAAGTTTATGGTGCCATAATATTAGGTCAAATAAACCCCATAAAACATCACATTAGCTTACAATCATACTTACTTTAACTTTGTGCATAAATTATTTAGCTTAACATTACTGTCAGATAACTTGCAACAAACCATATTTGCTGTATTTCCATATTATTGTGGAAAAAACAATTTGTGTTACATTTCCAATAAAATAAATAGACCATAATTGTTTATTAAAGTAAATGTGTATAAACTCAATCCATAGTGTCCGTTATCAGTGAATGCTGCCCATTCTAAGTCTTTTGAATCACTGAATTATTATAATAAGTTTATGTGTTAATAGCCTACTTAACTAAAGACACTGTCCATGTTCGAAATTCCACTTACTTCAGTACCAGGTGTAGGCTTAAAAGGAGATTGCCTATTACAGTTAGTTGCCGGTACATATTTGTCTAATTAGGCTGTGGACCATTTTCATTAACAAATGCAATTTGTTCACTTCAGTTTACACTGCGCCCGGTGACATGGATTCTGTATACGTTCTTCTATCAAAATTCATTATCTCGGGAAAGGTTGTAATTCTAGCGTTTCCTTATCCTTAATAGCTCATTTCAAGCTCAAACAAAAATCCTGTAAAAGCGTGTAACCTTAGCGGTTGCGTTTCGTAAAAGGTGGTTCGGTAGAGATACATTCTTTATCTGTTTGCTAGTCACGGATCGCGGCTGTGGTGTTATATATTGAGTACCCTCCGCCACACATCTATTGCGGAGTATGTATGCAGATGTAACCGGATATTCTTCCTAGGTCGAACTCTGAAACGTGCCTGAAAGACGCTCGCTGTGTTTTACTAGGCACACTGTTTCTGCTTCCGCAAGAACGACCAACTTTGTCCACTATAGTGGGACAAGATAGTCGTACTACATTCTAATATGTCAGCCCTGTTTTGAAGTTATAAATAAAAAATGAAAGAAAACGAACCTTTTACTTAGAATGCATACATATTTGATGTTTATGTAAATATTGTTGTTTTTTATAATATGATTCTTAAAATGTTTTGTTTCTGTATGTTTCATGTACAATCAACAAGTCGCCGCGGCAGCCAACATTACAGCAGACGCCCACTATGAAAACTTAGCCGACAGCTACGGGGCTACGAATGCTGCTGCGCCTTCTTTATTGCCGCGCTTCAATCGTTTCAAAGAAGAAAAGAAAAGAATATTAAATTATTGTTAGTCTTATTTGCGATTCAGTCCAAGCTAGTTGTCCAAGTTCACGTTTCTTGCTAAACTGACGCTGTATTAACATGAAGAAGAATAAATATTTGTTAATACTGAAAGATAACGTCATTTATGAAGATTTATTTATGATCAAGAATATTTTATAGCAAGAGAAATTATATTCTTGTGAAGAAACTCGACTTATTTCAGAAAACAATTTAATTATGATTGAATCACTACTGATTAGCTTCGAACCTGACATTATATTTGTATTTAGTGTGAATGTGGAAAACTAGTGTTTAGAAGGCAGTGGATTATTATTAAAATTTTTCAGTACGAGTTAATGACAGCAAATAGAAGTGCCTGTGTTAAACTTTGATGAAATTTTAGTAACGGCTACAGACTATTTTCCATGGCCCGCTCGTACAAGAACCTTGTCCGCCTCCGTCGCTCAGTGGTAGCATTACTGACTACCACGCAGGGGGGCCCGGGTTTGATTCCTGTCAGGGGAATGGGTGTTGTGTGTTGTCCTAATCATCATCATCATCTCATCATCATTGGCACGCCCACGCGGCGTCAAATAGAAAGACTTACACTCAGGCGGCCGAACAATCCGGTAAGGGATCTCCCAGCCAAGAAAGCCATACGCTCATTTCCACAAGAATCTTATTTATTTTTGATGAACTATTTAAAGGAATTATTCCTACAAATTTTAATTTATGTTGTGGTGCGGGACACTTCGGACGAAGTGTAGAGAATTTACACGGCTAGCTTATGGCAGTTGGAGTTGCCAGGGAACTGTAAATAACTAATCAACAACGTCTTAGCAACTGATAAAACTTTTCTAGTGTCAGAATAATTTCATGATTAGAGACTAAAGAAGAACTTGAATAACAATATTAAACATCGCAGTTATCCTGTCGCCGTTCCACCACACCACACGGCCGCCCGTTCCTCCTTCCCTCCTATACAGGGCGCGTGCATGTGGTGTTCCTGGTGCCCGCGACGTGCACTTGCACTGAACAGCTAGTCATGTGACTCCCCCGTGACATGCTGCTAATTTCATCGGATTTGGATGCTCTGGATGGTGTAGGTTAAATCTGTTAGACAACGATGAACTGCAGTAAAAATTAACATGGACAGCCGTCCAACGTACGTGTGCCGCGGTGGAGTAGCCGAGCGGTCTAAAGGGTCTCGCTGCGGAGCGCGCGATTGCTCGCCGTCGGAGGTTCGAGTCCTCCCTGGGGCATGGGTGATTGTGTTGTCCTTAGGTTAGTTTACCTAGGTTTAAGTCGTTTGTAAATCTATCGGACCAAACTGCGTGGTCATCAGTCCGTATCTTACAAACATTTGAACATTTTCCAAGGTACGTGTAAACACTTGATGGTGGTGATAAATGATGATATTTAAAATCTGAAGCATGCGACCGGGAATCGAACCCGGGCCTCCATGCTTACTAGGCAGACGTCTTACAGCTAGACCATCACATTACTAGTTACTAAGGCGCCTCGGAATAGACTAAGCACGATTTTCTTCACATTACAAATCGTGCTTAGGCTAGCTATTCCGAGGCGCATTGGTTGCTAGTGATGTGGTGGTCTACCGGTAGGACGTCTGCCTAGTAAGCATGGAAGTTCGGGTTCGATTCCCGGTCGCATCACAAGTTTTAATTCAATGCTTCAGATTTGTCAATAATATCTTTGACATATTCGAGACGAAAATCCGTCTCAAAAAAAAAAAAAAAAAAAAAAAAAAAAAAAAAAAAAAAAAAGTTGAAATGTTTGTACAGTCTATGGGACTTAACTACGGGGTCATCACTCCCTAAACTTACTACTTATGAACTACTTACGAACTTGGACGGCAGAAATATCCATGCCCGAGGGGGGATTCGAACCCCCGACCGTAGTGGCCGTGCAGAACGTGACTGGAGCGCCTTAGTCTCCTCGGACACCGCGGCCGGCAATCCGTCTCAGGGACTGTATATTTCTATTTACATCCATAAAGGATGATTCAACTCCTTTGCTGCGGAGTGCTTGGGTAAAATGTTTTCGGTAAACTTGCCCATCAACTTCGAGTAAAATTCCAAGCTCTAGATGCCTTTCACCGCCATCGTCGGCAGGGGCTATGCCTGTCGTGAATCTGACGAGGCTCCTACTTTTATACCCAAGCGCCGGCATCCGATTGGCTGGGATACGTCAAGGCGGCATAAAGGAAATGGCGCGTACTGAGGTGGCGCCATCTACGCGCATAAAAAATGTGTGCACGCCCCATACACCTTCGTTGGCAGGTCTATCACTTGAGAGCGGCAACAGAGCTACGATGTGTCTTCCTCTGCGACCTTTCTTTATCGATTGCGCAGTACAGTGCACTGCTAATCCATGAGCAGTATCTATGCGGATGTTATTGCAAAGTCGAATTTTCATTGTTTCGTTAATAAATGAAAGGTAAGGAAATTTGGAGTCATCTTAAACGTTATTTCTGTCTGAAAGTGCCAGAGATTTATAACATTCCTTTCTACTATGGTAAGAATTACGTAGGTCAGTCTGACCACTGAGTTAAACATCAGTAGCATTTGAAGGACAGTGATTTTCAAAAATCTTTGGATGTAACCTTTAATTCGCACAATTGTTTTGACTGAACAGTCTACGCTACGAACTATTGGGACAGCCTGATTAGAGAAGAAAACAGAACACGGAGTTTTATGCTACCGATGTTACAAACGTCACGTTGTGCTGCTTGATGCTGAAACCAGAACTTTTGTTCACTATCTTTTGTCCCCAGCATCAGTTGGATTACTTCCATTTACTTTCATTGGAGTCATAATGACCTAACATCTTAATCAGGATTTATATGAGATGCGATCTTAATATGATACTTATTAATTCCTTATGAGATTTTTATTTGCCGCTTATATACATTGATGACTAGTATCGACTCCTTAAAGAGTTATTATCAAATCTTAATTGTCCTGGCATGGTAAGACATGTTTTAGATGAGCTGACACTATAGTGTCAGGTATATCTAATTAAAACATTGATTGATGTCAATGTAATTATATAAGTGAAGGAAAGAACTTGAGAAAGCAGTTTATGGGAACAGAATCTATAACATACGATTGAAATGAAAATGTATGAAATTTAAAATGGGTATGTATTGTACTAAGGTAACGCTGAGGACTCAGAAAGCAGCAGATGGTCTGTTATTTCAACAGTAAAATAACTGACGACGACAATTATATCTTCTTACATAAACCATAATGACTTATGTAAGAAAGAACATAAGCTTCTGGCCATTAAAATTGCTACACCAAGAAGGTGACTGCTACAGACGCGAAATTTAACCGACAGGAAGAAGACGATATGCAAACGATTAGCTTTTCAGAGCAATCACACAAGGTTGGCGCCGGTGGCGACACCTACAACGTGCTGACACGAGGAAAGTTTCCAACCGATTTCTCATACACAAATAGCAGTTGACCGGCGTTGCGTGGTGAAACGTTGTTGTGATGCCGCGTGTAAGGAGGAGAAATGCATACCACCACGTTTCCGACTTTGATAAAGGTCAGAATTCATTGTTGAAAAACACTGTAGAAACACCCTTATCCATACGTAAATATTTATATCTCCTTTTTTTACATGGAGATATGTAATAGCTATTTTCTATGTCCACGAAGGTATAATATGACGCAAAATTACTCTTGATATATTTGTGCTCCAAACAATTCTTTTTTGAGACGAATCATAGCAACACAATATTTCCCATAGCTTATGTCCAAAAATAAGTGGATCCGAGGCAAATCTCCTGATGTATGCTATCAAAATATGCCTCGTGTGGTACCCAAGAATATATCCCCAACAATGTCAGCCACAGACTATTTATCATATAAAAGCAAGGCCGTTTTGACCTGATCGGAGATACTCCATACAATTATACCGTCCACACAATTACTTCCTTAAGCATGGGTCAGTAAAGCTCAGACCTTCTTATGATAAATACCTTACAAAGCAAGTTTTTTGTACAAATCGCTTCCAAATTCATTACCGCAATGAAATAAATTGAAGATAAATAGAAAATAGTTTTTACAAAATAGTGAATTAAAGAATTTACAGTCAGGAAGCGAATACATTGGGAATGAAGAGTATTAAATTCGATGAAGTCTGCATATACTACACAATCGAAGTGTTTAACTTCCTGGTGAAAATCCTGTGCTTACATGTTCAATCACGTTTTCGCCAGTTCATCTGAAGCGAACTGTAGATATATTACGAACTTTCTTAAGTGAGGAAACTTGTGAAATTCGCTTGAGCGAGGTCCGACCTGCAAAAGGGGGAAAGGAGGGGGCGGGGCGGATAGGCGATAAGTCGATAAAATCGTAGTAGTTTCAACAGCGTGGTGGTCATGTTGACTATATAATAAGCGTAGTCATAAACCCTCGCAAACAGAAAGTCGCCGCATATTGACTGCAAGACTAGGTTTCGAAACGAGACTCCACTTGTGTTTACCTACAAATAGGGCTGTTAGTGGTTAAGTCTTCACAGTTACTGGACGCAGGTATCAGAATTATCGCACACTACTAATTTCTATAGGACACGACTGCATGAATACTGGCATTGTATCCTTACTTTGTGATCATCCACTGTGACAACAAATGAATCATTTCAGAATTCCTTTATAATTTAATTCGGGAGACTTTGTAAATAAGCTAATGAAATTGAAACAACGATTTATATTGTCCAGCAATAAAACAGATGCAGAAATCAAATATCAAGTAAGAATTGCAGCGTCTGTTAAATACAAAGACCACGATGTATTTACATCGTACTTTGTTGTCTTTAACAAAGATTATTGTAAACACTGTAACGAGAAACGAAACAACTTATAGCAATACAACACGGATGTGCTTCTGTCAAGTGAACTGTCCCGTAACCATTGTACTAGGAAAGGTGAAAAACAGTCTGAAAATTACCAAATTATGTTATCAAATTTTGTTCCTCCAAAAACACCACGGGAGTTTAATTAAACTGAAAGGCAATGACAGAAACACCATTGCGTATGAATGACAAATATGCTTAGTTATAGCATATACTCTGCTGCTCGTTTGCCACATTTATTGTGAGTAAATGACTCCATTCCCAGCTACATGGTAGCTGCTGCGTTCTGACCACAAGTAGAGGTAACATAATATTCTTTACTATATAAACATGATATAAGGGAGGTACACAAGAAATTGTACATAACCATATCATTATAAAAAAAAAATATTAGAATGGCTAAATGTGTAAAGAGTGGATTTTTATTGCCTGAAATTGAGTGTTGTTCCTGGACAACAACTTATTAAAAGTTTATTTATACCATATTTTGTGCATAAATCCTTAAACGTTGCATTTTTATTGATGAACTACAAGCTTCTAGTACACTTTGCTGCTTGGTAGGGCGTGTAGCCACTTCTGAGGCATTACTCTGTCCATCTTGGACGTTGTGTACCGTTGCCGTCTGTACGTGGCTGAGAATGTGAGCGTAAGTGTGGTTCCTTTTATTTTATTCCAGCAGTAAATTGTCTTGTCTTTGGTGCTGTGGCGAAGATTATTTTAGCATTATTTATCTGACAGTGTTAACTATCAACAAAATAAGCTCCAAGTAATAAAATACGATACAAACGTCTGTGTTGCACATGAAAATCTTGAGAAAAAACATCAATAGTTGGACCAAAATTTTAAAACACATATTTTGATATTTACTGCACTTTATTAATACAGAAAACACTGAATTTTAATTTTTTCCCAAAGCTGATTTAATAGTGTGGGACTCAAAAGATGTTAATCATCTGAAAATCCTAACAATTAATAGTACACATTGTCGAGGAAAAATTTATTGCCAGAAACTTCCTCCTTCCTACAATTACATCTACGGGTAATACATGTACAATTCTTCTATTCATGGCAGTAAACTATAAACAGGCAGAGCAGAAATGAGTAGTCTTCCTACGTCAGACAAGAAATCAAGCCACAACTGGCAACTTTGGGCTGAGTGCATTAACATCTTCGTACCACACATAACATTGCTGAATGTGTTTATTTGCGCATGAGGGATTCCTCTTTCCATTACTGCGTTTGGGCGCTGCGCCACTGTTGAAATTTCGTTTCTGCCCTCTCTTTGTGAGAACAGCAAATGCAGTCTCTTATAAAATATTCAGCTGGGTTAATAGGATTCTCCACGGGTCGTTTCAGACAAAAGTACACTTATTCTTTGTGCTTTTTTGAGCAGTTGAAAGTATGAAATTGAGAAAATGTAATATTCGTAATGTTATTGGCGAGCGTAAGGAATTATGACGTGTCTCTGAAAGGGTTTTAATGTTCAGATTTTCTGTGTGGATTTAGTTTTACAAATCATTAGCAAAATTGTATTTCGTAATTTTTCCCGTCATCAACTGCGCTTTCACGAACATTAAGAATGAACTTCGCCGAGTCTGATTTTCTTTAAAACAGATTAACATTGTCTGCTTTGTTGCAGTGTAAGCTTAATGTAGAATGCTAAATTCTCGTGGAGAAGACCATGCTTTTCGTTATTGTACATACTTCAACGTAATGTCCAGTGAATATACATCTTTTCATTATTACCTTATGTAAATACGTTTCCCTTATTTCGAGTGGTTAATGACCTATCGGTCCTTCATTCGGTGTTAACACATTAAAATCAACTATTCTTACCTTAAGAACAAATGCCGACGTACTATATCGCAGAAAAGACGGACACACAATATAGTAACTCCATTAGCCTGACCAGAACTTATAATGTCAACGAGTATGTATATATGAGCCATCGAAAAATACCCCATATTTTGACTTAATCAAGTTGGTTAGACGTAATCCCCAAAGCTAGAAGCAGTCTATTGATTTCTCATTTACTATAAGTCGTTGGTTACTTTCGGTGTAACTCTGATTATTTTACCACTCACAATATGTAGAGATAAATGGTATGCAATATTCTATTGCTTCTGACTACTAGAACTTTATTTCTTCAGCTCACATTTCTACATTTTGCTTCAGACGTTACTTTATACACATTTATGACAACAGAAAATTGGCGTTGAATATTCCGTTTATTTTCATATACCAATCTTATTAGGTGATTTTATTTAATGATCAGCTATTCTCTTGTTAGGTTTGGTGTAATTTTTAATAATTGTGATGTTAATTCCTAGCGATTAAAAGCAAGCAGATACATCTACACTGCCGGAAAAATCAGTACACCTAAAAGGTAACGTGGATTTCGAACCGATGACAGAGGAAACCTACACTTTTAGCATTTGTGGATCTGTAGAAAGCTTTCGACAATGTTGACTGGAATACACTCTTTCAAATTCTGAAGGAAGTAGGGGTAAAATAAAGGAAGCGAAGAGGTATATTCAACTTGTACAAAACCAGACAGCAATTATTAGAGTCGAAGGGTATTAAATTGTCGTAGTGGTTGGAAAGGGAGTAAGGCAGGGTTGTAGCCTTTCCCCAATGTTGTTCAATCCGTATATCGAGCTGTGAAGGAAAGCGAACGAGAAATTTAAAGAGGGAATTAAAGTATAGGGAGAAGGAATGAAAACCTGGCGATTTTGATAACATAGTAATTCTGTCTGAGACAGCAAAGGACATGGAAGGGCAGTTGAAAGGAATGGTCAGTGTGTTGAAAAAAAGAGTATAGGATGTACATTTACAAACCTAAAAAAAGAATAATCGAACGTAGTATCATAAAATCAGACGATGCTGAAGGAATTATATTACGTAATGAGACAAAAGTAGTAAATGTGTTTTGTTATATGGGTAGCAAGATCTGATGGGCGAAGTAAAGAAGATATAAAATGCAGAATGACTTTGGGAAGAAAACTGTTTCTGAAGAAGCGAAATTTGTTGACATCCAATATTAGTTTAAATGTTAGGAAGTGCTTTCTGAAAGAATTTTTCTGGAGTGTAGCGTTGTATGGGAGTGAAACGTGGACGATAAGGAATATGGTGCTATAGACGAATGATGAAGATTTGATGTGTTGATCACACAACTGAGGATGTGCTTAACCGAAATGGGGAGAAAAGGAGTTTCTGGCATATCCTAACCAAGAGACGTCGTCCGGCAGGAAATACCCTACAGACTAAGCTATCAGAGGGCCTTCCGTAGAATTAAACAAGCTGGACAGAAAAGTGCAGTACTTCATTGACGAAACCGCGCCGCGGCGGAGTGGTCGAGCGCATTGAGACGCCATTCTCCGATGTGCGAAGCCGTTCTCCGTCTTTGGTTCGAATCCTCCCTCGGGCATGTGCTATCTTTATTATAAGTTAGTTTATAAGTAATTTGTAAGTTCAGAGACTGATGACCCTGCAGTTAAGTCCCGCAAGCTTAAAAAACATTTGAACATTTTGACGAAACCGCATTGCTTCGGGTCACAGTGTCGTCATTTTACCGTCGTATCACTGCAGTTTCAACCCTCCTGAGCTTGTGTGGAGCCAGGGAAAGGGATACGCCGCAAGAATGAACATTTAAAGTACCTGACGCATTGAAACTGCTGCACGAAGTTGGTTACTGCTGAACGCTGGTTGAATGCAGAACAAAGTTGAGTTTGGATGGCTTTGTTGATAGTGTTTTGGAACGGATCGTCATCGATGTAACCAAGGAGGTTATAATACAGGGAGACGCCATTTACGCTGAAAAAGTGAAGCCTTCCGCCGCCATATTTCTAAGTCTTGAAGAAGTTTTCGTATTTTAGGAGTGATGTTTTAGGTCACTTCAAACAGGGATAAAACATCCGGCGGTTTTGCCGTGGTGTACGTGTTATGAGAGAGAGATAAATTAGCATTAAAATTTAAGTTTTCATTTGTTTTCAAAATATCTTATGTTCAGTATGTATTAGTATTTATTCAGGAGGTATATTGTTTGAAAGTATATTCTTTGCACTGACTGTCACTCCAATGGATGAGCAGTAAGAGGGTCTACCTAATGCATAGTTTTAACGGAGAACTTGCATTTCACTACCCGCCAAGATGGCGGACAGGCTTCAGTTGAAGTATGCTCTCTGCACAGATAACGCCTTTTCCCTTTATTTCAGCTTATTGACTGTAAGAGACAATACTTCCGTGTGTTTTTAACTTAATATTCGGTCCACTCACGGTGTTGACGTCTCTTATTTACACGTTACTACTGTTTCTCCTTCTTGTTGGCTGGAGTTCGTTTTTTCCTGGCGTGGGTTTGAGGGCTGCGTATAGCACTTTTCGTGAACTTTGTTTCGTTTTCTCCTTTTCATCTCAGCAAATCACATCACTTCACTTTTTGAAATGTATACCGATTACATATCACCTTTGATAAGTGGAATCCCTGTCTGTTTATTTATCATTTCATTACAGTGAAACATAGCCACATTGTAGCGAAATGATAAACAGACAGGCATTCCACTTATAACAGGTGATATGTAATCAGTATACATTTCAAAAAGTGTAGTGATGTGATGTGCTGATATGAAAAGGAAAAAAAACGAAACAAAAACGCACGATAAGTGCTTTACACAGCCCTCAAACACACGCGAGGAAAAAACGAACTGCAGCCACCAAGACGGAGAAACTGTAGAAACATGTAAAGAAGAGATATCAACACCGTGAGTAAGCCGAATATTAAGTTAGAAACAGGCCTAACGTGCAAAATGTTCTTTAAAAACTATTTTTAATCTATTTATCGAAAACAAACTGTACAAACCTTTGTATCATTTACAGACCACAGAAGTTGCTTTTAAAATGAAAAAATGAAACGCGTCTGGTGTAAAATATCTCTCTTAATTGCAGTCAGCATAAGACATATTACCTCTTATAATCAATGATACAAGTACTTTTGCGAAATTATCATATATTATGAGAACGCATGCTGTTACTGCGTGATTACCTGCAATACCGTATGACTTCAATAAATGCTGAAAATGATGTCCTTCAACTTCAATGTATTTGGCAATATGCGTAACGAAATTCTCTCAACAGCGAGCAATTCGCCTTCAGTAACGTTCTCACATGCATTGACAATGCGGTGAATCACAATAACAAATATCCTTCAATTTTCCCCATAGAAAGAAATGCGGGGATGTAATATCCCTGAACGCGCGGGACGTGGTATGGTGCTTCTACGACCAATCCAGCTGTTATTAAATATTCCATTTAAGACTCCTTCAACTGCACCCGAGCCATGTGCCGGACATCTATCGTGTTGAAAGTACATTACCATTCTGTCATGCAATGAATTATAGTAAAATCGGTAGAACTTACGTAAGCAATCAGCATACATTGCACTATTTAGATTGCCATCCATAAATTAGGGGCCAATTATAATTCCACCCATAATGCCGCATCACACATTAACCCGCCAAGGTCACTGATGTTCCACTTGTTGCAGTCATCGTCGATTTTCCGTTGCCCAATAGTGAATATTATGCCGGTTTACGATACCTCTGGCAGGCCGCGGTGGCCGAGGAGACTGAGGCGCTTCAGTCACGGTCTGCACGGCCACTACGGTCGGGGTTCGAATCTCCCTTCGGGCATGGATATTTGTGCCGTCCGTAGTTGTAGCTAGTTCATAAGTAGTTTGTAAGTTTAGGGACTGATGACCCCGTAGTTAAGTCCCATAAGCTTAACAAACATTTGAACATTTTGAACGATACCTCTGTTTGTGAATGACTCTTCGCCACTAAACAGAACGCAGAAACACTAATTGTTATAGTCCCGTAATTTATTTTGTGCCGATTGGAAAAACTGTACATGACGTGCAAATTCTTCGCCCTGCAAATCCTGGTGCATAGAAATATGATACGGGTGAAATTTATGTTGATGTAGGATTCTCAACAGCGACGTTTTTGAGATTCCCGATTCTCGCTCAGTTTGTCTGCTACTGATGTACGGATTAGCCGCAACTGCAGCTAAAACACTTAATTGGGCATCGTCATATGTTGTAGGTCGTGGTTGACGTTTCACTTGTGGCTGAACACTTCCTGTCTCTTTAAATAACGTAACTATCGGACGAAAGGTCCGGACACTTGGGTGATGTCTTCCACGATAACGATCAACATACATAGCATAGGCCTGTTGGGCATTTTGATCACAATATCGATACATGAATACCATATCGACCTTTTTTTCAATTGGTAAACGGTCCATTTTAACAGGAGTATCACGAAGCAAATACTGTCCGCATTGGCAAAATGTTACGCGATACCACGTACTTTGTGTTTATGACTATTACAACGCCATCTATCACAAAGCGAAAAAAGTGTTCAAAATAAAACATTCATATTTCTTTACGTACTAGACGAATATGTAATAAAAATGGGGATACCTATTTTTAAAACTGCAGATGACATCCGTTTGACCTATGACAGCGCCATCTAGCGTAGAAACCATAGCACCGTTTTCCACCTTCAAGGTAGTAAACTTTTATTCTTTGTAGGTTTTATTCCGTGAGATATTTGGCCGGTCACTAACAATGGACCACCCCATGTTAGTAGAGATTGAAATTTGCAGTATTGTAGTTAGCTTACAAAATCGTGTTATTGCAGAATAAGAAATTGCATTTACGTTTTAGTATGTTATTCAATATTGTAAAATTTTACCGTGAGAAGTGTGGGCTCTACTATTGGATCGTGAATAGTATTTTCATTTGGGAGAGTGCATTGGGGAAGGCTCTGGGCATTCTACGGGGGTCCTCTCCTGGGATTGCAGGTTATACAGCAAGAATAAGTTGATAGTGGAACTGGAGTGTTAGATCTCTGTCGTTGCAGGTTATACAGCAAGAATAAGTTGATAGTGGAACTGGAGTGTTAGATCTCTGTCGTTCAGGTGCATTTGTAGGACTCTAAGGAGGAATTAGATAGGTTGAGGGTGGGGGCTGGGGAACAGGATTTGGAAATTTGGAAAATGTCTTTTAGAAAGAGGAGATTCTCAGGTAGTTTCACATTGAGCGTGGTCTGTAGTTTTGTCCGACTCTCAGAGTTGAGTGGAGAGGAGCCACCTGTAGCTTTAAGTAGAGGTAACAAGCAACAGGGCTCAGTTGTTAATAAACATAAAACGGTAGAAAATGCTGTTAGGTAGTTCGCATGGAGAGGTGTTGGCCAGTAGATGCAGTGCGCGTTGGGGAGTGATTACCAGGTCATCAATATTGCAAAGCCCAGTAGAGGGTTGGAACAGTAACTATCAACACTAGGTGGTGATAGCGGGTAGAACTAGTCTTTATAGGCATGGAAAGTATGACATAGGTAGTGATCAGAAACTATTGGTACGAATGTGCATTACGCGGAACTGTTTCATCATCATAATCGACCTCATATTGATACAGCTGTCGGAAATATAACATGAGACTCGTGGAGGCGCTAACAGCAGAAGGCATGATTCACATTTCAGTGGTATCAATTAAGTCTGTCATCCAGTCAAGTTTGCCTATGCATGTCCTACACCTAGATACGGGAAGCGGCTGTTGGCAAAGCTTATTGGTGATAGTGTAGTGGGGAATGAGGGATCACTCACGCGAAAATTCCTTAAGTAGTGGGTGTTAGAGTAGCACCTCATTTATTTAGACTGAAGCAGCAGATAGATATTCCTGCTTAAAGCAAGTCCTCTAACAAGGAACTACTTTCATCAAATGCCACGTATCCAAATAATAGAGGAATTGACATATTTCACCAAGATGGGTAAAGTTAGAGAACTGCTTGTAGATGTTGACACTGATGTTATTGCTATTTCAGAGTGCTTCATAAATAATGTCTCAATTCAGAGGCTTCAAATGTTCAAATGTATGTAAATCTATCGGACTCAGCTTCTTTGTTATTAGTCCGTAACTTACAAACTACTTAAACTAAGGGAAACAAACCCATGCCTGAAGGGGGACTCGAAACCCAGACGGTGAACTGCCAAGCGCATCGCAGTGCGCACGGTTCGTCCGCCGCGGTCGAGAGGCTCCCATTACCAGGGTAAATGTCTGCATGTTTCTCCAGAAGTTCTTTGTAGTGTGGGGGAGAGATCATGTACTTGGAAAACGGCATTAAAATTGAGTCCAACCACTGAACTGAAAAGATATTTGAATGCTGTGCAGGTGTGATTGAATGAAGCTAAACTTCTAATTGTCGTTATTAATTAATGTTTTTAAAACCTTTCTGTTCAAGCTAGAGATGTTTCTATGTTAAGTTTATTGGAGGTACAAAAATTATTTCTATCTGGTAATTTCAACATTAACTGTGTAAGTTATTGTACAAGAAAAACGATGTTTTTACATTTCTTTAATTCTTATCTCCAACTGAAAACAATGTTCTTTCCAACGTGAGTGTAGGGAAACAGCAGCACAACCATAGACTTTTTGTTCATCTTTGATATTAAAGGGGCATTCTGTCAACCGATTAGTGAATGGACTGTCAGAGCATGTTGCAAAAATGTTTTACTTTAAAATAGTTTTGTGATTAAACATGTTACATATAAATATTAACTATTTAGAACTGCTAATGCTGTAGCAGTAGTCGCCTTTTCTGACCTAATTAAGGAACAACCGTGGTAGAGTGTTTATTGTGTTGTTAGTATATATGATAAATATAGTGCTTTCCTTAACACATTTATCGTGCTCATTGAAAGCTGTTTTCCGTTAAAACGCTCAAAACAAGGCACTAGCACTAATAGGGAACCTGGGTGGCTGACAAGAGAAAGATCGTGTAGAACAGAGCGGGAGTTATATCAAAATGTTAGAAGTAGTGAGAATCACGCTGCAGTAGCCCATTACAAATAGAATTGCAAGGTTCTGAAAAAGTCACTAAGGAAGCAAAAAATAATGTGGTATGCACAAACAATAGCTAATTCTCTAGATAAAATTAAAATCATATTGTCAGTAGTTTAGGAAGGGTCTGCTTAGCAGCATAGAGGAGAAGAAGTGAGTGCGTAATGGAGATTTACTTGTTACTGATGTTAGATGTATGTACAGTATTTAATACACAATTTCTGGATATATCAGGTGAATTAAACAGAACTCTAGTCCCTAAAGGTAATCTCTTAGAAAATAGCATCCTGAGACCGTTGCCTGAGGTAGTCCTCCGTTATACTGACCAGAGAGGTTGAGTCAATAATAAAATCAACAAAGTCTAGGAACTCTTATGGATATCATGTGGTATCTAACAGAATACTTAAGTCTTGTTTTGTCCCTTTTAACCCAGTGCTTAGCCATATTTGCAATCTGACAGATTGAAATTCTAAGTAGTGAAACCACTTTTAAAAATAAAGAAAGGGTTACTGTAGAAAACTTTATTTTTCTATGCCATGTGGTTTTGTTAAAGTTTTTGAAAAGGCCATGTATTCAAGGTTAATTGATCTTTTCATTTCCCATAATTTTGCTTTCACATGTACACTTTGGCTTCAGAAGTTGTTTAACAACTGATTTTTCTCTCTTCTCTGTGAGATATTGATGGCTTAAAAAAAAAAAAAAAAAAAAAAAAAAAAAAAAAAAAAAAAAAAAAAATTGCAATCCTTTAGATTGTTATTTAGATCGTTCTGCAGTTGGTTTTGATCTTCAGATGATTTTACTAGACGGTAAATGATGGCATTATCTGCAAACAACCTAAGACAGCTGATTAAAATTTTTCCCAAATCGTTTATGTAAATAAGGAACAGCAAAGAACAATAACACTACCTTGTGGAACGCCGGATGTCACCTCTGTTTTAGTTTATGCTTACCATCGATTATTAGAAACTGTGACATCTCAGACAGGAAATTCCCTATCCAGTGGCAAATTTGGGGCAATATACAATAAACCACGCAATTTGATTAAAAGCCGTTTGTGAGGTACAGTGTCAAAAGCCTTCTATAAATCAAGAAATACGGAATCAATTTGAGAACCCTTGTCGATAGAACTCATCACTTCGTGTGAGTAAAGAGCTAGTTGTGTTCCGGATGAACGATATTTTCTTGTTGACCTTGTGTCAATAGATCATTCTGTTCGAGATATTTCATAATAATTGAATACAGGATATGTTCCAAAACCCTGCTGCAAATTGACGTCAATAAAATTGGCCTGTAGTTTAGTGGGTTACTCCTACTGCCTTTCTTGAATTTAGATGTCACCTGTGCAACTTTCCAATAGTTTGGTACAGATCCTTCTTTGAGAAAGCGGTTGTATGTCACTGTTAAGGAGCTATCGCTTCAGCATAATCAGATAGAAATCTAATGGTTATACAGTCCGGACCAGAAAGCTTGTTCTTGTTAAGTGATTTAAGTTGCTTCACTACTCCGAGGATATCTACTTCACCGTTATCATTCTGGCCTTTGTAATTCGAAATTTGGAATATTGGTTTCGCCACCTTTGGTTTCTAAAAGCTATGTTTAGTAACTCTGCTTTAGTAGCGCTATCATCGGCAGGATTGCCATTACTATCGATTAGTGACGGTATTGTTTGCCTTTTGCCCTTAGTATATTTAACATAAGACCAAAATCTGTCACAAGAATTCAAAGAGCTTAGTAGTAATCCACCCCACGCCATTTTCAAGACTTAAATGAAAAGTTTCTCACGACTCACTGTTTCTAATCTGTCGAAGAATTACTGGAAGAATTAAACTAATATCTGAGTTACATTGTTGATTCGTTTCATTTATGCTTAGACCTGTCGTGTGCTTACGATTGCTATACGTTTCACTCCCTCAATTACTACTCCTTTGCTACAATCTGATGTACTGACTCGGCCCGTGACCAAGGAGACTTGTTTTTTAATTAGGTCCTGTGGATCACGATAAAAATAAATATATAAATAAATGTTCCAGTTTATTCTAACGTATACCCCGAATTAAAGATTCCGAATCTGCGCTTATATGAGGAGCAGGAATTTTGAATAAGTAGTGTTGCTGGCCCGTGCATATGCTTCCAATAATTTTCAACATTGCAGTTGACATCTGATGCAAGTTGACGGAATAAGTACATTATAACTTGTGTTTCAAGCGAAGAACCCCTTACGTGCCTGTCTAAAACAATTCCTTTTCTGCCATTAAATTTGGTTGTTCATTGGGATAACAGATTACTCCCATTCATTGGAGATATTCGTTTATACCAGATGAACTTGAATGAAATTGATTCATTTCTTAAATATTAGTTCTACATTTATAGCCGAGTTTAGAGCGACTACTACAACTTACATTGTTGACGGTGACTAGTCCCTAGGATTTTTGGTGGATAAGACTTCTGATATTTGTACTGAATGCGTTAGACCTCGAACTGTTTTACCATTGTGTACAGTGGGCGGCTGGCCCTCGGTACATTGGACGTAATGTCTGATGTGACGCTCATGCCAACTTGGGAAGCCACTGTTCACTGAGGATAACAATAATTATGAACTGAAAATTATACTGCAACTACGGATATTTGTATCTGCTGATATCAGTAATTATATTTGTTTATTTTAACATGTGTTTTGAAATTACGGTTAATTTATAGCCCTGTTACATCTTCGGTATTGATTTTTTTTCCTTTTCTTTTATTCTTTCACTACGGTCGGGGGTTCGAATCCCCCCTAGGGCATGGATATTTGTGCCGTCTTTAGGATTAGCTAGTTCATAAGCAGTTTGTAAGTTTAGGGACTGATGACCCCGTAGTTAAGTCCCATAAGCTATACAAACATTTCAACATTTCAATTTTATTCTTTATTATTACTTCAGATTCAGGCTAAAAATTCTTCACTTTGCTTAAGATAAGTTTTCTTAATAATGTGTTTCACTATTATGTTCACATTTTAAACTTTAATTTTATAAATTCAAGTTTCTTAAACTTAAAATCATTACTGTAGTTAAGTGTTTAACAGCATCTATCAAGGTAATGGAATAAGCTGGTTCGTGGCCAGTTATATTTTTTGAAAAGTTAAAATAATATCTTAGCCATGAAATTATCTCTCATCTTATAAATATTTTGAAATATTAATGCATTAATGAGTAAATACTTTGCTTAAAAATAAAATCGTTTATTGGGCAATTTTCCAATTGTAGTATTATTATTCAAGCATGTGCTCATATTTTACTGTAATTGTCTTTTAAATAATTATGAATACCTTGTTAATAACATATGAAATGTTATTCTGCGTTTCATTCACCATGATCTCGCTCCATACACCTAATTGGTACACTGAATAACTGGGAAATGATACAGTCTGCCAAATTCGGTGTCAAGCTGCTACAAATGCGGGATGAGTATCTGTTTTCTTTTAATTTACATTATATTATTTAAGGACGAGTGTTATCGTTGTTCCCACGTAGATTGCATCATATTTTCCAGCGTGTGTGCCTGCAGTTGGCACAAACAGCCTACTTCGATTCCCGTAATCCACGGAAGTAGATGGCTGCGTTAGATCCCTCTGCAAACAAACAGGCCGCTGAAGGGGACAGGGTGGAGATTTCTGTAATCCATCGGTGGGAAAACAAAGGATGGAAGCAACGTCAACACACGTGACGCGCGTGGTGGCGCCCGCAGGGGCTTCAAACAACAGGCACGGCATACTACCCACCGTCGCCAGCGGCTTGTTCAGCTGCTGGTTTACCAGCATAGGTGCCATCTACATCTATGTTTCATTTCTTCTGTCTTTATACAATGTCCGTTATTTCACCTACACCAATGCCGTAGGACAGGAAGTCAGGTAGCTTAATAGCTTTTAACCGTAAAGTGTTTCCTTAATCCTCCGTCTGCGCCAATTATTAAAACTTCAGCAGCAGCGCGGTGCAGATTTGCTACCACTGAGTATACCGTGTTACAAACCTAGTATATAGCTACTAAGTGATCGTAAAGACATAAATAGTTTAATGTACAGGTAGAAATATCACATTTCTTAATATCTGAATTAGTATATCAATTACCTTTGGTGTATAACTATAACAAATGCAACATTATTCCGAAAGTGGACAATAATCAAGTCTAATAGACCCAGCGATACTATCATTTCCTCATTCGTTACTTCCCTGTAGTTCCTGTCTCTTGAGCAATTAGTGTCAGCTTTATTCTGTGTTATGTGGAACTTAGTATTCATAATTACCTCATCAATCATTATCATCTATCATGCATGAGAGAGCTTGCGACTCTGACCTCACGTCTCTTGCGTTCCATTTTGAAGAAGGGAAGATTTTTATGACATTCTTTATCAGTGTTTTGGCTGCTGCTTTTGTAGCGTTTTACTCGACAGAGTGGTGCCGTCTTTATCAGATTCATTGCGTCTGAAATCTTGCTTGGGATCGAAACTAGGATTTAATTTTGAACAATAGTATTCCATGATCTGGTGAGGAATCTAGACAAAATTCACTAAGATCTTTATAACTTGTCGAAAGAAGTATTTCCTCATCTGTTAGACCCATACCACGCTTAGGAGAACTGAAGATTAAATTATGTAGTAGAATAACACTAATTTTCGCATTGTGTGTGGCTTAAAAAGGGTTAAAATGAGGCTGACGGAAACTGCAGCATGGCTAATCAGGAGAAACTAGAGGACAATTTATGGAGAGCTAAGCATCTGTTTACGAAATAAATTTAAATTTTTGAGCATTCTAATATGTAGGGCAAAATTTATACAATAAAAATTTACTAGAAACTCCCACAAACCCATTTTCAATGAAAACTAGACGTAACACAAAACAATCCCAATCTACTTACATGACCGGCAGCGCGGTGCAGATCTGCTACCAGTGTTGCACTCCCTAACAAACCTTTTTTGGGTGGACACAGTCGTGCTCTAGAAACTCAGAACCTTCACTGACATCATTTTAAGTCTTAACTGAGGAATAGCTGAAGCGAAAATACGGCATCTCGATTATTGCGACAACAGTGAGCATTTAAAGAAAAGTGGTAGCATATTTGCACCAGCGCTGCCGCTCGAGGGTTAATTGCCTAATGACTATATGATTCTTTGAGTGAGGGTGCCGGCCGCGGTGGCCGAGGAGACTGAGGCGCTCCACTCACGGTCTGCACGGCTACTACGGTCGGGGTTCGAATCCCCCCTCGTGCATGGATATTTGTGCCGTCTTTTGTATAAGGTAGTTGATAAGTAGTTTGTAAGTTTAGGGACTGATAACCCCGTAGTTAAGTACCATAAGCTTAACAAACATTTTTGAGTGAGGGTTCATCATTTCTAATTACACTCTCACCAGTGAAAGAAATTCGTAATCAATCGCTCTTCATTTGTTGTATTCCTCGTTCCCTCTTACATCGACATTGTTATGATCTTTATACTAGGCCATACAAGTGCATTGTATGCGATCTCTTTTGTGGACGAAATGCAGTCTTTCTGTAACTTCAAAATCAAATATTCAAATGTTTATGCACCAGCGCTGCCGCTCGAGGGTTAATTGCCTAATGACTATATGATTCTTTGAGTGAGGGTGCCGGCCGCGGTGGCCGAGGAGACAGGCGCTCCACTCACGGTCTGCACGGCTATTACGGTCGGGGTTCGAATCCCCCCTCGGGCATGGATATTTGTGCCGTCTTTAGTATAAGGTAGTTGATAAGTTTGTAAGTTTAGGGACTGATAACCCCGTAGTTAAGTCCCATAAGCTTAACAAACATTTTTGAGTGAGGGTTCATCATTTCTAATTACACTCACACCAGTGAAAGAAATTCGTAATCAATCGCTCTTCATTTGTTGTATTCCTCGTTCTCTCTTACATCGACATTGTTATGATCTTTATACTAGGCCATACAAGTGCATTGTATGCGATCTCTTTTGTGGACGAAATGCAGTCTTTCTGTAACTTCAAAATCAAATATTCAAATGTTTATGCACCAGCGCTGCCGCTCGAGGGTTAATTGCCTAATGACTATATGATTCTTTGAGTGAGGGTGCCGGCCGCGGTGGCCGAGGAGACAGGCGCTCCACTCACGGTCTGCACGGCTATTACGGTCGGGGTTCGAATCCCCCCTCGGGCATGGATATTTGTGCCGTCTTTAGTATAAGGTAGTTGATAAGTTTGTAAGTTTAGGGACTGATAACCCCGTAGTTAAGTCCCATAAGCTTAACAAACATTTTTGAGTGAGGGTTCATCATTTCTAATTACACTCACACCAGTGAAAGAAATTCGTAATCAATCGCTCTTCATTTGTTGTATTCCTCGTTCCCTCTTACATCGACATTGTTATGATCTTTATACTAGGCCATACAAGTGCATTGTATGCGATCTCTTTTGTGGACGAAATGCAGTCTTTCTGTAACTTCAAAATCAAATATTCAAATGTTTATGCACCAGCGCTGCCGCTCGAGGATTAATTGCCTAATGACTATATGATTCTTTGAGTGAGGGTGCCGGCCGCGGTGGCCGAGGAGACAGGCGCTCCACTCACGGTCTGCACGGCTATTACGGTCGGGGTTCGAATCCCCCCTCGGGCATGGATATTTGTGCCGTCTTTAGTATAAGGTAGTTGATAAGTTTGTAAGTTTAGGGACTGATAACCCCGTAGTTAAGTCCCATAAGCTTAACAAACATTTTTGAGTGAGGGTTCATCATTTCTAATTACACTCACACCAGTGAAAGAAATTCGTAATCAATCGCTCTTCATTTGTTGTATTCCTCGTTCTCTCTTACATCGACATTGTTATGATCTTTATACTAGGCCATACAAGTGCATTGTATGCGATCTCTTTTGTGGACGAAATGCAGTCTTTCTGTAACTTCAAAATCAAATATTCAAATGTTTATAAATGTAAGGGCTTTAATTACTTCGGTTATCAAAAAAATGTTCATAAGGTCTTATGGCACTTAACTGCGTGGTCAACAGTCCCTAAACTTACAAACTACTTATGAACTTATTTATACTAAAAACAGCACAAACATCCATGCCCGAGGGTGGGGGGGGGATTCGGATCCCGGACGGGGACTGACCTCGCGCATCACAGCATAGCGTCTCATTGCGCTCGGCCACGCCGCCTCGGCACTTCGGTTATCAGCCCCTAGCCTTACAAACTACGTTAACGAACGTAACTTTATTTGGCAATGTTGCTCTCAAGCAACATCAAAATTGCACATGGTTTTCCGCAACAGGTTTTAAGTTTCGTCCTTGGATGGACAAAAGTTTTGAAACGAACATTTAAGCTCTCAGATACAGATATGTTTCGTTGTCTTTCCCGCGAAGTTTAGCAATAATCTGAATCTTTAGGACACACTTCAACCATATTTACCGGCTTTCTAGTTTCTTATAGTTTTGTGAGGATTTTTTTGATACATGGTGCGATCTTGTTGGTGTGGTTGCAATATACGTAAAGAAAGGGGAGTGGGGAAACTGCTGGGGAACAGGTGGGGAATTTCAATTCCCATGTACCACTTCAATACGTTTAATTTAATTCTAATAATCATTTACCTGAAATCTTGGGCACTCTAAATTTCAGTAAATTTAACAATGGCTGGTGAGTTTTACTAACGACACTATAAAATACACTAGTGTGTGTGCTCATAAATTTTAACAATTTTAGAAAGGTAACCTTTCGAACAATCAAAACTGAACTTGAAAACAGTTAACAACATAGTTCACCTCCATGCATGCACAGAACGCAACCACTTAGGAGAATTTAAGGAACTGCGTGCGCCCCCTTTTAAACAACCGGTACAATTCCTACCACCGTTAAAGAAAAGGATAGAACACACAGTGTAAGCCCTGGTTGATATAACAGAGACCCCATGAAGATCCGACCTTGGGCAGTGTGTGTGTGTGGGGGGTGGGGGGGGGTTGAAGAAAGACACACGAAAGGAACAGGGTCGTACAAATGCGTAAAACCGTACGCTGGGCGGCTACAGAAAACAGGATGCCACGAGACCGGAAAAGCACACGCTACTCTCTAGGAAACCTTTTTAAGGTTACACCCGAGGAACCTCACCGAAGGCATAGTAAGAACCAGGAGAACTGCAAACATGCAGCTCCAAAACGAATCGATCTCAGTTAACACGGCTTTGTCGACTAGCCTTCCCATCCTTACAGTGAAGCACGGCAGGTTCCATCCGACAGCTACCTCTGCGCTAACCCGAGACACTGCAAGCAGCGCTAGCGTTCCCCAGCGTCCTCGCGGCGACCACCACACACACACAGCCCGAGCCTATCGAAATCTGCCTCCCGAGACAGGTGCGCCGCCGTCTTTGCTCTCAGACCAGCTGTCCCATTCTCACACGTCATACTCGATGGGGAAGCAAAGATAGGGCAATCGCAGTCACTCACAACGCCATCAACGAATGAAATAAACAACAAGATCGAGAAGGGGCAAAGCAGAACTTACGCGCCAGGAAGCAAAGAGGTGGCCACCCGAAATCTGATCCCAACACGGCTCACATGGTAAACTGCTTATAAAGGAACAGAGGAAGTTGGTTGTTGTGGGAAAGTGTTGGCAAATTCCTAACTCGGACGCTGAAAATGGACTTACATTTATTGGTAATACGAGGCATGGTAGAGCACTACAGAATGTAGAACCAGGCCAAAATACGAAATGTGTAATGCATGATATGTCAGATATGACAATTGATTGTCGTTTGACAAATAATGGGCCAGAAGCAATATGCAGGTAATTTACTGTAAAAAGTGGAAATTGTACCAGAAACGACTAATTTTCAGACATTTCACATGAAATACTCCAAAATACAATAATTTCTACAACCTTAGAAACAACACTGTAGTATCTATATTGTATCACCCCTACACTGGTTTTCGATTATGTTACTTACAAACAAGAAAATATATTTTTAAATAATTCACAAATCTCTTAATGTGGCCTTACACATTCGGTTAAGTAACTTGATATTTTTTCTTTGCGTGATTTCTGTGTGTGATGAATAAAGAGTTAAACTACCCCATGGACAACACACTCACGCATCTCCGAGGGAGGACTTTAATCTCCGACTGGGAGCAACCGTGTCCTTCGCAGCAAGGTGCCTTAGGGCGCTCGGCCATTTCACCGCTCCTTTACGTTTCGTGAAGTACGTTACTGCACTACAATTCTGGACACAAAGGTTTAATCTTCGAAGTATTTACGGACTAATTGGATACAAACATATGCTGCGGCATTTCTCAACAAATAATTCACTCATTATTTTAAAGAAAATTGTAGTATCACGCTTGCGATACTTTTCATTCAGAGAAGTTTCGGGTATGGAGTTGATTGTTATCTAAAAATTCACACGATATTTCGGCCAGACACCTGCTAGCCATCTTCTTCAAATTAACATTTTCAAGCAGATGTCACCGCTCTCTTTCAGCGTGTTCTTTCCTCGACTTATTTAATTATCAATAATGAATACTTTGAGCAAACTGACGGTGTCGCCATGAGTAGCCCTCTGTCTCCCTTGGTGGCTAACGTTCTTATGGAGGACTTCGCGAACGAGCCCTTGAATCAGCACCCCTTAAACCTACGGTGTTTTCGAGGTATGTAAATGGTACATTTATTGGGTGACCTCATGCGGAAGATAATCTAAAGAATTTCTTACATCATCTCAACTCCCTCCATAATAACATCCAGTTCACTATGGAATTAGAGCAAAACGGATGTTTGCCTTTTTTGGATGCTTTAGTTAGACGGAAGAATGATGGCTCTTTGGGGCACTCGGTTTATCGGAAGCCAACTCATACTGACATACCAGCAAATAAATAAGGCGCTCTCAGAAAGAAGAACAAGAAAATGGAGAACGAAGAGACTACACCGGCAAAATCTCTTGCTTTTCTTCCGTTTGTCGGTAATATTTCTTTTAAAATAGCAATAATTCTCCATAATTTTGAGGTGAAAGTATTTTACGCCCACCATACAAATTTTTAGACTTAGTTGTTGCGAAAGGCTGACGTCAACAAAATTCTCTGCCAATGCGGTATGGCTTATATAGGCCAGACTAGGCGCACCGTTGTAGAACGTTGCAGTGAACACAAACGCAACATACGTCTTTTATAGCCAAGCAAGTCTGTTATTGCTGAACACTGTATTTCCACCGGACCACTCTATGGAGTATGAAAAAACGGTAATTTTGACAACGGCAACATTCTTTTGGGACTCCATTATTAAAGAATCTGTAGAAATACGTATCGCAGAAAATCTGATGAACCGGAACAGCGGCTACCAACTTGATAGAGCGTGGAATCTTGGTATCTCAAAAATTTGCTCAGATCGAAGACGACAGAGAGCGCCGACGTCGGCTGTGAGTGGCAAAGCAGGAGACCAAAGAGGTATATAAACAACATAGACTACACGCAAGCTAAAGCGCTCTGGGTGGCAGCACTAAGCAATTCTGGGCGCCATATTTGAGAACTGATGCAGCAGAGTGAGCAAACGCTTATGTTTGTAATCTAAACTAACGTTAAGCGTTATTATTAGTGGTAAATCAAGCCCAGTATATGTTCGGCGTACAATTGTAGCAACCGCAGTGATGAAACTATTGGAACATCATACATAAAGAAAGAGATATGTAATTATATAGGTCGTTGTGTATCAGAGTGTATTTGTCTGTAAACATTCATTATACTTAACTTTCGCATTTACCAAGTTTCAAAATTATATTTACTTCACGACAATCAAAAAGCTATGCAGAGGATGAATGTATTTGGTGTGTTTTAATGTAATGACAGAGGCTTATATTGTGTACAAAAGCGTATTAATCATTGGGTAAGTAGCCTAGATATATGAATTGTAATTAAACTATTCATTACACAGATTTCCTTTGAAACACAAGGAGTTGCTAACCCAATGGCTAACCTGTATGAGGCGTGATAAGTGGCAGCCTACAAAGTACAGTTATAATGCTCTTGTCATTTTGAAGAAAAGTTATGGATGCTACCACCGATCGAAAGCGGCTACTTTCAGATGCCATTCTAACACTATTTTCGTTTCCTGAGCACCAACAGAAACCAAAAGCTGTGAGGAGAGTACCAAGGAAACGTCAAACTGTGGAGAGCTTGATTTAATACGTTATGTACTTCAAAGCATGAAACATCATTTGAACCACAGGCAGAATAAAAGTAATTAAAGACTTTAAAGAAATTTGCCTGTATTTATAGGGAAGATATGTCGGCAAATAGAAAAGATTATTGACATTATAGTAACATCAAACAATGCTGCAGTTCGACAATGATAAAAATTATAATTAGGGTGCAGTGGTAAACGAGAAATGCTATTCGTAGTGAGAATTACTTTCCGAAATGCCTCGCCCAGAAATTAAGGAAAAAGACTGGCAATGATTAATATAAATCCTATGATTCAGCGTTAGCAGTCGCCCAGTAACACCTGGCGTCGCACTGACGTTCAAAAGATGGCGGCAACCTTTCCCCTTGGCGTCAACTATGGCGGCGCTGTGGCAGGTGTTGTTTATATAGGTCTTTGCAGGGGACAGCTCAAGTCTGCGGTTCCACCAGCGAGGGTACTGCCGTCCAAAAGTGTGGTCTGTCTGCTTATAATGTTTCGACACATGCGCTGTAATCGCAAAGTCTGCTATATATAGTGGAACGCCGGACGCACTCATCAGTCCCCACCCTTCCTACTCAGCCCCTGCGGGGGCGTAAGTGAAATTTTTAAACAGCATCGTTTAGTGTACTGTGCAACAGTGACTTCGTGTTTTTAATCAATGGATCGCCCAACAACGATAGTGTCCCAGGGAGGACTCGAACCTCCGACGGCGAGCAACCGCGATCTCCGCAGCGAGGCGCCATAGACCTCTCGGCTACTCCATCGCGGCTCAGAAACTACTATGAACGTTCTCTCCGCCGGGAAATAATTTTAAAGTTAACTCTTTTCAGAGTATTTATTGACTATAAGTAACAGCCAGATGCTGCTAGTGCCTGTCGAATTGTGGCTTATTGTATTACAATGCAGTAAGTACTATCTACATCTACATCTGCATAGATACTCCGCAAATCACATTCAAGTGCCTGGCAGAGGGTTCATTAACCACTTTCATAACTTTCCTTTACCGTTCCATTCTCTAATAGCGCGCGGGAAGAAAGAACACCTAAATCGTCCCGTTTTCGATCTGATTTCTCTTATTTTATTGGGGTGGTCATGTCTTCCTAAGTAGGTGGGTGCTAGCAAAATATTTTCACATTCAGAAGTAAAAATCGGTGATTGAAACTTCGCAAACAGATCACGCCGCAATGAATAACGTTTTTATTTTAATGATTTCCACCCCAATTTCCGTGGCGCTCCTTCCCCCTCGTAACGTGATAAAACAAAACGAGCTGCCCTTCTCTGAACCTTCTCAATATCTTCCGTCAGTCGCACCTGGTGAGGGTCCCACAACGGGCAACAGCACTCCAAGAGAGGACGCACAAGTGTGATGTAGGCATTTTGGAACACTGATTTTTAGGACTAGAATAAAAATTTCTTGGTATGTGCGCAACTATGTACTTACCGTTCGGATTCAGATAAATTCGTATGTATATGTCAATTAATCGTGCACACTAGTTACTTTCCGCATATCAGTATGCAGCAGCATGGACTATCAGCTCGGAGACCATGGCTGCGGTTACCCTTGACGCTGCATCACAGACAGGAGCATCTGCTATGGTGTACGCAACGACGAACCTGGGTGCACGAATGGCGAAACGTAATGTTTTCGGATGAATCCAGGTTCTGTTTAGAGAATCATGATGGTCGCATCCGTGTTTGGCGACATCGCGGTGAACGCACTTTGGAAGCGTGTATTCGTCATCGCCATACTGGCGAATCACCTGTCTTTATGGTACGGGGCGCCATTGCTTACACCTCTCGGTCACCTCTTTTTCACACCGACGGAACTTTGAATGGTGGCCGTTACATTTCAGATGTGTTTCTATCCGTGGCTCTACCCCTCATTCGATCGCTGCGAAACCCTACATTTCAGCAGTGTAATGCACGACCGCATGTTGCAGGTCCTGTATGCGCCTATCTGGATACGGAAAATGTTCGACTACTGCTCTGGCCAGCACATTCTCCAGATCTCTCACCAATTGGTCACTGATGGCCGAGCAACAGGCTCGTCAAATAAGCCTGTCACTACTCTTGATGAACTGTGGTATCGTGTTGAAGCTGCGTGGGCATCTGTACCTGTACACGTCATCCAAGCTTTGTTTGACTCAATGCCCAGGCAGATCAAGGCCGTTATTACGGCCAGAGGTGGTTGTTCTGGGATATATGCACCAAAATTGCGTGAAAATGTCATCACATGTCAGTTCTAGTATAATACATTTGTCCACTGAATACCTATTTATCATCTGCATTTCTTCTTGGTGTAGCAATTTTATTGACAAGTAGTGTATTTTTATTTTTTTCCCATAAAATGATGCACCTCAAGAGGAAATAAAGCATTTTATGAAGCCAGCCGCAGTGGTCGGGGTTCGAATCCCCCTTCGGGCATGGATATTTGTGCCGTCCTTAGTTCATAAGTAGTTTGTAAGTTTAGGGACTGATGACTCCGTAGTTAAGTCCCATAAGCTTAACAAACAACAACAAACAATCTATCTTAGGCTACACAACACAGACTTCCGTGCAATCGAAACAGGCAAACATTTTAAAAGTGCACAGAGGGGGTATGCTTTTCACACTAACAGGGCCTTTTACCTGGCCAACCAATGCAATATTGCCAATCCACAGATTTTACCGGTTAAAAACTATGATGAGTTATCAAGCAGCCTCTTACTGGTTATATGAAGCTCACGAAAGTACACCAAATCTTGGACAAAAGAATAAGAAGCAGGGCTGAACTCTTAAACTGGAAAGTACTTTACATAACGACTGGGACAACAGTTATACAGGACGAGCAAATACTCCGGTATATATGAGAACTCCTTGCGTTTGAGTACATAAATGGCAGTCAAGGCATGGCACATAATCTAACGGGGCACAGGTTTGATAGAAAAAGGTAACGATCTCTGCGAGTGTGGTGGATCTGGAACCCTGACCACATTGTCCTTGACTGTGTCATCTATTATGGGATTAGGGTACCAAAGGAAGTCAACCTACCAGTATACGAACTGATAACAAACAAAGAATGGTGCACCAAAATTACCAATATTGTTAACGCCATTTCCGGAACACCATTTCCCGGCATGAAACCACAAATTTGTTGGAGCATGGCAGATTGTAAATCGCTCTCGCCCTGCACAGCCTCACCATAAAAGTGAACAAAACAAGTTAGAGCATCTAGTGTTGTGAGAGATGTGCTGCGAGTGATGTGTTACATAAAATGCCTGTCTCTGACACACGGCACGTAAACCGCGGTACCACATCAGCCAAACGTCAGTACAAAATCCAGTTTCACCTCGGCAGCGGAGACAAGAAGATGTGCAATAAAGACATGTGAAGAATGAATGGCTAAGTAACGGTAATGAACACAGTTCCGAAGTTATTCCGAGAATGTATCCTAAATGAAAGCAATATAAACTAAAAACAGAGGGAGAATGGGATCTCACCTTAAACTGCATATCCTTATTCACTTTTAAAGTATTTATTCATCGCCAACTTTATCCCATTACTTTCTTATTCAATTACTTTTTGTATGTTATTATAATTTTTACTATTATTGTGATATGATTAGTCCTAAAGCTCCCAAAGTGCAAGACGCTAAATTAAGATGGTTAATTTTATGATTTTTTTTTTTTTTTTTTTTTTTTTTTTTTTACCCACCAGTTTTTCATTCTTTGCGACAGTTTAGCTTTTTATTCGTCGCTCCATTTTCTTCCGGTTCTCATGGCTTTTGACTCTCGCTTACTGTCTCAACTTTTATTCTAAAATGGTTTATTTTGTCCATTATATCTTTCGTAATTGTAGCTCTAAGTATCTTTTAAAATTTTAGCTCCATACTCCTCCATTAAAGAGGGTTGCTACATATTCTACTATTCCTTTGACAATCTGTTATCGAGAAGAAATAGAATTTCCTTTCCGCATGTCTATCCCTAAGTAACAATTTTCCTCAAATTTGTTTTTTTCTGTTATCGATATACATTATCAGTCCGTCTTGATCCCAGAATGACCCTAATTATTTTTCATTCTAATTTCTTTACATTATCCATATCTGTTTAAATATTTAGTGCCTGGATTTCGCAGACATACAACAGTTTTGGTTTGATTACCGTGTTTTAATGTCTAATTTTGGTATTTAGCAGTGAAATTTTTATTTTAAAATTTTGTTACTATTTTGTAAATGTATTTCAGGTTCGAATCCTTTGTTACGAAGAATGGGCCCGGTTACCCATACATCACGTCTCAGCACATCAAGACACACCTCCTTTGATTTCATCAGGCTTGATTCCATGGTGGAACTTGTGCTCAGTGCCTGTTAATTTGATTTGTAGAATTTTTTCAGCAATCAGACCTATATATTAATTCATTCACAGTTCTAGTTGTTAAACGTTTTATTTTAAGCATTGATAATGCCCACAAAGTGGTCAAAATCTAGACCTGTGAATAAATTAATATTTACAACTGATTGCTGAAATCTTTTTTACATAACCTTTCATTACGTTGTCCAAGAATCAGGTGTTAATTACTTAAATGTTGAGTAATCTATCTGAAGAACTAAAACTGTTTTTAATGTGGTTTTTAATATTAAGTGCAATATAAAAGTCTTCCTGAACAGATCAAAGGAGCAGTTCGATTACATTTTAATTTGACGTCCAGTAACATAGCTCATACGAGGGTGAACTGGTAGTACGGAGATTTCTAGCATTATACGGAGATTTCTAGCATTACTGGCAGGCAGCACAGTTGATATTTTTTCGCAATAATGAATTTTACTTTGCACCATTGTATAAGGTATAGATGTTCTACCAAATGGTGACATGTGAAAATTTATGCCGGGCCGGGACTCGAACCCGGGTTTCACGCTTTTCGCGAGCGGTCGCCTTAACCACTAGGCTACCCGAACACGACTCCAGGACTGTCCCAAACTTCCATATGCCACACTGACTGCACATATGGGTCAAGTACATTAATCCCTTGGCACTCGCAGCGTAATCTGTATTCCCGCACCAGGGAGAATGAAAACAACGAGGCATTAACCTACGCTGTTATCGTCATTGCCTCGCTCAGGCATCTGTAAAATTACTGTCTGGTAACGATTTACAGTGTTGATACATTTATCAGAATTTTTTCGCAATAGCGAATTTCACTTTGCGTCACTGTATAAGGTACATATGTTCTACCAAATGACTTGCAGTCAGTGTGGCATATGGAAGTTTGGGACGGTTCTGTAGTTGTGTTCGGGTAGCCTACTGGTTAAGGCGACCGCTCGCGAAAAGCGGGAAACCCGGGTTCGAGTCCCGGCCGGGCTCAAATTTTCATATGTCACCATTTGGTAGAATATCTATACCTTATACAGTGGCGCAAAGTGAAAGACGCTGTTGCGAAAAAATATTGATAAATATATCAACACCGTAAATCGTCACCGTACAGTAATTCAGCACAGTTGAATCCAATAGCGAAAATTTCCCTTTCGGACTAGTCAGGGAACATCGTGGTGCGGCTGAAGTCGCGGCCAAACCCTCCGTGACAAAAGCAAATGATCTGACGTCAGAGTGGCCGCCGGTTCCATCCGTCGCGCCTCTCCTCCCCCCCCCCCCCCTCCATCGCCCCCTCCCCTTCTGCTCTAGTCTTCCATTCACATTTTTCCAGCCGTTACTCACAAAGCGCTTATTGTCGGACGCGGTTTCCGAAGCGCATTGTTCTGTCTGCATTCCGAATTCGCCTTCATTACGCCAGGGAGCGAGGTTTCCGGAATAATCTCTGCGCCGAGAGAGGAAAAGCTGTGACTATTCCCGGTATCACGGCTTCTGCTGCACAATGCAGCCAGGAGTCATATGTTCAGGAGCAGGTGGAACACGTGTAGGAAGTTCCCAACAGTTCGAACAGCATACAAATAAACAGAATTTAAAACAGGTGTTTTGGTTGTTTATAATTTCGTGATTAATTACCAGAATTTTGCAAAAATTGCAATTGATTTACAATATGTTTTCATTTTATGTATTTATAGTATGTGCCTGCAGTATGTGACGCAGAAGACAACAGTAGGGCATATAGCAAAAACTGGAATTTTTCCTATCTTTGCTCCACGTATGTTATCGTTGTCCTCCAAAGTGTAAATGCTGACCACGACATAAGCAACCACGACTGAAAGTGTCACGTAACTACCGTCACTTGACGTTGGCAGAGCTACAGAGTACTGCTTGGTCTGATGAATGCCGATAATATTATGCCGAAGGGAGGTGCGAATCCCTCGTCTTCTAGGGGAAGAGGTCCTTGAAAACAGTTCTGCGGAACGAAGACAAGCTGGCGGTGTCTAAGTTAGGCTCTAGGGGAACATTCACATGGACATCATTGGGTTCAGGTGAACTCGTGAAAGGCGATGTAGTGTCATGCGAGGCGTATTCCAATGAAAAGGTAGCAGGCGTGTGAACAACCAAACCGGGTGAAATTAAATACGCCGCTTCGGGATGACGTACTGTGACTTATAAGGACGCGAATGTAGTGTCCGACCTCCCCCTACAATATTCAAGGCTCTGCCCTCAGCAGGCAAGATGATTCTAATCGTCTTTTTAGATGTCTTAAGTCCGATACTCACTGATTTCACAAACACGGAATGACCATTAACACAGACGTGTACTGTGAGACACATCGTAACCTTTACCAGGCCATTAAGAGAAAATGGTCCGAGATTCTCAGAAAGGAAGTGATTCAATCGCATGAAATCGTGCGTCCACATGTTTCCAGAGGCACAAAAAGCGTACTGATCACGTTCTGGTGGGAGCAGCTTGAGTATCCGCCCTACAGCCCGTACATGTCGCCCTTTGGCTCCCATCTGTATAGTCCGCTAAAAAAACATATCATAGTGAAGCGCTTCAATTCGAACTGAAGGACACAATAGAGATCTTGTCACATCCATAGGAATTCTGGGAACAGGGAATCCTTCGGCTCGTTTGGGATAGTCGTGCTCAGGCTTCTGTTGATTACGTTCGAACTCCCCTCGTATATTGGTTGTAGATTACGTACACTCATTCATTGTTGTTTGTAAAGCTATTGGACCAAACTCCGATGGTCATCAGTCCCTAAAATATGTAAACTTACACTAAGGACAACACACAGATCCATGCAGATAGGAATCGAAGCTCCGAAGGGAACGGGCACCCAATTCGTAGCATGACGCCTTAGACCACGGGGCCATTCCGCGGGGCTGCACTCCTTCAATACGATATTTCCCAAGGGCAGAGGCATTTTCAACATGAGAATATATTACAGGCCCAAGAGTGTGCTGGTGTCGTTCGAGGAATAAAGTGGTGAATTAACGTTGATGTGTTGGCTCCTAAACTCGGTAGATCTGAAGCGATTCTTTATGGGTGTAACGACACATCGCGACCATAGCATTAGAATCACCATATTCCACCATTTTTCATCGTTTCGAAATTTTGATTGTTTGTTAAGAGGCAGAAATTTCTCATTTTTCAAAATTTTTAGTTAATTCAAATTATATCAGCGTAATTCATAATTATAGTATCTAGGAAATAAGTAGGTCAAAACACCTAGTATATCAGAGATCATTTGTCAGATTGCCATTATAAATAGTAGCAGCAGTTGAGTTACTCGCTCTCAATGTGATTAACCCTGTATGTGATTACCTCTATGTGATTATCTCTCAATATTCAGTGCTTAACTATAAAATATCATACGCGGATTATTTCCAAGATAGAAAGGAATCCGATAAATTATTTATTTCTTAATATAAAAAACTTTCATATCGTTATCAAACGCTAATGCGTACAATATCTTTGGACTTTGATCGGGATAGGCTAGGAAGAAAGAATTGGAAACTTCTGCCTTCCGTTAACTGATCAATATTCGTTACAATGGAATTTGAACTTATTTGCAAGTTTTAAGGAAATAACTAAAAAAAAACTTATCTGGAAGAAGTAAAGTTCATAGTCAATGTAATAGGATCCAGATACTTTAATGTAAATGAGACTTTTACGAAAATAGTCACGAATTGTGAACTTACGAAATGTTTTCTGTGAAAGTCATTTGGTTGTAACTATTAATTTCAAAATAGAGAATCTGTGAAACTTAAAGTCTTAAACGGTTATTCAAGTATTTAGTTCCCTAATATGGTCCAAGATTATTCTAGAGGTGAACATATAATATCTGTGAAGTTCGTAAGAAATCAGTTAACGTGTGAAAGAAAAATATCTAACAGCTTTTGTTAGGAGAGACTTTCAATAATTTTTTTAAAGAATAATTCGATAAAAAAAGGAATAAAGCACAAATAATATCTTATGTGACTGGATTCAAACGGCCTGAACTACCGGGACTCAATGATTCAAGTTTTTTTTATTTTTTTATTTAAAAATTTTTTTTTTTTTTTTTTTTTTTTTTTATTAAATATCAGCCCCTGAGAAACGGAATTTCATGCTCAAACTTTACAAAAAGTCTTTAAATTATGCACAGAACCATTATCTACAGTGTGAAAAATTCAAGAAAGATATAAATTTTATTAAATACGATAAAGTACCAGGTTTACCATCTTAAATTTCATAGTGGGATGACAAATAAAATTTAGAACCTATATATCCATTACAAACTGTGAAAGTTAAGCCGAAATCTACAGCTTTCAAGGCACAAACTAAAGCCAAATACAAGCGATCCAACCGAAGCCGAGTCACATGGGATGCATTTAAATGTGGCCTCAGAGCTCATCGCCCCCTCACTGGGATTTAATGAAATCAGGTGAGTTGTGATTGCAAATGCTTTCCTATCAAGACACGTCACTGCTATTATTTTTGCAGCAATCGGCAAGGTGCGCCCCAAGTTCTGGCTGATCAGTGTGTGTATAAAGTTCGTATGTAATGGTGGAGTGATCGGTTTAGGTGCAGTGGTCAATAAATCACAGCTCTTTTCAGTCGTCCTGTAAGCTCACCTGCCTTTCTGTTTGGAGTATTGACATGACTGTGACAGTTCACCATTGTCTAATGATTTGCCTGAACTGAGATATATAAATGACAATGCTGTTCGTTCCCTTACTCCAGACTTGTTATAGTATTTAATTTTTTTCCATGCTAGGATGTCGATCTCCTTACTTTGCAGTATGAAAATGCCAAGAGCGCAATTAAATTATCTATTTTCCTGACGCCCTGTTTTGATACATTTAGAGTACCACCATCTGGTCAAATTTCAGCGGGACTTCTTGATCCAATTTCTTGCATACTTAGGTGCGATTTGATGCTGTTGAAATCACTGTGGAACCGGAATGTCATTAGCTTTCTTTGTGAGTGCCAGCAGCGTATGGGAGTCCCTTAGTGTCCGGCGTGGCACGATTTCACTTAATTTTTCCATAGTACTTCCAAGTAAGAAGATGGCCGTCCTACCATGGAAAAATTAAATGAAATCGTGCCACGCTAGGCACAGGGACGCACATACGCTGCTGGCACTCACAAAGAAGCTGACGATATTTCAACAAGCAGTGTCTTCAGCATCAAGTCACACCTAAGTATGCAAGAATTTGGATCAAGAGTTCCGCTGAAATTTGACCCTAAGTGTATCGAAACCGGTCGATAGAAAAATAAATTAATTGCGATCTTGGCATTTTAACAGTTCATTATATTTTATGTCGAACATGTAGTATACATATATTGGTACTCTTATTAATTATTTGTAGAAACACGTAAGTTATTGTGCTTAGAACTAACGTGCGATTCGTTGTTGTGGTCTTCAGTCCAGAGACTGGTTTGATGCAGCTCTCCACGATACCCTGTCCTGTGCAAGTCTCTTCATCTGAGATTAAGTTCGGAAACCTACATCCGTTTCACTCTGGTTACAGTATTCGTCCCTCGGTCTGCCTCTACGATTTTTACCCCACACAATTCCCTCTAATGCTAAGTTGACGAATCCTTGATATCTCAGAATTTGTCCAACGAATCTATCCCTTCTCTTAGGATATGCCAGAAACTCCTTTTCTCCCCAATTCGGTTAAGCACTTCCTCATTAGTTACGTGATCTACCCATCTAGTTTTCATCATTTGTCTGTAGCACCACATTCCGAAAGCTTCTATCATCTTTTTGTCTGAAGACCTTATCGTCCACGTTTCACAGCCATAGGACGGTATACTCCAGACAAATGCTTTCAGAAAGGAATTTCTAACATTTACATTAATTTTGGATGTCAACGAATTACACTTCTTCAGAAACGTTTTCCTTCCCATAGCCATTCTACATTTTATATCTTCTTTATTCCGGTCATGAAACGTTATCTTGCTACCCAAATAACAAAACTCACATATTATTTTTGTTGTCTCATTACCTAATCTAATTCCTTCAGCATCGCCTGACTTTCTGGCGCTACATTCCATTCGTTGTAAATGGTATCAATTACATGGTTAAAACATGCAACTACAACACTCCTTAATACATATCTAGCACTAGCTTAAACCCGCGGCTCCGCTCGCGTGTTGGTTGATTATGATAGATAATGCGCGAAACGTCAAATCGATTTTTTTAGAGATATATTAAAAGAAATTTCCTTTTTACTTTTTTTATTTATTTATTCTTGTATTTCCTTATTCGTATGCTTATCCTTACAGAAAAAGAGCTGAAGACATTGTAGCACGCGTAGACCAAAGATATGGTCTGTGGCATCACGTTTCGATGTATGTAACCTCCTTGCTATAGAGTCGCAAACGTCATCGCTGGCTTTCAGTCCGAATTTTTTTTTATAATTTGACGGCTTACAACCACCATATCTGCCACCCCCTTACAGCTATCGGCATGGAACTGCTAAGGTGTATAACGGGAGAGTTCAGACAACAATAAGACAAAGCACATTCGTTTGCGTTCTGTAGTTTTCGCAGCAGAGCGAAATGTTAACACACACGTAGAATTTTGTATACACCGATAATTTTCCATCCCTATATACTCCACCCTTTTGTCATTATCAACCCTCAAAGCAACAATGCAACCAATATATTGAGTTGGTTTACGTTCTAGGAGGCGATCCGCTTATAATATTGTAAAAAGATATAAAAAAGCTAAGATCGCTGATCATCAATTTTTATTTACGACGACCGGTTTCGCTGAACTATGTCAGCATCATCTGGTCAAATAAAATATTTTACAAGGCCATAATCTGTGTGTGTCACTCACTGTGATAATTACGTTTTATTATAATGACATAGTGCACCTATGCACTGTAAATTGTTATATAACAACTGATTGACATTACATGGCCTTGTAAAATATTTTATTTGACCAGATGATGCTGACATAGTTCAGCGAAACCGGTCGTCGTAAATGAAAATCGATGATCAGCGATCTTGGCTTTTTTTATATCTTTTTGGAACCAATATAACCATTTTCAAAGAGTAATTATTGTTCCGAATTTCGCGTTATATTCTTCAAATTACTAAATATCTATCAGATCGCTATAAAACCGTGCCTAAAATCTTCCTCAGGTATAAATTAGTAACTGTGCAAATATTTAAGTCTCTGCGTCTAGTCGTTCTGACGTTATAAACGTACACCGAACAGACATTCACATTAATATATGTAGATAAATAGCTCCCCGATCGTCATAAAACCGTGCCTAAAGCCTTCCCCGGGTAGACATTAGTAACTGTTCAAATTTTTTGCTCTTTATGTGTTGTGGTTCAGACGTGATAAACGTACACCGAACAGACATTCACATTTATAGATATAGATTACTCAAAACTACATTGATTGAATGGAATACCTCGATGGTATGCAGGTTACTAGTAGACGAACAGAACCGATCCCCTTTCCGCTGAGTCCGTTGTTTCCCTAGTTCACACGTACGTGTGCTGTTCTTTCCGAATTCTCGGCACGAACGGATTCCTCGTGTCCAGGGCAATCCGGCAGTGAGGGAGTTGGCTGCAGAGCGGCCAAACTCCGGCGGCCTCTGCAGGCTGGGCGCACACGCCGATGATTGATTCTGCGGAGCGAGAGACGGAAAAGTTGGCGCGATCCCTCCCGAGAGGCGGCGCCAGCGGCGGGCGATCTCCGCGGTCGATGCACTGCCGCGTGCAGCGCACGTCCAGCACCAGGCGTGTCTCCAGCAGGGAGAACAGCAGCAGCGAACTTTGTGAGAAGAAGCAGGTAGTTGGACGTCTTGAATCAGTGCTCCCAAACCTCTTATTACGCGACCCCCTTACAACAAAAAATGTCTTAGCGACTCCCCCACCCAGGAACCATAACTGACTATGTATGAACAAGCCAAATGTGATAAGCAGCATTGGTCGTTAATATTTTATTTTTAAAACAGCAGATCTATCTCGATAACTTGGTGATCATCTTCAACGCATCTTCAAACTATAGAACGAGATCATAAAATCAGTACAGAGTAAAGTCAAATCTATATCTACAAATGTGAATATCTGTTCGGTGTACGTTTATCACGTCTGAACCACAAGACATAAAGAGCTAAAAATTTGCAGCTCACGTCCACGACCAGGGGTGTCTCCAGCAGGGAGAACGGCAACAGCGGACGCCGCACTGTGGGAAGAACTTTGTGAGAAGAAGCAGGTATTTGGACGTCTTGAATCAGTGCTCCCAAACCTTTCATTACGTGACCTCCTTACAACAAAAAATGTCTTAGCTACCCCTTCCCCTGAACCATAACACGACTATATATGATCAAGCAAAATGTGATAAGCAGCATTTGTCGTTAATATTTTATTGTTAAAACAGCAAATCTATTTGGATAACGTTGTGATCATCTTCAAACTATAGAACGACATCGTAAAATCAGTACATAGTTAAAGTCAAATACAACATAAACTTCAGTACAAGTCCAAATGCAATATACAGTAAGAATACTTACGAAGCATAGTGAATGCAATGATTGTAAATTTAAATATCATCTGCAACTGTGTTGAAATAAATTTCAGAAAATTTACACTCATTGCATTCACAATGCTTGGTACGTACATATTCTTACTATATACTAGCTTAAACCCGCGGCTCCGATAGCGTGTTGGTTGACTATGACAAATAAGGTATCTTTCAGTAGTGTGTTATGAGACAGGTTTTGATGGATGAAGTGAAATGAAATACCTTCTTTAGAAACAATTTTAATCAACATTCAAGTAAAAAAAAAAAAATCGTATGCTTATTGTAACGAGGTCGTTAGTTCTATAGCTGGAGTTGTCAGGTGTAAACTATATCCTTGGTTAGGAATTAATATTTATATATTTAGGACAGCAATTAATTATCTTGGGTCGCCACCATATTTATCCAAAATATGGAAAATTAAAATGTTACTATGATGTGATCATAGATTCAAACATATAATAAATATTCCTACTCTATTGCAATGTATCAGTTGTAACAAATAAAAAATATGTACTTGAAAAATTATTGGTAAACTGTGGAATTTAACTATTCTGTTTCCCCTCCAAAATAGTGACAAAGTAACGTTCTTAAATGAAAGACGATCTGCTCAAAATAAATTTATTATAATTAAACAGTCAGATGACATTTCCTATCATGTAAAACAGATAATGGTATTCACACAATCTTTTACAAATGTTAAAACATTGAGACACAAAAAATGACTGGCTGAGTCAAAGGTCGGAGATTTTGCAAAACACAATGCTATTAGATTGGTTATACAGGGGCGGGAAATTATCGTTAACCCTAAGCTCCCCAGAGTAAATAGGCAGATCTCAAAAGAATAAAATAAGGGGCAGAATCCAACAAGTCTGATTCATATAACCCCCCAGCAAGTGCGTCACCTTACCCACACAGATGATCATTGACGGCAGCGTCTCAGGCTCGCAGGCAGCGGGCAGTGGGAGCGAATGAGCTGAAATTTTTATCCGACCGTAATTGCTGCGACATGTTAAGCAGGGTCGACATGTAACTTAACGCAGCGTCATTGGCGTCGGCGTCGCTAGGCAGTTGCTGTGCGATTCTATCACGCTAGTAGACTAATCAATATTTTGCATAGGTGACACAACGGCCACTTGGCTCAAATCGATCAGTCACTTGCGTATTGAGATCTGTAAAAACGATGCCCGATTCGCAAAGGCGCGAATGCTCAATTAGAGACTTCTAGCAAAACGAAAATTAAACTGTGGCCGCTCACAGCGTAACCACAGGACAATGTAACGTCCGCGAAGTAAACATAAGTTCTACAAGGTCCGAATCTTCGGAATCAAACACAATTCTAACCAGACGACAGTTTAAGACGATGTCCTCCCCGCGAATCTAAAAGGAGTATTCCGTGTCTCCCGAGGTCCGTACACTTCGGAATTTACAATATTATAAGTGGATTGCCTCCTAGAACGAAAACCAACTCAAAATATTTAAGTCTCAGTTTCCTGTCGTTCGGACATGATAAGCGTACACCGAACAGACATTCACATTAATATATATAGATTAATAGCTATCCGATCGCCATAAACCGTGCCTAAAGCTTTCCCTGGGTAGACATTAGTAACTGTACAAATTTTTAGCTTTTTATGTCTTGTGGTTCAGACGTGATAAACGTATACCGAACAGACATTCACATTTACAGATATAGATTGCATTTGAAATTTTACTCAAGTTTATATTGTATTTGATTTTAACTCTGCACTGATTTTATGATCTCGTTCTATAGTTTGAAGATGCATTGAAGATGATCACTATGTGATCGAAATCGATGTGCTGTTTTAACAATAAAATGTTAACGACGAATGCTGCTTATTACATTTGGTTTGTTCATCATTGTGTGGTCGTTGAGCATCATCCTGGAAACGACTATGTAAGTAATATCACTCTACTTATACAATGACAGCTACCCGAAACAATATATAAACAAATGTCCAGTTGTGCAAGTGTTGTCAGAGCCACGACACAGATGGCACAAGTAACATTTATGGTACAGAAATGCTATATCATCTCAATAGCTTCCAGATGTAACAATTAGAAATTCAGTTGGTCTCGTTGTGTTCGTAGGAGGATTCCGCATGGGAAAAGGTCCAGATTTTACACTTAAAATGATGTTTGAGTAATGTTGTTGTTGTGGTCTTCAGTCCGGAGACTGGTTTGATGCAGCTCTCCATAATACCCTATCCTGAGCAAGCCTCTTCATCTCCACATAAGAACGGCAACCTACATCTGTCTGAATCTGCGTACTGTATCCATCTCTTGGTCTTCCTCTGCGACTTTTTCCCCACGCACTTCCCTCCAACGCTAAATTCACAATTCCTTGATGTCTAAGAATGTGTCCTACCAATCTATCCCTTCTTTTAGTCAAGGTATGCCAGAAATTTCTTTTCTCCCCAATTCCGTTCAATACCTCCTCATTAGTTACGCGATCCACCCACCTAATCTTCAGCATTCTTCTGTAGCACCATATTTCAAAAGCCTCAATCCTCTTCCTGTCCGCACTGTTTATCGTCCATGTCTCACTCCCATACAAGGCAACACTCCATACAAATGCCTTCAGAAAAGACTTAATTAGGCTTAAATCAATATTCGATGTTAACAAATTTCTCTTTTTCAAGAACGCTTTTCTACCGATTGCCATTCTGCATTTTATATCCTCTGTACTGCGACAATCATTTGTTATTTTACTACCCAAATAACAAAACTCATCTACCTCCTTTATTGCTTCGTTTCCCAATCTAATTCCTGCAGCATCACCTGATTTCCTTCCACTGCACTCCATTACCCTAGTTTTGCTCTTGTTAATGTTCATCTTATATGTACCTTTCAGCACACTGTCCATTCCCTTCAACTGCTCTTCCAGGTCTTTTGCTGTCTCTGAGATTATTACAATGTCGTCGGCAAAACGCAATGTTTTTAATTCTTCGTTTGAGTAATAGCCATGAAAAATATGTCTTTTATTACACTTTGACTTCAATGCACAAAATAAACACTTCAACATAGCTCCGCCATCTTGGCTCACAGATTTACAAGTATACAGTGTTCACCTTCTTAAGTACTTTGGAATTTGTAGTTACCAACGCTGCGTGTCAACAGTACTTTGTCAAAAGGTCAACTGACCCAGAAATCAGCCACACTTTGCTTTTATAGAAATACCAAAATCATACATTGACATCTTTGGCTTTGGACTATAGAACTATAACATGAAATCAGCTATTATGATCCTTAGAATCATTTAAACCTTATGTCATTGGGAGTTACGTTTTTAAACAGTCCAAAATGCGAATTTGACAAAAGGCATGTTTACAAATTCGTGATAGCATCTGTTTTGGATTCTGTGGTAGTTTTCTAAATTATAATATAAACTTCATATATTCTAAAGTATAATTAATTTACTTCAAATGAGTGACAAAATTTGCCTTAATCCTTATTAGGCGTCTTAGTGATATAACTGATTTTAAAATCCTTTACCTAATGAATCAGATTACGCAAAGAGTGTTATGACCAGTTTACATGGATATGTCATCTTTTATCAGCTATCCCATATCAAACATGTGTCAAGATACTGTAAGTAATGTCCTGATATACATATTATGTGTGAATAAACTGCGTGGCAATACCCAGAATATTGAACGTTATATCACTGTATTACTGTTAAACTGAGTTTTTGAGTATTTGGTATTTCAAGTTATCGGAATCGGGTTCTTAATACATAGTGTCAGGTTTCTTGATGCGTTATACACTCCATATTATTGTGGCGCTGGCACAGAAACCGTAATAGATATTATGGTAGATAACAGTCTTCGTTGCACGAAAGTATGTTTCATTTATTTATCCACTGATGCGTTTCGCCCCTTCTGGGAATCGTCAGACGTTGAAAAGGGGAAAAACTTTACTATATAAGAACAGAACTAAAATATGTTAAATCTTTCCTAAGCAAGAAATATTAGAAATGGGGAAGCTGCAGACTGAAATAACTACAGGCCATATGACCACATTCACGTTTTTGCGTGGGAGGAATGAAAATTGAACTACTAAATACCGGTAAAGAGCTCAGTTTAAGAAATTAAATTACTTACTTCTGTGGTTGCAGAGCGCCAAATTATTAAATTCAATAAAAGTAGAACCATTACAACACATGTGATAACTGATGCTGCTGATGATGCTGTTACTTCTTAAATGACTTAAACGAATATGTAAAGGTCGCCGAAAGAATCACAGGTAATTTATATTTGTAGGGTGAATCACGCTGGCGGTATTCTTTACTTTCGAGATTTAGTACCAGATTAGCACCGGTGATCTTTATTCAATCTGGAATTATAACTAGCCTCTGCAGCGTGCGTGCACATTCATGTGTTTTTCACTGCCTACCATGTTGTAGTTCTGTCATCAGCCTGTACAATTGTATACCTACATCTTTTTCCTTAACTTTGTGTCAATGTCCACTGTAAGAGGTGGCTGTGGAAGTGGAATCGAAACGTATTTCCTTTTCGTGTTATAATTACATTTCGCAGTAGCCACGTTTTAATTTAGCATGAAGCGATATACGAACTGGCTGGCATGTCAAACAGCTGAAGTTTAACAGATAGTGTAACGGCAGCCTGAATCCACTATCTTCACTCAGAAATTGTACAGTAATTTTTTACGCTATTAGTACGATGTAACATAAGATAAGACACTCATTCTTTGTTGGCCATCGTGATTCTTTTCTTCTTTTGTTCTCATTTTCATGTTCTTGAGAAAACTACATTTTTCTTTAAAAGTGCGTCTATCTTATTTAATGTTCTTCTCGTATTATAATTCTACAATGTACTAGTTCGGATATATTAGCTCAATTTTCAGAGACCATTTAATTTACTTCCTAAAGCTTCCAAAGTTATTTCGTTTCAAAACGTTGTAGTACAAAATCTTCTTGACGATAGTTGATACAAAGGAGCGTCGTAAGGCCTAAGTAGAAGATAAACCTTCGCCAAGTCTTGTAATGAACTCAACTCTGTATTTTCGACAAGGTACTTAGTATTTACAACGGGATTAAAGAGTAATCAGAAGACTCCATTTAAAATATATAACAATGAAAAATTTGAAGTCATGATACTTATTTCAGACACTAATTATAACAAATCACTTGCAGACGAATATCTTCAACGCAATAAACCTCTTCTAAAGAGAGATATGAAATAATGTTTTCTCATCTACGCGTTGTAACTTTAAATTTGTTTTATATAATGCGTTTATTTCTTTCATTTCTATTCCAAACATATTAAATCACACTGAATATCTACATTGGCATAGCTATTGCGCAGTTCACACTTAGGTACGTGGCAAAGGAATTATCGGAGAATATTCATGGCTTTTCTCTACTGATACACTCTCGAACAGCGCGTGGAACAAACAAACAACTAAACTTTTCCGTTAGAGCTCTCATTTCTCTTACAAAATGATGAATATTTATTTCTCAGTTAAACAATTTTTTTCATTTGCCGGAGAAAGCTGCTGATCTGAATTTCGTGAATTAAACACGCCTTTATCTTAATGATCGTTACCTCAGGTCGTGTATAATATCCACGGAAGTTTCCTCAGTATTGCTTGATAATACAGTACAAGATTCCCTTTCTTGTACACTTTCAATATCCTGTCTAAATATGTGATACCCCTTTTACGATTTTGAGTGTTTTTCAGAGTTATGTTAAATATTTCAGTGCTTTTGTTTAATGTGTCAAATATGTAATCAAAGTATGTTCTGTGTATTCCAAAAAAAAAAAAAAAAAAAAAAAAAAAAAAAAAAAAAAAAAAAAAGCAAGACGTGGAAGAACCAATGATCTCTATATTATCTGGATGTTGAACTTCAGCTTTCTGAGCCTGCTTGGCATAGATGGCCGTATTTAGTTTCTCTAAATTCAAATATGGCGTCTATGTAGTATTACCAGAAAAAGAAAAGAAAAACCGTTACGATTCCGCTCCCCTATCAGCGTATTACATCGCATATTGACTTAAATTACAAATGAAGAGGTACGCAAGCAAATCATTGTCACGCAACAATTGATGGAAACTCGTTTGCCAAATTTAAACATGGGAGACAATGCGAAATCGGTTGCAAAACATATGCATGTGTAGGATCTCTGCAATTATATGCTCAGACGCACAAACATATATTACTAGACTGGCAATGCACACATCATTTGTGTCAGTGAAGTCTCGCAGCCACATTTCTATACTATAACGTGTCAGCCGTCGTTTGTGATATTACGGAAAACAGTCCTTAAAATACAAATGAACTGACATAACTACGCTGTCTTTAGAATTTTGACATTTGGGAAATTCGTGTGTTGTATATGGTTGTAATTTTTGCAGCTGGAGTAAGCTTTGACACGTGCAGTAATGAGTAGCATTGATTTGCTGTTAATATTAATCTGTACCAATTTCATTCAACTTCAGATTTTTTCTGTTCTATGGGTCATCACAAGTGTTGTTTATCGTTTTGTTCTAACACAATGAACGTATACCTACGAAATAACTTTCTGTAGCCCACGCCAAAGCTGTAGCAGCAGTCCGGCTTATGGTGGCAGATTGTGAACGTGAAATGCTCTGAACATGAACAGTTTTGATATACTGCTTCCTACCTCTGCAAATTTCGAAATCGGGCAGTTACACTAAATAAATACTGAACGTTCTCAATTGATGAGTAGCAGGTACTGCAAGTTTCTGACAATCGGTGAAGTCGTCGACAGTACTACACGCCACAACACTCCTGGATATTGTTCGTAAAAGGCAAAGATAAAACCCTTGGGAAACACATACTCCAGAGGGTATTACTTTTGGATGAGGCTTGAATGTCATTTTAACACTGTTTGAACAAGAAGAGAAATTGTTCTTCAAGAAATCGTAAATGACTTACGACACTTACATAGCATTTGCAATTTTCATCAAAAGAAAAGCTAAGTCCATTGCAGAAAGGATGACAAGACCTTTTCTGAAATAATTTGCGAACGATCTCGTGACGATTCACAGAGTCTATTCTCACATACAGTACAAAAGTTCTTACCAGCGATCTCTAAAGAAACTGGATCTATAACTCTGACGTCTGAGCATAGACATACATTACTAGACTGGCAAACGTCCATCTGTGACTGATGCCTGACGCCGCCATCTTGCCTTACCTCACGTCAAAATGTTTCCGTACAGTACTGCTATGATGCGTGTTACATAATATGCCAATTAATTTCGATGCAAATAAATTATGAAAAATTGCTACATAAATCAATGGTATAAATATTAAAATTCACTATAGCTGAAATTCTAAAGTTAACTGACGCTAATGCTTTCGATAGATTTAAAAAAATTATAATTATAACGAGATAGTGGTAGTTAAAGTCCTATAACGAATACATTCCTTATCTTGCTGCATCATTTCAGCAGAGGATGGACGTTTGTTGTGTGGTGGATTCTTCCAAGTGTTCTGCCAACAAAGCGTAGTCTTTGGTTCGCCTTCTCGAAAATAGTATCCATGTGATCTCTGTATTTAAATTTGTTCGTCATTGCAATTCCTAGGTATTTAGCTGAATTGACAGCCTTCGCTGTTTTTTGGTTTAACCTGTAACCAAATTCAAGTGATACATGCGAATGCCCTCAGACTTTGTGACGTACGCATGTATCGATTATTTAGTTACATTAAAACTCCTCTTTGTCAGTGGGCCGCCTACCCAAGCACTGGTTATATTATAGGGCTTATAGAGTGGAATAGGAAAGGAAAAGCCTAGTAGTGGTACAGTGTACCCTCCACCACGCACCTTATGGTGAATTGCGGAGTATGTATAAAGATGTAGATGTGGATGTAGGGGGTTCCCACTAACTAGACAAGAAAGAGTACTGTGGGATAGACTTATTATTTTGGTAGGCTTTATCCTGCAGAAACATTTATAGTGTTCCGAAACGAAAAATGGACAAGGTTGAAAACGAATTTGTTAAACACAAGCAAATAACAATGGCTGGCAATCGATAACGTATCTGAGGGATAATGCGGAACTAGTATACATGGTTTGCAAGAAAGGGAACGTCTAGTTTTACAATCCAGGGCAAGTTATACCAACATTGTACAACACTGAATAATGTTACTTCAGTTCCATAAAAAGGGGGGGGGGAGCAAGAGGGGTTGAATTACTATTAACGTACAAATACGCTATGTTGATTAAACGTGGGGTTTTATTCTGCTTGAACATAAATTTTCACTAACAGACACACATATACTTACCGAACAGTTACTGAATGGGGCATTTTTGTACCTCATAAATTGAATAAACTTTGGTTTCCAAACCCTCTAGATTCTCCAAGCAAAAATGTAATGTTAACAGTGAACAGATCACATTTTAGACAATATTACACCAATTATTGTTGTTTAGAATCTACAGGTCTCCTGTTAACAAGGTAATTGCATTATATTTCACACAAGGGGACGGGAAGGTCGGAATATGTACATAGAAACATTCAAACACTATTAATACGCATACAATTGCTTATTGGCATGCGATTAACAAATCTAAATTCATATTACGCAAAATCTGCGTGGATATTGGACTGGTAGGTGTGACCAACGGACGACATAAGAGGAAATTACAATTATTTTTGGCTTGGTAGGGTACTCTGATAATAAAAATCATTGTGCGTATGCTGCTTTATCACCCAAAAAGGAAAGCCTAAACGGTCATCGCACATGAATTAATCCTGAATAAATACACGTGCACAGCAGTCAGCAGTATAACACAACCAAATGTATCTCAAAGTTGTTTAAATATTTAGAATAAATTTACACACGCGGTAGCTTTAGTAAAAAACAGAGTGAAATATGACTTGAGCAAAGGTACAGCCAACCACAAAGCCTCAGCAAGGTACTATGGCTGACCAAACTAACAAAGAAAACGAACAAATTCCTGAGGATTCTTCCTTGAAAGTAATATGAAACGAAAGCACACTTCATTTAGAAGCCATTACAGCCAAATGCAAGAGCTTCCTGGCTCATTTACGGTAACCAGAGATTTTACAGGACCAATCCGACATAAAAAAATAAATAAATGAATAAAGAAGTTGCATTGAGGCAATGCAAAAGCCTAATAAGCAAGAAATGAAAACCGTAACTGAACAGTGAAAGACTTGAGAACGATTTGAGCCACATCACTTGTGGAACACTGCAGTTTCTCGGTGCACCCAATTCTCGATGAATTAACCTATTAAAAAAATTCTGTCAACATATTTATGCCTTTACTAGTAAAAACTATCCAGTGACTGTAATCTGTGACCCTAATTTCTTAATTTCTCACATTTCTTACGAAATAGCAGCGAAAAGACGCTGCAATCATCACCAGAGTCCGACCGTCTCCAGAGCCTCCCACTCACTACATGCCTCCCACTCACTACATTGAAGACTGGCTCCCCGGCTCTCCAAACGCCGCTGAAATTCAACCTGCTCAGTAAGATGCACGTTGGCCGAAGCTGGAGCGGCCAGCGGGCTACTTCCTCTCGCGATTTCGCGAGTCCGACCTACCCGAGATGGACCAGACGTATAGCTTGCGAACTCTTTGCATTACTCACCAACTGTAATCTTTGTTGGCGAAAAGAAGAAGGCTAGCAAATTACTACCACCACCAAATGACTATCCACTCTATCACCCTACCGATGTAATTGTACGCAAGCAGTCTCTCACACATGCCGTGGAGGGAAACAAGGAGTGTGACAAGAATAATCATGGGAGAAATAAAATAAACACACATATGACATCTCCATTTCTACAACTTTGCCTTAGTCAAATGCCCGTAAAACTACTGAATAATGCTCAAATCCACTAAATATCACAATTTGTAAATGCAAATTCTCGTTAATGCGGTCAGGACAAGAGCAAATGAATACGAAAATTAGCAATAAGTGCGAGTAGAGAAAGAGGCAGTACGCCAGTAACGTCTCAACATTATTTGATTTCGGATCAATCATCGTTTCTGCAGCATACGGATAGCACATCTAGATCACTTTGCGAATGGTACTGATCTACCGATGACTGTACTGTACGGTAAATGAGATCCTAATCTGCAGACAGCCTAAGACCGCTGCGCAGGTAATCTCCCAGATCATTTAAGGTGATTAGGGAAAGCAGAGAGCCGGCCACGGTGGCCGAGGGGACTGAGGCGCTCCAGTCACGGTCTGCACGGCCACTACCGTCGGGGGTTCGAATGCCCCCTCGGGCGTGGATATTTGTACCGTTCTTAGCATTAGCTAGTTTGTAAGTTTAGGGACTGATGACCCCGTAGTTAAGTCCCATAAGCTATACAAACATTTGATTTTTTTTTTTTTTATTTTTTTTATTTATTTATTGTTTATTTATTTTTTTTTTTTTTTTTTTTTTTTTTTTTTTTTGAAAGCAGAGAGCCTGTGACTGTTTCTTGAAAAAAGTTGTGTGCCAGTTATGGTTTACTCGATGATTTTCTATCTATTTCAGTGAAATGTGACTTTGCGAGAGTCAATCTTGATGCAATTCGCGTAATTGAGACGATGCTCCAGTGTGAATTGGGCGTACACAAACCTTTGCATTCCGATAGTATATGGTAGTACTTGAAGTTAATATTTTATTACACTTTTACATACAGGTTATCAATAATTCATACAATATAAACATTCTTAGTTTTACACAAGATGTATAAACGCTTCAGTAAATTAGGGTTTAGTTATATATATTTGTAAGTAGTTGTACAAATATTATACCAGTTTTTATTATTGAGTCTACTGTATGTGTGGATGACTGTTTCTTTGATTTTAAGTCAGTTATCGCACGCACGAGTGAGATTAACACCACATATAGAGTAACTGAATTCAGTTCCTTTACTGCGGATATATTTGGAGCAAATAGTAGCAAGTTCGGAGTTAGGACTACGTGTGTTGTTATCGACATCGGCATTTTACAGCCAATTGGGAATTCCTTCACAGCCATATCACAGAAAGAGAAGTATTCAAGCATATTTGTGTGTTATTCATGCGCGTTTCAGTGTAATTCCAGTGTTGGTTAGTCACCGAGGCATATTCATATTTCATTCCATTCCGTTACGGCAGATGCTGCAACCGTGGATAATATTTCAAATGAGTGAGCAGCCTCTGTTGCGTTTATGTAATTGCTTATTAATTCGAATTACGCATTTTGCCTGGTTGGCGCATCAGCAGCCTGGGAAAAAAGGAAGTTATTACAGTTCAAGTACATGGATCTAGCGGGCAGCATATCTAATAAATCTATACGTGAAATAAGTGAAACATACTTGTTTAAAATGCTGAAGGCGTAAAAAGATATATAATTATCAGTATCTTTGTCGTTCAATTACAGTTAACCCAAGGAAACCCTAGAAGATGAATACAAAGCTAATAACGAAAACCTGAGGTGTGATACACAGGAGATGGGAGAGACAAAATATGACAATAAAAACGAGGTTGAAAGCGGGAATGTGGATTGCGCCCACGGAAGTAACTGTTGGAGGAAGAGATGGAAGAATATACGAGGAAACTTCTTTACGAAATGATAATCAAAAGGTAAGAATGGTGGAATGACATTCGATTCACGTGACCTTAAGGGTACACTTATGGAAAGAAAGGAAATTTAACAGAACAAAATGGTATTTGAAATTTTCTTCTGTTGTATGTAATGAAAAATTTGTTTGATACTGACCTATTATAATGTGAACGCTCTGTCTCGATATAATTCAAGTATTGTACCTAACATGTAATGTCATTACAACAAAATGATGTATTATGTAAAAAGAAAATAAATAAATAAATAAATTTATAATAGATCAAAATAGGTAATGAGACTTTTCTTCATATAATATTTTTACGATATATTGTTGCCATTTAATGCAAACAAAAATTAAGGTATTCAAAGGTTAATAAGTGTGAACTGATGACTAATAAACTTGTGAACTGTTCTATATTCAGACAGGAAAAGTAACATGGAATATTACTTCGAATATGGTGGCATAAGAACTGTCTAATTGACCATAACGAAAGAAAATGAGAGTATTTGTTATGTAGCTTAAATTTATTTCCCAATTTTTGTTCCCTGCTAAACTGATCGTGTGGGTGGGGTATGTATTGGGACGAAATATTATCCCCGCTACTACCTTATGTCAGATAAGTTTTGCAGGTGAAAACATGTTTTTTATGTTGTTAATAATTTTTAATATAATAATTTTTGTGTTATGATTTTTAAAAGAAATGTGTGTTGTCTCATATGCTTCATGTGCGGTGACAATGGAGCAACCTATGAGAACAGCGTCTTCTCTGCGGAAGCCAAAGATGACATAGCTGGCCACAAATCGTCGCGGGTTGACAGCTGCACAGGCAGAGAAGATCCTGTTTAAAGACCTCTGTTGCCAATCGTCACAATAAAATAATTATAATAAATGAAATAAATGTATTGTCATAAGTTGTGCATGATTGTATGTTCAGAAAACAGTTTCAGTCTTTATGTTGAGTCCTTACGAGAGATTTTGTGTTATATTATATATGGATTTGTGACTTAAGAAAACAAAACGTTAATTTTACTTCAAGTGTCAGTGTTTAGAGAACAGTTATTTCAGCTGTTGAGAAGAACGGGCATTTATATATTGTGCTGAAACTATATTACGAAGTTATTTACAGAGTTTTTTTGGAGTTTAGAGAAGTTTAGGGACTCAGCTGTAATTTTATTGATTAAAAGATAGTTCGTATTTTCCAAATCGAAATATTTTGTCAACTGATTCAACGAACAATATCTGTGATTTACAAAACATATGACGGAATTTCAGCAAGACATTTTTTTTCTGAGAAAATTCTAAAGAATTCTTTATATTCAATTTCCAACACCAAGTGTTAATATGCTACAGATCATATTTCGGTATACCTCTGCAACTTCTCGGTATAGTGCAACGTTGTCCACGAAAAGTCTGATGAAACTTGCAACGTAACGTACTAGATTAGTTATTGATATACGATGGTTGGAACTTAAATAGTGGCAACACTACCGTGGACATGCCGCTAAAAATTGTTCCACCGTGCCGCGACAGTATCGGCCATTATTGAATATCAAGATATTGGAGCTGAGTAATTTGAGTTACCATTTGTGACTCTCGTCGCTTCGCAGTTCAAGATTAATCAGGCAACCGCGCCACGTGTTGCATGTGTGATACAAGGTTTTGACTCCAATTGTTTGTCAATGCCAACATTGTCTCTCATCCAGTAACTATCAAGTCGAGGAATCGTGTAATTGTGGCACTGATTAAGATCTGTGGCTTCCGCCGTTTACCGCAACCTGAAGAATTTCGTGGCATCCGCGTCGTGAATTTGAACATTGTCTCAATGTCAGCACGTGGCTCGTATGAATGATTCTCTACTGAAACTGTTTACTGGAGTGAATCATGCTAGTTCTGAACCGAAGAAAATCTCAGTTTTTTTCAGCCTTACGGGGCTTAACTGCGGTGTCATCAGTCCCTAAACTTACAAACTACTTATAAACTAACATATACTAAAGGCAGCACACACATACGTGCCTAAGGGATGATTCGAACCCCCGACGGGGAACGGCTTCGTCATCGGAGCATAGCATAGAGCCTCAATGAGCTCGGCCACTCCGCCGAGGCATCTCTGGTTTAAATAACTTTTGTGCAATATTTTGGGCAAACTGTTAAACCTGCATCTTAACCATTATTGGAATTGTAGGCAGTGCAACCACGTGTTTGTGTGCGTATGTTAATATAGGTTGTGAGTTCTATTCCAGCGCGTGGACAATTATTGAACCGAACGATCCTATCAATATCAACAACTTTCATAACTGTGTTAGTGTAAGTATTGTGTGTAGTGGTGAGAGGATTGACGCCCTAGGGAAGCGTTTTGGGGGATAGGCACGCGGCCATTCACATCACAATTAGGAGAATTATCCGTCCGGCAATTCGAACTAACTGAAAGAAATCAATAGTGACGTTAAACAATAAATTGCCGGCCGCGGTGGCCGAGGAGACTAAGGCGCCCCAGTCACGGTCTGCACGGCCACTACGGTCGGGGGTTCGAATCCCCCCTCGGGCATGCATATTTGTGCCGTCCTAGTTCGTAAGTAGATTGTAAGTTTAGGGACTGATGACCCCGTAGTTAAGTCCCATAGACTTTACAAACATTTGAACATTTTTTGAAACAATAAATTAGTGTTTCTTGCTTCACGGGCGCGTTACAGGGGAACATTCAAACTTGGAACTCATACCTAATTTACATATATAATTTAGGGATATTTTACAGAAATTTTATTGTTAAGAAATTCTAGAAACTAACACACACAATTATGTCAGGACTCCTTTCAATGAATTTCCATAATCCGCCTGAGCTGTCTTTAATGCCTTTATTAGGTCACGACCGGTTTCGGTGCATCTTCAGCTATCTGTATTAATGAAAAAAGTTACTATACACAAGGTTTATTACAACTAATATTTACCTGCTATACACCAACCTTCCCTAGTACATGAAATGGAAAGACTTATTACCAAGTCCGAATTTTCATGTTGGGTGCCCAGTTTTGTGGGGCCCTCCCTTAAAGTTCTTAAAATGTACATAGGTTTGTATGTGATATCATTAAGTGAACGTTTGTAGGGTTGAAGTCAATGTTGGTTGAACCTAGCGAGGTGGCGCAGTGTTAACGCACTGGACGCATTCGGAAGGATGGTGGTCAAATCCACCTCCAGCCATCCAGATTCAGGTTTTGCGTGATTTACCTAAATCACTCCAGGCAAATGCAGGGATGGTTGCTTTCAAAGGACACGGCTGATTGCCTTCCCCATCCTTACCCAAAACTCCGAGCGTGAGCTCCGATGACCAAGCTGTCGACGGGAGGTTAAAGCACAAGCTTCTTTCCTCCTTCCAAGTGGTTAAAAAAGTAATTTTGAGCTACAATTTTGTGGGCGAAATCATTAAAGAAAAGCGTACTGAGAGGAGCGTTATTCACCATGTTCACTTCCAAAAGTGTTTTATTAAATTGAATATTTGGAGCCTGTTGTATCTACCCTCAATCTAAAGAAAGAGTGGGTTGTACCATTAGGTTCACGTCATATCTCGTAAAAAGAACAAAAACCTATGAAATGTAGAACACTTGACGTTAAAAAAAGAATAAAGTCGGTAATAATAATACACCTATCTTTAAAAGAAATAATTTTTTGACTCGTCAGAAGCGGTTTGTACTCAAAAGTCTGTATTTTGATGTATCAAAAGTACTAAGATTTTAGGAACCATTAGGTGCATGTTGGGCATCAAAGTGTTATTCTCGTCAAAATCATAAGAGAAAAAAACAACCGTCTAAATTAGTACTCCTTAGCGGAAATAATGGTAATAGGTAAGGTGCTTGGCGACAGTACTTACCTCAATAGGTATTCTAGTGAACAAATTGTATCATTTAATGAATTTATAAGTGCAATAGTCCTGAATATTTCCGCCCTTTAAAACCGTGTATTTTATTATTACATAATTAAGAAACTTCCACACAGTTAAAAATTAGGTGTTAAAATTGAATGAAAGTCCTTGGTCCACTTAAGCTGTTATTTTATTGGAGTCGTGAAGACCCGCACTACGGTTTCGCAACTTACAGTGCATCTTCAGGTGCTTTTTTAAAAAAGTTTTCCATATAAGTCATTTGTGATGGATAACGAGGTTAATGGTGAGGTCGTGTCGCAAACACCTTCGCTCTTTCCGTCAAAAACATAAAAAGAAGTCTACCGTGCGGTTCTTGTCATTTTTGGTAAATGTATAGAAAAGTCAGCAAACAGTTTTGTAAAAATTGTTTGGCCTGTGACATAAACTGATTGCTGACGTTTCTATACTTTTAGCAAAAATGACAAGAACCGCACGGTAGACTTCTTTTTATGTTTTTGACGAAAAGAGAGAAGGTGCTTGAGGTACGACATCACCATTAACCTCGTTATCCATCACAAATGACTTATATGGAAAACTTTGAAAAAAGCACCTGAAGATGCAATTGTAAGTTGTGAAACCGGTAGTGTGGGCCTTCACGACTCCAATAAAATAACAGCTCAAGTGGACCAAGGACTTTCATTCAGACTATTACAATTTAACACCTAATTTTTACCTGTGTGAAAGTTTCTTAATTATATACAAATATTTCAGCCTTGGTTGCCCGTCATTCAAAGTTGTTTGCGTATTTTATTATTAACTTTATGGCAGTATTTTCCAGATATATATAGGAGTCTGGCTTTACCGACGAGTAATAGGAAGTAACAATTTGCTGAGTTTGCACGTTGTAATGAATCTTGTGGACTCAGGCCGACAGAACGGCTTGGCCGTGCTGGGTGGGTCCGCATTTGCATTCGCGTAGTGAAGTGGGGCCCGGGAGTGTTCCGGGAATGGAAGCAGCGGGGCTCCCGAGGGCGGTGTAGACTGATGTAGGAGGGGGGAGGAAGGGGTGCGGCCCGGAACGGGACATCCACAACGCCGAGAGGAGCTACGGCGGCTGCAGGGCAGTGTGTCTTGGTAACGAGTGTGTCTTCGAAACTTGCTGTCGCCTTGTGTTTCACTGCCAGTCTGCGGGTACATTCCTCTGAAAGATGGGGCCAATTTTCTTCTGCAAAGTCTCTGGAGTAGATGATATTCCCTCAGAGCTACTGAAGTCTCTGGGAGAACCAGCCATGACAAAATTGTTTCACCTGGTTTGTAAGATGTATGAAACAGGTGAAGTACCCTCAGACTTTAAGAAAAATGTTATAATGCCCATTCCAAAGAAAGCAGGTGCAGACAGGCGTGAAAACTACAGAACCATCAGTTTAATAAGTCATGGTTGCAAAATATTAACACGAATTATATACAGAAAGATGGAAAAGCTGGTAGAAGCCGACATCGGGGAAGATCAGTTTGGGTTCAGGAGAAATGTAGGAACTCGGGAGGCAATACTCACTTTACGGCTTATCCTAGAAGATAGATTAAGAAAAGGCAAACCTACGTTTTAACTTTTGTAGATTTGGAGAAGGCTTTTGACAATGTCGATTGGAATAAACTCTTTCAAGTTCTGAAGCAAGCAGGAGCGTAAGGTTATTTACAACTTGTACAAAAACCAGACAGCGGTTGTCAGAGTTGAAGGGCATGAAAGGGATGCAGTGGTTGGAAAGGGAGTAAGACAGGGTTGAAGTCTTTCTGCATTGTTATTCAATTTGTACACTGAGCAAGCTATAAAGGAAAGCAAGGAGAAATTTGGAGAAGGGATTAAAGTTCAGGGTGAAGAATTAAAAACATTGCGTTTTGCCGACGACATAGTAATTCTGTCAGATACAGCAAAGGACCTGGAAGAGCAATTGAACGGAATGGACAGTGTGCTGAAAGGTGCATATAATATGAACATTAACAAGAGCAAAACTAGGGTAATGGAGTGCAGTGTAAGAAAATCATGTGATGCTAAAGGAATTAGATTGGGAAACGAAGCAATAAAGGAGGTAGATGAGTTTTGTTACTTGGGCAGTAAAATAACAAATGATGGTCGAAGTACAGAGGATATAAAATGCAGAATGGCAATGGGTAGAAAAGCGGTTTTGAAAAAGAGAAATTTGTTAACATCGAATATTGATTTAAGCCTAAGGAAGTCCTTTCTGAGGGCATTTGTATGGAGTGTTGCCTTGTATGGGAGTGAGACATGGACGATAAACAGTGCAGACAGGAAGAGGATAAAGGCTTTTGAAATATGGTGCTACAGAAGAATGCTGAAGATTAGGTGGGTGGATCGCGTAACTAATGAGGAGGTACTGAACAGAATTGCGGAGAAAAGAAATTTCTGGCATACCTTGACTAAAAGAAGGGATAGATTGGTGGGACACATTCTTAGACATCAAGGAATTGTGAATTTAGCATTAGAGGGAAGTGTGTGGGGTAAAAATCGCAGAGGAAGACCAAGAGATGGATACAGTAAGCAGATTCAGACAGATGTAGGTTGCCGTTCTTATGTAGAGATGAAGAGGCTTGCTCAGGATAGGGTATTGTGGAGAGCTGCATCAAAACAGTCTCCGGACTGAAGACCACAACAACAACAGCCTCTATGTACCGAGGATACGGATTGAATCGGGATTGACTTAAGTTCATGTGGAGGCGTTTTACTTCCAAAGCTCTGGTCATCACGTTCCGTCTCTTCACTTGGACAGACGACTTATTCAACCTTGTAATTCGCGCAAGGACTGATCTGTAATGTTTTTTGTACCCTTAAACAGTTCGCTTTGCAGCTTGAACATATCTGCCGTGAGTCTTAGGCTTAGAAATCAGAAAGTAGTGCCCATCTCAATTCAAGACAGATAAGAGTTACTTAACTATACTCAAAAAGATCTGAACTACCTCTCCTGTACATTAAAAATTATGAAAAATTAAATACTTACTGGTAAGTAACCTCACCGGGTATGGGAATGTGGTATTGGCAGTTTGTCAGTAAATAAAAGTAAACTAATTACTGAGAGGTAAAAACGTGATTTATTATTTACAGACAATTAAAGTTTAAATGAAAATATTATCAAAAAATAGTCAAGGAAATTAATAGGTTCTTAAGTCAAGATTAGATAAGATATGATACGGCCATATAATATTACTGAAATATAATTTTTAATAATGCCTGATGTATTGCAATTACGCGTAACTCGTTCTTCAGTAAACTGAAATACCGCACGAGAGGATGTCGCCGTAATATCAAGAATAACGTTGTAGTGGTGTGGCGCTGGCACGGACCCTACACTACTCAAATATCGTCGTTCGCTCGCGTTGCATATGCGCACAAATACCGTGTGTTACGTCGATGCTGACAGCGGCTGCGTCTCTGAAACCTGTAAAAAGTTAGCTGGTTAAATCGATGGCTGGGATTATTCAGCCAAAAGCTTCCTATTGCGCTTGCTGACACCAAGGCTCGCTATTCTCCCTAGTCAAACTAATATTGGCTGGATACGCTAATTCAGCAAATTAGCCCACCGGAAGATGCCGCTCAAAATTATGGACTGGCAAAATGTCCACCGTTCTGGAATCGTACCGTAGTTACACGTCATGAATTTAACTCAACACTTGATACCGCAAACTCCACTGTACACGCAATCAGGCGTAACCACAGCAAATAGCTTTCAAATTCACAGAGCGCGCGATTCCGTCGCCTGTGCAAGGCGAGGGAAGACACATAAGTGAGTCTGCCAACAATTTCCTCCGGCAGCTCTCAATTTCTCCTAGCACGCATCTTTCCTCAGCAGTCAATCAGCGTTATCGTAGCAACACGCCTTCTGCTAGTCTTCGCCAATAACAGCGCGCGTCACATACAGTCTGGGCAATTCCAGGAAAATTATGCGTCGCCAAGCTCGCCTCCCATTGTCTGTCTAAAGCTCTCTAGACACGACCCCCCTGCTGTTTAAAAGCCGTCGTCTTTTGTATGCCATCGCCTTTGTGTCCCACCTGCCTGACTCACTGTCGCTTTCTCGTTCCGGCTACGCCGTGAAATGTTGCTTGTCTGCGTACGGGATCCTCTCGGTAAATGTTAAACGCAATTGACATTTCATGTGTAATTGCTCATTACACTCATGACGATATGAATATACATATGACGTGTGAGGCATCAAACGAATCGGAATGACGAGTAGAATATGATTCTTTAGACAAAAATGTCATGGAGGGAAGTCAGAAAACCTTGACTCCTTACATACTTTGCGGCGGAATCGTGTACTGAAGGAACTATTGCGCGCACTGTCCGTGTGTGAAATCGTGGAGGACGAATGGGGATGAGTAACTAAAGACGGACTACTTGGTATACTGTCTTGGTTCCGGAAAAGATGGACCACTTCGATTGTGTAGCTGGGAGTCGTCGAGGCTACAACCATTGTTTGGTGAACGAGGCGAGAACACTAATTTAGTGCCAGACGCTGTTCCAAGCTGTGTGTCTTGTTCATTTGGAGCTGCTGGAGATCATCGGTAAAGATCGGGGAAGCATTTGCGTCTTCGAAATTGAGTCAGTTAATGTTCATTTGCTAGTCTTCTTTTGGTATTACGACATGATCAGTGCTGTTGTTGTCTGAGGTTCACAGAGGCAGATGCAGCAGAAATTAGATCTGCAATGTGTTGTAATGTAATCGAATAGTGTATTGATCTGAGATGAGGGGATACATAATCAATCCTTCCTTCCCCATTCCTCGCTGTTTTCCCAACCAGTTTGTAAGCTGTATATGCATTACTTCTCATGTTCCGTTTGTAATAATTATCTCTGTTTACGTCCAATAAGTAATATTGAAATACTCTAGGAATTTTGATTCAAGTACAACTATCGTTCGCAGACTTTATTTGGGATGTTTAACACTAGAAGGACCGTACCGGTCAATCTGAACAGTGAGCATTGTTTAACAGTTAATAAATCGTTATGTTTAAATTTAGTGAGCTTATATTTCATGATTTTTTAATGTATTTTGGTAGCCTACAGTATCCGCAAAATTCTAATATAAATTACAGAAAAAAGTGAATTATAATTTTTTCGTACACTACATTTGCCTCAAAAGACCACAGCCGATCACCCTGACTGGTGAGATTTTTTGTACATTCCGTGTCCGTGACAGCACGGCATTTTTTTTTCTCCTGAGCTTATGTTATTTTATTTTTGTGATCTCGTTTTTCCGAATGGGCATACTTCCATGCTGTTCTTTGTCAGTACGATGTTGTGCTCTGCATAAATTTAGCTGTCCCCATTACTATGACACATCGGCACTTTCTGATTTTGTTTTGGATGATTTACCAGGAGAAATTTCCGATGGAGATGATATTTTTGAATGTGACGAGCTATGTGATATGATGGTACAGAATACCAACCTTTGCACAACATGACGAATCGTCCGACTGGTAAGATGAATATTCTGAACCTCTACAAAAACCACACATAACACAAAACTTACTGATTCGATTCCAGAGGAACCACAAATTGCTACTCACAGCCCACGAAAAATACGAAAAAATTGCATCCAGAAACTATAAGTGAAGAGACTGCATCACCTTGATATTGTCACATTGCAATGGAAGTAGGCTTGACTTCGAAGGCAGCTAAATACAGCACTTATACAGAAAGCACGTTTATTACGAACGCACCATACACGCAGCACTGACTGCCTCCCAGGCAGAGTGCTCTGCTATTTATACACAGAATTTACTAGAAATTAGAACAGTTACCATAAGAAACAAGTAGAAATTACAAGTGAACATAAGAAAGATGTAGAAGCTTCTGGAATTGATAGTTGAAAAGAAATAAATTTTTGGCCGGTGGGTGGGATTGAACCGGGGACCTTCTGCACCGCAGTCCTTGACGCTATCCCCTGCGCCACACCGGCAGTCGGTGTTCATGGTCTCTTGCGGCATTAATTCCTCTTCTGGAGAAACAGCGACCCGCTGTTATGATTCCTGTGGAGCCAGCTGCAATGTCCTGGATCTTGACCGTGTCATGGATCCTCTGACAGTTCAAGAGAATCTCTCCCTTCTCCGCGATTATCGACGACAGACTTTCCTGTCGTGGCTTCATCAGGAACATTACTGTCCTTAAAGTCCTAAAACAAGATGCCATTGTCGTGTACCTGCTCTCCAGGATCGTAGTAAGGCTTCATGCGCAGGACTTGAACAATGTCTCTTCGTTTTTGACGTTTCGACGACGGCTCATAATCCTCAACTTCGTATGTGACGTCTGACAGGCGGCGTATGACACAATACGGACCAAAGTATCGCTTCTATAACTTTTCTGACAGTCCAACCTTCCGTACAGGAGTAAAAATCCATACAAGATCTCCTGGGCTGTACACAACAGGTCGGTGCTTTTTTCTCATTATATCCTTCTCCTGGGCGTCCAGTGTCCGTATGCGAGCCGGCTGTCTTTGCTTCTTCGACCCTGGTGATGAGCTGTTTAACATCGTCATCCTGATTGTCGTCCGGTTGGAAAGGGAACAGCGTATCCAATGTCGTCTCAGCTTCACGGCCATGGAGCAGGAAAAACGGCGTGAAGCCTGTGGTGTCTTGTCTTGCGGTATTGTAAGCAAATGTCACGACTGGCAGAATTGTATCCCAATCCTTCAGCTTAACATCGACGTACATCGACAGCATGTCGGCTAACGTCTTGTTAAAACATTCCGTTACACCATTTGTCTGAGGAAGGTATGCAGTTGTCATTCTGTGGACAATGTTGCACCGTGACATTACCTCTGATACTAGTTTTGACTGGAATACTTTTCCACGATCAGATATCATGACACGTGGTTCTCCATGCTTCAAAATAATGTCATCTACAAGGAATTTTGCGATCTCTGGAGCTTCTGCAGTCGGCACAGGTTTGGTGACAGCGTAGCGTGTGAGGTAGTTAGTGCAGACTATTATCCAACGGTTACCGGTTGTCGACTTCGGGAACCTCCCTAAAAGATCGATCCCAACTCGGTGGAATGGAGCTGCTGCCGGCGGAATCGGTACGAGATGTCCTGGAGGTAATTGTGGAACATGCTTCCGTCGCTGGCACTCTTTACAGTGACTCACATAGTGCTTGACAGATCTAAAAAAAAATGTTCAAATGTTTCTTAAGCTTATGGGACTTAACTACGTGGTCATCAGTCTCTAAACTTACAAACTACTTATGAACTACTTACGAACTATCCATGCCCGAGGGGGGATTCGAACCCCCGACCGTAGTGGCCGTGCTGACCGTGACTGGAGCGCCTCAGTCACCTCGGCCACCGCGGCCGGCTTGACAGATCTGTAGAGACCTTTCCAGTAATACCTGCGTCTGATTCTGTCTAGGGTCTTCACTAATCCCAGATGACCGGATATTGGAGCATCGTGGAATTATTTGAGAATAGCTGGCTGGAGATGAGCTGGAACAGCAAGTAGTCATTTGGGGCCCAATGGATCGTAGTTGCTCTTATACAATGTTTCGTTTATAAGTTGGAACTCTCCATTGGTCGGTTCTCCTTTCTCCAAGGTCTCTATCGTTTTTAATAGTGTTGTATCTTCCCTCTGTTCAGCTGTAACGTCATCTAATTCAGTGAGAGCTGAAATTTCATTAATGCTGTTGTGTTCCACTAATGGATTCCTCGAAAGGCAGTCGGCATCCTTGTGTTTGCGCCCGTTCTTGAATACCACTGTGACATCGTACTCTTGGAGTCTTAGTGCCCACCTTGCTAGTCGACCTGATGGATCCTTCAACCTAGTCAGCCAACACAAAGAATGGTGGTCTGTCACGACGGTGAATGGTTTGCCGAATAAATACGGCCGGAACTTGTTGATAGCCCAGATAACCGCGAGACATTCTTTTTCAGTTGTAGAGTAGTTCATATCAGACTTTGAGAGTACTCTTGATACATAGGCTATCACTTTTTCAGCACCTTCCTGAACTTGTACAAGCACTGCACCAATCCCATAACCACTGGCGTCTGTGTGAAGTTCCGTTTCTGCATTCTCGTCGTACAAGGCTAGCACTGGTGCGGAAGTTAGAGCCTCCTTAAGTGCTGGGAAGGCTCTTTCTTTTGTCTCATCCCAGTAAAATTTGGCGTCTCCCTGCAGAAGTTCTTGTAATGGACGTGCCTTGTTACAAAATCCTTTTATGAAACGTCGGTAGAATGAGCACAGCCCGAGATAACTTCTCACATCACGAATGTGCTGAGGAGTTGGAAATTCTGTGACTGCCCTTACTTTATCTGGATCAGGACGGACACCATGTCCGTTGAGTACGTGCCCCAGGATTTTTATCTCTTTGGCGACGAAGAGGCACTTCTTTGGATTGAGACGGAGACCTGAAGCCTGAACACACTTCAACAAAGTTGACAGGCGACTCAGACGTTCTTCAAATGTTTTCGAGAAAACGACAATGTCATCTAAATAGCAGAGACACGTCGTCCACTTAAGGTGTCGAAGCAAGGTTGTCCATCATGCGTTCGAATGTGGCTGGAGCATTACATAATCCACATGGCATTACTTTAAATTCATAGAGGCCGTCAGGTGTAATAAAAGCCGTCTTCTCCCTGTCAGCTTCGTCAACCTCGATTTGCCAATAACCTGTCTGCATGTCCATAGTTGATAAGTATTTAGCTCCTTTCAAGCAGTCTAAGGTGTCGTCAATACGCGGCAAAGGGTAGACATCTTTCTTTGTGATTCTGTTCAGCCGTCGATAGTCGATACAGAATCGCCACGTGCCATCCTTCTTCTTTACGAGGACCACCGGAGACGACCAAGGACTCTCCGAAGGTTGAATATTGTCATCTCGCAACATCTTCTTCACTTCCTCCCGAATTATCCGTCTTTCAGCTGGCGACACTCTATACGAATGCTGGCTAATCGGCGGATGATCCCCAGTATTGATCCGGTGCTTTATCGTGGGCCGTTTCGTCTGACTTTTCCCCTGCTGAGGTGTGAATGCACCCGAAAATTGGCGTAGTATACCTAACACCCGCTGGCGTTGTTCCTTGGTCAGTCCAGGCCCTATTGGCAATTCCACGTTTGTTTCCTCCAGCGTGTTGTCTGTACTAACAGCAGGGCATAGGTCTTCGTTGATGACGTTGAGCTCACCGTCTTGGATTGGTTCAGCTGTCCCGATACACATTCCCTTGGGGATAAGTTGTGACTGCTTGTGACAATTTGTGACCCTGATAAACTTTTTACTATCAACAAGAACTTCACAGCTTAACCAGTCATCTGTGTCAGCGGCGGTATCGTCACATTGTCAACGACGAATAACTTCCCAGAAAATTCTGTATTACGTGTATCCGGCGGAACAATTTTTTCAATTTGCAGCTCAGATCTTCCACAGTCAATGATAGCTTGGGATGCCTGAAGGAAGTCCCATCCGAGGATGACATTGTGACTACATTCTGTTAACACGACAAATTCAAACGGCTGCGTCCTGTTGTTGATGGTTATTCTTGCGACACAAGTTCCTGCTGGATGGACGTACTTTCCATTCGCGACCTTCAGCACAGTTGCTCCCGTATAACAGAACATTGTCTTCTTTAGTGTGCGGCGGTAATTTTCCGATAATACAGAAAAACAGTCTCCTGAATCAACAAGTGCCCGGACAGGTTGGCCGTCGATTATGACGTCGATGAGATTTCCCGACATCTTGGCGACTGACGTCCATGGAAGATTTTCATCTGCGGCGGCCTCACCTCCGTAGATGGTCGCCTCGCTTAGTTTTCCTGGGCGCGGCGGCTAGGAGAGCGGCTGGTACCTCTGTACGGCGACGGTGAACGGCTGCGGCGCGTCGGGGAGCGACCTCGTCTAGGGCTTCTTCCCATAGGTCGACTGAACTCATCAGCAGGTGACTGCCTTGAATAGAACTGCTCCGACGGCTGACGTCTTGCGGCAAAATAATCATCGAATACTCGCCTCCTCTCTCTGCAGTAGCGTACGACATGTCCAGGGCGTCAACAGTGGAAGCACATTGGTGTGTTGTCTTCTGACCTCCAGACGTCTGTCCTTCTGTGGGGCGTCATAGTTACCGGGGGAGTTGGCTGTGGTCGCGTCGGTCGGTTCATGGGCTGCCGTTTGGCGGCTGCACCGTAAGTCATAGCAGGGCGACGCCATTCTTCATGTCGGGTGCGATTGACGGGGCAGACAGGAGCTAATGTTTGAAATACCTCGTCCTCAGCGGCGTCGGCTACCTCGTGACTTACAGGGCTCACATCCATGGCCATAATCTGATGCTCGCTCGGTCTAATAGTCCCGGCTGCCGTGCACTGTTGTAATTCTTCTCTCACGATTTGTCGTATGAGAGAAGCCAAGTCCTGCTGGTCTTCCACAACGGCCATAGGGACTACATTTGGGAGTCTGTCATATTTCTTGCGTCCAACCCTCCTTTGTTGCATCTCTTCAATACGCTGGCACCACGTGATGAACTCTTTTGTCGTAGCGACGTCTTTTATCAGAAGAGTTTGGTACATATCTTCTGCAATTCCCTTCATCAGGTGCGTGATTTTGTCCGCTTCAGTCATGTTCGGATTGACTACGTTACACAGGGCCAAAACTGTATGTACGATTGTGTCGGCTCACCACGTAGTTGGGTCCGGTTCTTCAGTTGTTCTTACGCCGAGCGGATTTGTCGCTGGCGGTCTCCAAACGTCTTCTTAAGTTCCTCCTGGAACGTCTCCCAGTCATTCAACTTGTCTTCGTTGTTTTCGAACCATTGCTGGGCTGTTCCATCCAGGTAGAAATAAACGTTGGCCATGCACATCGTATGATCCCACCTATTGTACTTGGCGACTCGGTCGAACCATTTTAGCCTGTCCAGCATCTCCAGAGAACACCGATGGTTGTCTGATGTGCAGCTGCTTATTGCTGGTTTCGTCTCCATCGTTCTTCTGATAATACGGACTTTTGGAAGGATGTACTCGGTGTATCCCTTGTATTCCGGTTCCAGTCCGTGTAAGCGACGGCTTTTACGTTGCCTAATCGAAGCCACGGTGATGCAGCTGTTCCACAGTGTACCCGGCGCCTCCAATGTCACGTTGCAATGGAAGTAGGCTTGACTTCGAAGGCAACTAAACACAGCACTTATACTGAAAGCACGTTTATTACGAACTCACCACACACGCAGCACTGACTGCCTCTCAGGCAGAGTGCTCTGCTATTTATACACAGACAGAATTTACTAGAAATTAGAAGAACAATTAACATAAGAAACAAGTAGAATTTACAAGTGAATATAAGAAAGATGTAGAACCTTCTGGAATTGTTAGTTACAAAGAAATAAATTTTTTGCCTGTGGGTGGGATTGAAATTTATTAATTCAACAAATAAATGGAAAGAAGAAGAAAACCGTCACCGGTCAAAATAACTGCAGTCCTTCTGGGTATCTGCTAATGCCAGTCGTCCTAGTGTTCATTGGTAATATATATTAAATGTAGTTGGAAAATTTGTGTGTTTAAAAAGTCTACATTGATCCAGGGCTATTTATGATTAGGTTAGGCGTTCCTCAATCAATTGCACAAGGACGTGAGTCGATGTCAGTGTGTGAAATTCTTTTGTCGTTGTGTAACTCGACATAGGAGTACAAAATTAGCATCCCACAAATTGTAATTACGATTTCATATCTTACAACGTTGCCCTGCTATGATCATAGTTAAGTTGGCATTACCGTTGATTCGGAGATGTTGTGCTACTTCTGAAACCGCTGTAGAGTACTAAGAAATAATATCGAAGGGGCCAGCCATAACTAGGACATTTGGATGTCGTGGTTTTCGATTGCTGTTTGAGCTAGAATCATTGAGTGGAAAAATTTTGGTTTAGCTCGGACCAGTGCCAGTTTAACTTATGTCTTACAGTTGCTCTAGTGCAGTACACAAGCAAAGTTTGAACGATGGATCAGACTTGGTGCCCAGCAAACTCATAGGATTCAATTAATCCCTGTTGCTAAAAATATCAATGAGAGGAAATTAGCTATCTTCTAGTGGCATCAATTTTATGTGCGGTGTTCGAATTTATTCCACGTGAAAAAAAGGACACTTTTGCTAGAAAGATTTTGAAGCCCGTCACTGCTACCATTTAAACTTTTACGAATACATTCAAAAATATTAAATGGTAAAAATGTGAAACGATTTTTATCGTATAATTACTACCCGGTGGCGATATATGAATGGCGTTTAAAGAACAGGTAAATTTAGCACTTACTAAGACTCGCTGGACGTACAGGCAATGGTGTACTTAATAGATGATTGCACTTCTTCGCTTAATTATCGTTCCGTTCAAATATTTGTAAACCTATTGGACCAAAATGCAGTGGTCATTAGCAGTGGTTCATAGATATAGAAACCACTGAAACTAACTTGTGCTAAGAACAAAACACACACACACACACACACACACACACACACACACACACACACACACACACATTCAAATCCTCGAGGGAGGACTCGATCCTCCGACGGGGAACAGCAACGCACTCCGGACCACGGCCACTCCAGCGCGGCTGTCGTTATGTTGTTTAGACGTTAATTCTAGTGAGGTTTAAGTAAGTACAGTACAATAATAGTAAAGACTTTGTTTTCAAAACCTTCAAATTCACAACCCCTGACGAGTACGACCGTTAATCATCTATTGTAGAATAAAAGCTGGGAACGACAAAGAAAAGCGCTTGTATCACAGCGTAACAAGGAAGAACATATGCGTATTAGAGTCGAAGATGTGGATGAGAAGATATAACTTATCGACTTAGTTGGCATCTTAAAAAACGTATAAATCAAAATATCTCGACATATTCGTGCTTCCTCATAAGTTCGAGGGGGGAGGGGTGGGGGCGGTTCACCCTATGTTTTAATAGCGTGTTGGTCTTTATTGGATGACATGAGTAATAACATTTTGGAGGGATTATGCTATGTGCCATGTTATACCACAAGGCTTAACGGATTGTGTCCTTTACGTATCCGCGAATAGACAAGTTTCTTTTATTTAAATGTTTTGTAGTGACCAGATAGGTCGAGAAGATAGTTCCCTGGTTTGCATCTTCTGCTCTACCTAGAATATATGAGGCGACTAGAATCAAAGGGGCTGTAAGTACCTGAACACCAATATTGACTAGTTGGCCTCTAAAGCTAAGCTACTATTGAAAATCACATTTAAATAAATTTTATTTTCGTCTATAACGTGATATTCTACATTTATTTTTGTACTTCTAGAACAAATATCGTATACTGATAAAACGTTGTTAAACTACAATAATTGTATTTGTTAGACCGCGCCTGAACCCACATCCCTTTGCTTCCAAATTTATGACTTACACACCATGAAGAAAATGATTTATTCCATATTATTGGTATTTTCCAAGAGGATAATACACAGCCACTACATATTGAACAAGTTTTACTTTGCAGTAAGCGCAGCAACTAACACCGTTTCATCACAAAGTGAAAATAAAGATCACGATTTTTTTTCTTTTCTTTTCTTTTTTTTTCTTATTCCCACACAAAGTCATGTTCCATGTCTGATATGTGGACAATGTCTCATCTGCTGTAGTAGAATTTTGTGATTTGGACAGCTTTTTTCATCTCTTCTCGTATGTTCGAAGTCCTTATAGAAACTAATATGAATGGGTGCGACAAATTCTAACAGTGACTGAAGATCTTTGTACTACTTAGTGTCAATTTTAACGGTGAATCGTACAGAGCCTTCAATATAAGTTCGGTGGATGGACGTCCAACCTTAGGCTTTCTCATAAGATTTGAATTTTTGGGTGTCATCGACAGAATACTTGTACAGCAAAGTACGTGGACCGCTCTTGCAGAAGCTGATATTTGCTTATCCCTGGCTACAGAGTCGTGAAACGCAATGTTGGTTCTCGTCCATATCTTCAAGAGGGTCTGAAATACAAAATACAAATTCTGAACTAAAGCGCTTAATGAATCTATCAGGATTTCTTGCCCAGAAAACTCAAATTATGCCTTCGTGTACTAAACAAATAATTCAGGAAGATAGCGTTGGTTTCGTTTTTCCATCCTTTTATGTCGTAGTAACATAGGAAAACCAGTAACTACGAGTGGTATCAGGTACCCTCCGCCATGGAAGTTTGGGTAGATTGCAGAATATGCGTGTAGATGTAGATGTAGTTTATGTCTATGCTGTATACAAAGAAAGTTTTCTTTTTAAATGAATGTGTATTGACGCGAGTCATCATCGAGTAAATAGTCACTGATCTTCCTATTCGTTCACTGCGTAAAATAGTTACTCAAAACTCTTCCACAGTAAGATCTCGAAAATCAATGAAAAACTGACCCCTACAAATTGCTGAGAATAAATTAATAAATGTAAAAATTTAATTGGCAATGTTCCACACTTGCACCACTTGTTTATTAAAATAATTTTGTATGTGCGTAATTTGTATTCGAGACTGTTGTTGACGTCCCTATTAGGTAGAGTTATTTTATTATCGACGCTGAACTTTCCTTTGCAAGTTCAGAACTTTTCAGGTGAGTGAACAATGTAAGTACCTAGTGAATTTTTTTTAATAGATTTGAATTTTAAACGTCCTATATAATTCGATTGTACAGATCTGATGATGGCAGATGCCGAAACGTGGTAATAAATAAAATTTTCTCGGGCTAAACTGTTTTTATTCTTACTCTAAAAAGGAGTTATAGTATAGTCCAGATCAGATTTATTTGTGAGCAGGTTTTAAGGTTTACGCAGTGAGGCCTTACCTGCTATTAGCATGTTTCCTTTGGGTAAGGAAGGATATAAGAACACTGATTGTACTACCTGGAAGATTGGAATGTATTGCAATGCTATCATTTAAATTATGCTTCAAGCCTCGGTCATATTCCTGATGAGGTATGAAAGTAAGCAGTACCTGTCGCAGTGGATAGCCGTGAGCACTAAGGTGCCTTGCTACGGTGCGCGCGGAAGTTCCACGTCGGAGTTTCGAGTTCTCCCTCGGACATGGATCTGTGTGTGTTGTTCTTAGCTTAAGTTACTTCAAGTAGTTCATGGACCGATGAGCATTTCATTCAGGTTACATAACTTCACAAACAATGGAACGTTTTATCTGTACCTCGGAACACAAATTATTACGAGACCTCTCTGAAAGATTTGAGGAAACAAGAGTTACAAACCAAATGCCTTTACTGGCCTTCAAAGTAATCTGACAGCGGTTGTACAGCTGTTGGAAACTGTCAGCAAAAGCTTCTTGTTGAATTGCTCGAAATCCTGAGGTCACCCATTGCTGGATCTGGGCAACCGTTGCGAGGCGTGTATCAGGGCTAATTTAAGGGGACGATAGAGAAAGAAGTCTGTAACCGCCAAATCTGGAGAATAAGGTGCGTGTGGAAGCGCAGTGACCTTGCGTCTAGCGAGAAAGTTGAGCATGCATATCGCAATGTGCGTGTCACAACTTCGAGCGATTCCACAAGATGCTGACAGCTTCCAACAGCTGTACAACCTATGTCAGAAGTGTGTTGTGCGCAACTGCTATTACTTTGAGGACCAGTAAAGGTATTTTGTTCGTAACTCTTGCTTCCTATATTTCCTGAGGCCATTCGCCGAACTTTTCAGACCCACCTTGTAGAAACTTATGTAATATTGGTACTCAACATAGACGAAAAATATTCATGAACATAAAGATTCATGGGATTTTTGAGGAAAATTTTCTTTGCAAAGCATATTAAGATTGTTGCTGCAATTTTCCTCTATCTTAATCTTTTCCTCACATTCATCCCTATGGTTCTGAATCTGATTTATGACAACAGAAACTTTGTCACCAATAGTTTTTATTTCCTCACTGTTTGATACATTGGTAAATGCCACAGACACTTCACATTCCACATCACTGAGATGAGTATCTAACTGGGTATTTGTTTGAATCTAACTCAGGTAGTTTGTCATTTGTTTGACTGATGTCACAACTTAACTGTCCTAACACTTCCATTAAGCTGGTCTCTGACTCTTCGCTTAGAAGTAAATTTCGAAAATTGTTGTTGTAATACCGTGAACTACTGATTACTTTCTGCCTTGGAATTATCAAGTTTTGAGAGCCGATCATTGAACACTGAAAACTAATGTTTATTTTCTGCCCTCGCTTCAACATTTTATTTACTAATGAATGGAGCAAGAAAATGAAACCCCACTGGTATTTCAGTTTTGGTTTGAACATTTTCATCACTACTTGCCATTTCACTTTGGGAAGAATCAGCGTGCACTAAATCCTTAACTGTTGTTCCTACTTGAGCATTAGGTAACGGAGTAGAATTCACATTGTTCGGTGCCCTTAGCCCACTGTCAACATTCAAGTCTAATGTCTTGTCATGTAATTCTGTGTGTAATGGCTCACTTGGTCATTCAGTATACAGGAAGCCCACTCATACAGATTTGTATTTACAAGCTACTAGTTGCCACCATCCGGCACAAAAATGGGCGTCCTCAAGATTTTAATCCTTTGAGGCCATACCATCTCTAATGCCGACAGCCTTCACGCGGAACTGGAACACCTGCAAACAGTATTCCTAAAGAATGGGTATTTAAGGAAGCAAGTAAACCACATACAAACGACAGAACAAGGAAGAAGAAGAAGAAGAGGCTTTCAAACCGACTGCTTATCTCCCATATATTGGGAATATTTCATCGCAGATAGGCAGAATACTAAATAAGTATAAAGTAAGAGTCATATTTTTCCCTCCTCCTAAAATTTCATCGCTGCTGGGTTCTGTCAAAGACGATCTGGAGCTGCGTAAAGCCGGTGTTTACAGGATTCCGTGCGAGTGCAATAAGTCATATATAGGGCAGACGACACGCACTGCGTAGGAGCGCATTGTGGAACATCAGCGTCATACTCGGCTACTCCAGCCCACCAAATCCGCAATCGCCGAACATTGTATTTCCACAGGTCATTCAATGAACTACAATGAAACGAAAATTGTGGCCCACACATCAAACTTTTGGAGCTCAATTATTAATGAAGCTCTGGAAATAAGACCCTGACAGTGAGACTATTATCAATCGAGACAGCGGTTTCCAAATAAATGCTGCATGGAATCCTGTCATTGAAACACTTCGTAGTCGGCGTAGTTCCCTGCAACTGAATGATAATCGATCTGATATGGAAGCGGCAAGCCTCCACCACGGAGGGCGCTCGGAGCAGCGTACGTAGTTGTAGTGAACGCGCACGCTAAGTACGCGCATGCGCAATGTCGGCTGAATTGGTCATAAATAGCGCAGCTCAGTGCGTCTTCGCCAGTACTTAGGCGGTACTCACCTGAAGATGACCATAAGATTCTGCGCCGAAATATCGTGGCAAGAAGTTACAGACATCCGGCAATTCGCCCGAGATTTTATGGATAAATCAAAATAATATTTTGAGAATAAATGTTTTGGAATTGTTAGCAAAGAGAAGTTGCATGATGGTTGCAATGGTAATTAATAGTAGTTTTAGAAATGTTACATCTTCGTGTTCCTAACATTTTTTATGCAACAAGTAGAAATGTGACCAACAGCTCCGGTTACATATACCACTCTGCTTTACAGCAACCTACTAAACACAAAACAACCGAGTCTTCTGCTTAGCTGAGGAGAATCTTCAGACGGAACGGACTTTTATCATCCGTAAAAATACGGAAACTTCGCGACAGTTCGCCGATACACGTAACACGTAGGCGAATTTATGTGACCCTAAAAGTTGCCGAACAAGTAATCCTTACGACTTTTTTTACGACTCTTTGTGGCTGAAGCTACAACAGCCGGGCAGGGCCCCTCGGCGGAGGAAATAGAGAGAGCGCCGGCTGCCGTGGTTTTATAGTCGTCGCTAACATTTCGGCGAATTGAGCGCGCGGCCGGCTACAGCGCAGGTGATTATCGCCGCTGTGCTGCGCTGTTCGGACTCAGTGCCTCGTTGGAGACCGGCGGCAGAATTCTGAAGCCCCACTGGTCGTATTTGTCGAATGGCCTCTGGCTGCTATTAAACCCGAGAACTGCAGCCCACTCTATTCGTAAAATGTGGTGATAAGCTCTTGTGGTGCGCCTGCGCACCAGTGCCCAACACACAGCAGCGCCTTCTAGAGCACGTGGTTTTAGTTAACTAAACTAATTACGAGACTGACTTGTGTACGGAAAAGAAGAGTGAGCAGCGCCAGACTCACTGAATCTTAATGTGCGAAGAACAGCTCAAACAGCTCATAAAGACAAAATAAGGAGAATGAAACATGTCCCACGCGCCTGATACTGTCTATTGCATAGCAAACAATGTCGTTTTCTGCTGCGTTCCACTTATCTTGTCTAATCTCCCTCGACAATATTTACAGAGACATTTCTCTGTATTAAAAAAATGTGGGACCCAGTTTAATTTGTTCTGAGTACCGTAAAATGAGGTTACTTACTATTTACAGAGAGGTTAGTTGAGCTCAGTGGTGTAACTTGGACTTAAAAAAAAATTAAAAGATTTAAAAAAAAATTTAAAAAATTAAAAAAATCTGTCCTTGACGTGTTGTAATGGACGTATATAGCTGATTGGCCAAATCGTCGACAGGTGGCAGCAAAAACTAGCGCTGAGTGCCCTCTCATTGCCTCTGCTTTTCACGCCTTTTCACAGATAACGTTACATTGTTGTGTAGTGAAACCAACGACTGTCGTTGCCAGAAAAGTTTTACTTTCACCGCACTGCCCACTGGACTTGCGTGCAAGTTGAAGTAAAATTTACGTTTTATATAAAATGCAGTAAATGAAACAGGCAAAATGGAGTACAGACGACTAAGAAATGAGATTGACAGGAAGTGCAAAATGGCTAAGCAGGAGTGGCTAGAAGGCAAATGCAAGGATGTAGAAGAATGTATAAATAGGGGAAAAATAGATACAGCCTACAGGAAAATAAAAGAAATATATGGAGAAAAGAAAAACAGCTCTATGAATATCAAGGACACTGATGGAAAACCAGTTCTCAGCAAAGAAGGGAAAGCTGAAAGGTGGAAAGAGTATATAGAGCGGCTCTACAAAGGAAATGAACTTCGAGACAATATTGTAGGAAGGGAAGAGGATGTAGATGAAGATGAAATAGGAGATACTGTACTGAGAGAAGAAGCCCTGAAAGACCTAAGTCGAAACAAGGCCCCTGGAGTGGATGATATTCCCGCAGAGCTACTGAAGTCTCTGGGAGAACCAGCCATGACAAACCTGTTTCACCTGGTGTGTAAGATATATGAGACAGGCGAAGTACCCTCAGAGTTTAAGAAAAATGTAATAATCCCCATTCCAAAGAAAGCAGGCACAGACAGATGTGGAAACTACAGAACCATCAGTTTAATAAGTCATGGTTGCAAAATATTAACACGAATTATTTACAGAAGGATGGAACAGGTGGTAGAAAACGACCTCGGGGGAGATCAGTTTGGGTTCAGGAGAAATGTAGGTATACGGGAGGCAATACTCTCTTTACGGCTTATCCTAGAAGATAGATTAAGAAAAGGCAAACCTACACATGTAGCTTTCGTAGATTTGGAGAAGGCTTTTGACGATGTTGATTAGAATAAACTCTTTCAAGTTCTGAAGCAAGCAGGAGTAAAATATAGGGACCGTAAGGTTATTTACAACTTATACAAAAACCAGACAGCGGTTGTCAGAGTTGAAGGGCACGAAAGGGATGCAGTGGATCGGATGGGAGTAAGACAGGATTGTAGCCTTTCTCCAATGTTATTCAATTTGTACATTGAGCAAGCTATAAAAGAAAGCAAGGATACATTTGGAGAAGGGATTGAACTTCAGGGAGAAGAATTAAAAACATTGCGTTTTGCTGACGACATAGTAATTCTGTCAGAGACAGCAAAGGACCTGGAAGAGAAGTTGAACGGAATGGACAGTGTGCTGAAAGGTGCATATAAGATGAAACTTAACAAGGGCAAACCTAGGGTAATAGAGTGGAGTGTAAGAAAATCAGGTGATGCTAAAGGAATTAGATTAGGTAACGAAACAATAAAGGAGGTAGATGAGTTTTGTTGCTTAGGCAGTAAAATAACAAAGGATGGTCGCAGTACAGAGGATATAAAATGCAGGATGTAAATGGAAAGAAAATTTTGAAAAAGAGTAATCTGTTAACTTCGAATATTGATTTAAGCCTAAGGAAGTCCTTTCTGAATGCATTTGTGTGGAGTGTTGCCTTGTATAGGAGTGAAACATGGACAATAAACAGTGCGGACTAGAAAAGGGTAGCGGCTTTTGAAATGTGGTGCTACAGAAGAATGCTGAAGATTAGGTGGGTGGATCTCGTAACTAATGAGAAGGCACTGAACTGGATTGGGGAGAAAAGGGATTTCTGGCATACCTTGACTAAAAGTAAGGAACGATTGGTAGGACACATTCTTAGACATCAAGGAATTGTGAATTTCGCGTTGGAGGGAAGTGTGTAAGGTAAAAACCCCAGAGGAAGAACAAGAGATGGATAAAGTAAGCATAGATTGCTGTTCTTATGTGGAGTTCAAGAGACAGGGCATTGTGGAGAGCTCATGTAGAGAAACTAATACGATTTGATAAGCAGTGGGTAGTAATCAAATGTTGTGTCTGAAGACGAATTTTATGCAAGTTCTAATCACGTACTGGAGAAATACTAGGAAGTATATGGCTAACGACGTCGTAATGTTAATAGGTTTTTACGAAAACTGAGGGCTCGATTTTTAATAATAATTAGACAAGGAGCGAAATGAAATGTAATTCGAAAAGTGCTTTGGCGTAGACGGGCAAAAGACAAAAAGCGTCGGTGAACGGAGCCTTTAGAAACGGCGGAAAGTAGATATGAAATTAATGACTCTGAATTTGTCTTCTCTATCTCCCATTACCATCTCTGACTGCAATCACCTTTGTCTTAAGACAACATCGAAGCTGAAGAGCTACTAATTTCTACACAGCTTACTATGAGGTGTAACTGCACTATACGCAAAAAAAGATGACTGGCACATTTAGAGTAACATATTGGACAGGTAGAAAACAACAACTGCAGGGTGAATGACGTTATCAAGCAGTGGAAATCAAAACAGTAAAACACGAAGCCTGTGAATAATTTTGTTCTTTTGCGTCACTACTTCGTATATTATACTACAAGGGTAAATTGTGCTCCCTTTCCATCGTTACCTCAGAGTTGGAAGTAACATATTCATTTTTAATTACTACGTATTGAATAGTTACATTCTTCTAACGTTATTATACTGACACAGTCTTTGGTTTGGTTTAAATCCAGAAGATGAAGGCTGTCGAGTGCTAATGAAATACGCATAGCAACTTACACACGACTACTGCGTATAGAAAGTGAAAAGACTTCGGTTCCAAAAGAAAAATCAGCTGTTTTGTTCAACAGTATATTTAAATGAGCACTAAAGGTATTTCCAAATAATTCTGGCATTTACAAGAATTTACTGTGGAAATTTTGTATCGCAAAACAGGACTCATCTGCAGTTACTCTACGTGATAAAATAGAATTAAAATTGTGGTGGCGCTATGGAATTTATTTTCGTTATCACAAATTTTATTTCACAGTGCACTGTATCAAGAACTCAATTTAATTGTTCGAAGGATTTAACTGAAATTTAATAATATTCGTAACTATAATGCAGCGATGACTATTGAAACTTCTGAGGCCAAATTTCACAGTTTGAGGTGGGGTGCATCGCATTAATTTGAAAGACAGTTTCTATCACAGGTCAGGTCAAACGATTTTTATGTCATGGCAGTTTACCACATTATGACGAGTAATGTTGTTATGTTATCTAAGCTGAAACTGTCCAGTAGGGACTGAATAAACAGTCAACTCAGTCGTGGAATAATGCTAACTGTGCAATGGACGTAACTGCTGTTTAATTAGAACACGCAAATTATATTGCGTGTTCTTCCACAGTAATGAAATATTATCAGTGAAGGATTGTACGGAAGAGTGTAGAATGAAATTAGAGCCATATGTATCGTTAATACGTTTAATGAAACTGTAGACTTTTGTTTCTTTCGATATACAATTGTAATTGTTGGGGAATATGGTGTTTTTTAATTTAAAAAAAATAAAAAAGCAACATATATCCTAATGATGGTGGGCCACCATTGTGCCAAAAACAGTATCATCGAAATAAAAAAGTTTACAGTTTCATTTATTAACAATTGAAATGTCTCTATTTTCATTCTACACTCTTCCGTATAATATATACACGACTGACACAAGCAAACCCACCTGTTTTAGAGTACTCAGTGGATAAATTAGCACGTCTGATGCAGACACTGGGTTGCATTTGCATGCTCATTTGTTCGATAATAGACAGACCAACAGCCCGAGGTAGTCTAGGAATAATGTTATAATGTTGCATTTCATAATCATCAGTTGCATCCCTCTGATTTCTGCAGTAGAAGAGGTAAGCCATGGTTAGGAAGGATGTGGACAAAGTCTGTAACTAAAAGAAGTGAATAGTCCTCAAAGGATTTATAGACAGAAGAAATCAATAATTAACTTTGATGTGCTTGTGTTGGTACAAACGTCTTGTACTAATACATACCGTAAGCGGGGGTCACTTTGGGACACTCTGTTCATTATTTTCCATGTAAACCAGATAAAAATGATTCAATCTCATGTGTAGCTATATTATTTTGTTATATAACAACAAACAAGCACAAACTAAATATCAATGTCTGACCTAATTAAAGTTAAAAATAACTGTCACAATGTCACCCCACAATTTGGGGTGACTTTGTGACAGTCTGGTTTTTCTACTAAAACTAATTGGGAAATAATACAACTACAATGTATCCCCATAAAACTTTATTTTAACATCATGAACAAGTAAAAAACATAAAAATGAATTTTAAATGCAGGCAAGGCAGCGAAGATCGAAACTGGTAATTGGAAATCCATATGCAGACTTGGAAACCGCAAGTACTGTAAATCCCATTTCCTCATTGTCTGTAAAAACTCGTTGACCACCTAGTTTTCTCACTGGTACTGGTATTGCAACTAGAACATTTCGGGCCTCTTTGTTTTCAGCCACGGTGTGTTCTTATGAATGTTGTACCTGAAAAGAACTGATAAATTAATATTATGATTGTAATGACATTTTTTCATAGTAATTCCATTTATGAGTAAGTTACTGACCTGCAGAAATATTCTCTCAGTTATAGGCTTCTCCAAAACTTGTTTGACAGCTTCTGCTAGAGATTCCTCACTATACTTGCGGTAAGAACGACTTCCAGTCCTCCTCACATATGTCCTCGTCATGTTGGACTGTTAATATAGTTCGCTGAACTGGCAATAAATTGGAGAAAACATAAATTAAAAAAAAATGGAGTATCTTTCTGACAAAAGCATCTGTCACATAGTCACCCCATCGACCTTCAAAATTTTGGGCATGTCTGTATAACTCTACACCAAAGGAATATATTTAAGTTCTTTAAACATTGAATGATTGCTCACAAGCATGGTTATTAATATAATTATCTGTAGGAACACAAGCAAGTGAGTTGAACATTGTGCAGTACAAAGTTTGCAGGTTTTCTCCTGGGAAGAAAGAAACACGTTTTAACTAAACCATTGTAGCAGCCACGACAGTTCGCGTAGAAGTGTGATGACCAACACATAGCAGCACTTGTTAGGCATATGATAGAATCGCTCATAGCCCTGTTGTAAGCGCAGAAATGGCGCAGTATTTAAACTCCTCAAAAAAGTTCACATGTCACAATGTCGACCCAGCAGTCACAAAGTCACCCCCGTTTACGGTAGCTCTGCTACACAATGGAAAAAGGTTCCGGCTAGAGCATAGACAGAAGACTGGTTCTTCTGTGATGAACTTCTAAAACTGTAGTATTCCTGGGGCTGCCTCGTACTGACTGGAGCTTCCGTGCTCTCTCTTACTGACTCCCGTGGCTGTGATGCGCCGGCATATCTAGGCGAGCGAGGCAGCCAAAGAGGTAACAAGACTGCAGTCGCCCTCGGCAGCCGAAGTGCTGTGGAGTGACTTTATCGCCACTTCTTGAAGTTGCGCGGCGACGTGTGTAGACCACTGGCGTTGTGGCGATAGCGACGCCACAACATTATAGTCTTTCAATAACCATTACAACATACAAAGCATATTTTTCCTGTGGATTGCTGATATGTATATGCGTATTGAAGGTGCGAGATTTTAATTCTATAAGGCAATATCTACATCATCTAAGGTTTGATATATACAGGGTGTTTCAAAAGGGACTTTACAACTTCGAAAATTAATATATATTTGTTAAAAAGAGTTTCAGAGGTGGTCTTAGTGTTATTTCAAAGGAAAACACACCGAGTTTTGACTCGCGTAGTTCGAAACAAGCGCTAGCGGCAGTTACGTTAAAAATGGCTGCCTTCAGTGGATCCGAGCGTGCTAGCTGCGTGTTTTGATTTGAAGAATCAAAGTCGGCGATAACAGTTCAGCGCAAATTTAGTGCCAAGTATGCTAAAGATCTTCCTAGTAGGCATAAATGTTTTGTAGAAACAGGTTGCTCAGTAAGACATAAGAAAGTAGCAGAGCGTTCAAGCACATCTGACGAAGTCGTTGAGAAAGTGAGACACAGTTTTGTCAACAGCACTATGAAATCGACCCGGCGTGCACTGATAAGATTGCCCGGAAGAACTTCTGTGTGGATATGTTAGATAGAATGGATGATAATGAACATTTCTTGGACAACATAATCTATTCTGATGAATCAACTTTTCACTTAAGTGGCGAGGTTAACACACATAACTGTAGGACTTGGGGCAGTGGAAATCCACATGAAACATTGCAACATGTTCGTGATAGCCATAAGGTGAACTTTTTTGTGCGTTGAGCAAGAGTAAAATGTAAAGCACATTTTTCCTTTATTTATTTATTTATTTTTTACTCAAGAACGAACCATCAATGGGATAGTGTACCTGGATGTGTTGCAACAATTTTTAACACCACAGATATATGACGACGGAGTACGAAATGTTTACTTCATGCAAGACTGCGCACCACCACACTATGTGACTGACGTCCGGTATTTTCTCAATGACCGTTTTCCAGGTAAATGGATTGGCAGTGTTGCACCAACTGTATGACCTGCCCGTTCCCCAGACCTGACACCGCTAGACTTTTTCTTCTGGGGCTTCATCAAAGATATGGTGTATGTGCCTCATTTGCCGGCCACTGTAAAGGAACTTAGAGCAAGAATTTACGCCGCCGCTGAGCAAGTTACATCTGCAATGCTGATGCGAGTTTGGGAAGAAATCAGTTACCGATGGGATGTCTGCAGGATACCCAACGGAAGCCACATCGAACACTTTTAGTTTAATGTAGAAACGTGATGAGTTTTCCTTTGAAACAACACTAAAATCAGCTCTGTACCTTTTTCTAATAAATTAATATCTATTTTCAAAGTTGTAAAGTCCCTTTTGAAACACCCTGTATAATAACTACTTCATTTAATAACTCTCCAACAAATATATATCAAAATTATTTGGATGCTATGTCCATTCTGCAAACATTCTTCATTTGTATTTGCCACAATGACGTGCAATTTTAATAGGACGGAAAATTATTGATACTTCGGTCCACATGAGTTTGCTATTTTCCAGCAATAAATTAATGTATGAATACAGACGGCGAAATGAGAAAGATTAATCGATGCAGTAAGAACTAAGTACACTTCTGATAAAGTTCAGGCAGTTGTTTTCGCAATACATTATCAAATAAGGTCGTTACGATTCCCGAAATTTTAATAACTTTTTGTAAAGTCGAAAATTGCTGTACATATCAGATGGTAATGAACTTACATATGCAAAATTCATGAGATTAGAATACACCATTCAGTAATCCGATATGTTCAGAAACATATTAGAATGGAGACTTCGGTACACAATAACATAATTAAAATTCTTTGTGTATGCGACATGGATAATCCACAAAGAAAAGAAAAAATCACAGTAACTTACGTAAAGTAACTTGGTAGACAGTACTGGATATCTATTGTATAAACGGCGCTATAATGCTGTTTGCGTTAATTTTGGAGGACAATCACTTGACACCGTTATGCTGTACCAAAATCCATACCTACTTATTAAATTTGAGTGCCGCGTGAATCACAAAATTTGCACTGGAGATAAAAATGTTAATAGTATTCATAAATACGTACATAAAGGTTGTAACAATGCAATTGCTATAGACGTAGGCAATGAAAGAACCAATGGGAAAGAGAAATATAATAAATGAAGGGATATTGTGAATTACCGTCTTGTCGGATTAACATGTGTGGTGTGGTTTATTTGAGGTTCTTCAATGAAATTTCTGTCGTTCACTAAATTAGGCTTCATATGCATTTTACACATAGACAAAATGTTCACTTCAGAGTAGGACAAGAACAGACTGCAGGCAGAAATTTAATAGAAGATATTATCATTCCTTGTAATGAATGAAATTGATCCGCAGTTTATATTGAGATCATATTGACATTACTTTGTGTTTCGTTTGATTAAGTGCTGAAGAAATGGAATAACAAATGTTTGTTAAGCTTATGGGACTTAACTACAGGGTTATCAGTCCAATGGAATAGCAGGTTACCTGACTAAGATAAATTTATTACTTGTAAGTTTGAGGTGTCTCCAAGAGAAGTATAAATATCCTACTTAGTTTTCCTGTCACATCACATTTATTTACAATACATTTACCAAAGCATTTTACACCCACGATGCTGCCTCAAATAACAATGAAAGCAGTGATTATTTAAATTAAGAGAAGGAATTAAATTCCATAAAGGTAATGCATCATGTATTTGCTGTAATTTATACATTGAACGTAGCAGCAGATGCCTCACTTGAGATAAGAATGTTTTATTGCGACGTTAGAGTGCCCGTGATCTATCGCGTGAAGGTCGCATAGCCGGATTTATATATTTTCACGCTCTTGATTAGGATGAGTTCCCCTTCTAACAAATTCCTTTTTGTGTGTCAGCTCACGATTCATTATTTGGACGCATACGTAGAGGTAATTAAAGATTTTTGTTGAGTGATTTTATTAATAATGAACTTCTTGTTTTAATTTTACGTGCCGCGTTGTAGTAGCCAAGTGGTCCAAGGTGCCTCGCCGCGGAGCGCGCGGTTGCTAGCCGTCGGAGGTTCGAGTCATCTCTGGGGCATGGGCGTGTGTGTTGTCCTTAGGTTAGTTTACCTTAGTTTAGTTAGTTTGTACGCTACGGACTGATGAACACGTAGATTGGTCTGATAGATTTACAAACATTTGAACATTTATAATTTTACGTCTTAGTTACTTCTTTTATTATATTTATTATGAATTAGTTCATAAATTGCTGATTTGCCGATTAAATTTTTTTTACATTTATTCATACATGATAATCGATGAAAATATATTATGTAAATTAATTGTTTGCGTCAATCACAGCAGACGCTGAATCATACTGCAGTTGATCAAATGCTGCTTGTCAATGTCGAATAAGGTTTTGAGATTCGTTTTGGTCGGTGATACCGATCGGAGAAGATTTTTCTTTTCCACCAAACGGAGACTATCCAATACTAAACGACGTATTAGTCCGATGCAGGGGTCTCACCGTCCACGACCGTTAGCTGTCAGAACACGATTCATTTATTTGAATGCGTACGGATAATTTTGTTGTTGTAATTTTTTTTTAATTTGTGGGATAAATTTGTATTGTGTGTGTTCATTTCATTTTTCGATACTACATTACTTTATGAATTGCTGCTTTTACAAATAAATTATTTGTTATGCACATATGGTAGTCGTGTAAAACATGTATTATGCACAAAGATGTTTTGCACCAAGCTCATCGCGTTATTGCACATACAGTGCGGAACTCGCCATATATTCCACATTTTTTTACAACAGAAATGAACGGGGTTATCAAATTTTGACGGTCTTTCTTTCACACGCCTATACCCACTACCCGAGTATTTAATGAGATTTTGATTTCCAGGAGAAGCAAACATCATCTGCGTTTTGCGATTTTTACAAAGGATAAATGGTCGAACGAGAAACTGTATTAAACTTTGTACTGAAAGTGGACTTTCTTGTACCGAAGCGCTTAAGAATACACCCGAGGTTTTCGTTAACTCAGCTTGGTCGCAAATGGTACATTGCATTTAAGAGCGGTCGAGATATGGTGGAAGATTTGCCTCGCTTTGTCCGACAATAAATTTCTTCAGCTGAATTTGACTGTTGTACTAACAACGTTATATACGTGAAGTGTCGCATGTTGAAATACTTTTCAGACACTGCAAAGCCTATTTATGTACATAGTTATTCAGGTTTAATTAATCACATTCTCTTCTGGAAAAGTAAGGTATCTTCATTTGTGAAAGAAATGTTTTGTTGCACACCATGGCCATATACATAGGAATAAATATTCTACTGAAATTTGGAAGTATTTCAGCTGATGAAGTTCTATTAACATCGTATATAAATGATTACTTGTTACATACTATACTGTTGAAAAATCCGTAAGCGATATCTAATGGAATAGAAGTGTCTGCAAAGAACATTTACAATTTAAATACTTTTAGAAACAGAAATTATTGGAAAGTGAAGCAAATTTTCATTTTATTGAGACTTAAATCAGAAACGTGCAGATCAGTAGCAAGTAAAACATATTACATGATAAAGGACCTTCTTATGGTAGAAGGTACGAGATGGTGCACTGTCGGTGAGAAAACGCTTAACTTACTACACATTATTTAACAAATTTAATATACAAAATTGAATGTTTGTGTGTTCGTATTTTATGCGCGGCCGTACCGTTCAACTGATTGTGATGAATCTTTGTCAACATATTGCTTGCACTTTCTGGATGGTCACAGGCATCATTAAATACCTGTATGACAAATAGTTCAGGAGATAAGACGTAATAAACAATGAAAATCACTGAAAAGTGCTGCATCATGCGACGTCTGCTTCTAAACCACTGTACCGATTTCAACCAAATTTGGTATACATATTCCTTCTATGAGAACAATTGACGTAGGGGTAAGAACTGCTTACGACATACAGTTCAGGAGATATGACGTCATAAACAATTATACGGTTGAAAACCTGTGGCATCATGTAAAATTCGAATAAGGACATTTTATGCATCTTAAAATCTTCTGGACGTTAGGACACTTGACCTTCAAAACAAGAGGAAGGTCACTGTCAAATAAAATTTTGGATGGTGCATGACGGAAGATAGTAGCGTCAAGTAAAAATACTTGCACCAGTCGGCCGAACAATTCCATGCGGTATCTCCCGGCCAAAAAATGCCATACAATTATTTCAATACATGGGCTACCTTTCATAAGCCACCGTACGGTGTATGGCGGAGGGTACCTTACGGTGGGTTAAGTCATTTCATACTCTTCACGCTGAAACCGCAGGTGGGAATTGAATTAAATGTGGAATGAAGATGGCTTATACCCCGAACTAATACTTGGGCTACATTTCGTAAGCTCCTGTAGGTGCAATGCGGACGGTACGTTACAGCACATAAATGTATTTCAAGAAGGAGATTTTTTTGTAATCTGCAAGCCAGTGAATATAGCTTGTCGGAGGATACACCGATTGGTTACTCACCACGAAAAAGCATATATATATATATATATATATATATATATATATATATATATATATATATATATATATATATGAGGGTAAGGATTAGATGGAGGAGGAGACGGATACAGAGAGGGTAGAGGAGGAGAAAAGCAGGAGAAAGAGATGTGCCAGACGGTGACAGGTTATAGGAGATGAACAGAGGGGGAGGAGGAAATGGAAAGAGAAAGGACCAGGAGTAGACCGGGGGTAGAAGAGTGAATGGAAAGAAGGAGTAATGGATGATTGGGAACCTCATATATGTTCGTTGGTTCGTATTTTACGCGTCCGTAACATTCAAGCTGTTGAGATAAAATTTAGTCAACGGAGAGAGAGAGGGGAGATGAACAGAGAGAGAAGGATAAAGGTGGACGGTAAGAGAAAAGGCAAAGAGGGAAGGACTAAAGGCTGAAATAAATAAATACCCGAGCCACGCAGGGCTTTCAGCTAGTTACAAAACAATAACCTTACAAGTATCCGTAAAAATTCTGCTATTAAAAATTAACAAAACTACGAAACATTTTTGTTGTATTGTAACTTAAGTGTAAAGGAATAAAAAAAAGTTTTAAATGGTGCACAAAACATCACCTCACTATAAAAACAAAACAGCAGAAAGTATCGGAAACAGCCCATACGACTCGCTACGCAAATTCTTACGTTTGGTTTTAGAATCAGTTATTAAATTATAACTCTCATTGGGAAACTCCCAGGGTTTCTAAGTAGACTATTGTTCAGGTACAGCACTATGTCTTATAAGAACTACACAAATCCAGTAATACACGAAAAATTCTTTTAAGAAAATACATAAACTGATAATTCTAATTTCTTTCGCAATTTTTTGATATAAAACAACACTGGCAAATGTGATGATTGCACTATCAGTTACGTGCCTTGTAGAAATGTAATGTAGTTTTCGTAAGTATACAACTCAACACAACTGTAGACTATACGTTACACTACCGATACGCAAAAGTTATTGTTAAATTCACCCAAAACAATAAATATTGTAACAAACTTGACACACTGCTGGTAATGTTGTGTTAATAACGAATTAAATTATCTCCATAATTCTGTAACTAATTACAGATTGGTGACAACTATTAATGTTCACTATTAAACTAATATTTCGAAAACCTAATAACACCATTCAATAAACCACATGCAAAACTTTTATTGTTATGGAAGATTATCTCGTGATGTTTAATTTCGAATTATTTCTAGTAATTTTTAACAGCCCACCGTTTTTGTGTAAGTAATACCCACTCTCTTAAGATCACTAAGCTGCATACAGTTGTATGAAAGTGGTTGTGTGCCAATCGTGATAAAACGAAGCAAATACGAGCAAAGTATTTGGAACATTTCAACACCTAACTTAACCAACACACTCAGTAAAATCGAGACGTCAAAAAGAAATCAAGATGTCATCAGAAGAAGTTGAAACAGTGTACCTTACGCTGGTGCAGTTAAAGATGTTATTATTCTAAAAATGCGTTGTTGCATTCAAATAGATTTAGCGGCATGATTATGAATTACGTAGCTGAAGCAGTATAGCTGATTTTTATCTTGAATTTAGATACTGGAGTTGATATTGATGTCGACAGTTTGAAAAACAAATAATATTTTTTGTATCTTCACGATTTGATACAAAAATTTTGAAATCGACTAAGTGATGATATAAACAAAGCAACCAAGCGAAACCGAGGAGAGAGTTCCTAGTATCAAAGTTGTCTGATAATTCGTTGGGTTCCAAACTTCGTGATGTTACAAATGCGCCATTTAACTATTGAGAAAACTGTGTTTTTCAAATGGAAATTTCTACGGGACAGTTAGTGGAATTTAACGTTTCCGAGAGCGAGGAAAGCTGCAGGTGGCAATCAGAGAGCAGAGAAACGGGATTTCCGCGTTGGCCGGTCTCGGAGCACTCTCTCAGTTTACGCTGCAGCTAAGGCAATTATCTTCTGCCCCGGCCCTCTCGGTCCCCGAGCACTTAGTTGGTCAGCTGAGAGCTTTCCAGAATCCAGTGATGTTATTAACGAGTTAACGGCGAAAATCCGATGAAGACAATCTGGTTTTCACGCCCGGGCTCCAGGAAAGCTTTTAGCCTAATGTGCTGACAGCTCGTCAGAAGGCTTTACCGCCCTCAGGTGAGGGAGAATACGGAGCGCAATGTTTCTTTAATTTCACTACAGTGATCCTACATTTCGTTTACGTGATTCGTAGCAAATAATGTGGGAATGAAATGAGTTCATAGCAAAAAAGAATATTTGAAAATCAAGTCTGGCATTATAGGACATCAGAATGATTGTGAATTCGGAAGTCTTTCATGTAACAAGCTAGTGGTAGGCAATTAAGGATTACGCGTCAAAGTTGCTTAAAGTATATCTAAATAGTGTATATAAGATTTGTCAAGTACCAGTTACTCGGCTGGCTTGGGATGCAATTGTGAACTAATAAGGAAAAACATATAGAACACAGCTGCATACATAACACTGAGTTTATCTTAGAAGAGACATCATCTCCACCATTTGATCCTGTGATTTATGGTACACATTTGCAAAACATCTCTTACTTTAAAATTAGGTTGTGAAATGAAAACTGTGTTTTATATAAAGTCTAGCTGAAAACCCGGCGTTGCCGGGGTATTTATTTATTTATTCCTGATATTTTTCAGGTATATATTCGTTTGTATAAGGACTGTATGTCTGTAAAATCTCTTGGAAATACAATTAGTAGTAAAGAAGTAATAGATTAAAACTTGGTGAGTGATGGGGCAGTTTTCCACGAATGTTACTGTTTATGTGCTCATATCACATGAACAACATGGCGAACTGTGATACAATTTAGAAGGTACATTCAACTATATGTCTGAAAAATTTACTGTGGCTACCATTTGTAGTGCACAATTTATAAATTGTAACGTCATACAGAATGCCGTAGTTTTACTCCATAAACAGCGGAAAAGTAGTAAGCGAGAAACTTTTTTCCTTTCATCATTTAGCTCTGGTTGTCAGCGAGTAAAAGGTTAATAAAGGTTTGAAATTATGTTTAAAGTTTTTTGCAAGTGGCTGAGTACTCTCATTCTCATATAGCGAATTTATAAAATTTGGCAGCATTATATGGCATTTTTTGCGAGTTCTATTGGTTATGACGTAATATCTTTTGAACCATATGCCATATGTGATTCTTAACCATGCAGCAATTGTTACCTCACGGTAAGGAATGTGTGTACCAAATTTGGTTGAAATCGGTTCAGTGGTTTAAAATGAGCAGCATTGTCGCTCAACGCAGCAGTTTTTCGCGCATCTCATTGTTTATGACATCATACCTCGTGAACTATATATCGCACGTGATTCTTACTTTTACCTTTCTTATGGATTGAAGCTTACGTGTACAAAATTTCATAAAGATTGGAACAAAACTTTAGATTTGTATGCAACACGTGCAAACATACGGACACTCTGCTTTATATATTAGAAGATTACATTACAATTTTTGAACTACAAAAGTCTGTTGTGTGGTTTTGAGGAGAGTGAAGGAATATTCGGCGTGTCACATCTGTGACGGTCTGTTGGATGAAGGCTATTACTTTTGACCAGGTGACACCAAAACTACTTGGAACAGTTTGAGGTATGGCAGGTTGGAGCGCAAATAATAACTTACTTTTTCGTCAAAAAACGCAAAAAACCTCCTAAAATTGACAGTTTCTCTTTATGTGCATTTTTTCGGCTTAATTTGTGTCTACCGTTAATCTTTGAAGACTTATTGCAGTTGAATTGACCATTCAATTTTTATCTTTAAGAAAAAAATATTTTCCTGATGAAAAATAAGAATAGGGCTATGTGCCATACCCTCTACTGTAAAAACCGTGCTATGTCTAAAATTCGAGTACATGGAGAGCAGTATTGGACTTGGCTTAAACACATAACCGAATTTTGGCCCTTGTGCAATGACTTTCCTCTTCGGGGAGGGGGAGGGGATTGCTGTGTGTTCAACTATACGCTGTGCATCATCACCTGTGTACTTCCTCTCTTTCGTTTTATTTCCCCTACGTTCAACTTACGTAACGTCACCACACTTTTTCGATGTAACCAATGTTTGAACTCTACGCTGTGTGATGCCATGGATTTCCATAAATATTTGCTTGCACACTGTCAATTTTAGGAGGTTTTTTGCGTTTTACTCAGAACGTTCATTTTGGCACCGGTAGATTGCGCTTGCTTGTTTGGTATATCGTGTGAGTACTGAGAGTGCAGAAGAAAAATTGTTCAATAAAATTGCTTTCGTAGCAGCGAAAACACTTGTACGTTCGATACAAGTTTGTTTTATTTATCAACAATCTCTTTTAAATACCAACTTCTGCATTTATGTAGTGTATAGACGGATTCTTTGTGAATTATATATTCAACCGTGATCTTGTGCCAAGAAAATAATACCGTATACGTAATGTAACATTTTTACGCATAATGAGTATAATACCGTAGGCCTATACGTACTGTAATATCTTTACGCATAATGAGTAGCGTATCAAAGAATCGCAGCGTGTTTCGTTTTCATTCTGAACGCGGAAATGTGGCAGAAGCAATTTTTTTTTTTCAAGCTATGGTTGCATTTTTGAAAAAGGAAAGGATCGAGACACATTTCAAAATTTTGTACCCTTTGTGTCAATGCCGAGTTTATTTTGCACAGTTAAAAATTATGTAAGTAACAGTGAACGTTATGCAAACATGATCTCTACTTTGTTGGATTATTTCAGTCACGAGCTTGCGGACTTTCACAATATTTTAGCGGTAACCCATTTTTTTACCTTTCCCTTCAACTAACCTGAACTATTGAATATATCTTCTCCCATTGAAATTAAGTTAGATATTGCGGCACTTGAACTTGAAATAATATTTACAAAACGGTTTGTACCTGAAAGTGTTGCAGAATCCAAAAGTTACTGGCCTCTAATTCCTCAACGTACGTTTGCATCTACGTACTTTTGCAAATCTTTGTTTCCAAATATGAATTTTATTTAAAAAAACACAGAACAATTTGCCTGGCGAACCGTTGACTCCTGTACTCGGCCAAGTGTAACGAGTTACATTCCAGTCATTGGCAAACGTACATCAACTCCACATTTACATAAAATGTAATCTAATATTTCTAAAATGTTATGAAATAATATTCTTATGTTTTGAAAATTAGAGATGATGTAAAAGTTTTATGTTAATTAAGATTACTAAAATAATAAAAAAATGTAACAATTTCTGTATTTTTAAATAACGTAGATCACTTTCATAGGGTGGTATGAAATAGTAGATGACGAAGTCTTAGCGATTACCTACCCCTGCTTTGAGTGATCAAAAGTATCTCTAGACCTGGCTGAAAATGACTTACAAGTTAGTTGCGCCCTCCATCAGTAATGCAGGGATTCAGTATGGTGTTGGCCCAGCGTTATCCACGTTGACAGCTTCCCCTCGGAGTCATACGTTCAGTCAGGTGTGCTGCACTGAGGAGGGGTATCGATATTCGTTGGTGAGGCCTGGAACGATGTCTACTTTCCAAAACATCTCAAAGGTGTGCTGTAGGATTTAAGTCAGGACTCTGTGCTGGGCAGTCCATTATAGGGCTGTGAACGTCGGGTAACCACTCCGCCAGAGGCCGTGCATTATGAAGAGATGCTCGATCGTGTTGAAAGATGCAGTGGCAATCCCCTAATTGCTCTTTAACAGTAGGAAGCTAGAAAGTGCTTAAAACATGAATGTAGGCCTGTGCTATGATAATGCCACGCAAAACAACCAGGTGTGGAAGCCCCTCCATGGAAAACACCACTACCTCCGAAATTTACCGTTGGTGCTACATACATTGGAAGATGAGGTGCGAACGTTCTAAGGCGCCTTGCTGTGGTTGGACGCCGTCGAAAGTTCGAGTCCTACCACGGGCATGGGTGTGTGTGATGTGTTTAGCTTATCTTAGGTTAAGTAGTTTATAAGCCTAGATTTACAAGCATTTGATCTGATTTGCACCTGACGTTAAGCGGCCATTCACCACACCTATACTCTACCACCAGATCGCCATATTGTGTACCGTGATTCGTCACTGTACACAACGTTTTACCATCGATCTATCGTTCAATGTTTACGATCCTTACACCACACGAGGCCTGAGAAATGAAATTGTCTCTACAACAAAATTTTGAAATTTTAATAAACTGCCAGAACCAGTACGTTTAAAATTACAGATTATAACAGGCGTGGCCTATATGGCGGCTATTATGAGACTGATGGTTACTATTAACTAGTAGGTTGATTACCCTTAGTCAGATTACGCTGCAGTCAATCAAGGCTACATATCGATTTTTCAAGTCAAAATAAGATGTAATCATATTACACGTTTTAATTTTAACACATAACAACTGAGCTCTCAACTTTTAAAAAATAACAAAAGCTGAAAACTAACTTTCTTACAATGCAGACGTCTCTCAGTAATCTAGTTGTCTCTAACCTAAAATTTATGTTTTCCTTTTTTAACCAGAAGAACCCATCTGTTGGCAAAATGTAACATAAAACAGACATGGCCATATTGGTATCTGTATAATGGTCCAGCCTGGCTATTAATTTGTGACATTAACAAATTTACAGAAGGAAGAGGTTTGAAGTTAGAAGCTATGAAAAATCCCAATCAGAAAATTACGGGAAAAAATTGGAAAAATTATTAAATGCATTTAAATGAAATGGCAAGCTAATTAACGTGGAGTGTTGTGCAGGCAGAACATCACAATAGAATCGACGAGCAGTTACCTTTAACAAGAGATCCATCGGTGGTTGAAATTTGGCTGTAAATGAAATTTTCATAATATGATAACCACGAGCCGAACAGTGGATGGCAGTTCGTCAATATCAAACTACGACTCGTGTAGCAAACCGTAAAGTAAGATAAGTGACATGATAAAAATCGGATAGGAATATTGTCGCGTTGCAATGGAAGTGTGTGTGTTTTTTTTTTTTTTTTTTTTTTTTTTTTTTCACAGAAAACGAGGAATGACCAGCACAACAAAAGAAAACTACAAAATAACATTCTGCCGGTACGGCTCCTGGCGAAAACACACAATCTTAAAACAGTTGAAATGTTAACTAAAACGGCAGTCTGTGGCCAGCACGCCCTGCCGCGCTGCCCCTGCACCCCCCGCATCGCCGCTACTCGAGCGGCTCCTCTGACAACATTCACGATCTACATGCTTTTTCTTCCACCAAAAATTAGTAATAAAGTGAAAAAACGAGAAAAGGAGGAATGACCAGCAAAACAAATGAAAAACTAACAAAACAACATTCCGCTGGTGCGGCTCCTAACGAGACCACACACAGGTTAAAACAATGGAAAAGTGAAATAACTTCTTTCTCAAATGAAAAGGAAATACCAAGGCTGTTACCTAATTTTCTATGTTGCGAATTACCATAGTGTTTTTACGTTTTCCATTTCCTTGTTTGATGCTTAGATCAAAACTGTGTGTCCCATCTTAGAGTAAATTGTCAAATGCATACTGAATTGCGACATTCAAAAAGTTTGCGAATGTTGATCGATAGTCTTTGCGTGTTTTGACTCTCTGATGTTCAGACTTCAGATGAACTAAATAGAGATAAACCTGGTCGATTTGTAAATGGAGGATGGCGTATACGGTGTGTGCCACAATCCAGGTTGTGGCCGCCCTCTTGGCGGAGGGAAACGGCGTGAAGTCCGGGACGAGGGCTGTGCGGGCGTCGAACGCGCTGGCGACGCTCCTGTTGACGAGGGCGAGCATGCGCGCCGCGGCGCCCCAGACGGGGCGGTGGCGCGCGCACGCGAACCTGTGCTCCAGCGAGTCCTCCAGGCCGCAGTGGCTGCAGCGGCTGGTCGCGCGCAGCCCTATCCGCTCCATCCGGTCGTGCGTGGGCAGCATCCGGTTGACCGCGCGGTACCACAGGCTGCTGACGTCCGTCTGCAGGAAAGGCGCGTGCACGTTGGTCCACACGGCCCTCCACGCAGCCGTCGGGTGACGGGCTTCCATCTTGTTCGCGAGCGGGCGTCCCAGCAGAGCGCGGTACACGGTCTTGACTGTCCGCGAGCGGGGCTCCAGGTCTTCGGCGTCCAAGTAACTCTTTTGCACGAAGAACTCCCGGATGTAGCGCAGCCGGAACGGGATGGCGGAAGGGTCTACAGGTGCCGTTTCCGATGACGGCCGAAATCTGCCGAACACGACCGCCGTGGGACCCGACGGGTGTTCCTCGATCGTCCGACTCGTCCGATGAATCAGCAGAGCGGCCGCTTTTGTCGCAAAGTGCGTCAGTCCGAGTCCCCCCTTCTCGCGCGGTAGCGTGCAGGTCGCGTACGCAACTTTAAAGATGTGGCCCCGCCACAGCAACCAATACGCAGCCTGCGTAATCGCTCGTCCGAGTTCTTTAGGTAAGTGAAAAACCTGAGCAATATACCAAACTTTGCTCAGCAAGAACACATTGATGACGGTGACCCGTTGCTTTAAAGATAAGCTACGTGTGGAATTTAAATGCGACATTGCCCGTATACCGTACAATACCGTGCGCCAGGTCGATACGGCCGATTTCATTAAATTGGCTTGCAGTCGAACGCCCAAAATCTTGTGTTCCAGTTTTACAGTAAACCAAGGCCGCCTATAGTTGCGATCGGCATTGTAGATCGGGAGAAAAACGGTTTTGCGGGTGTTGACCGCCGCTCCCGATGCCCGCTCGTACGTGGTGAGACTGTCGCGTATGATGTCCAGGTCGGCCGGCCGAGACACCAGAAGTCCCAGGTCGTCGGCGTATGCGCGACAAACCTGTTTTGTTTGTCCGATTTGTATTCCGACGCAAGACCTGTGCAGTTTACGTAAGAGCGGGTCAAGGGAAATAGCAAATAACGACATCGCCAATGGGCAGCCTTGTTTCACGGAACACCGTATGGGAACACGCTCCGTTAAAGTGCCATTAATACAAACACGGGAGGTCGAACCAATGAACAGATTGTGGATCATTCTGGCGAAGTTGATACCGAATCCAAATTTCTGTAACACACGCCGGAGATACAAATGGCTAACCCTATCGAATGCGGTGGCAAAATCTATAGATAAGATTCCGAAAGGTATTTTTTGCACGGTGGTAAATGCAATTACGTCCCTGTATGTTGACACCGCATCATGTATTGTTCTGCGTGGTACCGCGCAAAACTGAAAGTCACTAATAATTTTAGACATAACACATTTTAATCTCGTTGCGACACACTTTGTAAAAAGTTTGTAATCCCCGTTAAGAAGCGTAATAGGGCGCAGACTTGATAATTTACTACTGACTCTGGTCTTCGGGGCAAGGGTAATAACGCCTTCTAAAAAGGATTTCGGAACCGGTACTCCCTGTAAAATGTCATTAAAAATTTCAGCTACAGTCTCACCAATTATACCCCAAAATTTAAGATAAAATTCCGGTGGCATTCCGTCTGTCCCAGGCGACCTGTGCTTGGCACATGTTTTTAGTACGTCCAGGATTTCTGCTGCGGTGAAGGGGGCATTTAAATGACGTCGGTCAGTGGGTGTTAAGATGTGCGGCACTTCTTGCAAGAGGTCTGCGACAGCGTCTGCGTCCGCGTCCTTCTCGGCGAACAGTTGGGCAAAGTGGCGCTGCGCCTCGGACAGGATGTCGGCCTGCGCGCGCAGCCGGCCGCCGTCGGCTGCCTCCAGCTCCGCTATGTGCCTCCGCGCCGCGCGCCTGCGCTCTCGCAGCAAGTGGAACACGGAGGGCGCCTCGTCCGCCAACTGCCCCACGTCCTGTGCCTGACTCCGAACTACGGACCCGTACAAACGCGACTGCTTCATTTCCAGTAGGCGGCTCTTTATCTGTTTGATTCGCGCCAGTCTAAGCGCTGGGTCGTCTGTTGGCATTTCGATAACGTCTTGCAAACACTGTTCGTAAAAGGCCACTGTGTTCTTCCTCCAATGTTGGGCGTTAGCACTGAACTCTTTGAGCGTTTTCCGCAGAGCTGGCTTCCCTAACTCCACCCACCATGACAACGCCGAGTCATACTGGGCGCGCTGGCTCAGAACCCGCCGCCACACGCCAGTGATCGCCGGTTCCAGAGTGCTGTCCTGCAGGTGACGGGTATTCAGTTTCCAGTGACACCGCGATCGGGCTCTCGTCTCTAGCAAGGAGTGAAATTTGCAAACGTACGCACAATGGTCAGAGAAAACGATCGGATGGACCTTTGCATCGACTATGCAATTCTTTTTGTCGGAAGAAATATATATCCTGTCTATACGACTACGGCCAGTGGGATAAAAGTATGTAAATCCTGGAGCACGCGGGTACAGGTGTCTCCAGGAATCCGTCACCTTCAACTCCGTCACCAAAGTTTGAAGTTCTAAGCATTTGTTAGGCTGCGGTTCCTGATCCTGAGCTTCCAATACGCAATTAAAATCGCCACCCAGCACAACTGGAAGGTGACGGTCGTACAACAGATGGCAGATATCGCTACTAAAAAATACTCTTCTCAACGGCTTACCTTCACCACCCGACGGGGCATACACGTTAACGTATCTGATGTTGTTAATTGTGCACGCTATACCTCGTCCGTTAGGGATTGTCGCAACATTTGAAATATCATAATCGAGTTTGACTAAAATGGCGGTCCCACGAGAACTTTCAGGGTCGTAATTTAAAATAACTTGATAACCTGGCACAGAACTGATCAAATTCGTCACAACTTCTTGCACAAAGACGATGTCTGCTTTAATACTGTTTACGAATTCGACCAAGGCTATAAATTTTGCATTTGACTCGAATCTATTGATATTTATGGTAGCGACTACTGATGGCAAATGCGCTACCATAATGTCAATTGGGAGTGTATACTCTAAACAGGGGTTTGAGTCCCGGCCACGTCTTCATGTTCCCCTGACCTGTCAGTCAACCAGTTCGGGTGTGTAGGCCCTACTTCCGTGTCCATGTATAAATCCGTCATCGACGAGGCACGCTCTGTGTGTCCCTCTTGTGACTGCGATTCCGACCGGGAGAACTGGTGCGGCGGGCGAGTGCGCTTCTCGTACGAGTCGTCGGACTTGCGCTTTATCGGCTGCGGCGCCGCCTCGTACCCCGAGGGCGCGTCCCGCGCCATGTCCGCCATCGCCTCGCTCAGCACCTCCTGCAGCTGGCGGCGGACGGCGTCGACCCCGCCCTCCCCCGCAACTCGCCCGGGATCGCCCTGCCGGTGGCCGGGATCAGAACCCACAGCCTTCTGCCTCTGCCTGGTCCCGTACTGGTGGCGGGGCGCCAGCGCCCTCTCCAGGGAGGGGCTGCGTTCCCGGCGGCGGCCGTCGCGACTGTCCGAGCTCCCGGAGCTCCTAGACCTGTGCACGTCACTCGTGCCCACGCAGCTGTCCCGTCGCGATTTCGGTTCTAACTCTTGGGGTGCAGCTACCTGCTACCTGTGTCGCCTGACGGTCGCTCCATCCGGAGGGTGACGCGACTGCAACTGGGGACACAGCGGACTGTACGACAGTTTCCGATACCGGTTGTGACTCCCTCGCAGTGTCTGAAACCTGCGCGGTCACATCAGACACTAATGGTTCCTCAGCTTGCTGTGTAACTACAGGCAGGGACTCTTCCATATGTACTGCTGGCCTGTCACAGACAGGTGGCGCGGGTTCTAATCCTGCGCTACCTTCTATCTCGGGTATAGTCTGTGTAACTTTCGCAGTTGCGGCAGGTTGCATGGCTACAGTTTCGTCTACGACTTTCTCGTACCAAGGGGTCGATATGGCGATAGTGTCAGATGCCACAGGGACTTCGACGTTCGAGGCAGACAGACGGTCAACTAAAGTCTCTGTTTCTGAATCACGAACGGTTTCAAGGACATTTCCTGATACAGGGTCTTCTGATACGTCTGCTTGGGATATGGCTGGAGTAGTATCCATAACGTCTACGGGCGCGGCCACCAAAGTGTCTGCTCCGCGACGCGCGGGAACCAAACGTGACGCCACCGTGGCGTACGACGACGCAGCGGCCTCGCCGCCCCCCTGCCTCTCTGCCGGCAGTTGCGCGGGGCGCCTGCGCCGCGGACACTGTTGTCTCAAGTGGTCGGTGGAATGACAAAGTGAACATGTCTGCGGCTGGCCGTCGTATGTAATAAAAGCACGGCGCCCAGCAATTATCATGAATGAAGGGATATGTTTATGTACTACCATTTTAACAGACCTGATACCATTATCTACTTGGTAACGGTACGCGGATGACCACTTCTCCTTTGTAATTTGTATCACTTTTCCGTATGGTTTCAAATACCGACTGATAGTTTCTAGCCGAGTTTCAAATGGCAAGTTAAATATCCTAACAGTACGGAGACCAAAGCCTGCGTGAGATAAATAAACGTCACTGATTTGACCATTTAAATGTCTAAATTTACGGGTAACGTCATTCATTTCTACCAAAGTATTTCATAATTCCGGGGTTCTGATTTTCAAAAACAAGCAGTTCATGATCGTGTCCAGTTGAACGCCTAAAACTTCATTTTCCGGCAAATTCAAATCCTCCTCTAACCATCGATGGATCTCAAAAGCATATGGTCGTGGGAAATTCTTGTTAAAGTCGACCTGAACATTATTCTCCCTTTCTTCCCTATCGTTAAATTTAGCCATAACTTACAGTTTCCTAAACAGCGATTAATAAGGAAGCAGCCGCCGCTAGCGAAGCTCGCGAAGAAGCACTTGCTTGCACTGCCCGCAGAGCGACGTGCTCAGGCGGGCAGCCAGACAAGGACTCAACATACACGCAGCACTGACTGCCTCTCAGGCAGAGTGCTCTGCTATTTATACGCAGAGAGAATTTACCAGAAATTAGAAGAACAGTTAACATAAGAAACAAGTAGAATTTACAAGTGAACATAAGAAAGATGTAGAACCTTCTGGAATTGTTAATTACAAAGAAATACATTTTTGCCGGTGGGCGGGATTGAACCGGGGGACCTCCTGCTCCGCAGTCCGTGACGCTATCCCCTGCGCCACGCCGGCCGTTGGTGTTCGTGGTCTCTCGCGGCAATATTACGTAGTCAAATACATCGGACAACTAAAAATTTACAAGAAAATCGACGGCAGATTCTATTGCCGGTAAATGCTAATATTATGGAATAAATTTTGAAACGAGAGTGGCAGGCAACACGAAATATCACCATTCAATATTAACTAAAAACTGTGCCATCCATTGTTGCGGTGATTCAACAAGGCTGAAAAAGACATTATGGGCGGAGGGAGGATAAGGCAAAATTAATAATAAAAATTCATAAGTAAGAATTTAAGTGAGAGGTGGGCTTTATTAATAAAAGAAAGATTTGCGCACAACACATATATTTACCATGAATGTAGAAAAACCATATAATATCGGCCACATAAAATGATAAAGTACAACTCTCGTCTGCAAGATGCTATCGGTACGAAGTACATAGCAACAGTACCTTCTGTCTTAAAAAAATTGAAAGTGATGTTCTTAAATTATTACTCTGATATTCATAGATAATTATTTTTACATGCCGAAATAATATAAAAATACAAAATGTTATCTGATAATATCAGGGAAAGGAAACCGTGGCATATCACAATACCGGGTAAGTCACTAACTATTGGCACGAAGAATAACTTTGAATGTATGATAGGAGCTGAAAAGTTTTTGGCATTCAAATTACATGTGACAACTGGGGACAAGAATATATCATTGGTTTCTTGTTGGTAGGTGGAGTCGCTTCACAGATCTGAAGGACAACTGCTTTTCTAGTGGGATGCTACAGTTTGGCACCTGCTTATTTTTTTTATAGTGGCTATTAAGACGAAGCCAATGATGTGTGTCAGTAAGATCAACGAAGGTGAAAAAAGTGGATGAACACCCACTTACAGAAGGTGTTCCATATGATGACCATTGGTATCAATGCAGTGAAGCAATCTTCTTACCATGGATTGAGTGATATTCCACATCACTTCGGCATTTATCGAAGCACATGCCGCTGACAATTCTCTCTCGCATGTCTTCAGATGCAGTTGGAACTTCTTCATAAACAATGCCTTTTACGAACCCCCACAAGGAATAAAATCTGTAGTTGACAAGTCTGGCGAACGAGCCGGCCACAACTCATCTCCTCCGCGTCCAATCCAACGCTTTGGGAATCGTTTCTACAACTGATTTCTAGCCATCAGCGAAAAATAAGGCGGCCACCAATCGCGTTGATACCAAATTTTGTTCCTTGTTCCTAAACGTGTTTCTTTCAATTACAGATCCAGTGTATTTTGTAGGAATGTGGTGTACATTATCCTTCGATAAAAATGGGCCTATAATTCTGTCCTGCAGAATCCCACATCACACATTCACCGACCATGGTCCTTGCTGTGCAACTTCCCGCATCCAAGATGGATTTTCAGTTGTTCAATAATGCATTTAATGCAAATTAACTTTTCCATGAAAAAAAAAGGTGTCATCCCTCTGAACCTCACTTTGAGCCCATTGGCAGAATTCAATGCGACGCTTACAACCCCTAGCGGATGTGTTTCCGATACGTTACAGTTGTCCTCAATTTATCATACGTATATTTACATGTACGACGTGCAGGGAGTGTGCGTTGAGGATATCTTCCATCGTATAAGTCTCGAGATCTCGATAAAAGGTCGATTGGTGTTTACATGTCAACGGCACGTTAGATGGATACGTCGTATTCGGCGGTTATTTAGTATTTGCACGATATACGAGAAAGAATTGTCAGAGCATCTCCCGGTAAGTGACGAAGTGTTACGGAATACCATTAAATACGTCATAAGAAGATTGCAGCACTGCATTGAAACAAATGGTCATCACTTCTAACAGCTCCTCTATATCGACTATCATGCCTTCTTATTTGACCGTCGACGACCAAAGACCTTACAGATACACATCACTGGATTCGTTTCAATAGCCGGTATCACAAAATAAGTGCCAAACTATAGCATCCCATTTAAAATATAAAGTAAAATGGACCTTCGTTGTCTTTAATTCAACTCAAAACATTCTATAACACAGTTTATTAACATAACATACAAATACATATAAAACATATAAAAAAGGAGAAAGGGATAATGTAGACAACTATAGACCTATTTCTATGCCATCGGTTTTTTCCAAAGTTATTGAAAAGGCTGTATATTCAAGATTAATTGATCATTTCAGTTCACATAATTTCCTGTCAAACGTACAGTTTGGTTTTAGAAGTGGTTTAACGACTGAAAACGCTATATTTTCGTTTCTCTGTGAGGCACTTGATGGGTTAAATAAGAGGCTACGGACATTAGGCGTCTTCTTTGATTTAACAATAGCGTTTGATTGTGTTGATCACAAAATATTGTTGCAGAAGTTGGAACATTATGGAATACGGGGAGTAGCCCACAACTGGTTCACCTCTTACTTTAATAATAGACAACAGAAGGTAATTCTCCGCAGTGTAGAAAATGGCTATGACGTGCAAACCCAATGGGGCACAATTAAGTATGGGGTGCCCCAGGGGTCTGTTTTGGGACCATTGCTGTTTCTTATTTATATAAATGATATGCCTTCGAGTATAACAGGTGATTGTAAAATATTTTTGTTTGCTGATGATACCAGCTTGGTAGTGAAGGATGTTGCTCGTAATATTCACACAGTATCAAATAATGCAGTTGAAGAGATAAGTTCATGGCTAATAGAAAACAAGTTGATGTTAAATCACAGTAAAACTCAGTTTTTACAATTTCTAACACATAATTTGACGAAATCTGACATTATGATTACACATAATGGGCATGTGATAAGTGAGACTGAACAGTGCAAATTTCTAGGTGTTCATATAGACAGTAAGCTGTCATGGAAAGCCCATGTTCAGGATCTTGTTCCAAAACTAAATTCTGCTATATTTACCATTAGAACAATATCTGAGATAAGTGATTTTTCAACACGAAAAGTAGTCTATTTCGCTTACTTTCACTCACTTATGACGTACGGCATTGTTTTTTGGGGTAGCTCGCCTGATGCAAAAAGGATATTTCTGGCTCAAAAACGGGCGGTTCGAGCAATATCTGGTGTAAGTTCGCGAACGTCATGTCGACCCCTTTTCAGTAGTCTGGGAATTTTGACTCTGGCGTCACAATACGTTTTTTCTTTAATGTCTTTTGTTGTTAATAATATCAGCTTATTCCCACGAGTTAGTAGCTTTCACTCGGTGAATACTAGACAGATGTCTAATCTACATTTGCACCACACCACCTTAACACTTGTGCAGAAAGGGGTGCAGTATTCTGCGGCATCCATTTTCAATAAGCTGCCACAAGAACTAAAGAATCTTAGCACTAATCCACATGCTTTCAAATCTAAATTGAAGAGTTACCTCGTGGCTCACTCCTTTTATTCTGTCGAGGAGCTCCTAGAAAAGTTAAACAATTAAGCTAATTCATTTTTTCTTTATTGATTCTTTTCACTTTGTCTTAAGATTGTCGTGTGCAAAGGACTACTTAAAATTTTTCTATTACCATTCTTGTGTAACAATGTATTGACTTGTTCCATGACCATGGAGTCTTACTCCTCAAGTGGGTCCTATGGAACAGAAAAAACAAATAAATAAATACTTGATGAACATCATCATAGTCCGAAAACACTAAGTCTTTACTAGGTATACCAGTCCGTGGGCAATAAGAAAGTTGAAGTCGGAACAGCGTCAACACGATCCAGTGGGTAGGCGTAGATCGCCAGTAAACAGTCCTGGAGGTGATAGCGACTCTCGGCATTACTCGTATCGAACTCGGTATTAGCTTCAGTGCCTTCTGCAGATATAGCGGACTGCGGGAAATCAGCGACGTCTGCAAGATATTGTACCTCTGAGGTAGAGTTTCCTTGGTCGGTCGATTTTTACGAGGCACAGCCGACCTCTTTGGCAATCGTGTTTCTGTCATGGCGCCTGCTCTGCCGCTGCCTGTGCGGCAACGACGCCCGCTGGGTAGTCTGCTCGTTAGGGGCTCTTCCTAATAGCATGACAACTTTCCCATTCTGGACCTCTTTGTCCTATATAAGTTTTGTCCCACAAATTTCGTAGTTTTTCATGGTGGTAATACTTATTTACTTACCCTATATGTCCAATGAAATGTTTAATGTACTCCTACTCATCAGTTTATGATCAATGTGTCTGCATGCATTTGTCGCCGCGATGGGGAGGCCGAGCACTCCAAGGCACCTAGCTGCTCACCGTCGTATTTTCGAGTGCTCCATCCGGCATGTGTGTGTGTGTGTGAGGGGGGGGGGGTATTATGAATGAGTGTGTGTGTGTGTGTGTGTGTGTGTGTGTGTGTGTGCGTGTGTATAATTTAGTTTAATTAGTTTGTAAGCCTAGGTAATGATAACTAATTAAGTTCGTTAGATATAAAAATATTTTGTGCATTTGTCGGTCAATGTCTATGAAAGGCGCTTACTCAAGATATAGATTCAGGGAGTTACAGGAATTAGAAAAAAATATTATATAATTTCAGTCGCTACAGATTGAAGATGGTATATTAGGGTGTAATTTCAAACGTGCTGATGCTGGCATGTTACGTAATTTTTAAAATGTTGTTGCATGAGAGACGTTTATTTGAGAAGGTTCCGTTCCCTTATGAACAAGACTGTATCTATTTTTTGAAATATGTGATCTCCAGTGATCAGTCGTTATTCTTATTACAAGTTGGTTTATTGTGCAGATTCAGATTTCGGCATGAGACTTGCCATTCGGAATGCTAAAACATACATTTTTACTACAGTATGCTGATTATGTGCATTCCTTTAAGCACCGTTATCACCATTCAGAACACTTAGAGTGTCCTGATAGGTATTTATGGTCTAAAAAGTAACGACTGATTGCTGCAGGTCACTTTTTTTAAACACTTTCATTTCTCATAAGTATTTTATGTTATGTACCCAGGTTTTATTTTGATACATTGTCATTCCTATATGTATGGAATATTGAGTGTATAGTATAGTTTACCTTTTCTAATTTCCTTACCTTGTTCTATAAATTTATGTTCACCTGCACGACTTCGCCCGTCTCAAGGCCGTATAGCGATTTATCATTTATGTACATGAAATTTATTACGATTTAATGTCTGTACTATCTTAATCGTATATGTTGGGAGTGATTCAATCAATTCACTTAATTACCTTCGTATGTTTTCCTGTTATTCAGCTGAAGCCCGTTTACATTTTTTGAACTGAGATTGTAATGATAATATGTTGAATATTGCTATTTGTGATGTGAAGATCTGAAGATGGCTCATTTAGAGGTTCGCGAACGAACTACTTCGGAAGAGCGTCCCACAGGCCAACTACGCGAACTACTTCGCAGATACCTCACCTCTTAGTTCATCCGCTCCTTTTCCGAAAACTGACGGGTAACAGCGAGAGGACGCGAGAGCATGCAGAATCGCGTGATTCCCTTCTGCCAGTTTGCCGTCATTTCGAGCTGAGATCCATCTCAGCTGTAATTTTAGTAGCGGTAGCAGAAGCGGAGGAACTAAAAAGAGCCGCGGTGGAGTAGCCGAGCGGTCTAAAGCGTCTCGCTGAGGAGCGCGCGGTTGCTCGCCGTGGAGGTTCGAGTCCTCCCTGGGCCATGGGTGTGTGTGTGTTGTCCTTAGGTTAGTTTACCTAGATTTGAGTAGTTTGCAAGTTACGGACTGATGACCACGCAGTTTGATCCGATAGATTTACAAACATTTGAACATTTTGAACTAAAAAGAGCGACCTACTTCGCGGCCGAGCTGCGAAATAAAAGGAGAGCTACCGGTCGCGAACTAAGATATGCGTCATAGGTCGCGAACTAAAATATGCGCGATAGGTCGCGAACTGAATTAAAAATCGCGTGTTTGTCTTCTGCTGACGAGAACCGTTTCGAAGTTAGTGTCTGCATGCTAGATTACATAGTTCAGTGTTACAAAATTTCTGTTTTGAATTATTCTGCACTCTGCAATATCTAACTATTAAATTCCATAATGCCAAGGTATAGAGATAACTCTAAACTTAAACGCGAAATATTATCCAGAAACTGTTTCTTTTGCTTTGCGAGATATCGTTAGCAGCTCAAGCAGCAAGCGCATGAAGCAGCTAGGTGGAGGAACTTCTCCCTCTACCTGCATGCGCAGACCACGCCGCTCTGCCGTTACTGGGAGAGGACGAACTAAAAGAACGAAGTGAGCGCTCCCGAACGCGAACTATTATGCGAAAGTCTACTACTGAGGTTATGAGCCCCCGGTGGGGAGGGGAAGGAGTGAGGATAGGAAAGGAGGAGAGGGGGAAAGGAAATGCAGTCCGGGAAGTACATCTACATCTACATACATAGTCCGCAATCCACCTTAAGGTGCGTGGCGGAGGGTACACTGTACCACTACTAGGCATTTCCTTTCCTGTTCCACTCCCAAATAGAACGAGGGAAAAAAATGCCTATACGCCTACGTACGAACCCTAATTTCTCTTATTTTGTCTTTGTGATCACTACGCGAAATGTAAGTAGGCGGCAGCAAGATTGTGCTACACTCAGCTTCAAATTCCGGCCCTCTAAATTTCCTCAACAGAATTTCACGAAAAGAGCGTCGTCTTTTCTCCAACGATCCCCAATTGAGTTGCCGGAGCATTTCCTTGACACTCGTGCATTGGTCGAACCTACCAGTAACAAACATAGCTGCTCGCCTCTGAACTGCTTCTATGTCTTCATTTAAACTGATCTGCTGCGGGTCCCAAACACTTGAGCAATACTCAAGACGTGGTCGTACAAGCGCTTTATACGCGGTCTCCTTTACAGGTGAAGTACATCTTCCCAAAATTCTCCCAATAAACCAAAGTCGGCTGTCCGCCTTACTCACAACTGTCTTTACATGTTCGTTCCATTTCATATCGCTCTGCAGTGTTACGTGTAGGTATTTGAACGACGCGACAACATAAAGAAGTCACTACTAATTCTGTATTCGAACATTATGGGACTGATCTTCCTAAAGAACGAAGGAAGACTGCATTAGCTCGTCACGCCCGTACTCACGAAAGAACCATAAGCCCCCTGGGGGTTCTCGTTTAGAGACGAAGGTATCAATCATATAACAAACTGGCGACCTTTAGTATGGTTCATTCTCTTTTACGTTCGACGACAGATCGCGGTTTCCAACTGTTGTCAATGCTATCAAACATGTTCTATACCTTACTTGCAGCCTTTGAAGTGTTACGTACACTAAGCAATGTATGGAACACTGCGCAAGCTCTCACAGTCGTGTTTCTCGTCCACTTCGCCCTGGCTGCTGTGCTCTCCGCCTCCGTGTGAAAAACGCCGGCCTCTCGAGCCGTTTGTCGGCGGCGATTGCAGCTCCGCGTGCGGCGCCTGTCGGCACTGCGCCACTGTGGTGCCGGCGCCTTTGTGGCTTTCCGGTTAATTGGAGTGGGCGCCGGAAAGGGCGAAAGGGCGAAGGCGCTTTGCCGCCGGGCCGCGCGGCGCGTTGTGTGCGAGCGGAGCGTGGCCAGTGCGGCTGGCAGGTGTCCACACGGCAAGCGGCCGCCTGTCGAACCGTACCGACGACTCAAAGCCGGCCGCTGCGATGGGGACGGCGGCGCCTGGGGAAGGACGCGCAGCAGGCAGATGCCCGCTCTGGGATGGTGGCGGGTCTGACAAAACACACGTGGCAGTGGACGAAATGTAACCATTTTGGATTCTTCCCATAGAGCCAACAGGGGACACCATTGACCTCGAATGCTCGGGTACGCACGAAACCGTGCTTGGAATAACATGCAGTCATAACCAGGACAGTGGTGTGCGTCATTTCTATCAAAAACTTTGCATTGTACCACAAGCAAAATTTTAACGGAGAGAAACCAAGTAACAAGATATCAGTAACACAAGAGGTAAATGATATGTAATTTAATGGTGTCAGTGTATCATTATATACTGAATCGGCAGCATCAAAACACTCTGCCTGAAGTACTTTTTATTTATTTATTATTTCACATGCCCAATTACACAGTAATATTACATGTTTGATGCGGTTACATCAGGTATTTTTGCTAACACAAGTACAGTACATAACTAGACAGGGTTTACAAAGAAACAAAGGATTTTATACTCCAGGAAATCTTACTCAATTACAAAAATTGTAAACGTCTGTGGTCAATTTATGTACCAAATCATATTTACTGACGGGCAGCTATTTCTTTTTCCTGAGATGGTCCCCCTCTTTCAATAAATTGCAGCATTAAAAAAGCAGGTGGTCAATAGATTGGAAACCTCTGTTACATGTGCACGACTTCAATTATTCTAAACCGCTGATAATAGGCCTTCAGTTTCAAAAAAATGTTCAAATGTTTGAAAAGCTTATGGGACTTAACTACGGGGTCATCAGTCCCTAAACTTACAAACTACTTACGAACTAGGACGGCACAAATATCCATGCCCGAGGGGGGATTCGAACCCCCGACCGTAGTGGCCGTGAAGACCGTGACTGAAGAGCCTCAGTCTCCTCGGCCACCGCGGCCGGCCCTTCATTTTCCCATGACCTGTTAACGTAGCTGTAAAATTCGGAGATATTGGGAGTTTAATCATTAAACGTTGTCGGATCGTAGGAAAATACGGTTTAGTGCTTCCCCCGTTTTTTGTTCTTTGCCACTCAATGTTCCAAAACTCTTCTCGAAGTTTCTTCTTTACGGCACTTGTAGGTATTTTGTTGTAGCGTATCGATTGTCGTGATCGAGCTGCTCTTTTAGCAAGGTTGTCTGATTGTTCATTTCCCCATATGCCTTAACCCATTCCTAATACACCAGCCAGTTGTGTGTCTGCAAACTTCTGATTTTACATCTTATTTCTTGGCAAAAGTAATCCTGCTTTCTGTGTGAATTACTTCAGTTGTATCAGTATTCGAGAGATTGTTTATGAATTCAAGGGCATTGAGAATGACAAATTGTTCCGCTTGATTGTTTGAGCATTCATTAGACAGTTTTAGATGTATATGGTAAATAAGCTTCTTATTAATAAATATTGCTATCCCCGAACCAACTCCGTCATTTGACTTGCTTCCATCTGTATATACTTCAACAGCGTAGCTTTTTCTTGCGTCCTTCTCAGTTATCCTCGTAAAGTCTGCCGCGTGTGCCCAGCTTCTGTACTCTAGGGCGATGACGATTGTCTGTTTTTAGTTTTTACCAGTTTATAATATTTGGCTATTTCCTGTATCTTAATTCCGCAAAACACGTATATGCAGCAACACCACACATCTGAAAGTGCTAATATTAGTCGTCAAAGTACAGATGCCGGATTTCAATGAAGTGGTTGAAACAAAGTGGGAGAGAAAAATGTGCACATCTCACTAAAGCCACGTTATCACGTTTCAAATAACTTTCACGTACACGCAGTCCAGTATCAGAAGCCAGAATAATTACATTTGTAAACGACTTCGAAGAACGAGGAGGTTCTCAATTCGACTGTAATTTTGTTTTAAATCATATGTTTGTAAAGTCTATGGGACTTAACTACGGGGTCATCAGTCCCTAAACTTACAAACTACTTATGAACTAGCTAATCCTAAGGACGGCACAAATATCCATGCCCGAGGGGGGATTCGAACCCCCGACCGTAGTGGCCGTGCAGACCGTGATTGGAGCGCCTCAATCCCCTCGGCCACCGCGGCCGGCTATATATTAGTTAGCTCGGAAGCTTCGTCTTTGTGAACCGATTTTGATGGTTATTTTTTTATTTGAAATCTGATGGTTCCCGTGTGGTCCCATATCAATTTGGTGCAGTTCTTTTTTAGCCAAAAAGCTTTGCCATCATTTATAGTTTCTTACCATGAAGAGGTTGCGTTGTGACGTACAATGTACTGTACCATTCGCTTCGAGGTTAGGGGAAGGGGCGGTGTGGGAGGGGGTGGTTGGAGGATTTGAATGGTGGACATGAAGCCAGTGGCGGACTACGAGAGGGAGCATGGGGAAGGGTTGGGACGGACCGCCACGGGACTGTCGTGAGGACCTCCAAATCCCTCGCAACCACGTTTTTCATTTTGGAGCACCCTTACCTTCTCCTTCTGAGCCCTCCAAATCTCGAAAGGTATTATTTGTTGACTTTCCTGTGCCTCTCGTCTTGGGGAGGGGCCTCCAAATCTCAAATGTTCCTTTTTTCTAGTAATACATGTATTTCAAAGTGGACAGCCGCCCCTGGTCTCCGCAAGCCTTAGTCCGCCACTGCATCAAGTGGCTCTCGTAACATATTACGTCTTAATTCCTTTAGGAATAGCAACAAATCTTATGGAGGATTTTAAAGCTCATATTAACCATCTGATATGTTTACATTACAGCTGTATCTAGTACCATTATCGTATTTAGTGTTTTTTGTGTACATTATTCATCTATTATTTTTTACGATTTTTGTGACTTGATATACCGAAACAAAACGCAGTTCCTCAACATGTTAACATTACATTACATTACTGACAGGCTTTATATTGTTTCACATAACATGAATGACTGACTTCAGATGTTTATGTTTGTAATGTGGAAATTCTGTTCTAATTGAAAAAAAAGGCTGATATTGTGTAAATCAATATTAGCGTTTGTAATACGTGACTTTTTTCTCCCTCAGGCTGACTTGATAACGGGCTCAGGCAATTCCGAAACTAGTGATACAAAATCAACCATTTGCAACTTGCTAATTTAAAATTGTTAATATAAATAGTAAAGAAGTTGCTATTCCTGAACCACCCAGCATGCTAGATTTATAAGGCATTGTATCATTACAAACTTTTCGTTTAAGAATCATGAAAGAAAGACGTGTACGTAAAAGAGACCAGAACATACTGGTAGGCTATATATTTTTGACGGCGTTACAGCGTTCATTTTTAATTAAATAAATCGCAATAAATCGCAATTTGCGATGACTTATGGCTTCACTGTACTAGGTTTAGATGTAATACCAACGTGCGGCGAATGAAAATTTGTGCCCGGCCGGGATTCGAACCCGGGATCCTCTGCTTACTAGGCTGTGATTACAGGAAAGAGACAACGTGGCGAATGGAGATTTGGGTGTGGTGGGAGACGTGCAGGGAAGAGTCCTCTGCAGTCTGGTTGGTCACTGTGTCCTCGGTTGCGGAATGGTCAACGTGTCTGCCTCGTAATTAGGAGATCCCGGGTTTGAATCTCGGCCAGACACAAATTTTCATTTGCCGCACATTGTTATTAAATCTAAACCTAGTACAGTGAAGCCATAAGTGATCGTAAATTGCGATTTATTTCATTACACTGGTATGTACCAGTTTCATTTAATAATGGTAAGACCTATATTTGGAAACCTGAACAAACTGAAGGGACCTGAGGTTTTTGTGAATTTAAGAGGTAACTTTAGGGAAATATTAATGGAAAAAAGGGGATGTAGCACAGTAGAAGACGAACTGGTATGAGAGGTGATACAGGGAACGTTACAGAGGAAAGCCTTGAATGTTCAAAATGTTCAAATGTTTGTAAGGCTTATGCGACTTAACTACGGTGTCATCAGTCTTTAAACTTACAAACTACTTATGAACTACTTACGAACTAGGACGGCGCAAATATCCATGCCCGAGGGGGTATTCGAACCCCCGACCGTAGTGGCCGTGCAGACCGTGACTGAAGCGCCTCAGTCCCCTCGGCCACCGCGGCCGGCTAGCCTTGGATATCACAGGACACACAGTACTTGAGGAAAGCAGCGAAAGGGAAAATGCAGTTAAATGAAATAGGTATAGTGGAGTACGGTCGAGTAAAAAATAAGACAGTAGTGTATTCTGCAGGTATCACACAGAATAACGAGGCGGCCTATGACATCTATCGTAATCTCCAGACGTGTTTACCGTGCACATACTACATTAACTGCACTTAAAGCAGTAATTTCTTGGAAAGGGAAGGGTTCAAATTTGTGCAGTGGATTTACCCTTCTTCTTATGACCTGCCGAATGACGTTACCTGTGGGTTCCAGTCTTAATTCGGAGATATCTACACCTCACCGTATTGTGGAGAATAACGACCAGGACTGCGAGATATACGTTGCACCTGCTTTAATATAAATCTTCTGTATAGTACTTATATCGTTCTCGTTGGAGTCAGTATTACGAGTTTCCATGTAATTTACGGGCAGGAAGTTGAAACTAAAAGCAGACAGAAGATAATTTGTACGATTTTCTCGGTCTTTACTCTCAGGGAGCTTTACTTGCACACTGTTCAATTCTCGGGAGTTCTTATTTCCCCAGTAAACAAATTGGAAAACACGGTTAAACGCAACACAACAACTGTTCTCTAAGAAATTTGTTAGGTGGTGCCACATCGATGGTATTGACACCCTGTACAGGGGTGCACTTTGTAAATATTGTCTATTCTCGTTTAAAACACTTAAACAGTCTTGTAGAGAATCAAAACTATGATCCATTTCATAATTATGTATTGTAGCTTCCAACGTGGTAATGATATGTTCTTGACTCAATAAAGAAGTAAGTCTCTCATAGTCGCCTGGCTGGACACTTTATAAAATCGATAATGTGATTACCGATAACTTTGCTCACACGAGGACTCGTGAATTGACAAATTTATTATACATCTCTACTCTATAATTCGACATCAATCACGTTTAGCAGTCAATTCCAGTTGTCCTGTCACTGTCCACAATCACATTGCTGTTTCCTGTGTAGTCTTATTTCAGCCGAAATTAATGGGTGGATACTAGATACTCACACATTTCCACTTTGTTAATAATCCCTGCGAAGTCTTGTGGGAGGTCCAAACCCAGGAGATAGAAGTCATCTACACGAAGCCGTTGTATAGACAGGAGCTCCTTGAATGAAAACATCTAACATCAGATAGTTCCACTTTGCATATTTCCTAGAGATCTTCTCCAGTGCTCCCTTGCCGTAATTCTCCAGTATTCTTCTTCCAGCCACAACGCTGTCGTCAGGTAGGAGAAATGGTAACTTCGCCTTAACTCCATTATTCTGTATCATTCTACATTCTGTTAGGTTACCTAATTTTCATATAAACTGCAGCAACCTATGTTTGCATTAACAATTTCCGGAAGAACATTTCGTTTTCTCAGAATTGGTAACGTAATACTCCGAATGGCCCCAGCAAAGACGATACAAGTATTATACAGAAGAGTTGTTCTTCACAATATGGTCAGATACAGACATCGCCTGACCAGGTCTGGTACCTACAAACTACGACAATCCCAGATCCTAAGAGTAAACCCATCGCACAGACTTAAGCTATTGCCCATTCAAGAAATTGAACCCCTAAGAGCAGTTAACGTCTGATGAACATGTTTAGTCGGATATACATTATCTGGTGTAGCGAATTGATCTAATTTGAGGTAGCGCTTGTTTTGTTCTGTCTTATCATGTTCGAATGTTTGTAGAGCTTATGGGACTTGACTACTGGGCTATCAGTCCCTAAACATACAAACATGAACTAGCTAAGACTACAGACGGCACAAATATCCATGCCCAAGGGGGGATTCGAACCCGCGACCGTAGTGACCGTGCAGACCGTGACTGAAGCGCCTCAGTCCCCTCGGCCACTGCGGCCGGCGTCTGATCATGCAACTGACTTGGTGTTTAAGCACAGTCGCCTATTATTTAGCTGGATGAAGTGTCTATCAGGGCATGTGTTCGTTTTACACAGACCTCGCATTATGTGAGGCTTGATGGTGTTTTGTGGAGAGCTCCTTTCATACTTCGATCATCTTAAAAAAGTATGGACACATTGCATCTGATAGTGTATAAGAAGCTAAAAATTGAAATGGACATTATTAAAGTTACACCGAACAAAAATAAAGAACGAATTGTTTTCTGTGTCTAAATGATATGTTTTCTATATATAAACACGTATTAGAAACGGAGAGAGATATCTACAACTACTTTGTATTTATAACTATCTCCATACAGATATTGCATTGGTGAAATTGATCAGTTGGGTGACTTTGAAAGTAGCTGAACGTTGAGTTTGGACACATACCAACTGTCCTCTGCATATCAGATAATATTTGGATAGGGCTTTTTAGGTTCTATTATCCCAGCATAGCATCTGGTTCACGACGAGAAAATGCCGCTAGTTACACATATTTAGAGTAGAATGGTCACTTGTTTGCAAACACTGAAATTCTTTATGTAAATTTTTGCATTAGTGTGGAGTAGTATTTTATATAGAATAAATGATAACATTAAAGTCGAGATTGCTGTTGGATGGAAGATTTTTGGAGAAGGAACGCTGCTATTTAAAATGACCCGTAAGTAAGTAGACACACACTAGTTGCCAGGCTTGTCTACACTGATGTTCTGAAAAGTTTATGTAAAGAACAAGTGCGTTCTGGCGATGCAACAAAAATGACGGCCTTAGTCGCTAGGGCGTGCCTTGTTACCAACCGGAGCTGCGGCGCGCACCCTACGCCACCCCTCAACCACCGGGTAGGTTTTTTGTCGCTCTGTAAGGACAGCTTGTGCCTCTGAACCAGTAGTCCGATACTAATCAGATTTTAGTATTAAGATCTGGTCGGAAAGGGCAATTCAATTAATTACATAAAGATCGATGCAGTTCTTGAACCCATGCGCTGGGAGGGGGTTGAGGTATGATTCGAAGTTGGGAGGTCGCACGTTCGATCCCTGGAATGTCTCATTCGCATGGCCAGAAACTGCATGTGTGCTACTGGCCTTGCGGATAATGAGGAGGGGAGAGGTTGGAGATAGAGGAAGAGGAACCACATCTATTATTTATGCCCTACAGTTGTTGGTGAACCCGCATAGCCCTACTACTTTTGTTAACATGGGATTCTGAGATTCACACTGCTCATTCTTACGCCGTCAAAACTAGTAACATGCTACCAATCTGACCCAGAGTACTGTTAGAGTTCGTTGCGGCCCACAAGGTCAAGTTTCACATCTTCTAGGGTGACGGCCAGCCTTGACTGCAACTTCCTAAATATTAATCGGACCGAACTTCGTAATATATCAAACAAATCGTAATTTTTTATAATATTCGAATCCGTCGTCGGAAAAGTAAGAATTATTTTATTGATACACACTCTCTCTGGCACAAAGGCGGGCAATGTCGTTCATGACACCTTGGTGCTAGTGCGACAATAGTTTTCGCTCTATAAGGCCATAAAGGAATTTTCAGGGAGAATTCACAAAATTAATGGGTATGGGTGAAAGAGGAATATGCAGGGATAATTCACAAAATTAATGGGTGCACTTATGAACTGCACTAAATCGATTAATTTTGAGAGAAGCAGAATGGTTTTGTTTACAACTCAAATGTTCAAATGTTTGTAAATCTATCAGTCCAAACTGCGTGGTCATCAGTCCGGCCCAAACTGCGTGGTCATCAGTCCGTAGCTTACAAACTACTTAGACCTAGGTCAAATAACCTAAGGACAAACACACACACCCATGCCCCAGGGAGGCCTCGAACCTCCAAGGCGAGCAACCGCGGGCTCCGCAGGGAGACGCTTTAGACCGCTCGGCTACTCCACCGCGGCTGGTTTTTTTACCATGTCTAGAAGGTTAGATATGGGGTCACCTGAATCTTGCCAAGCAGCAGTGAGGCTAGCGATTGAGTACATGGAGATTGATGCATTCACAGCACAGAAGAAACAGTCAATGTCTGTAAGTAAAATAAAATGCTATGGTTATCATCAATCAGGGCACATTATGTAAAATTGTCATCACTTCCTGAGTAATAGTCGCCGGGGGCACAATCAGCACTGTAATAATAAGAGAAGTGGAAGGTGAAATATTAATCGAGCGTTAAAGAGCAGGAGGAACACGATATAAAGTCATTAAATACAAAACGAATGAATGCTACAAATTGTTCGTTTGTAAAGATGTATAGTGCAGTCCAACGAGACCAAGATGGTTTTAGTGATTGTAAATGAGGTGATATTCGATGCAAACCTTGAACAGTTGTCGACCACACTTGGAAGCCAACTAGCACGTGGACCGAATGTGCGAGTCCATACTAAGGTTCCAGCCATTGAATCTGGAGGTGTTGGAGGGGGTGGTGTAGTGGGACACGGCCGGTAGGTTCAAAAGTAAAGTTCTTCAGTATGATCGTGTTGGACTTCGATCCTGGCCCTTCCACTACACTCTATGTATAACTGAAACTTCACTGTTCAAATATAGAAAAAAGTCTTTAAACGCTTCTTTCTAGGTTCCTGTGCAAGATAAGAGAAAATAAAACTGTTCATAAAACAAAATACTTCAAAGTTCAAAATTTGGTATATAGTTTTTGCTGAAATTTCGTCATTGTTGTTATGGTCTTCAGTCCGGAGACTGGTTTTATGCAGCTCTCCACCCTACTCTATCCTGAGCAAGCCTTTTCATCTCCTCATAAGATCGGCAACCCACATCCACTTGAATCTGCTCACTATACACGTCTCTTGGTCTCGCTCTGAGATTTTTACCCCACACACTTCCCTCCAACGAGAAATTTGTGATTCCTCGATGTCTAAGAATGTGTCCTACCAAGCGATCCCTTTTTTTTAGTCAGGGTTAGCAAATTTATCTTTTTCAAAAATACTTTTCTTCCCATTCTGCATTTTATATCATCTGTACTGCGACCATCACATGTTATTTTACTACCCAAGTAACAAAACTCATCTACCACCTTCATTGTTTCGTTACCTAATCTGATTCCTTCAGCATCGCCTGATTTTCTATGACCGCATTCCAATATTTTTGTTTTGCTTTTGTTAATGTTCATTATGTACGCTCTCTTCAACACGCTGTCCATTCCATTCAACTGCTCTTCCAGCTCCTTTGCTGTCTCTGACAGAATTACAATGTCATCACTAAAACGCAATGTTTTTATTTCTTCCTCCTGAACTTTAATCCCTATTCCAAAATTTTCCTTGCTTTCCTTCACCGCCTGCTCGATGTACAAATTGAATAACATCGGAGAAAGGATACAACCCTGTCTTACTCCCTTCCCAACTGATGCTTCCCTTTCATGCCCTCCGTGTCGAATAACTGCGGTCAGGTTTTTGTACAAGTTGTAAATAACTCTCCTTCCCCTCTATTTTACCCCTGCTGACTTCAGAATTTGTTTTGTAAACCACAGATTATGTTCGTTGAATCCGTTGACAAAATATATCGCTTTGCAAAATACTAACTCACTGTCTTTTAATCAATAAAAATATAGCTAAGTCCCTAAACTTCTCTAAAGTCGAAAAAACCTTGTAAATAACTTCGTAATATAGTTTCAGCACAATATATAAATGCTCGTTCTTCTAAATAGCTGAAATAACTGTTCTCTAAACACTGACACTTGAAGTAAAATTTACAATCATGAACAACTTATGACAATACATTTTTTTAATTTATTTCATTGTGACGGTTGGCAACGGAGGATATAGGTTCTTTGTGTAAGGGCTTCACAAAACAGGATCATGTTGTGATAGTGGGTGGGGTGGGAAACAGCATTGATAGGGATCAGGGCTACAGTACTGAATGTGACCTGGTTAAAATAGCTTCTGCAACGACCCAGACAAATGTTGGACTGTTGCCTGCTTTCATGCGGTATGATCGACCCCAATTGAACTGCTCCGTCAGGAGGGTCAATATGGAGATTTATCAACTGCTTAGGGCGGCTACTCTGTCGGACAAAGGTTTGGTTCCTGTTGATGCAATTGATAGGTGGTATTTCTCTAGGCATGGGCTGCATCTTAATAGGAAAGGGAAGGGGATACTAGCTGGGTTGATAGCCAAATCCTTAAGTGGGGGCACTGCTATTCATGGATGTACTTCTTTTTTAGGCTAAGATCAATGTCCAGTGAGAAGCTCAGGCAGGCAGGTGCTAAAATGTTGAAAAATCAAATGTTTCTCAGAAAAGTGAAGTAAAAAGTAATGTTAGCATTTTTCACCAGAATACTGGGGGACTAAAGAATAAAATAGATGAGCTTTTAGTTTGTTTAGATGATATAGAAACTGATAATGTAATAGATATACTATGCCTGTCTGAGCATCACATTGTCACTGGTATGGAAAATGTGAATGTCTGTGGATATAAATTAGTCTCAAATGTAAGTAGAGATAATAAGATAAGAGGAGGAGTTGCCATATATGTCAAAAGCTATCACAGTGTAAAAAATTTAGAAACAAAAATGTTTTGTGTAGAGCAGATATTGAAGCATGTGCCTGCCAGCTGAAACTCAATGATGATTTTAACAGTATATAGGTCCCCTTCAAGGAAATTTCAGTTATTTCTGGAAAACTTGGACGCCTTGTTGTGCTATCTGTCAGGTAGGGGGAAGCAAATTATTATTTGTGATGATTTCAATGTAGATTCACTGAAATCACAGGAAGAAAAACCTCGAAGTCTTACTTTCCTCATTCACTCTGACATCCGTTATTGAATTTCCTACTCGGGTAGTAAAGGACAGCAGTACATTGATAGATAACTTTTTTATAGACCAAGATAAGTTTAACAACATAAATGCTTGTCCCATTTAGAATGATCTTTCTGATAATGGTGCACAGCCAGTAACAGTATATGACATAGCTCCGTTCAGTAATTCGAAACAGTCCACCAGAATTGTGCGCTCGATTAATGACTTAACAACTAGAAATTTCAAAGAAAGTCTACTGGGATGAGGTATACAAGGAACATGATGTTAATTTAAGTCATAACATATTTCACAATACATTTGTAAGGGTATTTGATAACTGTTTCCCAAGAAATTAGTAAAATTTAATTGTAAGAAACCATTCAAAAAACCATAGCTCACTAAAGGAATAAAAATGTCGTGTAACGGAAAAAGGGAACTATATCCATCCGCAAGAAAGAGTAATAACCCAGAAAGAATAAAATGTTGTAAAAACTACTGTGCTACATTAAGAAAATTTATTAAAAAATCAAGAAGCATATGCATCATGTCTGAGATTAGCTCCTCTGATAATGAAATTAAAACAATTTGGAATATTATTAAAAGGGAGTCAGGGCAACCAAGAGCAGAGGAAGAGGGTATTACCATCAAAACAAATGAAAACTTTATTAACAAAAAGTCAGAAGTTGAAAACATTTTAATAATTACTTTTTAAATGTTGTAGAGAAAATAGGATCTAAATGTTCATTAGAAGGAGCAAGGCAAATAATGGAAGAGGCCATACCCACACAATTTGATACAATTGAAATTCCACCCACCTCACCTTCAGAAATTAGGAAAATAATAAACTCTCTCGAGAGTAAAAGGTCATATGGAATTGATGGCATTTCCAGCACGGTATTAAAAACTTGTTCCCAGGAGATAATAGGGTTCTCAGTCATATTTGTAATAGCTCATTAAAGCTGGGTATTTTCCCGGATAGACTGAAATATGTTATCGTTAAACCTTTGCATAAAAAAGGGGATACATCCGATGTCAACAACTACCGCCCCATCTCACTTCTGACAGCTTTAACCAAAATTTTTTGAAAAAGTAATGTATTCTCGAGTTGCTTCACATATTAGTAAAAATAAAGTTCTAACAAAATGTCAGTTTCGTTTCCAAAAAAGCTTTTCAACTGAAAATGCTATATATACCTTCACTGATGAAATATTAAATGCTCTGAATAACTGGACATCACCAGTTGGGATTTTCTGTGATCTCTCAAAGGCTTTTGATTGTGTAAATCATGGGATTCTTCTAGATAAGCTTAAGTATTGTGGTATGAGTGGGACATTGCACAAATGGTTTAAACCATACTTAACTGGAAGAGTGCAAAAAGTTGAAATACGCAGTTCACATGATATAGATGAAACAATTAATTCTTCTGGCTGGGGAGTTATCAAAAATGGGGTCCACAAGGTTCGGTCATGGGTCCTTTGCTGTTCGTAATATATATTAATGACTTGCCATTCTACATTCACGAAGATGCTAAGCTAGTACCTTTTGCTGATGATACAGTTATAGCTATCACACCTGACAAAGAGGAATTAACTGATGAAATTGTAAATGATATCTTCCAGAAAGTTATTAAGTGGTTCTCTACAAATGGACTCTCATTAAACTTTGATAAAACCCAGTATATACAGTTTCATACGGTAAATGGCCTGACACCATTAATAAATTTAGACTTTAAACATAAATCTGTAGCTAAGGTAGAATATTCAAAAGTTTTAGATGTTTGCATTGATGAGGGACTGAATTGGAAGAGACATATTAAAGATCTCCTGAAACATTTGACTTTAGCTACTTACGCTATCAGAGTCATTGCAAAATTTGGTGATATATATCTTAGTAAATTAGCTTACTTCCCATATTTTAATTCACTGCTTTCATATGGGATCATATTCTGGGGCAATTCAACATTGAGTGAAAAAGTATTGATTGCACAAAAACGTGTAACCAGAATAATGCCGGAGCCCACCCAAGAGCATCCTGTAGATATTTATTTAGGGATCTAGGGATATCCTCACTGTAGCTTCACAATATATATATTCACTAATGAAATTTGTTATTAACAATCCGACCCAATTCAAAAGTAATAGCAATGAGCATAGATACAACACTAGGAGAAAGGATCATATTCACTATTCAAGGTTAAATCTAACTTTGGCTCAGAAAGGGCTGAATTATGCTGCCACAAAAGTCTTTGGTCACTTACCAAATAGCATCAAAAGTCTGACAGATAGACAACTAGTATTTAAAAAGAAATTAAAGGAATTGCTGACTGGCAACTCCTACTAAAATGTAGATGAATTTTTAGATAAATCTTAAAAAAATAAATAAAAAGACATTAAAAATAAAATAAAATAAAAAACAAAAAAATCCTAAAAATATTGATTGTCAAGTACAGAACACATTTACTAAACTGACACGTTCCACAGCATTACGAAATGTCGTATATATGATCTACGGAACAAGTATTAATCTAATCTTCAAACAGGATCTTCTCTGGCTGTGTGGCTGTAGACCGGCGACGATTGGTGGCCTGCTATGTCATCTTTGGCTTCCGCAGAGAAGACGCTGTTCTCGTAGATTGCTCCTCGTCACCGCACATGAGGAACACTTATTTCTTTTAAAAAAAAATCAGAACACAAAATTTATTATATTACAAATTATTAACAACATAAAAACATTTTTACCAGGAAAATTCAGCTGATGTGATGATTTCGTCCCACTACAGTGGGTGACGTGGGGAAGGAAGGAGCTGCTAAAATAGTGTGTGAGCGGGCGACCACGTAATAGATCATAGAGACTTTTGCCCCCGTAGGAAGTCGATCGGTAGGACCTTTAAAAGGGGGATCGAGGTATCATCAACTAAGTGGTCCATAGAATACTTTTAAAGGTACAGATCAAGCGTTCTGTCTCGCCATTGAACTGGACCCAGTGAATTCCTGAATACAAAACTGAGGTTCACTATCCAATACGAAGGTAACAGGAAGACCCTCTGTGGAAAATATAATAGTGGGGTCGAAGATGGTGGCTTCAGTAGTGATGGAGGACCAGACGACGAAAGTGATAAAACTTGTTGACGACAAGCATCAAATATTTCCGAGAAAGGGACTGGCGAAATCTATATAGATACATTCCCAAGTACGACCTACCAAGAGTCAAGGTACAGAAGGTTGGAGTGGCTTTGGGTGCTTCTGGTCACATGTCTGGCACTGATGAACCATCTCTGCTGCGATGAGCCTCATCCAAATGAAGTGGACATGGCCAGTGTCCCTGGTGGCGAATATGCAGAATGGTAGATAGGTGATAACCACCAATCGGGGTTTGGAGGCTGTTTCCACTTGGAGGATGACCCCAGAGATAGTACTGTGGAATGGATGGTATGGAGGAGAGGGTTGGCGAAGATAGCAGCAACAAGTTTGTCAGATGTAAGAGGAATACCTTCCCAAACGTCTTCAGCTACCTGGATGCTGAGGATGTTAAGGAATAAAAAAGAAATGATACTCAGTTTTACGCAGGAATGGGCCTCAGAATTCGCATGACTGGAAGTGGATCGAAAATGCAGGGTACAACAGACTTTGAAAGGAACAGGACGCAGCATTCTAAGCGTTGGAATTTCTTCTTAGGTATGGGAAAGTACTGTTTCGAGTGGTTTGTGATCGATAATCAGATACAGAAAGTTCCATGCAAGAATGTGGCATTAACTTAGTGCAGGCAAACACAACCCTCTTTTTCGATCTATGAGTACTTCAACTGGAAATATTGTCTCAGAGCCATCTGGTAACAAATGTGAAACAACATACTCGGATGCAGGAGAATAACTGCTGATTAAGAGTCTGGAATACTGACTCACAGGCAACTGACAAGTGGAATTGGGTGTCCTTTTGCATAACTGATGTAGCAGGTGGGTGATCTGGCCTGCACAGAAGTGAACTTTCTTTAGTAGGAGACCTTGAAGGATTTTCGTTGATGCAGATCAGCTAAGTGAGGCACCTTGGTGATTTCCTCCATGAAGGAAAAATGTCAACTTGGGAAGTAATGAGGTCGAGGTAGGAAATAGAGGGCTGAAAAAGGGAACACTTCGGTGAGTTAGATATGAGAACCGCGTTCCGTAGGCTTTACAAGATGAGGCGGAGGTTCCACGGATGCTCAAACAAGGAAGTGAGTACTATGTCCTCAATGTAATTGAAACATCCCATAGGAGAAGCTTTCCTCTGAAAATTAGCAGGTCCACTTGAAATGCAGTACATCAGCCACTGTAATTGGAAAAGTCCAACAGGCCTGTCACAAGCAGCCACTTGTTGGGAAGGGGCGGACAACGGAATCTGAGGTTAGGCCTCCACCACGTCAATTTTGGAAAAGAAGCGAGATTACGGAAAAGGTCGTCAGGATGGGGAAAGAAATAAACATCTTTCAGAAGGAGTGAGTTATAGGTAGCTCCAAAGGCTCCGCTGATGCGGAGGTGTCTCGAAAGCTTCTGGATGATGACCTCTGGCATTAGCGCAGTGCAGCGATGACGGTCTCATCTTGGGGACATCCTAATACTTCCTGTAGCAGTTGCTACAGTGCTACCAGGACCTGACGCGCGCGGCAATACTGGGGCTGGGCGGAAGTCTTCAGCTGGAGGGAGGCTGTGAAGTCCTTCGGGTAGGTCATCCAGGAAGAGAAGAAGTCTCGGAATTCTTCACAAAGAGCGTCCACTGCCAGGAAGGCTACCTATAGAGTGAACACGTTCACATGATCATCAGTGGAAAAAAATGCCCTAAAAGCATTGAGGATAATTACGTCTGAGGTTTAGTTCATCACTCAAATTGTTACATTCCAATGTACACATTTGTAGAAAGGACCGCGGCGGATTAGCCGCGGGTTCTGGAGAGTCATGTTGCGGTGCGCGCGGCCGTCTCCGCCGTCGGGGGTTCGATTCCTCCCTCGGGCATGGGTGTTTGTGTTGTCCATAGGACAGTTTACCTTAGGTTAAGTAGTTTGTAGGCTAAGGACTAATAACCGAGCTGTTGAGTCCCATAGATTTACAAACATTTAAACATTTTTTGTAGCAAAGTAATTTCTTTTTTTATTGTAAGTGAGAAGTGGTTTGTGCTTGGCTGACATGGGCAGGACGCCGAACATCGCGTTAGATTAGTTGTTGATTAACTAGGCCGCTCCACCTTTATGCACTTACGTCTGTAGCGGATTGCCGTTGATGGTGATGTCTATCAACAGTTGCGGAGAGGGAGCGTACATAATTTGATAGATGTCTACCTGTGCTGAATCCGGAGCCTCTGACGTGGACACCAAAGTGGCCAAAGTGGATCTGCAAACACATGCGAGGTGATATTGCCGGGTGCAGCATGTACAGAATGCGCATCGATCCGGACAGAAATCCCTGTCTTGTTTGGAGAAGCAGATGGGGCAGCAGGGAAATAGCACTGGAGAGCGTCTTCGGCGTGACGACTGTGAAGGACCGCGATTGCTGGGCGCAGGTGGTCGACTGGTGGGGCAGTCCCGGCAGGAAGGCTGGAGGTGGGGGCAGCCATTCACTACGTACATGGAACACATCTTCCGGAAGGCGAAAACCGATTTCCGTAAACCGTTTTTCGCTGTCGTGTTTACATGTCACAGCCTGAATCGGATTTCCTAGTCCACTTAATATGGCGGCTTAAAAACAGCTGATTCACGTCCTGATTTAGTCAGCAAAATCGCTATTTTTATTTATTTAAATATACAGATTCATATTCACTCTAATATTTACACTTTTATTTCACATTACAAAATGTCACTCTTTCAATATTTGCCGAAAATTCTTAACAAGAAAACACAATCTGACAAGCCAAGAACGCTTCAAAAAAGCTTGCGTATACATGGGCACGAAAATCGATTGTGGAACTGGGAAACCACTTCAGAGAAGCGAATTTCCAGAATCGATTTTGGAGTGTTTACGTGACCAACCAAAAGCGGTTTTGGGAGCCCATGTAAATGGGGTAATTGACTGCTGCAGCGTCGCCCGGAGCAGGAAGGAGGGTGGCAGCACTCCACTGGCTGGTCTCTCAGAGGGCCGCCACTTCAACCCAAGATTCGAGTCGCCAGTCCGCTGCTGTAGAATTGTTTATGATGGAATTTAGTAAGAACTACTAAAAAGTATAAAACAAAAAATATTTCCTGTACTCAGTTGACCACTGAACATGCTTAAAAGTATACCGAAATTCGCCTGCTCTCAGGTAGAGTAATTTACAATTACCACCAGTTTTGCCGTGGTAGCTTTATTTCCCCCCCCCCCTACTTGGGTTGCGAAGATAGCGTACATATGGCACTCGGAAATCACTCACGTGACATCCCTCGCTCGAAATCTCTCTTAAAACTCTTTCTTGAATACGCCAACTTGCTTTCTGTATTTGACCTTTTTTCCCCCTTCTTTTTTATTGTCGTCTCAAGCGTTGTCAATACAAAGCAATGACAAACTGAAAGTTATCAGAAACACGCCGTTTTATTACCGTGAATTATAATGTTATTTCTAAAAGTGATATGTTATCACTTTACGGCACGAGAACCCCAGATTACTCTCGCGGCTGTTTGCCATAGCGTAATGGGCGGCGCATTAAATTGTATTGTACGAATGTGTTAGAGGGTGGTTAGAGACCCGCCAATGGCATTTGTTTCTTCATCTTGCTTTCTAAAAAGTTTTTGCACACTCTTGTTAGTTGAACATTCGAAGTTCTTTAAAGCACTTTCTCTGGGAAAAGGGGCCGCGCTGGAGTTGTCGAGCGGTCTGGAGTGCCACGTTGCGGATCGCGTGGCTTCCCTCGTCCCAGGTTCGAATCCTCCCTCGGGCATGTTTGTGTTGTCTTTAGTATAAGTTAGTTCATCAGTATTTTGTAATTTTAGGGAGTGATGACCCCGCAGTCAAGTCCCATAAGCTTTACAAACGTTTGAACACTTTTTTCTGAAAAGGGCATTTGTTCAATCTTTATTAAAGGCCATGAAATATATACCACTGTTATAAATGATGTGATCATAGTAGCAACTTTGAATTTAGTCGCGGTTTGAAACATATTTCGTATTCATTTTTTCGCAGCACAAAGCAACATAAAGTCATATCTGAACTACAGAAAAGCTGATTGAATCTACGTTGAAAACGTCCATAGCAACCATTCTGAAGACAAACAATTTAGTAGACGCAGAGTTTCTAATTAATGACTTTCAACATATTCCGTAAATAATGAATTATTGCTTAGAAAAAGAAGACACAAGGTAATTTGTGGCAATGTATATATTTTCTTTCCGCTTCATCAAGGAACGACAACTGCCGCAGAAATCTAGGGCTTCATTATGTATGAAGCTACCAGAATCAGAACGTTCTTTAGAATATTCATTATTACAATATCTCCCAGTTCATGTGCATATGCTTCAGAGACCATTTTGAGTCGTTGTTATGTATTTGACGAAATTGAAGAAACGCACATTTTAGAGAGAGTACTCTTACATAGTAATAACTCTAATTATTACAGAAAATAGCTCTGTTTGATTAATAAGAGCACCCGAAACCCTCTTAGGAGCCAAGGCGCAGAAAATAAAAAAATAAATAAATAAATAAAAATGGTGGCGGTGTTTAAGCTACCGACCACGATCATCACAAACTAATGCGCTGCTTACTACACTATGGCGAAAAGTCCCCAAACTATCCTGTAATCCTTGTATCACTGAAGGCCCATGTTAACTGCTAATACGGAAGTTTTAGACACTAGATTACAGTTTATCGTACTAATAACAATTTGTTTTTGTTAATTGTTCTGTACGTCATTGTTCTCTAATAACGAAGCGTGAGTTTTAATAAGGAAATCATACAATAAAGAAAGCAAGTTGGCGTGTGCCAGAGAGAGTTTTGGGCGAGTAATGTCATGTGACTAATGTCCGAAAGCACTGTTTACGTAAAATCAAGTGACCGTGTCAAATCGCTGCTATTTTTGCAAATATCTTTGACTAGGTGCTAGTTACGTCATTAACAGCAGAGTTGTTGAGAATTTTCTCCTCTACAAATAAATTAATTAAATTTTCGTCACAGATAAAAGTTTAAGGTGTTATTTGTAATTACATTTCCTGCTGCTAAAATGCCATCACAACCTTTAAAGTCCTAGGGAAAGTAACTCACCAAAGTTTCTTCGAAATCGGATTAATGGTTTTAGAATGCAAAAAAGACTAAGAAACAAACATTTGTTTTTCTGTATAGGTAGATTTAAGCAGTTGCGAGGTTCGGATATAAAACCGGGACTTTTTTTAACTATTAAAGGTGAAAGATAAACTATTTTTTCCTCTATTGTGCAGACAGGAATAGAAGCATCCAATTTACTTCTGGTGAAAACAAAACGCCCAAGGGACCGTGCGCTGTCTTACTACTAACTACTGTGTTCGTAAGACGTTTTGACTACATAAACAACAATAATTGAATTTCCCTACATAATCAAATCGGTGTACGACACATATTTCAGGAGATGTGATAGAGTCTTAGGCGCCTCAAAAAATATGTTCAATGAAACGGGGCGAAACGTCTTAACGTTCGAAATCAAGGGACACGAAGGAAGCGTTGCCTAAAAATACATGGCTGTTGCCTCAGCACTCAAGGTGTTGCTCACCGTCTTCTTCTACGTCTGAGGTCCGATATTCATCTAATGTGCACACGTCTGCAAGATAACACAAAGTGTACTGACGAATTTAAAGTTAGAGCAGCTTGAGCATTCGTTATACAGCCTGGGTATGTCACCCTGTGAGTCCCATCTGTTTGGTCCACTAAAAAAACATCTCAAAAGGAAGCGCTTCAATGGCAGTGGCATGGATTGTGATTAAGAATTTTGAATCTAGAAAAGCCAATAATTGCATAATTCGTAGCGAATTATAGTTAAAAAATTGCCTGCACAGGTCTTAACAGAAGTTGACTCCAGTGGAACTCGAAGTCGCGCCACTTTGTGAACCGCCAGTCTATCCACTCAGTCAACGAAACATATGTAACAAACGATTCGTTGTAGTTAAACTACCCACCTGGTGTTAATATGCCTCAAATGCCTCTTCTACGTGCTCGAATGATATTTTGCAAAATAAATTATGCGTCAGTTAAGCTGCTATGAATCTCAACATATACTGTATCCTAACTATTATACTGCTTCTATTTGACGATGTAAACACCTTGATGACGCTTCTAAGACCACTAAAGTGTAAATAGAGCATGCGCAATACTCTGTTCTTGAACTTCAAATTATCTCTTTGACCTTATTGAACATGGAACATTATAACAATAAAAAAAGGGCAATTCCATACGTTTCACTGATTTTTATTCTTCCATTCATATATTAAAAAAGTATCTGATTTCTAAGGAAATTCATCGTAATTCGATTGTTTGGGGAAACGTTTTACTAATATTTCAGTTATAAAAATTCATATCTTTTACGAACAAATTAAGTAATTCATTATAGTAACGTCTAAGTCATTGATATACTACTGGTGTAGTAACTATAAAGTTTTGTAACAGGAAAGACGTCAGTCTTTTGTAATTGCTTTTCTCAAACTTATTCGGCAGAAAACTACATGTTATGACAAATATCGGCTGATTACTTAGGAATAACAACCCCCCCACCAAAAAAAAAAAAAAAATCGCATTGGCGTGTTATACGGTCCACTTTAGATTTGTAGTTTTATAAGTTTTTGCAAACATTTGGACCAAAATAATAATCTAAGTAATACGAATATCTGAAACCCTTTTAGGTAAAAGTGGCGGGTTTCGAAAAACTGACCTTCAGCGTCACAGTCCAACACATTGTCTACTACGCTACGGCTAACAGAAGTTGCGTACTATAATCTCATACTATTGATGGTCGTTGTTAACTGATGCTAAAATGGTATTTGCAGATACTATATTGTCATTGATCGTACGAAGAACGACGTGTTTTGTTAATTCTTCAGTGCGCCATTGCTTTGAAATAACAACATGTAAGTTACAATAAGAAAATCATCAAATACGCAACGCAAGATGGTGTATGCCAAAGAGAGTTCTGGGCGAGGAATGTCACGTGATATCTGCTAAAAATGTTCAAATGTTTGTAGAACTTACGGGACTAAACTACGGGGTCATCAGTCCCTAAGCTTACAAACTACTTATGAACTAGCTAAGACTAAGGACGGCACAAATATCCATGCCCGAGGGGGGATTCGAACCCCCGACCGTAGTGGCCGTACAAACCGTGACTGGAGCGCCTCAGTCCCCTCGGCCACCGCGGCCGGCGTGACATCTGCGAACGGCTGGTTTTCGTTAATTCAATGGAAGGTGCCAAACCTCCGTTATTTTTGCAAATATCTCTCAAACTATATATATATATAGAAAAAAAAAAGAAAAAAGAAAAAAAAAAAAAAAAACCATGAGGGAACAAAGTTGTAGAGAATTTTCTTCTCTACAAATTCGTTTATTCAATTTTCGCGCCAGATGAACGGTTTATTTGCAATTAAAATTACATTACAAACGGCTTATTTTGGTATTACTAACATATTTCTTGTTCGAAATATTTCAAAAAACGAGGTTCTGGTCTCTGGTAGCCAACAATTATGTCTGCAAAATTTGGTACCGATCGGTTGAACGGTTCGACCTAAAATGTGGGAACACGTTACAGCAAGACAGAGATCGTCAAATCGCCGTTATTTTTGCAAATATCTCTGCAACGATGCAAGATATGAAAAAAAAAATCATAATAGAACGAAGTTGTAGAGAATTTTCCCCTCTACCAATTAGGTTATTCAATTTTCGTGTCAGATGAACGGTTCGTTTGCAATTACAGTTACATTACAAACGGATTTTTTTGGTATTACTATCGTATTTTTATCCGAAAAATTTGAAGAATGGAGGTTCTGGTCTCTGGCGGCCTACAATTACATCTGAAAAATTTGGTGCTGACCGGTTGAATGGTTCGTCTTAAAAACAGGGAACACATTACGGACAGACAGACATCCCAAAATCGCCGTTATTTTTGCAAATATCTCTGAAACGATACGAGATATGAAAAAAAAACATAATAGAGCAAAGTTATAGAGAATTTTCTCCTCTACTTATTAGGTTATTCAATTTTTCGTTTCAGGTTAACGGATTAGCTGTTATTTTCATTTAAATTTCGATCTGTCAAAAGACGATCGCATAGGCCCATTTTTAGTGTTACTACCGTAAAGTGGGTCAATAGAACATATCAAATTGATTGATGCACAGGTGCATCACGTGCTGATCTAATTTAACTTGAGAACCTAGTTGCTTCCGCTGACATTTTCAACCGCCTTGAGTATTACGCTGTCACAGATACGAAAATTATTGGCATTAAGCCTCTGTCAACGACCATAAAGACATCAGTGAGAAGATCAGATTGTACCTAGATCTTTGAACTAAGCTCATTACGACGGAATTATAACGGAACGAGGAGGTCTGTGGCGCGCGTGGCTTAGCAGATGGAGCGCCGCTTTGATGAACAGAGACTCGATGCGGCATACCTGGCAGCCACCAGCACTAAGAGCGGATACCATTCCAGCGGGGCGCTCCTCTGCCTCTAGGCCGTCGGCTGTTCTCGTCGCAGACAACTGAACGGCGACTGGTAAATGCCAGCAATCACACAGTCGAGCAGCAGCTTCCTACACGCGTACTCTGTTGTTAGCGAGAAAAGATAATGGCGATCACAGGGTAGTTACTCTTAGAGTGGTGACGTGAAACTAGTCTTAGCTGGTTATATTTTATTTCGTTTCCTTTGAGCACACATAAGGTAATGTTGGCTACAATATATTGAATGATACATTACTATTTTATAAAGTAGCATTTGGATTTAGGAGAAATGTGGGAACACGCGAAGCAGTACTCACATTACGACTTATTTTAGAAGGTCTACGTTTGTAGACCTCTAGAAAGCCTTTGGAAAAGTTGAGTGCAATACACCCTTTCAAATTCTGAAAGAAGCAGGGGTAAGATATAGGGAGCGAAAAGTTATATTCAACTTGCACAAAGTAGACTGCAATGTTTAGAGCCAAAGGTCGAATGGTCACAGTGGTTGGGAAGGGAGTAAGACAGGGTTGTTTACTTTCCCCAATGTTGTTCCATCTGCACATTGAGGAAGCTGTGAAGGAATGCAAGGAGAAATTTGGAGACGGAATTAAAGTCCAGGGACATAGAATAAAATTCTGACGTTGTTTATTTGAATCGTTATTTAGCTAACTTATCTGTAACACTAACTTTGTGGTCATTTGGCACTTTTACCATAAAATGTCAAATGAGATCCTAATTTTTACTTTCTTGGTTCTGAATAGCTACTTCGAGAAAAAAGGAAATGGTCAATCAGAGAGAGAGAGAGAGACGGGGACGGAATGGGAAATAGACTGGCAAAATGTGAACACAGCTGCTTTACCAAGGGCAGTTTTTTCCACGTTGCAGAGTCGGTGAATTGTTTGATTTTTATTTGCGTTTATACAGAAAATGGACAAACAAATCAGTCTACTCGCTTTATAATAAATAACGATTTTCAGAGAGAACACTGTTTTTTTCTAACATTCCTTTTATTCGCAATAGCCACAACAGAGCAAATAAGGGTATTAATTTGACTGGTGTATCTTTTCGGTGAGTCTTTGTTCATGACAATTCTTTTATTTACTCTTCATTCTACATCAGAATTACAGTTAGCCACAGCGAAACTTGGATGGGTTTAGCTAGTTTTAAGAAATATTAGATAGCTGTAACCCTTTTATTTAGGTGTCCAACTTGCTGGTGATGAAGCTAGTGAAGATGATGATGTACAATCAGAGACGAAATATGTAAACTTTATAGTACGTAATCGTATATTTATGACTTTTTGTAAAAAACAATGTCACTCTCTAAATAAAGGTATTTGTTTTCAGCTAATGCCTGCGTTGGAGTTTTTCTTATAAAAATTGGGATCAAATCAGGAACTACCCAGACGAACTACGCCTTGCCTTCCTTCTTCCCACAACTGAAACCAGAATAGATGAGTTGGGAATCAAATGTTATGGAAACAAAAAATTAATTTAGAAGCAGCTGTTATTGTTTTAGAAGAACTGTAGTGTTACAATCCTAATTTGGAACAGTTATTAAGAGATTTATACAAGCTTACAGACACTATGTCCTACTGCCGAACGGAGTGCGGAGTGCATATTACGATTTTAGACAGGGTAGATATAGACCTCTGTGATATTTGTATTAGAGCCTCTAAAAGTAGAACGGTTATACATAGCGTTTGGATCAAAGAACGAAGATTATTAGATGACATAATGAGGAAAAACTTTATAGCAGCGCCTCCCATGTTGTTATGTATTTTGCAAACCCTAGGTGACAATCTTTTGTCGATTTAGAAGGAACCATATGTGGCACATGTAAAGCTTCTTTCAGAATTACTTTAGGACTGAGGAGAGGAAGAAAATGTGTAAGGCACAGACATACTTCCGATAACCTCACAATATCTAAGGCGAAGATCCACCCAGAGTTGCTGAGACGTGATGTAAATCGTTATGTCTTCTTCTGATTTTTGCTTGTCATTTGTGTTTTGGCTCTTACTATTGACGACGATTTTAAGTTTGGCTTTCTCTTACTTGGTCAGGTTTAAGTCATTTATTATCGTGGGTTGTTGGCTGGTGTGCTATATTGAAACTTCCGGGGCCGTCATTCTCTTAGTTCGGGAATTAGCCACCAACGAACCTTTTGAGATCCATCCTAATCAAGTTAAGCTTGTCACTCCTCATGCCACTTCATCTCGCTAGCGTATGGGTCCTTGGAAAAGAGGGCAAGGTAGAGCCGTCCCGGCTCCTGTTTCTTCGATTGACCCTGTCCTTGATTTAATTACTGGTGCAAGCACTATCGATCTCTCTGTGCTTGCACCACTCGTGGCGCTGTTTGATCTATCGCGCGTGATTGTCTTCTGACGTGTGTTTTCCTTGAGCGGGTGGCAGTACGGTGACTGGCCCAGGCGGTTTGAGAGAGACGTGAGTTGCTGCGTGGCTAGTGGAGAGGGTATCAGGCAGTGAGTTTTATACGATGTTTGACATCGCCAGGGTCAAGTTATTTTCAATAAGGGGCCGTTTATGGCCCGGTCCGGCCTGTGCGTCCAAGTTGTTCCGTGGCACTCTGTCTGTCTGAGGAACCATGCATGCCATGAGCTGAAGAGGTTGATCCGGAGAGCCGCGGCGGAGAGGCCGAGCGCATTGAGGCGCTATGCTGCGATGCGCGAGGCTGTTCCCCGTCGTGGGTTCGAATCCCCCGTCTCGTAAGGATGTTTGTATCTTCTTTAGTATAAGGTAGTTCATAAGTAGTTTGTAAGTTTAGGGACTGATGACCTCGCAGTTAAGTCCCATAAGCTTCACAAACATTTGAATTTTTGATCCGGAGAGGCCTTTCTGTCAAGTTATAACAGAACCTCGGTGCGGGCTGTTTACCTCGTCTCCCGGCTATGTGGCCGCGTTCCTAGCGGCCGTGCGACGCCGCGTCTGTCCCTCGCCAAGCATCGGAGCTTTCAATAATTGGTACTCCGCACTCAGCCCCGGCTGCGCCTCGCGTCGTTCCAGCCGCTTTTCATCTGGAATCTACACCATCGCGAGGGGGCCTGCACTTGTCGTGGAGCAAGAAATAAATGAATCATAAAACCTGCTCCGCATTTTTGTGTCTGAATCTGTTAGGATCAGTGGTCGTTCCCCAGGGGCCACCGTTGCCTGTGTCTACGTCGTTAGTTGTTTATTCGTGTGTTATATCGCACTTTTAGTTCGGTTCGATTGTATTATTATTTTCCCTTTGCTCTGAGTAGTAAGTACTCTACATACATTAACTTGGTTATCGTAACTGGGGAATTTATCTGGTTTGTGCCACTCTGGTAGCTCGCATCTGCACGCACGTTATAGCTTTGTTTTTCTTTTTTCTTATCTTCTCCTTGTAGAAATGTTTCCCTCTGTGATGCTTAGCCACCCCGCGGTTGTAAATTGGCGTTCTATCCGTTTGTGTCAGAGCTGTATTTCTTGTTAATCGTTGGGCACCTAATTCCTTTCCTTCCTGTTTACCAAAGTGGCTGCAGAAGAGTCGAGGGAGGGCAGAATTGTGCCTTCTTGCCGAGCATTACCTATCTGTTGCATCAGTCTATTATAATCATTTTTCAACTGTGCCACCTGGTTAACTAAATTCTGAATTGCATCCAACGTTGTAGCGTCCTGTGCTGTTGGACCCTCCTTTGCAACGGTTTACTTATCCATACTCATAAGAATAAGAACAAAAACAAAAATTAAGGCGTATTACTATAAGAAACCTATTGAACTGGGATTGCCACTGATGAGACCCAACCAAAATATTAAAGCTTCCAATTATTTTAACCAAGTATTCCATTCCCACCTTCTCACATAGTTGAGCTCTTTTCTGACACCAAATGTAACATGTCTGCGCACTATTTGATGGTTTTGACAACAAATGAATGTTCTACATTTTGTGTCTCGTTGTCGCCGGTTGTTCTAGGTGTCGGTGGCCGAGCAGAGAGAGACCGACACAGGGCAATAGGATGCACGCGTGTGCGGGTACAGAGTCTGAGGTGACCAGCCAATGAGACAGCAGATACTAGAAACACTAAGCTAGATTAGAACAAGATATATATTTCGTAGAAATATGGTACAATACTTTGTTAACTGAAGACTAGTGGACTACAGATGCATAGTTCAACTAGGTAGAGGCCTGCCTACTGATGAGTGTTCTAGTGCCTGTCTTATGGCCAAGTGACCGATCGAGTTCAGTGGTGGCCACGAGCGGAGTTGCAGCAGAGGACGCTCGTGGTGTAATATTGCGTTTTCTTTCTTCCGATCAGGTGTTGGAGTAGTAGTTATTGTTCGTAGCCGCTATTAAAGTTCACTATCGGTACAATAATACAAGAAAATAATTTGGTGGATCTGACACATTTAGGTAACTTTATAATTAGAAGATTCAAAAAAGGAAGCGGAACCGGACTTTAAAGTTTAGCGGCAGTAGTAATTTCGAATGAAAGAAACACCTGAGCACAATATTACACAGAGAAACTAGCAGATTCCTCGATCACCTTTCTTACCATGATTATTATGTTGATTGGATGTAGCAGATGAAGCTGTAAAAACTCTTGCTGTATTGTGTAAAATGATACTTGGTTGGCTTGGAGCATATTGTACTAACTGAATGACAGTTTAAAAAAATGTTAAGTTAACTTTCGCGACCAAAGGCTCCTTAAATCGATCGGATTTCGTTTAATTCCGAAGATTTCTTTGCAGGCAATACTAGAAAGTCACATTCATGAAAATTACAAGTAATGAGATCTCGAAGTACATCTAGTAAATTACAGATACAAGTCCAACAATGGGTCCAAGCATCATATTACATAATCAAGAATACTGCTGGAAAAATAGAAACACTTCATGAATTATTAAAAGTGGGTCGGTTGAAATAAGTAAAGGAATTATACGTAACTAAATATATTTTCATTATACTTCGTACGAAAAACGATCTCACACACACTTACAATTAATAATGGAGAAGTCCCTGGCGTGCGACTGTTCTCAATGAAGTAAGAAAGATGAAAGACCAAGTTCACAACCGCGTTCTGGGCAGGTCGTAAAAGACAGATAGACATAAAAAAATGTAAGACAAACGTAATTAGCTGCCAGAGAAAGCTGTGGTCAGCGATAAGCATCATGAATAAATTATTTATCGAATGAAAAATTTTTAAATGTAATACTGCAGTGGCTGAAATCGGAAGAACGCCGCGCCGTGCTTGCATGGCGGCACGCGGCGAAAGTACGTGGCGCGCACTTCAGACTTGTGCGACACCTCACTACACACAGACTTCGTCTTCGTCAGAATAGCTACACTAGCTCGTCCCATGTGGGCTATGAGCTCAGTACTCAACTCAGGAGATGACGTGGCTATGAAACAGTGGTCCAGTATAACAAAACATTATTGACAGTCATGCTTATAAACGCCCGGAGGCGAGTGGAGAGTGTGTGTGCACTGTACGCGCTGAGGTGGCGTCCAGCTAACGCCACGAGCCTCGTAGTAGCTGACGCTTCTGGTGCGGTTGCCTGCAGGCCGCTAAGCCTCTGTGTTGTAAGGCGAGGTATTGTCCTCCTACTGCACAGCGCCGTGCCGTGCTGGGCGCTGACCGGGCGTTGAACCCAGGTCCTCCTTCCCCCACTTCTGCTGCTTTGCCCTCCAGACGGTCACAGGAGCGCTTCAGGTGTGGCCGCGTCCTTTCGTCCACACCACGCCCCCGGGTGAGTATCTGGCTGTAGTCATACCGCGCCATGCTTTGGTTCGATGCCCGGTTACGCTGCTGTCGAGGCCGGGACCCCGCTGCCCGTGACGTCAGGCTGGGCCGCCGCTATTCCGCTGGCTGCATCTCTCGTCGGGGATGCCGTGTTGATCGTGATGATCGGCTGCTGTCCTCGCTGCGTCGAAGTGCTTCCATCTTGCGCCAACTCAGTTTTGCGATAACAATAATAACAAGTATTCTCGACAAGAAGCACAGTCCGGGCGGCAGGTGACTGCCCAGCCGTGACTGTCTCTCTTTCTGCCGTGGCTGACTGACTCCCGAACCTGTCATTTTCGCCTGTATTTATACGATGAGGTTGACCCTGTCGGCCTGTGTTTCACAAATGTGGCATAGCTATCTTTCATGAAGTGAAGGCTTTCACGACCGGCTGAAATAATGCTGTTGAATCTTCTGGATTATGTGGTCGTGATCGAAGAAACGTATCTGCTCCTGACGTTTCATCCAGAGCTGCGCTGGACATCTTCAGAGATGCAGTAGCATCTCTGAAGATGTCCAGCGCAGCTCTGGACGAAAAGTCAGGAGCAGATACGTTTCTTCGACCACGACCACATAACCCGGAAGATTCAACAGCAATTATAGCTATCATTGCTACACGTGACCGGTCTCCTACTCAAATGTTCAAATGTTTGTTAAGCTTATGGGACTTAACTACGGGGTCATCAGTCCCTAAACTTACAAACTACTTATCAACTAGCTTATCCTAAGGATGGCACAAATAGCCATGCCCGAGGGGGAATCGAACCCCCGACCGTAGTGGCCGTGCAGACCGTGACTGGAGCGCCTCAGTTCCACTCTACTTTAAATCACACGCATGCTTTCAACGCAGCACCGCTTCCATGTTCAACTTCTGCGTTGAAGTTCACTCACCACTTGTTAGCTTTCCATATTACATCTATATTTTCCCTATTCCCTACACGACTTCGGCTAGGATGAGTCATTGTTAGGAGGATGTTTATTTTGTATGTGTAAGCACTGAGGAGAGATTTATATTTGACTGCTCTTGATACAAATCGCACAGCTACAACTACTCTGACACGCACACTCAAAAACAGATGACATTACTACATGATAAGTGATAATTTAACATAATTACAGACAGCTAACAAAATAAACTAGCTAACACTGAACATAAAGAAACCACGTAGATTATATTTTGAGTGAAAGCACAAACAGTGAGGTATTCCATAAATCACTGGGAATAGGTAAATTACTGTTTTATCGTCTGTGTGTTAGTACAAGTGCTTAAGTGCTTACAATTTTGTTAACGAACAGAGAACATGTACTTTTCCGTAATATTGAAGCACGTTAACAATTTCTAGCAGATTAATTTTATAAAGATTTGTTTCGAATTTAATGTAAGTAACACTTTAGTTTTATGCCCATGGATACGCCCTTATTTTAAGATCATATCATTTTACAAGATTGCCCAACATTACAATTTCTCCACAAATATATTTACAAATCAGCTAAAATACTTGAATGGCAGCTCAAGCTACAGAAATAAAAATTGTGTCGCTGCCGTCGCTATGAAGTATTTCGATTTGACATTGCAACGTCGGAGGAGCGAAACTACTTTCAACGATTCACGTTAGATTTTAAGGTAAAACATACATCCATTTCAAGTACGACTGCCGCGGTGAAGTGGCCGAGCGCTTCAAGTCGCCTTGCTGCAGAGTGCGCGGTTGCTCGCGGTCAGACTTTCGAGTTCTCCCTTGGCCATGGATGCGTGTGCTGTCTTTATCGTAAATTAAAGTAGTTTGTAAGCGTATGAACTAATAACTTAAATCTCTTAGATTTACAAACATTGGAACAAGTACGATGATTGCAATATGAGACAGTTATCACCATGGCATTTGGATTCGCAGACACAGCCATGGCTGTTTTCCAGACAGATAGTACATGATACTGCACATCGAATTTTATTTTCGATTTCTCTCAGACAGCATGGAAAAAGGGAAGCAAATGATCAATTGTTTGCAAATCTTTAGGACTTCTTTGATTATTTGTCCCTATGATTACTAACTACTTAAACTAGCTGACCTCAAGATGACACACACTCTTCGCCAAAAGAGGACTCGAACCTCTGAAGGCGAACAACTGTGCTCTCCGTAGCAAGGCACCTTAGGCCCCTCGTGCAGTCCACCGCGGCACAGGCGAAGTGTCGTGAGAGAAGAGCGAATATAATTTGCCAGGATAGAGACGTTTATTTGATTTATATCGACATAGTACTTCGTAGTAGTGATCTAGAGTAATATTTATGCAAATATTGGGTTCTTATGCTGAATCTAAATGTATGCCTATTTAGCGATATTTCTTGAACTATAACGACGCCCTCTTTTCTCTCTAAATCTCAACCTTCATCTTTTCATACTAATTAGTACGAACCTTCTGCATCAAATCATCTGGCGGGTCTGAGCTTTCCTGTGTCATTTACCTATACATGTATTTTATTTGGAAGTGATTATCTAAAATGTTATTTATAATATCATACCTGTTACTGACACTGACGAACCACGAATAGAAGCGGTGAGAACTAATTAACCATTGTCTTTAACAGTGATGTAAATAATTTATACGTAAGAATGCCAATTGGTAAGGAATTTTATATCGATAGCTACACGTTAGTCGTAATCGGTATTGTTGAAAACAAGGATCCCCTCAGATTAACATCTGACATGAGTTATGTTACTGTTATGATACGCTTTATTATGAAAACAATGTTATACAATTATAGTGAAAGAAATGCCCAAGAAAGTACATGCCACCAGACATTTGTCAAAAACAACCTAACCAAGCGGGTGAACTACCCTTACAAACTGATAGGACATCTGAATAGTGTTAATAGGGGGACGCACCCACAAAACTAAAGTGCGTGTTTAAAACTTACAGCTTTTCAAACTTCAAATCTCAAACTTACATCAAGTGAAATAAGCATTTATAAAACAAACGTATTGGTGGAGTGATCTCATCATGAACCATCCTGAGTTTGTACTACCATAAGTATTGCTCAACAAAAGAACTCATAATTTGCACTGAACGATCAAGTCGCTAGGTGATTAATTAATATGAATATTTAGATGGGGAACACTTTATATAGAGCAATGCGTGTGGTATAATGCGAAATTTACAATGTGTAGCTTATGTAACTTTTCTGTAACATATACGTGTAAGTGCTGATGGACAAGATCAAATAATGCAACTAAATTTCTCTCAGGAAAAGAACTAGACAGATTGACAAAGTTTGCTGTTAATTTTTTGTTAAAGTAATGCTCGGAACATATGCTTGGTAAATAGATCATCTGGTTTAAATTCCTTTCCTTTAAATGGCGAAGTCCACACTTACACCTCAATACCTACTGTAATCCGTTCAATAAACAACAGCACTGAAACGTCGAACTGACAAATCTATGCCGCCCTTTCAATAAAAATACTATTAACTTAGGACAACGTGACAAGTCGGAGACAAAGCAATAATATGTGCTCTAACAGAGGGCATCCAATCCTAAAGCCGTACCACACCACCACCTGGACTGCTTGGCGCCTCCCCCCCCCCAACCCCCCACACGAATACAACTGGGGTGCCGCCTCTCTGCTATTTGGCCACGATAACTTGACGATTTTGTTGGTGCTGCCAAAAGCGGAGAAAATCGGCACTAGGTTAAAGATATTCATTTATTTATAATTACTGCCAAAGTTACAATGCTCCTTGACGTGAAGTTTTAGTGTGCACATTGTTAGAGTCACGTTTCCAGCACTGCGGCAAGTTGCTCCATTTCCCGCGGCAGCCATAATGTTCGGGCAAGAATCACGTCCACCAACTCCCAGCAGCCATCGCGCGAATCGTCAAGTTATCGTGGACAAACCGCGTCCAGGGGGTCAACTTTCGAGGTGCTCAAGCGGTCGATTTCCATGTATTGGGTATACTCGGTGGCATTTCACACCTCGCTCACTGAACACCTGTTTCAATTTAATAAACTGACAAATTTTATAAAATAGAGAGAAAAGCTAGTCATACTGCATAAAAATATGATGTAAACCGTATACATATATTTGAAGAATATTCCTCATGTGAATACAGGGTTATCAGAAATTTCCGTTACGAGCTTCTAGCATTTGTTGAGGGAAGTGAGTACTAACACTTTAAATAGGAACCCAAATCCTGAAACGTATCGCTTCCGAGAGTTTCTATTCAGATGTGTAAATCGTCAACGTCATGTGATGAGACCATGCCTCCTTCCATCCAAGCTCACGGGTACCGCATACTTGGTCTTTCTACGATACGTAATGGACCCGTTGTTGGAAGATGTGCCACTTAATGTCCGTCAGGAAATGTGGTTTCAGCATTATGGTGCACCACCTCACGTTTCGCCGGCTGTCCGGAGACATCTCAACAGACGATTTGGTGAAAGATGGATAGGCCGTGGTGGTCCAACCGCCTGGCCGCCACGATCGCCGTATTTAACCCCTATGGGCTACTTCTTGCGGGGTCGTATTAAGAGCCTAATTTATGAGACACGTGTAAAGACAGAGGAAGATCTGCTGGCACGAGTTTTGTCCGCTGCACAAAACACTGAAGAAACACTAGGTGGAATGGAGAGAGTGTACCAGAACATACTTCGGTAGTACAATGCGTGTAACAACCTTGGTGTTCGAGCCGCTGTTGTAATGCATCAGTACGTTGCGGCTGGTGCCGTAGATGCTGGGTTCTTGTTGTTGTAAACTAATGTAAACCATAAGGTGTATTGTAATGAAAATGCGCAAGTAATAACGGAACGATTCAGTATACTTTTCAACTTGATTGCAAATAATGTACTGGGTCAGGCCTAATTACATTCCTCAAGTAGGAGTGGTTGAGATAGTCATTTGAATTGAAACCATCGTGGAACGGAAACCGCTTCGGGACATGGGTTCCTGTTCAAATTGTTATGTACTCACTACCCTCTAAAAGTCCTAGAAGTTTGTAACGGTAATTTCCGACCATCCTGTATGTAAGAATAAGGAATCATGAGTAGGGCTGCGCTTTTGCCAACTCAAAGGCAGAAAGGACAAATGCAATATTACTTTCAATATTGTCGCATAAATTATGCGCGACACTTCTCGCAAGCATATCTGTTCTCTCTTCGAGGTATACGTTTGCCCAATATTGTTTTCGATCTTTAGTTTTTTTTATCTGACTTGGAGAGTGAATGTAACTACGCCATGACACTAAACGGACGTCTGTTGTTCTTCCTAGGAATTAATATTCAAAGTCACAATGTTTTTCTATTGCACTAAACGCCTTTTCTTTTCTTTAAAATAAATAAATAAAACGAAGAACCTAACCTAAACTCTTGATTTCTCATATCAAATTGACCCCATTTATACAATTAACTGATTATTTTTCTTTGTTTTTAGTAAGCCGCGTTGAAATGTAAAAAGATGCGTGGCCTCCATTACAGTTCACTTCGCGATGGCATTCAAAAATCGCTTTTCAACATTTCCTTCATATTAATTTGCTTTTCAGAGTCTGCAATCGATAATTAGTACCTTAGAGCTCCGAAATTTTTTCCATATGTTCACCTATTGTGATAACTTTTAAACACGGTCAGGAAACTTTATCATGCAAATCGAAATAATAACCAAGCATTTCGTTACGGCGGAAAGTTGTCTGATTTATTTCATTTTTGGCACCAAGTTTTCAGTTTCAGTTCCATCACAATCTCACCCGGCTAATGTTGTACATCAAGCTAACTTTTCCCCTGTTTCCTCTACAGTGACATGTTCGGGTGTTCTCTCGACCTCAAAAATAACTCCCACCATCTGCTGATGCCGGATTCATTCAAGTTCTGCTTTGACTTTTCACCTTTAAAAGTTAATTTCTGGACCTTATTTACAATTTCATTAGCCGAAAAAAGGTCATCCACTTTCATACATGGGTTTCAAATTGTATCTGTTTACACAACAGCACAAAAAATATCGCTGCATTTGCACCTATGAAACAAAATCATAGTTTCGAATGTTAAGATCTTTCCATAAGAATATGATATGTGGGACAAAATGGAAATAAAATTCTTCTCAGTAATTCAGCATATATATTATAAACAGTTAATATTGCTCTTTACAATAAAATTATTGCAATACATAAGAAATTTATTCCTTCTATCACTTTGGGCCAGCCTGTTTAAGATACATTTTTCTCACCATGACAAAGACGCGTTGTGTTATTTCAGAAAAATCGGTAACACAATTGTCAACCTAGGGATCCATTTGTCTAAAAGAAATCATGCGTACGACCACTTACCATTTCACATGCGATGGTACCATAAAGCACAATATTTAATTAAAACTACATTTTTTATAAATTTCTCTCCCAGAAGTAGGCCGCTTGCAACAGTGGCCGAAACGTCGATGGAATTTGATATATTGACGATGCGGTCAGATGGTTAAAATAAGCCGGCCGCGGTGGCCGAGGGGACTGAGGCGTTTCAGTCGCGGTCTGCACGGCCACTACGGTCGGGGGTTCGAATCCCCTCTCGGGCATGGATATTTGTGCCGTCCTTAGTAGTAGCTAGTTCATAAGTAGTTTGTAAGTTTAGGGACTGATGACCTCGTAGTTAAGTCCCATAAGCTATACAAACATTTGAACATTTGATTTGGTTAAAATAATTTTGACAACTCTCACAGATCTCTGGTTTAAGAAGATAAAATTTGGCTTATTCATTTTTTATTTTTTTATTTTTTGACTGAGGTGCTTACTACAATATGTGACAAGAATCGTACACCCGGATGTAAAAAAAAAAAAATAAATAAATAAAAAAAAATAAAAAAATAAAAAATAGTAGTCAGAAACTGCGTTTTCGTATAGTGTTGGTTTAGTGCTTCAATAACTTGTTCCTGCAAGTAAAACAGTTCAAAACATAGTGCAGTTCCCCAGAATATGATGATGCCGTTCCACACACACACACACACACACACACACACACACACACACACACACATATATATATATATATATATATATATATATATATGTATATGTATATATATAGCGAGTAGTTTGCAAGTTTAAGTGCCGCGGCGGGTTCGAATACCCTCTTGGGCATGGGTGTTTGGGCCGTCTTTAGTATAAGGCAGTTCATAAGTAGTTTGTAAGAATATGGTCTAATGACCTCGCAGTTAAGTCCTATAAGCTTTACAAACATTTGAACATTCGAGTTTTAGTGTTTAGTATGAATATAAGGTTACACTTGAATTCTGTACGGTACGTGAGAACTTTTCTCCTGGTCTGCGCATGCTCCTAGCATCTGTTAGTCCTGAATAATTTCGAACACACTAGCACAGTGAATTGATATTATGATTCAAAATTAAAACACTATTAGAAACTTTAAGCGAAACAAGGTATGATTTCAGTCCACACCCTTTTAAATGGAGCTTACGAGTGAATTGTAGACGACATATTTTGCATATGCACTCTGAATACTGTTATGTTAATTGCACATAACCGTAATTAAATTAACCTAACGTCACTGGGAAGTGTGAGTGAATTCCTTAAGTTTGATACAGACATTCAAACAATTTAAAAGGTGATGGGAGTTAGCGAACTTTTATTTTTCATGTTTTATTATTTTATTTTGTTTTGTAAGGTTGGGGAGTTTAAGAGTTGTTTTTTCTCCTATTTTTATTTCTATTAATGGTCGAATTTGTGCATAGAAGGTAGGAGTGGAGGTCTTTAATTATAAGCACCATTAATTTCCCACTTTTAATTCTCTCGCAGTGAGCTGCTCTGCGCAGTGGGAGTTTGTTTTAACCAGGAAAGCGTTGGGGTGGAGCAAGAGGCTTCTCCCGGGAGGGCAGTGTGGAATGCTAGCCACAAAAACAGTTTGTGTGTTTTTCGGAGAAACGTGCTCTAAGAGAAAGGGCCGCAACGCAGCGTTCGCAAGGCACCCTTGGGTGAAGCGCTATTAAAAACTGTCGTGCTGGAGAGTTAGGAGAAGAGCAACACTCAGAACAGCGCTCCGTAGCCGACCTGAACTTCTTGACCGGAGGGGTGTTAGGAGAATACTGGGCAGCTAGAGCTATCCACAGGGGGCCCCCAATCTGGCGTCGGTGGTAGACAATTACCACAAGTCACCAGCCTCCGCTGATGTGCATTTTCAAAGGAGCAGTCTTTGTGGTGCTGCATAGTTTTGGGAAACTAATGGACCCTCACTACGTGACAGTAATGGCGATCCTGCCGATGACAGCGCTACTGAAGCAGAGTTACTAAACATAGCTTTTAGAAACTCATTCACCAAAGAGGACGAAACCAATATTCCAGTTTTCGAGGCCAGAATGAGTAACGTTCAAGTATATATCCTCGGAGTAGTAAATCAAATTAAATCACTTAACAAGAACAAGTATTTTGTTCCGGACTGTATAGCCATAAGATTTCTATCTGATTATGCTGAAGACAACTCAACAGCTATAAACAACTGCTCTCTCAAAGCAGGATCTGTACCAAAATATTGGAAAGTGGCACAGGTCACGCCTATATTCAAGAAAGGCAGTAGGAGTAACCCACTAAACTACAGACCTATTTCATTGACGCCAAATTGCAGCAGGAACTTCGAAAATATGCTGTATTCAAATATTATGAATTATTTCGAACAGAATGATCTATTGACACAAAGTCAACACGGATTAAGAAAATATCGTTCATGCGAAGCAGAACTAGCTCTTTATTCACACGAAGTGATGAGTGCTATCGACAAGGGTTCTCAAATTGATTCCGTATTTCTTGATTTCCAGAATGCTTTTGATACCGTACCTCACAAAAGGCTTTTAATCAAATTGCGTGGTTATGGTATATCGCCCCAAAATGTCGGCTGGATACTTTGTAGTAATCGATGGTAAGGCATCGACTAAAAGAGGTGATATCGGGCGTTCCACCGGGTAGTGACATTGGTCCTCTGCTGTTCGTCATTTACATAAACGATTTGGGAGAAAATCTAAGTAGCTCTCTTAGGTTGTTTGCAGATGACGCCGTCATTTACCGTCTAGTAAGATCATCTGAAGATCAAAACTAACCGCAGAACGATATGAATAAGGTATCACTATGGTGTAAAAATTGGCAATTGACTCTAAATAATGCTTTTACATGATAAATCAATCAAACGTGAAGGCCGTAAACTCCACTAAATATCTAGGAACTACTATTACTTCAAACTTAAACTGGATAGAACACGTAGATGATACCGTGGGAAAGGCGAACCAGAGACTGCGTTTTATTGGCAGAACCCTTAAAAGATGCATCAGAACTTCTAAAAAGATTGCATACACCACGCTTGTCCGCCCTTGTTTGGAGTATGCTGCACAGTGTGGGATCCTTATCAGTGGGTTTGACGGAGGACACCAAAAGAGCTCAAAGAAGGGAAACTCGTTTTGTATTTTCACGATACAGAGGAGACAGCGTCACAGAAATGATACAGCATCTGGTATGGGAATCATTACAACAACAGCGCTTATCGCTGCGGCGTGGACTACTTACAAAACTCCGATCACCTACATTCTCCTCCGAATGAAAAAATATATTGTTGACTCCCACCTACATAGGTAGAAATGATAATCAAAATGAAATTTGAGAATTAGAGCTCGCACGGAGAGATTCAGATGTTCTTTTTTCCCGTGCGCTATTCGAGAGCGGAATGGGAGATGAATAGTATAAAGATGTTTCGATGAACGCTCTGCCAGGCACTTAAAAGTGATTTGTAGAGTATCCCATGTAGATGTAGATGTAGACGATGGCCATCTCCAAAATATGCAAAGTCGGTCAAGACGGCAACGCTTTGCTGTGAGATTAATGGCAGAGTCACATAGACGAGTTCGTTTCAAAGAGAGCTGGGCGTCTAGATCTGCAGGGTTTCAGAGCGGAGGCTGGTAAAAATCGTGTTAGTGGCTTGAGCCAAGTACAACGCTGTAATCCGCAAATACCGCGGGGTTCAACACCCTAGCGACGGTAAAACCATAGGAAATGTCTAGTGTCGTCAGTCGAAGGTTCTGTGATTGGCCGGTGGATTTTAGGATGAAAGCTCTGTGGATTAGTCTTGGATGCTTGTCCGCTCCTTTGGCAGCCCACTAATACCACTAGTTCATTAGTATTAGGATGTCGAGGGGAATTAGCTACTGTACCGGCAACGGGACATTGAGATCTTTGTGTCTGACTGTGTCATCTTCGTATGACTTGGCTTGCACGGTGGTGACGCCATCGGGCGGAGAGAGGGTTCTGGACGACGACGAGTAGGCATTCTGTGTGGGCGTGCGTGGAGTGATGTGTGTCTGTGTCTAGGCGAGCTGTCATTACGGTTTTATGCCTGGTGCCTGGTCGGATTATAGGGCATGTTGATATACGGTTTCGTATGGAGAGTATGAGAAATTAACAGCCAATGTCCTGGATGGAGATCGTGCGACTACTACGGTCTTATGGAATTGTTTAAGTTGAATGATATTATACGCTGACGCATGGATGCTGTCAGTTATACGGTACGTTAAAACATGTGTGCTTTAAAAAGAAAGCTGTGATAAAAGAGGTCAATGCCCTGTGAACGTAAGTGCTGTTACGTAAAACTTTTGAGTTGCACTGAAAATGAAATTAGTATTGTCAGTTGTATAGCATGTTTTTCTGCCTCTGTCAATTGTAGTTTGTCTACTGAACAATAAGTAATTTACGTGGTATCTCCCGTCGGTTATTCATGACAACACAATACACGGTGTTTCTCTGGTTGGTTTGTCCGTAGTGAGAAGTAACCGTCAAAAGAAAAAAAAAGTATATCTGCCTCTCGTTAAATGTGCTGTTGCCAAGGAATGACAGTCTGAAAGAGTGGTTGATGCCCCATTAGTTCCAGTCAGAACATCTTGAAGGAAGTAAACTGCTTGTGTCGACTGCACTTAAGCCATGCCTAGAAGTCAATTCGGAAGTTCGATCTTATCCATACTGTTACTTTGTGTAAGGACGGACCTTCATCACACACGTTTTGAAATGAATCGATACGATGTTGTTCGAACGTGGACGAGGTAGAGAAGTACAGGGACTGTGGATGATCTGTCTCGTTGTGGCCGATCAAAGACTACCACATTAGCTGATGACCACTACGAATTTCTGCTTTGAGGAACCCTGAGAGGAACACCAACATACTAAATAATGATATACGTGTTGCCTCAACACGTCGATTCGACTCAAACTGTAAACGAAACAGGCGGCTGCATGACATCCAACACTTACACTTAATACAGTGCGGTTCAGATAGGTCCACCAACATACAGAAATTACTTTGTCCTCCCCGGCCTCTCTCTTTCAGTTAAGGATCTGCTCAGGACGCGTGGGATGCGTGGACAGCTAAAACAGCGAACGAATACAAATACTCATTGTCTATTTTCGAGACAGCGTCCTCGATGCTAGCTGCACTCACTCATAGTCCCCGCCTGTTTCGGATGTGACCCTCCAGAAGCATGCCGGCCTAGATATAGCTGCTTGTAGAGGGCGCGCTTCGTGGTTACTCCGTCCAGGAGGCGCGGCCCGGCATGTGATTGGCTGCCGGTCATCCACTGCCTTCTTTACGATCGTTTCCGTGCGTCTGGCGTGTGGCCAGACTGTTGACTGTTGTCGTGTAGGGAGCTCGACAATGGGGGAGGAGGCAGGCTCGTGGACATAGAGATGGACCGAGTCTGTAGCTGCGGAGAACGGCACACTACCGACATGGTCCCGCTATCCGGCCTGAGCTCGCAAGGGAACATCCTCTGGGAAAACCTCTAAAGGGCCCATGTCCACAGCCTGGGGCCCAGATGAGAACGTAGACGGTGACGTCGGTGTTGACATCGGATTCTGCGTGTCATGCTGGTCCAGGTCTATTGTGAGGTCGAGCGGAGGTGGGTGCGGTGAGGGCTCCGTCTCCATGAAGCCGGAGGTCTTCTGCGTTGGAGGCCGCGCGGCTTGCGTATTGCGCGAATCTTCCGAGAGAAACGCAGAAGGATCATATGGTACACAACAGAAATGACTCAATGAATTTGCATTAACTATTCAAAGCTGATACTGGCGTCTCCCGTCAGCTGGACAATCGTCGGGTACGATTTTGGTGAGCCGAAGAGTCTTAGGCAGACCGTCCAGCGAGTGCAGCAAAGTGTGGCATTTTGTGGATCCACCGCGCACGACTGGTTGTAGTAGAAGGCAATGCACAGCTATACACTACATGGATGACGTCCTGCGACGTTTAGTGCAGCGTTTCTGTAAGTGATTCGTCTTAATGGACAATTTTCGCGCTTATCGTGCGATTTCTGTGATGCCTTCCTTTACGATGACATCGGACGTTTAGGGTGGGCAGCATGATCTACAGATGTGGACCCTATCGAACATGCATTGTGTGCAATCAAAAGGGAATTTTGGACAACACGACGAAACAATTTGAGAGATCAACGCTGAATCGTTATTAAGGAGTGGGGGCAATTTGGACCAACCGTCCCTTGATGACCAAGTGTATGGTATGCCACTGCAATAGTGATTGTTACCAGTTATTGAGTGTTGGGTGTCTGTACTGCAATGTGGAATACACTCATCTAGGTTCTTGCTGTACAGTCTGTCAATTTCTGTTTTCTACATCTACATCACCTACATGGGATACTCTGCAAATCACATTTAAGAGCCTGGCAGAGGGTTCATCGAACCACCGTTATACTATTTGATCTCCCATTCCAGTCTAGAGTAGTTTCTTTGTTTCACAGCACTCTTATATATCTGCGATCGCTAAATCCATGTAAACTTTCGTGCAACTTTAGTGAAACGTAATTTGTGTATTAGTCTTTCAGATCACATTCAAACTTCAGAAAAAGTCACTTACACATCTTGATTCAATTTTTTAGATATCGTAGACTCAAGTCAGTAACTTCTTTGAAAACTATTATTTTAAATATAAATGTGAGGGGAAGAAAGAAAACCAGAATCTCTCCGTTCAAGCTCTTATTTCTCGCATTTTATTCTGATAATCATTGCTACCTATGGGAGTCAACAATATATTTTCGAATTCGGAGGAGAAAGTTGGCGATTGGAGTTTCGTAAGTAGCCCACGTCGCAGCGATAAGCGCCGTTGTTGTAATGCTTCCAATCCTAAATCCAGTATCATTTCCGTAACGCTGTCTTTCCCGTATCGTGGCAATGCGAAACGAGCTGCCCTCCTTTGGACTCTTTCGATGTCCACCGTCAAACCCACCTGATAAGGATTCCACACTGGGCAACAATACTCCAAAAAAGGACGGACAAGCGTAGTGTATGCAGTTTCTTTAGTTGGTTCTGTTGCATCTTTTATGTGTTCTGCCAATAAAACGCAGTCACTGGTTCGCCTTTCCCACGACATTATCTACGTGTACTTTCCAATTTAAGTCTGAAGTAATACTAATTCCTAGGTATTTTGTGGTGTTTACGACCTTCACTTTTTTACTGATTTTCATGAGCAATAACTGAGAAGTGGGTTTTGTATATTTATTCGCCATTTATTCATAAAGTGTCATGAACCTTTAGAATTGTGGAGTTGCAACTTTATTATATTGTGCGTAGAAGAGGCCGTATAGGGGAAGTATCAGACGGTAAGACGAAGATTGGAGTACACCCAGGACGTATAGCACAAGAGCTTTTCTGAAATGAAGAGACTGGAGAAAGAGAAGCATTTATGGCGGGACGTATCAAAGCAGCCGTAAAAGTTACGAGTTAAAAAAAGAGAAAAGTCTTCTGAGACGAATACTGGGTGTGAGTGCATATATATTGCAAAAGTATCCGTTTCAAAGACTCAGAAAACGACGAAGATTGTATACACTCAGGGAGGATGTAGTCTATTAGTAAATGCACGGCAGAGGCGGCGGTCTTTGAAGAGTTTGGCTGGGAGCGGCGGGCCCGGCGGGCTGGAGAGAGGCGTCGCCGCTTGTGATGGGCAGAATTAAAAGTTAAAACAAAACGGGAAGGCGAGGGGAGGGGAGGAAGGGGAGGAAGGGGAGGAAGGGGAGGGGAGGAAGCGGCTCATTTCCTGCGTCAAAGGCGAGAGGCGGCCTGATTAGCCGTGCCTGCCGCCGTGCTAGCCCTGCAGTGCCCTGCTGCGCGCTTCGCTGCGGTCCCTGCAGCAGCAGCAGCGAGAGCGTCTCTGCCCGTTCCGCTGCTCCTGTCTTGTCAAAGTGCTAAGTGTCGCTCTCGGCCAATGAAACATAACGCAAAAAACTACACGTGCTTTCCTTAAGAGGAAACGGTGGAAGTCTTCCACAGATATTTTTTGTAAATTCGTATCTATTTTTATTTCAATCTCGTAGAAATTTTTGCACGCTTATCCATAGGGATCTAATATACTTTTTTAAAAATTCAGAATTTTTAATAACGTTTTAATGCTGTGAGAGAATTTCGAATTTTTTGTTACATTAGTATTTTAAGGTAGACTTTTTCATTATTTCGAGACACATTTGGCAATTTTCTTTTGTGGTAAATGTGGTGTCGCACAAGTATGAAGTGCACGCTACATACTTACGCCGCGCGCAGCCATGCACGCACGGCGCGGCGTTCTTACGACGTCAGCCACGAGCGCCCTTTGCTACAACTCCGCTCGTGGCCACCACTGGACTGCATCATTCACTTGAGACTGAGATAGGAACCAGTAAACTCTTGGGAATCAGATATGCACCAGTTAAGACTTGGCTATCGGATAGGCACTAGGAGTCATCTAAACTATGTATCAGCATTCTGCAGTCAAGAGCTATGTAAAAGTTAAGCATTACCAAGACTCCACGAAATATATATCTTGTTCTAATTTAGCCTAGTGATCTAGTTTCTGCTGTCCCACTGGCTGGTCACCTCCGTTCCTTCACACGCGTGCATCCTTTATTCCTGTGTCGGTCTCTTTCTACTCGGCCACCGACACCTACGACGACCGGCGGAAACGAGACACAAAAGTAAAGTAATCTACACTAATTAATGTATTATTAACTGCATTAACTACTTGGTAAATCAATAGTATTATTTTCTGTGATATTTCGGATTCGAACCTTTTTTACGCGCAATTCTTATCAGTATATGATCAACCATAAAACTGCAACTCTTCAAGTTTTCCCGGCGAAATCTTGACAATGGCCTTCATTTATTTGTAGAAGTTTAGGCTTCACACGGTGTACATCAGTAACCCTCAAGGGTGCTGTCCGAGCATTATCATACAGATCACGAAGGACGGCACAATAAAATTCCCTAGTTCGCTATATTTCAGCCCCCTTTTCATCTACATCTACATAGATACACTGCAAATCGCATTCAAGTGCCTGGCAGAGGGTTCATTAACCACTTTCATAACTATTCTCTACCGTTCCATTCTCTAATAGCGCGCGGGAAGAAAGAACACCTAAATCGTTCTGTTTTCATCAGATTTACCTTATTTTATTGGAATGATCATGTCTCCCTAAGTAAGTGGGTGCTAGAAAAATATTTTCACATTCAGAAGTAAAAGTCGGTGATTAAAACTTGGCAAACTGATCACGCCGCAATGAATAACGTGTTTCTTTTAATGATTTCCACCCCAATTCGTGCTACATTTCCGTGTCTCTTTCCCCCCCGTAACGTGATAAAACAAAACGAGCTGCCCTTCTCTGAACCTTCTCAATATCTTCCGTCAGTCCCACCTGGTGAGGGTCCCAGAAGGGGCCACAGTACTCCAGGAGAGGACGCACAAGTGTGATGTAGCCAGTCTCTTTGGTGGTGCAGGTGCATCTTCGAAGCGTTCTGCCGATGCAACGTAACCTTTGGTTCGCCTTCCCCACAATATTTTCTATGTGTTCTCTCCAGTCAGAGTTGTTCGTGATTGTAACTCCTGGTATTTGATAGAATTTACGACCTTAAGGTTTGACTGATTTATCGCGTAATTGAAGTTCAGCGGATTTCTTTTAGTGGTCCTGTGTATTACTTCACACTTTTCTTTATTTAGTGTCAATTGCCAATTTTCGAACCATGCAGAAATTTTGTCTAAATCGCTTTGCAGTTGCTTTTGATCCTCACTTGACTTCACCAACCGATAAACGACAGAACCATCCGCGAACAGTCTAAGGGAGCTATTAAGATTGTCTCCTAAATCGTTTATAAACACGAGGAAGAGTAGGGGACCTATAACGCTTCCCTGTGGAACGCAAGATATCACTTCTGTTTTACTCGATGACTTACCGTCAATTACAACGAACTGTGTTCTTTCTGACAGGAAATCATGAATCCAATCGCACAATTGGGGAGATATTCCATAAGCACGCAATTTCATAAGAAGCCGCTTGTGGGGTACAGTGTCAAAAGCCTTCCTGAAATCCAGAAATATGGAATCGATTTGAGATCCCTTGTCGATGGCACTGAACACTTCATGTGAATGAAGGGCAAGCTGTGTTTCGCAAGAGTGATTCTTTCTGAATCCGTGTTGACTACTGGTTAATAGGTCGTTCTCTTCGAGGTAGTTCATAATATTCGAACAAAGTATATGTTCCAAAATCCTACTTTTCAGCACTAAACTGCTTGAGCCCAGATCGGAGTCGTGGCTTAGCAATAGTAATCAAACATGCTAGAAGCGTGGAATACTGCGCTTGGGAACGAATCGCCTTCGTCCACACGAATGTCTTTCTAAGAGGGATCATTGAGGTGTAAAATATTGAGCTTCCCTAGGGGAACTCAAATATGTACGCACTGGAGGACATGGTTAAAAGTCATTGAGACTGGACAATGATCTGTGAAGCTGGCAGGAATAACGTCAACTGACAGAATCTGATCACATATTGGAGCAGATAAATAAAAACGGTCTAACCGGTTACTGGTAGTGGCTGTAAAATACACAAAACGCATAATTGTTAGATATCTGCAAATCCATGCGTCCCGCAGAAACAATGACGTCACCATATCATTTAGTTCAGGACAGTAGTTATAATTGAGAGTCGGGTCTACAGGACGTAAGACGCAGTTAAATCGCCCACAGCAAAAGCTTTCACGGATTCCGTTGAAGTAAATAAATAAATTTTCTTCTTTATAAAACCGCGCGCGTTCGGACGAACGGATCCAGGAGCATAAAGGAAAATTAAGGCAAGGTAATAAAAACTACATCATATTCCCCGACCATCATCCAAGGTTTCAAATTCGAACAGCGGAATTTCCTCTCGATAAATCAAGGCCATACCAGTAGATCTTTCAGGGACGACGTTATAAAAGATGGAATATCCAGGGAGACTAATCAAATAGCACTTCTTGTAAACACACAATATCAGCCTGAGAATCATAAAAAAATTAGCGTAATGTTGCAAGTCGTAATGGGGAAGTCATCCTATTAACATTTAATGAAAGAAACGTATATGCCTGCATCCGCTCATTCGTGTGAAGCAAATTTAACAACACAGAAGTGAATTTACACATCACGTCCTGATCTCCACGCTACTGGGTGATGGAGAAGAAGACGGAATTTGTGATTTCTCCACCCATCCCTTCCCGGAAGTTGCTGAATCCTCACTCTTTTTCTTTCGGCGGGAGTCTACAAACGCATGTTGAATACTTGTTTCACATCATTTCTTGATAAATATAGGAATATAGGAATGGGACGATATAATACTAATCTATTCGGAGGAGAGATCATAGTTATTTTATTGACAGTATGTGCCATCTAGAGTGATGCCCCTTGACTACTTGGTTGGTTGTAGTTGCATTTTGGCGCACTAGATGTCCGATATCACTAGGTCGCCTTTATTACGCAAAAGTGCAATAGATTAGATTCGTGGAATCAATCATCAGAGCTACTGAAAAAACGTATCGACCCTTTATCAAAAAAGTAATTGTAAATACATCGTATGTATAAAACGAATGGGAAGAACAAAGAGGTTCAACCTAAGTGACAAATATTTGTTACGTTTGGTTACAATACTATTTTTTCTAGTTGATTAGTTATTTAGATCTGAGTAACAATTTATTTAGTTGTAGAAGTATGGAAAATTAAGTACTTTCATCAGTCTAGCAACAAACATTGACACTGGGCTTGAACATTTTTTTGACAAGTAATTGTTTCCAGACCCAATGCCCAAGACAAATGATAGAAACAGTTACGATGATACCAAAAATAACAACGATAGTTATATTACTCGCAGCAGTGATGCACCACTGTTTGGAGATGGTCATGATTATGATGTAGACAGTCATTGGAATCCTTGTGATGTTGGTGAGCAAACCATTTATGCTCCTTCAGGTGCGTTACATTTTCAATTTTTAAACATCTGAAGCTAGTTAACTAAAGTGCATATTTCTGTGTACATTTTAAAAACGTTCTTAGCCGACATTACAAAAAAACGTGATTTGGTACACATTATTCTTAGATTGCACAGATGAATTCGAAAGGAGAAGCCAAATGCTAAACTACAAAAAAATATGAAGACCTGATGGAACTTCTGCAATTTGTGCCACCGTACACTCTCAATTTTATAAAAGTTTAAAATTAATAAAATGTATGGAAAAAATACATAAAAATAAAAATAAATGGTAATGAAAATAAATACAGAGATGTTCCTCTCAAGCTCCTTCTTTTCATTTGTTCTTTTTTCCAGGGGTAATTTTAGTTAGGGCTCAACGTCTGAGGAGATTGAGGGTTTATTTTTTATTTTTTTAGGGATATAAGTGGTGGCGGTACTTGAGTTTTCTTTTTATTCTAGTTTCTTTGCTCCCTAAAGATAAAAAAAATAAGACTACAAAAATGTTGTGTAGTCGGCAGCACGAAAAACAAGTAAAAATGGATCGAATCCCGCGGTGACAGGTTTTTAAATAAAAGCGGTAAGAGATCTGACTTGTAATAAAAGGTTCGCTGGTTCGAGCCCGCCGGCTGTAAATATTTTTGTGCTCTTTGGCAAGGTGAAAAAATAAAAAAAAATATGCAGTCCATGGTTCGAATTCCGCTGTAACACATTTTTTTCGTTGTTTTCGTATTAAAAGAAAAAAAAAGTGTTTAAGGCGACCGCTGCCTCGAAGCGAGGGACCGTGTTAGATTCCCGGCCGTCTCACATTTTCATATGTCGCCATTCTTTAATTTCAATGCCCTAAAGATCAGTTTAGATTGTTCAAATGTTTTTAAGCTTAAGGGACTTAACTGCGAGGTCATCAGTCCCTAAACTTACAAGCCCGAGGGGGGATTCGAACCCCCGACCTTAGCGGGAGTGCAGACTGTGACTGGCGCGCCGCAGACCGCTCGGTCACTGCGGCCGGCCGCAGTTAATTCCCATAAGCTTAACAAACATTTGAACGGAAAATTCAATTAATTTTATCAAGGTATTACTCATTTTTTATATTTCGGGCATCCACAGCTGAAATACATTGTAAATAAATTCTAGAAAGACATCCTGATTGTTTATAGTACTTTCTAGAATTGATTTACTCCTTTGTTTGACTCATTTTGTTATTCGTTATCATGGGGTCGCTACATGAATTCTTGCAGCTTTTCTCATTGTTTTGTGCCGCGGTGGAGTAGCCGAGCGGTTACAGTCTGCGTCAGGCAGCGCAGCGGTGCGGTTGGCGTGTTTACGTCCCGCCGCTGTGTCTCGCGCCTGAGGTTGTTTACGTAACTCAGCCGCCTCTGCGGGACTTTCTCGATAGAACAAGCATGGCTCAATCCTGGAGACATTCGACCTTGAAGATCAGTTTTTCGAAAGCATATCCACGACCAAAGGCATTTGACATCGAACAGTTCATTAGAGATGAAGTGAAAGTTGCCTGTAGCGAAGTTGTAGGTATTCACTTTTCGATAGTGAGCAGTGTGGTGTACTTAAAGCTCATCAACGACGCGGTCTGTGAGAGAATTCTAAACGCGACCAGAAGTGGCCTGAAGTTCCGTCACTCGGACGGACATATTGGTGACGTGACGATAGAACACACGGGTCTCTGCACGATAAGAGTGTTTGAACTTCCCTTTGAGGTGCCAGAAGAAACTGTGATTTCCGCGCTTCGCCCTTATGGGCATGTGATCAGTCACGAAGCTGAAAAAATGGGCACAGTTTACCACATACCCCGTGCTCAATGGGGTGCGGCAAGTGCGTATTGAACTGAAGAAACATGTTCCATCATATCTGACCATCGGTGGATGCCGTGCAATAATAATTTATGACGGCCAGCCGAAGACGTGTTCGGGCTGTGGACAAGAAGGACACCTACGTTCCCAGTGCATGCAGCGCAGGATCACACAGTTGTCACCTGGGGATGAACAGCTCCCGTCTGTACCGACGACTCTTCCGGTGACGTATGTTCAGGCTCTCCAGCATCCTGTGCCGACGTACGTGCATGAACCCTCGCTGAACGCGGTAGCGCACCAAGGAAACGAGGACAAACAGGAAACTACGACCACGTCCGACCGTATACCACTAACGAATAATAAGGTGTCTCAGGTGGAGGAGATGGACGAAACATCACCGGTAGTGCCTAATGACGTTCTCGCAAAAGACCAAACAACAGTGCAGCAATCGACAACAGACGGCAATACAACGGCCAACGTACAAACGTCGCTCTTACACCCGGCCGAAAATCCTGAAGGCACCGACCTACCAAACCACCAGACTGACACGCTTGAGACGATGGATGTCGAAACTGAAGTAGTACCAACTAAGAAGATTCACGTCTGACGCTTGGGCAGACGATATCGAGGATGAAGCGGAAGACCTTGAGGGAGCCGAGGGTAGAAGTGCTCCCTCGGGTGCGTCCAGCACTCCCCTAACACAGTGACTGAGGCTACACCAACAGCTTCCATGGCGCCGCCGCATCCGCCTGCCGACGATGTACTGAACAGCTCCATAGAAGGACCAGGCGGACAGACATACCGGATCGCTACTGTTAACATCAATAATATACGTGCACGCCATAAATTGGCCATCCTACAGGACATGCTCAATGCAGCGGACATCGACATTGCCCTCCTTCAAGAGGTGCATGTAGAAGACTTCACAGAACCCTACGGATACACGACCTGCATCTCCCATGCGTCTGCCACTGGCAGTGGAGTGGCAATCATCCTCCGTGAAGGTCTTCTTGCTGAAGATGTCGAGTATTTTCCTGACGCTAGAGGGATGGCTATCACTGTCCAAGGAGTTCGAATCATTAACGTCTATGCGCCGTCGGGATCGGGAAGACGTCGTGAACGATCCATCTTCTTCGCAGAAGCGATCACACCTCTCTTTGTGGGACAACAAGACGCCTTGATAGTAGGAGGGGATTTCAACTGTACTCAAGCTCCGAAGGATCAACTACCTCGTCACTCTCCGTGCGTGGAACTCGGAACAATTGTCCACAATCTTCGGTTGGTGGACTCATGGGAACATGTTCATGGCGACCGGCCTGGCTTTACGCATTATACTAGCCATTCATCTAGCCGCATTGATAGGATTTATATCTCGCGTTCCATTGTCAGGGGGACGAGAGCAGCCGAAGTATGGCCTGTAGCGTTTTCCGACCACGAAGCCTATATTTGCAACGTTACCCTCAGACGTCAGAAAGTATGGCACAGTCGTGGTCCATGGAAGCTGAATGTGACCCATCTCGCCTCTCCAGAATGTCGGCAACTCGTAGAGAACACATGGAACAACGGCATACGCCGACGCGGCGCCTACCAGTCTGCCCTTGCTTGGTGGTTATTCTGCGCTAAGCCTGCCCTGAGGAAGACCTTGATAGGCTATGGGGGAGACGTAGCGGCATGGAGGCGACATACGAAGGAATTTTACTTCAATATTTTAAGGGAATGTACCACAATGCCATATTCACCTGCGAGGCAGACTATGGTGAACCACGCCAAAGCCCAAATCATCAAACTTACACGCCAGCATCTTGAAGGAACGATCGTCAGAGCCCGTACTCAAGACAGGGTAGATCAAGAGAGTCCCTCCATTCACCATAGCATCGCAGAACGACGGCGTCGACGAAGGGCCTTGATACATGTGCTGACTACAGATAGAGGACGATACGACACCCAGCGAGATATAGGACATGTCCTTCACGCTCACTATACGCAACTGTACTCAGAGCTCCGCCACCCCCTAGAAGTAATCGAAGCGGTCTCCCAGCTCACATACGGCAAAATTCCACAAGCTGTGGCTACTGAACTGACAGCCGATATAACAGAGGAGGAAGTCACTGAAGCGATACGGATGGGACCCGCTAATAAGTCGCCAGGCCCTGACGGCCTCCCTCTGGAGTTCTACAGGACCTTCCAACAACTGCTGGTACCAGTGTGGACGGATATCTGCCGCGATCTCATGTCCCCCACGGTGCGGATTCCTGAGACATTTTGCGAAGGACTGATCATACCTATACACAAACCAAGAGGTGGGACCAACATCAGCGACTACCGCCCCTTGACATTACTGAACAGCGACATGAAGATCTTCACTCGACTATTGGCAGCAAGACTCAAGCACACGGTCCGATACGTTGTTTCAGAGGATCAGGCATCTTTAGGTGGCAGTCATAACATTCGCACTGCCCTCTGCCGGTATCGCGATATGATCGCACTTGCCATGGCACATAAAATGCCTGGAGTTTTGGCCTGCCTCGATTTCAGCCAAGCTTTTGACAGAGTCGACCACGCATTTTTAAAGGCGGTAATGCAACAGATGGGTTATCCCGAGACCATAATAGAGTTATTGGTGCGTCTCCTTCACGGTGCGACATCAAGAGTATTGTACAATGGACGCCTCACACCGCCGATCCTCATCCAGAGATCGGTGCGACAGGGGTGCCCCCTATCAACGATATTGTACGCCCTCGGTTTGGAACCGCTGCTCTGTGGCTTTAGACAACGCCTGGCAGGGATAACACTCGGTGGACACACTTTTTGCTGCACTGCCTATGCCGACGATCTGGTTCTCTTCCTTCGTGGTGGAGACGATGTCCGCGCAGCTTTGGCGTGGGTGGCGACCTACGGCGCAGCAACGGGCAGTGAACTGAATGTACATAAATCGCACGCTCTATCTATAGGTGACGGGTTGCCCGGTAGGTGCGTGGCCCCGTTGAGAATAAAGGACACAATACGCTGTTTGGGCATTGATTTTGCAACTGACCTGCGGCGGATTGCCCTCAACAGTAGGCGCCTATTGCAACAGATTAGGGCAGGAATAGGTGATCACCGTCTTAGAACACTAGATATTCAGCAACGGTCGCGATATGCTAACGTCTATTTGGCGTCGCGCATCCCCCATGTTGCGCAGACACTGCCGATTCCGACATATCTGGCCCGCAGCATGCTGGCGGCTATGGGGTCTTTTGTAAGTACCGGTATGCTCTTCAAGATTCGTTACGAATCCCTCACACTACCGAGGAACAGAGGTGGTTTAGGACTTTTTCACGTTCCGGACAGAGCACGGGCTTTATTTGTAAGCTCTCACATGAAGATATGGCGACAGTGTCCGACGAGTCTTACAAGCCTCCTGCTAGAGGCCTTAAGGCCGATCTCCCTCACCCCTTCAATACCACTATGCGACATTCCAGCCCCTTTCTTTTATTTCGGGCAATTCTTCCTCGACCTCAGCTACATCCGTACCGCACTACCGCCCACACAATTGGTACCGGCGAGAGCAATATACAACACCATGGAACTGAGCAGAGCCCCGAACGTGATAGAATCAAAACACCCCCATATTAACTGGCGAGCAGTGTGGCGGGCGGTGAGCGCACCCACTCTTAACGCAGACGTACAGTCTGCGTGGTACATCACAGTCAACGGGAAGCAGGTGTGCCAGTATCGCCTTCACCGAATTCATCTTGTGGACTCCCCTTTGTGTACCACCTGCGGAGTAATGGATACAGATGAGCATCGCCTTGACTGTGGATCGGCGAAGGATGTTTGGCATTTGGTACGCCAGATACTGGCTTTCTTCACACGCACAACCCCCGAAATGATAACTACCAAATCGCTTCTCTTTCCAGAAGACTTGTATTACCCGAGAGCGAAAACTAATTCCGTTAAATGGATATGTGGCCACGCTGTACACTATTTGTTCGGCGATGGAGAGAAGACTGTGCTTGATTTTTGGAACTATATAAACGAGCGACACTGTGCAATAGTTACGAACCCCAAGTACCGAGAATATTTTTCCAATTTTCTTTGGAGTGCGTTCCATAACCCGCCTCGCAGCTGGAATATCGATGAAAGGAGAAGTTGACCCAATAACGACAGAAGCACTGATTGAACTACAACCGGCAACGAAATAAATGGAGAAGACGTTCATTGATAATCCGCAGCTAGACCTTCCTTGGAACGCAGCATGTCGTAATGCGACAACCTCTTTATTTATTTATTTTTTTTTACGCCGGATGTGGAACGGCATTATTTACTAAATAAAAAAATAAATAAATACAGACCTATACATACTAATAAAGAGTATACATGAAGCAACTATTTATTTCTCCCTTTTGCCCACCGTCAATCTACATACATTTTTACTAGCCGATGCGGAGGAGGATTTCCATTTCATTTTATTTATTTATTTTTATTTTTATTTATTTATTTATTTAATTATTTTTCCATCGACCACGACTGGAGCGTTTGCGTGCGTCGTGCGTTTTACACTTTAGGTTAGGGTAAAAGTGGCGGTGGCACTAGCTTTTTTTTTTCTTAGGTTTGTTCATAATTATGAAGGGTGTGATGGGTGTTAGTTTAAAAAAAAAAATCGGTCTAAAGCCTCTCGCTGCGGAGCGCGCTGTTGCTCGCCGTGGAGGTTCGAGTCCTCCCTGGGGCATGGGTGTGTGTATTGTCCTTAGGTTAGTTTACCTAGGTTTAGGTAGTTTGTAAGCTACTGACTGATGACCACGCAGTTTGGTCCGATAGATTTACAAACATTTGAACATTTGAATTTTTTCTTCAACAATTTTCCCAGGGGCAAAATTTTAAGTGAGAACTTTTGTAGTGGCACAAACGCTTTGGATGGCTTCGGATATTAACATTTTAACATATATAGTTGTTGGCGAACGGCCACAAGCCATAAACTGCCTAGACGTTATTATGTGAAAACAGAAAAAAAGAAGAAATTAAAAAAAAAGGATTGTATCTGTTTTGTATTTATAAGGTTCAACATCAGACGGCTTTACCACATGCTATAACGAAATCATGCAAATCATGAGCAAAAGTTCAAGTGAGAACTTTTGTAGTGCCACAAAAGCTTTAGATGGCTTTCGATATTAACATTTTTAGAATTACATAAATAGTTGTTGGCGAACGGCCACAAGCCATAAACTGCCTTGAGGTTATTTTCTGAAAACAGAAAAAAAGAAGAAATTCACAACAGGAATGTATCTGTTTCGTATTTATAAGGTTCATCATCAGACGGCTTTACCACATGCTATAACGAAATCACGTAAGCCATTTGATCATGAGTTGTATTAATGCGGTACAGGTAACCGTAATTCTTCAATAAATAAGCCTATAACTAAGTTGTGTCCGGTCGCTGTGCGCCATTACGAATTTAAATTACTTCACATTTTGGGAAAAAAAAAAAATACTGCGGCAAAAATTAAAAATTGAATTATTTTTCCATTGGTTGTTCGCGTGGAGGCTTAATTGTGACCCCCGGAAAAACGAGGTATAACGGGAACGGGCGTGTGTGGACGCCGCAGCCTTTGGCGCAGCGTGCAGTGGGCGGGGCGGGGCGGTGTGTGACGTCGGGCAGGTGTCGGAGTGGACGTCGGGGCGCTGGCGCTCGTTAGCGCTCATTCAGTTACGCTAACTCAATCGTCACGCTGTTTTCATCAGCAACTTTCCTGGAAAGCGCTGCTCTTCCCTCACTCTAACGGCTGGCCGGTGGCTCATTCGACTCCCGCCAAACTGGGTCATCGCTAAACTGCACCCCTGCTCGCAGTCGAAAACTTAATCACGCATTAGCTCCATTGAGTACTTGCGAGAAAATCTCTTGTGTTCAGGTCGGCGTCTTGTGAACAGAATGAGTTCGGTCCGCTGGGTGCTTAATGTGATGCAGCTTCTCGCTATGGAGCAACTAAGCCTAACGAAGGCCTTGCATTTCTGGTATATCGTATGAAGACCATCGGAGATAAAGCAGAACCTTGTGGAGTAGAGATGGACGAACTCGGCCCTTAAACCGCGTTAACCGAGTTGAAATTCTGCATAACCCGATTGCCAACCCGAGTTGGAACTAAAGATGTAATATACTGTTCGAGAATGTTTGTTTCCTTCCCCTGTTTGCGTGGACTGCGATCCAGATTAATTAAATTTAAATTTAATTTTTTTTAAGCTTAAGGACAGAACTGCGGGGTCATCAGTGTCTAAGCTTACAAACTACTTATGAACTACCTTATACTAAAGACGACACAAACATCCAGGCCCGAGGGGAGATTCGAACCCCCGACCGTAGCGGCCGTGCAGACTGTGACTTGCGCGCCGCAGACCGCTCGGCCACGATCCAGTTTAGTTAATCAAACGAAGTTGACAGCAACAATTTGAAAGCATTCGATAAAAGAATTTAGTTTGCCTTATTCATGTCTGTTTGGTTTGGCAAACGGTTTGAAATGAACGGATATTTGGGATAAAATTGTGTTCACTCACATGTAAAGTTTCACGTATAGTTGGACAAAGATTAGTGAAATGATACCACACCAGGAAGTAACGAACTCATTAAAATTCACAAAATAAGTTATTGGATTTAAACTTGCTAAAAGCATGAACTAATTGGGATACGTTAACTTCAAATGATAACAATTTATCTATCCATATCTATATATAAAAATTTAGTGTTGGTTTGTGTGTGTTTCAAATTCTCAATAACCTCGTAACTGATTCATTTCTAAATTTGTCACAACGTTGCGCTATAACACAGGAAGGTTTTTTATACTTATTTATTTACTATCTTACACAAACACACACACACACACACACACACACACATATATATATATATATATATATCGCTATTTTTTCTACATTGTAAAATTTGTATAACTTCATATACGACATATTTTAAAAAAATAGGCATGTGAAACGTACGCATATTGCAGTAGTACGTTGTATCAATACTTCAAAGCATTCGGTCAAGAACTTTCGGAGATACAAGATTTTGAAGGTAACGTAAATATGGGCCGGCCGCTGTGGCCGAGGGGACTGAGGCACTCCAGTCACGGTCTGACTGGAGCGCCTCAGTCCACTCGACCACCGCGGCCGGGTATCCTCGGAGTAGTTAAGCAACTAAAATCACTTAACAAGAACAAATTTTCTGGTCCGGACTGAATACCTATTACATTTCTATTTGGTTATGCTGAAGAGATAGCTCCTTACTTAACAGCTATACAACCGCTCTCTCAAACAAGGATCTGTACCAAAAATTGGAACGTTGCACAGGTCAGACCCATATTAAACAAAGGCAGGAGGAGTAACCCCATAAACTACAGGCCTATTTTATTGACGTCAATTTGCAGCAGGATCCTGGAAAATATCCTGTATTAAAATATTATGAATTATCTCGAACAGAATGATCTATTGAGCCAAAATCAACACGGATTTAGAAAATACCGTTCATGCGAAACACAACAAGCTCTTTATTCACACGAAGTGATGACTGCTATCGACGAGGGTTCTTAAATTGATTTCGTATTTCTTGATTTCCAGAAAGCTTTTGATACCGTACCTCATAAACGGCTTTTAATCAAATTGTGTGGTTATGGTATATCGCCCCAAATTTGCGACTGGACAGGGGATTTCCTGTTAGAGAGGACACAGTTCGTAGAACTCGATGGTAAGGCATCGATTAAAACAGAAGTGATATCTGGCGTTCCACAGGGTAGTGTCATTGGTCCTGTGCCGTTCCTTATTTACATAAATGATTTGGGAGAACATCTATGTAGCTCTCTTAGGTTGTTGGCAGATGACGACGTCATATATCGTCTAGTAAAATCATCTGAAGATCAAAACCAACTGCAGAACTATCTAAATAAGATATCACTATGGTGTAAAAATTGGCAATTGACTCTAAATAATGCGAAGTGTGAAGTCGTTGAGTTGATTACGAAAAGAAATCTGTTAAACTTTGTTTACAAGATAAATCAATCAAACGTGAAGGCCGTAAAATCCACAAAATATCTAGAAATTATTATTAATTCGAAATTAAACCGGAAAGAACACGTAGATAATGTAGTGGGAAAGGCGAACCAGAAACTGCGTTTTATAGGCAGAACCCTTAAAAGATGCAACAGACCTACTAAAGAGACTGCATACATTACGCTTGTCCGTCCTTTTTTGGAGTATTGCTGCCCAGTGTGGGATCCTTATAAGGTGGGTGTGACGGAGGACATCGAAAGAGTTCAAAGAAGGGCATCTAGTTTTGTCACGATACTGAGGAGACAGCGTCACGGAAATGATACAGGACCTGGTATGAGAATCATTACAACAACGGCGCTTATCTCTGCGGCGTGGTCCACTTACGAAACTCCAATCGCCAACATTCTCCTCCGAATGCGAAAATACATTGTTGACTCCCTTTGCCTTTCGCGGGCAAGCGCTCTACCGACTGAGCTCTCCCGACACGACTCACGATGTCGCCTCACAACTTCACTTCCGCCAGTACCTTGCCTCCTACTTTCCAAACTTCACAGGTTCGAGTCCCGGTTCCGTCACACAATTTTAAACTGTCAGGAAGTTTCATATCAGCACACACTCCGCTGTCATTCTGGATGACGGATATAAATTACATTATAACTCTCCATGGTCAGAGAGGGATGTTTCAGTTTCACCCCCTTAATGCCTTATTTTCAGAAAAAGCCGAAAGAAGCATTTTTTAAAATTCTAACCAAGACTCCATATACTAATTTAAGTAGGTCTAGCTAGCTTCAAAATTGACTTAGCGTACATTTATCCTCTATTTCACCATCTTAGGGACCGAATATAGAAAAATTGCTTCTCAAACGACGCCAACGGTGTAAGATGAACACTCTGAGCAAATTTCAAGTTTTTATCAGTGGTTTTGCCTGAGCGATGGATGAAAAGTCATACATTTAATTTGTCAGTCAATCACACGGAACAATTCCTTTTATATATAGATATTTCAGGGACTTCTTTTTTACGAGCATTTATTTTACAAAATGAAAACCCAAATGCTAACTGGCAATGGATATTTGTAAGTTTCTCAAAAACATACAAAACAAAACTAAAAGGTACATAGAAATATCTATATATTAAAGGCTGATTTCACGAAACATAAAATAGTAGTGACTGGCTGTAAAAAAGCTTTCTCTATCCTTCATCTGAGTAAGGACTGTGCCCAATTATGGCAGCACTATACGCTTTTGCTCTCAAAACCTACGAATGTCTTGAGAATAGATCATGAGGATAAAATCAGAGAGATTAGAGGCATACCCCGAACAATACGAGGCTGGAATAGGATAGAGAACCGATAGTGGTACTGACGGTACACACCGCTTGCGGAGTATGGATGTAGAAGTAGATGTAGATCCCCTCACAGGTCCCAGCAAGATGCTAGCAATGCGTTACCAAGTGTGTCAGCTGAGAAGGTGATCTAATGATGTGCAGCGTCAAACTGCAGATGTGTGGAAGAGAGTCCACGAATCCAACACGATCGAAAAACTAAGTGCAAGACCTCCTAGTCTGGAGGCCGCCAAGCAAATCCTAACTGCAACTAAAACTAGACAGAACCTCCCTCGTCGGAATCTGCCAGACGAAATCCAATACTCTGTGCTCTCTGAAAACGCTCCTGACCGCCACGCCTACCTTTCGATCAAACGACAAGGTGGAGAAGCCTTTAATACGCTGACCAATAGTAAGGAAAGCAGCGGAGAAAATCTACAAATCCTTCTCCCACCAAGGCGACTAGCCAATCAGTTTTGCCTTACTGCGAAATCGTTCTCACGATACCGACAACTGATGGGCAATGAGCCCGCTGAAGTACGTGACTTTTCCAATGCCAGGGTAAAAAATCCTTTGCGTTGAGGCACCGTCGAGGCCAATCTCCTTTGGAGAGGAGTCGCCGTATCAGATCTTCCACGCTAATCGTGGCTAATCGTTTATGTCGTTCGTCACGACCTGGGCACCGGAACCGAAATTAGTCTCGCAGACTTGTCCATCACTGTGATGTCTGGGCTATAGAAACACGCAAATATGTGGATTCCTTACGGCCGCCACAGTGCCCTGCAGAAGAGAACGACCTGTCGAGCTCTAAGTCCTTTTGAAGGGGTCCACTACTGCGCAGGACGGAGAGTGGTTGGTTTTCTAGAACGATATCTTAATATCTTACCTCACTCCACCCTTCGTAAAATCATGTGTCCGCTCAGCAGACGAAAGGAGAGAAAAGAACCACACACTCCACTGCCTATACTACACTTGTGCGTCCTATTTTGGAATAATGCACATTGTGGGACCCACCCTAGGTGGCACTGACGGACGATTCAGAGAAGATTCAGAGAAGGGCAGCTCATTTTGTATTACCTCGATACAGGGGAGATAATGTCACGGAAATGATGAAAGAGTTATGATGGAAATCATTAAAGAAGAGGCGTTATTAGTTGCGACGAGATCTATTTGCGAAATTTCTTTCACCAACTTTCTTTTCAGAATTGGAACATACGAGGCGTGACTTTCCGATAATGTCCGTTTTGTCGTAGACATTAATAGTTCGCGCGCATACCATAATGAGCGTGTTCGTCGTGTATCGGCATGCCTCAGAAACAACCGTGCTCAGTTTCAGCTCTGTAGCTAACCTTTACGGTTCGGTTCTATGCTTTCAAAAATTTTATGACCTCGTCCTCCATTTGTGAGATTCTCTCAGTGATACGGATTTTGTCAGTAAGGAACCAGTCTGCTGCAGAAATTACGAAGTGATAGGTGTTTGAACAAACTCGCAACTATGTCGAAAAACAGAGGAAATAAAGTTTTGTACTTATCTTCAAACGGAACTTTAAAAAAAAAACAAAAAAAACAACAACTCGAATATTGTTAAAACAAAACTACATGTGGAGACATCATCATCATAACAGATGTCAGCTCGAATACGAAGGTTTCGATTTTTTCCCGCGAGCTATTAGTGAATGAAACTAAAGAGAAATATCATGAAAGAAGAAGCCTATGAACCTATAATAGCAATGGTGTTGTAGTTGTTGTCGTCTTGAGACTGCAAAAGGCGAAGATAGCCACAGGTCCCTATTTACTGTCTTTTTTTCCTTCATTTTTTGAAATATTCATTTTGATTGAGAAGTCAGGGGAAGCTTGTATGTGTTAGATCTCGCTTTTCATTCGATTTCTGGATCTATTTTAGCTATTCTTCATGAATGGAAGTCTCGATTCTCATTTACATTGATTCTCCATTTTTAATTAAATCTTACTGGGTGTAATGTGTAGCTGAGAGACGACAGTACAGAAATTTCATTCGCAGTTGACCTGTTGAGAATGTGTACATGAGGGGGAACAGTTCTACATCTACATCGATACTCTGCGAGTCACCTTGAAGTTCATAGCAGAGGGTTCATCAAACCTCTTTTATGATCCAGAATGAAACTTTCACTCAGCAGCGGAGTGTGCGCTGATATCAAACTTCCTGGCATATTAAAATTGGAACCGGGACTCGAACCTGGGAGTGATTGCCCGCAAAAGGCAAAGGTCCCAGGTTCGAGTCCCTGTTCCGGCTCTCAATTTAATCTTCCAGGGAGTTTGATATCAGCGCACACTCCTCTGCAGAGTGAAAGTTTCATTCTGGATCATGAAAGAGGTTTGATGAACCCTCTGCTATGAACTTCAAGGTATCGATGTAGATGTAGAACTGTTCCCCTTCATGTACACATTCTCAACAGGTAAACTGCGAATGAAATTTCTGTACTGTCGTCTCTCAGCTACACATTACACCCAGTAAGATTCAATTTAAAATGGAGAATCAATGCAAATGAGAATCGAGACTTCCATTCCGTATCCTTTCATGAAGAATAGCTAAAATAGATCCAGAAATCGAATGAAATGCGAGATCCAACACATACAAGCTTCCCATGACTTCTCAATCAAAATGAATATTTCAAAAACGAAGAAAAAAAGACAGTAAATAGGGACCTGTGGCTATCTTCGCCATTCGCAGTCTGAAGACCACAACAACTACATCACCATTGCTATTATAAGTAGGTAGGCTTCCACGGACGGCGTCATTTTGAATAAAGCAATTATAGGTATTGGCCGTGTCATTTTTTAAACAGGAAAGGAATTGCCAACGCTTCGACCACTGTGCAGTAGTCCTCTCCACGACTGTATACCCTTATATATTGTGAATTTTTCCGTTTAACATATATCTAAGATTGTGATTGGTTGGTAGTAGCGAATCAGTAGTCTTTCTTACGTTTGATACCCTGGTAAGTGATTGGTACACAGTATCTTGTATCTCATTGGAAGGCAACAGCCAATCAGCAAATAGCACCCAGGGAATGATGTTTCTTACTGCGAACGTTCAGTCCGCGCGTCAGTTGTACTGTGTCCGCTGTTTACACTGCAGAGCCCGGGTCAAGTGGAGCCACTGGCTGGCGCGCACACGCGGTCCGCTGGGCAGGGTTTGCTGGCAGCCACGTCATAGGTAACTTGTAGCCTCGGTGGAGTAGCCGAGTGGTCTAAAGCGTCTCGCTGCGGAGTGCGCGGATGCTCGCCGTGGAGGTTCGAGTCCTCCCAGGGGCATGGGTGTGTGTGTTGTCCTTATGTTAGTTTACCTAGGTTTAAGTAGCTTGTAAGCTACGGACAGATGACCACGCAGTTTGGTCTGATAGATTTACAGACATTTGAACATTTTTGGTAACTTGTAGCCATTCTCCTATTCATGCTGTTAGGTCGTTTAATTATTTCGAAGGCTTCTGTTCTTTGCGTTGTTCTCGGGCAAGCACGCCAGGTTCTCGGAAGTTAATAGTACCGCCGCATTCCTTCTAGTATTCTACAGCTGTCTTGTGCCAGTCGTATCTAACGTCCATGTTCGGAAACAGAAGTTCTGATGGGTCTCTCGGTTTCACCAATATAAATTTTGCCGCATTCACATTGGAGTACATACACGCCTGCAGTGTAAAGGGAATTTATGGGATCCTTCGTGAGCCTCAACAGGCCACAGACCTTGTGGCCACATTCGAAAACCGGTTTGATTCTCCTCGGATTAGGACTTTGCCTATACATTCGCTGACGCCTCTGACTTAAGGTAGACGACCTATAGGAAGAGTTTCTTCTGCATCATTGCCTATTTCCTCTTCCTTGTACCTCATATATTGTTGTATGGCCCTGTTGCTGTATCCATTCCTGTGGAATTTTGTCTTCAGGTCACTCATTTTTGTTGTAAATTCTCAGCGTCGCTAATCCTGAGAGCTTGTGTTGTTAGCGTACGCAATTCAGCGTTCTTCTGAGATGGATGAAGATGAGAATCCGCATACATTTGGTGTGCGTCGGTTTCCTGTAGACTCTGAGCCCTAGTGTACTGTTAGATGTATGACGTCGGTAGCAGATAACCGGAACGATTTAGAGTATATAAGGATATAAATTTAGCAGCATCCAACAGTTAACTGCCCTGAAGAGCACCACTGCACAGTTGTTGAAATATTGGCAATTCCTTTGCTAAGTGTTTCTAAAGTGATGCGGCCTAAAACCCATAACTGTTTCATTCAACATTGCTGTTCTTATATAATTCATTACATTTACCTAGATATTCTGCAAATCACATCTAAGTGATAACTTTTCTCTACCGTTCCATTCTCCAATAGCGCGAGGAAAGGAAGAACACGTAAAACGTTCCGTTTTCGATCTGATTTCTCTTATTTTATTGGGATGGTCATGTCTCCCTAAGTAGGTGGATGCTAGCAAAATATTTTCACATTCATAAGTAAAAGTCGGTGATTGAAACTTCGCAAACAGATCACGCCGCAATGAATAACGTGTCTTTTAATGATTTCCACCCCAATTCGTGCAACATTTCCGTGACGCTCCCCCCCCCCCCCCCCCGTAACGTGATAAAACGAGCTGCTCTTCTCTGAACCTTCTCAATATCTTCCGTTAGTCTCACCTGGTGAGGGTCCCACAATGGGCAACAGTACTCCAGGAGAGGACGCACAAGTATGATGTAGGCAGTCTGTTTGATGGAGCTGGTGCATCTTCGAAGCGTTCTGCCAATGAAACGTAAGCTTTGATTTGCCTTCCCCACAATATTTTCAGTGTGTTCTCTCCAGACTAAGTTGTTCGTAATTGTAACTCCTAGGCATTTATTAGAATTTACGACCTTGAGAGTTGACTGGTTTATCGCGTAATTGAAGTTCAGCGGATTTCTTTTAGTGGTCATGTGTATTACTTCACACTTTTCTTTATTCAGTGTCAATTGCCTATTTTCGCACCATGTAGAAATTTTGTCTAAATCGCTTTGCAGTTGCTTCTGATCCTCTATTGACGTCACTAACCGATAAACGACAGCATCAGCCGCGAACATTTTAAGGCAGCTATTCTGATTGTCTCCTAAATCGTTTATAAACACGAGGAAGAGTTGGGGACCTATAACGCTTCCCTGTGGAACACCAGATATCACTTCTGTTTTAATCGATGACTTACCGTCAATTACAACGAACTGTGTCTTTTCTGATAGGAAATCGTGAATCCAATCGCACAAATGTGGAGATATTCCATAAGCACGCAATTGCATTGGAAGCCGCTTGTGGGGTACAGTGTCAAAAGCCTTCCGGAAATCCAGAAATATGGAATAGATTTGAGATCCCTTGTCGATGGCACTTAACACTTCAAATGAATAAAGGGCAAGCTGTGTTTCGCAAGAGTGATACTTTCTGAATCCGTGCTGACTATTGGTTAATAGGTCGTTCTCTTCGAGGTAGTTCATAATATTCGAACAAAGTATATGTTCCAAAATCCTACTGCAAATCGACGTCAATGAGATTGGCCTGTAATTTTGGGGATCACTCTTCTAAATCGTTTAGAAACGCAAGGAAGAGTAGGAGACCTATAACGCTTCCCTGGGGAACGCCAGATATCACTTCTGTTTTACTCGAAGACTTAGGGTCAATTACAACGAACTGTATCCTTTCTGATAGAAAATCGTGAATCCAATCGCACAATTGGGGAGATATTCCATAAGCACGCAATTTCATTAGAAGTGCAAAAAAGCCTTCCGGAAATTCAGAAATATGGAATCAATTTGACTTTTATTTTGGTTATTTTTCGGCCTAAATATTTGGCCCGTAAAACATGCAATGTGATTTAATCCCCCCTTTATTTTTTAATGATGGAGGAATGGAGGAATGGAGTGAAGAAGCTGTGGGTTACGCGCACCTGTCGCGGCGCGTCTGCGCGGATTCCTGCACGCGGTGCACGCGTGGCCGGCGGCGCCGCCACCTCTCGTCAACCGTCAGCCTCGTCGGCGTCGCGCCGGCTCGTCTCGTCCATCTCGCGTGGCCTGCCGGAGCCCGCCTGTCACGGGCGCCCCGATGGAACGGCCGCGTGATGTATTGCCTCGCCGGGCTGTCATCAGCGTTTTTTCTCCCATCTTGTAAAATAAGACAGATGCGTTGTAGCGCCACGAGACCCAGACCTGCACTGCCCCGCTGACAGGCATTTCGCTCGCCCGTACTGCGTTACACGTACAGTGACAACATGTAACATTTTTACAGAGAAAGCACTTAACAATACTTAAGTGCAGTGATTTCAGAGAAAAATATCACACTGGCGTGTTGTATGGCCCACTTTAGATATGGCTGTCACTTTATGATTTTTTTGCAAACTTTTCGGACACAAATTATATAAATACAAAGAATAAGAACTGATGGACTATACCATTACAACTTTACTATTGTTAATATATGCTGTATGCACTCAACAAGTAAATTCTTTCTAACCGTATTTTAACAAACAACCAAAATTATTTGATACTAGCTGAAAACCCGGCGATTCCCGGGTATTTATTTATGTATTCCTGCCATTTTCAGGTATATATTCATTTGTATAATGGCTGTATGTCTGTAAAATCTCTTGTGAATGCAGTAAGTAGTACAGAACTAATAGATTGATGCGGGAAGGGGTGCTTTTCCTTGAACGTTATTGTTTGTGTGCACATATCTCATGAACTACATGTCGTATTGTGACACAATTTAGAAGGTACACTCAACTATATAAGTGTGTACTGTCTGTAAAATCTACTGCGGTTAACATTTGTAGTGTAGAAATTATGAATTGTAACGTCATACCGAAAGCCGTAGTTTTACTCCATGAACAACGGAAAAGTTCTAAGAGAGAAACTTTTTTCCTTTCATCATTTTGGTATGGTTGTCAGCAGGAAAAAGTTTAATAAAGCTTTGAAGTTATGTTTAAAGTTTGTTTCAAGTCGCTAAGTACTCTCATTATCATACAGCGTATTTTTAAAGTCTCGCCGGATTACATGGCAGTTTCTTGCGATTTCTATTGTTTATGACGTCATATCTTCTGAACCATGTGTCGTATGTGATTCTTATTCCTGTAGCAATTATTACCTCACGATAAGGAATGTGTGTACCAAATTTGGTTTAAATCGATCCAGTGGTTTAGGTGAAAATGAGCATTATTGACGCTAAATGCAGTTTTTTCACGCATCTCCTTGTTTATGACGTCACATCTCGTGAACTATATATCGTATGTGATTCTTACACTTACGGCGACCGTCCTCATGAATTGAAGCTTACGTATACAAAATTTGACATAGATTGGAACAAAACTGTAGATTTGTATGCAACACGTATAAATATATGGGCACCCTGCTTTATATATTAGATATGAGTTTAGCTTGGAAATACATACTGATTTTTTTTTAACTTTTACCTCTTTAAATTATTATTTTAATATCTCTCCCACATTTTCATTATCACTTAATTTACTCATCTTCGGGAACGATCTTATTGTATAAATAGGATAGATGCCAAGATCGCAATTTTTATTTTATTTATTCAAAACCACTGGTGTCGACACTCTATACTGTCATCATCTGGTCTCATTGACATATGTTTATTATAGTGCCCACATAAAATCTGGTTGGTGTACTGATCGATGGTTACATAGAAAAGAATGTGCTAGTGGATAGTCAGATATAAAATGGATGGCTGGTCAAAATTAAAACAGTATAATATACATAAAATAATAACCACTATAGTGCACATGTCTGGTACCGGAAACCATTTTGCGTGTCAAGGTGAAAAAACGCCGGGTATCGAATCTAATGCACTACCCACTACACCACGACGTACAACTACGACACTGTCTGATATTTCTCGATTTCTCGTATTATTGCTGGCAGTTGCTAATAGCTAAAATGACTTTCTAGACATTAGATTATAACTTATCGGACTATTAACGATGTACTTTTGTTAGTTCTTCAAAGCGCCACTGCTTAGAAATCACAATGCGTATGTTATAATAAGAAAATCATATAATACAGGGAGCAAGATGGCGTATGCCAAAGAGAGAGTTCTGGGCGAGGAATGTCACGTGACATTTCATAACGCCTGGTTTACGTAAGATCAAGTAATTTTCCAAATACCTCTTTAACGGCGAGAGTTACTGGGAAAAACCCATAAGAGAGAGAAGTTATACAGAATTTTCTGCTCTACAAATTCAGTTATTCATTTTCGTGTCAGATGAACGGTTTATTTGCAATTACAATTACATCACAAACGGCTTTTTTTTTTAGTGTTACGAACGTATTTTTTGTCCGAAAAATTTGAAAAAGGGAGGTTCTGGTCTCTGGCGGCCAACTATTATGTCTGTAAAATTTGGTGCCGATTGGTTGAACGGTTCGACCTAAAAAGAGGGAACACGTTACGGACAGAGGGACAGACAAACGTCATCAAATCGCATGTTATTTTTGTAAATATCTCTGAAACGATACGAGATATGAAAAAAAAAAAAAAAAAAAAAAAACCAGAAGAGAGCATAGGTGTAGAGAATTTTCTTTTCTACAAATTCGATTATTCAATTTTCTTGTCAAATGTACGGTTAACCGTTATTTTCATTTAAATTTCGAACAAAACAAATTTAATATCGCCATGAATGTTATATCAGTTCACAGTTCAAACTATTTAATCAATTGTACAATGTGTAACCCTTCATGTCTTGTCTTGTTTCCTGTACGTGTCATGTCGTGATTTTGAAAGGACGATATTATATTTTTTCGAGAGTCACAGTTAGATTGTTTTATCTCAACAATAGTAATCAAGGTCTCTTAAACGATTGTAAAATATCGGATATCATCTTCAATAGAAATGTTAAACAGTATAACTTGTTTTTCATAGTAACAGCACCCACATAACAATTTTAAGCACTTTCAGGATTTTAGCTCAGTTGCAGCATCTCCAATAACGGGCGCGGAACTGCAGACATCGGCCGCCATTTCATAGTTAATTCATGTAAATAATTATTAAATGATTCAGGGACGGGTGTTGAAATAAAATTAATTTTCAGCTTGAACGGCGATCCTGGTCGGCGGTAGGAGGTATAAATTGTAATGATTCAGATCTTAATGAAATTTACGTAAGTAGGTCTACGGACCAAGCTGAAGGGGTTCATAGAAGTGTTTCTTCTCTGTACTCTGGCGTGGATAGATCTTACCAACAATTATGATGATGAAAGGCAATTATCATGCCTAAAATTATAACAGAGTAATTTGAGATTCCTATGGTCCCTATGTGATTCATTTCCTATAATATTTCAGTTTGTATACGTTCCCTGCAAGCCTCAGTAGTGTTTACATGGTATTTATAGAGTTAAGTAAATTTTTCTGTTAATTTATATTATTTCAGACTACTTATACTGTTAGTTATTCTGCAGTTTACGTAAGTTATTTCGTACGTATTCTGCAGAAAAGATAAATCAATCAAAAGTTAAGGCCGTAAACTCCACAAAATACCTAGAAATTACTATTACTTCAGACGTAAATTGGACAGAACACGTAGATAATGTCGTGGGAAAGGCGAACCAGAAACTGCGTTTTATTGGCAGAAACATGCAACAGAACTACAAAAGAAACTGCATACACTACGCTTGTCCGCCCTTTTTTGGAGTATTGCTGCCCAGTGTGGAATCCTTATAAGGTGGGTTTGACGGAGGACATCGAAAGAGTCCAAAGAAGGGCAGCTAGTTTCGTATTGTCACAATAAAGGGTAGACAGCGTTACGGAAATGATACAGGATCTGGGTTGGGAATCATTACAACAACTGCGCTTATCGCTGCGGCGTGGGCTACTTACGAAACTGCAATCACCAACATTCTCTGCAAATCACATTTAAGTGCGTTGCAGAGGGTTCATCGAACCACCGTTATACTATTTATCTCCCAGTCCATTCTCGAATAGCGCGCAGGAAGGAAGAACACATGAATCTCTTCGTTCGAGCTCTGATTTTTCTATTTTATTCGGATGATCATTTCTGCCTATGTAAGTGGAGTTCGACAATATATTCTCGCATTCGGAGGAGAATGTTGGCGATTGGAGTTTCGTAAGTAGCTCACGCCGCAGCGATAAGCGCCGTTGTTGTAATGTTTTCCATCCCAGATCCTGTATGATTTCCGTAACGCTGTCTCCCCTGTTTGTGACAATACGAAACGAGCTGCTTTTCTTTGGACTCTTTAGATGTCCTCCGTCAAGCCCACCTGATAAGGATCACACACTGGGGAGCAATACTCCAAAAAGGACGGACAAGCGGAGTGTATGCAGCCTCTTTAGTAGTTCTGTTGCATCTTTTAAGGGTTCTGGTAATAAAACGCAGTCTTTGGTTTGCCTTTCCCACGATTTTATCTTGATAAGCTTATATATTTAGGTTGAAGGAGTTATTTGCCTTTATCTTTAAATTTTTTATATTTCTTTATTGGTTTAAGGGTTATATTTTTTCACTTATTTAATTAAATTTTTTAAAGAATTTTAAAGTTAATAGAAGGATTGAACTTCTGTTCTTATGTTTTCAAAACATTTGCTTTTCTTAAGCTAATTAACTTATGTTTTAATTAATGTATCTCATATTTTTGCGATGTGTACATTGAATAAAAAATATGAGAAGTAAATTATTGTTAAAATTTGTCCTATATGGTTCTTTCCAGTTTAAGTCTGATGTAATAGTAATTTCACTGGCTAGACTCAGTCTGTAATAATTTTAGGCATGAGATTTGCCTTTCATCACCATAATTGTTGTTAAGATCTATCCACGCCAGAATACAGAGAAGAAACACTTCTATGAACCCCTTCAGTTTGGTCCGTAGACCTACTTACGTAAATTTCATTAAGATCTGAATCATTACAATTTATACCTCCTACCGCCGACTAGGATCATCGTTCAAGCTGAAAATTAATTTTATTTCAACACCCGTCCCTGAATCATTTAATAATTATTTACATGAATTAACTATGAAATGGCGGCCGGTGTCTGCAGTTCCGCGCCCGTTGTTGGAGATGCTGCAACTGAGCTAAAATCCTGAAAGTGCTTAAAATTGTTATGTGGGTGCTGTTACTATGAAAAACAAGTTATACTGTTTCATGTTCGATTGACTTATCTTGTAAACAAAGTTTAAAGGATTTCTTTTTCTACTCATGTGGACGATTTCACAAGTCTCATTATTTATACTCAATTGCCAATTTTTACACCATAGTGATATCTTATTCAGATCATTCTGCAGTTGGTTTTGATGTTCAGATGATTTTACTAGATGGTGAATGATAGCGTCATCTGCAAACAACCTAAGAGAGCTACTTAGATTTCCCCCTAAATCGTTTATGTAAATATGGAACAGCAGAGGATAATAACACTATTCTGTGGAACGCCCTATATCACCTCTGTTTTAGTCGATGCCTTACCATCGTTTACTACGAACGGTGTCCTCTCTGATAGGGAATCCCCTAACCAGTCGCAATTGTGGGGCGATATAACACAACCACGCAATTTTATTAATAGCCGTTTCTGAGTTATGGTGTCAAAAGCCTTCTGGAAATCAGGAAATACGGAATCGATTTACGAACCCTTGTCGATAGAACCCATCACTTCTTGTGAGTAAAGAGCTAGTCTTGTTTAACATGAACGATAATATCTAAATCCGTATTGACCTTAGGTCAATAGATCATTCTGTTCGAGGTAATTGATAATATTTGAATACAGGATATGTTCCAAAACCCTACTGCAAATAGAAGTCAACGAAATATGCCGGTAGTGGGTTACTCCTACTGCCTTTCTTGAATATAGGTGTGACCTGTGCAGCTTTCCAATATTTTGGTACAGATCCTTTTTTGAGAGAGCGGTTGTATGTGGCTGTTAATTAAGGAGCTATCGCTTCAGCATAAGCAGATAGAAATCTAATGTGTATACAGTCCGGACCAGAAGACTTGTTAAGTGATTTTAGTTGCTTCACTACGCCGATGATATCTACTTCGCCGTTACTAATTACGGCCTATCTTCGTAATTCGAAACCTGGAATATTGGTTTCGTCTTCTTTGGTGAATGAGTTTCTAAAAGCTATGTTTAGTAACTCTACTTTAGTAGCGCTGTCATCGGCAGGATCGCCATTACTATCACGTAGTGAGGGTATTGTTTGTGTTTTTCCTCTAGTATATTTAACATATGACCAAAATCTCTTTCGGTTTTCTGTCAAGTCGAGGGGTCTTCAGATGAAAAGGAACGAAACGATACTGTTGGTACTAAAGTGTTCATTCGAAAGTAATGATCAAATGATCAAAGTCCTGAGCACAATTTTCCTACTGTTCCCAGAATTCCTGTGGTAGTGACTAGAGTAAGTCTGCTACTGTGTTCTTTAGTTCGTCGTCCAAGTTGAAGCGCTTTCCTTTGAGATTTTTCATAGCGGACTAAACAGCTGGAAGTCACAGGGTGACATGTCCGGACTGTAGGGCGGACGCTCAAGCTACCCTCACTTGCTTTTGGACAGAACACTTTGAGTGATCCTGGAGACGTACGACCCGCATTTTCAAGGAGCAGAATCACTTCCTCCTTGAGAAGTCCGGGGCGTTTTCTCTCGATGAACTTGGAATGAAGAAGGAAGTTTGGAGTTTAACGTCCCGTTGACAGCGTGGTCATTAGAGACACTTGGAGTGTTTGGGTAAGGATATGGAAGGAATTCGGCCGTGCCCTTTCAACGGAAATATCCCGGCATTTACCTGGATTGATTTAGGGAAATCACGGAAAACTTAAATCTGGATGGCCGGAGGTGGATTTGAACAACCATCCTTCCAAATACGAGTCCAGTGTGTTTGATGGACTTGTGAAGGCTACGGAATGTCTCACAGTACACGTCACTGTTAATGCTTTTTCCGTTCTCGAGGGATTAGATGAGTATCGGACCTCGGACGTCGAAAAAGACAGCGAGCATAACCTTGTCTACTGAGGGCACAGTCTTGAATTTCTCATGGGATGGTGACGACGCATGTTTCGCGTCACCTGATGTCGCTCAACTTTATCCCAAAGAGGCATATTCAAAATTCAAGCCGCGGTGGAGTAGCCGAGCGGTCTAAAGCGTCTCGCTGCGGAGCGCGCGGTTGCTCGCCGTGGAGGTTCGAGTCCTCCCTGGGGCATGGGTGTGTGTGTGTTGTCCTTAGGTTAGTTTACCTAGGTTTAAGTAGTTTGTAAGCTACGGACTGATGACCACGCAGTTTGGTCCGATAGATTTACAAACATTTGAACATCAAAATTCAACCACTATCGTTTTTAAGACGTTCCGCAACTTTTCATTCGACACCCCTCGTATATTTTCCTAAATTCGTCTGCAAATCGACGTTAATCATATGGGCTCATAATTTATCATATCACTCCTATTGTCTTTCTAGGATATTTGAGCGACGAGCGACTTTCCAGTCTTTGGGTACGAATCATTCGCTGAGGGTGCGGTTGTATGATGACTGGGTATAGAGGCACACACGAAACAGTTCTGGCTGGGTGGTCACCGGCTAGTATGAAGTCTGTCAGTTTACGACCGTCGCCTACATCCGTGATGACGCGCGACATGCAGGCAGACGCCGCCACATGTGCTCTGCCCCGCCACGTGACAACGGACGGCAGGCAGAGGGCGCGCTGTTGGCTGAGTACACACACCGCCCGGCAGCGCGCTTCAACTGCGCATGCGCGATGAGGCGCGTCCGGCGCTCCTGGCCTCGTATTTACGACCCGGCTGCTCAGCTAGGAGGCGACCAGACTGCGGCCTCTTGTGTCAACTAATAACTGCCGGTCACCGCACACTGATCACACAATCGTCCGGGCTGGTGAACAAACACTTTACATTCTACAACAGTAGACAATGGGCTGGACATTACAGGAGCTAATAAGTTGGCTGTGTCATTTTAAGAAGTAGTCAACAGTGTGATGTTTGGCAACCGTCGATATTGTGAAATGAAATAGCAATTTCTTTGACTGGTGATGACTTTCGCCAACCCAAAAGAACTGTTCTTAGCGAACATCTGTGGTGAACTAAGGGGGAGGCGGGAGGGGCCTCCAAATACGTCAAAAACACTTTTTTTTTCTGGGGAGCGCCCTTGGCCTCTCGTTTTGGGGCTTCCAAATATTTTATTATTTTTTTATTAATATTATTTATTATTTTATTTATTATTAATTTTTTAAATAGTTTAAACTGTCCCATGCCACTCGTCCTGGGGGGGGGGGGGGCCCAAATCTCAAAAGTTACTATTATGGCATAACTGTAGACTGGGATACCACCCGTCTGCTTTGACCCAAGACGTCATCAAGATGTCGGAAAACCAATATACGGGATATCTTAATACATCTGTATTGTAAATACAAATAATCTGTAGTTATTATAGATAACGGAATGTACCATAGATCACAGGTCTTAGACCAAGAAAATTTTTTTTCACATATGAAAAAAAAATCTCGTTTAACCTACACCTATCCATCAGAGAGAAGCTACAGATCACTTTTTAAACACAAAATACTTATCTTGTTTGTAAACAAACTATCGACTTTAACTTAACCACTACATAATCACTCACGCCTTCTGCAAAGACGCACGCACCTCAAAACTACCGCGATGCGATGACGTCGCCGGTCAAAGCTGACGAGCGGTATCCCAGTCCCCAGGTGAGCTCTCTTTTTTATAGTAAACATGTATTTTTCAAGTAACGAGGGCTTCATTTTGTTTTTCCACCGCCCAGGCCTCCGATAGTACTTGTCTACCACTGGCCGGCACATGATTTTAATTGTTTAAGACAATTGAACACATTGTCTTACGCATAGGAAAAAAGGAAACAGAACGGTATCATACGACAATGATTCTATTTGTGAAGTGAGAAGTGTTCAAAAGCAAGCTTCTGATATTAGTATGAATATTATGCACTAGCGTTGAAATTAAAGTGACAAATGGAATTTTGATTGTTGCGTTTACTTTTCCACAATACCGTATAAGCAACTACAACGCATTAAAAAAAAAAGGATATGCAGCCAGGCATAGCCTGATTATTTCGGCAGGAGCACAGCCTGTCATTCTCGAGGCAATACTGCAGCTAGGAAGCAAGGTGCAACGACCTTGTTAACCTGTTCTCAATAATTGCTCAAAACTACAGGCGGTAAATTCAACTAAATACCTAGGAGTAACAATTACAAACAAATTGGAAAGAACACACAGAAAATATTGCAGGGAAAGCGAACCATAGACTACGTTTCACTGGCATAACACTAAAAAGATACAACACTTCTGAGCCATGCCGGCTCGTTTTCTTCTTTAGTATCTTTTCGTACGTCGATCTATCGACCCTTTTCGGGTCTGCGTGGCTGGCGGCGCCTTCTTCGTGTTGCAATTCTCTTTGGTCCGAGGGAGTGACTAGCGGTGCGATTGCGGTCAACGAGGCCGGGCGCCGTGGCTCAGCGCGCCCGGTCAGAGGGCTGAACGTCCTCTGTAATAAAAAAGCTGAGCCAAGAACTCTTCGAACAAAAACGAACAAACATGATCAGCGTCCGCAAGGACAAGAACTACCCATAGAGCAAAAAAAAAAAAAAAAAAAAAAAAAAAAAAAAAAAAAAAAAAAAAAAAAAAAAAAAAACGAGCTGTATAAACTACAGGGAGTGGCTATCTCTGGGTTAACAGCTCCTTGTGGCAGCAACCAGGAACTGTGGCAGCCATGTTTTTCAACGTCTTCTGCGCCGAATACGAAAGTTAGACCGACGCTATTTACGGTTTTGGTTTCGCGTTTTATGTATCGTAGTAAGCTTGAAAGGTTATTTATTAAACTGAAATCAAGCGAATGTATGCGCAGCATATAACTGTACGAATCGCGCTAATAAGATTGTTGGAATATCGTATTTTCAGTAAGTAACAAATGGTACAAGGCGACTTCTGGCTAAAGCGATTCCGACGATATTTTCATTCGCTGAAAATCTTCAAACAGCAAAAACGCCAGCAAGGAGATCACTAAAAAAACGTCAGACAGCTGAATCAGCTTCATTTGAAGATATGTCATGTAGCCAAGAAGGAGATATGGAATTTATTTTATTACCTATTGCAAATCATTCAGAGAGCAGTAGACCTATTCAGTTTGACCATGACTATGTGCTATAATACGAAATGCTGACATTATATTCCGAAAAAGTAGTTTAATGGGCCTATATTTCTGGAAGCAACGTTAGGCAAATAAAAAAAAATGAAGTGTTTAGATTGCTTGGAAGTTCTCCTTGCTCCTAAAAATGAGAGTAAAACAGGATTAATCGGATTAAAAGGTATAAAAGACAGTCTGTTGAATCACTCTAATGATCTTGTACAATTGTTCGAAGTGACAGAAAGGGGTCTGAGGATTCATGATACGTTATTAGGGAAGAAAAATTTTCTTTTGCGAATGTATGTAGATGTATTTAGAATGTTGGGAAGCATAGCTACTTTATTTACCAACTACGTGCACTTAATGCTATCCTCGGAATTTTGTAAGGAATTTCAGTACTCCAGCCCAATAAAGCTGTTGTTAAAACATTAATTCAGTTGTAGACTACATCACTTATGTAAAGCCAAATCTGCGGAGGAAAGAGGTAATCAGATTAGGCCAATGTACACGAAATTAAAATATTATTTAAAGGACAGTCAAAAGGCATATTTTTGTATGAATGAGACGATGTTTAGCCGATCCAGTGTATGTGACAATTGTAATTAAACTTTCCGATTTCCTACCACACACTTGTTCGCTATCATCTATCCTTCATCCATGTTAGTTTGGCTATACAAATAACAATAAGCAAGAAGAAAATTGTTCGTTAAGTCATTGCACAAAGTCAAAGTAATATGATTTAGTGCTATAGCAGACGACTCGTTATGCCTACGAGACGTTTTAAACATGACGGCCAAGGTTTCAACTTGCTTTAAGTATGACAGCACCTTAGCCAGTATATGTTGTTTGTATAGGTCGTTGATTGCGTTCGTTTTGTTCAAATGTTTGTATAGCTTATAGGACTTAACTACGGGGTCATCAGTCCCTAAACTTACAAGCTACTTATGAACTACTTACGAACTAGGATGGCACAAATATCCATGCCCGAGGGGGGATTCGAACCCCCGACCGCAGTGGCAGTGCTGACCGTGACTGGAGCGCCTCAGTCACCTCGGCCACCGCGGCCGGCTTCGTTTTGTTATTGAAAGTGACGGACGGCCGGGCGTGCGCTGGGCACTGGTGGCCGCGCTGAGCACGTGACTTCTGCTGCGGCTGTTTACGGACTTCGTCAGCGACTCCGGCCGCAGCGGCGTGCTCCGAGGGACGTGCAATGGGAGTTTAAGGTGATCATCGCCATGGTGCACGGACAGTCATTCTGTTGAAGTTTCATCTGGTCTCCCGGAAAACCTGCCCGCATTTAGCGTTCACGAGATCTTTCCGACGTGGTGGCCGATCTGTCGCCACATTTTCGGTGGTGCGTCGGACGGTCGGGAAGTCAGCACAAATATGAGTGGTTTTGAAACTTCCTGCTGGCAGATTAAAATTGCGTGCCGGAACCGGGACTCGAATCTGGGACCTTTGCCTTTCGCGGGCAAGCGCACTACCGACTGTGCTATCCCGACACGACTCACGATGCCGCCCCACAACTCTACTTCCACCAGTACCTCGCCTCCTACTTTCCAAACTTCACAGAAGCTCTCCTGCCAACCATGCAAGACTAGCACTCCTGGATGAAAGGATATGGTGGAGACAGGCATCGTGAGTCGTGTCGGGATAGCACAGTCGTAGTGCGCTTGCCCGCGAAAGGGAAAGGTCCCAGGTTCGAGTCCCGGTTCCGGCACGCAATTTTAATCTGCCAGGAAGTTTCATATCAGCGCACACTCCGCTGCAGAGTTATTCATTATGAGCGGTTTTCCTTGGTGTTTATTGTGATTGTGTCAACTTGTTCTTGTCTGTGTGCTTGGCCAGGGTTGACAGCCGTTCCCAGGGATTGTCCTATGTCTTTCGTTTATGTCCTGGTTTTCTGTTGTTGTTGTTGTCGGCGGTTGCAACTGTGTTTCCGTTCGTTCTCTTCGCGGTCAAGAGAGATCGTTTGCCGGCCGCGGTGGCCGACGGGACTAAGGCGCTCCAGTTACGGTCTGCACGGCCACTACGTTCGGGGGTTTGAATCCCCCCTCGGGCATGGATATTTGTGCCGTCCTAGTTTGTAAGTAGTTCATAAGTAGTTTGTAAGTTTAGGGACTGATGACCCCGTAGTTAAGTCCCATAGACTATACAAACAACAAACAAGAGAGCGTTTGGCCTTTCCCTTGCGCGGGGCATTATCCGAATTAAACAAAATTGCTAAGTGTCACTGCGGAATCCTGGTTCGTGCCCTTCCGTGTCCTCGCCTACTGCCCGGGGAATCGGTCGTATGTTATTGGGCAGAATTCTTTCCTTCTGTGGGAGGGGGGGGGGGAGGGAGGGAGGAGTTGCCTACCGTAGTTGTAGTTAGACCGGTTTTTTTTTTTTTTTTTTTTTTTTTTTTTTTTTTTTTTTTTTTTCAATGCGTGAAGTTGACACTAAATCTTCAAGGCACATGTACTCCCAGCTGTTCTCTTAGAAAATTAGGCTAGCTTCTCTGGTGAAGCAGTACACTGTAATTGTTGGTAAAAGTAAACCAGTGAAAAGCCACGGTTTGCTGTTTTAAACCACACTGGATTCTTGTTGTTAAAGTTAACTCTCCTGGTTACAGACTAATGTTACTGCAAATTTTCGAGGTTGTGACCGTGTGTTTTTCATGAGTACGCCCTTATGTGCCTTTACGAGGCAGTTTCACTAAGTATTGAAAGGATCTTGCTTTTAACAATGTCATTTCTTAAAGTAATCAGCAGTGAGATTTGAAAAATTGGTTTAATATTTTTCTGTTAAATTCTTTACAATAACTTGTCAGATTGAGGAGTAAGCTCTTGTGTGCTTTAAATTAATGAACTGTTTCACTAAGTATTGAATGGACTTTGTTGTTCCCCGTTGTGTCAAACTGTCATTCGTTAAATAAACCAGTATTGATAGTTGACATTTGAACTGTACGACTTGGACCAGTCCTTCCATTCCTATCTGTTATTGTTGGTTCCTTTTCCCTGACCACACTCTGTGAGCTATCAACTTCTACTAAAGACGCAGCCTACACCACACTTGAGCATCCTATTTTGGAGTACTGTTGCGCATTGTGGGATCCTCACCAAGTGGGAGTGGCAGGCGATTTATTATACGAAATCAGTAGTCCTAGGGCTGCATGACACCCACACTTGTATTATCACGTAGGCCAACTATTTAGAAGTTGTGAACTGTTCACTGAAGGAGTCATCAGTTTCGTAACTTCGATTCAAGAAGATGGAACAGTGGCTCGTATTGTTGACAATAAATTCAACACTTCATAACTGTAAAATCGTTTAATTGGCCACATTTTAAATTAAAAGCATAAACGTTATATAATGTCATATAAATACTATATTATAAGTCTGTTGTCAAATGTGTATGTCAGAGAGTGACCCGTGACTGTCGTGCAGTATTATTTTATACTTTTCTTTTTTTTTACACTGACGGTGTAAGTTTGTATTGTGTAATATGCAAGCATTGTAACTATACTGGCAGACAGTGTACTACTGCGATAAGCATCCGAAGAGCAGTGTGTGCCTTTAATGTGGAAAGCAGACGCGGAAACGCACGCCGGCTGCCGGCTGGGACATCATAAGCACAGCGCGGCCCGTAATGCGAGCCCCTGTGTTAATTAATAGCAGCTTAACGAGTGCAGCCAGAGCGCTGTTCAAAGGCAGCCGCGCGGACGCGAGCTACCTGCTAGCTGCTAGCTGGTCCCACGTGAGTGGTTGCACGTCACTCACCTGGCGCGTTTTAATGCGCGGACGACTGCAACAGGCTGCAGTCCGAATAAAGGGGGGAAAGGTGCGGAAGAGGATTTGGACCGCTGGCCGATAATGCGATCACCTATGGTAATAACGGGACTACGTCAGACTCAGGTATTACAAGCATTTTGTTTTATATACAGAAAAGCGTCACATTACTGTATTCGTCGCAGAGCCGCGTCACGCTTTTTGTCTATATTAACGCAGACAGCGATAATGTAATTTTGCTCTTGCATGGGCAGCTAGATGCGAAGTGTTGTATATGACGGTACTAGTGTGTGTGCGTATGTGTATGTGTGTGAGAGAGAGAAAGAGTGAGTGCGGGTGAGAGTATTTGTGTCTGTGTTTCCGCGCGCATTTATGTATGAGAAAAACTGGAATGTAAACAGAAGTGAGGAAGAGTTTGAGAGAGAGAGAGAGAGAGAGAGAGAGAGAGAGAGAGAGAGAGAGAGACAGAGAGGGAGAGAGAGAGAGAGAAAGAGAGAGCGGTACATACCAGATGTAGCCAACTTCAGCACACATCATACTAATTTCCTCAATCTCGACAGATGCACCTATTCCGGTTATATTAATAACTATGTATAATCGTCTGTCCCAAAGAGCCGCAGACATTCGCTGCGGTATTAGGAGGGGATTGTTTAACAGTAAATTCCAAGTACAACTATACGATTTAGATATCTCTAAAAATTAGTAATTGACCCTTAATAATGATAAATGTGAGGTCAACCACATGACCACTACAAGAAATCCATTAAATTTCAGTTACACGATAAATCTGTCAAACCTACATGCCGTCAATTCTACTAAATATCTAGGAGTGACAATTACGAGCAAATTAAATTGGAAAGAACACATAGGAAAAATTGTAGGAAAGACGAAACAAGGAGTACGTTTCATTGACAGTTCTGCTCAAAACGTATTAATCAGAGCGTAAGCATCGCGCACATTTTTGATTACCTAAATAGCAGTTTAAACGTTATCGTTATGTCTTAAATAAAAAACGAACAGCACAGGTCATACTAATATGCAAGGAGTAGACGATCCGATGACGAAGAAAAGGACATTTGCAGGAAACTCGCGGAGAGAATCTTCACGCGTTTCCAGAATCGGTCGTTTCCTGATGCGTTACTGCGCACTTTTTTTAATTAATTAATTTTTGTTTTTCCGCAACTGATAGTGCACCGACAATTCAGTCAGTGAGGAACAATTACAAGTGTTTTCAAGTTAATACTGCAGTGGTCAATATACATAGCAGCTCACACTAATGAGCAAGCCACCACAATTAAAGTTATCTTAGAAAGTTGGCTAAGAAAACATTTATGGCGCAACGGAATTTAGACATAAGAAAAATTGCATCTCATCTTGTTCTCAGCACTGGTGAAGAATAATTTTAAATAAAAGAGGGAAGGTGCTCTAAAACTACAATTTATAGGCAAGTTACGGATTATGCTGAACTTAAACTTGTTTATTCAGTTAGAAAACAAGCAAAATGGTGAACAAATTTCGTTAATACGATAAAGATGCATCTCTTACGTGGATTTATGCGGACGGTGCCCAGTCTAAATTATACATGATTTAACGCTACTGGGGGGGGGGGGGAGGGGAGGATTCACAAACAAAACTCGTTCTCTCACACACACGCAATGCCACAGCGAAACTCACCAACATGCGTGCTGAGAAGAGGCGGAAGCAGGCGCCGCTATCGTAGGTGAAATTCAGCAAGTCGGAGGTAGCACAAAACACAATATACAAAAACACTTTGAAGCTGGCTCCGGTCTGTCGTGTCTGTTTCGAGATGTTGCGTGTGTATAGCCAAATTAAATTACATCTGAATTGGACCGCGAGCAAACACGCTAACGGCGACACACGGCTACGTTACATGAACGCACTCCACTGAAGGTGAAGTGGTTGAAAATCGGATTCATTATACAAAATCCCCGTGGTTTCTTAAGTTGCAGTCTGTTAGAAATCGATCTAGGTACTGATTTTATATGAGAAGTGGCGTGAATTCAGGCGACTAGCTGCAAACCCCCGAAGTCGGATCTCGGACCCACATGGTTCCCAAAACCCATAAAATTGAATAAATTCAGTTTCCGAAAACTACAGAAAAGTAACTACAGCATGCAACCCATAGAAATGCTTAGAATTATATAAGGAAGCGAATGAAATATAGCTACACGCGATAGGGGGCGATTACAGAGATGCATGATGTCCTGTCTCAGAAAACCACAGAAATGAAATAATTACAAAGTCGGAAAAATAAAAATGAGAATTACAGCATGCAACCCATAGAAATGTTTAGAATTACATAAGGAAGCTATTGAAGGAGATTGTACAAGGCTCAGAGAGAATTTCTGACAAAGATAGAGGGACTACAAGTCAGAGAATAAACGGCAAAATTAAAATAGGTGGGGAGAGAAGATCGCGAAATATTAGTGAAAATCAGAAGGGTAGCCGCAGAGTTACTTGCCTGATGGGCATGGAACAAACAGGAGTGGAAGCTGAAGGCTTTATTCTATGAACCAAGTACGTGAAACACATGTCACTTACGGAAGGAGTGATGAGAATATTTTTACGTGCACTGTACAAAATAGAACAGATCACCTATTAAAAATCGGGCCCCACAAAGCTAGGAATTTACACAGAGTTCATACACTGCCACATGATCACAAAAGGTTTTAACATACTGCAACTAGAATCACACACACCGCGTTCATCTATTGCAAATCACTGAACTGAAAACCGAGAACACATTTCCGCACACGATCGGAGAAAATATTACAAAAATAATTCTAAGTACACGAATCTAAGTTAAACGTGCTAGTCAATGAAACGCTTCCATTTCCAAAAACAAGAGCAGAACCAACTTTACTTTACCAGAAGACCAGCACAGAATGACCAGACGGAGCGGCCACAAGACGCGGGAAGCCACCGGAATCAGGAAAAACTAAGATCAGCGGTGGTGGGGAAGGAAAGACTCGCGCCAGACTAGGCTCGATGACTGGACTGTAACCAAAGGGTGTAGAAACGTCTTTGGTAGCCTCAGCAGCTATCGACCCTGAGCCTGAGAGAACGATGCAAAGCGAGCTATCACGTCCCCCCCCCCCCCCCCCCCCAGACACACACATTCAAGACAGCCATAGATTCTCGCACATCCACTTAAAAGTAAGACAAGTACACATTCTCGCAGGGACAGTGGGTTAGAGAAGAAGTCACATTTATGCCACATTAATGAAACTCTATATATACGAGAGTAAGTCAATTATTATCCGCAATTTAGTTATATTTCTGATTATGTTGGAAGTACTGTCGTGTAATGTTGGTGACGCATGCTTTATTTATTTTTTGTTATATCTTTGCAATTTTCAAGCTACTGAGTTGTCGCTGCCGTGCTGTTAATCATGGCTGCTTCGCTGTCTATTTGCATCAAAGAAGAGCAACGTTCAATGATACGTTTTTTGTGGGCAGAAGGTGTATCAGGGGCCGAAATTCATAGAAGAGTTTCAGTACAATACGGGAGCACTGTTTTGCCACAACGAAGTGTGTACGTGTGGATTGAAAAATTCCGAAATGGCCGTACGAGTGTTAAGCACGATGAAGGAGCCGGGCGACCGTTTACCGCCACAATTGAAGAAATCATTGAGCGATCACGTGAAATGATTCTCTTAGACGATTAACTATTGATGAAGTGGCTCATCGTCTTCAAATTAGTCATGGTTCTGCCTACGAAATTATTTACAACAGACTTGGGTCTCGTAAAGTTTGTGCAAGATGGATCCCAAAACAATTCACACAGTTGCATAAGCAAACGCGCCTCGACATCTGCAGAAAACATTTGGATCGCTATGGTAACGAAGGGGACAACTTCTTGGACAGAATCATTTCTGGTGACGAAACATGGATCCATCATTACGAGCCGGAGAGTAAACGGCAGAGTATGGAATGGAAACATCCAAATTCGCCGTACAAGAAAAAGTTCAAGACCCAACTGTCCGCAGGAAAACTGATGCTTACGGTTATTTGGGATGCACGAGGTCCTCTACTGTAACATTATGGTGAAAGAGGCACAACAATAAACAGTGTACGTTACAGTGAGATGCTTACTGACAGGCTAAAGCCTGCAATTCGAAGCAAACGCCGAGGATTGCTGTCAGAAGGTGTTGTGTTGTTCCACGACAATGCCCGTCCGCATACTGCTCTACACACTGCTGAAACGCTCCAGAAACACAAATTCGAAGTACTGGATCATCCTCCATATAGTCCCGATCTTGCCCCTTCTGACTATCACTTATTTGGTCCACTCAAACAGGCATTAAGAAGTCGTCGATTTGACTTGGACGAAGCAGTGAAGGAAGTGGTGCATTCCTGGCTCGCAGTTAAACCGAAAACCTTTTATGTGGGCATAAGGAAGCTTGTAGAGCGACGGACGAAGTGCATTGAAAAGCAAGGAGACTATGCCGAAAGATGATGTTCTTGTAAGTTTCGTATGTTATTACAATAAAATTTTGTAACTACTTTGCGGATAATAATTGACTTACCCTCGTAAAAGGAAGTGTCCCGATTGACTGACTGACTGATTAACTGATTGACTGAATGACTTATCATCGCCCAGCCCAAACCACTGAAGATAGAAACTTGAAATTTGTGGAGGGTGTTGATCTTACTCCGTAGGCGTTATTTAAGAAGCGATTACTCGATATTCCATCCGTAAGAGGCTGAAATAGGGGATGAAACGTTTTTTGAAAATACATAGCTATTTAGGCAATTTTGAAACTAGAACTACAAAATTTCGGATTTTAACTCAGGGTTCGAATTTAAAAGACAGGTGTTTCGGAATTTTTGGAAATTCGGCAAATAAGGGGGTAAAATAGGCGACGCAAAAAATTGATTTTCAAAAATATGTTGCTGTTAACTCTAATTTTAAGCTACAACTACGAAACTTCGGATATGGAATCTTGGTCGGGAATAAAAACCCATGATATTTAGTAATTTTGGAAATTCAACAAGTAAGAGGGTTAAACAGACGATCAAAAATTATTATTGAAAACACGTTGCTATCGATACAATTTTGAAGCTAGAGCTGCAAAAATTGATATTTGTATAGTTGGTTAGACGTTAAAAAATACGTGTTTCGGTATTTTTGGAAATTCAACCATCAACGTGGTTAAATTGGTGAGGGGGGTGTTTTTCGAAAATATGCTGCTATTTAGGCAATTTTGAAGTTAGAACTACAAATTTTCGGATTTGGATTCGGGGTTCGAATTTAAAAGACACGTGTTTCGGTATTTTTGGAAATTAGACTAAAAAGGGGTGAAATACTGGATGAAAAAATTGATTTTCAAAGATATGTTGCTGTTAACTCAAATTTCAAGCTATAACTTCAGAACTTATGATATGGATTTTTCATCGGGATTAAAAAGAAACAACTGGTGCAGACCAACCAGACTACGCATGCGAAGCAGTGGGGGTTCAGCTAGTATAATAATAACTAATTAACAAAATAAGAAAAACCTAGCAATATTAAGTAATATTTTAACACATGAAATAAAAATGCTATTCCTCAAGCCTTGAAAAGAGTGGGTTCAAGTTTTAACAAATTGATAATCTAGCGACATTAAATAAATCATAACTTTACGGAAATATACATAAAATATATGGAAGACGACAGGCGGTCGTCTTTCAACCTGTCAAATAGTCGTGACTCCCTGGGGGTTCCAGCTGCCCCAGCCAAAGGGAAAAGAGGGAAAAATCCACACGACTGTATCGATGGACAGAAATTAATTTACTTCCATTGGAGTGGTTTAGCGTAAGCTGAACCTTCGAAGATTGTACCAATTAATCGTTTCTGATGGCCTCAATTGCAACTGAACGTAACAACCCAATCATTCTATTTTCTTGTCGCAAGGATACATCAAGCAATTTGGCGAAGTGTCCTCAGAAACGCTGTTTGAACACGCTCTGAGTACATATATTTGCTATCGCAGGACTGATGCTGGTCATTATCTCGCAATTAATAGTGAAATGAACAGATCTATTTCACTGGCGGTAATGTATGGTCTAAAATGCATAGGTCAGTAAGCTGTCCGCTATCTTTTTCAGCCGCGGCGGAGTAGCCGAGCGGTCTAAGTTGCCTCGTTGCGGAGTGCGCGGTTGCTCGTTGTCGGAGGTTCGAGTCTTCCTTGGGGCGTGTGTGTGTGTGTGTGTGGTGTGTGTGTGTGTGTTGCCCTTAGGTTAGTTAGTTTAAGTAGTTTTTAAGCTACGGACTGATGACAACGCAGTTTAGTCCAATAGGTTTACAAACATTTAAACATTTTATCTTTTTCAATACACGATTTGTAAATAACGTGCACATACTTCACAAATAGTGTCATTTTAAAAAGACAGTTACGAATTATGAAAAGTTGAATGCTTTGTGCGAGAGTGAAGATCGGGGTGAGAGTTTAAAATAGGGAAAGTTTAATTTTTAAAACTCACAACCACCATCTGCGAACCAAATTCCTAAACATGCAAAAACACTGGATCTGTGACTGCTACTGTTTGACTCGTTTTCTAGGGGATCATATAACACGTTCGCATCTTTCCTTCCCTGCATATGATTAACAAAAAAATTCATAATCAAGTCAAGTTCATGAGAGAAAAGGGTGTACTAACTACTATTTTTGAAAACACGTAAAAGTTCAATTTATGTTGTTTATTTCACAATATTAGAACCCTGTAGCTGATACGCCTGTACGTCGACACATTTATCAAATAAAGTTATAGCTCGTGAGCCCCAGACAAAATCAATATTTGTCGCAAATTGTTTTCACACCATGTGGCTGTCTCAAACACCGTTTCTGTTCATGCCTATGCGACGACACGTGTTACATTAACAAATCACAGTCACTTTAATTCAATGCAATGCAAACCTTGTTCCACCGGCTAAATATTCGCCAACACACAGTAGCACTCGATTCAACTTGGTGCAGTCTACGACGAGCAACCACACGTGGCGATTGCAACACACAAATGTATAACCTACACCGGGAGATCCACATGCCGAATGTCGTTGCGCGACGCCGCCCGGCCAGCTACCCCACTCGCTCCCGACTCCTCACGCGCGCGCGCGCCAAAAGTCCAACTGCCCGGATTTTTTCCCTCCGTCATCAACTTCCCCATGTGAACTGTTCTAAACGACTTCCAACGTACAGCGCTCAGCCAATACATTTCTAAAACTTTACTTAAAATCAAAATAATTACACTACACATTAAACAAATTTCTTATGTTTTTATATTGGTATACACATCCTTTGCACTATTTATTACAATCGTGCAATTTCTTATATCACAGATAAATGATTTAACTGAATATTTCAAGATAAAATACACAAGATTAATTGAAAATAAAATGAGAAATAGTTAATATATTACTTTTATAAACAAACATTGCCATGCTAGTTGTGTAACTGTCTAGTATTCATTGGTAATTTATTACTTTTCATTGTCAATTAAACATATTACGTCAGATGTGACTATATCAGCTAATGTATTGTTTATTTGTCAACAGGCTATTTTGTAATGAGGGCCTTAAAGGTTCCTAACTGCATAGTATTACTTCAAATGCAAATAGTATTAGAATATTTTATTTCACACTGTGCACGGCACAGCACCTGGCACTCGCCATTGTCCCTCTCTCCCCTCACCGGAAACGAAACTGGAAAATCCTAAGCTGGAACAAGCCACCAACGTCGGCCTGCTCGCTGGCCTCCCGTCAGCTACAAGCACACAGCAAATCTCAACGTGGAGAATTTCTACCTTTGGCCTAACTATAAATGTTGCTACCCAACTGCGTACATACATTGCTACCATAATTAATAAGATTAAAATTGTGTAACATTTAGTGCATTGGCATGTTCAATGTTTGCAGTGAACTTCGTACTGTTTAATTATCAAATGATATTAATTACCAGTATTTCTATTGGGCGGTAATCTCACATTTGTTAGAAAGCTAAGATGCTGTACTATCACTTGTCCAAAAATCAGATTTTTTAGCCGCATAGTTTCTTCAGAATTGTGTTAGAAGTATTATGAAACAAAAAACTCACGCGGAATGAAAAGCCGACATATTATTTTTTCACATGCAAAGTAAACCTTGTCAGGAAAAACTAAGTCCATAAATGGATGAGGGATTGTGATATTTACCGTGAACAGTTTCTACAGCGTGAAAATCGGAATAGCGGCTTTCCCCCTGGCGGGCGTGTGCCATGGCCATTAGGACAGCGCCACGGACGGACAGGCGGTCTGTCTAATAACTGCAAAAAATTATGCTTACCGGTGGCGATTTTAAAGAGCTCTAATCGTTTGACATTAAATCGTTGCAGATAAGTCATCATTCCATACCGCTCCTGGAGGTGTAGCCTGTGGGGTAATTCACACCGTGAACGGAAACCTCTTACTAGACTCTGCTCACAGTACTAGTCGTTCGGGCATTAAGCGGCCGCAGTGAAGCGGGCCGAGTGAGGAACAACCCGAGCGCGCGAATGTTTAAAGGCTGTACTCTCACGGGGCCGTAACTGCATAGTATCTGAATAATGGACCAAATTTTCACGTGATATCGATTTCCGTGGTTGATATCTAGCTCATGTACTTTTTTCTAAAGAGAATTTGAGGTCGAGTTGATGATGTTCCCTTGTTAGAGAGTAAGGATGAAATTGGCAGTTCCAGTATTGGCTGAGAAATTGTGGGAGGTATCAGTACAAGAATTTATAACGTTGCCCTTGCTTTTGTATGGTGCCATAAGTTATTAAATTGATTCCGCAATTGTAATTTGGACAAAGGATTGGTTGTATCGAAATTTTGAATTTGGAATAATTTAGTTAAATCATAGCACAATTTAACAGCTCGAGGAATCTTAAATTTAGCATTGGAGGGAAGTGTGTGGGGGAAAAATCGCAGAGGGAGACCAAGAGACGCGTATAGTAAGCAGATTCAAGTTGATGTGGGTTGCCGTTCTTACGAGGAGATGAAATGGCTTGCTCAGGATACAGTAGGGTGGAGAGCTGCATCAAACCAGTCTCCGGACTGAAGACTATAACAACAACATAACAAACATTAAGCCAAATACACCGCGGGTTGAATTTTGAAGTCGGCCACCATACAAAGAAACGGCACGATATAAGACTTACGGAAAGCATCTAGCTGGATCCTATGCTTCGTACTGCAAAAGCTGAAAAATGTGAATCTTTTCTTATTTAATTTGAGAATGTTCGAGATACTTTCCGTACTAGACTAATGCTCAGACACTTCACTTCGCTTTTCATTGTTGTATGACGGTGGATGAAACATGAAGTTAATGGTAATGATGAAAAAAAAAAAAAAAAAAAAAAAATGGTCGGGCTTCGTAAAATTACAAAAGAAGTGATTGCAGGTTCTGAAATCAAGCAAGGTATTATATAAGAATGACTAATAGTTACTGAAATTTAAAAAACATGCGAAGCGATCGTAATGGCGTCTGAATATTAAACTATTACGAACGTCGAGGGGCTGAAAACATTAGAACATAAATATTTGACTTGGAGGGATTCATTATAATAAAAGTCAAAGAGAGGGGATGATTTTAAATTTAAGTAATATATTTTAACAACAACTTGCATCACAATTACTTACATTGAATGGATACATGAATGGAATTTTGTATCCCAGCCTCGTCGCCGCTTTTGTGTCCCGTTTCCGTCGTAGGTGTCGGTGGCCGAGTAGAAAGACCGACACAGGAATAAAGGATGCACGCTTGTGCAGGCAGGAGGTGACCAGCCAACGGGACAGCAGAAACTAGAAACACTAGAGTAAATTAGAACGAGATATATATTTCTTAGAGACTTTGTAATACCTCAGTACTGGAGAATGCTGATACATAGTTGAGCTAGAGGCCTGCCTAGTGCCTATGCGATAGCCAAGTCTTAACTGGTGCCTATCTGATTCCGAAAATTGGTTCCTATCTCAGTCTCAAGTGAACAATGTTGTTCAGTGGTGGCCACGAGCGGGATAGCAGCAGAGGGCGTTCGTGGCTGACGTCGTAAGAACGCCGCGCCGTGCTTGCATGGCGGCGCGCGGCGAAAGTAGATGGCGCGCACTTTAGAGTTGTGCAACACCACATGGAAGACGCCTGAACATATCGTACACAGACAAGAGAGAGATACAAAACTACGATCGCGGTTCCATCTTCTCGTTTGTCCGGAAGTAAAGAAATGACGAACGAAATTAAGTTAGTTATATTGCGAGCCAGAGGGAACCGGAGGCGATAAGCATCGCTGAGCAAATAAAAAAATTATAATAATAAAATAAAAAAAAATCTGATCGTCGAAGAGTTGCAGCTCTTTCAGAAAGTCAATGGTAGACGAACTCGTTTCAAATATATAAACATTGTCTATGTTAGTTATATTATTTTGTACACCGTCTGTATGTACTACGCTCACACCCGACGACACACCGTTTAGTGACATTTAGCACCCGTTTCCGTTTACGATATCTGTGGCGCAACAACTCCTACACGAAGTAAAGTAACGGGTGTTTGTTCGTTAGTTGCCGCTGCAGTTGCATCCCTGCGTGTTTGTTCCTCTCATAAACGGCTAAGCGAGAACTCGTGTGAACAGTGCCAGAGACACATGCCAGAGATACGAGTAACGTGACGTGTTGGCCAGCGTTGGCTGTGTTCTGGGAATTCCCCGGCTTCTTCACCGAAGTGCCGGCCTGCCCGGTGCGCTCTGTGCACAGAAACAGCGGCCGTAAACGCCAGCCCTGGTGTGGGAGCGAGCAGAGGTCAGCCTGCGCAGGTGTGCTGCGCACGCGAGCAGAGCACACCACACGCTGTTTACGGGCCCTCGACCAGCGGCGCTGTCACCGGAGAAATATGTGGCCGGCTGCGGGCTACTCCCTGGTGCGTGCGGGGAACACACCACACAGCAGGCCCTCCCTAAGAAGTGCCGCGGGCCCCGCGTCACGTAAAACGAATGGCCGACGTTTACGGCGCCACAAATCTAGCTCCACAAATCAATTGCTGTACAACGGTCGGGACACATGCCTCTATAATAAAAAGCTACACGTATGTTTCGGTAGGATGCTCCTGGATTTATAAAAAGCCTTCTGCTCTGCTAATTCCAAGTGTTATCACTCTGTCAGCTGATTTTCTTGATTTTATTCATTTGCTTATTTTTACTGTACTTAAACAGAAACAAAATATGTGTTATGGGTTCATAAGTTTTTTTTTTCTTTTTTTCTTCTTTTTATGTTAAAGTTCGCTGGTTCAATCGCCATGAAAATTGACTCTAGATCAGATTAGATGTAGCTTTCGTTCTAATAAATCCAAATTGAAGAGGTCCTCTTGGATGTGGGACATGTCAGAATAAAATACAGAACAAATACTTACAATATTAGAGCAAATGTGTTACTGAACCTTCCACAGATCTACATCTACAACCATACTCCGGAAGCCACCTGACGGTCAGTGGCGAATACCACTATCGTTCTCCCTCCTATTCCAGTCACGTATTGTTCGCGGAAAGAAAGATTTCGGTGTGTCTCTGTCTGGGATCTAATCTCTCTGATTTTATCTTCATGATCTCTTCGCGAGATACACTTAGGAGGGAGCAATATACCGCTAGACTCCTCGGTAAAGGTATGGTCTCGAAACTTTGACAAAAGCCCGTACCGGACGACAGAGCGTCTCTCCTGCAGACTCTTCTACTGGAGTTTATCTATCATCTCCGTAACGCTTTTTACCAAATGATCCTGTAACGAAGGGCGCTGCTCTCCGTTGGATTTTTTCTTCTTCCTCTATCAACCCCACCTGATACGCATCCCACACCAGTGAGCAGTATTAAAGCTGTGGGAGAACAAGTGTACTGTAAACTACTTCGCCGGCCGCGGTGGCCTAGGAGACTAAGGTGCTCCAGTCACGGTCTGCACGGCCACTAGGGTCGGGGGTTCGAATCACCCCTCGGGCATGGATATTTGTGACGTCTTAGTTCATAAGTAGTTTGTAAGTTTAGGGACTGATGACCCCGTAGTTAAGTCCCATAGACTATACAAACATTAGATTTTTTTTTTTTTTTTTTTTTTTTTTTTTTTTTTTTTTTTTTTTTTGTAACTACTTCCTTTGTTTTTGGACTGCATTTCCTTAGGATTCTTCCTATGAATCTGGCATCTGATTTTCAGACGATTGATTTTATAGGGTCGTTTCATTTTAAATCACTCCTAATGCCTACTCCCAGATAATTTATGGAATTAACTGCTTCCAGTTGCCAACCTGCTATAGTGTAGCTAAATGATACAGGATCGTTCTTTCTATGTGTTTGCAGCACAATACACTTCTATACATTGAGATTAAATTGCCATTCCCTGCAACATGCGTCTATTCGATTCAGTACAATTCTCCATTGTTACAACCTCTCTATATACTACAGCATCATCCGCAAAAAGGGTCAGTGAACTTCCGATGTTAATCGCAAGGTCATTTATATATATCGTGAACAGCAACGGACCCACGACACTGCCCTGTGGCACAACTGACATCACTCTGACTTCTGAAGACCTCTCCATTGAGAATGACCTGCTGCTTTCTGTTATCTAGGAACTCCTCAATCCAATCACACAATTGGTCTCATAGATCATTGCTCTTACTTTGTTAATTAAACGTCTGTGGGGAACTGTATCCCCAAAATGTAATTGCCCTTGTGGATCTGGAATTGTCCAGAAAAGACAATACCTTAAGAATACTTACATTTTAAAGGACATAAAACTTATTACAACGAACTAAATGCTGAGTATACTAGGTGCATATGATAATTCTTTACAACACTAATTTACAATGATCACACTACTGCACAAGATTGGTAGTAAAGTCAGACTGAACAAAATATTAAAATTTGTGAATATTATATGCAATTACTTACATCAATAAAGTCTGCTTAGAAATTCATTAATCGAGTAGAAGAAGTTTGCTAGCAAAAAATCCAGTAGCCTATTTCCAAACTGAACGTTATTGTGAGTTAATTTTTTATGGCTGCCGGGATGTTAATGAAAATGTGTATTTCTGAATAGTGGATAATGTTTTTTCATGGGAATGTTTTTATGCTGTCTGATTTACTACATTACATTTCTGTAACTACGTATATATGTATATATCAAATTGACTGCAAAGCCAGTGTGTCTAAGTCGACATAATTTCGAAATTATTGGAAATAGTGGGGCTCGGTATCACAATTATAGAGTGCTACGCTATGAATCCGAAGGTCGTGGTTTCGGTCCACGTTAATCTCAGGATTTTTATCAATCAATTTTCACTGCTTTCACCTCTGGTAATGTTACTGATGTGAAGAATGTCGAGTAGCACCGTGTTCTGACTCCACGTTGAACTGCCCCCCTCCCCCTATAACTGATGGGTCGTATGGTATGAATGGCTAGGAGACCGCGAAGGGTAGGTTCAACTGCCAACTGGAAAGTTTTTCACGATTCTTCTCACCCGCAGGCACCTTTCCTTTGCCACGTGTAACAACTGTCTGATGCAAGGTCTATGTTAAGTGTAGGTAACTGTAATGGGTGCGTGTTGGGGATGATGCCTACTCCTCTCGAAAGGCACCAAGGGGGCCGCCGAGGCTAAGGTCCCCATCCGACGAACGGATTACCATCAATCGTGTCCCAGGCCCTCGGACCATGAGAGGTTTCGAAATTAATCCAGGAATTGGTTGCAATGAGATGTGACCAAGGACGTTGCACCTCTCCCCCTTCCTGTCACCTCTGCTGTAAGGCAAATTAAATTTGTCAACAGTGCATGACGTACCAGGACGGTGACCCATCCGAATACTGGCCATGCCGACGGCGTGATTTGGTGTGAACCTGTGTAGCCACCGCGGCACCCGCGTTGATGACTGGCTGAGTCAGTCACCTCGATGATCAGAGTAAGGCAACCGCATACCACATCCAAATAGGACTATGTCTAGTAAAGCTCTACTGTGCGCTGACCAATCTTAGGATTTGACTGCTTTAACTTTTATGAATTTGGAAAGGAACGTCTATCAAAGAAAAGCGTAAAGATGGTTTCAATGAGACCTGTAGCACACGACTCGCTAAAACCTAGATTTTATTCATCCATTAGACGAGTGTGAGAGACCTACTGAGTTAAAGTTGAAAAATAATTTCTAATCTTTGGTAATCTGTTGCTTGCTCAAAATTCAAAGTGATGAACGAAAAGAAATTTATCCCTTACTACACTGTTGCTATTCCTGAATTAGACATACCCGATTTAATTAATTACCCCCTCACTACAGTCAGTTTTGCGACAATTTTTACTGACATAAAAACTTCGTAGTCGGTGTAGTTCCCTGCAACTAAATGACAATTATAATCGATCTGATATCGAAGCGGCAAGCCTCCACCACGGAGGGCGCTCGGAGCAGCGTACGTAGTTGTAGTGAACACGCACGCTAAGTACGCGCATGCGCAAAGTCGGCTGAATTGGTCATAAATAGCACAGCTCAGTGCGTCTTCGCCAGTACTTCGGCGGTACTCACCTGAAGATGGCTAGAAGACTCTGCGCCGAAATATCGTGGCAAGAAGTTAGAGACATCCGGCTGTTCGCCCGAGATTTTATGGAAATATCTGTACGCCGGGAAAGCTTTAAACATCACAACATGTACATGCAAAAGTATATCAATGTATAACATATAGATCACGATATATGTTGTCATATACATTGAGTGTTGAGACGAACTGTTGCCTTAGTCACCGACATATGGATTCTGCAACCAGTTTATACTTTGCAGTGGTATTACATTCCATTCCTGAACTCCCATTATAGACATCGTTACATCCTTGGAATGTTGGAGCCTCTTGTCCTTCTATACACAGGAAGCCTGAAGATCTTTACGGCGATCATACGTGAGCCTCAAATGTTCAACACTTTTATGTCGGCTCTCAGATAGCATTGCTACCTTGACCGCCATGCTATGTTATTGCAGGCGCGGTGGATAAAGGATTGGGGGATGGTGATGCAACCCTCACACCGTATGAAATATTGTATGTAAACAGTGATTTCCGCTTGTTTTGGTGGTGAAGTTTGAAAAGTGCTATCAAGATCGGAATGAAACCATAGATTTTGTCGAAGTGCGTAAATACTCTTCGCCATGCACCGTACGAAATTTCATGTAGGCAGTGACCATCCACTTGTTTTGAAGATCAGGTATTCAATTTTCATTGATAACGAAATAAATATTTAAATTTGGACCATGTTTGTATGCTGTAATTTTTCAAGCACCTCAGTGTTCATGACGTCGAATCTCATGAACTATGAGTCGTACAGTCACATAATTATGTCAAAAATCTTCATGACACAGATTCATCGGACTCTGGTGATCGGTACGACAGGGCATAAAATGCGAACGAGTACACTATCAAATAAACATTCTTTTTCATATACGAGCAAATCCCAAAGTGCTTGATAGTTGCTAAATATGCATGGGTATTTGACATACTTCAAAATGTTCAAATGTTTGTATATTTATTGGACCAAACTGCAATGGTAATAGACTTACAAACTACGTTACACTAAGATCAACACACACACCTCCGGCGGGAACAGCCGCCAAGCGTACCACGACGCCTTGAACCTCCCGGCCACGGTCACTTGCCCCATCACTATGTTTCTTTCTTTTTGACCTCTTATAATTCTCGTTGTATTACCTACCTATAACCCGGTGTTGGTCTGGTATTAGTTTATTCCAGTATCCAGTTAGTACATGTACACTTCCCTCCTCTCACTCATCCGTCTTCCCCTCTGCCAGTCTTTCTCCTCCTCCTCTTCTTCCTCCTCCTTCTCCTCCACTTCCTCCTTCTCTCTATCCAACTCCCTACAACAGTCATTACCTTCCGACGCTGTCATGTCCACCTTTCAAACGGAGACAAAGTTTTGAGTAAGGTTCCTTCCGTCATGCATCGTACGAAATGTTATGTAGACAGTGCTGTTCGTTTTGTTTGGAAGCTCAAGTGCGTAAAAATTTATCGCAGTCGAAAAACGGCATGGCAGCGCACGAACTGCCAATCTAATCCGAATTGGGCTTGAAACTACTGAGTAAGGGAAAATAAAGAGATATGACTAACTTACAAAATTAACAGTTTAAGTTTTTCAGATGTGTCTTTGGGTTTTCCCTATTTTTTGGTAAAGCGAACCAAATATATATTTATTCATATATTCAAATCGGTAAACAAATTTTTGTGCTTTGGTGACACTAACGTTCAACAATTGATTTTTGTTTATATAAATAACCCCTGAGGGGATCAGCATTAATTTGCTGAGAACTGGCTTGGCGAACCCGGGGTCAAGAGCTGTGGGCTGTGTCGCGCCAACAGTCCGCTATACTATAAGCTCTGTGCGTGCTTCCACGACCATCGTTCGGCGTGACGGTGGAACGTTGTACGTTTCAGAGCCTGGGGATCTTGGCTTAAGCCCCCAGGTCGTGAGGATGGTACAAAACTATATTTAAAAAAATCAATCTCAAGGTGCGCTACGTGCCAAGGTAATGCATGGCTGTTGAGGTTGAGCAGTCACTGGCGAGCAACCTCTGAGGAACCTGCCGCACGTCAGTTGTATAAGGCTTATCCAGGCAAGTGAGGCTCGGTGGACCTTTAGATTCCTAGGTGCTCGTGGGAACACCATAACGCGATAAAGAAACGTTGGCGGACGTATAACCGCCGTCTCTAAGCGCGGGAAGTCAGATTTTGATGCCACAACATATGACCCTAAGTCAGTATCTACCCTGTCTATGCCATTGGAGGAACGCAGAGCCTTAAACGGGAGCCGCACTCGCCGCAATATCTCGTTTGCTCCCGTACCGATGGTAAATCTTTCCGTACACCAAGACACAGTTCTTCTTCGACCAGCTCGAAGACAAGTGTGCTGAGGTGGCGTCTTTCTCAATCCCCAGCCCAGTCGAAGGCATTACTTGACAAGCTGGGTGATATTCCCGTCTCTGTCAAGCCCCATAAGACGCTCAACATGTTCCAGGGTCTCATTTATCACCGGGATCTCCTGTCACAGTCAGATGACGAGCTGCGCGCAAACTTGGAACAGAGAGGTGTTCACTTTGTTAGGCGCGTTTATAGAGGCTCAAGATATCATAGGGTTGCCACCGGTGCATTCATCCTGGCCTTCGAGTGCGATACACTGCCTGAGGAGGTCATGGTTGTGATCTACCACTGCGACATCAAGCCGTACGTCCCGCCCCCTGTGAGGTGCTGGAAGATCGGGCATATGTCCTCCCAATGTGCTTTCAGCCCTACATGTAGAGAATGTGGGCGTCCATCACATCCGCACGCTCCATGCACCCCACCTCCCGTATGTGTGAACTGTAGGCAATTACATCCGCCTTGCTCACCTGACTGTACTATCCTGCACAAGGAACAGAAAATCATGGAGATCAAGACTCTGGACCGACTTACATATGCTGAGCGAGGAGAAAATATGAGCGGCTCCATCCGGTGCGCCTGACTACATGTTTTGCTGCCATTGCATTTTCCCCATTTCCACTGAGTAAGACTCCAACAGGCCCTAGGGGCCATCAATCTGCCGCTTTTGCCTCGATGTGTGGGTGCGCCCTTCCATCCACTCCTGTAACACCTGCTTTGGGGGAAATTCCCCCACAACCATCGGGGCCACCAGTCCCCACCTCCCAGCCAGAGAAAGAGCAGCCTCCTCCAGCACCTCTCGCTCGGAAGGGGTCTAACAGCCCACATCCGAGGCTTCTCAAAGTGCTTCAGAGGATGCTGGTCGGAGTCTCAAGGATCCCCAAACTGCTGGTTGAAAGGCTTCTCGCTCTTCCTCCATTCCTGACGCCATCGAAAAGCCCTCCCAGCCCATCAAACCAAAAGGGCAGCGAGAGGGTAGGAAACCAAACCCACATAGAAGGAATCTGTGGTGGCTGCAAAGCCACAGATTCCATCTTCGGCTTCAGAAGATGAGGTAGAGATCCTCGCATTACCTGAGGATCTCGCACTGACGTGCATCAGAACCTATGATTCTTGACCCAACAGAGACAGAAGGGTTGGCAGCAGATGTACCCATGGAAGAACCTACTCAATATTTCTATCATGGGCCATCAGCTCAAAGACACTGTCATTCCCCATTGGAACTGCGACGGTTTTTTTCTCCCACCTGGCTGAGTGTAACACCAGCTTTCTGCATTGCTCTCCAGGAGACCTGGTTTCCAGCTATGCGGACCCTTCCCTTTGTGGGTACAGGGGATATTATTGTAATCGGCGTGTGTATAACAGAGTCTCAGGTGGCGTCTGTGTGTATATTTTTAGCTCTGTATATAGTGAACATGTGCCCCTTCAGACGCCATTGGAAGCTGTGGCTGTCAGGGTAAGAATACCACAAGACATAATCATCTGCAGCCTGTATCTTCCGCCAGATGGTGATGTACCAGCACACACACTGGCTACACTGACCTAGCAGGTCCAGCTGCCTTTTCTACTTCTGGGTGATTTCAACGCTCATAAAACCTTGTGGGGTGATGCAATAGTCAGTGGCTGAGTCAGAGAGGTCGATAACGTAATATTCGAGCTCGACCTCTGTCTTGTAAACACTAGATCCCCCATGTATTTCAGTGTGGCACATGGCTCTTTGGCAGCTATTGACCTGTCCTCTTACCATCTGTCCATTGGAGGACACGATTTGTGTGGTAGTGATCACTTTCCTAGCCGGTCGCAGGGGCCGAGCGATCTGCGACGTGTGCCAGTCACGGTTTGCATGGCCGCTGCTGACGGGGGTTCGAATCCACCCCCCCCCCACCCTAGGGCATGGATGTTTGTGCCGTCATTAGAATAAGTTAGTTCATAAGTAGTCTGTTCGTTTAGGGACTGATGACCCAGTAGTTATGTCCCATAATCCCTACAAACATATCAACATTTTAATCGCTTTCCTATCTTCATATCACTACACCATCGTCACTGTCCTGGACGCCTTCCCCGATGGACTTAAAACAAGGACAATTGGGATGAATTCGTTTCTGCTGCCACTCTTGGTCCTCTTCCGGATGACACTATTGACTTAGAGGTTGCGACTGTCACTCAGAAAATTTTATCTGCTGCAGATCAAGCAATCCCCCATACATCGGGATGCTACCGGCGAAAGACATTGGCTTGGTGGTCATCGGAAGTCGCAGACGCCATCCGAGACCGCAGTCGTGCTCTTCAGCGCTATAAGCTACACCCGTTACTCGAGAATTTTATTGTTTTACTTGATAACACACCGCCGCCACTGATAAAAATTTTTTACTATGAACTCACGACCGGTTTTGCAAACTAAATTTGAATCATCAGGTGCTTATTTCATTTAGGTCTTAACCATAATATGTTACTTTGACTCTAAACTAGCTGATAATATGTTACTTTGACTCTAAACTAGCTGATCCCCATCATTCTCGAGTTGTAACCAACCAGCTTATAAAACCACCTGTAAAATCCCCTTTGTCCAAAAAGTGGGGCTCCGTCAACATGTATTACAACCGAGTAAAATCCCATACCTAAAACAATAAATTTTCATCGGCCAATGGCCTACATCTGATACAAAACAGCCGTAGAAAAGTTCTAGACAAAGTTCCGAAGCCTGTATGGCTACTGGCTGCTGGCTCGGTGCCACGTTGGTTTCAGCAAGGGGCTCTCGTCCTTGGATAACTTGGTCCATCTTGAGTCTGCCATCCGGACAGCGTTCGCTCGACGTCACCATCTGGTTTCGACTTGTCGAAGGCGTATGACACTACCTGGCGACACCACATTTTAGCATCATGACATGACTGGAGTCTCCAGGGCTCACTCCCAGTTTTTATCCATAACTTTCTACCTGTCCGTACTTTTCAAGTGAAAGTTGGTGCATCCTGTAGCACCCTACATGTCCAGTAGAATGGGGTGCCTCAGGGCTCTGTTTTAAGCGTTCCATTGTTTTTAGTGGCCATTAACGGCTTAGCGACAGCAGTTGGATCATCAGTATCGCCTTCATTGTATGCTGACGACTTCTGCATCTATTTTAGCTCGTCTAGCATGGGTGTTGCAATGCTCCAGCTGCAGGGAGCCATACGAAAGGCCCAGACAGGGGCTCTCTCCCATGGGTTCCAATTTTCTGCTGCCAAAACGTGTGTTATGCACTTCTGTCATCGACTGCTAATCCACCTCCATCCATAGTTGTATCTTGACGGCCAACAACTCTATGTAGTTGAAACGCATCGATTTATAGGGCTGGTATTTGATGATCGGCTGACATGGCAACCACAGCTGAAAGAGAAGTGCTGGCGGCACCTCCACGCCCTCCGCTGTCTTAGCAGTACCACTTGGTGTGCAGAACGTAGTACCCCGCTGCTCTGCTACAAAGCCCTTTGAACTACGGGAGTGTATTCTGCATCGCCCTCGGCGCTGCAGGTGTGGGATCCTATCCACCATTGTGAAATTAGGCTCGCGACAGGTGTTCAGGACAAGTCTCGTGGACAGTCTCCTTGTGGAGGCTGGGGTGCCCCCTCTGCGAATAAGACGGCAAAAACTGCTGGCGAATTACGCAGCTTATGTGTATGGTATGCCTACTCATCCAAACCATGGTCTCCTTTGTCCGAGCAGTGTACTCCATATCCCAGAACGGCGACCGATATCGGGTTTGACTGTTACTGTGCGTGTTCGGTCTCTCCTGAGTGAATTGGAGTCTTTTCTCCTACCATCTCTCTTCCAATTGCAGTTGCGTAAACCACCATAGTGTATACGTCGGCCTCACATTCGACTGGAATCGTCACAGTTCTCACCCTGAGACACTTCGCTGCCAATTTTTATCAATTATTGATGGATTCTGTGGCTCTTCAGTAGTCTACACCGACAGCTCAGCGGTAAATGGTAGTGTCGGCTTTGCCTATAAGCTTGCAGGACCTATGAGTTACGCTCCATGTCAGATGGCTGTAGTGTATTCACTGTGGAACTGGTAGTCATCTATTACGCACTCAAAAGTCCCCATTCTTGCCCTGGGGAGTCCTTCGTCATCTGCAGCGACTCCCTGGGAGGTCTTCAAGCCATCGAACAGTGTTTCCCAAGCCATCCTTTGGTTGTTGCCATACAAGGGTCCATATACGCGAAAACAAAACCCTGAACAACGAGGGCAGGTAGTGAAATTACTTTGGACTCCATGGCACGTCGGGATAGAGGATAACGAACTGGCTGACAGGCTTACAAAAGAGGCTATCCATAAACCTATCCTCAAAGTTGGTATTACACCTCCTGATCTGCGTTCAATATAACGCCGTAAGGTTTTAGGTTTGTGTAGTACTCAATGCAGCACCTTACATATGCCCAACAAAATGAGGTCTATAAAGGAGACGACAAACGTCTGGAGGTCATCTATGCGGATCCCTTGCAGGAACTGTGTCGTCTTCTGTCGGCTCCGCATTGGCCATACTTGGCTGACACAGGGTCACATTCTCCGTCGTGATGGCCCTCCTCAGTATTGCTGTGGCGCCCATTTATCGGTAGCCAATATTTTATTGGATTGTCCAAACCTAACCGCCCAGGAGCGGCGTTTTAGTATCCCCGGCGTTCTGAGCTTGGTTTTATGAGACGATGCCTCTATGGTTGATAAACTTTCAAATTATATTCCTGGGAGTGGATTGTATAATTCTGTATGACTTTTATTGAGTGTCCAGTCTCTGTCTTTCATTTGCCTAACAATTTTAGGTAGGTGGTTTTATCGTGTAATAGATTGGCCGAATGTTCTATTTTTAATCCTGTGGTCACCCGGCCAAGAATCTCTGGTATCCTCTTTACACCTTTCGCTTCTTATACCAGTTTTTACTTTAGTTCTTTTATTTCTTGACGTGTTAAACTCTTTGCTTGGTGAATTTTAACACATTGTCTTTTACGACATTGCAGTGACTTTTATTCCATTTTCTACGATTGGAACCAGGGACTGATAACCGTAGTCGTTCAGTCCCTTTAAAAATCAAACCAAACTCAAAAGTATGAAAATAATTCATAGAAAAATCAGAATAAATTGAAGTAAAAACACTTCAAACGTACGTTGGAAAAGATGTGTCATTTGAAATAAACATAAAGAACGCGTTCGAAAGCTAATATATTAATAATTCCGTTTGGCTCAGTGACCTCATGTAAGTATTTCGGTTAAGCGACAACTCGGCGCTTGACGTGCCCCTAACCAACTCTTCTTATCCATGCCACAGTTTAGTATGGAATTTGGACAACTTGTCGTTACTGGCGATGCTTCAATCGTCCGGAGATTATAACTGAAAATATTAGTCATCTCTGCGAAATTCGAACTCTTTACCTTCCCTCTCCAATCGCAACCTTTGCAGCTAATTGAAGAACACTCCCTATTATTGGATACTTACCCAACCTAGAAAAAAAGGTCTAGATAAAAATATTGAGATCGAAGTTCTTCTCATACGTACATAGTGATACGGGATTTTTACATTCACTGCTCAATCAGTGATCAGGTGAGACAACATACATAAGGTAACATATTTTATCCAGATATCGGTTACAATTGTAATTTTTTGTGATACAGCGCGATATTTTCATGTTTCACCTCTTTACTTCGGGTTTACATGGCGTTTACTTAGAGCGAGGCACCAAGGGTCTACCATAATATTAATAAAAAAGTCTGTCTCGTTGCCCTCTAATATAGTGTGTAATTACCTCGGACGACCAGTACAGTTGCTTACCTTCGTGGCAAAGACATTTTGAGATTATCAGTCTTGGACATTAGGCCATTCTTCCATTAGTAAAATATCCAGCTCTGCAACTGTTGTGGGAGGTGCTGGTCTGGCTGCAATGTATTTTCCAAATGCTTCCTAAGACATGCTCAATTGGGCTTAAGTCCGGTAAACAAAATGGCCACTCCATTCGATTAATTCCCTCAGCTTCAAGAATGTTGTCCACCAGCGCATCGCTGTCAGGATGAGTGTTATTGCCCACCGGAAGGAGCCCATTTCCTTTGTCAGCTGCGTAGGCACAACAAAAGGTCTAAGGATCTCGTCTTTATACCTCTGAGCAGTCAAAGCCCATTCTGAACGACAGAAAGCTCCTACTTCTACAAATTCTGACTCCTGCCTGCACCAGTCGATCACCACCTTGATACGGTGATGTTTGCTGCACATAAGTAGGATTATTCAGAGTTCCAAGTTCTCTCCATATGAAGGAAAGACGATTGTACAGCAGTATACAAGGTCTTCACTTATCTGTGAACAGTACCACAAATAATACGTATTACACGCTTTTGAACACTGGAAACTTTTGCTTGACTTGAAGAGTTACCCCAATGTCTCTTTTATGTCTCTTATGTCTGAAATTTGTTAAGTCGTTTGCGCAGTTCTGTGGTGTGCTCTTCCCAAATGAATTTATTATCAAGCTGTAATCCTAGGAATTTTATACTGGCATCCTCTTCAATCTGCTCGTCTTCATACTTAATGCCGATGACCAGACTTCAGAACCTGGATATCTCAACTGATCGCCTAATTGTTTTGACCAGTGTCTACATACTATTATTATATTTATTTTTATTATTAGCGAATTTCCCTATGGGAGAACGATAAGCAGGTGATTTATCAATATTTCTTAAGGTTCTTCTTATTTTCCCAATATTTCTTCATTTCCCCCCCCCCCCCAAAGGCCTTTTTTATTTCTTTGGTCCACTATGGTCGGTATGATTGTGGTGCCGTCTCTGAAGTAAACTTGTGAGACGGGGACTGTAATTAGTCTATTTTTCATACTAACCTTGTGTTACTGTATCTTTCTCTTTACGCTAATTATTGAAATATGAAACATGTTTCTCTGTAGATGTTTCTTTATTTTGATTTCTGTGCCTTTGGTGACAGATCAGGCGTGATGGGCTCCTGGGATTGTAGTACATTCTATGTTTATACGAAAATTTCGGGATTTTTATGTTAATTGGCGCAGCTTGGCTGTTAAGAAACGGTTTTCCGTGTTGGGTACGGTCAGGCAGCGCAGAGCAGAGAAGCTCTTGGAGGTCTCCCCCTCCCACCAACTTTCGCTCGCCTTCGGGGAAGGACGAGAGGGGCTGGCTTGACCTGCTCGGCCGGCGCCGACGCTTTGTCCGGCCGGCGGAGTATACCTGGCAGAATTTTTTAGAGTGTGTGGGATGCTTTACACAATGATGGACCACGGTTTACTGTGGGCGATAGCGGGGAATGCCTTTTTAATCATTCGGCCGTTCCGCAAGAGATGAATTTGCCGGATCCAAACAATAGCAGAGTGCTCTGGGCCCCAGGCTGTTTATGGAGACGTATTACCCTTAGGCGTTATCTAAAAAACTTCCTCGAAGGCAGCAGAGTTTGATCATAGTTAGTGTGACAAATGGTTAAGTTGAGAGGAAAGCTTTCTGCCTGTCTGGCACCCCAGGGCTTTGGATCCAGCGGCTGTATATATAGCACAGCGTTAACATTTTTAGGTCGTGTGACCCTAGCTAGGAGCAAGCTGAAATTCCTTGCAGGGCACTCACCCTGGGAACAGTGAAATCCGCGGGAAGCTTTGGTGGCGTGGGTGGAGCCTCTTGGCAGCCGCAGAGAACGCGTCCTGATTCGGCAGATTATTTTAGTATGACAGCTAAACAATTTGTCGACGGCGCTACGCAATCCGATTGGTCTGACTATTAGCCGTCAGCAGAGATTGGTGCGTCTATTGCGCGTGGGTATGGCCGCCCATCACTTGCCGTGAGCTGCGGCAGAGCGCGAGGAGGCACGAGGACTCCAGTATGAGCGTCCGGACCCCGGTAGATACGCAATAGTCCGTTTAGATTCGCGGGGAGGGCATCGTCTTAAACGGTCCTCTGGTTAGACTTGTGTTTGATTCCGAAGATTCGGACCTTATAGAACTTGTGTTTACTTCACGGACGCTACACTGTCCGGTGGTTACGCTTGAGCGGCCACAGTTTAGTTTTCGTTTTTCTAGAAGTCTCTATTTGAGCATTCGCGCCTTTGTGAATAGGGCACTTTTTTTTCCCAGATCTTATTTCGCAAGCGACTGATCGATTTGTTCCAAGTGGCCATTGTGTCACCTATGCAAAATATTGATTAGTCTACTACCGTGATAGAATCGCACAGCAACTGCCTAGTGATGCTGACACTAGTAATGCTGTGTTAAGTTACATGTCGACCCTGCTTAACAGGTCGCAGCAATTACGGTCGGATAAAAATTTCAGCTTATCTGCTCCCATCGCCTGCTGCCTGCTGCCTGCGAGCCTGAGAAGCTCACATCAATAATCATCTGTGTGGGTAAGGTGACGCACTTGCTGGGGGTTATATGAGTCAGGCTTGTTGGGTTCTGTCCCTTATTTTATTCTTTTGAGATCTGCCTATTTATTCTGGGGAACTTAGGGCTAACGATAATTTCAAGCCCCTGTGTAGCCAATCTAATAGCATTCTGTCTTGCTAAACCTCCGACCTTTGACTCAGCCAGTCATCTTTGTGTGTCAATATTTTAACATTTGTAAAATATTGTTTGAATACCATTATCTGTTTTACATGATAGTAACTGTAATCTCATTTATTTTTCATGTTTAATTATAATAAATTGATTTTGAGCAGATCGTCTTTCATTTAAGAACATTACGTTTTCACTATTTTGGAGTGGAAACAGAATAGTTAAATTCCACAGTTTACCAATAATTTTTCAAGTACTTTTTTTTTGTACAACTGATATATTGCAATAGAGTAGGAATATTTGTCATATGTTTAAAAATATCTATGATCACATCAAAGCTGATCAGTAATATTTTAATTTTCCATATTTTGGAGAAATATGGTGGCGACCCAAGATGATTAATTGCTGTCCTATATATATATATAATTCACAAACTTCCACTTGTCAATTTCTCTTAGGAATGAATCCCTGTCTGAGGTGCTTGTTATGTCTATTTTTGCTTTTGTCAAATCCTTCTTAACTTCAGTTACCCAGGGTATTGTTGATTTAAGTGATGCAACATAATCCAGTAGAGCCGGCCGCGGTGGCCGAGGTGACTGAGGCGCTCCAGTCACGGTCAGCACGGCCACTACGGTCGGGGGTTCGAATCCCCCCTCGGGCATGGATGTTTGTGCCGTCCTAGTTCGTAAGTAGTTCATAAGTAGTTTGTAAGTTTAGGGACTGATGACCCCGTAGTTAAGTCCCATAAGCTTAACAAACATTTGATTTGAATCCAGTAGACGTTTAGTTAACCTGTTTCCAGGTAATCTGTATAGGTGTCCATAAAATTTCATTCGTCTCTTTCTGATGTCAGTTTCGATATTTGATGGTTTTTCGGTTGTCTCGATGGTCTGCAGTCTGTATCCATCTTGTGAGTATCGTGTTCTCAGAATTTTCCTAATAATTTTTCTCTCTACTTTCTTAATTTCTTGTAAATCTAGTTTTCTAGTCAGTGAGAGCGTTTCACTTGCATATGTGACTGTAGGTTTGATAACTGTGTTGTAGTGTCTGATTTTAGTTTCATTTAACAGGCAATTTTTGTTATATATGATTTGAACAAGTCCGAATGCTTTCTTGATTTTCTGTAATCGGTTGTTTTGAACTATTTTCTCGAGTCCTGTTGGTTCAATAACTTCGCCAAGATACTTAAAGTGTTTGTTGATTTTACCATAATTTGTTTTGAGTTTCGGAATACCTAATTTGGAGCAAATAAACTCAGTCTTCTCGAAGAAGATTTACAGGCCAACCTTCTCTGCACATTCTTTATACAGGGCGTTACAAAAAGGTACGGCCAAACTTTCAGGAAACATTCCTCACACACAAAGTAAGAAAATATGTTATGTGGACATGTGTCCGGAAACGGTTAATTTCCATGTTAGAGCTCATTTTAGTATTTCTGTTTAAATGTAAATTGAAATAATTCGTGCAGACAATTGTCAAAATACCCAATTGTTTCCTTAGTATATACTGTAGTTCCTCGATTCACCGCCAGTTGGCCCAACTGAAGGAAGGTAATGTTGACTTCAGTGCTTGTGTTGACATGCGACTCATTGCTCTACAGTACTAGCATCAAGCACATCAGTACGTAGCATCAACTAGTTAGCGTTCAACACAAACGTGGTTTTGCAGTCAGTGCAATGTTTACAAATGCGGAGTTAGCAGATGCCCATTTGATGTATGGATTAGCACGGCGTGTTACGTTTGTATCGTGACAGATTTCCAGAACGAAGGTGTCCCAACATAAAGACGTTCGAAGTAATTGATCGGCGTCTTACGGAGCACGGAACATTCCAGCCTTTGACTCACGACTGGGGAAGACCTAGAACGACGAGGACACCTGCAATGGACGAGGCAATTCTTCTTGCAGTTGACGATAACCGTAATGTCAGCGTCAGAGACGTTGCTGCTGTACAAGGCAACGTTGACTACGTCACTGTATGGAGAGTGCTACGGGGGAACCACTTGTTCCCGTACCATGTACAGCGTGTGCAGGCACTATCAGCAGCTAATTGGCCTCCACGGCTACACTTCTGCAAATGGTTTATCCAACAATGTGTTACTTGTCATTTCAGTGCAAATGTTCCATTTACGGATGAAGCTTCATTTCAACGTGATCAAATTGTAAAATTTCACAATCAACATGTGTGAGCTGACGAGAATCCGCACGCAATTGTGCAATAACGTCATCAACACAGATTTTCTATGAACGTTTGGGCAGGAATTGTTGGTGATGTCTTGATTGGACCTCATGTTCTTCCACCTACGCTCACTGGAGCACGTTATCATGATTTCATACGGGGTACACTATTTGTGCTGCTAGAACATATACCTTTACAAGTACAACACAACATGTAGTTCATGCACGATGGAGCTCCTGCACATTTCCGTCGACGTGTTCGTACGCTTCTCAACAACAGATTCGGTGACCGATGGATTGGTAGAGGCGGACCAATACCATGGCCTCCACGCTCTCCTGACCTCAACCCTCTTGACTTTCATTTATGGGAGCATTTGAAAGCTCTTGTCTACGCAACACCGGTACCAAATGTAGAGACTCTTCGTGCTCGTATTGTGGACGGCTGTGATAAAATACGCCATTCTCCAGGGCTGCATCAGCGCATTAGGGATTCCACGCGACAGAGGGTGGATGCATCTATCCTCGCTAATGGAGGACATTTTGAACATTTCCTGTAACAAAGTGTTTGAAGTCACGCTGGTACGTTCTGTTGCTGGGTGTTTCCATTCCACGATTAATGTGATTTGAAGAGAAGTAACAAAATGAGCTCTAACATGGAAATTAAGTATTTCAGGACACATGTCCACATAACAAATTTTATTTCTCTGTGTGGGAGGAATGTTTCCTGAAAGTTTGGCCGTACCCTTCAGTAACATCCTGTATATACAGGGTGTTTCGCTAAGTGTGTTTGCCTCTGTAACATGTAAAATAATAGGTGACGGGAAATTTTAATGCGGTAGGTCAACACAAGAAATGTTACACTTTCTGCGGAGCTTTGAACATTTATACTATCATTTTCCAAAGAGTTACAGCACAAAGATATAATTTTTTTAAATGGAACAATAGTTTTTTCCATCGTGCATTGGATTCGTTGAAACCAGCTGCGACCAAATCAATTTAAACTACATTCCTGTCATTGTTAGTTTGGGAGCTACAACTCTTCAAAGTTTCAGGGACAGATACCTCACGCTGTACATAATACATGGCTGTGTGGTGGGTGATGGATCTTATGGCGGTGGGAAGTTGAGATGTTAAAACGTGTGTCCATGTTCCTCAATGCATAATGCAATGCGCCGTCGAAAGGATCTGCGGACGAGATGTAACATCGCCGGTGTGACGGAGCGATATGCGTCCTTGATGCGCCGTTCTAGATCATCTGGGGATGTGGGCTCAGTGACATAAACACGATCCTTTAGATATCCCCACAAAAATAAATCTACTGGTGTTAAATCGGGTGACCTTGCGGGCCATGAATGAGAACCATGGCGCCCCAACCATCTTCCTGCAAACCTGTTGTTTCGTTCCTTCACAACAGCACGCGCAGAATGGGCTGAATGCCTGAAAAAAATCAAATGTTTGTTAAGCTTAAGGGACTTAACTACGGGGTAATCAGTCCCTGAACCTACAAACTACTTATGAACTACCTACAACTAAGGACGGCACAAATATCCATGCCCGAGGGGGGGGGGATTCGAACCCCCGACCGTAGTGACCGTGCAGACTTTGTCTGAAGCGCCTCAGTCCCCTCGGCCACCGCGGCCGGCGGGCTGGGAGACCATCGTGCTGCATCCACATATGGTCTCTCATGTGTAGTCACACATGTTCAAGGAGACCACTCAAACTGTCGGCTATAAAAGCGCGATATAACTCACCTGGGAAGTAGTGCGGACCGATGATTTCATCCCCAAGGATTCCACACCAGACGTTAATAGACCACCTATGTTGACGGTCGACAGGTCGTACCCATCGAGGATTGTCTGCGGCCCAGTAGTGCATGTTATGACGATTCACGGCACCATAATTTGTGAACGTGGACTCATCAAACAACATAACATTTTGTAAAGACTCCAGCGTGAAATTATGCATGGCCCACGCACAGAATGTCACTCTTGCGCGGAAGTCGTTCCCATGCAGCTCCTGGGTCAGTGACAGGCGGTACGGGTGAAACCTGTGGCCGTGTACTAAATGCAACACAGATGTGAGACTGACACCAGCGACTGCAGCAACGGCTCGTAAGCTGACATGAGGATCGTGGTGTAGTGCAGCTACAACAAACACCTCCGTCTCCTCACTTCTTACAGGTCTTCGTCTGTTACTGCGGCACATTACCAAGCTGCCTGTTTCCCAAATTCGTTGTTCGGCACGTAAGAACGTAATGGCTGCAGGGGCTCTTCGCCTAGGATACCTCACGGCTTACGACATGGCTGCTTCAGTGGTATAGTCTCGGCACTCGCCGAGCATCAGCAACATGTCAACGTACTCGTTGTTAGTGTATGCCATCGTCATCCGATGTCAGTAACTGTGGTATACTGAGCCCCGGTTGATTGTGTGGCTCCAACTGTCGGGTATACGGCCGTTTGCGGCGACAGTCGGCAGTCTAACAGCGCATCGAGGAAGCTTCTCGCTCCGTTACACCGGCGTCGTTACAACTCGGCCGCACCACATTTAAAAGGCGCATTGCATTATGCGCAGTGTTTGTGGTATCTTTGAAGGGTTGTAGCTCCAAAACTAACAGAGATAGGAATGTAGATTAAATTGGTTTGGACGCAGCTGGTTTCGACGAATCAAATGCATGATAGAAAAAACTATTGTTCCATTAAAAAAAATATATTTTTTTGCTGTAACTCTGTGGAAAATGATACAATAAACTATGTTCATAGCTCCGCAGAAAGTGTAACATTTCTTGTGTTGACCTACCGCATTAAAATTTTCCGTCACCTATTATTTTATAAGTTACAGAGGGAAACACACATAAACACCCTGGTTGGATGTTTAAGGGGGACAAAACTACAATGGTCATCAAGTCTAAACACACACACACACACACACACACACATATATATATATATATATATATATATATATATATATATATATTGCTGACAACCCGCCCCCGCTCATATGAGGTGGAGAAAAAAAAAAAAAAAAAAAAAAAAGGAAACCACCTTGACGACCACTGCTTTTCTGGGCGACACCACCTCTTTCACTGTGCTACCACAAGCTTGAGGCTTGCGTGCAGAGAGTAGTCGGACCGTAGCGACGGCAGCGCGGCGGAGCCTCGTCGCGCAGTTGTCGACTGTTCGCGGGGGCGGAAGGCCGGCAGACGGACGAGGGGGGGGGGGGGCGGGGGCGGCTGGCCGAGTGTTTACAGCGGCGGAGTGTCCGGTGTCCCGAAGACCCTCTCCACGCTGTTTACGACTCTCTCCGCGGCCCTCCGGAGCTGCGCCATTTCCGTATTTACTTTCACGACGGAAGCGGCGGATCCGCCCCGTGTCCCCACAATCCCCGCGCTGCTGCTGCTGCTACATTTCTGTGCAGAAAAGTCTTCTTTTACGCTGTCGATTATTTACGTATCTTGCTTGTACACTGAAACTGTGCCAGAAATCCAGGAATTTGATATTTTCCGGTAATGTAGCCACAATCGTGACTCAAGTTATTAGCGTAATGACTCCTATCTGTAACCTAAACGACGAAAACGGAGCGTAATGAAGAATTAAGTTCTACGTTTCACACTACAGTAACAATTTTCACACATTGAGTTAATAAGTCATGGGTTCAAAATACTAACACGTATTATTTACAGACGAATTGAAAAACTTGTGGAATCCAACCTTGGGGAAGATCAGTTTGGATTTAGGAGAAATGTAGGAACACGAGAGGCAATACATTGCGACTTATCGTAGAAGATAGACTAAGGAAAGGGAAACCTGCGTTTTTAGCGTTTGTCGATTTGGAGAAAGCTTTTGACAATGTCGACTGGAATACACTCTTCCAAATTCTGAAGGAATCAGGGGTAAAATATAGGGAGCGAAGAGTTATATTCAACATATACTAAGACCAGGCAGCGGTTATTAGAGTCGAAGGTCAAGAAAAGGACGCAGAGGTTCGTAAGGAATAAGACAAGCTTGTAGCCTTTCCCCAATGTTGGCAATCTGTACAAAGAGCAGGCAGTGAAGGAATAGAATGAGAAATTTGGAGAGGGTATTAAAGTGCAGGGAGAAGAAATAAAAACATTGTGGTTGGCTGATGACATAGAAATTCTGTCAGAGACTGCAAAAGATCTGGAAGAGTAATTCAATGGAATGGACAGTATCCTGAAAGGAAGATATAAGATGAACATGAACTGCCCATCTTGTGCACCGAGATCGAGCAGTGGTAACGCAATGGACTCGCTTGCATGAAGGCGGTAGTTCAAATGCCTCTCCGGCCATCGACATTCAGTTTTTCCATAATTTCCCTAAATTAATAAGGACAAATTCTGGGATGATACGTTTGAAAGGGTGACCGATTTCTTTTCCAATCCTTAACGAGAAATACGAGCGTGAGCTCAGTACCCACTGACCTCGCTGTCGACGGTCCATTCAGTCATAATCCTCTTTTTTTTCAGAGAACATCCAAATTATATATCAGTCAAAATAATTTTAAACAGGAGTCTGTCGCACCACATCTCAAACGATCCGATATTTTTCTGTTCCAGTTTACCTGCTACCTACGTCTGCCTTCGATAGAAAGTTGTGCATCAAACGTACAGTATCTCTTCCTCGCACTGACGCCGTTGTAGACCCATCTCAAGCATGAATGCTCTCTTAGCTTGTGCCTGTCAACTTTTTATTTCTTCCTTTCTTCGTCCGTCGTATATTATTTTACTTCCAAGTTAACCAAATTCCTTCATCTACCTTGTGGCAACTGTTTTGATGTTTCTCAATACTTTCATTCCTAATACGCCTCATTACTTTTGTCCTTTTTGCCGTTTACTCTCATTTTTTGCACGCATTATGTTATTCATTCCATTCAGCATAATCTGCTTCACTCTCACTGATGATAACAATGGCATCGGTGAATCTTATCATTGGTATCACTTCACCCTGAATTTTGAAACCACTCTCCAACCTTCCTTTTATTTTCGCATTCTGTATATACTGAGCAGCAGGGGCGGAATTATGCATCCCTATCCTACATTCAGTTAATCCAATCAATTCGTTCTTTTTCTCCTCTCTTTCCTTGAATCTTGAAGGTATTTTTCTCGGATTTTCGAACGTCTCACTACATTTGACACTATCGAACACTTTCTCCAAATAGAATAATCCTCTGAATATGTCTTCTTCAGTCTCTCTTCCCTTATCAGACAAAATGACAGGATTGCCTCTCTGGTGCCGGTTCCAACCTGTTTCTGTTCCAAAGTTAAACTCATAGTTGTCTAATAAATTGTCAGTTTTCATTTTAACTCTTCTGTAGGTCATTCTCGCTAGCAACTTCAAGCTGTAAGTTTTCCCACTTACCTGCTTCTGATAGCTTTCGAATAATGTGGATGATATTGTCCGAAAGTCTGAAGGTGCGTCGCCAGCCTCATAGATTCTACTCACCGAATAGTAGTTTCGTTGCCTCTTTTCCCAATGATTTTACAAATTACGATGCAGTATTACCTATGCCTGCTACCTTATTCGGTTTCAATTCTTCCAGAGCTAAATATTGAATCTCCTATACCTTCCCTATCGGTACCAAATTCCTCTTGTAGAACATCAGATAAGTCTTCTCACCCATCAGCTTTCCCCTGTGCGTTAAATAGTGGAGTTCCCATATAGTCTTAATTTTATCTCCCTTGCTCTAACTTGACTCCCGTTAACTCATTCCGTAGTTTATCCACAGGGTGCATCACGAAAATACCTTGCCAGGCGTCCGCGGATCGCGCGGTACGGCTCCCGGCCGCCACCACCGCATCCGCCGACCACGGCAGCGCCCGATTCTCGGACTCATACACTAAGTCTAAAAAACATTGCCATCTTAGTAACCTAAGTCTACCTTTATTTACAGTGGCTGCGGCTGACGTCTCTTGAACACATTTGTGAACACTCGACGAATTTCGGCTGCCGAAATCTGGAAAATGTCTAGTTGAATCCTGTCTTCCAACTCTTCGAGTGTATGGGGATTGCTTGCATACACCTTGTCTTTTAACATCCCCAAAGATAAAAGTCACAGGGATTTAGATCTGGAGAACGAGGAGGCCAGTCAACTATCCTATCATCAAAAACACTTCGTATTGCTGCCTAAGAATCATTGGCAATGTGCGGTCTTGCTTTGTCCTGCATGAAATAACCGTACAGCTTTTCGTTGGGTGAATTTGAAAAAAATTAATGCAGGATATTGTTCACATACCTGTCAGAATTTATTGTTTCGTGAAAAAAGATTTGACTAGTTATATCCCAGAATTCGGCAACCGAAATTCGTCGAGTGTACGCAAATATGTTCAAGAGATTTTAGGCCTCTATTTCCATAGAGGGACATCATTTTGAACATCTAATATAAATAAAGGTAAGCATAGGTTACTCAGATGGCAATGTTTTTTAGACTTTAACTCAGTGTATGCGCCCGCGACACAATGGAGTCCGAGAATCGGGCGCTGCCGTGGGCGGCGGATGCGTTGGCGGCGGCCGGGAGCCGTACCACGCGATCCGCGGACGCCTGGCAGTCGTCTTTCGTGAGACACCCTGTACAAAAGCCGCAGTTGAGTTGGACGAGCGCTCTAAGTTGACTTGCGCCGGAAAACGCGTTTGCTCGCAGGCGGAGGTTCGAGTCTTCCATCGGGCATGGGTATATGTGTTGCCCTCAGCATAAGTTACTTTAAGATAGTGTTCCTAGTTTTTTAGCCATTTGTAGCCTTCGGTTCCCCTTCACTACAATATTTTCTATGCGTTGTTTCTGATTTACAGTGTTCGTAATTGTAATTCCTTCGTATTTAATTGAATTTACAGCCTGTAGATTTTACTGATTTATAGTGTAAATGAAGTTTAACGAATTTATTTTAGTGCGTATCTGGAAGATTTCACACTTTTCATTATTTAGGGCCAGTAGCCATTTTTTTGTGGTATTCAAACACCTTATCTAAATCATTCCCTAGCCATACAAATTGATCGTAAGTTGCTCATTGGTAAGGGTTGTACAAAGCTTTATAAAATATAGAAAGAGAATCCTCTGTGGATATCACGCATTACTGTATAGGGATAAAGATCTAGCTTCTTTGTTCAAAAACGATATTTCGATTGATTACCCTTATACCCTTTCTTCAGTATTGGTTTTACCCGTCCAGTCTGTGGACGCGCATCTTCCTTCAAGCGAGCGAGGTCGTATATGATTGCTATATTACAGCGGCAGACTCAGAAAGTAACACAGTTAGTAAAGGGTGTGGAGTCTTTCATATTTTTATTTTAGTTAGATCGCAACACACTGGATGTCTATTTATGTTACTCATGCAGTTATTCGTTGAAATTCTGGGGTATTTACGTCATCTTCTTCAGAGAGGAACACCAGAAAACTTTATTTAAAAACACCTCCTTGTATGCGCAGCAATTTTATTAGCTGAGACATGAGTCCCGGCTAACCAAAAAGGCAGGAATGTGTCAAATTAATTAAATACCTAGGAATTTCAATTATGTGCAATGATTATTTGAATAATATTGTAGGGAAGGCTAACGAATGTCTGCCATATGTTCATAGAACCATCGTCAAAGAGAACAAATTCACTAAAGAGGTTTACAATACACTTGTCAATCTTTTGCTACTGCTACGCAGTGTAGATAACATACCACACAGTATCTAGTAGAGGACATGGAAGAAGCACGTTTTGTTTTGTCATGCAATAACGGATATCATACGAAAAGTAGGCTGACAATCATTAAGAAATTGCCGATTTTCATTCTTGGGAGCTCTGTTTCAGAAATTTCATTTACGAACTAAATCCTCCAAATCAGAATGTAGCCTGATGACATAAAAGTTTTCTGGGTATGCTACCGCGTCATGATGTAATGCTATTACTTAAATAGGCTATTACTTAAATAGCCACTGTAACGTTGGCCGAAACGTTGGTTATTTAAGTAATAGCCTTACATCATGACGCGGTACCATACCCAGAAAACTTTTATGTCATCTGACTCTGGCCGCGGAAGCCTACGTAATGAATGTAACATGTTGAAAAAAGCCGCATAAAGTTGACTTCCTCTAATATTTCGGCTGAGTACCGTCCAGCCATCTTCAGAGAGAGTCGAAGACTGACGCTCCAGCTTGTATCTGTGGCCGCATGCGCAGTAGCGCGGTCCGCACGTTTATAAGCACGAAGTGCGTGCTGGAGCGTCAGTCTTCGACTCTCTCTGAAGATGGCCGAACAGTTCTCAGCCGAAATATTAGAAGAAGTCACCTATATGCTGCTGTACACGCGAAACTTTTTTGAACAGTCATTGCGCCGCGAAAACATGAAGATGCACGTGAATGTATCTTGTTTACCGCAACTTAAAGCGGGTGCACAAAGTCATTTGAACATCCAACATAAAAACAATATTTATTTATCATACGGAGTTCTCCCATCAGCTGCAAATCCTAGAAACCGAAATTCGTATAGTTTCTTTATAGTTTCCAATAACGGCGTTAAAAATAGGTAAGTTTCTTTGCTATAAAATACTTCCTATTGTTACTTAGGATACAGTACAATTATGGAATGCAGTTTCACAAACTAAATTCAAGAAAATATTTAACAAGTGATACTCGTTTCTTACGAGTACGTACTTCAATATACAATTGGAAAACTACTTTAAGAAGGCAAACAGCCTTGAATATTTACTTAATAAAAGATTGAAAGGTGGTGGTTCTTTTTGTCAACTTGTTTCTCAATTTTCTCGTCTCCCCTATGTCATATTTCTTTTAATGACTGATGATAGGTGTTTATTGCATGTATTATTTTGTTATTCTTATTTTCTGATTTCGACAATCAGTAAAGAGTTGGGAGAGATGTGTGAGTTTCGTTCATTGATTTAATTGTTTATTAGAGTACTTATTTCATTTCTGTGGTTACTCATGACAGTAGCGAGCGGGCTGTTTTGAGCTGTAGGAAGCTGCGACTTCAGTCGAGGCTGGTTTCACACGCAGGGGGACCGTAGGAATTGGTATTGTACGTCCGTTCATTAGTTTTTTCACGGAAAGGTTTCAAAGCAGTATCTAAGCGAAGCCTTCTGCGCCATCCCATGGTGTGTGGGAGGCATGGGCCGCTACCTGGCCAGGCACGAGCGCCAGCGTTGCTGGAGAACACAAAGTTCTACCGAGAAAGTGCCTGACGCCGGTCAGGCTAGTCTGCGAATTTCCGTATAGCTTAGTGGCGACGGTCGGCCATACGTTTTTTGGTTAGGGACGATTCCCCGCTATCTGTGCATCCCAAACCGTCCGTAGAGGGTAGCTTGGCTTACACAAAAGGCAGGATGCCGCAAATGCAGTTGTTATTTTCCGAATGATCATTCCGGTTGTGTTTGCGTAATTTGTTTCCACCAAGTCCCCTATCAGAACTATTATTAGATTACATTCGCAATATTGTGCACAATTATGACGCTCGTTGGGCTCTTTATTGCGCCAGCCATGTCACTTTCGACATATTCGGCCGGATTAGCGCGCTAATAAATTGGTCAATAGTGCGGTCACATTTGCCCATCATACTGCTCTGGTAATCGGCGGAAACCTTGTAAAACATTGCTTCATTAATTCCTTCTCCGGGAACGGGTTGTCAAGGAAGCTGTTATTTTTGATGAGGGGCTCCAGGAACTTCTCTTTCGGCTGTGTGGAGTAACAGTCAATATTAAAAAGTCGTGCATAGGAACCTCTAAGGTTAAATATCTGGGGCATGTAGTTCCTGCGAAAGGCATTGCAGCAGACCGCGAAAAGATGGAAGTTATAGCTAAATTTCCGAATCCTAGAAATAAAAGATAATAAAGAGGATTTTTGGGAATCGTACATTTTTACAAACGCTACATCTTTATCCAAAATCTGGCTATGCCACGTATCTATTCCCTCAAGGGAAAGAACTCCTTCTGGAATTGGGATAATGAGGCAATGAAGAGTTATATATGGCGAGAGACAGCTCATACAAGTGTTTGGGGGTAGTAATATTCCAGAAATATATCGAAGGAGGGAATCCTTTCTTCAAAACCATTGATTTCCGTAGGAGAATTCTTAACAAAGCTGAACGTAGCTGCACTGTAGCGTTTGAAAACTATGTCCCCACAAATTTACATAACATTGAGAAAGAGCAAGGAAAAGGCATGGCCTTGAAAAAGTTAAAAGAACGAGTTCGTAATAAAGACGAGTCTACTATACGCAAATGTTACAACCTGCGAAAATGAGTCTTATTTTATACTTCAGGGGGCGAGACCGCGCCGTAGTGTATATGCATTCCGACGGAGTTAATCAACAAAGTAATCTGGCATACTTATCTGAGTTACGGCCATTTCAGACTCAGAAAGTGCTATTTTAAAATTCAAACATATGGAGAAAAGGATTAGGCGGGTTCTGGGATTTTGTAAGGCTTGTTAAAACTCAAAACACTGCTCTGTGAATAAGCAAGCTCCAGTCTATCCCATAGTACCTGAAAGGTTGCGCCAAATTGCTTGTAACCATCTTATGGGCCCTCTACTCTGCACAAGAAGAGGAAACAGTTTCATTCTTGTGGTAATGAAACTGACATCTAAATTCGTTATATTGATTCCTTTCCGGATAGCGACAGCGCTCACGGTAAGCCGAGCTTTCTGTAAGGACTTAATAACGCAAGTTGGCCAAATTGAGCGAAGACGTTAAAAGCTGTGTGTGTGTTGTTGATGTTGAACCTATCGTTAAATCAGACAACAAATTGTTCATTAACACAACAATTTGGTTTAATTATGGCCCTGATATTGATGTATATACTATTAAATAAGAAACAGTGCATTACACTGATTATGTACGCAACGGATATTTTAAACACAAAACAACTGTGACAAGTCACCATTTGAAACAGACACTGACTATACTCAAAAATTTTGACTGCGAGAAAGATATTAAAAAACCACAAACCACTTTCTTAATGCTTGACTGTGAGAATTTTTATGCAGATCAGTTTCTGATTATTGAAATTTAGTATCATAGTCAATTAACTATCATTTACTGTGGCACCAATAACGAAACCTGTTCAACAATATTATTAAAGTCAATACTGCACTTTAAATCCACTAATAACTAATTATCAAATGAAGGAAGTAGGTTAATTTTCTAACTACGTAAATGAAACAGGAAAGAAAGGTCAACTTTGTTACTTATTATTAATAATCAGCATTACATTAGCTACATAATACAACTCCTGACTTGCTGGCAAAGCAGCCTCATCGGAGCCATACACACAACTCAACCGCTCTCTAAGTGAGCTGAACCACAAGTGCTACTCTCTCTCAGTGCGAGCTACAATGCTATGCAATACATGATCTTTGCCAAAGATGAAACTTCACAGAGTTAAGTACACATATCGATACATACAGTAGAAGCGATATTATACATTTTCTTGCAAGCAAGTTACTCGATACAAAACAGGAGGCACAATATTAGACATTTTCTTACAAAAATAATTTTTTATGCACACGTTTCATCACCCCCCTCCTACCTATTAAAATTTGTAGGGTGGGTGATGCCAATGGCATTGCCTAGCCAGCAAAATGACTGAATTTCAAGTCCAAAAAATCCATTAATGAGATCCAAAATATAACATGGAAAATATGAAAACCTGATAAACATATTTATACAAGATATTCAAGATTAAAAGAACAGATGGAGTACATAGAAAATTTAAAAAATGTGACAGTCATAAATACATGCAATTTTGCAAACGAGTACCAACAAGAGTAATGCTTGGAGTGGTACAGGATGTGACAGGCATAAGCAGATGTCAAAATGTACGGAACATCAGCAATAAATGGAATATATGACAAATATACATAATGGTAAACATAAGTATATATAGAATTTTACAGAATATAGTTTGACAAATGACATAGTGGAGTAAATGATGTAGCTTGAAGTAAAAGACAAGTGAAAAAAAAAATACAATAATAAACATGAGCATATACAAAGTTGTACAAAAGATAGTTTAACTAATGTCATCATTGTTTTGTTTTTTCGAGAAAATAAGGTAATTACAAGTAATACACAGTAGTGTAAGTCCCATGCGTCTAAATTTTGTAACAGAGATCAGTATTTTTTTAACATAAAATGAACATTTGTATCTTGTGCACAATGTAGTCTATCTAAATTTTTAGCGCACTTGGTATAAGATAAAGTGTCAGTTTTGTATTCTGTGATGCATTTAAGATGCCATACTTTCATGGATGCTAGAACATACATGTAAAATTTTTGACTACAAAGGTTTCTGATCATGTACAAAATAATGTCACTGCTTCGGCACAATAGGATTTCAATATAACGTTTGTCATATGTATCTATCGAGAGCACAATTTTATTTTGGTCACTGGATGTAAAAGAACCATGAAATATACCTACACACTGGTAATTATCTTGTGGACAACGTTTGCAATGGGAGGCACTGAATAGTATAAGCACACGAATAGCACATTAGCTCCTAACATTCATTTTAGGTCTGCACACGAATAGCCAATTATCCCCTAACATTCATTGTAGGTCTGCACACGAGCACAAAACACTGGAAGATTACACCACACTGTAGGCGAGCTGGCTGGTTGCATTGAAGTCATGGGGAAAAGGTTCTGATGTATTCCTCCATGCAATTCGACAACCAAGTGTGCTCCAACCAACGGAGCTATTAGGAGACTGCATCAGCATAGCCAAAATTAGAGCAAAATGGTGGTGGTTGGCCAAGGCTGCAATGGACAGTACTATGTGGCCAAACATCATCCAACAAACATCTTCATTAAAAGGCCCAAAACCAGTGGTGTATAATAACACGTCCATTGTTCTGTGTGCATTATGGAATCTCGTGTGCGAAATCGCCAGTTCCCTTGCGTGTCCAAAGTACATGAAATAAAGCATTTTACACGCAGATTAGTAACATAGTCATATTTCAGTTTACACTGAAAGAAAAGTCGTTGATTATTAAATATCTACAGAGAAGCTTTGCCCCAAATTCAAGTGGTACAGATGGGGTCATGGCATTAAACAATATTTTTACATTACAAGTATGGTCTTGAAGACGGATACATTTGAATACTAATGAGTAATTTAATTCTTATACTAGAGTATCTACAAAATTAGTGTCATTTCATATAGGCATAAGGCTTTACATACTATGTACATATTACTTTACAAACACATAATCGTATGAAATACATTCAGGGTGCTTGTCATCAATTTGGCATTAGGTCATGTAAAGTAAATTTGTTGTCATAATTAGAGCGATTAACGTGAAGCCACTTCAAATAACTTAACATTCCAATTACCACTAGTTTACATCTCTTTAAATTGACATACATCACTATGGTGGGGATTGCATTACCACCAAATTATAACAATTAAATTACATATGTTGCCATGGCCAGGCTTTCAATTTAGTTACACATTTCATTGCATTAAGGTATAACACATCAGGGAAAATTCATGAGAATATCAAAAGAGGTTCAAGTCATCAGGTCATGTCTGTGTCTGTCTGAGTCAACAGTCGGGTCAAACAAAACAATTAAGGCAAATTTTGGCACAGTAATAGATGTACATCACAGTAAATCATCCGATAACATGAACACAGACGTAACTATTTGTTAGGCATAGCTGCAGATTTTCGTCAACAAGATCATCAATAAAATTTTGAAGATAGTAATAAGCAAAAGCAAAGTATCTCTGTGCATTAACTATACTTAACTAGGCGTAATTTATGGCAAAACTGCAAGTTTGCAAGAGAGATGGCTGTGTGCAACGTATAAGCATAACCATACATTGTCACTGAGCTTCATTATAAAATAAATTAGCATCGTGGTAGGGCTTAGGTATATAATTAGTGAGCATAGCGGTAAGCTTTGATTACAAGAGCAATAAGCATAGCTGCAAGCATAATTAGAGATATTCATTACACATAATTACAAATAATTACAGAGTATCAGAAGGATATGACTCTCACCAATCACATATGCCATTGAAGGCACAATGCATCAACATACAAAATGGTGCACATAAGCACAAAGAGAAAACACAAAAGGGCAGTGCGAGTAAGCACATAAGAAAAGAACAAAGCATAGCATCATTAGCAACAGAGCGATTCTCCTCATAATTGCTTTATAATCATTGTATACTCTCGTCCACATAATTACATTTATCAAACATCTTTGACTGTTACCAACACCTTCCTTACCATCATTTAGCCATAAACAATAATGCATTTTAAAGACCACCATGACATATTGTGTATTGCCTTACTCATCATCCTCCAGAATGTCCTTTTTCCTTTTTTTTTACTGCTTAATTGGCTTACAAAATGCTTATGTCAACTCAAAATCTTCTTCACTCGCTCAGAAGTTCGTAAGTTATGCAATTAGTAATACAGAAGAGAAATCTCACATTTTCTGAAACATAGGAACTTCATTAAATTAATCAATCAAAAGTCTCCATTAATTTTATTTGTCATGCACAGCCACAGAGTTTTTTTTTTTTTTTTTTTTTTTTTTTTTTTTTTTTTTTTTTTTTTTTGGGGGGTCTCCTGTCCACCCCTACAACCCACCTGTCACACACCAAGACATTCAACAAAACTGAACATTCCCGAGAAAACTCAATATAAATATAATACCATTCAAGGCAGAATGATGAGAAAAAGAAACACCCCCCGGGTAAAATGTAGAAATGAATGGAAGCTTCCTGAGTTTGGACTGACGATGGTCACTTCCGTCATGCCCAAGGAGAAGAGGATATGGTACAAAAAGTCGTGTGAAACGCAAAGGTGAAGAAAAACCTTGAAAACAGCGGGCTCAAGATGACAAAATGAAATGTCAAACGCCTATACAAGAAGAAAATACAAACCTTCTCACAAAGAAAACAGTAGAATGAAATGGAATGGGAAGAAGTGGGGGGAAACCACCCCCACCAATCACAACCTATGTGTGAAGAAATATGATAAATTAAAAGAGCCAATCGGTTCCCCGCTCCGAAAACTGAGATTTCAAGTTCAAAATCAAGTGCAATCAGCCACCAAGCCACGTAGGCAAAGGAAAGAACAAAGAAAAACAAAAACAAAAAACGTTAAAACGAACAGCACCGGGAGGACATTCTGTGATCAGAAAAACTGTCTGCGATTACCGGCAACACAACAAATGTTCCACACGGCACCATTACCGGCCAAGAGCTGACTGGTAACCGTGGAGAAGCGCTGCCGATAAAGAATTTGCAAAACTCTCCCTGTACATTGTAGTCAAGGTCAACTTTTGGTGGGCTGTCCAGAGGTACGCCATGAACTCAACAGCAGTGGAAAGCCGGAGCTCGAGAATGTCATACATCGTATAGCCCAGGATCCAAATAGTGGAGTTTTGTTTTGTCCGGGGGTATAGTCGAAATTGGGGAATGGTAAACCATTCAATAGTCACATTTGGGGGCGTGGTACAGTTGACGAGCGCCAACATACTCCGGGCAAGGGCCCACACAGCGGAAACCCGTTGGCATTCAAACCTATGGCGTCGGGTGTCAGGGATCTGACACAGGGGACAATCAGCACTGGCGACCAAGTGTATGTCATACATTCGCTGGTTAGTGGGTAGGACATTATTCACCAACTTGTACCAAAGTCCACGGACTGCAGTTGGCAGTAGCGGACAGAAGAGATTTTTCCAGACCTGCCGCCAGTTGATGTCAGAGTAACGGGACTCCAATTTGTGAACTGGTGGTCGCCCTAAAAGTGCGATATATGTCATCCGAGCCGTATGATGTCGTGGAGTCGCCACCCGAAGGACGTAGCTACGATTAAAGTAGAAGTCCCGAATGTGGGACATCTTGTATGGAATCAAAAGAGGCATGATAGGCGCTCTCTCAGACGGTGGACGGTAGGCTTCCAACAAAGCCGCCGTTGGTCCTTGCGGGTCCGTGTCCCGCAATGTGTCGGTTCTGTTTATTAGCAGGGCCATGCACTTCCTATAGAAGTGGACGAGGCCTAGGCCACCCACAGAGGGGTCAAGGACACAAGTGTCTGCCTTCACTTTGAAAATATGATGGCGCCACAATAACCAGAAGGTCACCCGAGAGATGGTACGTGCCATCATTTTTGGGATGGTGAGAAGTTGTGCCACGTACCAAGAACGAGCTAGGATGTGGCCATTAATAAGTGGGGCCTTCTGGAGGAGATCTAATCGTCGTGCTGCATTGACCCGACATTTGCCACGGATTAGAGTAAGAACTCTCCGCCAACTGCGGACCTGCATTGCAAATTGCAAGATATTCATAGTTTCGTATGACAATATCCCAGCGTAGCACAGAGCATAAGTATTCAGAGTTAGAAAAAAGTAACAGTGAGAAAAAGAGGTAGATAGAGCGCACTAAGGAAAAGCGGAAGAATAGTGACACTCAGCTCGAGAACGGGGCACCAATCGCCACTTGCTGTGTCCAAAACAGATTAATGGACTCTCTACCCCATTTTTATTCCGTGAAAATTTTAATATTGGAAATGTGGTGTATGCCTTTCGACTTGTGCGTCTTTAAAGTTTCTACCTCAACGACGTTGTCGTGGATGATACGTTTGATTCGATACGGACCATTGTACAGTAAGAAGAATTTGTGAATCATAGATCTTCCCTTGTGGGATAAGTGGTGGGATCTAATTAATACCTTTTGTCCTACATAGAGTTGTTTGGCGTAACAATTACGTTGAGAGCGTTTCCTTTTTTCAGCTGCTTTCTTAATGTTTTTAAGCGCCAATTCAATGATCTCATGATGACGTAGTCTTCTGTGTTTAGGAAAAGGTATCAATTCCTTGATACGGTCGGGAGGTTGCTTGTTTTTCAGAACCAGAATTGGTGAAAGACCTTTAGAATCATTAGGAAGTTCATTTATAATATTTTGAAATGACAGAAGATATCTATCCCATGTGTTATGTCGTCGGTAGCAATACAGCCTACAAAGTTTTCCAAGCTCTTTCATCACTCGTTCACAAGGGTTAGAGGCAGCATGATAAAGTGATATGAACACAGGTTTGATGTTTCTGCGCCGCAACATCCGTGCCCAATCATGAGAACGGAATTGAGGCCCGTTATCGGAGATGACTTTATCTATATGACCAACATCTTTTATGAAGTTTACTGTCTTCGCCGTGGCACGGCGGAGCGGAGTAAAAGATACAAATTTTGATGTGAGCTCAATAGCAACGAAGACAAAAGAGAAACCATTGTTAGTGCTCGGAAGAGGTCCAAACAGGTCAACGGCTGCTAACTGCTTTAATTTTGAAGGTATAATCGGAAAAAGTGGAGCAGAATGCGATATGGTCGGCGGCTTTGCTTTCTGCCACAATTTGCATCGAGATAACACATTGCGTATACGTTTCTCCATGTTGATGAAATAACAAGAGTCGCGTAATTTCGCGAAGCACTTCTTGGTACCATAGTGTCCGTAACTGATATGAATATACCAAATCAATTTGTTCACGGATTCCTCCGGAACACACACTAACCAACTTGCTGCATATAGAGGGTAGTAAAGTTATTTTCTAAGTATGCCTCTTCCGTCGCCTTGATGAGCCCAACAGGCGAACGAGATAGCGAGTCTGCAACGATGTTTTGTGTACCAGGAATGTAAATTACAGAGAAATCGTATTCTTGAAGGAACAAAGCCAATCGTCTAAGTCTATTATGGTTAAGTTTTGCCGACATGAGGAATTGAAGTGCACGGTGATCCGTGTAAACTTTAGTGTGTCTGCCAAACAAGAAATAACGGAATTTTTCGAATGCCCAAACTACTGCCAAAGCTTCAAGTTCAGTGACGGAAAAGTTCCGCTCTGACTTGGAGAGTATGCGACTAGCAAACGCAATGGTTCTCTGAGTGGCAATGCCATTTTCTTCATCCTCTTGAAATACGTGAACGCCAAGTCCGAATTTTGAACTATCGGTAGAAATGGAAAAGTTCTTAGACAAATCTGGGTGTAAGTCGTTCGGAGAGTTTTTGAATATTTTGAATTTACGTACAGTCAGGAAATGCTTGTAGTCAAACGCTTCCCTTCGCCCGTGCGGCGTAAGTGGGCGTAAACTACGCATCGCGCCTTCATTGTTGTTACTATGAGGTACACTTCGTTCACGTACCAAACGACCTACTTGAGTCGAATAATCATTGTCATTTTCGTTCAAATTTTCTTCTACGTCTTCGTATGGATTTCCACAAGTGTGGTCAAATTTCCTCTCTATACGCGCCACGCGATCATCTAATTTCCTGACCTCAGCCTTGTATTGCTGATTAATGGTCACTTGACCTTGTTTGAAACGGTTAAGGGCGAGATATTCATTAGTTTCATTAAACGGGGTAGGATGCGTTACATCAGAACTTTTGTCAGTGTTATCACTGATTTGGGTCATCTTAACAGTAATATCCTCAACCTGTTTACTAATTTTGTTCATCTGTTCCGTCGTGACTGACTGGAAGTTCTGCAACTTTTCATCAAATAGATTACTCTGTTGCTTCAATTGAGCGACTTCAGTAGTTTCCATATTTTCGACTCATGACGCAAAGCTTTCCATATTTTCCACTCGTGACGCAAGGCTTTCCATAACCGGATTAATCTCGTCGCGAATATCTCGTTTTGTTTGCTGAGATTCAAGTTTGAAAGTATTGAGCAGTTGTTCCCTGAACCGATTGTTGTCCTCATTTATTTTATTAAAACTACTTTGAATACTCACAAACCTCGAATCGCACGTCTGTTCTATTTTCTCAAGTTTTTCACCTTGTTTCTCAAGTTTTTAATTTAATCTCTGAGATTGTTTCTCAAATTTTTCACCTAATTTTTGAGATTGTTTCTCATTTATCTTAGAAATCTGTGACAATAAAATTTGCATGAAATCATTTGGTAATACGTTTTCCATAGCTGTCGCACAAGTATTTTTTGCAGCAGAGCTAGGTGGAACCGATGCATTATTTTCCCCAACCACGTTACAAGAATCGGAATTCTGTATTGTCGAATCCTGTACTTTATCATTATCCATATTGTCTATTCCTGAACTAATCTGTTCCGCGTTTTCGGACACGGTATTTACTGTCGTATTTGTATCAGTGCAGTGAGAAGGCTCTTGTGAAAATTCTTCTCTCCTTGTATCATTCATCTCATTTTCGAAAGCAGTTTTAGCATCAGCGCGGGCTCTCCTATTCTTCGACATTGTTAACAGAATTTTGCAGTAAAGTGACCAGTAATATTTATTTTCACCTACTGCACATTTTTGAAAATTACACACAGTAATTATGAGAGAACAATAGGCTGAATCGGGCTAGTGCAACATACAGTCACAATCGAGATTACGCGAACCGTTAATTATCACACGAGTTCTGCGGTACTAGAACATTCGACACAACAAACATCAGACATTGTAAAAGAGAGACTTTTTCAGTAGTAATGCAATTATTTGTATATTCAGTTAATCTACTATAAACAATGCTACACACTCTCATGAATGGTAAGTAACAAACTACAGAAACAATTACTATGCTACTGTAGCTATAACAGAGGATGGTGCTACAAAAATTCAATTAACAGACAAAAGGTAAGTTGGTTAGTGGAAAAGACAAACTAACTTAAATAAGGCTACGTATCTAACTACGTCACGATCCTGTTTGTGAACTATCCTGGCAGGGTCGCCAGATAAAAGCTGTGTGTGTGTTGTTGCTGTTGAACCTATCGTTAAATCAGACAACAAATTGTTCATTAATACAGCAATTTGGTTTAATTATGGCCCTGATATTGATGTATATACTATTAAATAAGAAACAGTGCATTACACTGATTATGTGCGCAGCGGATATTTTAAACACAAAACAACTGTGACAAGTCACCATTTGAAACAGACACTGACTATACTCAAAAATTTTGACTGCGAGAAAGATATTAAAAAACCACAAACCACTTTCTTAATGCTTGACTGTGAGAATTTTTATGCAGATCAGTTTCTGATTATTGAAATTTAGTATCATAGTCAATTAACTATCATTTACTGTGGCACCAATAACGAAACCTGTTCAACAATATTATTAAAATCAATACTGAACTTTAAATCCACTAATAACTAATTATCAAATGAAGGAAGTAGGTTAATTTTCTAACTACGTAAATAAAACAGGAAAGAAAGGTCAACTTTGTTACTTATTATTAATAATCAGCATTACATTAGCTACATAATACAACTCCTGACTTGCTGGCAAAGCAGCCTCATCGGAGCCATACACACAACTCAACCGCTCTCTAAGTGAGCTGAACCACAAGTGCTACTCTCTCTCAGTGCGAGCTACAATGCTATGCAATACATGATCTTTGCCAAAGATGAAACTTCACAGAGTTAAGTACACATATCGATACATACAGTAGAAGCGATATTATACATTTTCTTGCAAGCAAGTTACTCGATACAAAACAGGAGGCACAATAATAGACATTTTCTTACAATAATAATTTTTATGGACACGTTTCAACGTGGAAAAAAATAATTAAAAAGACGTTGCGTAAGAACAGGATAGAACCGATCTATGCCTCGCGTCAAATATGTTTAGGATCGCAAGCTTTCGATAGTGGCCGTCAGGGATTAAATTGACTGTTGTGAACTGGCGTCCTTCACCTTTACAACCGCATGTCGACCTCTCATGGGCTGGCTGGTGGTAACGGCGCGTACAAAGGTGGCTCCTTCTAAATTTATAGATTTTTATTTGCACGCTCTATTACGCGCTTCTAGCAACTCACTTCTGACGACGGCTATGGAGGACAGTCGACAGCTTGGGATCCTACCCATAATTCACGCGCAAAAAATGCCTATATACTAGGACTCGATCGCGAAATACTCCTTCTCGATGATCACAGGTGTTTGCCCGCTTTAAGCGATTACCAGCTGTATATCATGTCATATCCGTCAATTCTGTACACTGGTGTCGGGACACCCAGTGGAGGCAACTGGATTGTGTGCAAGTGAAGGTACGTACCGAAAGTTTTCGTTGCGTGGAAACATGTTTATTCGGTGTGCATTTCTTCGTATATTGTTCTTCACTCGCATGTCAGTGTGTGAGGGCGCTCAGAGAACAAGCGTGGCTGAATGCCGTATACGTTGCGGTGTCGCGCACTGTCGGCTGCGTTTGAGGGGTGCGACCAGAACGGAGTTCAGTCACCCTCGTGATGCGAAATGAGGAGGTAACTGGCCGAGTGATAGCGGTATCGGTGCCAGGTCTGCCAACCCGATAACGGCAGGGCGGGCAGTGTTCTCACCACTCTCGGACACGCCTGATCACATTGCTATGACAATTACTGGTTGAGGGTGACATGGCAGCCGGCGGCTCCCAACTAGCCCTTTAGGCGACAAAAGAAACTGTAATTTTGGAATACATTTCTGGAGAAACAGCGATCGTTAATGAAATTATATTTAAAGAAAATAATAATAAAAGTAAAAATAAAAATTAAAAATAAAAACCACAGTCTCGATTGCATTGCTGGCGTGCAACCATCAATACACGCAAGTCATTGCAGTAGCAATGGAGTGTTACTGTCTCTAGCACCAATATGACCAGCTGAGAATCTTCATATCCCAAAGAGGGCAGCTAGCTAACAAAATTGATAAACCAAAATGTTTTTAACCTTTATTCAAATCGATTTTTTCTAAATTATTACCAGTGTAATAATATGCATGTTCTCGTATATTTATCCCCCGTATTTAATAACTGTGGCTTGTAATACAAATACAATAAAATTATTAATATTATTAATTGGCTCACATTAATGTAATGACGCATATGGGGAGGGGGGGTGGGCGGAGCTGGACACATGTAAACTCGTCCGTTACTGCAGTATTCCGCAGTTGATTTCCACAGCCAACGTTTCCCGACCCGCCCACAATCGGTTGCCATGGGTATACCTTTTCACATTGTTATTATTTTGCTTTTTATTGCCATAATATCGTATTTTGTACACCCTTCTTAATATTTGTAATACTACTGTATTGCAGTCGGCCTGAAAATGGTCTCACAAGCAGACTGAAATCGATTGCCTAAGAACAATGAAAATTATCTTGCGATGGAGACTCTTTTTTAAAAATATAAAAGAAACTGTGCCATTATCAAAGTCATTTGTATTTCAAATCATTATATAAATACGCTAACACGAAACTGACGGTACGGTGCAGATTTTTAACATTTATCATACAAGAATGCCAATGAAACGTACATAATACGAAAGGTGGTTTGTCACAGATGTTGCGAATATAAAAATTACTAATGCACGTAACCGTTAGGCGTGGTAAAAAGAAATTTTAGGACGATACTCCAAATTCTCTGTAAGTTTTGCCACTATATTATAACCTGTTGCAGTTGGCATATTGGCACAGGTAAAATGGACTCAGTCAGGTAGAGCTTGGCGTTCCTATTTCAAGGTCCCGGGATCGATTACCACTGTCCCCATTTTTGTTTTAATTGTTCGTATGATCAATTCTTAACTTTCAAATATAGTTTTTAAATATAATTAACATTGCAAGTACAAATTTGAATGGGCGTGCTGGCGTATTGAGTACGCCATAGGGCATAGGGGTATTTCGTAATGCTGCAGCGTAGCTATGTTACTACAAACTATAAATATTTATATGGTTTGAAAGGGAATTTTAATTTACGACAGAAGGTGGTGTGTTGAGTACCCCACGCGCCTTCTCTTGAAGGCAAAAAGTTTGTAAACAATCGACGCGCCCACTCAAGCATAAAAAAGACATCAGAACTGGTCGAATTTCGACCACAGGCAATACCAGTGTTTTTAAATACTGATGAGAGGTTGCTACTCTCCCCACTTTTTTATTGGACATTTAACTAGATACGTTGTTTGAAGGACGAGAATTATTTTTACTCACTGTACAAGACGTTATGTATGAAATCTTGGTCTCAGACATTTGAGAGTGTTCCCTACTACTGATCAATGTTTCCTGATTATTATTTCTTTCAGAACGAAATCTTTACTAAAACTATCCTCCTCAGTCACTGTCTTTATGTGTTTACTATCACCCCTCCCCCTTTTCTAAGCTGGTATCAAACTACAGTCTATATTTCAGCCATTTTGCAATATTTTGTCATTTCGTAACATCAATACACAGAAGCTTAACATTTATGCTGATATTTTCATAAATGCGTTTTCATCCATAATAGATATCTTAGCAACACTTTAGAATGGAATACCTTTACCTCGTAGTATGTACGTAGGATCTGTATTGACAACACTATTTGTTATTCTGATTATTATTTAACGTATAATTTTTGTAGAGTAACTGTTTGATAATATTGACTGTTTCTGCTGTAAACTGGTCCAAACGCAGAGCAAATTATAACGACTGTGAACCTTCGTTCATCACAGGACAGGTTACTCTGTAACTTCATAAATTTCATCTGAAGATGGGCAGCTGTCCGGAAACCGGTTATGTTCTAGAAAATAAAAGCGATCTGGAGCCTGATAGTCAAGAATTTTAATCAAATTATAAGAGTAAAGGAAAAAGTAATTCCCTGTATACGACATGGAAGGTGCCTAGTTCTGGCGCGTAAGAAAAAATGCGTCGGAGTAGTCGGGTCGGGGACTGGCTGCCGCACAGTACGATAGTCGAGACTGGTTCAAATGTTTGTAGAGCTTATGGGACTTAACTACGGGGTCATCAGTCCCTAAACTTACAAACTGCTTATGAAATAGCTAAATATCCATGCCCGAGGGGGGATTCGAATCCCCGACCGTAGTGGCCGTGCAGACTGTGACTGACGCGCAGCAGACGGCTCGGCCACCGCGGCCGGCGTCGAGACTGGCGGTTGATCAATGTGCACTGCTTTAAGGCGGCTAGAGTGCATCAAGAGTAAGAAAGGTAGGCTAGACTCTCCTACCATGGTGGAAATTGTTACGTAGTGGGAGCACTGCAAATTAGTAACCGACGCCAAGACGATCAAACCGTGCCACACAGAAAGAGCCACTTTAAAAATGTTTGTGCCTTATGTTATACAGTCCCGACTCCAATACGAGATACTAGAACAGGTCACCTTTTTTATCATTTTAAAGGCATAGGGACCAGTATTTTGTTTATTTTCTGAATAATAATTTAGAAAAATACTAATTAATGATAACCGTGATTTTCCTTATACAAGGGTTGGAACTTAAATAGTGGCAACTATTTATTCACATCCGATACGGAAGTGTTATGTTTGCACCTATTACAGTCCTTCAAATTAGTCAGCAGCGTTGTACAGAACCCATTGCCAGCGAAGTGGAAAGCGTAGTATATCGTTAGCAGAGCCTGTTCTGTTGATAGTGCGAATGGAGCTTGTCGAATCTCTGGAACATTTCTGAAGCGAATGCCACGAAGAGTGGTTCCTTCATCTTCTAAATCGAAGTGTGGTGGATGGTACAGAACTTCCCAGTCACATCAACCGAACAGAGTAGCCACAGCTTGCGCTGTATGCGCCCGCGAATTGTTAAGCAAAATAATTCGTGGTTGCGCAGAAAGTATTGCCGCTTCTTTCGCAAAGCTGGTCGCAGGTGATGCACCAAAAACGAACTCAAATACTGTGCATTGATGGTTTGCCGTGGAGGAACGTAATGCGTTAGGATAAAACTCTCACAGTCGTACACGAGAATCACAATTCCTTTCACTATACTGGGCCTCTGACGCACTTTCGACTTTCACGGCGACCCATAATGACGCCATTCTTTGTATTCACCATTTCAGTTTTGAGTCGTAGATGTGGCCCATGTCTCATCCAGTCTTACGACACGGCATAAGAACGCCTCTCTTTCGCGCTCATAACGCTCAAATTGCGTCTGAGGAGCGTCGTAAAGCATCCATTTGTACATTTCCGTCAGTTCATGCGGTCCCATCCTGATGAAATTTTTCGCAGGCCCACGCATATCTTCAGAATGCGAAGAACAGTCGCGTGCACTAATCTGGTTTCAGGGGCGAGCTCACGAATCGTCTGACATCGAACATTTTCCACTAACGTGGCAACAGTGCGAAGTTCTTCTTCAGAGACGCTAGGATGTCCGGCCCGATGTATGTCTGCCACAGTTTGCCGACCTTCGTTGAAGGCTTTTATCCAACGGGCCATTGTTCTGTGCCGCAATGTCGATTCCTGGCACTTGAAGATGTTGATGACACTGTTGTGCTGTACGACCTCTGGCACATTCAATCTTGATCCAACTCCGTTCTTCCTGTTTCGAAAACATAGTGACGCCGTTACGTTAGACCGCTCACTCACAATTGTCTGTGTTTCCTTCGCTTGTACGCACGCCGGTGACGTGGGAATGGGGAGTCTATTAGCTGCAGATAAGGTATGTATGTGTTATCAGCAACAATAGTAGATTCCATTGCATACTGTCGCCACAGCAACAATCGTAATTTACTTGGGCAGGGTTCCAACCTCACGTACATATACCCGAGTATCCTTGACTTTATTGAATATAAACTTGATCGAAATGGCTGTTTATATAAATTTATGATTTCTTTATCTGGAGCAGTAATTGAAGAGTAAGTTAACAGGTTTAAACTTTAGGATCTAGCAGTAGTAATTCAATAATGCACTTTAATTTGACGGTTAGGTGATTTAAATATGAATCACATTATAAAATAAATAATTAGAACTGTTTTACTATGGAGAGATATTAGTGTCAGTTAAGTAGAAAATCGTCCCTCGTATTTGAAACAATATCTATGTGGTAAGGAAGCATGACGGATAAGGGTCTTTGTGTGCACGGCAGCTAGCTCATTACTGCCCAAACAGATTTAAGAATTGATGAATGTGAACAAAAAGCGGAGTTATACCAGCAACAAAACACTCGCCGTCGAGAACTACGTACGGCGTTCTATTACTAAGAAGTGTTCCAACCACTCACAAATCTGTGAACCTATTCTACATCCTCGTATCTTCGTTAGTAGTTTGCAGTGTGGAATCGCGTCAAAAGCGGTTTTGAAATCAATAAAAACACAATCTGTCTTTTGCCCTTCATCCATGGTTAGGAAGATGGCATGTAAAAAAAGCTGAGTTTCACATGAACGATGTATCCTAAACACGCATTGATTCATAAAATGAAGCTTTTCCGTCTTAAGGAAATTTACTATGTTCAAGCTGAGAATATGCTTCAAAATTCTACAGGAAACTGATGTTAAGGATATTGGCCTGTAATTATGTGGGTCAATTCTCTTTCCTTTCTTATAAATGGGAGTCACCTGCGCTTTTTTCCAACTTTGCATTGAATTAAAGATTCGCGATAAAATCTGTTAGTCCACCCGATCCAGAAGACAGTTTTTTGTATTTATCTCTCTCAGCTACTTCTCTACACCGGAAATACCTATGTCCTCCATTTCGGAATTAGTACATTGATCAAATGATAGTACATTTGTGCGATCCTCCTGCTTGAAAGATTACTTACAGGTGAAATTTAGAGCTTCAGCTTTCCGTTTGCTTTCTTCTATTATTACCCCGGAATGATCAACGAGTGAATGGATTGGAGAGATATTTAAAACAACTAATCAGATAACCATGGGCAAAAACAGGCGAGGAAACTACTCTGCAACACATTATTACTTCCAGCCTAAAAGCGTGGACCAGAATAGAGACAAATCACATCATTTTTAAACCTTGCTCACATGATTATCGTTATCACCCATCAGAAGAACAGATCAACACCAAGATTCGCCTCTACCCTCTCTCTGTGATATAACTGACAATCAGGCACCGCAGATTGGGGGCTGCTGTGGTCGGTGCAGGAAGCCGCGGGTAAATTGACAGTGTCCGATTCGGAGGCGGGTAATGGCTACTCATCCCACCTGAGAGGCCGGCAGGAGGACCGCCATGGTCGGACAGTAGGCCTCAGCAATCGCAGCTTACTGTGAGTCGTTCCCCCTCCACAACTGCAGGGAAGGCCGCCGCATCAAAGAAGTTATAACCTGCAAGGGAATTGGGCACCGTGTCATATCAGGTGCGCTGTAAGCCTCTTTCAAAGGCCGATCGGCTTCTTCATTGTGATTCCTTAATTTCTCCTGGCGAATAACAACTTCGAAAAACTTACGGGTATGCTGCCAGGTACCAAAATCGACGACAGCTTCTCAGGTGGGATGAGTCGTCGTCGATTTTGGTATCTGGCAGCATACCCGTAAGTTTTTCGAGGCTTCTTCATTACTCTGAAATCCCACTTGCCCGGGCACACAGCAAACCGACAGCTCCTTCCCACGACATTTGAGGAAGGACATTTCGTCGTGTATTAGCTGCATCAATGTCTCAGCTGAATGTGGGTCTTGCAGTGGACTCATAGAATCAGAACAAAGAAGGAATCGTTTACCCCGTACACGACGTATCGTCCCTAGTGTCTTCAACATGGTACGTAGCTCTGCAGAGAAAACAGAATAATTGTCGGGGAGGCGAACCCTGACAACACGGTTTGGGAAGCACAATGTAACAGCGGATGGAGTCCCCTTACCCATCAATGTACACAACTGTGAAAACGTGATGCCTATCTAAAACAGTGAGAAGCAAAATGTGATAAGTAAAATCTGAAGTTTTATCTTTCTGAAATCACGACGTCTGGAATAAGTATAATCCTCTGGAGAAGCCAAGAGGAGACTCTGACCCAAACTCTATGTAAACATTAAAATGAGTACAATTTCTAGAAGGTTATTATTTGTGCGAATCCCATACGGCCTCTTTGCTATTTGACGATTATGAAAGAGCCCTTCCATCGAAGGCAGAGCAGCGGACAAGTATGCTGGAGTGAAAGGTGTGGACAGCGCTTTATATACCATGAGTAGCTGTCGCCTGATACGTATTGGCGGCTTCGCAGCGAAGCGCAGAGACACGCTATGGGGCTACTCCTAAATCCCTCAGTTGCCAGCCGAATACCCGCAGGGTGTATCGCGTCCAATATTTTTAAATAAGACGGCCGTGGTTTGTAAAACACAACCTGTTTGCCCCAGTGCCTAGAACATTTTAATTCCCAGAGCGGTGAGCCACCGTGTATCTAGGTCCTTAAGGTGTGGCAACCATGTAAGTTTACAATCGTTTTTGAGGCCCAGAAACATCACTGTGTCTTTAAAATTCAAAACAGAGCCCTGATAAACTGAAAAAGTACGTGATTGGTTAAAAAACAGCACAAAGAATGTTCTCACTTGAAAGCTTCCCTGCCATTTCATCATACCGTTAAAGAGTTAGCTGCAAATGACGAATAGTCGTTGCAAGGCTGTAAGAAGAGCAAAAGACAGCGATGTCAACCACAAATAGACAACACTGGACAGAACTTTTAATGACAGTGGTAAATAGCATTACTTGCTATGGGAAAGAACGTTGTACTTAAAACGCTACCCAGAGGAACTCCTTCTCAAAGCGATCAGAAAACGTGTCCGACTCCGTATCTAAGATAACGCGAAGAAAGGAAGGAATGAATAAAACGAGGAAACGTCTTCTAGGTGCCTGAGGATAAATGCCGCCCAATAGTAGCATAGGGCTCTCAGTATCATATAATATACCAAGAAGTTGATGCCGGGCAAGAACGCCTGTTGTACAGCCTACTCCAGGAAGGCTAGGTTATCAAATGTGAAGCCATATCTCTTGAACCTACATCGAAAGCGGCTGAGAAGTTGCCTGGATTCCAGCATGCAGGCACGGCGGCAGTTGACTCCGCTCTGAAATGTTTTTCACGCAGCTACTGGGGGCATCACTACGACGACTACTAGGGCATGGTCATTTCTGGATTTTAAAAGAGGAATTAAATGGCCTCCTTCCATGCATAGGGGAACTGTCCTGACACCCAGATGAAAAAGTTTGAGGAGGGTTTCCTTGTTGTGTGTTTGTAAAGTCTATGGGACTTAACTAAGGGGTCATCAGTCCCTAAACTTACAAACTACTTATGAACTACTTACGAACTAGGACGGCACAAATATCAACGCCCGAGTGGGGATTCGAACCCCCGACCGTAGTGGCCTTGCAGACCGTGACTGGAGCGCCTCAGTCTCCTCGGCCACCGCGGCCGGCGTTTCCTTGTTCTTCCTTGTGTCGTACCATATCGTAGTGGATGCCATTGTGCCCTGGAGATGTGTCATGGGCCACAGACAAAGCAGAATCCAGCCTCCACGTGGAAAAGATGCTACTCTACGCTTTATCCCGAACTGCAATCATCATAGCTAAGATTAAAGCACGTGTGACTACACGCTGTAAGGGCCTGCGAATTGGGCTATGAATGGTTCTGATTTAAAAGTTTGGCTGTTCCCCCTCCCCCGACCTTCAACCAGCGCTAGTGCAGAAAGTTCAACAGTGCCAGCTGCCACCAGGAAACCCCCTTCCCAGCACATTATTATAAATTGCTGTGGTGTCTGTTTTATTCGAAAATGGAGGGAAAGGAAGAAAGAACCGGCTTCCACCTCTTTCGCAGCCATATTGCATTTGCAAATTACTTATCAAGGATGGGAAGGAATTTAGATTAAGAAAGAAAGGATTGACTTTAGGTGCATTGGGGCTTTGAAATTATTAAGAACAGACATCACACCTATCTATAAGAAGTATTTATACGCGAAGACGGCGATCGGTTCGATCTCGCACTTGAATCCGCAATGGTGAGTGAAAGAGGGCTTGGACGATGGTTTTGCTACAGCTTGTGGAAGTTTGAGATGGCGGGTAATTGCGTGCAGGTAGCCAAGTGGTTAACGCAAACACTGGCCCGAAGCTGAAGATACGGGTCCGATTACCGGCCCAACTAAAATTAGCACTTTTCGCCATTGTATAATTTCAGTGCCACAATGCATCTAAGTCAATACTTTCGTTCAAATGTTTGTAGAGTTTAACTACGGGTTCAAATGTTTGTAAATCTATCGGACCAAACTGCATGGTCATCAGTCCGTAGCTTACAAACTATTTAAACTAAGGCAAACTAACCTAAGGACAAACACACACACACACCCATGCCCCAGGGAGGACTCGAACCTCCGACGCGAGCAACCGCGCGCTCCGCAGATAGACGGCTTAGACCGCTCGGCTACTCCACCGCGGCAAATACGGGGTCATCAGTCCCTAAACTTACAAACTACTTATGAACTAGCTAGTACTAAGTACGGCACAAATACCCATGACCGAGGGGGGATTCGAACCACCGACTTTAGTGGCCGTTCAGACTGTGACTGGCGCGCCGCAGTACGCTCGGCCACCGCGACCGGCAATTATTTCCTTCCTAAACCTTCTTCCTCCCCCTAGATAATAAATAATTTGCAAATTCCCAATAACTGTCACATTAGCGTTACAGAGCCACTACCCTACCCAACGGGAACGTGCCTCTGCATAGCCACGCCTTGCAGTGGACTACGAGACTGACACCTGACCGCCGGCCGCGGTGGCCGAGAGGACTACGGCGCTTCAGTCACGGTCTGCACGGCCGCTATCGTCGGGGGTTCAAATCCCCCCTCGGACATGGATAATTGTGCCGTCCTAGTTCGTAAGTAGGTCATAAGTAGTTTCTAAGTTTAGGGACTGATGACCCCGTAGTTACGTCCCATAAGCTTAACAAACATTTGAAAAAAAACATTGGACACCTGACCACGCCCATGAATTCAGGCTGTGCAGTGGAGTAGAGCGAGGTGTAGTTTGTTGAAGCAATAAAGAACTTCCTTAGATGTCGTTTCTGTAACGAACTTCAGCCACTTCCTACCCATCAGTAGCGCAACACCCATGATGGTGAAACGATTTCGACGTTGACAACATTAACAACCGTTATTCCACCTCTGTGTAGCGGTCACTGGGCAAAGTTGTGCCGCGGTGGAGTAGCCGAGCGGTCTAAAGCACCTCGCTGCGGAGCGCGCGGTTGCTCGCCGTGGAGGTTCGAGTCCCCCTGGGGCATAGGTGTGTGTGTTTGTCCTTAGGTTAGTTTACCTAGGTTTAAGTAGTTTGTAAGCTACGGACTGATGACAACGCAGTTTGGTCCGATAGATCTACAAACATTTGAACATTTGAATTTGACGAAGTTGTAGAGCTGAATGCAACGTTGACAGTACTCCCAATTGCTGTTCAATCCACCGTGATTGTTAATTGAAAACCAAAGCTGAAACAAATCTTTCATAAACTGACAAGACATGACGTGCTCATTTACAACCATTAATATCAGAGCCACTGGTCATGCCAGATCTACTGCACATTTCGATCAAGGTAAGCATGCTGTGTTATTTCGGTGCGTTGCACTTTGCTGTCAGAGTGGGCTGACGAATACGTAAGGAGACGGCAGAGCTGCGCCTAAACTGACAGGCGGGCCGCGATGCATTATTCATCGGCAATCCGGTAGGTAACGAGCAGCAGGCGCCGGCGCTTCAGGCGGCTCGCCACTGTACACACTGCTTACGGCTCGCCGGCCAGGAAGGGCCTCATTAGCTCATTATTACTTCCACACACCTCCAGCGCCGGCGGCAGCGAGAGACAAGTCTAAAGTCTGGCTCCTAATACTCCTGCCAATTGTTAGGGACATGTAGTGGCGGCCTCGAGTATCAGTTCAATGATACCCTGAGACATGAAAGGAAAAAGCTGATCGTACAAAATGAAAAAGGGCTGTGTTTTAAAACCTAATTATTCGTTTAATTCTCGTGCCAGATAATTTTCTGCATTTTTTAAGCATTTTATCCCATTAGAAATAAAGTCGTACAGATAGCATGAATACTTCCCACAGCGTTTCTCCGGCTCTGCTGAGGATCCGATTTTGTGCTGAACCTCCTGATCAGCCTAGTGGAGCTCCTTCAGCCGCCGGTAGTTGGTGTTTTTTGAGCGTGCAGAACTCCTCAGGTCTTTTGCGTCCGATCCCGAATATGGATTTTCTAAAAAAATCTTAGGGTTAAGACAACTGCCAAGGACAATGATACCAGGAGATTGCTATAAAAATAGGGTTGTAGGGGACAGGGAGGATATAGGCGTAATATGAAACGTTAAAGAGTGGTGAGTGAACTTTAACGCAGAAGTTGAACATGGTAGCTGTGCTGTGTTGAAATCAGGCGTGACTTGAAGTAGAGCACAACAAGAACGTTTATGAATTCAGCAAATAATGTGGAGCGGCTCGGCAAAGCTTCTGGTGACGCAAGTAGGTCGGCGAGAGCGCCGTACTCGGTAACAGCCTGACAGCGGTATTCCTTAAAGATGGCTGGGACATCTTGATCGGAAGTAGGAGACACGTCACGTGTATGCCACATCTGTGAAACACAGGCTGACGGGTCAACCTCGTCGTATAAATACGGGCGAAAAAGTTTCGGCAGAGTCAGCCACGGAAGAGAGGCAGCCACGGCTTGGCAGTCAACTTCCGCCCGGACTGTGCTTCTCGTCGACAACAATTTCCGTAGGCTGGAAGCACTTCGACGCATCGCGGCCACCGACCGATCATCACGATCAACATGACATCTCCGACGAGAGATGCAGTCAGCGGAATAGTGGCGGACCAGCCTGACGCAACGGGCAACGGGGTTCCCGGCCTCGACAGCAGCGCAACCGGGAGTCGAACCAACGCATGGCGCGGTAAGACTGCAGCCACTTACTCACCCATGGGCGTGGTGTGGACGAAAGGACGCGGCCACACCTGAAGCGCTCCTGTGACCGTCTGGAGGCCGAAGCAGCAGCAGCAGCGGCAGAAGGAGGACCTGGGTTCAACGACCAGCGCGGTACAGCCTTCGTGGAGGGGGCGGCGGCGGCGGCGCGGCGCGGTGCAAGGACGACGCAACACAGAGGTGTAGCAGCCGGAGGGCAGCCGCACCAAAAGCGTCAGCTACTAAGAGGAACGTGAGGTCAGTCGGACGTCACCTCAGCGCAAACAGCGGTCACGCACACTCTACTCGGCCCTTTTTAAGCATGAATTCCAATAAACCGTTTTGTTACACTGGACCACTGTTTCATTGCCACCCCATCTCCCGAATACTGAGCTCACAGCCCACATGGAACGAACCAGTGTAGCTATCCTGACATAGACGAAGTCTGGGTTTGGAACGTTCGTCGCCGCGGTGGAGTAGCCAAGCGGTCTAAAGCGTCTCGCTGCGGAGCGAGCGGGTTGCCCGCCGTGGAGGTTCGAGTCCTCCCTGGGGCATGGGTGTGTGTGTTTGTCCTTAGGTTAGTTTACCTAGGTTTAAGTAGTTTGTAAGCTACGGACTGATGACCACGCAGTTTGGTCCGATAGATTTACAAACATTTGAACATTTTTTGGAACATTCGTCATTTGGTGTCAAAACCAGCAAATAGTGCCCAGACAAGTTACAGGGTAAAATATATCAAGAGGAAGAGTTAAATGTCATTTGAGAAGTTAGTTTGTAAAATGCAGAACGCAAGTAGCTGCTCGTGCATCGTCAGCTAAAATTTCCTCCAAAGTGTACGGCAGATATATGGACATCACTGAAATTAGGGCGGAGCATTAAAAAAGGGCTCACCGTCATCGGGTGAACACAGGAACACAATGGTGCGAGGTCATCAGTTAGCAAGTGGTGGCGGCTGAACCGTCTCGCCGAGATAGACGTGAGGACTTTAAGCCGTCTTTTTATGGTGCTAAGCTGTTTGGCATGAAGCACGGACCACAAACTATGCCACGGCATAAAAAGAGTCGGCAAACATCATTTAACGGGATACAAAAGGTAGCTGTCCGACGTAGGAGGGTTGTAGCCTTGGCTTCGGCTGCAGCAGCCTCGTTTCCAGGCAAACCTACGTGGCCAGGAACCCACAGAACCCGTGAGAACCGTCATCAGCTAACAATTGAAGGGAAAGTTGGATTTGGTGCATGACATGATGGACTGGATACGGTCTGTGAGACTCTGAATGGCACTGAGAGAGAAGATGACATAAGGATGATGGCGGCGGCGGCAGATAGAAGAACTGCGTGATAGAGAGCAGTTAGCTCAGCTGTGAAATTCGAGCACTTGTCGAGTCTGTATTGAAACCTGTCATCCCCGACGACAAAAGCAGATCGCACACCATCAGTGTTCGGCGGGGAGGGGCGAGTGGACGCACATGCGCCTTTGCAATGTAGGAGACAAAGCTCCTATGTGACTCGAACTATAATGTAAACGCAAGAATTGGCGTGACTGCAATGTGGATACTTCCACCACCTTATCTCGCGCAGATGCACAGCTTTCCTGAAGGCAACATCCGCGCCTCACAGATGCTTTTGTGCGTACTAGATTTAATAAAAACACGTCGGATTTTGTAAAATTTCTTAAAAGTAGATAAGGTGTAAATGCCTAAGGAAGATGCTAACATTAACAACATTTGCGTTATGTGTTACACAGTGTAAGAACGGTTAAAGAAAACGGGACCGTGACAACGATGCATCTTCTCTCCGACAAAACTAATTAGAAATTAAAGAAAAAGAAAAAAAAAAGTGAAGTAAGTTGGATGAAGTACTGAATGCTCAATTGAATTGCATATCTTTTAAATACTCTCCTGGCCATTAAAACTGCTACACCACGCAGATGACGTGCTACAGACGCGAAATTTAACCGACAGGAAGAAGATGCTGTGATATGCAAATGATTAGCTTTTCAGAGCATTCACACAAATTTTGGCGCCGGTGGCGACACCTACAATGTGCTGACATGAGGAAAGTTTCCAGCTGATTTCTCATACACAAACAGCAGTTGACCGACGTTGACTGGTGAAACGTTGTTGTGATTCCTCGTGTAAAGTTGAGAAATGCGTACCGTCACGTTTCCGAGTTTGATAATGGTCGGATTGTAGCTTATCGCAAATGCAATTTATCGTATCGCGACATCGCTGCTCGCGTTGGTCGCGATCTAATGACTATTAGTAGAATGTGGAATCGGTGTGTTCAGGAGGGCAATACGGAACGCCGTGCTGGACACCAACGGCCTCGTATCATTAGCAGTCGAAATGACAGGCATCTTATCCGCATAGCTGTAACGGATCGTGCAGCCACGTCTCGATCCCTGAGTCAACAGATGTGGACGTTTGCAAGACAACAACCATCTGCACGAACAGTTCGACGACGTTTGCAGCAGCATGGACTATCAGCTCGGAGATCACGGATGCAGTTACCCTTGACGCTGCATCACAGACAGGAATGCCTGCGATGGTGTACGCAACGACGAACCTGGGTGCACGAATGGCAAAACATCATTTTTTTTCGGATGAATCCAAGTTTTGTTTACAGCATCATGATGGTCGCATCCGTGTTTGGCGACATGTTTGGAAGAGTGTATTCGTCATCGCAATACTGGCGTATCATGCGCCGTGATGGTATGGGGTGCCATTGGTTACACGTCTCGGTCACCTCTTGTTCACATCGACAGCACTTTGAACAGTGGCCGTTACATTTCAGATGCGTTACGACCCATGGGTCTACCCTTCATTCGATCCCTGCGAAACACTACATTTCAGCATGATAATGCACGACCGCATGTTGCAGTTCCTGTACGGGCCTTTGGATACGGAAAATGTTCGACTGCTGCCCTAGCTAGCACATTCTTCAGATCTCTCGCCAATTGAAAACGTCTGGTTAATGGTGGCCGAGCAACTGGCTCGTCACAACACGCCATTCATTACTCTTGATGAACTGTTGTGTCGAAGCTGCATGGGCATCTGTTTCTGTAGACGCCATCCAAGCTCTGTTTGAGTCAGGCGTATCAAGGTCGGTATTACGGCCAGAGGTGGTTGTTCTGGGTACTGATTTCTAAGGATCTATGCATCCAAAGTGCGTATAACGTAATCACATGTCAGTTCTAGTATAATATATTTGTCTAATGAATACCCGTTTATCATCTGCATTTCTTCTTGGTGTAGCACTTTTAATGGCCGCAAAGACCAGCAAAGGTTTTTGTTTGTAAGTTTCTATGTCTAGTTTCGTATACTTACTGAGACCATTCACGTAACTTTTTAGACGCAAATTGTGTTTCATTTATATTATGTTATAAAAGTATTAATTTTATTTTTATTATTTTTAGTCCGTAGTATTTCCTAAAGTGCGCCTTTTTGGAAGACCTTTTCAAGAAAATTCAACTACAGAAAAAATCATTTATTTAACGTAATATTTGGATATAACGGACAAAATCACAATGATATTGTTAACAACCATCATGATTTTTATCAAGTTTCATTTATTAATAAAAAGGTTATGAAACATCACTGTCATATTAGATCTCTGACTCTAAAGAGTTATAATGCAATTTATATCTGTCATCTGGGTATTAAGTTGGCACCACTGGTCTTAGAGTGTATTATCTTTGATGTCTACGTACACCGCGCTAGTAGTGTGGAGAGTAAGTCAGTCAGCGTTTTGACTTTCGACTGGAGGGTTGTCTGGTCCTCGAGCAGCGGCCGACACGACACTGCTTGTAGTGGGAATAATTTAATATTACGTCCCACAAGGTACAACGAGGTTATCGAAATTTTCTGTATTTATATCTGAGTTTAGTCATATTTAACTATAGACACTGTAGTAGCACAATAGTGTGTATCATAATTAATACCTGTTGATAGAATCATGTTGATGGTAGTATTTGAAGAAGTAGTATTCTTGAATTTTAAATAGAGAACTGATAGCAAAAATTTCACCTTGATTGACTTTTTGTATAGAGAATCTCTTACCACTGTTCTTGAATTAAGTGTTATATTGTTGCATAACCAGAGTAGCGTTAGTAAGGGTATCAGGTGTATCAGAAATTTCGTATAATGTATGAAAAAGATAGCAAGCTTGTGAGAATGATTTTTGTCGTAGGATTATTGCCACGAAAAAGTTAAGATAAGTAAAGATAATATATTTTCTAACTGCTAATTCAGTTACATGCGGAAAACCACTTTTGAAAATGAAATCTATATACAGTGTTTCATGCTGATTGTTGACACGGAAACATTAGTAGAAGTTTAGTTGCCAATATTCAATACAGCTCAGTACGAGATTGGTATTAATGTCATATAGTTTATAACAAATTCCTTTGATGTAGAGATTATTTCAACAGTTTGGAATTACTGGCGGAGCATGTGGTTGTCCCCATTGAATTCAACTGTAGGAAGAATGCCTAGAGAGAAGTGCTTAAAGATGCTTTAAGTGTGACCCATAGAATTTTTAAGATGTAGAAATCGGAGTGGCGCTAATATTTTACGTCACTTGTTCTACATTGTTATCAATATTTCTCACAACGAAGTTAATTGCTGTTGCCAGCATTAAATTAAAGTGAGTGATTTTACAGAGATTAATGTTTACAGTAACGACAAACTTAATAACTAGAGCCAAAAATAAACACAGGTATTGTCCCTTCGACAATAGACAATATTTTTTATCAGGTTTCATATTAGCAAACTGTAAGAAGTTTTGAAAGGTGAGGCTACAACGAAGAGATCGTCGGAATGCTGCTTTTACTATTTCACAACTGAGGTTAGTACTTCTGCAGTACGTTCCAGTCAATTCCCTTATTTTTCTGTGTCAAGTTTTTGCATAAATGACAGAAGGGTAGATCGCGATTTAACATTTCATACTTGCTTTTGATACAAACGTTTCAGTTATTTCCTGCGATTTATTCTTCATTGATGAACTTCGACCTTAAACCATTCATTGAACCTCTATTACGTGTCGTAAAAGAAAAGAATATTCCGGGAGACCCATATGAAATATTATGTCTTTTTATGTATGGACAAACATATGGGTACAAAATTCGGCGCCTTCACCGCAAGGCCATAGACTGACAGCCAGTCACGTTTTCTCGGTCAGTGAAAGTGTTGTGAAGGGTCTTAATAATCTACTGCTGTACTATGCTGTGGTATTACTCCTCCATTGTTATTAGATGAAAAAATGTGATTGTTGGAAAAAGTTTGGTGCTTCATGTATTTTTAACTTTGTCTTACAAGGGGAAGGCCTCAGACACGGTCAACCGATTCGGCTCAAATTTGGCAGTTCGCGCGTGTACAACCCAAAACGAAGGACCCTAAGATATTTTAGTTCAATAACCACGCGTTTTTTGGAAAACCACCCCTAAAGGTTATGACGAGCAATCGACTCAAAATTGGAGAGATCGATAGATAATTCTAAATAGAGGATTTTTCATTATCAGGTGTGGGGTCCGCAAACGCATACTTTTCCAGAAATCGAGTAAAGAACCTTTTACAACTGCCGCTTCTTTACCCACATGGTAAACGGCCTAGGTAACTGGCTGGGAATCGCAGAACCCGGGTTCGAATCTCGAAGAAACCTTGCGAAACACAGCTTGCCCTTATTTCACATAACGTAATAAGTGCCATCGACAAAGGATCTCAAATCGATTCGATATTTATGGATTTCCGGAAGGCTTTTTACACTGTACCCCACAAGCGGCTTCTAATGAAATTGCGTGTTTATGGAATAGCGCTCCAGTTCTGCGATTGGATTCACGATTTCCTATCAGAAGGGACACAGTTCGTTGTAGTTGACGGTAAGTCTTCGAGTAAAACAGAAGTGATATCTTTTGTTCCCCAGGGAAGCGTTATAGGTCCCCTACTCTTCCTTGTGTTTATAAACGATTTAAGAGACAATCTGAAAAGCTCCCTTAGACTGTTCGCGGATGATGCTGTCGTTTATCGGTTACTGAAGTCAACAGAGGAGCAAAACCAACTGCAAAGTGATTTAGACCAAATTTCTGCATGGTGCGAAAATTGGAAATTAACACTAAATAATGAACAGTGTGCAATAATACACATGACTTCTAAAAGAAATGCGCTAAATTTCAATTACACCATAAATCAAATCTGGAACGACGGCAAGTTCTCCGCAGAATGGTGAAAATCGTAATAATCCCTGTGGTGAAGCCTAGAAAGAATACGGTAGAGGCAGACAGATACAGCCCAACTAGCATCACGAAAGTTTTGGGAAGGTGCTCATAAAACTGGTGAGCCATTGACTGAGTTGGTTCATTGAGTCTCTGGGCCTCCTGGTTCCAACCAAGGGTGATTTACGTTAAGGCTCCTCCACCGCCGATGATGTAACACACTTTAAGTCTTACATTCGCGCAGCGTTTATCTGGCGTCACGTCCTCCTTGCCGTCTTCTTTTGATTTACGGAAGCCTTATGACACAAGATGGAGACATCCTACTACACGACTTTGGTTTCCGAGACCTGATATAAATCTTTGATATAGAAAATTCTGTCGGTTCACTTTCCAGTTTAGTGCTTCCTAAAGTTACTCCCACATCATGGAGAATAGGGTATTACGGAGCTCTGAATTGAGAATCCCTTTTTGTTAATGATCTAACCTGTGGGGTCCTCAGTATCACCCTCCTTTTATATGCTGACGAAGGTTGTTCCACTAGTGTTAGTGTTGCTGAGAGACGACTGAAGGGACCATGCGAAACGAGCAGTCATGAGTTCTGTTCTACTGCTTCAAACTTTTATCTGCCAAGATTTGCGTCTTATGTTGGCCTACCGCACATCCACATTGAAAACATTTCTTGATGATGAACAACTCAATGTAGTGGAGACATATCGCTTCTTAGGTCTGCATTTCGGCACACAGTTCGCTTGGTTTTCCCTGTTACGTCAGCTTACCAGGATGTCTTGGTAACACCCAATCGCTGATACAGGACCTCCTCTACTATTGGAGTCTAGCGTTGTGTGGATTCTGAAACCAATACGCCACTGTGGGACCCGACTTGCGACAGGAGCTTTCTGAACAAGTCCTGTGAACAGCCTACTAATGGAGGAGGGGTCCCTCAATTGTGGATCAAAATCCTCTTTACCATGCCACACATGTTTGTAGCTCGCCCAGTCTTCCGAATAACTGTCTCCCATTCCCATTTCCTACCGCGATGGAACTCACGATTGAGTTTCACATTCGCTCCCTTGTATCTGAACTCATGCCACCTATACTCCGGTCCCACATTGCCTGGAATTTTCACATGGTCCAAAAGATTCAGGTCATCTCAGGTCCATAAAGTTTTCTCAATACTAGACACACTCTAGGACACAGAACTTGTCCACACCAATGCCTCGATTTTTGATACCTATGTTGGCTTCGCTTACGCTCACACAGGTCATTATAGACTGCAGTTCGTATGTATGTGACGAAGCAAGAAATTAATATGCATTAAGCATATTTTAAGACATGTCAAAGTGTTAAAAAAACGAATTCTCGAGCAATGCCGGGTCACTTGATTTTATTTTAGTTTAATACACATTCTGAACGAAAAAAAATTTTAATTACTAACCTCACACCGCGACGGAACGGTCGAGCGCATTGAGGCGCTATACTCCGATGCGCGAGGCCGTTCCCCGTCTGGGGTTCCAATCCCCCCTTCGAGCATGGATCTTTGTGCTGTCTATAGTATAAGTTGGTTCATAAGTAGTTTGTACATTTAGTGACATTACCCTGCAGTTAAGTCCCATAAGCTTTACAAACATTTAAACTAACCTCATATTTAGGGCGCTATTAGCCTAGGGTAACTAGCATCGCCACTGGTGTCTCCGGCGATTCACGGGGTACCTCTTAGCCGGCGGACAACGGTGGCTACGCCGAGACACGACTGCGGTGTCATACAGGGGGCCAGCGACTACTCGGACACTCGGAGTCGCCCAGAATCGTCCTTCAGTATCTTGTATACTACAGTAGTATGCACATTGTACTAGCACTATGTTCAGATACTGTTATGAATGTTGAAACACTGAATAAGGTTGATCGAGAGTTAAAAAATCAGAAAAAAGAAAATGTTCCAAAGTAAAATAAATACCGAAAACCCAGTTGCTGAGGTACAAAGCAAACCAGCGCTTTGGGATGTCACTACCGAAGTATATACGTCAAATGTGAGAAACTGAGTGCTTGGTGCAGATTTTAGGAAGTTAATTGCAGAGTTCGAGGAAACCAGTCAGCGAGGAGAATGTTTTAGTTGATTTTTTAACTCAAGTAACCAAAATCAACAACTAAACCGCCTGTCTTCATCGCCAGCATGACCATCGTTATTTACTGAATCACATACGAACCCAATGAGATGACAGATTTCTACAAAAGTGTCTTTTTCAGCCATTTCTTCATGGAAAGTAATGTTCGTTTTAACATATAAAAGTGTACTGGTTCTTGATTAGTAAATAAAAGTTTGTAACGACTTTACTATTTGTTTGCCTAGTGTCTGGTGCACTTTTCAAAATTGACTTGGCAATATATAAGATTGTTGTAAAGGCTAAGACTTACATTAGTGGAATGGTAAACTTACCTTTGTGCTGAGAAACACTTTTTTAATTCTGTGTCGATTCCAGTTATATTTTTTATTTTATGTAGCCAAGTAACTCATAAAAAAGGTGCTTTTGAGATTATAAGAACACTGAAAAATTTACTGTCTCCGCACATACAGGGTGTAGATAAATTCCAGGAACACTTTAAATTATTTATTGCACAAGAACTAAATATTGCCCAGAAGTCATACATATTGCATTCGGAAGAGACATGAAACGTTTTTTTAAACATGTGGTATGCGAACAGACATAAATACGGTAATTGAATTCTTACCCTACCAATCGTAGGATAACAACGTCGACTGTGGAGGTCGCTTCCCGCATTCTCTCCTGGATCTCTGCTACATCACATGGTAGAGGCGATACCAGATCTGTAATGTGTTCCCAGAGAAAAAAGTGATAGGGGAAGCCATTTCAGGAAACAGCGGTCGCCTTCTGTAGCGTGGCCGATCCACCTAAGAGGCAACTCCGTGTTCAGTTACCTTCTTACATCACAATGTTAGTCGGGTGTATCCCCATCCTGCTGAAAGATGATCGGTGTCCGACTGCATTTGAGGCACTAGCCATTGCTGCAATATGTCCAAGTTGGAATATACAGTGACACTGCTCTCGGCGAAGAAGAATTGGCCGGTAAAGTTTTCGACACGACGACGCACAAAATCATTTACCTTTGGGTAATCACGGTCAGATTTAATGCCTTACTGGTTGGTGGTTTCTTACCGTACTTGGTTCTAAACTTCCGTTGAACAGCTATATGATACATATTTCTGTCGAACTCCAATACAGAGAAAGCACGCTCCGCACCTGAACTCGCGAACTCGCAACGTTTGCGACTGGCGCTATCGGTAAGTTACTAAACTACGCAGTGACAGCGAAAAAGAAAAGAAAAAAAAACTTTCAGGGTTTCTCGTCAATATATGTGCAATGTTTAGTTTTGTGCAATAAGCTATTGAAAGCGTTCGGAGACTTTAGCCCCGATAGAGTGGCCGAGTATTTTAAGGCGCCTCACTGCGGAACGCGCGTTGCTCGTCGTCGGAGGTTCGAGTCGTCCCTCGGGCATGTGTGTGTTAACTTACAAGGGGAGGCTACGACGTTTGGAACGCTGATTTCCTGCAAACTTCTCGCACTGGTAGTACTCCATGAGGACAACAAAATCTGTAAGTAGTAGCGAGTACTTCTCAAGCGTTATTGAGAAAATCGCAAGATAATTTCGGTCGTCAATAAGAACCTGTACCTGTGCATGGCCGTTTTGACATGAAGCGTCGGCAGCCGATTGGTTAGCGTCCGAACCCCGTACTCGTTGGTCGTTGGGTCGAGTCCCGTTCGTCTCTTTCTTCTTTCTTTTAACACAGTCATTACCAACGACGAATGACTTGGCACATATACGATGAAAGTCGTACCTTCAAAATGCACGCCAGTTGGCCAACCTTGCGATGTTTATTTCTACAGGCAAGTTAAACATTTCATTAAGCGTCTTCAAAATTGTTTTTATTTAATCGAAAGAGAAAGAGAAATTGCTTCTCGTGAAGACGCTATTAAAAGAGACTCGATTCTGCATGACCAATTATCAGCGCTGATATTTAAGGAAATGCATGGTTTGCTTCCAAATTATCGAATGAAAACGAGGTTTTTAAAAATGTTGGCGAGGTTTATTTTCCAGGGAAAACCGCAAAAGACCTTGCGTATGCGGAAACATAGCATTTATTCTATGCCGCTGGTGCCGCTTAACTTTATGTTTTCCATGTTTATACGAATAACACCATCCTGCAACTTGTAATGTCTAAAGCGACAATTAGTTGTACTTCTTCCGAAAGCCGTCTGTGGCGGTCAAAACTTGCAGGTCTGTCTGTAAATCTATCGGACCAAACTGCGTGGTCATCAGTCCGTAGCTTACAAACTACTTAAACCTAGGTAAACTAACGTAACGACAACACACACACCCATGCCCCAGGGAGGACTCGAACCTCCACGGCGAGCAACCGCGCGCTCTGCAGCGAGACGCGTTAGACCGCTCGAAGTAAGCCCTGCTGCTTACACATTTTGTTGTCTTGGTGGAGTACTACGAGGATACAAAGTTTGCAGAAAAATTCCGCGTTCTAAACTTTGTCGCCTCCCCTTGTTAGTTTCGTTAGTTTTCAGTCTATGGACTAATAACAAAAGAAATTAAGTTCCATAGAATAATAAACATTGTGTTCCTGGACTTTATGTACGCACTGTTTGTATATCGTCGAACAGGGTAAATATATTCGTTCTATTAAGTCGAGATGCTTCCCTTTTCTTTGTTGAAAGAAGTGCAAGGAGGACCGAATTCCGTCAACTGCCCGTACTACGACGAGAAGAGAGCAAGTGTTCAACTACTGTGCCACCAGTTGAGCGGTCCATTTAACCTGCGGCGACTACCGTTCCCACTTGCGACGCTACTTGCCCTCGGCTAATAGCAATGATGAATTATCATGTCTAGGTTACCATCGATTCAATGTAAATAACAACACTGTACTCATCCCCCATAGATAATCCATCTATCCAGCAATACATCCCCACAGATACCACTCCAAATACGAATGTGATGGCATGTCTTAGCAGTTGGTTGAGAAATAATTTTTGTTGTATCCTTTATCCTCATTAACCAGTTGCCTTTGTGATTTTATGGTGAACACATACCTATTTTATTATTTTAAATTAAGAAGTGGGGACAAATGTGTCACCCATTTTATAACTCCACATGGATTCACCTCCGAATATTTTATTGTTTTTATTATTATGACCATGACCTAAGGAAACTTATCTGACAACTTTTATGTAGGTAACCAACTTATACCACTGTAATGTACTTTATATTTATACTTCATATTACTTTATGTTAATTCAAATAATGTCTTTTTTGAAATGACAGCACAAAACTTGAAAATGGCATAAGGCTGAAACCAAGTAGTGATAATAAACAAAACTTTCAGTCAAATGGCGGACAGCTCTTTTAAAGAAATGTTATGACTGAGGCCTACAAAATCATGAGTTTGCTTGTGTTATGACTACTCTTGGCAGGCAGCGCACAGACCTTGTATCTAGGTGGCGTTGCTAATAGCGGCCTTTTATTTATCTTGGTAATTTCTTTCCCTAAACCGCTACACAATGCTTTCCCCACCAAGACGTCGGTGATATTGTGTACGTTAACAATTGTTACTCTGCATTCTCTAACTGTATTGTCCGGCGAGGGGAAAGTGAGTCTTCCGGGCAGAGGGTGTGAAGCCGGCTCTCTCGGAGACACCGCAGGTGCCGGTGTCCTCGCTTAATTATGAGCCTAATTAGAGGCGGGAGATTAATCGCGCCGCGAAAGGGGCTTCCGGGGGTGGGGGGAGGGAAGGGGTGGTTAATGGCGCTCACCTGGCCTGCCCCACTCTGGCCAGCGGCCGAGCTAACAAGGGGACACCCACCCAAAGAACAAGGGGGCACCGTGTCTGTATGCAGCAGATCTGCGCCTCGTGTTGGACCAGGGAGGTTTAAAAAGTTGCGAAAGAGGTCACCGCTAGACCAACGATTTGTTCGCATGATATCCACTGGACTTCTGCCCAGTGTTTCTTTTGATGACTGGGAGTTCACTTCTTGGAGTGCTGAATATTGATAGTGATCGGGTGAGCTCAGATGTTCTGCAGTGGTCGGCACACCGATGAGACTCAACATCGACAGGGGAGCAATCTCCCACTAACAAGGGGCAACCCTCCGAAAGAACAAGGGGGGCACGTGTGTCTGTCTGCAGCAGATCTGCGCCTCTTGTTGGACAAGGGAGGTTTAAAAAGTTGTGGGAGAGGTCACCGCTAGAGCGACGATTTGTCGGCGTGATATCCACTGGACTGCTGCCCATTGGCGTATGGTTCTTCAGATGACTGGGGGTTCACTTCTTTGAGTGCCGAATATTGATAGTGGTCGGGAGAGCTCAGATGATGTTCTGCAATGGTTGGCACACCGATGAGACTCAACATTGACAGGGGAGCAATCTCCCACTAACAAGCGGCCACCCTCCGAAAGAACGAGGGGGGCACTGTGTCTGTCTGCAGCAGATCTGCGCCTCGTGTTGGACGAGGGAGGTTTAAAAAGTTGCGAATGAGGTCACCGCTAGAGCAACGATTTGTTGTTTGTTGCAGTGATATCCACTGGACTGTTGCCCAGTACCGGATGGTTCTTCAGATGACTTGGGGTTCACTTCTTTGAGTGCTGAATATTGATAGTGGTAGGGAGAGCTCAGATGATGTTCTGCTGTGGTCGGCACACCGATGAGACTCAACACTGACAGGGCAGCAATCTCCCACTGTCGTCAACCCAAACCACAACTTCTTTAAATTAATGCGGATACTAACACCTGAGACACAAGAAAGAAAAAAAAAATCAATGTAAATAAAAGAGACTAATATCACCAAAACCATGGAAACTGTGCTGGTTGATCGGTGGCTTGAAGGAAACATTCCAAGGTACTCAACGGCCAGCACAGTACAATCCAGCTAATCATAAGGACAGAAAACCCCCTTAATTTTAGATATAATTTCTTTCTTTGCTATTACATTGTTTAGCCCATAATTACAATTAACAAATTTCAGAATACACTGAATATCGACAGGTTTATAACAACCATGTAACCAATCATGTTTTTATGTTCTCCACTACGTCTAACTTATTGTAAAACGCACGAATTGTACTTTGTTATATTATAGTTCTAGCAAAAACTGTAAGCATTTGTATATATGTATTTTCTCTTTGTTTTCATTTTTCTTCATATCTCTATCTATCTCAAATACTTAAATTATGTAGCATCAATGAATAGGCGTGACGTCACGAATGCTGGATTGCTGTGCACATCGCTCTCGATTTTTTTATATAATTTTAGGATTAATATAATTGTTTTAACTGTTATTTCGTGATAATATTCAATCTAGAGGTGTTCTAGTAAAGGATCGTAAGTTATTTTAGCGTTTGTTGTGCTTTAAGTGGTGTTACTTGTGTTCGCGTGTGCACTGGCATCGACGTCTTTCTGCTTTGTTTACATCTGGTGGCGAGTGGTTCCAACCGTAGCGGTCTCCGAAAGCTAAGTTCAAATAAGTGTTTGTGTTATTGTAGTTAAATTATTAAAGTTAGTAGATTTCAGGAGGTGTTATCACGTTAATTATTTATTAAATTTAGTACTTTTCAACAGGTGACTTGCTGTTTTTAACGTAGTTGAGGTTGGGAAACTTTAAGTTACGGTATTTGATAACTCTTGTACTCTCACTGTGTTTAGTTCGTTTGTGACGCTTGAATTTGAACTTGTTTATACAAGCAACAGTGTAAAGTTTCTGTGGTAGTGTTATTTGCTCTTTCCTGATTCTATTACTTGTTGTTGTTACTTGATTTGTAGAGACTGAGGTTTTTTGATTGCTGTAGTTAAGAGGTACTTCCTAGTTATTTTGTAGAAACGTAACTTCATAACGTAGACGTCTTGTTTTTCTTAACAAACAATTGTGAAATTTTACCATGAGTGAAAAGTGTGGGCTCTGTCGTAGGGTCGTGCGTAGTGGGCTGCAGTGTGGGATTTGTAATAAGTATTTTCATGGGGGGGGGGGGGAGTGCAGTGGGGAAGCCAGTGGGCATTGTGGTAAGGTTCTCTCCTGGAACTGTAGGATTTGCAGCAGGAATAAGATGATAGAGGAGCAGGAGCGTTTGATCTGCACCCTTCAGGTGCAGTTGAAAAACGCTGAAGAGGAACTAGGTAGGTTGAGGAGGGGAAGGGAGGCTGGGTGATGGGAACTGGCAGTTGGCAAGAAGGTAGCTAGGAGAAGGTATTCAGATAGCTTTACATTGCAACTTGCAAATAGGTTTGACCAACTGTCACAGTTGAGTGGAGATGAACCTCCTGTAGCTGTAGGTGTAGGAAGTACGCAGCAGACCTCAGCTTTTAGGAAGCCGAAATCTGTAGAGAGGTCTCTTAGGAAGAAGAAGATTCTGCTGCTAGGCAGTTCTCATTGCAGAGGTGTTGGCCAGCAGTTGCAGGAAGTACTTGGGAGTGAGTACCAGGTCACCAGCATAGTGAAGCCTAGTGCAGGGTTAGCTCAGGTCACTTGTGACATAGGCGACTTATGTAGGAATTTTTCAAAAGAGTATCAGGTAGTTATAGTGGGTGGGGCCGGGAATAGTTTTGATAGGGACGGGGAATATGATATAGGTGGTGATCTGGAAAGGATAGCAACTCAAACTGGTGGCACGAATGTGAATTTCGTGCAGCTGTTTCAGCGTCATGATAGGCCTTGTCTTAATACAACTGTCAGCCGTGTTAACATGGGGCTTGAGAAGGCGCTGATGACGGAGGGCATGGATCACATTGCGGTGGTGCCAGTTGAGACTATCCAAAGGTCGGATTTTACTAGGCACGGTCTGCACCTAAATAGGTATGGGAAGGGGAGGTTGGCAAAGCTCATAGGTGACAGTGTAGTAGGGGGTGGGGGTGTCACTCATGGAAAAATTCCTGTAGTAGATGGTGTTAGGGGCTGCACCTTTTTTAGACTGGAGACAGCTGATAGGTATTCCTGCTTAAAGGAAGTCCCTCTAAGAAAGGAACCACCTTTGACAAAGTCTAAGCATATAAGTAATAAGGGAATTACTGTTTTCCATCAAAATATACAGGGTTTCAGAGATAAAGTTAATGAACTGCTTGTTGATACTGATTCTGACATTATTGGTATTTCAGAACACTTTTTAAGTGGTGTGACAATTCAGAGACTTCCTTTGCCAGGATACAGGTTAGCTGCCTTCTACTCTAGGAGTTCCTTGCGGTGTGGTGGAGTGGCCATGTATGTAAAAAACGATTTTTCATCGGATTCAATCGATTTTTCTAAACACTGCACAGAACAGATATTTGAATGTTGTGCAGGAGTTGTTAATGTTAATGGAACTAAACTAGTAATAGTTGTTATTTATAGATCCCCTGACTCAGATTTTAAAATGTTTCTACCCAAGCTGGATTGGTTCTGGGTTCACTGTATAGGAAATATAAAAATTAAATTGTGTGTGGAGATTTCAACATTAATTGTGTAGGTGATACCTCAAGGAAAAGTCAGCTGTTAGATCTATTTAATTCCTATAACAGTATTCTTTCCAACGAGAGTGCAAAGAAATAGCAGTTCTACCATTGACAATATTTTTGTTCATTCTTCATTATTAGAGGGGCACTCTGTCAGCAGAATAGTAAATGGCCTGTCAGACCACGATGCCCAACTTTTAACTCTAAAAAGTATTTATTCTCAAACAAATGTTAAACATAAATATGAACTACTCAGAAAAGTTAATCCAGTTGCAATTGAGACCTTTTTAAGCTTAATTAAGGAGCAAGAATGGCAGGATGTTTATAGTGCTGATAATGCAGATGATAAATATAATGCTTTTCTGAAAACATTTCTTATGCTGTTTGAAAGTTGCTTTCCGCTAGAACGCTCAAAACAGGGTACATCCAGTAACAGACAGCCAGGGTGGCTGACACAGGGGATAATAGTATCATGTACAACTAAGCGGGAGTTGTATCAAAATGTTAGAAGCAGTCAGAATGAAGATGCAGTAGCTCATTACAAACAGTACTGTAAGGTTCTGAAAAATGTCATTAAGAATGCAAAAAATATGTGGTACGCAAAAAGAATAGCAAACTCTCAGGATAAAATTAAAACTATCTGGTCAGTCGTGAAGGAAGTATCTGGTCAGCAGCAGCAGGTAGAAGATATAACGTCGGTGCGTAATAGGAATGTTTCTGTTACTGACAAGTTAGATATATGTGCACTATTCAATAATCATTTTCTGAATATAGTAGGGGAACTAAACAAAACTCTAGTTTCTACAGGTAATCATATAACGTTTTTAGAAAATGCCTTTCCGAGGCTGTTACCTGAAATGGTCCTTCATGATACTTCCATAGGTGAGATTGAGTCAATAATTAAATCACTAAAGACTAAGGACTCTTGTGGATATGATGGGGTATCTAGCAGAATTCTAAAGTACTGTTCTCCATATGTTAGTCCAGTACTAAGCCATATTTGTAATTTTTCCTTTCAGAATGGTCAGTTTCCTAACAGATTAAGGTACTCAGTAGTGAAACCACTATCTGAAGGAGGAGAAAGGGATAATGTAGACAACTATAGACCTATTTCTATGCCATCGGTTTTTTCTAAAGTTATTGAAAAGGCTGCGTATTCAAGATCAATTGATCATTTCAGTTCACATAATTTATTGTCAAATGTACAGTTTGGTTTTAGAAGTGGTTTAACGACTGAAAATGCTATATTTTCGTTTCTCTGTGAGGCACTTGATGGGTTAAATAAGAGGGTACGGACATTAGGCGTCTTCTTTCATTTAACAAAAGCGTTTGATTGTGTTGATCACGAAATATTGTTGCAGAAGTTGGAACATTATGGAATATGGGGAGTAGCCCACAACTGGTTCACCTCTTACTTTAATAATAGACAACAGAAGGTAATTTTCCGCAGTGTAGAAAATGGCTATGACGTGGAATCCCAATGGGGCACAATTAAGTGTGGGGTGTCGCAGGGGTCTGTTTTGGGACCGTTGCTGTTTCTTATTTACATAAATGATATGCCTTCGAGTATAACAGGTGACTGTAAAATATTTTTGTTTGCTGATGATACCAGCTTGGTAGTGAAGGATGTTGCTCGTAATATTGACACAGTATCAAATAATGCAGTTCAAGAGTTTAGTTAATGGCTTGTAGAAAACAAGTTGATGTTAAATCACAGTAAAACTCAGTTTTTACAATTTCTAACACATAATTTGACGAAAGCTGACATTCTGATTACACATAATGGGCATGTGATAAGTGAGACTGAATAGTTCAAATTTCTAGGTGTTCATATAGACAGTAAGCTGTCATGGAAAGCCCATGTTCAGGATCTTGTTCCAAAACTAAATTCTGCTGTATTTACCATTAGAACAATATCTGAGATAAGTGATTTTTCAACACGAAAAGTAGTTTATTACGCTTACTTTCGTTCACTTATGACGTACGGCATTGTTTTTTGGGGTAACTCGCCTGATGCAAAAAGGATATTTCTGGCTCAAAAACGGGCGCTTCCAGCAATATCTGATGTAAGTTCGCGAACGTCATGTCGACCCCTTTTCAGTAGTCTGGAAATTTTGACTCTGGCGTCACAATACGTTTTTTCTTTAATGTCGTTTGTTGTTAATAATATCAGCTTATTCCTACCAGTTAGTAGCTTTCACTTGGTGAATACTAGACAGAAGTCGAATCTACATTTGCATCACACCACATTAACACGTGCAGAAAGGGGTACAGTATTCTGCGGCATCCATTTTCAATAAGCTGCCACAAGAACTAAAGAATCTTAGCACTAATCCATACGCTTTCAAATCTAAATTGAAGAGTTACCTCATGGCTCACTCCTTTTATTCTGTCGAGGAACTCCTAGAAAAGTTAAACAATTAAGCTAATTCATTTATTTTTTATTTTTCTTTTCACTTTGTCTTAAGATTGTCGTGTGCAAAAGACTCCTCAAAAATTTTCTATTACCATTCTTGTGTAACAATTAATGTATTGACTTGTTCCATGACCATGGAGTCTCACTCCTCAATTGGGTCCTATGGAACAGAAAAAACCAATAAAACTAATTTATAACATGTAAAACTGCAAATGTACGTCCTGCTTTATATTAAAACGTAGCAGGATTATAAAAGAGAAATAAATAAATAATTGGTCAGCCAAGATATGTCACTATTCTAAAAATCATTGCAAAAGTGCACAAAATAGTTATGGATGATCGCTAATTGGAAGTACGTGAAATTGCTCAACTTGCCACATGTCATCTGAAAGGGTATGTAACATTTTAACTGAAGAATCAGAAATAATAATAATAATAATAAATCTGCAAGTTGAGTGCCGTGACTCAACGCAACATCAAAAACGCATGTGAATGGACATGGGAACAATGTTTGCTCGTTTTAGGAGAAATTAGCAGGATTTTGTGCACCGATTTGTCATTCTTGGGTGCACTACTATGGAGATGAAGCAACTGTAAAGCAGTGAGAACATTCTGTTTCTCAGACATCAAACGAAGCAAAAGTAGTTCTTTCAGCTGGAATGGTCAGAGTATGTGTTCTGGAATGTGAAGCGGATTCTGTGTCTAGATTATCTCCCCACTGGCGAGACTATTACTGGAGAATACTACGCTAGCTCCTGGACAAATTGCGACAAAAGATACGCGAAAAAAGGTCAGGTTTAGCAAGGGAGAAAGTTATCTTCCATCAAGACAATGGTCGCCATGGCATAATTACACGAACTTAGGTATGAATTGTTGCTACAAGTACGGCATTATTCTTTGGGGTAACTCGCCTGATGCAAAAAGGATATTTCTGGCTCAAAAACGGGCGGTTCGAGCAATATGTGGTGTAACTTCACGAACGTTATGTCGATCCCTTTTCAGTAGTCTGGGAATTTTGACACTGGCGTCACAATAAGTTTTTTTCTTTAATTTCGTTTGTTGTTAATATCAGCTTATTCCGACGAGTTAGTAGCTTTCACTCGGTGAATACTAGACAGAAATCGAATTTACATTTGCATCGCACCACCTTGACACTTGTGCAGAAAGGTGTACAGTATTCTGCAGCAGCATCCATTTTCAGTAAGCTGCCACAAGAACTAAATAATCTTAGCACTAACCCACACGCTTTCAAATCTAAATTGAAGAGTTACCTCATGGCTCACTCCTTTTATTCTGTCGAGGAACTCCTAGAAAAGTTAAACAAGTTAATTCATTTTTTTCTTTATTGTTTCTTTTCGCTTTGTCTTAAGATTGTCGTGTGCATAGGACTACTTAAAAAATTTTTTGTATAAAAATTCATGTATTGACTTGTTCCATGACCGTGGAGTCTCACTCCTCAATTGGGTACTATGGAACAGAAAACCATATTATATTATTATTATTATATACACACCCACCTTATTCGACGGATTCGCTCCGTCAGACTATCCATCTCATCCCAAAATTGAAGAACTAAGAAATGAGAGTCGGAGTTAACAACTGTTTTTCAGGCCTGGAGGAATCCCATTTTCGAAATGAGATCAAAGCACTAGAACATAGCTGTATCAAGTGCATTAATCTACAAGGAGTCTACGTTGAAAAAAATTTTTTTTTAAAGTTTCAGTGATGGAAGTATTTTTGTTATATTCAGTTACGAGAACTTTTCAAACCATCCTCGTGTTACCTAAGGTTACAAGGCATGTAGCATTAGCACGAAATGTCCGTGTGTGAACGTGTTACCATTGCCCATATAGCAGGAAGCCAGCAGAAGGAACGAGCATTCCCAAGTATCAGTAGCTCGTCGATTAATACTGTGGTGACTCGCAGTGTTCCGAACTTGGGGTTTTCTCCCTATATTTATGGGGGATTGAGCTACCTTAGGGGAGAAATAAGATGTATAAATGCTTTACGAGGAAGTTTATGGGGACATAAGCTTTGTCAACAAGGCCGCTGCGGAAATTTAACCTTTTCGTGAACAGGGGACGTTTGTGTGCCACATACAAATCCGTGCTGCTGAGTTCACAGGGAAACAAAAATCCCACATCTGAAAACATCAAAAGTCTTGAGACAACTAGCTAATTGTTTGGCGTATGTTGCGCTTGTTATCGCTTATGTGTTTCAGCTGTGCATAGTGTGCTTCATGTTTCCGCATTTTTGTGTACTATTTTGTACGATTTGAAATAGATAAACTTATTAAAGGTATTTATTGTTTTCCTTAGTTTCTTTTTTAGAAATGTACGTGTTTGTGCTCATTTTTATTGATAAATGTCTTCTACATTCGTCGTTTGCATATGGACAGCGGTGTGCAAATTTATATTTTGCATTTTGTTGATATTTGTATCAAAATTGTTGTATATATACTTCGATTCTGTAATATTGTATGATTTCGCTTGATTTGATATGAAACAGGGAAAGCGTCATATTGTAGTTGGATGCTTATTACTGTTACATACGGGAAGCCACGACAATGTATTCAGCTGTTTAGTTGGTAATAAGAAGGTAAATGAAATCTGACACTTGCGAGAAAACACAGATAATATATTTACGTTACGTTTAATAATATCTTATCATTTCCAGTTTCTAGATATGATAAGATTGGGAAGAGTGGAAATTTTCAACTACTTATTTCCGCTGCCCAATGGTGAGCTGTTATGTGAAGAAGAATGTGATGAAGAGGCATTAGAAGAACTTACAGCACCTGATGACTCAAGTGTGTGACAGGAGTACTTGCAAATGGCAGAGAGGCCTACATAGAGTGCGGAAGGTATTCAATACAAAAAGCAAACCAGAAGTTTCTGTCGTTCCTGGTGATGGCACTTACGTGCAGTTGGAAAACATTTTCCAGCACGGAGCACTAGGAGGCGACGCAAAAAATGCATTACACGGAAGCAAGAAACGCGGACAAATTTTATATGTAGCTTCTGCAAACGATCACTATGTTAGCAGCCATGTCTTGAAAAATTTCAAAAATATTTTAAGTTATGAATAAATATATTTCACATAATAATTGTACTAACATATTTGTACAGATCCGAAACCGTATAGAAACATTGTTTCTCTAAATTTACTGTGTGCTCGAGTCCAGTGGGATATATCCGTACGGCAGAAAATAATTGTAAAACTATGAATAACAATCGAAATTTAAAAAACATGACCTGACTCACGACCCATTTCAAAAATTGGAAACCAATTATTACAGATAAATGCGAAATTTCTAATTCTGCCAATGGTTGAAGTATTTTTGTGTTTAGGATTAGCGTGTTTACGATTACTCGGAACTCCAGAAGATGTGCACTGACAACTGAAACGTTGAAGATAGGTGCATAATCGAAGTGACTATTATATCATGAGGTTAAATGTATTTCCAGAGATACATACACCATGTTTATATAGTCTATCTTACCCCTGTAGCATATATGCAGAAAGTACCACTCTTAGTGAACACACAAAGTGCAGAGTATTGAAAATTAGTGTTTTTCATCAAGGATTTTGGGCACCAACACAAAGTAAGATTTTTAACGGAATATTTTATGGTCGAAAATAAATACTGATTACTGCTCTCCGTGTGCTTCATACATGTTATAAATGACATTATTAATTACGAACTGCCAGCACATTTTGTTAATTTTCATACTAGTTGACTCCTGACACGTCGGGTCAAACATGTACACCATTTTCAAAATATTAGAGTTCTACTCCGAAAACTCATAAAACGGACTGCTACTGAAAGAATTGCAATGTAGCATTGCGTTGTCTAAAGTGTTACAAGTTGTTGTATGCCCAAAGGGTCAAAATGAACAAATTAATACAGAATGGGATGTAAGTTTTAGGATACCAATTACGTTCCTTCCAGAGTATGCCGATGCAACAGCTGCGTACACAGCTACAACATACAACGAAAGCTTCGCACCCAAGACTGTAAGTTACACAAGTCACTCCGATATGAAAAAAATACGTTAGGAGTGATCCGAAAAATTACAGCCTATATCACTGACGTCGTTTTGCAGGAGGATTTTGTAACATAAACTTTATTCGAAGAGACCAACCTATTGGCCCAGAGTCAACACAAACTGAGAAAGTGTCGTTCTTTTGAAACACATGAAGTGATGAGTAGTATCGACGAGGCATCTCAAAGTGTTCATGATTCGTTTGTTTGCCACATTCCTATACATATATGGTTCGAAATTGTATTAGAATACGCAAGGAAAATACGGTTGTACAGTGGTAGAGTGACAGACGAAAAATCCAAGCGTGGCGGGTTCGATCCCCGCCGTGTCCTAGGAATTTTATCTGTCACTTTCCACTTCTTTCACCTCTGGCAGTATCGAATCATGTGAAAAATACCGAGTAGCACCGTGGTTCGGAACCCAGGTTAAACTGTAGGTCCCCCTGCAACTGGCTCGATAAGTCAGTTTGAAGGTCAGAGGAAGGCAACGATATAACACCTCCAAACAGGACCATGTCTAGTAAAGCACTTGGTGTTCAAACCAATCTTCGGATTGTTGACTGCTTTACCAACATATTATATCGCATATTGACATAAAGTTTAACACAGAAACAAGCATGTAATACTTGTACACATGATAACTGAAAGCAATTCGTTTGTCAAATTACAACATGGTGTGCAGTACAAATTAATTTGCCACACATACGAATGTGCAGTCAGGCTGCACGTATGTGCTCAGAGACCGGAGTTACACATCCAGATTGTTTGAAGATCGCTGTGCAGATGTGACTGTATTGAGATCTCCGGGAAAAAATATCAGTGACTAAGACTATCAGTTTTTCATATGAATTTACATGAGTAAATAGAGTAGAATGTTTCATTGTTATGTACCATCCTTCTGATTGCATTCACATACTGACGAGCGAGGGCCCAGCACTGTCACTAACTGTTACTCTAACAATATATTTTCATGCTCTTCATGAACTACAAACGTCACATTGAGGGGACAACTTTTATTCGGTCCCTGATGGAAGGCAGGATTTCCAGGTAATAAAGTGTTCACCTATAAAAATCCTATTGACATCATAAGTATATCAATGAACCTACGTTTCGCCCACTGTTGCAAGCCGACTTCTCCTGGATGTAAGCACGACATCTACCGAAACGTCGGTAGATTTTAATATGTTGACTATGCTGTCCAACGGGTAGAATAGTTTTGTGGACGATAACAACAGCCACTGAAGCCTCTTTTACACGTCAACGACCGGTTGTGTCGATGCGGGATGCAAAGGCGCGAGAGACCACAATGGACTGCAGCGGTCCAAAGCTCTGAATGGGGGAAGCCTTATTACCAGCGAGCCTGAACCGGACAATACAGTTTCTTTTTATTTACTGATTGCTACTGCGTTACAGATGCTAAGACTATGACTACAAATGTCATAAAGCAGTTTTATCACTTTCGAAGCTCATATATAAAGGAAACATTTTCTAAGTAAACATTCAAAAAATATTTGTTCCTTAAATGGTTGATTTAATTAAATTTCTATAAAACGTAAAACAATTCTATTACTTGTGTATATCGTACATCTTACTGACATTCATTTTAATTGATATAAATGGTTTCTACACGATCATTTGCTAGCAATATCTGTCTCCATGTTTTATGCACAATATGTATTACAGTCGAAAAGAGGAACTGTTCTAATTGGAGATCAATCTTCGTCCCATACACGTTTCTTGCGGGAGGAGCGGTGTTGAGCTCTGAAAAGAAAAGAAACATGGCTTGTTACTCTCTGTAGGTTGAACAATCGATCAAGTACAACAGAATAAAGTGCAGCAGATAATATGAACTTCAGTTACGAAATAAAAATTGCAGGCATTTATTGTGGTGAGACAGAAAATTCTTATTACTGATGCATAATTGGTTTTGTTTTATAAGTTATTGTTAACTCTGAGCTGTACCATCTTCTTATGTTCACCATTTTGACGCCTGTGGACACTCTTCAGTCGGTATTACAGCTTTAAAGACGACCGTCTGTCGTCTTCCATATATTTTTTATAAAATTGTAATTTATTTGATGTCGCTAGATTAGCATTTTGTTAAAACTAGAACCCCACTCTTTTCAAGGCATGAGGAATAGCATTTTTATTTAGTGTTTTAAAATATTAGTTTCTGAAATGTTAGTTTAATACTGCTAGGATATTGTTATTTTAATAATTTATTATTGTCCCTGTGAGAATGTGTACTTGTTTTACTTTTAAGTGGATGTGCGAGGATCTAATGACTGTCTGAATGTGGGCAGTAATACTTTACTTTGCATGGTTCTGTGTGGCTCAGAGTGGATAGTTAGTCGTTACCAACCGTGGCCGCTCATGCGACCAAAGAGGTTTCTACACCTTTTGGTTACAAGCTAGTCTCCACCACCGCTGTTATCAAGGATTTCCCAGTTTCCAGTAGCTTGCCCACGCCTCCTGGCCGCTAGGACTTCACTTTATGCTGGTATCGTGATAAGGTAAGGTTGGTTCTCCTTTGTGTCTGCAGAGATGGTAGCGATTTGTTGTCTAGCATGTTTAACTGACACTCTTGAACATAGATTAATTTTTGTAATATTCCTTCTGATCGTGTGTGGAAATGTGTTATAGTTTTCAATCCAGTGATTTCCAACAGATATACGCGGTGTATGTGTTATTAGATGCAGTTTGATAACGGCCTGGTATATTCAAACCTTTTTTGATTATGTGGCAGTGTACGAACTCTGTGTAAATTCTTTCTAGCTTTGTGGACCCCAATTTCTAACAAAAGATATGTTCATTTTTTTCTACAGTACTTGTAAGAATCTTCCTTATCCTTTCCTTCCGTGAGTGATATGTGTTCCACATGGTCGGTTCTTAGAACAAAGCCTTCAGCTTCCACTATTGTTTGTTCCATGAGCATCAGGCAAGCAACTATGCGTGTATCCTCCTGATTTCCACTAACATTTCGCGATCTTCTCTCCCCGACTATTTTTAATTTTGCTGTTTCTTCTCTGAACTTGTAGTATGGACTCAGATTTTGTCAGTAATTCTCTCTGAGCCTTGTACAACTTCCTTCAATAGCTTGTTTATTAAATTCTAAACATTTCTATGGGTTGCATGCCGTAGTTTTTATTTTTAATTGTCCGACTTTATTTCACGTTTTTCGGGTTTTGAGACTGGACTTTTTCCGTCTCTGTGAACGCTCCCAATCGCATGTTGCTGTATCTCAGTAGCTTCCTTATGAAATTCTACGGAGTCCTAGGGGCTGCATGCCATAGTTAATTTTCTCTATTTTTCGAAAAATGGAATACGACTGATACGATTTTATCGGTTTTCGGAACCACGTGAGTGCGATCTCCGACTTCAGGGGTTTGCAGCTAGTCACATGAATTCACTCCTCTTCTCATTAAACTAGTGCCTATTGCACTAACTTAAGAGTCTGCCGTGATTTTGTGTAATGAATCCGATTTTTAACTACTTCACCATCAGTGGAGTGCGATCATGTAACGTAGCAGTGTGTCGCCGTTAGCGTGTTTGCTCGCGATCTAATCTAGATGCAACTTAACTTTGCTATTCTCACGCACCATTTCAAATCAAACACGACAGACAAGAGCCATCTTCGCAGTTTTATTGTATATTGTGTTGTGTGGTGCCTCCGGTTTTGCTGAATTTCTCCTAGGATAGCGGCGGCTGCTTTTGTCACACTTCACCACGCTGATTTTTCTTGGTGTCACTGTTGCATTGCGTGTGTGTGAGCGAGTGAGTGTTGTTTGTAAAACCTCCCCCAGTTGCGTTAAGTTCTGTGTAATTTATGTTAAATTCAATGCTGGGCATCGTCTGTGTAAGATAGGCTAACTTAAGTACATTATTTCAGAGGGGTGCATCTTTTTGTCTTAACGAAATTGGTTCCCCATTTAACTTGCGTTAGACCTGAATAAACAAGTTAAGTTCAATAAAATTTTTGATTGCCTATAAATTGTAGTTTTCGGGCACCTTCCTATTTTATTTAATATTGCATTTCACCAGTGCTGAGAACAAGCTCAGATGCAATTTTGTATGTTTAAGTTCCGTTGCGGCATAAATGTTTTTCTTTAGCCACCTTTATAAATAACTTTAATTTTCGTGGCCTGTTTATTAATGGCTGTGTGTAATTTCGTTTGAGCTGCTACGTATATTGGCCACTGCATCGTTAATTTCCTGTTATTAGAGTAATTTTGTACCAAGTCAGTTCTCAATTTGGGCCAGGGACAGTTTGTGCAGCAGGAAGTAGCCGGTAGCTCACACAGAACTTTTGCTAATTTTACTCCAAAAATTTTCTTTATAACTGTCAATTCTTATTGGGCACCTCCTTTCAGAATTAAGCTTTTATTTCGTACAGTGGCCTACTTTTAAGCTTGACTTTAAATCCCACCAAGCATTTAGTGTTTAAAACAGCTTCGAAGGGTAAATTGCCAAAGAATCTAACACAGTTTTTCCCTACAAGATGAAAAAGTTTATCTCTGAAAGTATTCAAAATAAGAATAATTTCAAGTGAAACAATAATCAATAGGAAAACCTTAAAGAGAACTTCGTTGGTTTTGTCATTGTGGCAGCCTGTGAAAGAAAAATATAATATATATTGCGACTTCATTCTTTTATATCAGTGTTTTTCAAAGTACATGAAAAAACTGCATTTGTAATGAATGTCCTCATATGAAATAATAACTTAAAATATCCTATGTGCCATTTATAATCCATATCTATAAATGTGAATGTCTGTTCGGTGTACGTTTATCGCGTCTGAACCACAATACATAAAGAGCTAAAAAATTTTACAGTTACTAATGTCTACCCGGGAAAGGCTTTAGGCACGGTTTTATGGCGATCGGATAGCAATTTATCTATGTATATTAATGTGAATGTCTGTTCGGTGTACGCTTATCAAGTCCGAACAACAAGACGCAGAGACTTGAATATTTTTACAGTTACTAATTTATACCTGAGGAAGATTTTTGGCAAGGTTTTATAGCGATGTGATAGATATTTAGTAATTTGAAGAATAAAACGCGAAATGCGGAACAATAGTTACTCTTTGAAAATTATATTTACTCTTTGAAAATGGTTTTATTGGTAGCATTGTTGCTTGAGGGTTGATATGATACAAAGGTGGAGTATATTGGGATGCAAAGTTATCGGTGTATATAAAATTCTACGTGTGTCTGTGTGTGTGTGTCTGTGTGTGTGTTAATATTTCGCTCTGCTGCGAAAACTATAGAATGCAAACGAATGGTCTGTGTGTAATTGTTGTCCGAAGTGTCCTGTTGTACACCGTAGCAGTTTCATGCCGATAGCTATAAGGGGGTGGAAGATATGGTGGTTGAAAGACGACAAATTATAAAACAATTCGGACTGAAGGCCAGCGATGACGTTTGCGACTCTATAGGAAGGAGGATAAATACAGCATAACGTGATGCCACAGACTATATCTTTGGTCTATGCGTGCTACAATGTCTTCAACTCTTTCTCTGTAAGGAAATATAAGAATAAATAAATAAAGCAGTAAAAAATAAATTTCTTTTTTACTGCATCTCTTTAAAAAAATCGATTTGATGTTTCGCGCATTACATCAAGTGATCGATCTCTGATATTATTACAACCATTATTGTTGAATTTACCTTAATCCCTTCAGATATGACGTTTCAGTTCAAAAGACTTCAGTTTCCATTTCGTCAAGGTTTCGCCATGACAATTAACAAAGCTCAAGGACAATCATTAAACATCGCAAGAATCCATTTACAGACCTCATGTTTTTCATATAGTCAATTATACGTCGCTCGCTCAAGGGTGGGCAACTCAAAATGTCTCTACATTTACGCTCCAAACAATACTACAAATAATGTAGTTTACTAGAATGCCCTGAAATGAAATGAAAATGAATTTGGACATTACTCTCACCATACGTATTGAGATGTTGCAACATTGGCTATGATGAATAATGTATGTATTATTTATTGTAAATCATTAAGTACTTCACATAACTTTATTTTTTATTTGAATGTTGATTCAAAATGTTTGTTTTTAAAAACGGTATTGTATTTCATTTCATCCTTCAAAACCAGTCTCATAGCACACAACTGAAAGATAGCTTATCTATCATAATCAACCAACACGCGAGTGGAGCCGCGGGTTTATGGTAGTTCCGAATAAGGAAGATACTGTAATTTCATTCGTGATATATGTATTAGAATGAGTGTGCGCCAAGAAAAACTGTTTTATATTAATTATGATTGCGAAAATTCCAACTTTTCATAGTTTATTACAGATAACAGAATTTTTATTGTTACATCTAAACTCGAGAGTCAAATAGGGCAGTCACTTCCATCTGAGGTCTGGAACAGTGGCAAATAATTCTTGGATAGAGTTTTCCAAATGTAGTACATAGTTTCTCCTACCTCTTGTCCCATCCTTATTTAGTTTCAAAGTGATAAACGGTCCACATCAACTATATTCCTGTTCAGTAGACTATTTAGTTACAAACAGGGTAGTTTCAATAATTTAATATGGTATAAACACAATATAGTCATAAGTCTTCATATTGGTCTGTGATACGAAGCACCATTTAAGGCAATAAAAGTTCAAACATTAATATCTCCACCAGTCGCTCCATTTATATATTGCGCAATTCGTTTCGACAATGTACATTCTGATCTTCAGGTGGAGCAGTGTCTTTGGTTGCATTACTGCTTGTTGGGTGCAGTTTGTTGTTTATCGTGTTTTCATTTTGTCACCAAATCTATAACAGAAACCTAGTGTTGAAATACAGTGCTAAGATTAAAAATTATAAATGGTAACAGTACCCTGAATTTTGTCATAAATATATAGTTGGAGTTATATTCTCACACAGAACACAACTATCTACACATACAAACCAAAGATTATGAATGCAGTCATAAAGTTGCTAGCCCCATTACGAAATAACATTGTGGACCGTGTAAAATAGTTTCTTTCCCCAAAAGACTGAAATAAATTATATTACAGATGCAAATAGAACAACAGCGGTACAAGTATCACATACTTAATACCAATATACTTGTACTGTTTCTGTTTATTTTCAGTGCTTTGTGGATGTTATTCTTAAGGTCACTGAAAAAGGAGAAAGCGGTGAGCATTATGCTACATCAGCTATTATATTTGTGAAGCACATCAAGACATTCGTTTTCTGCATCAGATTTTTCATTTAGTGTGTTCTGTTCCTGTTTTCTAACATTGTATGAAAAATTCAAGTTCTTCATAAAGAATAAGCTCATGTCCTTTGTGTTGTGCAGTACTATTACCTTGTGTTATCAAAAGAATGTCCATAGTTTTCAATACGTCTAGCTATAGCAGATTTGTTGGATGAGTTGTTCAAATCCATTAACGTTTTTCTGTCAATTTAGTTTGGGATCTTTGCCCAGTCTGATCGACATATTGTTTGGGGCAGTGATTTCATTTCATATTATATACATGACTAGTGGATAATTTATCTTTACTGCTTTTAATGTCGTGTGGTAGGAAAGGCATCGATAGTAAGAAACATGAGAGCAATGGTGAGACTGACGCCAAGACAGTCTTCCTACTTTGGCACATTAATCAAAATTGCTGAAGTAAAGAGGCCATGCAGTGTAAAAGATGCTTTCTCCACCAACAAGAGGTAAGCAACTTCCAACGTATAGGAGCAATTTGTTATGATTTGAATTCAACAAACTCTTACTAGGCTTCCGTTTACTACTACTTTGCCAGTGCATATTGAAAATGAGCCAAAACATTCTACTTGAAATAAATAAGCGTTTTCTATGTCTGCGAAAATTGCCAAAGACTACAAGAAAGCTTAGTTATTGTTTCATAGTAGAATAGCAATATTTCTTAAAATGTGTTTCCATTAAATGTAGGCTATTAAGTTACTTGGACAAAAGATGTTGCATGCATAATCCATTTAATATGACGTCTGGAAGAAGAGGTTACTTGAGGAGCTATCAAGCTCCATTAAGCAAATATTGACAACCATATCACTGCAAATACCTATGGTCATCACATTAACCTACTAATTTTCAACCACATCTTGTTGATGTTTACTCCAAGTTTCTGGTAGTATGCAGTGTTCTGGTAGAATGTAGCCATTTTGTAGCTGAAGGTTGGGCTCTAAATTGAAATCCTTCTCATGAGAGATTGGTGACCCTTTCTGCATAACAGTTCCTGATAGTAGAAATACAATGTAACCCAACTAGACTGTACAGCATTTCGGAAGACCATGATGATTTTATCGTGACCCCTACAGCAGTGTCTTCATTTTCAACAGTACGTACAAGTTACGAATAGTGTTAAATGTTGTTCACTAAAATATATATGTTTAAATATAGCTATGCTATTCTCAACTAAGCAGATGTAGTGAACACGTTAAGAGATATAGGACTCCTTTGCAGGTACAAGTTATTTCAATTGACTTCTAAAACTGATTCACTAATATACTTGTACACCACTATAACCGTTTATAGGAGTTTTGTCCTTAATATAAGGCAGTGGTGCACATATTTACCACACTATTTTCAAAGCAAAAAATAATTTTTTTATTCTCAAAGATCATAAGTCCGCCACAAAAGTTGAAATAAAGGAAAAGTTCTTTATGTTTTCCCCTATAAACACTTGAATTGTAATACACTCACTATGTAAATGTGGTGCTAAACCAAAAGTCACAGGTAACACTAGTTAGTATAACAAATTTCACCGATACATAATTACTTCAGTTTCAGTTTGAAATTATACATTAAGTTGTATGGTTTACCTATATGGGACCCTTTCAGTTCAGTCTTTGCTGAAACATGCAGGTACATTAGGAAAAAAAAAAAACAGATCTGTAAAATATAGCACACTGTGTACTGGAAACATTTTGTCTGGGTTGAGAATTACCAATCACATGAGGGAGTCTGAGCATGAGCTTCTTCAGTTCATCACAAATGAGCACATAGCATGAATCGAGAATTTGTTAAGTGGAAGCACATCTCACTATTGACGGATAAATAAAACTATATTCTCCTCAGACGCTCAGCATTAATCTGGTGGTTACGGGCATGGCAAACCTGGGGTCCCGAGCTATGGACCGTGTCGCGCCAACATTCTGCCACATTGTAAGCTCTGTGCGTGGTTCAACGACCATTATTCGGTGGAACGTTGTACGTTTCAGAGCCCGGGGATCTTAGCTTAATCGTCCGGGTCGCAATGACGGTACAACCCTCTATAAAAACCTCTGAATATCAAGGTGTGCTACGTGCTGAGCTGATACATGCCTATTGAGGTTGAACTGTCGTTAATGAGCAACCTTTGAGAAACCTGCCGCACCTCAGTTGTATAAGGCTTACCCAGGCAATCGGGGCTTTGCCTGGGTGGACCTTTATATCCCTAGCTGCTCGTGTGACCGCCATGAAATGAGTAACGCTGGTTGGCGTTTAATGACCGTCTCTAAGCGTAGTAGAATTGCATTTAATGCAAAATTATATAACCCCCAATTGTTTTTGTAGGGAACCTAGAAGACAAGTTTGGGGAGGTAGAAGATGAGATCCAGCTTATTCACGGGCACTGCATGCCTGTGACAAGCTGGGTGACGTTTCCATTACCATGTCTCCCCACAAAAGCCTGAACATAGTCCAAAGTATTATCTTCCATAGGAATCATTTACTGCAGTCCGAGGAATAGAAGAACTTAGAGAGGGAAGGAATGCAGTTTATTTGGCGGGTGTATAGGGATCCGAAGGACAACAGGGTCGCCACAGGTGCCTTCATCTTGGCTTTTGAGCGTGATATTGCCTGGGAAAGTCAAGGTGATGATCTAACAGTGTGACATCAAATCCTATGTTCCTCCCCCTACTCGCTGTTTCAAGTGCTTGAGGTTTGACCATATGTCTTACTGCTGTGATGCCTACCCCACCTGTCGGTCGTGTGAACGTGTGTGCCATCCAGACGTCCTATGTACCTCCCCCTGCTTGTGTTAACTGCAGCCAACACCACTCTCCCTGATTTCCAACCTGCACAATTCTCCAAATAGAATGCAAAACAATGGAATATCAGACTCCGGACAGGCTGTCATATTCAGAGGCTAAGAAGAAGTATGAAAAGATACACCCTGTCAGTAATAAGTCAGCTGCATCACCATCAATGTTAAAATCGTCTCCTGTGACAACTACCATGCTGGGTTCTCAGGCCCAACTGTCAACACCTGACCCCAAATTCGCTACTTTGGGAACGATAGCTCCACACCCATAGGGGACAATGGTCCTCACCCATGATCCAAAGAGCTAACAGCCATCACTGGCTCCTTCAGCCAGGAACCCTTCCTCCTGCAGTTTCTCTCCCTGGTACAGTTGATACCAGTGAGGGCCTGAATAAGCCACCAATGCTGGTCGTAGGACCTCAAGGGCGTCCCCAGAGGAAGAGTCCAGAAAGACTTCCCAGCAGGAAAACTCAAAGGATCAGTGGAAGAAGAAAAAAAGGAAAGAATCCCTGGTGGTTCCTGGGCCGCTACAATAAACGTCTGCTGCAGAGGATGAGATGGAGATTCTCGCGTTTCCTGATGAGCGTTGAGACTCTGCCTCTGCCGCCGGCGACAGCAAATGATCCTGCGGACGCCAATGCTCCTTCAACATTAGCATGTCCCAGCGACCAGCGGCGCTATTTGCCCTAGCCGCAGCAATTGATGTGCCGCTTCCCCAACTTTTGTGTATCTCTGAAGGAAACCTGGTTTCCTGCACAAACGACCCCAGCCCTTGATGGCTATTGGACTTATTAAAAAATCGCTATTCCTATGACAGGGTATCTGGCGGAGTTTGTGTCTACTTCCTCGTCACTGTCCCCAGTGCCGCTGTTCCTCTCAACATGAACCTGGAAGTAGCAGCAGATTACATCTGGGATCTGCAGGAATTTACTATTACCTTTACCTTCCGCCGTATGTTGTGGACTCTCCTGGTGACCTCGACGCATTGCTCGCCCAATTATCCCCAACCGTTTCTCCTCTTGGGTGACTTCAATGCCCATCACCCATTTTGGGGTGGAACTGAGATCCCAGGCAGTGGTAAAGACGTTGAGCATTCAGCACAGCTTCACACTTGTATTCTGAACAGTGGGGCCCCCACACACTTTAGTACAGCGCATAGCTCCTTCTCCGCCATCGACATGTCAATTTGCAGTCCGAGTCTACTTCCGCATCAATCTTGTGGGAGCGACCATTTTCCTATCCTTTTGTCGCTCTCGCAATTCAGCCTACAGACCACATCCCCCGGTGGTCCCCACATAGGGCTCATTAACAAGGCTACACTTCTACCACTATGGCTACTACTCCACTACCGGGTAACATTGATATGGCGGCTTAACGACTAACTGAGGACATTGTTTCAGCCGCTGAGGCAACTTTCCCAACTATCACCGGCTGACGTCGGCGGAAGTCTGTGGCGTGGTGAACCCCGGAGATCATACAAGCTATCCAGGAGCGTCGGAGGGCGCTCCAGCGCCACCAGCTCGACCATACCATGGACTTTCTGATAGCTTTTAAGAATCTCCAGTCCCGAGCCTGGCGACTGATTCAATAGAGTAAGCAGGACTCTTGAGAGATATGTGGCCTCCCCTTCTCCAGTGTGGTCAAAGGTTTGGCGCCGTTTAGGAATTCTATCACTCAAAATTCAAGGTGATCTCTGTATTGATTTAACAGTTGTTAGTGAGCACATGGCAGAGTATTATGGAGATTGCTCTGCGACTGCAACCTACAGTACGGACTTCCTCACACTCAATGTGAGCAGAAGCGATTCTCATTCCGCGCTTGTCGACAGAACGCCCCATTTAATGAGCGGGAGTTCAAAAATGCTCTTGCTGCATCCCCCAATACCTTTCCCGAACCAGACCGTATTCACCGCCAGTTCACCCGTCGCCTCTCAGCAGACTTTCAATGTCAGATACTCGCCCTCTACAATAGACTCTGGTTAGAAGGCAATTTCCCGCCACAATGTCGGAAAAGTATCATCATTCCAGTGATGAAACCAGGCGCAGATCCGCTGTAGGCTGAGAGTTACCGCCCTATCAGCCTAATATCCTGAGCAAGATCCTGGAACATATGGCGAGTCATCGGCTTCTGTAGATACTTTAGAATCGGGGTCTCCTGTGTCCACAACAGGGAGGCTTCCGCCAGAGCCGTTCTACAACCGACAATCTAGTGTCCCTGGTGTCAGCTATACGCACAGCTTTTACCCGCCGAGAACATCTTGTCACAGTCTTTTTTGATCACCGAAAGGAATGTGATGCAACCTTGCGTCATCACATTTTCTCAAAATTTTACAAAACGGTCTTGCCTGATTCATACAGAATTTCCTCTCGCTCCTTTTCAGGTTCGGGTTGGCACCTCTCTTAGCTCATGTTCTACAGAACGGTGTCAGGCAGGGCTTTGTTCTTACTGTTGCATTATTTTTAATTGCTATTAACGGTCTAACTGCGGCAGTAGGAACGTCTATTTCTTCCTCCTTGTTTGCTGACGAGTATTGCCCATACTTTAGCTCAGCATTGGCGTCACTGCACAGTGGCTGCAGGGAGCCATTCGAATGGCCTATACACATGGTCGAGAAGACACATCAGATTGCTGTTTTGGCGCCCTGCTGACAGGAGTCCACATTCTGTTGGATTGTCCGGTTTTAGCCGCTTTAAGGCAGTTGAGTTACATATAGCCCTAGATGACAAAGCCTCTATGGCTACCAGTGTTTTACATCATTTTCGCGCATCTGGTTTTTACCATTCCATTTAACGGAAGGTGCTTTAGCCTGACTATCATGTACAAATTTCTACGGTACTTTTATGTCGACAGCCTTTTCCCTTTCGACTGATGAGGTTTTCAGTGTGTACAGCGGCGGTGGAGTAGCCGAGCGGTCTAAAGTGTCTCGTTTCGGAACGCGCGGTTGCTCGCCGTGGAGGATCGAGTCCTCCCTGGGGCATGGATGTGCGTGTTTGTCCTTAGGTTAGTTTACCTAGGATTAGGTAGTTAGTAAGCTACGGACTGATGACCACGCAGTTTGTTCCGATAGATTTACAAACATATATCAGTGTGTACAGTATGGCCTGCTCATCCATTTTTTATCCTAATGATCAACCGGCCATGGCATTCTGCTGTAAAATTTTAGTCTCACGCAACACTAATTTTATCCATTTTGTTTTCTCCCCTGTGTTTCAGTGAAATGTTCGTTTTCGATCTACACCCGTCAACGATTTCCCTTCTCCGTCTTCTCGTTCCGTCTTTTCTAGGAACAGGGGACTGATAACCTTGTAGTTTAGTTCCCTATAAAACAACAACAACAACAATAAATGTAACTATATTCATTCTCTTTATTTTTACAGTATGAAACAGTTAACCTTTAGCATTATTACTAAGGACTTTGCGCATTTATATCTAATAACCAGGAAGTTATTTCAATGTGATTTTGTGTTCAATCGACAATTCCATGTGGCCTGTTACGAAATACATTCGTAACATAGCGAGCTCTGAACTACTGGATGCCGTAATTTGCGAAGAGGTGTTGAAACGTGTGTACTTAGTGTTCCCATTGGAATTTATTTGCTACTGAACGTCTTTGACCACGTAGAGGACATTTTCATTGCTATGGTACGAGCACGCGCCACCTGCTGCATTATTCATCGTCTTTAAGGAATCAGGCGTGGTTGCACTTGAGATGTAACTTTCAGTGAGTGCGCTGTGATTTTTGTTGGCTGATATAAAATGAAATACTGTAGGCAGGAAAGATAACAGCTTGTGGGAACACTTTTCGTAATGGTTATGAAGTAGCAATATACATTTATTCTGAAGAAGAAAATAATAATAAAAATTTAATTAATTGACGGTGACGGATATTTTTGTTGTTCTTTAAGCAGATATTCTATACATGGGACATTTGGTATTTGATTGTACTAAGTTTTGAACTAATGTCATAATAAAGTCCCAAAGTTTTCTCTTGTTTTAAAAATCAACGTTTTTGTAATTAAGACATTCTTGATGACTTAATGAAATGGGTTTAAGCTTTCCTGGAAAACGTACTCCTCGTCTTTCGATTTATTTCTCTCCCAAGTCGCAATGTACCACAGCGATTCCTATAGTTATCATTTTATTTATTTATTATTATTTATTTATTTGTTTATTTTGCTGCAGGCGGCTTGGTCAGTATCACAAAAATGGAATCTTGCGCAAAAATAAACCCAAATATTGCACTAAAATTAGCTACAAATTTAAAAGTTATTTACAGTTTTGCTGTCATTGAACTTAGCTATTGAAACATAAAGCTTAATTATACCATTGCACTTTTTTATTTATAGGGGATCATTCATTATGATTCAGTAACAATGATTAACGTAGGGTCTGGCTGGTTGTTGTATATAGATCGTTAACAGACCACTATGAAATTAAACATACTTTTCTAATAATGATAGCCGAGATGAACGCCATTTACTTTGTTACCGATAAATACATTTTAAACATAATTTATGTTAAGAGATCAGGGAACTATTATGGCATTAGAGGAAGCTGTACACGATAAAATCTTTAGGAGACGATAAAGACTGGAAGACATACAGAAAACAAGGACGGATGATGGAAGTGCTACTCTAACATTAATGTTTTGACAGCCGGAGAGGAAGGTGAGGCATAAAACTGATTACTTCATAAATGTACAAGCAGTGGATTTTTTTAACTGTCTATACACCTGCTTGGAGGTATGGGATCTCTATATCCTAGTCATTAGTTTCTCGTATTGTGATATAATATCCTGAAATATTGAATGTATTGGAGGTCACCAGTCCTCTTCCACGTACGTTGGCATAATTTCTTGCAATAAAATTAAAACCTTCACCTTTGACCGACCCCTTTGGATCAAGTGTTGTGTCTAAGAAGAAAAAATCCACTCCGTCACAGTGTATACCTGTTTGTTACTGAAAATTACTTGTAATTTAATTGACGTACAGTTCGGTTGAACCTCTGATAGTTTAGCGTTCATGCGCTAACGACTGTTTACAATCAAATGTTCAAATGTTTGTAAAGCTTATTGGACTTAACTACGGGGTCATCAGTTCCTAAACTTACAAACTACTTATGAACTAGCTAATACGAATGACGGCACAAACATACATGCCCGAGGGGGGATTCGAAACCCCGACCGCAACGGCCGTGCAGACCGTGACTGGCACGCCGCAGACCGCTCGGCCACTGCGGCCGGCGATTGTTTACAGACAGCAAAAGGTGATTATTTGGGCGTTTGTTTGCATGTTGGATTCTAGCAGTAAGTCGATCGAAAGTGGGTGATAAGACGACCTCTTGATATCCTAATCTTCATGTGCCGGCCGCGGTGGCCGAGGGGACTGAGGCGCTCCAGTCACGGTCTGCACGGTCACTACGGTCGGGCATGGATATATGTACCGTCCTTAGTCTTAGTTAGTTCATATGTAGTTTGTAAGTTTAGGGACTGATGACCCCGTAACCTATACAAACAAAATTTAATCTTCATGTTTACTTAGTAAAATACATCTGTAAATGTTTGGACTTGAACGTTAACTTGTTAGCAGTTCAGGAGTTATAGTAATCCAGCTGCTTTAACAATCATTGTTGGTTTGTTGCAGGACTGAAGTGACTTTCGGTTCATTTGAACCGCTATGTTACTATCATGTGTTAGCTATTGCTTTAAGAATAATTGGTATCTTAGAGAAATCGATTTGTAACGAGTAGTTCATTGAGGAAATGAGTCTACTTGTATCGAATATATGGAAGCGATTACTGTAAGCATATAGTTATTGTTACTTTTTATGATGTTTTACTAGCACATTTTTTATAAGCCACGATTGTGTCTATTGCGGATTTTTGCTAATTAATAATCGTTTTTAAATCCAAACAATAGCATTTGCCTACCGTTATTTATCACAAAAGATCTGTCGGTGTTATTTTTTTTAATAATTTTTTTGTTTAATTTGTTAAATGAAGACAACAGGAATATAGTTGTTCAATTATTCAGCAAGAAGAATTGTAAGTCATGAATATGACTGGGTCCGTCTAACAAACTGGCCCTTAGTTATCGTTTAAAAGTAGATAAATAAAACTTATTAAAATTTTGTTATAGGGCCTGACAGAGGCGAGAATCTGACACGTGTTGCAAAGTGCACCGGCTTTCCATACAATTATTATAGATTCTGAACGACGACGCTTCCTTAAACACCATCGTGGTAAAGCCTTTGCATTTCTAGGAAAAAATGTGTGCTATGTACGAAAGGAAGTATTGCAGAATTAAAAAAAAAAAAAAAAAAAAATTCTTCATAAAACACAGGCTTTGATAACTACCTTGCATATGAGTGAATCATACTTACGGTAAACCCATTTCGGCAATGGTTGACAGCTTCATGAGGATCTCCATAACTCTTTCCAGAGGTTCAAAGGCCACATCTTGAACATCGGGAACGTAAGCAACATTGTCAACCAACTGATGCACGAAGTCGTCGACGATCTGGAAGGCAGAGGAGAAAACAGGTGACTGCCGCGGACGAGCCTCGCAAAGCCAGAAGCACGCCGACATAACTGAAACAACCAAGTGCAAAACGCATCACAGTTAATATCACGTATAGTCATACATAACAATCAAACTGGTTTCCGGATGCCGACCTCAGTGGCCGAGCGGTCTGCGGCGTTCCAGTCACGGTCTGTACGACCGCTGCGGTCGGAGGTTCGATCCCCCCTCGGGCATGTAAGTTTAGGAACTGATGACCCTGTAGTTAAGTTCCATAACCTCTAGAAGCATTTGAACATTTGACTTCCGGACAGGAAGCTGTTCTGACGATTAGCATGAAAAACGAGATTTTTCGGGGGCCCATAACTCGGAATCTCTTTGAGGTAAGGAGTAATGTGTTTTGAATAGCCTTGGCGTAATAATCGTTTGTCCACCTCCATGAAAATAATAATAATGCTCACATAACAGCTATCCTATAGTAAAGGGTCAAACTTCTACAAATTACACGTTTACTGCTGCCTAGCCAAATTGGGCATTAATTGTGGTGTAGTGTGTGTTTCTTGCAGATTGCAGAATCACCATTTGTTGTTGGCTGGTTTTTTAGAAAATCACATGTTTTCAGTGGAACCACTAAAAATTGTGGGATGGACACATGCTAATCAATGCATCAGCCGCTAGTTTCTCGTATATTCTAAACATTATATTCTAAAGCTAATACATTTTTTAGAAACATTTACCTCTTACCGAGATCTAGAGTTTCAGAATTACCACACATATTCCCAAAATCATCTGTTTTTCCTATGCGGATCAAAAGTATCTAACCATAGGATATGGCTCAAATCCTGACAATATATTTTGTGCAGCATTTTCTCACATTAGGGGAGACCGGATCACATTTTCCATAGGGGCAAGTTTTCCAACTCGCTTTAGTTTCGAAACATTCCGCTAGATGGTACCGCCGGCGATACTGTAGGAAGTAGCAACAAAGCACGCTTAATTTATGAAAGGTTCAGTGTTGTACCAGCAGTCACATTGCCGGCAGGGCTGTTTTAGTCATTTTTGCAAAGGTGACTAAACTTTCACGTTTTTATTGAAACTTAAAATAAACATAGTAGCGTTAAAATTATTATTTTGACACTGCACGTACTAAAAGTGGGTTTCTTTCTTCACGTAACTGTGCATATGTTTCGTGAATAACTTCCACGGTTAATCATGGACGTAGTGTTATAGTTCCAAATATGGCGATGGGGCACGTTTTCCCAGAGCATACGGGGCACATATTCCTGCACGTGTCTCGTTGGAAAACGTGCCTCGGCCTAGAACGTGTCGTATTATTCCTTTAAATATGTATTTATAGTATAATAAATTGTGCCACATAGCCCTCTTTCAAATGGCTGAACAATTACTGGCTGAAATTCCCTACTTTACAGACAGACCAGGTCCTACTTTATCAAATTCTGAATGCCCTATCAGTCCTGGACTGGATTCAAACTTGCCAGAAAGAAACGACTGATCTCAGCCTCCATTCAAAACCATCGAATTCATCAACTCTTATTATTCTCTTGAGTTCTACAAATACCTTTCTTCTTGCTAGTCAAAAAGGCGTTCCGTCTACATCCACACAATCTTGGCCGACACCAGAAGAAATTAAGCCATTTGAGAAGGCGGCACCTAGGAAGCAAACACAACTTGGCAACATGGAAGGAAAAAAAAGAAGTCAGCTATATTGACTGATACTACAGTTAAAAACCTGATGAAAATCGAAAACTATATATGAACTTCAAAAGGAAGCAGATAGCAGAAACGAAACAAAATCCCAGCCAGGAAACTTTCCGTATCATCCTCTTCAAACGTAAAAGGCAATAAATCAAAATCTCACCAAGGTATTGAAGGTCTAAATTACACTGATGATGAATAAAGTGAAGACTGTTTATGCATTTCTTGCTTTGAGTCTTCAAGTCTAAAGAAAATGAAAAGTGGGTACAGTGCACGAAATGCAATATATGGGCGCATGAAGACAGTAAGAATGGGAATATGTCATTGTTTTCTTTGCTTACATTGTGATTCAGACAATGAGTATTATTAAAACAATGTCTTTATTTGCAAAATATTTGAGATATTTTGTAAAACCATTAAGTAGCATTTGTTTTACTTAATCTGGTTATATTTGCATTTTCTTTTTGTTTTGGTAATGTCTTGATAATTCATAATAAAAATACATATTCAGTGAAATCAAGATGTTTATCTCTGTTTTACCATTTAAAGTGTAGTTGGAAAATTTGCCCCTGTACATTTTAAGTAAGCTGGAAAACTTGCCCCGCATACGGGGCAAATTTTCCAACGCAACATGGTCAGACAAAATCATTTTCTGCCAAGAACGATATTTGCTATTTTCAAAAATATTTCTACAAGACTGTAGATAAAAGTGTAGGAAATACAATGATCCGCTGTTTACCTCCAAACTGATAAAAATCAAAAGAACAAAAATAAAAATGTAAAAAGGTGGAAAATATGCCCCAGTCTCCCCTAGAAAACTATAGACGGTATCGAGATACAAAATCGTTAGGCTAGAGTACTAAAAGTGCCAATTTTGGTCATGAAACGTAAACCAAATTTTAATCCATTTTATCTGTGAGGAAAGAAATGTAGGAATGTTATAGTCTGACATCTTTGCTCGATGTAAGCTTGACTTGGTTTTGTTCCACAGAAACTGTTTAGGATCAAATTACGTATTGCAACATATTTCAAAGTGCTTGGATTTTGTGTGAGTTGAAAGATCATGTTTAAATGTTTGTTAAGATTAGGGGACTTAACTGCGGGGTCATCAGTCCCTAAACTTCAAACTACATATGAACCACCTTATACTAAAGACGACAAAAACATCCATGACCAATGGGGGATTCGAACCCGAGACCGTAGCGGCCGTGCAGAATGTGACTGGCGTGCCGCAGACCGTTCGGCCATTGTGGCCGGCTTTGAGAGAGCAAAATATCGTACTGTGTAAAACAGAAATAACAATTTTAACTAATAACTCAATAAAATACGTTACTATATGTATAATGTTTAAGCTATCTCAGCTGATCTCCTAACTGTATTGAACAGTGTATAATCACAGCAGTGTATACTTCTCCCAAAACTGTTTACATTTCCGGAAGTAGTCAAGATAAGCCTCTTGCAAGACGCCGCCGATGCGTCATTTGCGAATTTTAGTTCATATCGTCTAAGGCTTCGTCCTTTTAACTGATAATTCAAGTTTGTAAATTAAACAAATGCCCGCAGGCGTAGAGAGAACGAGAATGAGGAAGCACAGTTATTTGATTTTTGTAATTTAGTCGCGAACTAATGGAGAAACTGGTAGAATACGACCTTGGGGAAGATCAAATAGGATTTAGGAGAAATATGTGAACAAGAGAGGCAATACTCACACTGCGAATTATCTTAGAAGATAGGTTAAGAAAAGGCAAAGCTACATTTTTAGCATACGTAGATCTTGAGAAAGCTTTTGACAATGTCAACTGTAATCCACTCTTTCAAATTCGGAAGGTAGCACGGATAAAATATAGGGAGCGAAGACTTATATACAAATTAAAAAAACAGCAATTATTAGATTCGAATGGCATGAAAAGGGTCGCAGTGGTGGGGAAGGGAGTAAGACAAGATTTAGTGTTTCCCCAATATTGTCCAATCTGTACTTTGATCAAACCGTGAAAGAATTCAAGGAGGAATATGGAGAAGAAATAAAAGCTTTATGGTTTGCTGATGACAACCTAATTTTGTTAGAGACAGCAAAAGATCAGGAAGAGTAATTGAATGGAATAGACTATCTTGAATGGAACATTAACAAGAGTAAAATAAGGGTAATGGAATGTAGTGTCCTAAAATCGGGCGATGCTGAAGAAATTAGATTAGATAATGAAACAGTAAAAATAGTAGATGAAAATTGTTTTGTGGGTGACAATATAACGTCTGGTAGCTGAAGTGAAGAAGGTATAAAATGTATAATGGCTATGGGAAGAAAAGTGTTTCTGAAGAAGCGAAATTTGTTGGCATCCAATATTAATTTAAGTGTTAGGAAGTCGTTTCCGAAAGAATTTTTGTGAAGTATAGCATTTTATTGGAGTGAAAATGGACGATAAGGAGTTCAGACATGAAGATGCGACCACGCGGGAGTAGCCGAGCGGTCTGGAGCGCCACGTTACGCATTGCGCGGACTCCCGCGTAGGGGGTTTCGTATCCTCCCTCGGGCATGGATGTCTGTCTTGTCGTTAGGATAGTTTAACTTAGTTTAAGTAGTTCGTAAGCCTAGGGACTGATGCCAAAAGTAGTTTGGTCTCATAGAATTCTGTATTAGTTAAAAACCTTGCGTCGCTCGGGTATTTGGTTATTCCAATATTCTTTTGGTACAGCTACTCCTCCCTCCTCTGTTAGTTCCTCCTTTATCTAACTCTGCAATTCCTGGTTTCTCTTTATGTTCCTACTCCTGCTCTTCCTCGTTTTTCGACTCCTCCTTCTCAATTTCAGCCAACCACTCCGTGTCTCTGTCATTACCTCTCTGCCAATAACCTTCGGCCCTACTCTTTTTATGCTCCTCCTGCCATCGCCAAATATGAATAATTACATATATCTGCCAGATTTGGCACGTTAAAAGGTGGCAAGGTCGGGAATCAGGAATGTTCCGCCCCACACTGTACGAAATCTCATGAAGACGGTGACCTTCGATTTGAAGGGTTGATTCCATTATGGCTCTTTTGTTCAGCCACTGTTTTTCAATTTATAGAAAATTGTCAGCAATCAATCATAAATATTTTTTTTTATAAAGGTGAATAGATGGGGCATAACAGCTTTCAGATAATTACAGAACGACATGTTGACAATAGCTGTTTATTAATTCTCAATGCTACTGGTTTCGGTTTTGTACCATTGTCAAGCGTTATTAGCTAATCTCTGCTAACGCTTGACAATGGTACAAAACCGAAACCGGTAGCATTGAGAATTAATAAACAGCTATGGTCAACATGTCGTTCTGTATTCCTAAATATTTTGAAACTTCCTGGCAGATTAACATTGTGTGCCGGAACCGGGACTCGAACCTGGGACTTTTGCCTTTCGCGGGCAAGCGTTCTACCGACTGAGATATCCCGACACGACTCACGATGACGCCTCACAACTTCACTTCCGCCAGTACCTCGCCTCCTACTTTCCAAAGTTCACTTGTGAGGCGACATCGTGAGTCGTGTCGGGATAGCTCAGTTAGTAGAGCGCATGTCCGCGACAGGCAAAGGTTCCAAGTTCGAGCTCCGGTTCCGGCACACAATTTTAATCTGCCAGGAAGTCTCATATCAGCGCACATTCAGCTCCAGAGTGAAAAGTTTCATTCATAAATATTTTGTTTATCCTCCAGATCTAGATTTAGATCACTGTGTGATCATTATCAATACTTCAACAGTTAAAACAAATATTTTCGAAGAGTTATATATATTTCTTATTGTTTGTTTTAAGCATTGATAATGATAATATAGTGATCGAAATCTAGATCTGGAGAGTAAACAAAATATTTACGACAGATTGCTGACAATTTTCTACACTTCGTTTTGAAGATTAGATGTGCAGAATTTCATCAAGATAGCAATGAAACTGTGTCGGAGTCCGTTGTTAAGTACCCTCCGCAACGCAGCGTGCGAATTATTATGTATAAACTGACATTCCTCTTGAATTATAATGTCAACTCTGCAAAATTTTATCGGAAACAGGGCATAAATTCGAATCGGGAGTGGCGAGGCCCATATCAAATTACGAAATCCCGTTCATCTACTTTTGAGCTTTTCCTTTGGGGTGTTCCTGATTTGTATCAAGTCGAAATACAGTCATATCGATGAAGACAGTTGTCAGTATTTGGGAGACTAAAGAACAGCAATCGATTTATAAATGCGTACATACAGATACAACGATGAAAACCAGTTGCTGCATTACTCAGCTAGCCATCGAGTGCATCCTACACTATAATGAAGCAATTATTTATAAACAAAAGAAATAAAAAAAGCAGCACGCGACTTGTGCAGTTACTAACCGAGAATGGCAAGACACGCGATGGTCCTCATGCTGCGCCTCACTGCTCACTTATGTCTGGCGTCTGCTCCTGGACGTGTCAGAAGCGAAGTCTGCGTGCTCCTCCGAGAAAGATAGTGGCTTCTCCCAAGACAACGGCTGCCTCTGTTTACGTGCCAGTCACGAACTGAAGTGTCCAAGCAACGCACAGATAAAAAGTTCCATTAACTCAACACGGTACCAATGGTACCAGTACGATTATTGGCTCAAATTCTTTATTTTTCGCTTTTTTTATTTGTTTTATTAGTTTTTTTATGTTTAGTACGTAATGCAATTTGTAAGCTGAAGATATTGCGCTGGTGTTCAAGATATTGTTGGTGAGTGCAAAGCTATTTCCCATGCCAGTTTCTCTTTCTATTTCAAATATCCGATGGTTCTGTACATCGAGTCAAATAAGAAAACCGGTTTGTTGTTGTTATTCTCAGGAACAAACTTCATATTAGCTGTGATTCATTTTCGTAGCCATCAGTATTCAGAGTTTTCAGCTCCAGACAATATTTGGTTTAGACAGTTCCAAGATTAGTTATACACTTTTCTCTCTAAAAAAATGTTACAACATACTGGTCTTTTGTATAACCAAGTCTTTAACATACAATAACCACTGAAGTCTTAGTCAATTTAGAGAATTTGATTGTTTGTTCGCCTGATTAATTTTGGGACTTCTTGTGTTTCTGTGACGCTCTTTTATCTATACAGTGTTTGATCTCTCCTCATATGCAGAATTCTACCATGGGTGTTTCCTACATTACTTGGATTTACAACCGGTAGTGGCACAATATGAAAAAATCTATATTTAGAAGCAGAAACAAGCAACGCAGACCATCCAGTCTACGCGTATATGTATACACTAGCTAAATTCCCGCTGCTTCACACGCGTAGACTGGATGGTCTGCATAGGTTGTTTCTATTTCTGAATATAAAGTTTCATAGATTTACTTTGAAAAATGTTTTCCTAATCAAGTATTTTGATACAAGTTTTCACCCCCGATTGCACCACTGATGTCAGTATTCAAAACATCCAGGAACGCTCTTTTTTAAATTCTAACTACGGTTGCAAACCCAAACTTTCACATTTCTAGCATCAAAATAGTCTTAGTAGCACCCTCAAAATATTTTGTCTTGTTCACCCGCTTAATGGTTAAAGTTCCAAAAATATCAAAACACGTGCTTTTAAAATTCCAATCAAAAATCTAAATCCAAAGTTTTGTATTTCTTGCTTCAAAACAGCCTAAATAGCAACGTAATTAAAAAAAAAAGTTCAAACGTTCATCCCTTATTTCACCCCCTTAGGGATGGGAATGTCGAAAAATCGTTGATGCTACAGCGTAAGATAAACAACGTCTACAAATTTCAAGTTTTGCCGTCTGTAGATTCACTTTTCAGAACCGTTTTCTTTTAGAAACGGATCGAGAACGCGATATTTCTTTCTTACGCTTTCGCATCTTTTTTGGTACTTTTAGTTTTCAAACTGCCATATCCATTTATTTTTCTTTAGTAGTAGACTTGTTGCAGAAAAACAACAGAAGAGCCGGCCGCGGTGGCCGAGGAGACTGAGGCGCTCCAGTCACGGTATGCACGGCCACTACGGTCGGGGGTTCGAATCCCCCCTCGGGCATGGATATTTGTGCCGTCCTTAGTATAAGGTAGTTGATAAGTAGTTTGTACGTTTAGGGACTGATGACCCCGTAGTTAAGTTCCATAAGCTGAACAAATTGATTTTTGAACTACAGAAGAATGTGCATCACATTTCGCTGTATGTAACCTCTTTGCTATTATAGTGTCAAACCTAATCGCTGTTCTTCAGTCCGAACGTTATATGAGTTGACGACTTTAAACCGCTATATCTTCCACCCTCTCAAAGCTATCCACACGGAATTCCTATGGTGTACAGCGGGAGACTGTCTCCATTGTGTAGTTTTTGTTATAGAGCAAAATATTGTCACCCACGAATTTTATATGTCTGTAACTTTCAACTCCCATACCTTCTCCCCCTTATTGTTATCAACCACAATGGGAGACATACCTACTATCAAATACAAACACTATTCGTTTGGTATCTGTAGTTTTGGCTGCAGAGAGAAACATATGCACAACATCTCAATTTTTCCTAAATTACGAAACTAATACATTGGAAGAAGAATGGATACCTCCGAGAGATAGGGTAGTGATGGCCGTAGAGGATTATACAGGCACAAGGAAAAGACCAAAGAGAAATCTTTGGATAACGCAGGATATTCTGAACTTAATTGATGAGAGGAGAAAATATCAAAGTTCAGCAAATAAAGCAAGCAAGAGGGAGTACAAACGTCTGAAAAATGAGATTTACGGGAAGTGAAGACTGGCTAAGCAGGAATGGCAAGAGGACAGCCGGCCGCGGTGACCGAGGGGATTGAGGCGCTCCAGTCACGGTCTGCATGGCCACTACGGTCGGGGGTTCGAATCTCCCCCCCCCCCCCCCGGGCATGGATATATCTGCCGTCCTTAGTATTAGCTAGAGCATAAGTAGTTTGTAAGTTTAGGGACTGACGACCGCCGGCCGCGGTGGTCGAGGGGACTAAGGCGCTCCAGTCACGGTCTGCACGGCCACTACGGTCGGGGGTTCGAATCCCCCCTCGGGCATGGATATTTGTGACGTCCTAGTTCGTAAGTAGTTCATAAGTAGTTTGTAAGTTAGGGACTGATGACCCCGTAGTTAAGTCCCATAAGCTTAACAAACATTTGAACATTGAACATTTGACTGACGATCCCGTAGTTAAGTCCCATAAGCTATACAAACATTTGAACAATTTGGCAAGAGGACAAATGCAGAAGCGTAGAAGAATGTATAACTAGGGGAAAGAAAGGTACCGCCTACAGGAAAATAAAAGAGATATTTGGAGACAAGAAAAGCAGCTTTATGAATATCAAGAAGTCAGATGGAAAACCAGTACTAAGCAAAGAGGGAAAACCTGAACTGTGGATGGAATATATATAGGGCCCATACAGAGGAAACAAACTTGAAGGCAGTATTCTAGAGATGAGAGACGAAGTGGAGGATGAGATAAGAGATATGATACTGCGAGAAGAATCTGACAGAACGCTGAAGGAGTGATATTCCGTTTGAACTGCTGATGTCGTTAGGAAAGCCAGTCATGAGAAAATTGTTCTGACAGGTATATAAGATGTATGAGACGGGGAAAATACCCTCCGACTTCAAAAAGATTATTATAATTCTAATTTCAAAGAAAGCAAGTGCAGATAAATGGGAAAATTACACATCAGTTTAAGAAGTCATGGTTGCAAAATACTAACACGAATTATTTACAGACGAATGGAAAAACGTGTAGAATTCGACCTTGGGGAAGATCAGTTTGGATTCAGGAGAACTGTGGGTACACAGGAGACAACACTCACATTACGACTTATCTTAGAAGATACGCTAAGGAAAGGCAATCCTAGGTTTTTAGTGTTTGTAATTTGGATAAGGCTTTTGACAGTGTCGACTGGAATATACTCTTCCAAATTCTGAAGATAGCAGGAGTAAAATATAGGGCTCGAAGAGTCATATTCAACCTATACGAAAACCAGACAGCAGTTGAAGGGCAAGAAAGGAACGCAGCGTAAAGGAAGAGAGTAAGACAGGGTTGTAGCCTTTCCCCAGTGTTGTTCAATCTCTACATTGAGTAAGCCTTGAAGGATTGCAAGGAGATGTTTGGTGAGGGAATTAAAGTTCATGGAGAAGAAATAAAAACATTGCGGTTCTCCGATGACACAGTGCAAGGATGGGGCCCCTCCACGCCCACACCAACGTGGTGACCATCACAAAAGTTCTACTGTCACCTCCGTAATTAAGTTAGTTTGCTAAGGTGGATCACGGGATGTGGGAACCGCGATGTTATCCGTACGTGTGGGCGCGATCACCCATTAATACGGTGCATCTGGAGATAGAATTGGTCGAAAGGTATACGAAGGGTAAAGGTATGTAAGGGCAGAGGGGAAAAAAAAGTGCCAAGGCAAGAGCCAAGGGAAAAAAACCTCTGCGACAGTGGGGTAGGTATGAAGGGCAGTAGCGGTATGCTAACTGCGACAGATCATGCAAGGGTTGGTAATGTTAGTGATGGGTATTTTCTCAGTACCATTAACTTTGCTAGGTTTGTCATAAAGAATCAGTCCGTTTAGATGCGAGGTTCTGCTGCAGCTGAGCTCCAATGATGCCTCCTGGGTCGGCTGTGGCAGAATACCTGTAACATAGCCAAGTCTGTCAAGGTGGTTAGGCAGTTCGGTCATACAACTGGCTAAGTGTGCGGGACTGTTTAGGTTTGTTTGTGTTTAGTGCGATGAATATGGTTTCCCTGCCTTGCCTGTAGGTCGGCTGTGGGCTCAGCTGGCATTGCCAGTCAGATAACCGATGACACAGTAATTTTGTCAGAGAGTGCAGACGATTTGGATGGGGAATTGAATGGAATGTACAGTGTCTTGAAAGGAAGATATAAGATGAGTAAAACGAGGGTAATGGAATGGAGTGTCTGAAAATCAGGCGATTCTGAAGGAATTACATTAGGTAATGAGAAAATAAAAATATTATATGAGTTTTGTTATTTTGGTAGCAAAATAACTTCTGAAGGCCGAAGTAGAGAACATATCAAATGCAGAATGGCTATGGGTAGAAAAGCGTTTCTAAAGAAGCGAAACGAGTTAACATCCAATATTAATTTAAATAATAGGAAGTTCTTTCTGAAAGCATTTGTCTGGAGTGTAACATTGTATGGGAGTGAAACGTGGACGATAAGGAGATCAGACAAATAGATGATAGAAGCTTTTAAGATGGGAAGATCACGTAACTAATGAGGAGGTGCTTAACCGAATTGCGGAGGAAACGAGTTTTTGGCATATCCCCACTAAGAGAAGGTATAGATAGGTAGGCCACATCCTGAGACATCAAGGAATTGTCTACTTAGCATGAGATGGAAGCATGTGGAGTAAAAATCGTAGAGGGAGACCAATGGACGAATACAGTAAGCACATTCAAAAGGATGTAGGTTTCCGAACGTATTCGCAGATGAAGAGATTTGCACAGGACAGGATAGCTTGGAGAACTGCACGGGGTAGTGTGGAGAGCTGTATCAAACCAGTCTGCGGACTGAAGACCACAGCAACAACAACAACAAGATAGGCCCAAGATAACATCCGCAAAAACGATTATTCTGTGTAACCAAAATTTATTCCTCTATAGCAATTAACTCTTTAATTAACACACTAATTCGTCACTGTTAATAATTATGTCCACCTATGTTTCTCGATTCGTTGCAAGAGCGGATCTTAATTTTAGATTATAAAAAGTATTTTGCAATTTTGTGAGTAACACTATTATAATGATTCTGTGATTACTTCTCCACGGCGAAGTTCAGAATGTATTAGACCTGTTTGAGAAAATAATTAGTTTGCGTACTAACAGGAAGTAGTGTGCGCATGTGTTTGTGGGATTCGCTGTTTATATTGAATACAAATCTGGAGCTTTCATCCGATTTTATTGAAATTTTACCCACTTGACACTCAAACCAAGAGGAAGGTAACTGCCTATATAAAATTTCGTATAGAGCATGGCGGACGGTACTTTACGTATCGACTTAGACAAAATCTTGCCGCGGTGGAGTAGCCGAGCGGCCTATGGCGCCTCGCTGCGGAGCGCGCGGTTGTTCGCCGTCGGAGGTTCGAGCCCTCTCTAGGGCATGGGTGATTATTTTTGTCCTTTGGTTAGTTTACCTTAGTTTATGTAGTTTGTAAGCTTAGGATTGATGACCACGCAGTTTGGTCCGATACATTTACAAAGATTTGAATTATTTATTTATTTATTTATTGCGAACTCGACGGTTTTGTTTCGAACTTAATGAAATATTGCACATTTCACATTCACAGCAATAGTAACATCACTGTGTACTTAATATTTCATAAGTTGCATACCTGCGGATACCTTCGCCAATGTTTCACCTATCATAGTGCAAATTGACCACAGTATACAATATTTTATAGCTCGGGGTAGGAGGCGAAGGACTAAGGAGACGAAGGAGGAGGTAGAAAGAAGGGGAAGGTAGACTTGGAGAGGAGCTGCGTTAGGAGGAGGAGGAAGTGAGCACAAGTGGACAAAGAAAGAAGGGAACTAAAACTGAGGTTTTCAGCTAATTATACGACGTATGTCCACATAGTAAATTCCGTTTGGTTATATAAAACGAACGTGTAGAGATACAGAAAAAATATTTACTGCACACAATATACAACTACTAAACTACTTTCTACATAGCTTCCGAAATTTTGTAGGCATTTGTCATAGCGTGGCAGAAGTCTTTGTATGCCTTCTTCGTACAAGGTTTCTGCCTGTGTATTCAACCATGTGGTAACATGTTCTTTCAGCTTGTCATCATCGCTGAAGTGTTGACCACCATGGACAGTTTTAGGTGTAAGAAGAAAGTCGCTAGGAGCGAGACTGTACGGAGAATGATCAAACACGTACCAGTGAAATTTTCGTAAGAGTTGTTTGGTCACATTCGCCTTGTGAGGTCGGGCGACAACGTGAAGGGAAGAAGAAGACTCCTTTCATCTCTTCTTACATCGAAAATCTATCCTTGGTGGTCAACACTTCAACGATGATGAGCTGAAAGAACATGTTTGCCACATGGTTGAATACAAAATTTCGGTAGTTATGTAGAAAAGTAGTTGAACAGTTGCAGATTTTTATACAATACATATTTTTTCTGTATCTTCTCACGTTTAGTTTATATAACCAAACGGAACTTACTTTGTGAACATACCTCGTATATGGAGTGTCTATGAGTTTGTGTAATTGTGTATTTGTATAGCATTCAGATCTACAATCTTGTTGTCATCTTGATGAATTTTTGCACACTTGACCTTCTAACCAAGAGGAAGATTACAATGGGTATAAGGATCATTTACAACACACAGTTAAGGAGATATCGTCATAATGGAAGACATGCATGATAAACCACACACTCTTGTGAAAGTTTTTAATGTGAAACGTCTTCACTTCTTCGCTAACCATTTACCTTGCAGTTTCCTAATATTCTGCACCATGGCCCTGGAAAAGTACAATATTGAGTGACACATTGTTCAGGAGATATAAACACGTAAGGATTGATCTAAGTGATAACTACAGGTTGGAATTCGTTACAGAAACTGGTGAAACGGACAGAATTCAGCGGACAGGTGATTAACAAAGAGATGTCTGAAATTTTATGCTTTACCGGATACTCGGTATTCACGGTGGACTCGTGAAATTGTCGTACGGGAAAATCGCCACCTAATCGCGATCTCGGTAATGTTCTATTTCATCTATCGCGTGCCGACTGTAACACCACGTTATGATTTAAATAATGACAACCTCCCATTGTAGCAGCACTAACTTATCTAACGCTTGCGCCAGATACCTGTTATCGTATTCAACTGAGACACTTAAAATTGCTTTTCCAGAATATTTGAAATATACAAATCGGTTTACGAAAGTTGAAATAAAAGTTGTTCACCTCAAAGAGGCACAGACATTAACATAAAGCTCGACCTCTTTACCCCTACCTGCTCTGTCCCCGAGAAACCATACTTTTTCTTAGTAAATTTAAATTCTCCGTGAAAAAAAAAAAGTTTCGTTCGAAACATTATTTTAGTTTCATGATGGATGTCGCAGTAAATTGAAAATGAGTTGAAAATTGTTGCAAAACAAATACACAACAGATTAGGAAAATCCAAATACAGATAATGATAATGATGAGATACCTCCCATAATAGAATGAAATACACACCATGTACATGCTCTCAGTCCGTCGTCTCTTAATCGTAATTAAATGATTCGTATTTTACAAATCTCTAGGCAATTGTTGCACGATTTTCACGATTGCAGAGAGAGTGGGTATCAATTTCTCGTACTTTCACGCCCACAGAAACGTCGAAGGAGCTCGTCAAAGGCACGCTAATCTCTTCCCAGATAGAGATGTTACTTTTGAAACGACTTTGGAGAGTATTATTCACCTGTGTGCTGAAGTGAAAGTGTTAAATTCACAGAAAGAATTTGATGTCTATTTGTTGGAGATGTTATCGTTTGTCAGCTATTTTCAACTCATTTTTATTTTCGCCGATTGCAGCGATATCTATCATGAAACTAAAAAACATGTTTCTTAAAGAGAATCAAAATATGTAATAGAAATAGGGGTTCCTATTTAAGATTTCAAAGTCACCCCCCCAACCCCCCGCTCACGGGACTAGCGCAAGAGGGTCGAGCTTTATAGCTTTATGTTAATGGGTGTACGTCTTGGAAGTGAACAACTTTTATTCCAACTTTTCTCATACCTTTCTTATATCTTTAAAAATATTAAGAAAAACAGTTTACGTACCTCACTATGTATGAGCCATTCCATTTAAAATCGGGCAGCAGGAAAACTTTTATTATTTTGTGGGGCTTAATTTTCCCGTCATAGAAGCCAGACGTTCAATTAATATCTTTGCCAAACTCACAGTTTTTTTTAAGTTAACTTCATGTAATCACACGATTATGACACTCATTTCTCGAAAACTACTAAAAGTAAAAATTTCAAATAAATTAAAGACTTAAGTTATTATATACATTGAAGTGATATTTTTCCGGTATGCTTAGAATTTAAATTTCAAGTAGTTATCATCGTTTCTTATCTTTTGACTACAAAATACATTTTAAATGGAATAAAATATATGCCATGGTGTAAAGTATTTTATTTACAAATAGTATCAGTAAATATTGTGTAGAAAAAATAAAATGTTTCAAGAAACTGCGCCAGATTTGCCGGCTGCACTACACCGAGGCCAACGAGAAAGAGAGGCCATGGGGTTCACGTTATGTCACGCAAGGTAAGGTAGTCCTGAGCAGGCGCGTTCGCTAGCCGAGTGGCTGGCCGCTATGAGGCAGTGGGCCGTGTCCCAGCGGTCAGCCAATCAGCTGGCGATCGCGTCTGCTCAGGACTACCTTACCTTGCGTGACATGAGGTGCACGCCATGGCCTGTCTTTCGTGTTGGCCTCGGCGATACACCGTATTACGCCGGCTGCGCTACGCCGTGTTGTTTATGCAGTAAATCTTTAAGCCCCTCGTTGACTGTCCAGCTGCGAGACGAGGCTTCTACCCCCGCTAAGTGACGTTCTTTTTCCCACTTGAAGATTAAGGTACTCCATATTAATTAAAACGGAAATGAACGTGTAATAAAATGAAGTTTAATCCTTAAGGTACGAAAAGTGCATTTTTTTTAATAAATGAAATAACGGTATTACACCAACGAATTAATTGTTGTCGTGTAATTGTGCATCAACTTGAGATTTTTCATACTAAACCATAGTTCATCGAAATACGGTATGAAGTTTTTGATTTAACACAGCATTATAACTCGAAAAGTACTAATCATTTAAGCGATAAATTCATGTCCAATGACGGATTTACCAGTACATTGAGTAAGCCGGAACCATGGCAGCAGATTGTAGGGGCAACAAAACTGGAGCCAAAATATTTAAACTGTATTAAAAAAGTTATTTAATTTCATTTACCGACTGTACATTATCGTGTAAGAAGTATCAAGAAATACTCACACCCACATAATTAATCGTATATGTCTTTTTATTAGCTCAGAAATACACGAGGGTAAGTCAATAAATAAGTCGCAAACTGAGGTAGACTCGCCAGTACTTCGCGTTGTGTAGGGGTATTTCTCTTCGACACATCCGTCTTGTGGGTTGCAGCAGTTTAAGCAACCAAATGAACTTACAGCTCAAGAGCGTCACTTATAGGATACAAAAGCTGAGACAGAAATAACATGCTCTAGGGTTTAAAGCGTTCTCGAACATTGGGACGAGTGTTTAATTTTACGGGTGGAGTCAACTGAGAAATAAAACACATTTCAGACTTGTAAAAGCGGCATTGACGTGGAAGTGTCACTTCCTACTCACAGTTAACAATCTTATTAATTATGGAAAAGGTTGTGTAATTGGGGCCATGAAGTACAGACATAAAGCAACAATTTCATTGACGAAAGTTATAATTCGTATGATTGTGAAATAGAATATCGAATTGAAGAGGTCGTTAGAGGTGGTAAAATTTGAATAGTCCACTGGCGATAAATGTGAAAATTCGTTACTTTCGGGACAGCCGTTTCCACTTACATCAATGGACATGTAGAAATTATTGAATATTAAAAACAAATACCAGGTCAGTTTTCTCGTTTTTCGTCCGATTTCCCTGACTAGCAAAAATTATGCTCCCGAGTTACTGTCAATTTGAGTAATCACAATGGTCAGCTCGACCAAAGTGCAATTGGGAGTGCCTCAATCTAGAGGGACCGCTTTTTTTTCTTCTTTTTTTAACGCCTTTCTGGAAGAGATCAAAAAGCGAAACTCCTGCAAATCAAAATTCGCCTTATAAGTTTGAAACTAATGTAGGACGAAACAGCAGCCAGGTGAACAACAAAATTTATTCAGAAAGTTGGATGTTCCTCAAGAGCAAACACAAAAAACAATAAATTTTCGACATAGCTGTGATTGTCAGCGACCGTTACAACGTCAAAGGACAAAAGTTCAGCCCTCGGTCGCGATTTGTAAATTCCATTATGTGACTTGCAATTTCGTCCTTTGACGATAAGATAGAACATATAACACATAAAATTATTTACATAGTGAAACCGTCACTATTTGTGGTAGTAAATGAATTATGTGTCCAGAAAGTAACACTCTGTGGATCATAGGGATGGAAAAAAAAACTGACAAGTGTCGCAATACATGGAATTCCAATTAAAAGAAAAAATAAAGAAGCAAAATTATTCACCAATTGCAGAAAGGTCAAATAAAACCACCATACCCAGCTACCCACTCCTGGAGGGGAAAGTCGAAATGAAAACTGACTCCTCATCACCGCATCTGGTGGCATGAACCTCTCGGGGAAAGCAGAATACCAATCCCTGCTGAAACCCACAACGTTTACAACTTATTTTCAAAAGATTACCAGTTCGAACTACTTCCTGATATCCGTGCACAAGTGCTATGGACAAGAAATTCGCAATCTGATGCGCAAGCCAAGGTAGCCATCATGAGACCTTATCCTGTGACGGGCGTTCCATAGATAATTCAGGAATTTTATATTTTTGACGACAGTACAGAGTTCATTTAATGAAATAAATCGCAATTAGAGATAGTTAAGGCTTCGCTGTACTAGGTTTAGATGGAATACCAAAGTGCAGCGAATGAAAATTTGTGCCTGGCTGGGATTCAAACCCGGGATCTCCTGCTTCCTAGGCAGATGCGTTGACCACTTTGCCACCAAGGACACAGTGACTAGCCCTACTGCACGTCTCCCGCCACACCCAAATCTGCATTCGCTACGCTGTCTCTTTCCTGTTACCTCAGCCTATTTGTTCTGTAATGCTCGCAGCCGCAACACTGTATTTCCCCGTCAGGGACAACAGACCAGGTATCAAGACACAATTAATTGTCGTCAGGAGCCCAGCCTCGGCTCGTATATAATTATATATTTTTTACGATGTTACAGAATTCATTTAATGAAATAAGTCGCAATTTGCGATAGTTAAGGCTTCACTGTACGAGGTTTAGATAGAATACCAAAGTGCGACGAATGAAAATTTGTGCCCGGCCGGGATTCGAACCTGAGATCTCCTGCTTACTAGGTAGACTCATTGACAATTCCGCCACCGAGGACACAGTGACCAACGCGACTGCAGAGGACTCTTCCCTGCACAGCGTAGGCTGTGGTAACAGGAAAGAAACAACGTGGTGAATGGAGATTTGGGTATGGTGGGAGACGTGCAGGGAAGAGTCCGCAGCAGTAGGGCTGGCCACTGTGTCCTCGGTGGCGGAATGGTCAACGCGTCTGCCTAGTAAGCAGGAGATCCCGGGTTCGTATGCCAGCCGGGCACAAATTTTCATTCGCTGCACTTTGGTATTCCATCTAAACTTAGTACAGTGAAGCCTTAACTATCTCAAATTGCGATTTATTTCAATTAAGGAATTCGTTGCCGATCGCAGAACCGTACTCTGCGTGTTGCCTATCTCTGTGTGTCGACAAGCATCCCTATACCAATTACTTTACCTCTACAGTACACCAGTTACAGTCTTGTAACTTGATTTCACGGTCTTTATACGCTTCGACACGTTCCAGTTTCCATTCTGTGTGGGCCCTAAAAACGCAAGCAGTAGCGATGCGTGCGATACAGAACTGGGAGAGACAGCGGGTCGCGTGTGTGTCGGTGATGTATTATGACAGCGGGCGGCAGACGCGGCGGCAACTAAATTGCGCGACTAATTGCGGGGCAGCTGTAAATCAGGGCGGCGTGCGCGGCCAGCGCGGCTCTCCATTAGCAGGCGGGGCGCAGCCGGCAGCAGGCCGGACGCACAGTGGCAGAGACGCAGTGGCCGCCGCCGCGGACGGACGTGACCAGCCCACTGACGGCGAACCGCGCGCGCGCCTCGCCTGGTCGACCACGCTGTGCCTGCCATGCCACGCCGTTACTAACGTTGCGGCTGTGGATCCCATTTCAATTCGTCGCTAAATCGCAGGCAGTTGTGTGGATCCCATTTAAATTCGTCGCTAAATCGATGGCAGTTGTAATATGGTTTGCATCCATAATATTAAATTTCCTCAGAAGAAAGTCAGATAAGTGCCTTATGCAGCTGACACAGGGAGACGTGAGGTACTGTTTAATGGTGGTACAATCGGTTGATTTTCCGTGAGAAAGCCGGCGCAAAATTCTGGTACTCTGGTGAAACAGTCCAGTACACTAGGGAGCCATCTGCCATCACCATGCCTTAAGTGTTCAATCTGGAGCATACCGTCATTTATAACACCACCCTTCCCACCCATGCACTTGAAAATAATACAACCTTCGGTGAATATTCGTGTAATACTAATGTAGATGATGCAATGTGTCGTCTGGTGTTAACTAAGAGAAGCTGGAAAGGTGAAGAGCTGGAGCACTGCTACGCTCCCAAATACTTAAAGGTGAAGTTGGATAGAACTCTGTCATTCAAACAACACTGTTTAGACACTAAGAAAAAGGTCAGCACTGGGAATAGTATCATTTGTAAACTGAGAAAACCCAAACTGGTGTGCTGACCCACAAGTGCTTCGAACAACAGCCATGGCACTTAGTCTATCGGCAGCTGAATATGCTGCGCCTGTGTGGAAGAATTCGTCCCACATGAAACATATCGATGTGGCCGTAAATGAGTCAGCCAGCATCATATCTGGGTGCTTTAGACCCACGCCGACAGAGATCTACCCTCTCATAGGGATAACTCCCCCGAGCATACGGTGCAAGTAGCTGCCGAGGTGGAGAGGAAGAAACAGTTGACAGACAATCGCACCAACAACAGCCTAGGCGGCTGCGCTCAAGGAGGAGCTTCCTTAGGACATCAGAGCCAATCGATGTCACTGTCGAAGAGAGGAAGCTTCAGCTATGGAAGGAGGTAACAGCTAATCCTATCTTGGCCCTGAAAGAACAACATGCAGCTGGAGGTAACAAATCCTTTACAACCTGGAAGGCTCTCAATAGGCAGAGGAATTGGGTCTCAAATTGCAAGTTCAACCGTTCAAGATGGGGCTACCTCAACGGGGAACCTCTGTACGACTGTGGGAATGCCCAGACGGACGACCACTTACTGATGTGCCCAAACCTCAGCACATATTGTACCGCCCCCCCCCCCCACCCTGGATTTACAGCTAGCTAATGACAGGGCCATCTGTGTGGCTGAATACTGGGCAAGAAATATCTAAATTTTAAAATTTATCACACGGACTCCAACTAGACCAGTACGCATCTCTGCAGCGCCAGCACATTTTCAGTTGTAAGTGACATATAGTATTTCATTTTCGTCTACGCATTCTCGTTTCAATTTGTAAATTTATTGTTAGAGCTGAAGCATTGAATTAAAATTTGTGGTGCGGCCGGGAATCGAACCCGGACCTCCATGCTTACTAGGCAGACGTCTTAACCGTTAGACTACCACACCACTAACGATTAAGGCGCCTCGGAATAGTCTATGTACGATTTCTCTCCACAACACAAACTTTAATTCAGCTTCAGCTCTAACAATAATGTCTTTGACATATTTGAGACGAAAATCCGTCTCAGGGATTCTTTCATTGTATTTAATTGATATTTATATCACCATAACAGGATTGTTCCACCATGTCCATTGCTGAGGTGCTATTCCGCTGCATGGAGAGCCTTGGCAGTAGTGGCAATTATCTTTGGAACAAAGAAGCTGAATTAAAGTTTGTGTTGTGGAGGGAAATCGTACATAGACTATTCCGAGGCGCCTTAGTCGTTAGCGGTGTGGTAGTCTAACGGTTAAGACGTCTGCCTAGTAAGCATGGAGGTCCGGGTTCGATTCCCGGCCGCACCACAAATTTTAATTCAATGCTTCAGCTCTAACAATAATGTCTTTGACATATTTGAGACGAAAATCCGTCTCAGGGATTCTTTCATTGTATTTAATTGATATTGTAAATTTATACTGTGATCTCACGCATATTATATTCAAATCCACGTTTTAACAAACAGTGTAGTCGCGACTGTAGTTTTTGTTTTTTTCGGCACTGTAATCATGAATAGGGACTGTGACTGCTGTGTGCGGATGCAGTCTGAGCTGCTGACACTTCGCTCCCAGCTTCAAGCTGTGTTAACCTCGGTTGCACAGCTGGATGCTGCGATCGAGGGGCGTGGTTGTTGTTGGCCGGTAGTGGGGACCGACTCTCGTCGTCTCCACGGATCGGCCTGCGGCAGCGACATGCCCTGATACTGCTAGCAGTGAGGCAGACACCCCACCCGTGGTTGCGTGGGAGGTTGCTGCAGTGCGTGGAAGGCGGCGCAAGACAATCCGGGAGACCGATCTTGAGGCCACCCCGGTTCGTCTTGCATACAGGTTTGAGGCGCTATCTGCCAGGACGACGTTCCTGAGTCGGATGGTGTCTCTCACCCTGAGGTCACCACCCAGCCTGCAAGATCCGGGCTCTCACAGAGGTTGGGTTTGCTTGTAGTTGGGAGCTCCAACGTTAGGCGGGTGATGGAGCCCCTTAGAGAGATGGCTGCCAAGGAGGGGAAGAAGGCCAATGTGCACTCCGTGTGAATACCAGGTGGGGTCATTCCAGATGTGGAACGGGTCCTCCCGGGTGCCATGAAGGCTACGGGGTGCAGCCAACTACAGGTGGTGGCTCACGACGGTACCAATAATGTTTGTCGTTTCGGATCTGAAGATATCCTCTCAGGTTTGGAGCGACTATCTGAAGTGGTAAAGACTGCCAGTCTTGCTTGCAAGATGAAAGCAGAGCTCACCATCTGCAGCATAGTTGAGAGGACCGAGTGGAGGGTCTGAATCAGAGGCTTAGACGGTTCTGCGACCGTGTAGGCTGCAGATTCCTTGACTTGTGCCATCGGTTGGTGGGTTTCCGTGTTCCACTGAATAAGTCAGGAAGTGGCTACACGGGTAGCGCGGACGGTGTGGCGGTTTTTTAGGATAAAGGGCTTCGGGGAAAAACAAAATGGGCAAACTCAAAGGGTGCAGGTGGATCACAGGAGTTATGTAGATCTGCGAACTATCGGTTTAACAGTCGTAAATTGTCGTAGCTGTGTCGGGAAAGTACCAGAACTCCAAGCGTTAATAGGAAGCACCAAAACACACATCATTGTAGGTAGTGAAAGTTGGCTAGAGCCGGAAATAAGTTCAGCAGTAGTATTTGCAAAAGATCTGTGTTCAAAAAAGATAGATTAAACAAAACAGGTGGAGGCGTGTTTGTTGCTGTCGAAAGTAGTATTTCGTGTAGCGAAGTTGAAGTTGATAGTTCCTGTGAGCTATTATGGGTAGAGGTTGTACCTAAAATCGTAAGAGGTTAATAATTGGTTCTTTTTACCGGCCTTCTGACTCTGACGATACAATAACAGAAAGTTCAAAGAAAACCTAATTACGAAAACGTACCCGACTCACACGGTAATAGTAGGCGGTGATTTTAATTTACCCTCGATCTGTTGGCGAAATTATATTCTCAAATCAGGAGGTACGCATAAAACATCGTGCGAAATTGTACTCAACGCATTCTCTGAGAATTACTTCGAGCAATTAGTTCGTGAGCCAACTAGAATTGTAAATGGATGTGAAAACACACTTGATCTCTTAGCAACAAATAATCCGGAGCTCATAACGAGCATCAAAACGGATACAGGTATTAGTGAACACAGAGCTGTCGTGGCGAGATTGAATATAGAAAGCCCCAAAGTTACCAAAAATAAACGAAAAGTATATTTGTACGGGAAAGCAGATACAAATAAAATACATTGCTTCTTGATAGACAGCTTCCACTCGTTTCTAACACTAAACGTAGGTGTAGACAAGATGTTGCTCAAATTTAAAGAATTGGTATCTACAGCAATTGACAGTTTTATAACAAATAAATAAAAGAAGGAGGCGACCTCCCTTGGTACACATAACAGGTCAGGACACTGATGCAAAAGCAAAGGAAAAGACATACTAAATTTAAACGAACACAAGATCCCCAGGATTGGCGATCCTACACAGAAGATCGAAATTTAGCGAGGACTTCAATGCGAGATGCCTACAATACTTATCACAACGTAACTCTTTCTCGAAATTTGACTGAAAACCCAAGGAGATTTTGGTCATATGTTAAATGTACTAGGGGCTAAACACAAACAATACCCTCACTGTGTGATAGTAATGGCGATCCTGCCAATGACAGCGCTACTAAAGTAGGGTTACTAAACATAGCTTTTAGAAACCCATTCACCAAAGAAGACGAACCAATAATCCAGATTTCGAATTAAGAACAGCGGCCGTAATGAGTAACGTAGAAGTTGATATCATCGGAGTAGTGCAGCAACTAAAATCACTTAACAATAACAAGTCTTCTGGTCCGGATTGTATACCCATTAGATTTCTATCTGATTATTCTGAAGCGATATTGCCTTACTTAACAGCCATATACAACCGCACTCTCATAGAAGGATCTGTACCAAAAGATTGGAATGTTGCACAGGTCACACCTATATTCAAGAAAGGCAGTAGGAGTAACCCACCAAACTACAGGCCTATTTGATTGACGTCAATTTGCAGCAGGGTTTGGAAAATAACCTTTATTCAACTATTATTAATTATCTCGAACAGAACGATCTATGGCCCAAGGTCAACACGGATTTAGCTCTTTATTCACACGTAGTGATGGGTGCTATCGACAAGGGTCCGCAAATCGATTCCGTATTTCTTGATTTCCAAAAGGCTTTTGACACCGTACCTCAGAAACGGCTTTTTATCAAATTGCGTGGTTATGGTATATCGCCCCGATTTTGCGATTGGATAGGAGATTTCCTGTCAGAGAGGACTCAGTTCGTAGTAATCGATGGTAAGGCATCGACTAAAACAGAGGTGATATCGGGCGTTCCACAGGGAAGTGTTATTGGTCATCTGCTGTTCCTTATTTAGATAAACGATTTAGGGGAAAATCTAAGTAGCTCTCTTACGTTGTTTGCAAATGACGCCGTCATTTACCGTCTAGTAAAATCATCTGAAGATCAAAACTAACTGCAGAACGATCTGAATAACATATCAGTACTGTCTAAAACTTGGCAGTTGACTCTAAATAATGAGAAGTGTGAAGTCGTCCACATGAGTACGAAAAGAAATCCGTTAAACTTTCCTTACAAGATAAATCAATCAAATGTGAAGGCCGTAAACTCCACAAAATACCTAGGAATCACTATTACTTCAGACTTAAACTGGTAAGAACACGTAGATAATATCGTGGGAAAGGCGAACCAGAGACTGCGTTTTATTGGCAGAACCCTTAAAAGATGCAACAGAACTACTAAAGAAACTGCATACACTGCGCTTGTCCGTCCATTTCTGGAGTATTGCAGCCCAGTGTGGGACCCTTATCAGGTGGGTTTGACGGAGGACATCGAAAGAGTCCAAAGAAGGGCAGCTCGTTTCGTATTGTCACGATACAAGCGAGACAGCGTTACGGAAATGATACAGGATCTACGACGCTTATCGCTGTGGCGTGGGCTGCTTACGAAACTCCAATCGCCAACATTCTCCTCCGAATGCGAAATTACATTGTTGACTCCCATTACTTAGGTAGAAATTAACATCAGAATGAAATACGAGAAATCAGAGCTCGAACGGAGAGATTTAGGTGTTCTTTCTTCCCCCGCGCTATTCGAGAATGGAATGGGACATGAATGGTATAATGATGGTTCCATTAACCCTCTGCCAGGCACTTAAATGTGATATGCAGAGTATCCCATGTAGAGGTAGATGTAGACGGTAAAGGATGGTGTTCTGGTCACGAAAAATAAAATATTTGCAAAGTGTCAGGTCACTGGGACACATTTCCCTGCATATTCGGACTTTAGAAACAATATTTATTGCTTGCACGTAATGTCTTGTCAGCTTCATTTATTCATTTGATTCAGGGTAGTTGTTAATCACAGTACAGCGTTTTTTTGTAAGTGCAATAATTAACGTTTCTTGAGTCTGGAGCAATTAACAGTTCTGACAAAATAGACCTCTAGGGCATATTTTATGTCAAAATGTTTCATTTAGGATGCCACTGCTGACAGTGCTTGGCAACTGTCCTTCATCTACATAGGTGGATCTAAGAGAATGCAGAACAAGCGTGCTATCACTGCACTGAGTCTTAAAAACTGGAACATTTTTGTTTGATTGGGCGTGGGGTTAAAAGTGGTGGCCGTTACTAGAGTCTTTCTATTGAGTCAGAGTTTAACTGATGATGTACAATTCTTTCACCACCTCCCCCAGAAAGCCGCCCTCATTCCGCCGCTGTTTATCTGATTGCAAGCTACGGTGCAACATGATGCCATCCGCGATTGGAAGTCGCTGTGCATCCTAAGACAACCCCGTAATCGTGGCGACCTGAAACACGGTAGTGTCTGGTCCGTGATTGGCCATTTCGTGGGCATGCGTGACATCTACATCTACATGGGATACTCTGCAAATTGTATTTAAGTGCCTGGCAGAGGGTTCATCGAACCACCGTTATACTATTTTATCTCCCATTACATTCTCGAATACCGTGCGGGAAGAATGAACACCTGAATCTCTCCGTTCGGGCTCTGATTTCTCGTATTTCATTCTGATGTTCATTTCTACCTAAGTAAGTGGGAGTCAACAATATATTTTCGCATTCGGAGGAGAATGTTGGCGATTGTAGTTTCGTAAGCAGCCCACGCCACAGCGATAAGCGTCGTTGTTGTAATGATTCCCATCCCAGATCCTGTATCATTTCCGTAACGCTGTCTCACTTGTATCTTGACAATACGAAACGAGCTGCCCTTCTTTGGACTCTTTCTATGTCCTCCGTCGAACCCACCTGATAAGGGTCCCACACTGGGCTGCAATACTCCAAAAATGGACGGACAAGCTAGTGTATGCAGTTTCTTTTGTAGTTCTGTTGCATGTTTTAAGGGTTCTGCCAATAAAACGCAGTCTCTGGTTCGCGTTTCCTTCGACACTATCTACATGTTCTTTCCAATTTAAGTCTGAAGTAATAGTAATTCCTGGGCCTTTAAATTTGATTGATTTATCATATAAACAAAGTTTAACGGATTTCTTTTCGTACTCATGTGGACGACTTCACACTTCTCATTATTTAGAGTCAATTGCCAATTCTTACACCATACAGATATCTTATTGAAATCTTTCTGCAGTTGGTTTTGATCTTCAGATGATTTTACTAGACGGTAAATGACGGCGTCATCTGCAAACAACCTAAGAGAGATACTTAGATTTTCCCTCAAATCGTTTATGTAAATAAGAAACAGCAGAGAACCAATAACACTACCCTGTGGAACGCCAGATATCACCTCTGTTTTAGTCGATGCCATACCATCGATTACTACAAACTGTGTCCTCTCTGACAGAAAATCCCATATCCAGTCGTAAATTTGGGGCGATATACCGTAACCACGCAATTTAATTAAAAGCCGTTTGTGAGGTACGGTGTCAAAAGCTTTCTAGAAATCAAGGAATACGGAATCAATTTGCGAAACCTTATCATAGCACACATCACTTCGTGTGAATAAAGAGCTAGTTGTGTTTCGCATGAATGATATTTTCTAAATCCGTGTTGACCTTGGGCCAATAGATCATTCTTTTCGAGATAATTCATAATATTTGAATACAGGATATGATCCAAAATCCTGCTGCAAATTGAAGTCAATGAAATAGGCATGTAATGTAATGGTTTACTCGTACTGCCTTTCTTGAATATCGGTGTGACCTGTGCAACTTTCCAATCTTTTGGTACAGATCCATCTATTAGAGAGCGGTTGTAAATGGCTGTTAAGTAAGGAGCTATCGTTTCAGCATAATCAGATAGAAATCTAATGGGTATACAATCCGGACCAGAAGACTTGTTATTGTTAAGTGATTTTAGTTGCTGCACTACTCCGATGACATCAACTTCTACGTTACTCATTACGGCCGCTGTTCTTAATTCGAAATCTGGAATATTGGTTCGTCTTCTTTGGTGAATGAGTTTCTAAAAGCTATGTTTAGTTACTCTGATTTAGTAGCGCTTTCATCGCCAGGATCGCCATTACTATCACGTAGTGAGGGTATTGTTTGTTTTTTGCCCCTAATATACTTAACATATGACCAAAATCTCTTTGGGTTTTCAGTCAAATTTCATATAAAGCGCGTCTGGTAGGCGGACACTCCGCTGACGTGACGCAAGCGTCGGCGAGAACTGGGGAGAAAGACAGACGAGGATATATTCGGTAGCAGAGAGAATTTTGGTCACTTCGGCGCTTCGTGTGGTGAGCGAGGAACTCACTGTTGGTGGTGTGAGCACTCTGTGGGAGCTATGTCCACTTATTCGAGTGTGTACTGAGTTGTGATAGAGAAGACTCAGTAGTTTACTTGAAAGAGTAGGTCTGTTATAAGCACATCTGAAGTTACCTCATATTTAAGAGTAATCCTATTGTATGATAATCGCTTTGTTAGTCAGACGCTTTAAGTCTGATGCGAGCCGGCCGCGGTGGCCGAGGAGACTGAGGCGCTTCAGTCACTGTCTGCACGGCCACTACGGTCGGGGGTTCGAATCCCCCCCTCGGGCATGGATATTTGTGCCGTCCTTAAGTCTTAGTTAGTTCATAAGTAGTTTGTAAGTTAAGGGACTGATGACCCTGTAGTTAAGTCCCATAGACTATACAAACATTTCAACATTTTTTTCTGATGCGAATAAGTACAGAGTGGTATAGGTAACACCTGTGGACGAATTGTATTGGCACCACGGTGGGTTTATTTATGTAATATGCGATGCCACGCCAGCAGGAAATGTTCAAATGTTTGGAAATCTATCGGACCAAACTGTGTTGTCATCAGTACGTAGCTTACAAACTACTTAAACGAAGGTAGACTAACCTAAGGACAACACACACACACACACACACACACACACACACACACACACACACACACACACACATGCCCTGGGGAGGACTCGAACCTCCAAAGGCGAGCAACCGCGCGCTCCGCAGCGAGACGCTTTAGACCGCTCGGCTACTCCACCGCGGCACGCCAGCAGCGAGACCAGAAAATGTTAGGTGTCAACATAATTGATACATAGGAGTTATTTCGATCGACAGATGTTGATCCAGGTAGAAAAAAAAGGTTTGTTTCGGTGACGACAACCTAGTTTGCAGTCATCTCAACCAACGGTACTGCGTTCAAAGCGTTAAGGTATTCAACACTCCAAAATCAAATGTTTGTAGAGTCTATGGGACTTAACTACGGGGTCATCAGTCCCTAAACTTAGAAACTACTTATGAACTACTTACAACTAAGGACGTCACAAATATCCATGCCCGAGGGGGATTCGAACCCCCAACCGTAGTGCCCGTGCAGACCGTGACTTGAGCGCCTCAGTCTCCTCGGCCACCGCGGACGGCTTCAACACTCCCAACAGTGACAGGAAATACAGTACTCATTCACTGCGACAGCCTCGAATGTATCAGTAATTTTTTTTTTCAGTTTAAAGTCAAGTTAGGCGCTGTAGCTCGGCCATATTTCCTACTGTACATTTCATTCGTAAAGTCATTTTTATAATTTTGAGTATAGTTTCTATATGGTTGTACGCTTTAATTTCTTTTCCTTCCAGTTTAACATCTTCTATCCAAAGGAGTTTGAAATTCTGAAATTAATTTTTTTATTGTGAGAAAGACGTATTCTTCTTTTTTCTAAATAAATTAGGTAAACTTACAATGTGTTTACATTCAGTATCTAGTGACGTAATTTTTGTACTCGTTCTGACCTATTATTATAAGATAGACTTATTTTTCTTACAGGAGATGTGATATAAGTTTGTTTAAGTAATGTCGCCCAGGCCTATCTTAAACTGACGAGGATCATATTGCTGAATTCCACATGACTTTCAAGTTCTACATATTTTTCTTATTGGTAACAATGTAAAATCCTAAAATGAGGATAGCTTAATGCTTACCGCAAATGTTATCAGCGCACCGTAGACAGGGGCACACAAAAGCAGAAAAAATGAGGCATACACAATCAGAAGAGAACGCAACCAAATCACCAATTTTGATGCATGACGAAGATGGGGCAGCAGAATACCAACTTAGCGGGGTATGAAAATTCTTGAACAGGATGTCTCTCATTTCAGTGGATGAAGAATGAAAGGAAATGAGAGATATCTTTCTTAAAATGCTTCTCACCCCTTTCATGCGGTGATCTCTAACCCATCAAAATTGCAGAACATACTAGTCCATTCTTATACCACCTCAAAACACAGCATCCTCTCAGAGGGCTTATTTTCCAGTGGAAGAACCGACTGCGAGACTTTTACAATAGATTCATTCATGACATCCCGCTCCAGCCCAATCGTAAGCTCATCCTACCCTATGAAATGCTAGGCCACCTTGATTCTCCATATCTCCTGCACTCACTGTACAGCTTATTATGACTAACAATCTGCTGTGTGTCAGAGTGAATGGCTAAAATTTGGCACAACATGCTACTGAGTGTAGACTATCATTATAGATTTCAATGCCTGTGGCATTTGAACAACTCTTCCTTCTCCCTTCTATCAGGTTTTCTGAACTGCATAGATGGATGTTAGCCTTAGACCCGAAATTACCCACGCCTCAACCTTAGTTAACTTATCGTCCCCGTGTTCCCCATACCCAGCAATTCCGCTCTCTTTATCCTATACCATTCACAATTTATTTTTTGTTATCGACAATCTGCTCTATTTTCCCTTCTTTACATCTCTTGAGCCCTCCGTCCCTCCTCCTTCACCAACCGGTTGTGTTCCTAACCTGCATGTTTTCCGATCCTTCTACTAGTTACACACTCCGTAAGGCAGAGTCAGGGCATCCATATCCATCCTCAACCTACATCCTTAACCTTCCCTCTCCCCTCTCACTCCGAGTTTCTCTCACCCACGTGATATTCAGAATGCAGCAGGAGAGGTTGACGGTTGTTTGTTAGTGAATTACGTGCGTGTGGTTGTTTGAACGAATGTTTGTTCTCTTGTCGCAAAGGCTGTGGCGAAATTCTATGTTCTCTCTCTCTGTCTGTGTGAGTGTGATTAATTATTCTTTTCCATATTCTTTTTTGTTTTTACTTACGTTCCTGTCTGCACCTCGATGGTCGTGTTTTCGGTGAATTGAAACCCATCCTTATGTTTTATTTGTATATCGATACTTCGCGACTTCACTTTTATTTTGCTGTCACTGTAAATGAAGTTTGCTTTAAAACCCTCGTACCAAACAGTTTTATGTTACGTACCGGTACTGTTTGAATGCTTTTTATTCCATTTCGTCCAAGTACAGCTTATGATTACTTTTGAAAATGATTTTTTTTTCTGCGTATGTCCAAGAGCAGATACTGCGAAATACAATCGGCTGATAAATGATGTATACATTTTAGATTTTCGTCAATTATTGCGAGAATAATATTCTGAGTGTGAATTCTACTTTTGCGTTTTTCGCTAATGACACCGTTTCCTCCATTTCATTGGCACTCCAGATATTCTCTGCAGTGTTACTGCTGTTAACTACCATGCAAGATTCATTTACTAAACTTCATTATCCTATGTACGATTTCTAAAGGTTACTTGTTTTCTTTCCATACGTCTCCTAATCAGCACATGAATTTCACACATCAGAGTTGCAGCTACGGATAAACTGTAAAACCCCTTGTATGACTGTATTCCGGAAGAAAAGTCTGCCTCAGTAGTCTCGGAGACTGTGTGGCGTGTTGTCACGCAGGGTCTTGTGTTCGATTCCCAGCCAGGTCGGAGATTTTCTCCGTTCAGAGACTGGGTAACGTGCTGTTCTCATGATCATTTCATCGTAATGACACCGAAGCGGCGTCAGCTATTAGGACTCGCTCCAGGCAGACCCAACACGACCCCAGTTGGCGTCTAACGGCCATAAATTCCAAACGATCATCATCATGTGGAAGTAAAGAAACTTGATTCATAAATGACCATACCTGGTAAATTATTCATTGAATGTTTGCGCTGTAGGACAGGTAATTGCTTTTCAATCAGTTTAATATTAAAAATACGTAATTATTTCAGTAATTATCCCTTGGGCCACAATTAATTATGGAACAATTTGTTTGGTTTTGCAATCGATTAGATCGCAGACCTTATTTGAGTAATCACCCCTTCATAAATTGCGCACTAGGAGGACTAATATCGGTAAACGTATGTACGAGACTGAATTGCCCTTTTTTCTACCGTCATGGACATACCACGGGACTGTGGGGCGGCGAATCTATTGATTCTTAGTAGCATTTGACTCAGTAAATAATTTTGACATTGTTTGTGACTTTTGTCTATCGCAGCTAGTTGTAATGGGACAAAATAGAGGATCCCATTGCATGGTTTCCAGAACCGGCGAAAAGGCACACGAACAGTAATAGATAGGTACGTGTTACATTTGTACTTTAAGATATTGTATGTTTATTTTAAAAGTTTTGCTGCTGCAAAATGTAATTTTCTTTGCTGCACGTAAATCGCACGAGGGATTCGACGACGACGGCAGTCTTCAACTACAAGCAGCAGGTTAAAAATCCGTTCGACATCTGGTCGACATCAACATCCAGTCGACGGCTGCACCATAGAAGAAGATGCCTCGCGCACCGATTCCCGACTGCGGTTATTTTTTTACATAATAATGGGAAAAATATCTTTGTAAAATTGGGATTGTAAAACGTTAGTTCATGTTATGACACCGATCGAAACATATCATTGTATGTATAATGCCTTAATGGATTGTGTTTATTACGAAAACCATTGTTGTATTCAAGAAAAAAAAAAATGTTTGGTTAAAAATATTTCTACGAACTATGAAGACTTTTGAATTAATAGATAGAAGATTTCAATAATTTCTTCTGTGATTGTGATAATTTTCTTGAACATATTTGGATTATTCGCAAAGTGATATTGGTTTTTTTTTAAATCAAGTTTTGGTGAAAACAGTCGGGTTAACAAAATCTTTGAAGTGAAGTTAACGAAATGTTAATTTTTGTCATATTAATCTGTGACTGCATTCAAAGATTCAATCTTGCAGGATTGCTAGTTTTAACACATAAGTGTGTCTCAAAGTTTTAATTTTGCAAATTAAATGGTTAAATCTTATTGAAGATATTTCGAAAATTCAGTGTGCAAAGAAACCAGAGATAACGTGACTGCGCAAAGACAGGGTAAAAGTATGTATGACTGTGGACTTTTCACGAAAATATATTTCGAAGTAAATAGTTATCAACTGATATCTAATGTTAGATCCAAGAGATTTGTTAGTGAAATCTAAAGATTATTCAGAAAACTTTATTGCTATAAAAATTGACAGCAAAAACTATTAACGCTCACGCAGTAAAAATAAACTGTTATGTTTGTGATCGTTGGTTGTGATAGCGACATGATCAACAACATTATAACGAAGATATGAAGTCATTGCAATTAAAATTTACGGATTCTATATTAACTGACTTCCCTCGTTATAGAGGTTTTTTAAAAAAGACGAATCTGCAATGAATAATCTTCGGATCTGGTATGAACGACATCTATATAGGAAAATAATACAGAGTTAAAGCAAATATACAATGAATCAGTTGTTATATAGCAAGTCGTCGGACTGTAAAAGTACCAGTACATAGTCCACATTTCAGATAGTCGGAACTGAAACAAGAATCCCTAATATCTGTTAAATTCAGGGGACAATTCTTAAGAAATCTGAATATTCTTCAAAAAGCCACACGCACATAACATGATGATCTTGTAATTAAATAGTTCCTGTCAAAACAACCCCTGAAACAGTCCAAGAACGTCGTCCACGGGATATGCCAAGTAATTCGCTTTACTGTTCTGATTATGAAGTAACTGAAGTCAGTAATGCCTTTAAAGAAGATTCTCACCACAAGACACGTTGACTATCAAATGTCTATGGCTGGCTGCGCGAATTAAAACATCGAAAAGCCACCTTGCTTCTCCCTTCTGACCCGGACTGTACGCAGTCTTTAAGTGAAACGTCTACACCCGTTGTTCCCTTACGATGGCTTGGCGCGGACGGCCGTTCAATGTCCGACAGCAGTGACCCGTTAGTCCCCTTTATTGTTTCAAAAGTACTAACAATCCTTTACATTGAAAACTTAAAGAGTTGCAACTTTTTCGCCTTATAGGACTACTGAAGCAAATTTTACAGAAATGTATGAAGTAAAATCTTTAGAAATTAAGACTTGCAGAATTTTTTAAATGGACACTCCAGAGTGGTTTATGAGTGCTTAACTGTTTCCGAACTCAGTTCCTGTACTTATTCTATGAATCATATTGCCGCGGTGGAGTACGAGCGGTCTAAGGCGTCTCGCTGCGGAGGTTCGAGTCCTCCTTGGGGCACGGGTGAGTGTGTTGTCCTTAAGTTAGTTTACCTTAGTTTAAGTAGTTTGTAAGCTACGGACTGATGACCACGAAGGTTGGTCCGATAGATTCACAAACATTTAATTTCTTGACTCATATTTTTCCTGAATTTGGCACTGTTTTATCATTCTGAGCTGCAAGACTAACCGTGTAACGTTATTCTACGAGACAATGCTATTATCCTTTCAAAAATCTAAATTAGTTTTTCGTTGATAATCTGTGAGTTTAACGAAATATAATCATGAAACTACCTTTTTGCATTAATCCAGACTTAAAAGTAAATTTTCTACCATTGTTGGATGTTTTCCACAGAGTGAAATAATTCGTAAGTGCGACTCACAATGTTTCACATTGTATGGATGGGACATTGTACAAGTCTGTGCAATTACTCGTGTGATACGTGCACGTCCCGTGATATTCAGCTAGAATATTGGGAGGGGGGATAGGAGAAGCTTGCTTCCTTAGAGGACTTATGCGGGAAAAGGTATATCTCTTGAGATTTCTTAGATTGATTTGTTGCCTTGGTCTCCATTTCAGAAGTAGGTTGTTTGCAGGTCTTCTCGTTAACCTCTCATATGTACATCGTTTTGTCTTTCCGTAACTACTGCATGGTTCATCAACTTGTTTCTGCTTCCAGTATTCGAACCTCAATCTCTGCAATTTTCACAGATATCAAAGTGCCCAGCAATACATTCATTCCGAATAATCTTTTCATATGATGTCTCTGAATGTGTCTTACCAATTATCATTTTTAATCACACTTTGCCACAAATTTTGTTTTTGTCTCACATTATAGTTTCAAGTTTCCTAAGTACCCACTAGTTTCTATTCTTTTTGTTGCCCTGTTTATCGTCCACGTATCTCTTACACATGCTCGAAACAAATTTTTTCACAAAAATTAATTGTTCAGTGTTAACAAACGTCTGATGGCGACAAAACATTTATTGATGCTTCAGATCTGCATTTCTCATCACCTTTACCTTGCCGCCAGTGAATTAGTTTGTTGCCGGAATGGAATAAAACATGTTTGTCTAAAGAACAGAACGTCTTTGATGCTTTCTGATACCGTCAGCATTGTTGGAGTTACTTCAGCACCCATATTGATTCTCTTTACCTCTCAACAACTTTTGAAATTCATGACATTATTTGTTCTATATTACTTTAGTGTACATTTAATCAGACATGTTGAGGATCTGTCATAAGACGATTAGTTTGCCTATGAAAAAGGAAAGCGTTAGAGAGTAAGTACAAATTTTGCAGTTACTAACGGCAGAAAGAGTGAAGAATAGAACAATCCATTTATACAATTTGTAGTCTTAAGAAAGATTTAAACAATTTAAAATGTGTCAACATGTTTTAAGTTGCGGGGAAAATAGGCGTAAGCAAAAAAAATGTTCAAATGTTTGTTAAGCTTTTGGGACTTGACTACGGGGTCATCAGTCCCTAAACTTACAAACTACTTATCAACTACCTTACACTAAAGACGGCACAAATATCCATGCCCGAGAGGCGATTCGAAACCCGACCGTAGTGGTCGTGTAGACCGTGATAGGAGCGCCTCAGTCTCCTCGGCCACCGCGGCCGGCGGCGTAAGCACTAGGGAAAGAAGTGTAACATACAATTTGCACAACAAGCAAAACCGGAATACCTACAATTAAGTGAGCGGATTAAAAGGTACAGGTTTTGATGTTTCATCTTCTTTACGTATGTACTTCGAAGAAGCAAAGAGAGAGATAGTATGAAATCTACAGTCAACTAGAGGATGATTAACAGGAATTGTCGAATGGTGTATACAGTTTACCAGTAGGAAACAGGGAATGAAAATAAACCGGAATCAGACTACAGTAATAATAAATCATCAACTCCCTTAACGGATGTAGCCGAGACCGTTATCTTAGCATTCCTTTATTTATTTATTTGAGTACCAATTTAAATGAACTATGTCAAACTCTTCAGATCAACTGTCTATAAAATGTTGGTCATGCACTTACACATGTTTGGAGTCAATTGATATAAAGGTAAGGACATAGTTCATTGAAACCGGTAGTCAAAAATTAAAAATAAATAAAGGACTGCAAAAAAGCGATCTTAGGGAAGTTAAGGAAGTTGTTGATTAACCCAATTAGATTTCTCTTTAATGAAATTTCAGATAATGGTTTTCATGAATATTAGAAATGAAAACACTGTAATTTATTATCACGAAGTAGATAAAAATAGAGATTCACTTATCTTGGAAGCAAAGTAATCCATGATAGACGAAGCAAGGAGGTGAGAAGTAGGCTGACACAGGTAAAGAGGCCATTCATGGCCGAAATGAGTCTATTAGTACCAAATATTGGATTTGAGGATGAAATTTCTGAGACAGGATCACAGCATAGTACGGTAGTGAATCGTTGACAGTGGAAAGGCCGGAAGGGAAAAGGGAGCATTCGAGCAGCTGACAGCTAAATGGAGTGAAGAACAGGAGGCACACGTTTAGCTGATATCTGCTATCATTTGGAGAGAACATACATAAAATATTGTGGGGAAGGCAAACTGAAAGCTACGATTCATTGACAAATCACTGGTAACATGAACAAGTTCTATTAAAGAAACTGCTTACACTACTCTCGTCCTATATAATTTGGAGTATTGCTGCGCATTGTGAGATAATCAGTAGGTTGACTGACGGAGGACATTCAAAAGGTACAAAGAAGGGTAGCTCATTTCGTTTTATCGCGATGTAGGGGATAGGGTATCATAGAAATGGTGCAAGTGTTGGGCAGAAAGACATTAAAAGAAAGGCATTATTCGGGATATATTTGGGAAATATCTTTCATAAACTTTCACTTCAGGATGCGAACATACTTTATCACCCAGCTACATAGGGAGACGATCGTATCAATAAGATAAAACATTTCTATAACTGAAAGACTGAGGTGTCCCTTCTTCCCGCACCTATTAGAGAACGGAATGGTTCAGAAATATTATGTCAGCGGTTCGATGTACCCTCATCCAGGTCTTAACTGTGATTTTCAGAGGAAATTTTCTCCATTGTTTTTTTGTTTTTGTTTGTGTGTGTGTGTGTGTGTGTGTGTGTGTACCGTGCGCCAAAACTCCTTGCGTATTTAAAATCAGGAGTACTATCGGTTATTAGTAAATATAGCTTGTAAATCGTCGTTGTCGATAGTATATTGTTCGTCGGTTTGTTTTAAGGAGTGAGAGTCAGTATCACTCGGTCGCTACCATTTGACTGACAGCCAGTGGCGCAGCCACCGGATACTAATGGGGCTGAATTATAAAAAAAGTGTAAAAATAAGTGATCTATATAAAATGTTTGTATAGTATATGGGACTTAATACGGGGTCATCAGTCCCTAAACTTACAAACTACTTATGAACTACTTACGAAGTAGGACGGCACAAATATCCATGCCCGAGGGGGGATTCGAACCCCCGACCGTAGTGGCCGTGCAGACCGTGACTGGAGCGCCTGACTCCCCTCGGCCACCGCGGCTGATCTATATATATATATATATATATATATATATATATATATATATATATATATATATGAATGTTTATCTATGTCCTCTATGTATTCAATAACCATTCATTTGATTGCAGTGAAACTATGGTGATCTGTTTACCGTATGCCCACGAATGTTTCTGACCCAAAAAGAAAAGAGCAGACACACAGCCCAGAATATATGACGTCATAAGTAATGAGAGGGCCCCGCGTGAGAAAACCCATTTATTCGTCAATTATTGAAAAAACTACAACTGCAACAAAGTTTGTTTGTAATTTCCGACGTTTATGAAGCGTTTTGTAACTGATCCCCTCCCCCTCCCCCTCATACACACACAAAATGATGAAACGGGACGAAGTCTCCCGCTCACAGCAGTTTCTCTGTAGATGCCGTAAAACTGTGGCATCAGGCATGACCCTGTGATGTTTTCCTTGATTACTACTGGCTGCCTTAGCAACATATTTTGCATATAGTATCGATATCTATCACTAAATGGGCCACCAAATTTATATCACTGTACGACACACACTTCATGACATATCTAATACATAAAAATTAATGTTTGTTATTTTGTTCGTATTTTATTCACGGCAATGACGTACATCCGATTTCTATAAAAGTTTGTTAAATCGCACGAAGGTTATACGCATACTAAAATTGGCAGAAGGTGCTTTGCAATTAGCTAAATCGTTTTTTATGCCTTCATACTGAAATGGCTGGACGGATATGAAAGAAATTTGGAACAGAGGTAGTTTATTCCCTGATTAATATGTGGGCTGCCTTTCGTAAGTCACCGTATTTGTTTTATTCACGCAGAAACAGCTCAACGGATTTGAATGAAATTTGGAATGCATATAGCTTACGCCCTGAATTAACGCATGAGCTACCTTTAGGATTCCACAGTACGGTGCATGGCGGAAGGTACCTTACAGTGGGTTAACACGTTTGTTACTCTTCACGCTGAAACGGCTGGACAGAATTGAACGAAATGTGGAATGTAGACACCTTATACCCCGAATTAATACATGGGCTACCTTTCGCAAGCCTACGTAGGTGCATGACGGAGTATACGTTAAAACAAACATCCAAATTGTTTGACTGGTCATGAAAGTCAGCACATATATCTATGTTTTCATGAAGGAGACATTTATAATCTGCAGGACAGCGAATTTAGAATGGCGGAGGGTACCTTGCGACTTTGACACCACTTGACCTATCACCATGAAACTTGGCGCATATGTATGTTTCCATATGTAGGAGGGAGAGGAGCAGGTGGAGGAAGAGACGGATAGAAAAGGGTGGGAGAGGATTAGAAAGAGAGAGGGGAGAGGACGTGAATGAAAGAGAGGAGAGGAGGAGAATGAAAGAGGGACAATGGTGGCATACAAGGGAAAAGAGATGAACAGAGGGAGGGGCGGTGGAACTGGAGAAAGGGACTGGAGGATACGGGGGCAGGAGCAGGCGAACAAAGAGAACGTATATATATATATATATATATCTTTCGTAATTAAACAAGCTAACACTTTCAAATTACAAACGTTATTTGGACAATTATTTCTTCTGCGACAACAACGTGCCGGGTACCAGCTAGTAGATTAATAAATTCAATAGGCTTTAGTAGAAAAAAAATGCCGCTCCCAGAACCAAATCCTGGTTGCACCACTGCTGAAAGCCATCGATAGTAAAGAGTTGCAGCAAGATGCACATTTAGCTCTTTACTTGTTTCCACAGTTCAGTTCTCAAGTTAGAAGTGGTAGGATGGACGGGAAATTCGCGCGCAGTGTACGGGTGCAGGAGGAGTACTTCGCGGTTCGCGAACAGCTGAATGTGCTAGGGGCTACGGTCAGCATCCTTCAGGCCGCTGTCTCGGGAGTAGCAGTTCCAGAAAGTAGGCACTTTGCATGGGCTCTGCTGCCGATGCACTTTCCAGTGCGCCTGTCGCGATGAAGCCCATCATCCCGCAAGCTGAGTGGCACCCATGCAACGCATTCGCTGCTAGATTGCATCGGCGTGCGAGCGTTACGGAGATGTTTCGGAAACTGTAGCGGGACTCCCTTGAGGGAAGACGACATTCCGTACGAGAACAGCTACCGAATTGGCTTAGAGGGCCAATATTTGAAGCTTACTGCAGAACGGTTCTACTGCCGCCAACTTACATTTCGCTTCACGACCTCTGGGAGAAGATAAGAGGAAATAGGGTTCGTACCGAGGAATTTTTATTTTTACTTTTGCTTTTAACTGAGCTGAGGAAGTTGGTAGCGTATTGGAGGCTTGGAGAAGCCGCACCTCCTTCTCCCAGACCAGTCAGTTTGTATCTTATAAAAGAAAAGGACGATAGAGGATACAAGCGTTACAGAAATGAGTCGAAAGGTGGTGGCGACTCGACTGAATGAACAGGTAAACGCTGCTCATTTTCATTTAAACAATCAATTGGCGCAACGACGCACACGGTTAAACGCTTTCACCGTCAGTCATTTCATGCAATTCCTGGCTTGTTTCTCCGGTACTCGTTTGACATGGGCACCCCTGACTGTCAGTGTGATTTGCGAATTTGCCTTAGAGGAGACTGATACGTATAATTTATAGAAATCAGAAAATATATACTTATTACCACAACCGGTTTCGAACTGCCTGGTAGTTCATCATCAGGCAGTGTACATGCTTTAGATGTTGCTTAGAACATTGTGGAACACGTTTGGCTGTGGTGAGATAGAAAATTATTATGTGTGAGCTTTGTCATTGGCACAAAATTTCAAAATTTACAAGTTTAAATTGCATTCTAAACAGCTACTTACAGTTGGTTCACATTTCTGATTGATGGTATGTGATTTTTTAAACATTTTAGTACTCAATAGATGCCCACATAACACAACACTCACTTTCCACACGTTTTCAGAGATATCTACAGCTTATTGTCAAAGATCACCGTTGATGCATAGATATTATTTTAAAGTAATTTACCAGTTACAGTTTCAATGGTTTAAGTGTTCATACATTTCTATTTACAATATTTTCTTACAGTGGTGGCTTCTTTATTTCTTATTAGTGCATGGTAGCACTATTGTTACATGTGAAGAAAAATCCATAAATTGCATTTATAAAATTAAACATCTGCGGTTGGAGTAGCATTTAGGAATGGCAAAGAGGGGGGGGGGGGGTGTAGGTGTTATGTGATCTAAGTATGTGTGTGTATGTTTGGTTGGTTTCCTCATGCTTAAAGAGTCTTTAAAATTTTTGTAGAATGGATACAAGTATAATTTATAATTTCTCATTTGGAACTTTATGATACTGACTAGTTTTGCCTTGCATCAGTTTTAAACATTTATTTACCTTTACCTTTTACAAGTGATTCCACAATTATACTACCGATTTTTTTTTTCAAAAATGTTCAAATATTTGTATAGCTTATGGAACTTAACTACGGGGTCATCAGTCCCTAAACTTACAAACTACTTATGAACTAGCTAACACTAAGGACGGCACAAATATCCATGTCCGCTGGGGGATTCGAACCCCCGACCGTAGTGGCCGTGCAGACCGACCCTCGGCCACCGCAGCCGGACGATTATTTTTTAATAATAATATGTGAACATACCTCCCATATTAACTCCTATATGCCCCTTTATGCATGAAACTGCGTCTTTGTGCTATCTTTTTATATAAAGGAGACTGTCCGTATGTTTTTGTGTTTTCTTATGTGTAAGAATCAAGTACAACACATAGTTCACGCGATACAACGTCATAAACTATGAGATGCGCGAAAAATTGCTGTATTTAGGGAAAATGCCTCTCATTTTCTCCTAAATCACTTACCCGATTTCAACCAAATTTGGTACACACATTCCTTACTGTGAGGTACAATTGCTGTGGGTCTATGAACCACATACGAACCTGGGCAAGGAGATATGACGTCAATAGGAATCGCAAAAAGCTGCCACATCGTTTGATGGAACTTTATTCATACACTGTGTGATAATGAGACTACTTAGCAACTTGCGACACACATTAAACATAATTTCAAATCTTTATTACACTTTTCTCGCTTACTGCTTTTGCGTTGTTCAGGAACTAAATTACGGTACTCGTTATGACGTTACAATTTATAATTTCTACATTACAAATTCTACATTACAAACAGTATACACATATAGATCTGAATGTGGTTTCGAAATTGTATGTCAGTACGAAACGTCGTTCATGATATATGAGGACATAAACAGTAAAGTTCACGGAAAACCGCCTCATCAAGCACCAGGTTTTAATCTATTGCTTCTTCACTACTAACTGTATTCGCAACAGATTTTACCGACATGCAGCACTTATGAAAGTGAATATATGCCTACAAAATTATACAATATTACAACGTATAATTTAAGAAACATGAGATCGTACGAATTTTATGTGTTTTTTGTATTTTATTACTATCTTCCTGTGTTTGATAATGCGTATACTACGATGGGTAAAAACTGTTCACATCATGCACTACGTTTTAGTACATTTACATATTTACTACTAAGTCAGTCCTGTATTCTCATCAGCTGAAAGATTCCTGAAAGCTGACAGTGCTGTTGACAACTGTGAACGAACTGTGAAGCGTACTCGGCAGTAGGTGAAAGCAAGATTCTTCCATAGCCCTACAGGGAAAGAGAATGAAACAATGTACAACCAAAGAATACCCTTTACTTCTGGTAGATCTACGTTTTATCTTCAGAAGACTGTAATTTCCAGTGAGACTTGCATTTTATTTTACGATTAATAGATGACAGGTTATCTTAGTAAATAGTGCAGAGTGGTTTTCACTACTCCCTGTTTCTCATGCGGACAACTACATGTTGCTTACTCAGGGGTCGGCTCCCCAAACAATTTATTCATATTAGATTTTGGACAAGTAACCGGAAATATTGTTTACATTCAAGTTTTGAATTAAATGAATGTGTTGAGGTTACATGTCATTTGCTTCTTGCTGACTACCTTTCTATGCTTGGATATTGCAGCCATTATTTTGTATATTATGCAACACAGCCTTATTTCTTGAATAATCTATACCTATAAATGTGAATGTCTGTAAGGTGTACGTTTATCATGTCTGAACCACAAGACATAAAGAGCTAAAATTTTGTACAGTTACTAATGTCTACCCGGGGAAGGCTTTAGGCACGGTTTTATGGCGTTCGGATAGCTATTTATCTACATACATTAATGTGAATTGTTCGGTTAACGCATATCACGTCTGAACCACAACACGAAGAGACTTAAATATCTGTACAGTTACCAATTTATACCTGAGAAAGATTTTAGGTTCGGTTTTGTAGCGATGTGATAGATATTTAGTAATTTGCATAATATAATGCGAAATGCGTAACAATAATTACTCTTTGAAAATTATATTTACTCTTTGAAAATGGTTTTATTGGTTGCATTGTTGCTTGAGGATCGATAATAATAAAAGGGTGGAGTACATTGGGATGGAAAGTTATCGGTGTATATAAAAATCTACGAGCACGCGCGCGCGCGCTCACGCGCGCGCGCGCGCGTGTGTGTGTGTTTTTAATATTTCGCTCTGCAGCGAAAACTACAGAACGCAAACGAATGGTCTGCGTGTAATTGTTGACCGAAGTCTACCGTTGTACACCATAGCAGTTGCATGCCGATAGCTATAAGGGGGCGGAAGATATGGTGGTTGCAAGTCGTCAAATGATAAAATAATTCGGACTGAAGGCAAGCGATGACGTTTGCAACTCTATAGCAAGGAGGTTACATACAGCGAAACGTGATGCCACAGACCATTAGACCATTTCTTTGCTCTATCCGTGCTACAATGTCTTCAGCTCTCTCTCTGTAAGGATAAGCATACGAATAAGGAAATATAAGAATAAGTGAATAAAGCAATAAAAAAGAAATTTCTTTTAACACATCCCTTTAAGAAAATCGATTTGGTGCTTCGCGCATTACATCAAGTGATGGATCTGTGATATCATTAAAATCATTATTGTGGAATTTAGTGATTTGATTCTTCGAAACGAATGCATTTTAGGTGTGATTTGATCTACACTACTTACATTCCTGATAATGTTGATTAAAATGTTTGTTTCTAAAGATGGTATTGTATTTCATTTCAGCCTTCAAAACCAGTCTGAAAGATAGCTTATCTATCATAATCAACCAACACGCGAGCGGAGTCGCGGATTTAAGCTAGTCTCCCATAAATATGACATGTTGATGAAATAAGAACGAGATGCAGAGAGAGAGAGAGAGATGGGATATGACAAGTACTAATTCAAAGTTTCTATGAATAAATAAACACCCCGGCTGTTTTCTATACAAAATGGCTGATACTACACTGCTACCGTCTGCTCTGTCTAGTTTGTCCAACGTTGGATAATTTAACCAAGGCAAAGGGTCATATACCCTTGACTTTTAACAGTCATAGGTCGTCACATCGGTGTTAGAAGGAACCCCTCTAGTTGCTTCCGTTGGCTGTGGATGGTTCGCTGGCTGGAGGCCGCCAGACGGCACTTGCTACTGGCCACAGGTAAAATAAATCGTTTTGCATGCGTAGTGTTACATACGTACGGTTTGAAACGGTGTAATGCTTCATACTAACTGAACATCTGCAATCATTTCTTTTCCACCTCTAACATTAAATTCATGATCAATGATTCGTTTACTGCAGGAAATGACGTGATTTATTTTACTGTGCTCAAATGGGAACTTACCTTGTTTCCTTGGTACTTAAGATGTAGGAGAGTAACCCACCAAAAACTGTTCTGTTTAGAAATTTACGTATACTTAAAATGGTGATTTAGTGCGCGTGTGTTTAAATTCTCAACCTTTTTTTCTAAATCTGAGACTAGAGGAAAACCCGGCGTTGATCGGCTAATTATTTGTTCTATACTCCCGTAGTCCGTCACCCCTCCACTGCTCCCTCTGTATCTTTCCATCCATCTCTTCCTCTCTTATCTCTCTCTTCTTATTGAAGCAACCGCCCTTCTGATTTTATGTACAGAAATACTTTTTACGTAATACGCATTCTGAATGGAATTTCATGTCGTTTCGAAGTTCGAGTTTACTTCAATTATTCCTTATCTCGAATTCTCGGAAGGGCCGATGACCTCTTTTTTTTTTTTTTTTTTTTTTTTTTTTTTTTAATAGACGTCCATATGAGAGAAAGTATGCGGCGAACGGTTTGAATACCAATGTTCACGATATCTCCGTATATAAAATGCAATGTCCCGATTGACTGTTTGACTGATCCGTTTAAGTGGCCCCAGCACCAGTGGAGCTGCAGTATAGATAAAAATCCCATTAGCCTAAACGAAACGGTATATCTCTATATATAAAACGCAATGTCCTGACTGACCGACTGACTAACTGACTCATCATCGCCTAGCCCAAAGCACTGCAGATAGAAAATTGAAATTTGTAGGTGTTGATCTGTCATTTAAGCAGCGATTTTCGATATTCCGTACGTAAAGGTGTGAAATAGGGGATGAAACGCTTTTTGAAAATACGTTTCTATTTAGAGAATTTTGAAGCTAAAACTACAAAATTTCGGATTTCAGTTCAGGGTTCGAAATTAAAAAGGCACGTGTTTCGGCATTTTTTGAAATTCAACCAATAAGTGGGTAAAATAGGGGAGGCAAAAAAATTGATTTTCAAAAACATGTTGCTGTTAACTCAAATTTTAAGCTACAACTATGAAACTTCTGATATGGATTCTTGGTCAGGATTTAAAAAAAAAATCGAATTTCAGTATTTTTGGAAATTCAACAAGTAAGAGGGTAAAATAGGGGATAAAAAAATCTTTTTCAAAATACGTTTCTATTCAGACAATTTCGAAGCTAGAGCTGCAAAAGTTGGTATTTGTATTGCTGGTTGGAATTTAAATAGTACCTCTTTGGTATTTTTGCAAATTTAACCATAAATGGGGTTAAATTGGAGAGGGATGTTTGTCGAAAATCTGTTGCTATTTAGGCAATTTTAAGGTTAGAACTACAAATTTTCTTATTTAGAAGCGGGGTTTGAATTTAAAAGACACGTGTTTCGGTATTTTTGGAAATTCGATCAATAAGGGGGTGAAATACGGGGTGCAAACATTGATTTCCAAAAATATGTTTCTGTTAACTCAAATTTCAAACCATAACTACAAAACTTAGGTTATGGACTCTTGATCAAGATTAAAAACACACGAGTTTCGGTATTTTTGGAAATTCAAAAACTAACTGGGTAAAATAGGGGATCAAAAGTTCTTTTCGAAAACAAATTGTTGTCCAGACAATTTTGAAGATAGTGCAGCAAAAATTGGTATTTGTATTGTTCGTTAGAATTAAAAAAAAAAAAAAAAAAAAAAAAAAAAAAAAAAAAAAAAAAAAAAAAAAAAAACGTGTTTCGGTGGCCGAGGGGATCGAGGCGCTTCAGTCACGGTGTGCACGGTCACTACGGTCGGGGGTTCGAATCCCCCCTCGGGCATGGATATTTGTGCCGTCCTAGTTCGTAAGTAGTTTGTAAGTTTAGGGACTGATGACCACATAGTTTAAGTCCCGTAAGCTTTACAAACATTTGAACATTTTTGAACCCACAACGGCGAAAGGCAGCGTGTACCGCAGCATGGCGCTTCAATACGGACGCCCATTCTAGGATGTGAAGGTCCTGTACGAACTGGTTCTATTGAAATATTCAGTGAAATGAACTACATTTTAGTTCACTTTGGAGAACTATAGTACTTTTACTGCTTGCTTTCCCGATATACTTGCAATTAGAAGGGGCATTCTCAAATATCCCTTCCATTGATAGTATATCTCATCGTCAGGACCAAAACTTGTGTATTTCAGAACGTCTACGTTATAACTGCATCGGTTCAGAAGACAGAAACTGTACACTTAGTCCTGTTGTTGAACTATTCTGAGATGCATGAACTAAGTCGTAGTGAAAGACCGAAAGAATTCAGTTAGTTCAATTGATGAATTTGCGGAACTGCACTAACTCCGTCCGATCTGAAGAGGCCGAAAGAATTCTCATATTTCACTTACGAGGAGAGTTTATGTCAGTCAACTTTTTTTATTAATCTTCACATATAAATTGGGTGAAAAGTATTTCTACTAACGCAATTCCGCATCTACAACTAAGATAACTGGTGTTTGATTTTACAATCAGGCTTTAAAAGATTTTTGGACACTCAATCTGTAAGCGGATGAAATAATGGCTGAACGTTTTCTTTCTGAGAATAATTTGAACTATATAGCTGATCTGAACCAGTTAACTGAACTACTTAAAAAGAGCTAAGTAGTTCTATAGTTCACTAATTCATTGAATTAGTTCAGTAAGAAGAACTATTCCGAAATGAACTAATCAGTAAAAGGAAGTACTTTCTGTGTCTCTTTTACCAAATATTGATCTACATTGTATATAAGCACTGACGTATTTTATGTTTTGAATTTATATTTCTTTTCATCTAATTTCTGTAGTGACTTCAAAACAAAAAAAGGCAATAAATACCAAAAACACTTACATTCAATTATTTTATGAACTTCAGAAACTATATGATGCGAAAAAAATTTGAAAATCGTTCTGGTAGGTGGTGCATTATTCCGAGGGTTGTCTAAAAGTAAGTGCCATTTCTATCCGCGGCAGCGCTACGATCGCAGTTCCGAGCATGCGCGGCAGTTGCTCTGACTCAAGGAGAAGACATGTACGCCATTTTCAGATTGCTGCTGCCGACTTGTGTATTATAGTGCTTCTTTGTAATGTTAGCCATAATTTAAAATGCCGGCGCGTGTGGAATCAGATCTGTGATTCGTTTTCTAAATGCAAAGAAAGTTAAAACAAAGGAAATTCATAGGCAAATCTGAAAGGTTTACAGACAAAATGTTGTGAGTGATTCAGTGGTTACAATATGGGTCGGGCTGTTCAATGAAGTACGTGATCAAGTGCGCGATGAGGAACGAAGTGGACTCCTGTGATTACTGATGAACTGGTTCACACAATTGAAGAGAAGATTAAGCACAACCATAACTTTACACTTAGTGCCCTTGCTATGAAAGAACCTTCTATAAGGAAGGAATACAAAAACTTGTGCCACACCATAACAAGTGCCTACAAAATTTCGGAAGCTTTGTAAAAAAGTAGTTTACCAGTTGTAAATTTATGTACAATAAATATTTTTTCTGTGTCTGTCACTACGTTTACTTGCAACACATCTTCCGGAAGACGAAAACCGATTTTAGTAAACCGTTTCTCGCTGTCGTGTTAACATGTCACAGCCTGAATCGGATTTCCTAACCGACTCAATATGGCGGTTGAAGAACAGCTGATTCAGTTCCTGATTTAGTCAGCACAATCGGTAGTTTTCTTTATTTAAATACACAGATTTATGTTCACCCTAATATTTATACTTTTATTTCACATTAGAAAAAATCATTCTTCCATATGTGCCGAAAAATCGTAACAAGAAAACACAATCTTACAAGCTTATAAAACGGTTGCGTTTACATGGGCACGAAAATCGATTGTGGAACTGGAAAACAGCTTTAGAGTAGCGGATTTCCAGATTCGATTTTTGAGTGTTTACATGACCAACAAAAAGCGGAGTTTGGAAATCAGTTTACGAAATTCGGTTTCGGGAGCGCATGTAAACGGGGTGTGTACACATTTGTTTTATATAATAGTATATGCAGACATAACTCGTATCACTTTTGTAACCATTTGTTCATAGACAGATTTCTTGCATGTATGACAGCTGTTTCAATGTGGTATCGAATACTTCGCTAGTGGATTTCCCTTGTTATGTGGCGTTGAAATCTCCACCTCTTCTCTCTGAATCATTTATTCCGTTCCGTTTCCTCCCTATCTCCTCATCGGGTTAACCCACCAACCCTCTTGCTACCTTGGATAGCAAATGTATGTGAACAAAGGCTCCCTTGTGAGAAGTATGCACCACGATCACATCAGTATTAACAGAAGAAACCTTAGCAATGGTCATAATTTTAGCTGTTTATTTTATATTTGTAACCAGATCTCGAGTACATCATCAGTGCATGTACACGCTAGTAATGCCATCTGAAGCTCATTCAAAAATAGAATTCAAGTAAAAATATCGCACTGACGTGTTTTACGACCCACTTTACATTTGTAGTTTTAGAAGTTTTTGCAAACATTTTGGACAAAAATTATAATCTATATAATATAACATTAATTAATAAGTGTGTCTGAAACCCTTTTAGGAAAACAAAATTTAAGTTGTGGCGAGTTCCGAACCACTGGCCTACAGCATGTAACGCCTTGCCCACTACGCTACGGCTATCAACCAAAAGTTGTGCCCTTTAATCTCATACTATTAATGGCCGTTGTTAACTGATGCCAATATGGCATTTGTTGACACTAGATTATCATTTATCGTACGAAGAGCGATGTGTTTTTGTGAATTCATAAGTGCGCTATTGCTTTGAAATAACAACGTTTAAGTTAAAATAAGAAAATTACCAAATACGCAACGCAATATGGCGTATGCCAGAGAGAGTTCTGGGCGAGGAATATCACGTGACATCTCTGAACGGCTGGTTTTCGTTAATTCAATGGAAGATGTCAAATCTCCGTTATTTTTGCAAATATATATCAAACGATGCGAGATATAAATAAAAAACATAAGGGAACAAAGTTGTAGAGAATTTTCTCCTCTATAAATTCGGTTATTCAATTTTCGCGTCGGATGAACGTTTTATTTGCAGTTAAAATTACCTTACAAACGGCTTTTTCGTTATTACTGACGTATTTCTTGTCCAAGAAAAGGGAGGTTCTGGTCTCTAGGGGCCTACTATTATATCTGTAAAATTTGGTGCTGATCGGTTGAACGGTTCGTCTTAAAAACAGGGAACACATTACGGATAGACGGACAGACAGACAGACACACATCCCAAAATCGCCGTTATTTTTCCAAATATCTCTGTAACGCTACGAGATATGAAAAAATCGTTAGAGAGCAAAGTTATAGAGAATTTTCTCCTCTACACATTCGGTTATACCCATTTAAATTTCGAGCTGTCAAAAGACGATCGCAAAGGCCCACTTTAAGTGTTACTACCGTATCCTAAAGTGGACCAAAATTGTACTTGTCATAAAAAAATGTTTTTCTCATCAAAAACAGGAGTGTTTCTGAGATGAGAGATTTTTGAAATTTCCATTATAACGGTTATCTAAATATAATGACAATACCGCCCCCAAATACGAAGTACTTATTTTTTATAATTTCGTTAGCGAGGCCGCTGTGACGAGCTGTGATTCCTGCGTGCAACTCTGCAGCCAGGCAGTTGCTGTTTTATAATTTCAGACACTCCACAGCTGCTGTGTTTTGCCGTCGGCTCCACAGTATTCAACTTGGTGCTATTCCAGGAATTCCGCGCACTGTGCTACTCACGGAGCTGAGATAACATCAGTAACAAGATAGTCTTGTTTCCTTTCAAAACGGAGAGGGGTAATTTGCAGAGACAGACTCTCCGCAGCGAGAGCAGGGCCGGCCTTACAACGGAGCTTTCTGCAACAACCAACGGAGCACCCGTTAATGCACGGAGCTCCGCTGCTTACTGGGGCTTGTCACGGAATAAATTATCGTCCAGAAATGTTGTAGAATTTTTAATCAGCTGACTCCACAATAAATGGAACAAAGAGTCCTCTAAAGGAACAACTAGCATAACAACATCGTCGGGTTTCGAGCTTGCATCCTGCCGGTTGCAGATGTGCAGCTCGCAGCAACACAAGAGCGCAACATCACCGGCTGTTCTTTCAGGGACCAATGACAGTTCACCGATCACCGATTCTATAAATGTATAATTAGGGCCCGGTGAGTCTGTTTCGAGCTGAAAGTGCTGTTTAATTCGGGAAATTATACGCGCCAGACAGGCTTGGTGAATGTATGTATTTTATTTTATTTATTTATTTATTTATTTATTTATTTATTTTTTTTTTTTTTTATTCTTTTTTTTTAAGCATAAGAAAAGAAAGGGAATCAAGACAATACGATATCGCTCTCGCAATCTGAATCAAACCTTATTATACCTCCTACAGAATGGTGTGACGAATTATCAACAGAATCTAATACAGGTAATACTATCCGAACCTTAAACCCAAGGCGAGCTTCATTCAATAATTTTTTTTAAAGCGTTTGAAAATTCTTTTCATTCTGAATGGAAGGATGATAAAAGAATCAATTTTGTTATAGAGTATTTCGAAGCTGGAGCTGTCGAATGGGTGGTTATACAAAGCGTATTGAAAAACTAGAACGATTTTATAAATCAACTAGCTTAAACCCGCGGCTCCGCTCGCGTGTTAGTTGATTATGATGGATAAGCTATCTTTCAAAAGGGTGCTATGAGATCAAAGCACTCGTAAAAATGCACTCATTTCGAAGAATCCAATCACGAAATTCAACAATAATGATTGTAATAACATCACAGATCGATCACTTGATGTAATGCGCGAAACGTCAAATCGAATTTTTTTAAAGAGACGTATTAAAAGAAATTTCTTTTTTACTGCTTTATTTATTTGTTCTTAAGCTTCCTTATTCGAGAAAGAGCTGAAGACATTGCAGAGCGAAATATTAACACACACACAAACGTAGAATTTTATATACACCGATAACTTTACATCCCAATATACTCCACTCTTTATCATTATCAACCCTCAAGCAACAATGCAACCAATAAAACCATTTTCAAAGAATAAACATAATTTTCAAAGAGTAATTATTGTACCGCATTTCGCATTATATTCTTCAAATTACTAAATATCTATCAGATCGCTATAAAACCGTGCCTAAATCCTTCCTCAGGTTTAAATTAGTAACTGTACAAAGATTTAAGTCTCTGCGTCTTGTCATTCGGACGTGATAAGCATACATCGAACAGACATTTACATTAATATATATATAGTTAAATAGCTATCCGATCGCCATAAAACCATGCCTAAAGCCTTCCCCTGGTAGACATTAGTAACTGTACAAATTTTTAGCTCTTTATGTCTTGTGGTTCAGACGTGGTAAACGTACACCGAACAGACATTCACATTTATAGATAGATTTAAAGAAACATATTGGTTGAAAGGTGAGCAACAGCGTTTAACTTTAGTGTTACTTGACGCACCTCATTCTTCTAGCCGTTGGAGAGGCTTCAGAAAAACATTTGGATGGTATTCAAACCTAGTGGGACTTAAGATCAAGGGTTTATGTCTTCAGGGGACTGTCTTCTATCTTCTTTCGACCTGAACAAATCCATTTTCTTTTTTTCTTCGTTTTTCCTTTCTTACTTCTCCTTATGGGAGTACCTATCTATCCATCCCCCTCTACATATTCAACAGTTATATTACAGAATCCTACCCTGATTTGTACCGTTATTACAATGTCACTACAATTTAGCCCGGGGGTGACAACTCAAGACGTGACTAGAGACGATGGCTTGCATTTAAACAGTTTTTTTCCCTGTAAAAAACAAGGGCAAAAGCTTTAGGTAGAGGATCACTAACTTGGACGGCAGAGGATCACTAACTTAGACGGCAGAAGCGAAATTTATGGCATGCATGTTTATCTACAATATAACAATAAAAATGAATAATTAAAGTGGCAAATGAATTGTTATTAATATCGATTAATTTTCCCCACAAAATCATTTTTATAGATATTACATTTAAAAAAAATGCAATTAAGGTATACTGGAGATCTACATGATTTATATTTGTATATATGAAAATCGATTTGTAGACGTGAAGGGATGGTTGTTAGCTGTATTTAATAGAAAATTTGGAACAATGGGCGTTCGGAGCTGAGGCTCGCGAGGATATTGTGAAATATTTGTATATGGCCTTACTTGACAGTTCAGGTTACGCTACATCTATTACCTTTTGAAACGTTCGAAGGCAAAAGAATGCCGCGCCGTAAGTTTAGGGTCTATGACACTACATTCTACCCAACACCTAACTACAATTACAGAAGCCAGTTTCATCGTTAATTCAAGACGCTAAGAAAATCTGAACTTTTTTTTCAATTGCTGACGTATTCTGAACCAGACTTAACTTTGCTCCATATACGGAGAATTCGAATCACTCTCTTCTAGCAGTCTTATTATCTTCCCAAGCGACATCAAGAGACACATCCAGTGAATAAATTTCGAAATATGAAGAGCATGGTAGAGGGTTCGTAGCATTTACGAAAACCTCGGTTTCAGTCTCGTGATTGCTTAAGTGTTTCTATGTATTGTAGTTAGTGAAATCTTGTTCGCGCTCTCCTTTCCATAGGAATAACCGTGGGGACTAGTTAATACTTGTTCTTGAAACTTTGTAAGTGGGTTTCCTCGGGATAATTTTCGTCTGGCTCAGCGCGGCCGGAATTTAAAGTTCCAGCGTTATCGTTGCGCTGTTCCGTAAACAAAAGAAAGTTAAATATTTCCCGTGACGGACTCACTAATATGACGCCCGTGAACTACACTTATCATAAAAAAGTCCCCCCGCTGCGAATGTATAGCTGCCAGTCCCCGACAAACTAAAATACTACTAAACTGATTTTCGTACGGTATTCACCAATGGACGGTGTGATTTATGAGGAAGTTTTAGGTGTTTAATTCTTTAAGGTGCGTAGCAGTGGGTGAATACGGTAAAAAAAACGCACCTTCGAGTTGCCTGTACTTTTATGAATTTTTGCAAACATTTCGGACAAAATTAATAAAATAATATACAATAAAAAATATGGACTATACGATTACGACTCTACTATTTGATAATATCTATGTACTCAACTCATAGTATTCGTTCCAACTATATTTTAACAATCAGCCAAAATTATTTGATATTTTTTACGTTTTTAAAAACACTTCAGCTACTCTTTGTATGACTACTGTAGCTGCTTCGAAAATTGAAATAGTTTATATCCATGAGCAGTGACATAAACTTGGAAACTACTATATACTGTCCTTGGTGAATTGAAATCACTGTAGTTTATTGTGTCAGGCTAGGTATGAGAAAATAACTTCCAAAGCAACTGAAAAACAATAGAATCTTACCAGGAAAGAAACAATCCATTACAGAACTCACTTAACTGGATAACAGGAAATGCTGCTGCAGTTGTTTTACATAGTCCTTCCATACTTCCATTTGTAAACCAAATTTGTGGAACGACGGAACTGGTGCTTGTGGTGGAGACTGGGCGTCAGTTATCACTTCTTGATTTTGCGTCAGTTGTAACAGGGCTGTCATGATCTATGTCATGTGTGGCGACTGAGGCAAAAATTCAGAGTTTAATTTACCACCATGAATACCTTTAAAAATTAAATGCAAGCCTATTTGTAAACAAATTTTAAATTTAATTATAGCCTGCCGAATTGGTTGAAGTCAATCGCTACAGTGCACGACAAAACTCCCTGTGTTTGTGTGTGTGTGTGTTTGAGAGGGTGGGAGAGGAGTTGTTAACAATTGGGCTATTGTATTACAAGTAATATTTATTGATGACTTTGTTTATATTGTGAGGAGGCGATCTATGTTTGATATGTTACAAAAGCATTACAGCCAAGATCGGTTGAAATTAATTTTATTTGGTCGACCGGTTTCACTGGTCTCTGCCAGCATCATCTGGTCCAAAGTGCACTATGTCGTTATAATAAAAGTGTACCTATCACTGTTGCTATCCTACTGTCTCTCACAGTGATATGTACACTTATATTATAATGATATGGTACACCGATGCAGTCCAAATTATTTTATATCACAACTGTTTGACTTTACAAGATGACGGCCATGTAAAGAGATTTTTTGGACCACATGATGATGGCAGATTAGATTAGATTAATACTTGTTTCATAGATCTTATATACGGCATTTCGTACTGATGTGGAACTTGTCAGTTTATTAAATGTTGTCTTCACTTGACAATCAATATTTTATGGAGTTTTTATTACATTTTTTGTTTTTTCTTTTTCTTTTTCTTATTTTCTTTTTTTAAAGCTTTATCTAAAAATTCATCTACTTACATAGACCAGTGAAACCTGTCATCCACATAAAATTAATTTCAAGCGATCGTGGCTGTAACCTTTTTTTATTTCAACCGAGTCGGCAGTTGATGCATGAAAATTCTCATCTTTCGACAAAGGTGAAAATACAGTAATTCTGGAAAGATAAGGTTTAACTGCCAGTGACTGAGTGATACTTGAAAGTGTCTCGAGACTATCGTTGACAAGTCTGTTGGTTTGTAAACAAGTGATGCTTACTTGGAATCTGAGCCACCGAAGAACTCTGTAACAATGAGCCACTCTTCAGTGAAGTGATGCGTACTCTTCACAAAGGATTTGTTTACCCGCGGCCTGTGAGGGGATCCAGGAAGTGTGGTTACAAACTTTGTGATGTTCTCAAGGACGCGACTGTAACAGAAGTCGATGGTGGTGACTTTATGTCTGGTGCAGCTACTGACTCAGACACCGCAAGTGTTAGTATCAGTGCAGGTGTCTTTTGAATAGTAAACGTGTACGGATTTGCGCTTTTTATCCGTATATGGTGTGCCAGGTTATATAATTTTCTAGTTATATGAAGTTTCATAATGTGAATTTCGGGTTGAAAAGTATTAATACTTACAAAACCTTCCTGATTTGTATGATTGAGCGTTTATAATTTATCTATAACTTATGTATTAATAGACATAAGAAGAATGATCCAGTTATGTAATAACAAATCATGTGAATCACAACAGAAAAATCGATAAGGAAAGTTAATGCTATGCATCCCTATAATAAAATGTCCTGATTTCTCTTCTAGTTTATAATGTTATCACGTACGCTTTTCATGTTGCATCTGTGTTCCTTGTGATTTCATTAATGTTTAAATGCGATAGACTGTTAACACTCTTTCATACTTTTTGTAATATTCTATAGCCTTTTATTTTATAGGTTTCTTCTATTTCATGGGAAAAAATCTAACAACTATTTCAGAATGTAGCATACAATAAAAAATGATTTAGAAAAATTTAGAAACTGAGAGGAAGTAATGATCTACATTGGATACAAAATAAGATACTGAGTGGTATGCGTAGGTCTATATTATAATCTCGAAATTTATATCTTATCCTTTAATTGGTTATTGTTTCCATCACGCATATAGACCTATAATATTTTCATTTTCTGCTTCTTGCATATAGGATGTTATGTATGTGTATGTGGATGTCATGACAAGCTAGGTCGATTGAAATGTACACTTCATTTGATAAAATATAGTCAGTGATGCTTGTCTGTACGAAGTAATATAAAACTTCTTTCTGTGTTGTACTTAGGTTACAGGTAAAATGTGGGCACCATAACTTCAGATACTGAAAATGTCAGAGAAATTTCGGGTGATTACGTCAGAAATGGAGCTATGGAATAATGTGAATTACAGAAAGTTATTAATTATTTTAATTTAATTTTTATGGAATGTGGATTGGATTTTTCTGTTTGTTTTGTTGTTATGATGAGACTTGAGTTAATATTATAAGGATGTATATGATGATTACTCATTTGTTTAGTTATATTCATCATGTTCCACGGGAACGAAATGAAGCGCAAGTCACCATCGTCATGGAAGGAGTCAGTACATCAGGCTATTACAAAGGAGTAATAATTGATAAACTGAAACGAACGCATAGATATCCTATGCACAAGACTGGCGTCGACATAAGTAAACAGATATAAATAACATAACACAGGTATTGGCTTTATTTTTAATTTTTTCCAGGAATTCCTAGACAGGATAGAAAGAATGAGCCTTGAGATATTTAATTTTGCCATGAAAGTCCATGGATTTTGAATTTCTGTGGCAGTTTATTCAAAATAGATGTGGTGGAATTCAGTATCAACCTACTGTCAATATCAAACAGAAATATCTTAGAATTACCTTTTATTCTACGTGACATACCATTTATATAAATGAGCAAACACGGTCGTCCCAGAACAGAACTCTGCTGTACCCCCATATAACTCTTTCCCATTCTTATTTCATATCTCAGCCATTTTCAACACTGTAGAGAATTACCTTCTACTGTCAGCAAGTAGTAAGTAGTAAGAGGTCAACAAAATTTGAACTACTCCCATGTCCGAAAGATCAGACACCAAATATATAACGTTTGTAATAAGCCAATGACAGGCAATAACCCATCCTTTAATGCGCAGGCACTTCTAGGCCTTTACCCTTACGGGATTCTGTTTGAAACAACCGCGACTTTTACATATAGTAGGTAGCGAAAAGTTGAGTACGTGTATCTGACGGAAGGCTTGCTTGAGGAGTCCGTGCAGCTGTGATGGTCGCTGTGTCCCCAGAAGTAAAGACGTCAGTATAACAGCCTAGCAAGCAGGAGACCTTTGATCGAATCTCAGCTGGGTAAACATTTTAACTTTTCGCATTTAATGACGTAAATTTCGTGAATATGGTACTTTTTCAGTTTAAGTCATTATTATAATTGCGGTCAACACTCGTAAATAATTTGTCGTCTCTTAAGTAAATTTGCCAAGTATTTTCAAGTATTTCAATGTACCATTAATTTACGACTTTACGTACTAACAGTTCTTACATATTTCCATTTGTTTTTACACAATATACTCGCTACGTTGCAAAATGTCATACATTTTTATGTTTCATGTTCATGTTGTTTCGTACAGCTAACACCAAAAAAATCAATAAAATAAAAATATCCCAATGTTTTCTGATGTGAACAACCAAAGACAACGTTAATTACTGGCGTGTAGAAACTAATTACATTAAAATTCTCTTTTTCCACCATGTATATGGCTCAGATTAAAGGTTCACTAGATGTCTCCAACACTAGCTAAAATTATAAATCTGAAGCATAGTATTATTAGAGAAGAAAATCCGTCTCTCGGATTGTTTATTTGTATTAATAACTAAAATGTCAAAACTTTCAACGATTGATATAGTTCATATATGCTTTATTCACACAATCAGTCACGCAGACATAACTAAAAACTATTTCTTGTAAGAGAAGAAGTAATAAGGGTTGTTTGAAACTGAAAGGTAACGTAAATTCTAGTTTTTAACCCAAGGTAGAAGCTATCCAGTTTATAGTAAAACAGTTCTTCACTGCATTTTGCGCAAAAAAAAAAAAAAATAAATAAATAAAAATAAAAAAAAATAAATAAATAAATAAATAAATACATAAAATAAAAAAAATAATAAATAATAAACAAAATAAATAAATAAATAAAAATAAAATAAAACCGTGGGATGTGATGAGACTGGAGGATGGACGAGGGTCGAAAAAGTTTGTTGTTGGCAACCGTTATACAAGGGAAATATTCAAAATGAAAAAAAAGACTAAATTAATGAAGTGTAGGTGGATATGTAAGGAATAAATATGAAAGAAGTTACATACAAATGTACTACATTACTCTACATGCTTTGAAGTCCTTCAAGACATCTTAGATAGATGTGTTTACCTTCTTTGAGTTAGGTTACATAGATGTTGAACTGAAATAACTGTCAGATGAAAGTAGCACAACAAAATGCTGTGCATTTGAGCTAATTTTGGTACACCGCTCTTCTACTCTATTGCAGATCTCTCTTGGTATATTCAACATTAATAGTAAATGTAAAATATTGGTGGTTCGCACTTTATTGTTCCGAAATACCCAAGTGACAGTGATGTTTCAGGCATTATCCATAACAGAATTTAGTGAATTATGGATGGATGTTAAACACGGAATGTAATTTTTAAATGTCTTTAAAAAAGTAATAATTTTGGATATAACGTAGGGTGTATGTTAACAGTGTAGCGACGCAGAATCTTGCCTATATTACATTTTAAGTATCTTCCAATATCTCATTCATGATAGCTGTTTAATTTCCTCCCGTCTCTCATTAACCCCCGAGAAGATTATCACGAAATTTAATCCTCGATAATAACTTAGACGTCTACTCGTAAAGTGTGCAGACAATTAGGTCAAACCATTCTTAATGGTATCGGAGAAAATGTTATATTAACGAACTGTTGTGAAGTAGCTGCTACCAGTAATGTTCTCATCAGTTCGAGTGAACTAAATACAGAAATTACTTATTCTTCCGTATCTATGCCGGCTCTAAGTAATCTTCGAATATTGACCACGTATTAAAAAGACGATTATAACGATCTACCCTCCACGCAGTGATTGAAACCCATTCTGGTACGACTATAGTAAATTTTTAATTAAGAATCGACTGCTGCTGGTCCCGATGGTAGTACTCCGTTCTGTCACCTATTACTGCCCACAGATATTTACAGCCAGAGTTAAGGAAACTTTATTTTAGGCCTCCCAGCCACATAAATGCGAGGTGGCTGCCAGAAGAAGAACACTTGATCTGCATCAAGACAACCACAGACGATATGCAATAGAAAAAAAGGTCCGATTTACATGTGCACTGCGCAACCTAATTCAAGGAATACTTTTTCTAAAGTGCGCAATTTTCTCTTGTTGCGATTTAAAACTTTGAGATCTAGCTCAAAGGCGGCTACAACTTTACAATGCTGAGGTATGATACTCTGTGACATGGTGACGTCACAGAAATGTTGTAGCCGCCTTTGAGGTAGATTTCACACTGGGAGGCAATTCAAAGATGATAGTGGCCGCGGTGGAGTAGCCGAGTGACCTAAAGCGTCTCGCTGCGGATCGCGCGGTTGCTCGCCGTGGAGGTTCGAGTCCTCCCTGGAGCATGAGCGGGTGTGTTGTCCTTAGGTTAGTTTACCTTTGTTTAAGTAGTATGTAAGCTACGGAATGATAACCACGCAGTTTGGTCCGATAGATTTACAGACATTTATGAAAGACGATAGTATCAAGAATTGCTGGAAAGAGGCTAGAATTCTAAAGTTACTGGGTTTAAAGTAGGCTAATGTTGTCACAACAACACCAAATTTCAACTAAATATTGCCTGAAGCTAGCGTGTTCGTGTCACATGATGAGAGTTTCAGATTTCATCCCTAATTTTGACATCTCTGCCAATATGGTCATAACCGCGGTGCCCAGCGTTAAAATCTTTTTTTATTGGTGACTTAGTGCTATATCTCACGTCAGGAGATAATAACTGAAATATACTGTCTGATACGGAAAATTGTGTTTATTGACTAGACAAACTAATCGCCTTCTAGAAACAAAACAAACAAACTTCTGAAACGAAGGCAAAATCAACAAACATCAACTAAAAGTTTTCTTCACCAATTGGATATAAGCCAAGGAAATAACGACAGCCTTGAGAGAACAGCCAGGGAGACGGAGCCGGACGACGTATTCCGTTATGGGAAGTCATGGAGGCGTGGCATCGCTAGTAGGTACTCTTCCCCGAATGCGTCGGTCTTGATTCCTCAGCTATAGTTCTCGTAGGCGATCGACCTAGAACTGCTGTCGTGTTGCACTGTGCCCCCCTAAATAGTCGGCGCAGCAGTGATACGTGGCAGTCATCTGGTCTCACGTAACTGTGCGGAGGAAAATAGTCCCGGTTTAGTGCGCTCTCTGGCGGTGCTCGTCGCGTCCTCTGGTGACTCCGGAACCGCCGCTGTGGGACGCCTCACTGTTATGCATCCATGCGCTGGTACACTGCATTGCGGGTTGTCCACTCGTCAGGCGAACCACCGGTATATGACAGGATAACTTTAAAGACACGCCGCTTCTTAGATTCGATATGAGAAAGTATCGGGGAGGAGGGGGGTAGAAGCTGTGACAATGAAACCTCTCCTTCCCTTGGCCGAAAACAACTGATGGCGGTTTAGTGAGCAGGAGAGCGACATTCTTGATCACATTCGATACTGCTGAAACCTGGACAATCGAACTCTTTTATGAGAACATTGTTGGATTGTAACACAATTAAACGCCCCTTTGGAGTATAGTGCACCAGCACCAGACACCGTTCAAAACTATTGGACAGAATTTGAACGCGATTCAAAGTAGCAAAGGATTTTTATACTTATTCAGCTCTCCCGTTTCATCGAGCCCGAGAATGAGATTCGCTGGGCTCTATATTTCTGCTAGTTTATTCTTCTACATCTTCATTTACATAGCTTGCATTTATCGCGATTCTTTGATCGAGCGCAAACTTCCAAGCGAATGGAAAAAGTTGTAGGTAATAGGCGTATAAGAAATGTTAAAGCACGGACACACTAAGTAACAAACCTATATTATTGTCAGTTTTCTGTCGAAATCTTGAACTTATTCTCAGTTATAATATAGTACAAAATCCTTGAGACGGAAAAGATTCTGTCAGTGCGTCAGCACGTTTTTAGGAAGCATCGATGGTGCGAAACTGACCTTGCCCTTATCTCTCATGACACCTTCGGAGTTGGATGCAGGGCAACAATTAAACTGCGTATTTCTCGATTTTCGAAAGGCGTTCTCACGATGGCACACTACAGACTATTAACGAAGGTACGAGCATATTGAATAGGTACCAAAATATGACTACTTAAGTAACGGATCCAGTACTTCGCCTTCGATGGCGAGTCTCCATCAGAGGTAACGGCAGGAGTGCCCCAGGGATGTGTGAGAGGACCGCTATTAATTTCTAGAGTGAGTTGCAATCTGCGGCTGTTTGGTGATGAAGCTGTAGTTTACAGGAATGTGTCATCATTGAATGACCTTAGTAGGACGCAGGATGACGCAGGATGACTTTGACCTAATAACTAGGTGGCGATGGTAATAGCAATTGGCACTAAATGTAGAAAAATGTTAGGTGATCCAGGTGACCAGGCGAAAAATCCCGTAATGTTCATATACAGTACCGTAAACTGAGGTTACTCGAGCCTAGGGGTGTTACTTGGACCGAAAAGAAAAAAAAAATTCAATGAGTTCTGGGCGTTTTTTAATGCACGTGCACAGCTGATTGACCATTTCGTCGACAGGTAGTAATACTAGCTAGTGCCTAGTGCCCTCGGCATTGTCTCTGCTTTTCGCGCCTTCTCACAGTTAACGACAACGGTGCCATTATTGAATTCATGATACCTACAAGAAAGGCTGGGAATGGCCTTCAGAAAAGGACGTTTTATTCTACAGGTGGTGTGACAATACATATATTAACCCCCCTCCACTTTAATTAGAAAGGGTTTGTTGTCAGTTGTAACATTACATCTACATCTACATGGGATACTCTGCAAATCATATTTAAGTGCCTGGCAGAGGGTTCATCGAACCACAATTATACTATTTATCTCCCATTCCATTCTCGAATAGCACGCGGGAAGAAAGAACACCTGAATCTCCCTGTTCGTGCTCTGATTTCTCTTATTTTATTATGATGATCATTTCTACCTATGTAAGTGGGAGTCAACAATATATTTTCGCATTCGGAGGAGAATGTTGGCGATTGGAGTTTCGCAAGTAGCCCACGCCGCAGCGATAAGCGCCGTTGTTGTAATGATTCCGATCCCAGATCCTGTATCATTTCCGTAACGCTGTCTCCCCTGTATCGTGACAATACGAAACGAGCTGCCCTTCTTTGGACTCTTTCGATGTCCTCCGTTAAACCCACCTAATATGGATCCCACACTGGGCTGCAATACTCCAAAAATGGACGGACAAGCGCAGTGTATGCAGTTTCTTTAGTAGTTCTGTTGCATCTTTTAAGGGTTCTGCCAATAAAACGCAGTCTCTGGTTCGCCTTTCCTACGATATTATGTACGTGTTCTTTCCAGTTTAGGTCTGAAGTAATAGTAATTCCTAGGTATTTTGTGGACGACTTCACACTTCTCATTATTTAGAGTCAATTGCCAATTTTTACACCATACTGATATCTTATTCAGATCGTTCTGCAGTTGGTTTTGATCTTCAGATGATTTTACTAGACGGTAAATGACGGCGTCATCTGCAAACAACCTAAGAGAGATACTTAGATTTTCCCCTAAATCGTTTATGTAAATAAGGAATAGCAGAGGACCAATAACACTACCCTGTGGAACGCCCGATATCACCTCTGTTTTAGTCGATGCCTTACCATTGATTACTACGAACTGTGTCCTCTCTGACAAGAAATCCCCTATCCAATCGCAAATTTGGGGCGATATACCATAACCACGCAATTTGATTAAAAGCCGTTTGTGAGGCACGGTGTCAAAAGCTTTCTGGAAATCAAGAAATACGGAATCGATTTGCGAACCTTTGTCGATAGCACCCATCACTTCGTGTGAATAAAGAGCTAGTTGTGTTTCGCATGAACGATATTTTCTAAATTCGTGTTGACCTTGGGTCAATAGATGGTTCTGTTCTAGATAATTCATAATATTTGAATACAGGATATGTTCCAAAACCCTGCTGAAAATTGACGTCAATGAAATAGGCCTGTAGTTTAGTGGGTTACTCCTACTGCCTTTCTTGAATATAGGTGTGACCTGTGCAACTTTTCAATCTTTTGGTACAGATCCTTCTATGAGAGAGCGGTTGTATATGACTGTTAAGTAAGGAGCTATCGCTTCAGCATAATCAGATAGAAATCTGATGGGTATACAATCCGGACCAGAAGACTTGTTCGTGTTAAGTGATTTTAGTTGCTGCACGTGCTGCACTACTCCGATGATATCTACTTCTATGTTACTCATTACGGCATCTGTTCGTAATTCGAAATCTGGAATATTGGTTTCGTCTTCTTTGGTGAATGAGTTTCCAAAAGCTAAGTTTAGTAACTCTGCTTTAGTAGCGCTGTCATCGGCAGGATCGCCATTACTATCACGTAGTGAATGTATTGTTTGTGATTTGCCCCGAGTATATTTAACATATGACCAAAATCTCTTTGGGTTTTCAGTCAAATTACGAGAAAGAGTTTCGTTGTGATAAATATTGCAGGCATCTCGCATTGAAATCCTCGCTAAATTTCGAGCTTCTGAGTACGATCGCAAATCCTGGGGATTTCGTGTTCGTTTAAATTTAGCATGCCTTTTCCTTTGCTTTTGCAACAGTGTCCTGACCTGTTTTGTGTACCAAGATGAAATCGCCTCCTTCTTTTATTAATTTATTAGGTATAAAACTGTCAATTGCTGTCGATACCACTTCTTTGAATTTTAGCCACATCTTGTCTACACATACGTTTAGTGTTAGAAACGAGTGGAAGGTGTCTTTCAAGAAGCAATGTATTTTGTTTCTATCTGCTTTCCTGAACAAATATACTTTGCGTTTATTTTTGGTAACTTTGGGACTTTCGATATTCAATTTCGCTACTACAGCTCTGTGTTCACTAATACCTGTATCCGTTTTGATGCTCGTTATGAGCTCCGGATTATTTGTTGCTAAGAGATCAAGTGTGTTTTCACATCCATTTACCATTCTAGTTGGCTCATGAACAAACTGTTCGAAGTAATTCTCAGAGAATGCGTTGAGTACAGTTTCGGACGATGTTTTATGCCTACCTCCTGATTTGAAAATATAATTTCGCCAACAGATCGAGGGTAAATTAAAATCACCACCTACTATTATCGTGTGAGTCGGGTACGTTTTTGTAATTAGACTCAGGTGTTCTTTGAACTTTCTGCTATTGTATCGTCAGAGTCGGGAGGCCGGTAAAAGGAACCGATTATTAACTTCTTACGATTTTCGGGTACAACCTCTACCCATAATAGCTCGCACGAACTATCAACTTCAACTTCGCTACATGAAATACTACTTTTGACGGCGACAAACACGTCCCCACCTATTTTGTTTAATCTATCCTTTCTGAACGCCGATAGATCTTTTGAAAATACTTCTTCTGAACTTATTTCCGGCTTGAGCCAACTTTCGCTGCCTATAATGATGTATGTTTCGGTGCTTTCTATTAACACTTGCAGTTCTGGAACCTTCCCGACACAGCTACGACAATTTACAACTGTTATACCGATAGTTTCCGGATCTACATTTCTCCTGTGATCCACCTGAACCCTTTGAGATTGCCCATTTTCTATATCCCCGAAGCTCTATCCTATAAAACCGCCCAGTCCACTCCACACAGCCCCCGATACCCGTGTAGCCGCTTCCTGCGTATAGTGGACTCCTGACCTATTCAGCGGAACCCGGAAACCCACCACCCGATGGCGCAAGTCAAGGAATCTGCAGCCTACACCGTCGCAGAACCGTCTGAGCCTCTGATTCAGACCCTTCACTCGGCTCTATACCAGAGGTCCACAGTCGGTCCTGTCAACTATGCTGCAGATGGTGAGCTCTGCTTTCATCTTGCAAGCAAGACTGGCAGTCTTTACCACTTCAGTTAGCCGCTCGAAACCTGAGAGGATCTCTTCAGATCCGAAACGACACTCTTCATTGGTACCGACGTGAGCCACCACCTGCAGCTGTCTGCACCCCGTACCCTTCATGACATCCGGGAGGACCCGTTCCACATCTGGAATGACTCCACCCGGTATGCACACGGAGTGCACGTTGGCCTTCTTCCCCTCCTTGGCAGCCATCTCTCTAAGGGGCTCCTTCACCCGTCTAACGTTGGAGCTCCCAACTACAAGTAAACCCACCCTCTGTGAAAGCCCGGATCTTGCAGGCTGGGTGGTGACAGGTTGAGAGACACCAGCCGACTCAGGAACGTCGTCCTGAGCAGACAGCGCCTTAAACCTGTTCGCAAGACGAACCGGGGAGGCCTCACGATCGGTCCCCCGGAATGTCTTGCGCCTCCTGCCACGCACTGGAGCAACCTCCCACGCAACCACGGGTGGGATGTCTGACTCACTGCAAGCAGTTTCAGGGCATGTCGCTGCCGCAGGCCGATCGGTGGAGACGACGGGAGTCCATTCGGTCCCCACCGCCGGCCAACAACAACGACGCCCATCGATCGCAGCTTCCAACTGTGCAACCGAGGTTAACACAGCTTGAAGCTGGGAGCGAAGTGTCACCAGCTCAGACTGCATCCGCACACAGCAGTCTCAGTGCCTATTCATGATTACAGTGGCAACAAAAACAAAAACTACAGTCGCGATGCGTTCAAAGGAAAACTACACTGTTCGTTAAAACGCGGATGTGAATCCAATACGCACGACAGCTCAGTACTTTACAAATTGAGACGAGAAAGTGTAGGCGAAAATCAAAATACTATATGTCGCTTCTAATCAGAAAATAAAGACAGACGACTGTCGCGACGCGGTTCACACGGCGGAATAATACACTAACCAGATATTTAACGCGAATATGAATCAAATAAAAACGCGAGCACACAATAAATTTAATGAGCTGAAGGAAAAACGCTCTGAAAAGTAAAATTATGTAGCTTCTAGAGAGAAGCCGGTTACACTTACAACTGATAATTAACTGCTACACCACTGGAGAGGTATGCTCTGGATTATGCACCATAATTTATTATTATGAATATTTAAGGAGTGCTGATATGTTTCTTTCAAAGAAACACAGTTAATTATGCATTTTAGGATATTTTCCAATTAAATGTCAAATTAAAAGAACATTCATTACACCAAAATATATTTACATGTCTTTATTTCCAGAGCCCAGGTCCTACTTGCACGCGATGCACCTTTAAACTGCTTTTAACAAGGAAAATACTGCATGGGTTCTTGTTAGCCGAACTGTGGGGTTACTTGGACCCAAATTTCAATAACTATTTAATCACACACAAAAAATAAAATTTGTTCAGAAACAGACTGAAATGCTAGAAAAACATCACAAATATAATAGAATTTAGGATAACTGCATGATTAATGGTTTTAGGCTATCATTGGTACTACGTATACAAAAATTTTCACTTACCTAGGCCTAACGCTGCACAGCGATATGAAATGGAGCGAGCATGTAAGGACAGTCGTGGGGAAGGGTAAAGGTCGACTTAGGTTTATTGCTGTGATTCGTATGTAAAGGAGGCCGCATATAAGACGTTTATAAGACCCTGTCTTGAGTATTGCTCAAGTGTTAGGGATTGGCACGAAATCGGTTTAAAGGAGGACATAAAGGCAAATCAATAGCGGGCGGCTAGTGTTGTAACTGCTATATTCGATCAATTAGCGAGTGTTACTGAAATGCTTCGGGAACTCAAATGGGAGACGCTGGAGGGAAGACGACGTTCTTTTCGAGAAGCACTGTTGAAGAAATTCAGAGGGCTGGAATTTGAGGCGTACTGCAGAACGAGTCTACTTCCGCCAATCTACATTTCGTGTAAAAACCACAAAAATGAGAACAGAGAGATTAGGGCTCATAAGGATGCATAAAAACATTTATTTTTCTCTCATTCTACATGGGATTGGAACAGGAAAGTTAATTGGTATTGGTATTGAGTACCCTCCGCCACGCACCCTTGGGTGAATTGCGGTGTATGTATGTTGATCTTGTTTATTGTCAACCAACTATGAGTCAAATTTATTACGCGTAATGGGACAAAATTATGGGATTTCGAAGAAAAGCCTGTGTAATATTGTTGCTCTTTGTATTTATATTAAGTATGCCATCCTCAGGTGTGTGGCTGTGTATTTTCCCTGCACCTCGACTCTTCCGTATTACTTGAATCAATTTCCCGTGTGAGCTTTAATTTTCCTGACTTCTTCGCCATGAGTATTTCGTAATACGTACGGAAAAGGAAGTAATACGTAGTCGACACTTTAGAAATTTCAGCTGTGCACAAGAGACGTGTCGAAATATTGCCTCACAATTTTTGAGATATTAGAATAAAACCAACTTCATTAACCACTAAATGACTTAACATCCTTACATTTGTTGTTGTTATGGTCTTAAGTCTGAAGGCTGGTTTAAAGCAGTTCTCCTTGATACTCTCTCGTGTGAAACATTCTTCATCTTCGTATAAGAATGGCCACCTAGATCCATTGCAATCTGCAATCTGCAGTTGTTTACTGGTCCCCCTCTGCAATGTTTACTCCTATACTTCCCTCTTTTGCTATATGACCACCTCTTGATGTCTCAGTAGGTGTCTTATCAATCATTCCTTTCATTTATTCAAGAGATGTTATAATCTTTTGCACAACTCTGTTCAGCACCTAGTAACAATAATTTGAAGATGCTCCTTAATTTCTGAAGTTAATTACATTTTCTAAAATATTTGTGGACCATCACTGGAATTATAATAAATCTTTCTGCGATCATGTCGCTTACACACATACTACACATGTATGGAACGGAATTTTATACCTATTGGCTGTTCCAGTATGTTGAAATATGGTCCGTGCGGACAGTTGAAATTTTGTGGCAGGCCGAGACTTGAAATCGAATATCCCGCATATCACAGCCGAGAGCGTTAACCGCCTTTACCATCTGGACACACTGTTGTCCTGGAATTCAAAACTTGCTACACGCTACTAATGGCCCAGTTGCAATACCAATTCAAAAAAATCGCCCAACACATAAAGAAAATAGACCTATTGTTGCTAGCAAGACGGAGACTATTCGAGGACACTCCAGAAGAGCCGGCCGCGGTAGCCAAGGGAACTTAGGCGTTCCAGTCACGGTCTGCACGGCCACTACGGTCGGGGGTTCGAATCCCCCTCGGGCATGGATATTTGTGACGTCCTTAGCATAAGGTAGTTGATAAGTAGTTTGTAAGTTTAGGGACTGATGACCCCGTAGCTAAGTCCCATAAGCTTAAGAAACATTTGAACATTTGAACTCCAGAAGAAACGTGTAGAAAGTTAAGAATTTGGGCAGGACGGGTAGCGTATCCGAATGATAGAGCCTGTTAAGGCGTCCTTTCGGTGAAGTGGGAATTCCGAGTTCGAGTCCCGATGAGGCTCAAATTTTCCGATGTTTCATTTGAATTCGTATATGCAATCTGCTATTTCCAAAACGTCAGACATTCCTATTTCATCAGGTTTGTTAAAATTTTACCTCTTTATTCTTCCACCCACATATTTATTTTTACCATAGTCACTCTGGCGATGAACACGTATATCCCATCAGTGATCAGTTTGTTCATCACCATAGAATATGGCTTTTCGACGTCGAATTTGCACCAATGCTTTCACTGTTTGATATTTATCAAAGTAAGATGTTTGGAGGTGTTCTTCAAGTTTAGGAAACATAATAAAATTGCATGTAAACTCATAGGGACATAGTTACGAGCAGCTATATGGTCGCAGCAACTTACTCCGGTCGAGCACTCTTTATTTATTTATTTATTTATTTATTCTAACTCAGTCACTGACTACAATATTTTACTAATCGTGATTAATTTCCGTCAATATTGACTATCTGCAAACCTATTGTACACTTAACAATTCCTATAATTTTTTATCAGGATTAACTCTTCATAGAAACTTCGTTAAAACTACGCTCCTGGCGATTAAAATTGCTACACTACGAAGATGGCGTGCTACAGACGCAAAATCTAACTGACAGGAGGAGGATGCTGTGATAAGCAAATGATCAGCTTTTCAGAGTGAAATTTTCACTCTGCAGCGGAGTGTGCGCAGATATGAAAGGCAAAGGTCCCAGGTTCGAGTCCCGCTTCCGTCACACAATTTTAATCTGCCAGGAAGTTTCATATCAGTGCACACTCCGCTGCAGACTGAAAATTTCATTCTGGAAACATCCCTTAGGCTGTGGCTAAGCCATGTCTCCACGATATCCTTTCTTCCAGAAGTGCTAGTCTTGCATGTTTCGCAGAAGAGCTTCTGTGAAGTTTGGAAAGTATGAGGCGAGGTGCTGTCGGAAGTAAAGTTGTGAGGCGGGATCGTGAGTGTTGTCGGGATAGCTCAGTCGGTAGATCGCTTGCCCGTGAAAGGTCCCACGTTCGAGTCCCGGTTCCGGCACACAATTTTAATCTTCCAGGAAGTTTTAGCTTTCCAGAGGATTCACACAAAATTGGCGCCGATGGCGTCGCCTACAACGTGCTAACATGAGGAAAGCTTCCAACCGATTTCTCATACACAAACAGCAGTTGACCGGCGTTGTCTGATGAAATGTTGTCGTGATGCCTCGTGTAAGGAGGAGAAATGCGTACCATCACGTTTATCACTTTGATAAAGGTCGGATTGTAACATATCGTGATTGCGGTTTATGGTATCACGACATTGCTGCTCGCGTTGGTCGCGATCAATGACTGTTAGCAGAATATGGAATCAGTGGGTTCAGGAGGGCAATACGGAACGCCGTACTGGATCCAACACTAGCAGTCGAGATGACAGGCATCTTGTCCGCATGGCTGTAACGGATCGTGCAGCATTGTGTCGATCCCTGAGACAACAGATGGGGACATTTGAAAGGCAACAACCATCTGCACCAACAGTTCGACGACGTTTGCAGCAGCATGGAATATCAGCTCGGAGACCACGGCTGCGGTTACCCTTGACGCTGCATCACAGAAAGGAGCGCTGGCGATGGTGTACGCAACGACGAATCTGGGTTCACGAATGGCAAAACGTCATCGGATGAATCCAGGTTCTGTTTACAGCATCATGATGGTCGCATCCGAGTTTGGCGACATCGCACATTGCAAGCGTGTATTCGTCATCGCCATACTGGCATACCATCCAGCGTGATGGTATGGGGTGCCACTGGTTACACGTCTCGGTCACCTCTTGTTCGTATCGATGGCACTCTGAACAGTGGCCGTTACATTACAGATGTGATACGGCACGTGGCTCTACCCTTCATTCGATCCCTGCGAAACCCTACATTTCAGCAGAATAACACACGACCGCATGTTGCAGGTCCTGTACGGGCCTTTCTGGATACGGAAAGTGTTCGACTGCTGCCCTGCCCAGCACAATCTCCAGGTCTCTTACCAATTGAAAACGTGTGGTCCATGGTGGCCGAGCAACTGGCTTGTCACAATACGTCAGTCACTACTCTTGATGAACTGTAGTATCGAATTGAAGCTGAATGGGCATCTGTACCTGTACACGCCATCCAAGCTCTGTTTGACTGAATGCCCAAGAGTATGAAGAACGTTATTACGGCCAGAGTTGGTTGTTTTGGGTACTGATTTCTCAGGATCTATGCACCCAAGTTGCGTAAGAATATAATCACATGTCAGTTGTAGTATAACATATTTGTCCAATTTGTTTATCATCAGCATTTTTTCTTGGTATTAATTTAATGGCCAGTAGTGTACCTACTCTGAAATGTTTGAGAATTATTAACAATGTGTCAACAGTTTTGTCAATTTACAGAAACGAATAATACATAGTTGCGTTACACACTGCAATATTTCACGTACCAATTTGAAGGCAGCGATGAGGGAAAATCGACCGAGGAATTTGCACGACAGGAAATATGAGGCAATATCGGAAAGCAACGCATAGCGACTTTACTTCATTCTCTACATAGTCACTAAGGTTCACTATACTTTTTTACCATCCTTGTTCCATTTTCAATATTCCATGGCCTAGAAGTCAGTTTGATTGGAACACAGCAAGCCGTCTTCCTTATCTGCCTTTACGGAATTTATTTCAGAGTTTAGGAAAAGTCTTAACTATCCGCTTAGCAGTATCGCTTTTTTTATACCAGAAATTCTGAATATCCGCATCGCTAATCGAGTACATCATGCTATACTGTATTTCAAAGCGACTTACAACTAATAAAAAGAGTCAGTTCAGTTCAAAGTTACACTGTCCATATTTCTAGCAGAATTAATCATTTTTGTCTCGCGGTTAAATAATCCCTATGGAATTAAGATTTTTATCCCAACATATCAATGCTAATCACAATCAGTATAAATCACAGGAGAGGAACTGGATTAAAATTCAAACTCTTGATTTATGACACACATTAAGCAGATAACGACACAGGTCCAACATATAACTATTCCTAAACGAATGTGATGTCCAACCAGAAAATGGAAATATCTGTAGTGCAAGCAATGTTATATTACGAATCAGGACAATGCTTAAGCTTTAATCTCTTAATTCTTTGTTATCTTAGTACTTGCCTGATTCTTTTTATTTAATTGATATGACTGCTGAAATCAAACGATAAGTAATTATTTTATGATGTGTCGATATTTAATGATTCGCTACAGGCCGTAGTTTGACACCGTCGATATTAGTGTTATGGTTTATGTCACTAAGGGCACGACTGAAGTGAACTATCGTTTTAATGTAAGATGCTGCATTCTCATTGCTGAGTAAAGTCCTCCAATAACATACCATGCTTAGTCCACATCATTGTCAGAAGCAGTATTCTAAATCATCTGCGGCTATTTTGTAGAGAGCATGTCGTTCATTGGTTGTTACATGACAAAGGCAAAACCACAACCTTTCGTTGACTGGTATCTTCTTTGTTGCATAACGTATCTCCACTAGTTGCAGTGTTTGGGATCGGACGTACCTATAACAAATATGGAAAAATCTTGTAAACGCCGTTCACAAACGGACGGAAGGCAATCAACAGTTACCGCTATGCTTCCAGTTACACACAGATTCTGATGTAGCTACCTCAACTACACAGTAAACCATTTGATAAAGTGGAGGTTTTCCTTCCTGCTAACTTTCAATCCTTTTGGGAAAGTACAAACTAACTAAACACTTTCTTGCAGTCGAATGACAGTTGCGTTAAATATTATACTTTAACGACTCAATTATCCTAAGCATAAAGTCTTCAAGAGTAATTTGGAAGCTTTATGTCAGAACAGCCAAGAAATTCATCAGAAAACTGAGTTTAAAATAAAGTTATATACTTCAATAAGCAAAGTTTAAAACATTAATTCCAAACCATGGAAGAGCAAAGAACCTTGCCGACAGGACAGCGTGGCGTCGGACATATATGCGAAGGGTGCTAAACATTCTTCCAGAATAGAAGTCAGATTTATAACAAAGATTTAGGTTGTTTTTATATTTAATAAATATATTAAAACACAAAATAATTTACGACATTACCTATCAGTGGGAACTAATTTATATCAATGTGGAAAATTGAAACTTTGTGGCGGGATACGAGCAAGGTCCTCCTGCGTACTAGGCAGCCGTACTGTACACAGGTGACATGTCAGGGTACTGCCGGAAGAACAGACATCGCAGATTTAGTTAGTTCACAGGACTTTTCGATCTAATAAAACGTTGAAAATGAAAAATGATGATGTAGTTATTAGGAAAATAGCTGTAGAATATATAAAAGGTCAAGTTGAATCATTAATTGAACGCACAACTTTGGAGGTGTTGAATTACTGTAAGTAGCTGTATCACATTCTGTAACGAGCTGTGAACCATGATCACAAAGACCATTTTCAACAGGACAAGAATTTGTTTTTAAACTGATTTTGGTTTATAAAACATCTATCGATGTGCTGCTGTCCTTTACTACGGGAACCGGGACTCGAAACTGGGACCTTTGCCTTTCGCGGGCAAGCGCTCTACCGACTGAGTTATCCCGACACGACTCATGATGCCGCCTCACAACTTTCTTCCGCCAGTACCTCGCCTCCTACTTTCCAATTTTAATCTGCCAGAAAGTTTCATATCGGCGCACACTCCGCTGCAGAGTGATAGTTTCATTCTGGAAACATCCTTAGTTTGTGGCTAAGCCATGTCTCCACCATATACTTTCTTCCAGGAGTGCTAAAGGTTCGCAGGGGAGCTTCTGTGAAGTTTGAAAAGTAGGAGGCGAGGTACTGGCGGAAGTAAAGTAGTGAGGCAGCAACGCTAGTCGTGTCGGGATAGCTCAGTCGGTAGAGCGCTTGCCTGCGAAAGGCAAAGATCCCAGGTTCGAGTCCCGGTTCCGGTACACAATTATAATCTGCCAGGAAGTTTCATCTAGAATGTTACTCCTGTAACTACAGAAAAGGCTGCTGCCTCTCTCCACAGATACCTCTTCGCTGTGGTTGCTGCTACGGTACCACTCTCTGTATCGTTGTGGCACGCATGCCACCGCACTTCGGCAATGTCTGTGGTACATGGCGATGGAATTAGTACGTGAACACGAAAAGTGAAGTACCAACTTTTCATCTTATCCTTTTTAGGTCTCACATCTTGTTTCCTTACTATCCATTCAAATCTACAGTTTTATTGTGATATTATGTCTGCATAAAATTTCGTATAGCGGATGGCGAAGGATGCTTTACTTACCGATTTTTCACCCATACCAACAGTTTTATTTCCATCTAGAACAAATTTCGCACACATTACTATCGAAACAACACACTTTCACAGGCATTAACTTATTATATAATCGAAAATAATAAAATTTACCGTAGCAACTGTAACCATACAACATCTGTGGCCAACTGTCAAATCAGAAATATCAAAAAACCGTTAAGATATTACGAATTATAAAGCTGAAACTAAAGTTCACCTCTGTTATATGAGAGTGTGACATTGCCCAATGATGTAATATGGACGAAAGTACAAAATTTGTGTATCGAAAAACAGGCCTATCACTAAAAGTCTTTAAACAAAGTTATAAATGTTATGTAGAAATTTTTATGCATTTTTCGCAGGTTGTCTGAGGATGGAACTTTAGCTGAAACGGATCCATCGCAATATAATGTAAAACATGAAAAACAGTAGCGTATTGATATGTTTATATGATATCTCCAAGAGAAATTTTCTGCATTGCGGGCCCATTGGATCAATATTTACTCTTTATTTTATTTTTGTGGTGTAATTTGCAATGAACTTTGGTTGCTTTGCACCTCAGAATTGCCATGATTTTGGAAGGCGAAATTAATTTGAATTTCAAGTAATTTTCTGATTATTGATGACTTTTTTTAATAAAATGCATCACTAAATTTTATGACTGTTTTAGAATTTAGTAATAGTTGCAGGGAAGGTATACAAACATTATCATTGTTGCATTTGGCTTAGTTGGTTAATTTAAAAAAGTAAATTAGTTTGTTGTATTTCTAAATTATTTATTTTGATGTACTTTATTATATATTAAATTCAATATTCTTGCTCACCATTTTCTGCTATCGCGTTGTTTTGTTAATCTTACGTGTGACAAACTACTGTAGTAACATGTTCTGTTATGTAATTTGGAGATCTTCAAATATGGGTGTTCCTCCTTTAAATCTTTTTTGGTGAATTTTGATTATTAAATAGAACTATTTCGTGATCTTCTTATACGATTTTCTTATTGATTTTGTTATCTTTCTTTATAGCTGTTTATACATTGTACATTGAACATTGCTATCAAATGTTCAAATGTTTGTAGAGCTTATGGGACTTAACTAAGTTGTCAGCAGTCCCTAAACTTACAAACTACTTATGAACTAGCTAATACTAAGGACGGCACAAATATCCATGCCCGAGGGCGGATTCGAACCCCCGACCGTAGTGGCCGCCGGCCGCGGGTGCCGAGGTGACTGAGGCGCTCCAGTCACGGTCAGCACGGCCACTACGGTCGGGGGTTCGAATCCCCCCTCGGGCATGGATTTTTTTGCCGTCCTAGTTCGTAAGTAGTTCATAAGTAGTTTTTTTTTAAGTTTAGGGACTGATGACCCCGTAAGTTAAGTCCCATAAGCTTAACAAACATTTGAACATTTGAATTTTTCGTAGTGGCCGTGCTGAACGTGACTGGCACGCCGCAAACCGTTCGGCCACCGCGGCCGGCCAAACATTGCTATCAACTGTCTTATTCAACCAGTGAACAGACAAAGCCCGACTGGGCCGGCGACCGTTCTACTTATCTCTTAATTAATAAACCGCGTTTCCTGTTTTGTTTTCTTAAGAGTGGTACCGAGTGTACGTGTGCGATTGAACTATTTTAATATTATTTAACACTTTTACACGTCAATTGTGTGGATGGAATAAGTTACCCTCAGAGGCAACTTGTTGTACACCTCTTTCCATCTCATTTCGTCTATTTTCTTCCAAACTATCAAATTATTTAAATTACATTGTCACAGTCACAGTCTAAACTCTAATTATCCAGCCGGTTAGAAAGGCAGGATTTCACGCTATTTACCACTGAATAGACAGTGTTTGCTGGCTTGTAAAACGGCCGTATCACGTTATCTGAAATGTCAAATGCAAATTGTGTTGATGAGGTACCAACGACGTCGATCTCTGTCAATTTTTACTGTATAAATATTTTTGAAACGGTTCTTAAGTATACAGGGTGTTACAAAAAGTTACAGCCAAGCTTTCAGGAAACATTCCTCACACACAAAGAAATAAAATATGTTATGTGGACATGTGTCCGGAAACGCTTAATTTCTATGTAAGAGCTCATTTTAGTATTTCTCTTTAAATGTAAATTGAAGTAATTCGTGCAGTCAATTGTCAAAATACCTAATTATTTCGTTAGTGTGTACTGTACTTCCTTGATTCACCGCCAGTTCGCCCAATTGAAGGAAGGTAATAACTTCAGTGCTTCATATTCTTCCACTTACGCTCACTGGAGCACGTTATCATGATTTCATACGGAATACACTACCTGTGCTGCTAGAACATGTGCCTTTACAAGTACGACACATAATGTGGTTCATGCACGGTGGAGCTGCACATTTCAGTCGATGTGTTCGTTCGGTTGTCAACAACAGATTCGGTGACCGATGGATTGGTAGAGGCGGACCAATTCCATGGCCTCTACGCTCTCCTGACCTCAACCCTCTTGATTTTCATTTATGGGGGCATTTGAAAGCTCTTGTCTACGCAACCCCGGTACCAAATGTAGAGACTCTTCGTGCTCGTATTGTGGGCGGCTGTGATACAATACGCCATGCTCCAGGGCTGCATCAGCGCATCAGGGATTCCATGCGACGGACGGTGGATGCAAGTATCCTCGCTAACGGAGGAAATTTTGAACATTTCCTGTAACAAAGTGTTTGAAGCCACGCTGGTACGTTTTGATGCTGTGTGTTTCCATTCCATGGTTAATATGATTTGAAGAGAAGTAATAAAATTAGCTCTAACATGGAAATTAATTGTTTCCGGACACATATCCTCATAACATATTTTCTTTCTTTGTGTGTGAGGAATGTTTCCTGAAAGTTTGTAAGTACCTTTTTGTAACACCCTGTATATGCAAGCTGTTGGAACATTAGTAGCACTTTAAGTGTAACAGTCAGCTTCGTATGCTTCCAGCTGCTGGCATATCACATCGCTTACTGAACGCCTCGCTGTACAGTTTCGCTAGGTAGACCATGTACTGTAATTTGTGGGAAAGGGACTGAGAGGTGAAATGTGCGTTGGATTAATAATAATTTTCCGTGGCTCGCAGGTCACGAACAACGGTGACCGTCGATATTCGTGCATCGTCGTTCATGCCAAACCCCTCGCATAACTTACCATTCCCTCTCATCCAATCACCTTTTTCGCTGTAAATCTACCCCCCCCTCCTCCCCCTCGACGCGCACCCTCACGTTGTGCCAGATGGCAGCGAGCCAGCGCGCTTTTTGCCAGCTAATTGGCGTGTCGCCGGAACATCGATTACGGGATTAACGAAAGTGCGGTAATCCGTCGCCGCTTCTAGCCCACGCCACTAGTACTGTCTGGTAGCCGGGCAGCGCAGGCAGTTTCTGTAATTGATTCATCCCACCATCCATTTCACTTTGTCGTAATTGCCACTACAGAACTACACGGTACAGTTCGAAAACCAACGCACCGTGTGGACCTGTAGGTACTGTTTTCGATTTTCACATGTGTATTACTATTTACACTGGAAAGTGTTGGCCGGCCTCGGTGTCCGAGGGGACTGAGGCGCTCCAGTCAGGGTCTGCACGGCCACTACGGTCGGGGGTTTGAATCCCCCCTCGGGCATGGATATTTGTGCCGTCATTAGTATTAGCTAGTTCATAAGTAGTCTGTAAGTTTAGGGACTGATGACCTCGTAGTTAATTCCCATAAGCTACACAAACATTTGAACATTTTTTTGGAAAGTGTTGTTGTTGCGGTTTTCAGTACGGAGAATGGTTGGACGCAGCTCTTTACCCTACTCTATCATAAGCAAGCTTCTTTCTATTCTCTTAAGAATGGCTTTCTACACAGCCCAAGTCTTCCCTCTACCTAAGACGATAGGTAAAAACGTCATGTCTGTGGTTGCCAGTTACTTATCGAAGGGAGAGATCTTCCGAGTGAATCTGCAGACTGTCACGCTAGACCCTAGTAATGGCGGTCTAGGTCTGGTTGATATACATAACAAAGCATCTGTATCTGAAAAGATTACTGAATATATTTAAAGACAGCCCAGAAAGTATAACAACTAAACCGTTCAAAAGTGTAGCGCCACAGAGTCTTAAGCCCCCTGTAGATGTACAAAGAATTAATAACAAATTACCGCATTTACGAGCCTTTTACATTGAAGCGAGTTACATTAGCAGCACAATAATGAACTCGCCTAATATCAGAGCGACATCATGCGAGAAAGACGGAAGAACGAAGGGAGAAGTAAAATTGAGGAGAAATATTCCAATTACATGGGCAAACATCAATATGAAAGGCCTCATTTCCGATGTCAAATCTACCTGGTATAAAACAGTGCACAATACTGTTACCACAAATAAAAGACTCTACGCTATCGGTCGCAGTGACACAAATCTCTGCTTGAAATGTAATCTGGTGGATACAGTACTCCATAGATTCACTTCTAATGCACGCATTAATAATTGGCATTGGTTGCGATCCAAAATCGCGCTTCTGACGAGGGCTACACCTGATAATTTTACTTCGGAGCTTCTCTATCGGCCGCAAATAAACTATTTCCCTCAGACGGAAAACAATGCCATCCACTGGATAATGGGTAACTATGTAAGCTACGTAATTAGCATTTTGGGCCCGGATAATGAAATAGATTTTCAGTTATACATGAAAATGCACTACGAAAGAGTTAAAAAATACCCAGATCAGAAAAAAGAAATATGGGAACATGTTAAAAATCCTTTTTGGAAGACAAGGAATTGGTTAGGGTTGTTAGCCGATTTTAATGGTTTTTGCTGCTTATTACATATTTGTATACATACAGTTGTTTTAATTTTCAAAAATGTTCAAATGTTTGTATAGTCTATGGGACTTAACTACAGGGTCATCAGTCCTAAACTTACAAAGTACTAATGAACTACTTACGAACTAGGACGGCACAAATATCCATGCCCGATGGGGGATTCGAACCCCCGACCGTAGTGTTTTAATTTCACGTTAAGAGAGAGAGAGAGAGAGAGAGAGAGAGAGAGAGAAAAAAAAGAGGAAAATTGATATGCATATAGTAACTGTGGGTCGTGGGGGCGACTGTTGCAGTGCTGCTGGCCACCAGAGCCGCGGCAGGCCGCGCTCCTCTCCCCTCTCCAGAAGTGGTGTTTTTGTTTAACGTTCTGTATGTATTGGTTCGGAAGCTCAGTGCCGTTTGTCACATTTCAAACGGAGGAGGTTATGTTTTCTGCTTTTAAATGGTTAAAAAAAAGGGACTGACGCGCTCCAGTCACGGTCTGCACGGCCACTACGGTCGGGGGTTCGAATGTCCCCTCGGGCATGGATATTTGTGCCGTTGTTAGTATTAGCTAGTTCATAAGTAGTTTGTAAGTTAGGGACTGATGACCCCGTAGTTAAGTCCCATAAGCTATACAAATATTTGAACAATTTGGATCATCGAACCGCTTTAATGATTTTTTCTCTTGAGTTACATTCTCTAATAGCTCTTGGGAGAAAGGAACACCTATATCTATCCGTTTTCGATCAGATTTGTATTATTTTATTATGATGATCACAGTTCCGTATGCTAAGAAGATATTTTTGCACTAGTAAGTTGGTGAAACAAATTTAGCAAATATATCTCGTCGCAACGAATAACTGCTTTTTTTTAATGAATTCCACTACATCTCGTTCATTATTTATGTGATTGTGATAAAACAAAACAAGCTGCCCTACTCTCAACTTTTTATAAATCATAAAGGTTTGTCATGTTTGGGGGCGATGTTTTAATCATTTATTGAAGACAAGAGCGTAGATCGCTTTTTATTTTTATTAAGATTTCCGGTTTCGGCAGTTTAACTGCCATCTTTAGATCAGCAAGTACACACAAAATCATACTCAAAATGCAATAATACAACAAGCCAAAGAAACACATATTTTTAAATATGCACTTTCGAAAACCACCTTAGACTTCATTCTTCAGAACATTCTTATTAAAAGCTTTTAAAAACACATTTACTCGCCAACTTAATTGTTAACTGCTTTGATACCAGATGGCGCTCTACATGTGACATTTGAGAATCACTTCCTTCGTGTCAAGAACAATAATCTTGTACATATGAAACGACATTCACATTAGCACATTATTATTATCACGTAAAAAGTATACATCGCTTGCCTTATGAGAATATCGTTTCATATGTACAAGGTTATTGTTCTTGACATCAAGGAAGTGATGCTCAAATGCCACATTTAGAGCGCCATCTGGTATCAAATTGAGAGTTTCGATGGCTGAGTTATTCGCGATTTTTTTAACTTAGTGACCACACCTTATTACAGGATGTTGACGTTCATGTTTTATTTAAATGTTGACAAGCCAACAATTAAGTTAGCAAGTAAATGTGTTTTTAAAAGCTTTTAATACTAATGTGAAGTATGAATTCTAAGTTGGGTTTAGAAAGTGGATATTTTAAAATATGTATTTCTCTGGCTTGTTGTATTATTGAATTTTGAGTATGATTTTGTGTATACTAGCAGATCCGAAGATGACTGTTAATATGCCGAAACGGTAATCTTTTATTTAAAAAAAATAATTATATTAATAATAATTTAATATAATAAAATAAAATAAAGCGATCTTGGCTCTTCAATAAATTTCTCTAAATTGTATGTCAGTCCCATTTAGTGTGGATCCCACAATCCCAAAAGAGACGCACAAGTATTTTCTAGGTAGTTTCTTTAGTAGAACTGTTGCATCTTCCAAGTTTTATTCCAGCAAAGCGTTTCCTTTGGTTCTCCTTCCCTACTATACTTTCAAAGTGTTCTTTTCAGTTGTTCATAATTACTACTCCTAGGTATTTACTTGAATTTATGGCCTGTAGATTTTACTGATTTATCGTGTAAATGAAGTTTAACGGATTTGATTTAGTGGTCGTATGGATGACTTCAAACTTCTCGTTATCAAGGGTCCGTTGCCATTTTTGCACCGTGCCTATACCCTACCTATATCTTCTCGTGACTCTACTAGCCAATAAATGATATGAAAGTGTATGTTCTAAAGTATATGTTCTAAAATCATTCTGCAAACCGACTTTAATGATGTGGGACTGTAATTTGGTTTATCACTTCTATAGCCTTTCTTGAATATTGGACTGATCTATGCAGCTTTGGTTACGAATCATACACTGATCGAACGTTTGTATATGATAACTAGGTATGGGGCTACTGAATCAGCAGTAAGGAACGTAATTGGTATACAATCAAATCCAGAGACTTACTTTTGTTGAGTGATTCAATACTCCAAGAGTACCTACTTCTAAATTAGGCTAGCTGGCAGCTGTACTTGATTAGAATTCTGGAATTCCTTAGTGAAGGAATTTCGGAAAGTTGTGTTAAGCAATTCTGCTTTAGCAGAACAGTCATCCTTAGCATCAGCATCGCGTAGTGAAAATATAGATTGTGTTTTGCCGCTAGTATACTTTACATACGACCAGAATCTCTTACGATTTTCCACCAAGTTACGTGACAGGGTTTATTTGTGGAAATTATTATAAGCTTCTCGCATTGATGTTCGAGCTAAATACTGAGTTTCTCTAAAAGACTGCCAGTCTTCGGGATTTTGTGTCCGTTTAAATGTGACACGCTTTTTTCTTTGTCTTTTTCAAGAGTAATCTAACCTGTTTGATGATATAGTACATAGAAGTACTCGTAATAAGAAAATATAAATAACCCAATGTACTAGCCAACATATTTGTCTACTTACGCTAAGAGAAAACACTACATGGTTTTTCTGTATAAATGGGGACGATAACACGGTTATATAGAGCTCTAAATTTGATACTCCAAATAGAATTAAAGCAATGTCTGGAAAATCTTGTTTGTTTTTCAGACAATCTCCAGTCCTATGTTACAACAGCCTACTCCAGTACTCGCTGTGCCAAAGGTTCTCAGATTCCTGACGGAATGTCACATTTGGTGGAGTCATGGCTAATCTGCATTCGAGTCACAATTGATCTAGGAAAATATCATCTACGAGAATACTAGGAACACAGTAATAATGGACCTACAATAAAAAAAAAAAAAAAAAAAAAAAAAAAAAAAAAAAAAAAAAAATAACTGCAGCGCAGTCTGCCAATTGCTGGAACTAGGAACAGACATAGTACATAAATTTAACTGCTTCTTTGTAAAAGAAGTGCTCTGTTCAGCTATGTAACTTTATACAGTTTCTTATAAATAAATAAATAATTTATTGTCAACATTACGGAAGCAACCTGTTAGGAATAGTAATTAAATGTTTACCACTGGATGTGTAATTTGTTATATTCTCGTACTCTGTTTGAACTACTATGATTCACTTAAATATAAATAATAAAAGAATGTTTATTTTAAGAACTTGTTAATATTTACCCTCTTTATTTTCATCTTACCTGTTGAAGTTAGTAATTTGTTTTCTTCAGCATATTCGGAGATTGAAAATGGCTTTTATTATTATGTAATATATGGAAAAGGGGTCTTAAGTACATAATTATGATAACGATTAGGTTAATTTTAGTATAAACAAGAGTTTCTCAATATTACTTGTTCTGCGTGCAGGTCAAGAACGATGATGCATCCTCCGCTAACAAAATGCTCTCGTTATAATGTAATGCTGCTAAGCATGTATGTCATTTGGTATTACATTACCAACACCACCAGCGTTAAACGTAACATATCAATGGGTAATTTTTATCTATTAGGGCCGGTTCGTCCATCTCTCGTTAGTCTCGCCGTTAGTAATTTTTAGTAAACGACTACATGCCTTTAACGTCCAGTTAAATGTGTTCGTTAAGTGCATTGCATAATATACACTTATCTTTTGCTAACCTGGAGAAAACGGGATGGTACGATATATTTCGACTATGTTGGCAAGAGTAACAAATGAAAGTGCCATCTGAATAAACAGCTGTGTTTGATAGCAGGGAAGAGGTCAGCAGACAGTTGTTATTTGGTGCTAGAAAACAAAAAGTGAAAGACGCTCGAATTTTACAAGAAGTGAGTGAGGAAATCTTGTGTCCTTAATATAGAAATATAAGGACACATTGGACTGAGAGAAGCCAGTGCCAGGGTCACCCCCAAACAGCTTTCCAAGCAGACGTTTTGTAGACACCAGCGAAGTCCCCTAAGGCAATGAACATACTGCCAAGTGTATAGACCTTACTACAAGCAGTAACTTGCACATAGATGAAAGTGCACTGTTCCTGTAGATCGGAGGAAGAAATCACATTTTAGGCCTTGCACTTGGCGCAACAGTAAATACTGATTTAATAAGCTTGCAGATATAAATAATGCATTCTGTTTTCTATGACGACAGATAACTTACAAAATACATACCTATCTGTTGAATCTTCAGACGGTCGTCGATCTTTTAATGCAGCGTTTCCACTGTGGCCTTTCGAAGACGAAATCGCGTAAAAAATTCAGCATCATCACAGCATTCAAAATGATTTCTACGAACATAAATACGTCTATGACGGCTTATTGGGGCAATGACCTGTAGATCGTCTACATTATTGCCATCCTCTTCATTATCAAATCACTTATTCCAGACGTTTTCATCACACCAATTCTCAGTTAACTAGTCGTTACCCTTAAGTTTGTGTTTTGATATCACAACAATAATTTTAAGTTCAAATGTTCAAATGTTTGTGCATCTATCGGACCAAACAGCGTGGCCATCAGTCCGTAGCTTACAAACTACTTAAACCTAGGTAAACTAACCTAAGGACAAACACACACACCCATGCCCCAGGGAAGACTCGAATCTCCACGGCGAGCAACCGCGCGCTCCGCAGCGAGACGCTTTACACCGCTCGGCTACTCCACCGCGGCTAATTTTAAGTTTATGTTACGTATCAAACTCTCTAATCGTTACTGACATGGGTAGCACGAGAAATATGAACATAAAATTTTCCAATAAATCTGCTTTGCACATTAGTTTTCATGTACTAAGTGCTTCAGTTACTTTGTTTGATAAATATATGCGACATGTTAGCGCTTTGGAATCCTGGCATTTTCGAGCAGTACTCGTTAATTTAACGACTAGTTTTAGGTCTTGTAACGTCAGGTTAACTCATAACGAAACATTGACAATCGCATTTCTCCGCCAACGACAAGCTAAAATCTTAACTGGAATTTAACGAGACATAGACAAACCGGCCCTTAGTCTGGCATTTATTGATCCATACTAATGCAAAAGAAGCTTTGTATGTTACGAAAATGTTCAAATGTTTGTAGAACTTATGGGACTGAACTACGGGGTCATTAGTCCCTAAGCTTACAAACTACTTACGAACTAGCTAAGGTTTAAGACGGCACAAATATCCATGCCCGAGGGGGGATTCGAACCCCCGACCGTAGTGGCCGTGCAGACCGTGACTGGAGCGCCTCAGTCCCCTCGGCCACCGCGGCCGGATGTATGTTACGCTTGCAGGACTATTAGGCTTAAACGATTTTGACTAAATTGGGTATGGAGGTAGCTTGACCGTTGAAGAAGAATATAGGCTACTTAAGAAAATGTGTAATTCAAGGTATTTGTTGATTTTAAGTATATAACTCGAAATATAGGACGAGCTCAACATTCCTCTTATAGCCCTGAGACGAAGAGCCCTTGGAAAAGCTATGTATTTTGTGACTTTTGAAATTTATTTTAATGGTTGGAACGTTGTACTTAATACGTTCCAACAAAATGAATACAATCCTAACACAAGAAGTCAACGACTTGTAACCGCCGAACCGATTTCGATAGCATATAGCTTCTTCATTAAGCGGTCTAGTCAGGATAAAATAAATATACTCGTAGTTTCTTTTCGAATTTGCTAATATCGTTATTTGCACAAAAACTGATGTCGGGAGTGCGAGTCGCAGACTACGTCCCCCTGTAAAGCGCATCCGTTGACCACTTTGGGTGAAGAAACGTTGGCGACAGGAAACACAATCCCTCACCAAGCCCCGCCCATTTGACATATACCTAAACTAACTTTCACTTTAAAAAAGTTATCTGTAGCGTAGCGTTAAGAAGGTTAGGTATAGGTTAAATAAAAAGGTTTTTTTTTTTTTGTTTTTTTTTTTTCCGACGTCATGGCGCGTAAAGCCAAAATTTACGGTACAGAAACACTTATCGATTTGCAGTTGTACGTTCGACAAATATTACACACCTGGCCATTAAAATTGCTACACCACGAAGCTGACAGCTGACGTGTACTCTTGATTAACTGTGGTATCTTGTTGAAGCTGCATGGGCATCTGTACTTGTACACGCCATCCAAGCTCTGTTTGCCCCAATGCCCAGGCGTATCAAGGTCAGAGGTGGTTGTTCTGGGTACTGATTTCTCAGGATCTATGCACCCAAACTGCGTGAAAATATAATCACATGTCAAGTCTAGTATAATATATTTCTCCAATGAATACCCGTGTACCATCTGCATTTCTTCTTGGTGTTCAAATGTTCACATTCTTATAAATCTATGACCAAACTGTGTGGTCATCAGTCCGTAGCTTGCAAACTGCTTAAACTAAGGTAAACTAACCTAAGGACAACACACACACACACACACACACACACACACACACACACACACACACACACACACACACACACATATACATGCCCCAGGGAGGACTCGAACCTCCGACGGTGAACAACCGCGCGCTTCGCAGCATGTCGCATTAGACCGCTCGGTACTCCGCAGCGTCTCTTCTTGGTGTAGCAATTTTAATGGCCAGTATCTTTGGTTTCGTGGTAAAATATCTTCGATTCAAACGACATTGAAAGAAGCGGGGCTTAGCCTATCGGAGGCGGGGTTAGCCTCTAGAGGCGGGGCTTGGTAAGGGTTTGTTTCCTAGCGCTAACGTTACGTCTTTGGATGGAGAATGACACGGTGACCGGTCAGTACCCACTGAGTCTGTCGAGGACATTCGGACAGAGTTCAATTTCAGTTTAAACAACGACAGTATTTACCGTCATTCTACCCATGGTTTATATTTCAACCGGAAAATTGGGAACTTTCATCCTGATGATCCTGGTCGTAACTAAAGAACAAAATTGCAAAATTAGCGCACTTTCTATGGTCTTTGACACGTATGCACGTCATTAATGCGATGTAAGTCGAGAGTAAAAGCTTATTTTTTGTAACAGACGGTTAACTATCGAATATTCGTACATGATCATCATGTCAGTGAACAAGTGTTTATTGAACTGTTAATCTGGAGCAGTTAACCCACACAGGTCACGGCACGAATTGTATTTGTCACACTGCAGGGAGTTCATCGAACCACCTTTATACTATTCATCTCCCATTCCACTCTCGAATAGCGCGCAGGAAGAAAGAACATCTGAATCTCCCCATTCGAGCTCTGATTTCTCGTATTTTATTCTGATGATCATTTCTATGTAGTTGGGAGTCAACAATATATTTTCGCATTTGGAGGAGAATGTTGGTGATTGGAGTTCCATAAGTAGACCACGCAGCAGTGATAAGCGCCGTTGTTGTAATGATTCCCATCTCAGGTCCTGTATCATTTCCATGACGCTGTCTCCTCTGTATCGTGACAATACAAAACGAGGTGCCCCTGTTTGAAATCTTTCGATGTCCTCTGTCAAACCCACCTGATAAGGATCTGGGCTGGGAATCATTGCTACAACTGCTTTTATTCCTGCGGTGTGGTCTACTTAGCAAAGGCCAGTGACCAACATTCTCCTGCGAATGCGAAAATATGTTATTGACTCCCACATACATAGATAGAAATGATAATCAGAATAAATACGATAAATTAGCTCTAGCGGAGAGTTTCAGATGTTCTTTCTCCCCGCGCGCTATTCGAGAGTGGAATGGTAGATGAACAGTATAAATTCTGTTCAATGAACCATCTGCCAGGCACTTAAATGTGATCTGCAGAGTATTCCATCTAGATGTAGATGTAGATGAAGAATTCTGGCCGGCCGCGGTGGCCGAGCGTTCTGCGGTGCGTCAGTCACAGTCTGCACGGCCACTACGGTCGGGGGTTCGAATCCCCCATCAAGCATGGATATTTGTGCCGTGCTTAGTATTAACTAGTTCATAAATAGTTTGTAAGTTTAGGGATTGATGACCTCGTAGTTAAGACCCATAAGCTCTACAAACATTTGAACATTTGAAGAATTCTGTCATTGGTTGGTTGGCTGGTTTTGTGTTTTAGGGGGACAAAACTACGGAGGTCATCAGTCCCCAAATCTGTCATTCTTCCTAGACGGTCTGACGATCAGCTAATTTCAAGACGCATCAATAACTGTGAATTACTGAGCATTAAAATTGTTTGGCCGGCCGCGGTGGCCGAGGTGACTGAGGCGCTCTAGTCACGGTCAGCACGGCCACTACTGTCGGGGGTTCGAATCCCCCCTCGGGCATGGATATTTGTGCCGTCCTAGTTCGTAAGTAGTTTGTAAGTTTAGTGACTGATGACCCCTTAGTTAAGTCCCATAAGCTTAACAAACATTTGAAAATTGTTTGAGTGAGCTATTCAGCGGCTTTAACAATTTTAAAAGATATTATACATCTTTACTCGCATTGTTTTTGCTCGAGACTTGACATCATATCGTAGAACAATTCAGTGCGACTCCTCTAGGACACGACGACGACATATGACGACACGTCTCAGGGCGCTGTGTTGTCTTCCCCATGAGGCGGGTGCCAGCAGCAGCTGTTCGCCGCTCTCTGGCGGCTTCATATATCCACACAGCGCGATATACGGCGACAGAGCTCTCTGAAATTCTGTCGCCGGCTTGCTTTATATTAACCTCGCGGCAAGCACAGCTGACGCTGCTCAGACTGCCTGGCTCCAGAGTTGTCAAAATGAAACCCAACGAACGGGGAATGCGTTGCTACACACGACGTTCGTTCCACGAAATCACAAGAAACGTAATAACTATGATACCGGTTTATATGAAAAACAAGGTGGTGGATCAGTATGGCACTAACAGTTGACTACACTTGTGGAATTTTCGGTACTTCAAAATAAGATTCTGTACTTACATCAACAATGAGAGTCACTTAGTTTTGAGAAACCAATTCTTCGTTTTTATTTTCTAATCGTAACCAACACTTAATCGGTAACCAACAGTGCACTTTTTAATCTTTAAATTTACGTGGAAATCGAATGTCATGTCGATACTGAAGGCTCCACACAACTCGAGAGGTGAAAGATACACTGGTCAAAACAGATCGGTTGAGGTATCTAGATTCTGAAGCATTGCCTCGGGTCAAGTTCAGTATAAGATACAACTCGTCGGCGTTGACCAATGACGTCATTAGTCAAAGATGTTTATGTATATGTATGTTGATGATATTAATTTTTTGTATCAAAGATATGGAATTATTTGTACACGGTCGTTGATTACATTAAAGATAGACAATTGATATATTGATTCTCTATTGATTCAAGTGATTCGACGATTTTGTTATAATTTAAAGATAAATATTTTAATTGAGAAATTGATTGCTTACATTCGACAGTAACTAATACAGTTTATTGTTCGTTTTTAATTTATTTGAATTTATCACCTTCCCCTGCTCAAGTCCAGAATACGATACAGTTATCTCATGAAATAGCGTCATATGGTATTATTCAAAAATTGTATCGTAGACTTGACCACCCCCTGGTCACGTCAAGAATGCGATACAGTTAATTCATGAAATAGCGTCATATGGTACCATTTAAAATTGTATCCTAAACTTGACTTGATGTCCCATTGCTTAAGCCAAGAATACGATATAGGTATCTTTTCAAATAGCGACATATGAAAAGAAACATATATTATTACGATACAATTTTACGCGAACATTCTTGTACATGTAGCTTTTAACGAAATCACACACAATTGTAGTAGTATTTGTTAATGTAATAATAAAAAGAGTATATTTCTTGTACGTAATTTTTTTTTTTTTTTTTTTTTTTTTTTTTTTTTTTTTTTTTTTTTAGACGCCAATCTTGGAACTGTATCACCTCTAAAATCAATATCTTTCATTTATTAGTAATTTTTAAATGTATTAAACAAGTTTTTCTTTTTTTAATAAAAAAAGCCACGTAATAGATATATGTTCCATTTATTATACATATTTCTTAAACTTGCTAATAATTATTTATCAGTAAAGTCGTTTATAGTATTAACTTTGGTATCTTAACACTCTATATGTTTTTTGATAGACATAGATGTTCAAAGGTTTTTACTTCCATATCTTTGCTTCGAAGATGACGTCATTGGTGAAAGCCGACGTGTTGTATCGTATTCTTGACTGTTCCCGCATTGTCATAGGCAGAATGAACTATAATTGTTCGACGACTTTCTGTCAGTGTGGAGGCAACAACATTACGGCAATCACGGTAGCGATAATACCAGAGAGTTGCTGCCGCGGGTTTTGGTGTTGTGTTTACTCTGCCAAACTAATTATACAAGCAGTTGAGTTCAAATAGAGTTGTGAGCATGCAGTACAATGCAACAACAAAGTTATGCCATGGAGAGCCATAGGATGGACGGAGGCAGGACAGACACAGAGGGAGACCGCTCCAGCAGTTGGAGAATCCCAACGTGTAATATCCAGGACTATGACGCGATTTCAGACAAAAGGAATTGTTAAAAGTAAGTGAAGGCCAAGGTTGTCCTTGCGTGACATCAGTAAGAGGTGAACGTCGACGCAAAGCCGCGGCGGAGGGGCCGAGCGCACTGAGGGGCTACGCTACGATGCGCGAGGCCGTTTCCCGTCGGAGATTGGAATCTCCCCTCGGGCATGGATGTTTGTGTCGTCATTAGTATAAGCTAGTTAATAAGTAGAATGAAACTTTTCACTCTGCAGTGGAGTGTGCGCTGATATGAAACTTCCTGGCAGATTAAAATTTAGTTCATAAGTAGTTTGTAAGTTTAGGGACTGATGACCCCGCAGTTAAGTCCCATAAGCTTTACAAACATTTGAACATGACGCAAAATATCGAGATAAACAGTCCGAAATCGCCTTCGGGAATGTGTCCTCTACTCACGGAGACCTGGGGTGTGTGTCCCATTAAAACCAGGTCACCGCTAAACCTCCAGAAACTGGGCGGAGGAACATCGGTATTTCGGTGCCATATGAGATGGGTTTCTTCTGGTGGTCGATTACGCTCGTCCCAACAGAGCTGCACTCAAAAACGTTCAAACGTTTGTTAAGCTTATGGGACTTAACTACGGGGTCATCAGTCCCTAAACTTACAAACTACTTATGAACTACTTACGAACTAGGACGGCACAAATATCCATTCCCGAGGGGGGATTCGAACCCCCGACCGTAGTGGCCGTGCAGACCGTGACTGAAGCGCCTCAGTCCCCTCGGCCACCGCGGCCGAGAACTGCACTTGCGGACAGCATGCTGAACTGTAAAGGAATAGAACAAATGGCGTGCGTAGTTTCTTATACCCGACTGAGCGGGTCTAGGATGCTCTTGGCAGACGCATTGCAGCCAGACTAGCACCTCTCACAACTGTTGAAGGGTTACACTCATGGAAAAAGGGCAAAATATTCCTCACGAGCTGATTGACAACGTCATACTGACCACGCCACACATTTATGCATCTCTACTGGCCGTGCTCTTCAACCATACGATCTCCACTTTCATTCCATATTGACCTACTACATTAACCTTCTCTTCCATTTTCTACTAGCAAATTCCAGTCCCCAATGACAAGTTTTCCTCTTGCTTAACTGCCTGAATCATTCTTCGATTTCCTCGCCTTCGGCAAAGCTAATTGGCATTTAAATTTGTAACATTGTGGTCGGCGATGGATTTGCGCCTATCTTTGCTACGATAATGCGTTCTCTCTGTTGTTCATAATAACTTATCTGTTATGAGAGAAGTCAAGTAAATTTCTAATTTTAATTACTTAATTTTCAACAGCTGCGACTTCCTCTTTATCTGATGTTTCCTCGTCGCCCTTTCTAAATCCAGTGGACGATTACGATCGTCCCCACATAGCTGCACTTGTGGACCACATGCTGAACTCTAAAGGAATAGAACGAATGGTATGGACAGCATGTTCACCGAACTTATACCCGATTGAGAGTGTCTATGATGCTCTTGACAGACGCATTGCAGCCAGACTAGCACCTCTCACAACTGTTGCACGGTTACACTCATGGAGAAATGGCAAAATATTCCTCAAGAGCTGATTGACAACATCATACTGACCACGCCACATATGTATGCATCTCTACTGGCCGTGCTCTTCAGCCAGACGACCTGCTACTACATTAACCTTCTCTTCCACTTCCTACTACTAAATTCCTCTCCCTTAACTGTTTGAATCATTTATTTTGCCATTTATTCGAACTCCTCGCCTTCGGCAAAGCTAATTGGCATTTAAAGTTGTAACATTGTGTACGCTGATGGGTTTGCGTCTACCTTTGCTACGACAATGCGTTCTCTATGTTGTCCATAGTAACTTATCTGTTATGAGAGAAGTCAGGTAAATTTCTAATTTTAATTACCACATTTTCAACAGCTGCCACTGCCTCATTATCTTATTTTTCCTCGTCGCCCTTTCTAAATCCTTTTCTCATAGCGCTCAGTTAAAACTTACACATTTTCAGGGTTCAGCTAAGAACTGAGAATCTGCCTACCAATAAATTCCAATTACACTTTAAAATAATTTTAGTTTCGTTACTTTGTACACAGAAGTGGTGAAATTTCAACATCAAGCAATACTAGTACTTATAATTATTTTAACAAAACACCCACTCATTTCGTAGATACTTATATGCCCATGCTTTGCAACGGTTGTTGACGGAGGGCCTGTGTGTGTGTTGGCGTTTTAGGGTTCCGGACCTCAGTCAGTAACAATAGAATCCTTTTTGGATCGCTCTGTCAATAAACTCAGTTATCCTATCCAAGATGTCAAATGTAAGGAAAAGTCATTGTCCGAAACGATGTATCTTCAAAACGTTGATACAAAAGGTGAAACGTGCCAAAATAAGCAAAGAAATGTCTTCAGTATTTAATACACAAAGCGAAATAAGTAACACCATGTTCACTGTGTGTTGGCATTCGTAAACATAAGATTGCTTAATTCTGTCACAGACGTTCCCTTCATTGTTGTACTGCCCCATACTCATTATGCAGCAGTGGTGTTTATTAGTTGTTTCATGAACTTTGTAGCGCCTCTATCGCTTGTATGCTGTACTACGCAATCCATACTTCAAGGATAACCTACATCTAAAACAATTTCCCTGATTCTACTTTTATCAAACAAAGTTGCTCCATGCATATCCGTGAAGTAGTTTAGGAGATTAGCTATTTCTAATAGATTAACAGTTATTGAAAACACTTAAGCTTGTGATGTATCTTTTTACCGTGATCTGATATTGTTGAAATCATGTCTATATGTTGCCCCAATCGTAGCTCAAATTTCCTGTGAAAACCGCCTGAAAATGTCAGTTCATTATTTAATACGTTTGCAAAACTTGTTAGAAATAGGCATATGTTCATGAATATGATGTAGCTAACATTATACATCTGTTATATTCGCCATTTAAAACATTTGTTTCATGGTCATTCATATCTCTGGACAATGGGCTGAGATATGGAAAGCTGAAATTTAATTATTATTTCATTAATGAAGTAGAAATATCACTGAAAACAATTATTATTCTTACGGTTGGCTCTCTTTCCGTTAGATGGGCTATTGTCGTTCCAAGCGTGAAACTTAAACTTCCTCAGCAGTTGTACATATACGTTAGACTGTGATATCACTATGTAAAGATATGGATTAAACACTGCAAGGATTGTATCAGTTTTATATTAATCGCGTTGAATCATATTTTGTAGAACATAGCAATCAAAAAAACGATTTTCAGAAATATGATAAATTTGAAAGTCAAAGAGTAAGTATTTTCAAAGGGTGATAATCCGATCGCTGCCCCGAACTTCACACGAACATCCGCAGCGCTATCTATTAGTTCTTTGCTCCATTACGCCGTTCTTTCTATGCATGAAATACACCTAAAACTTCAAATTACGGTATCTTTTACTTTCCTGATCTGATTTTGATAAAATGAAGCCCATATGTTGCCCCAGGATATTCTCTATTTATCTGTGATGTCCCATGAATGTTCATTTAGTACTTTTGGAGATTACTCTCTACAAATAGACAGATGCTCTTTCTTTCAGAGAAATGTTTAAATTGTGATATTTTACTTTCTCTGGTCCGATTTTGTGAAATGAAGTGTTTCTGTAACTGCAAGATACCCTCACGTTTTCTGTTAAAACCCCCTGAAAATTCGTCTATTAGTTTTGGAGATGAAAGAGATAGATATACATGACTTGGAGATGAAAGAGGAAGATATACCTGACGGTTGTCGATGAAAAACATTAAATTGTGTGTTGCGAATACGTTTAGTTGTAAAGAAGTAATAGATTAAAACATGATGCTTGATGGGGCGGTTTTCCATGAACGTTACTCTTTTCGTCCCCATATCTCATGAACAACGTGTCGTGCTTTGATACAATTTCGAAGGTACATTCATCTGTATATGTGTATACTGTCTGTAAAATTTCCTGCAGCTACAATTTGCAGTGTACAAATTATAAATTGTAACGTCATACCGAATGCCGTAGTTTTACTCCATAAACAGAGGAAAGGTAGTAAGCAAGAAACTTTTTTCCTTTCATCATATTGCTATGGTTGTCAGCAAGAAAAAGTTTAATAAAGGTTTGAAATTACGTTTAAAGTTTGTTTAAGTCGTTAAGTACTCCCAATCTCTTATAGTGTATTCATTAAGTCTCGTCGCATTATGTGGCAGTTTCTTGCAAATCTTATTGTTTATGACATTATATCTACTGAATCATCTGTCGTGTGTGGTTCGTACTCCTACATAAGTTGTTATGTCACATAAGAAATATGTGTACCAAATTTGGTTAAAATCGGTCCAGTGGTTTGGGAGGAAATGTGCAGCATTGTCGTTTGACGCAGCAGTTTTTCGCGCATCTCATTGTTTATGACGTCATATCTCGTTACATATATGTCGTAGGTGTTTCTTACTCCGACACCGATTGTTTCCTGATATTAAGGAACATGTGCACAAAGTTTGGTTGAAATCGGTCCATTAATTTAGGAGGATACGTGGAACATACATACAAACATACAGCCTATTTTATAAGATGTAAGATTACTTGTCGTTGCAGTTAGACAAGCAGAGAGACTAACGCAGCGGCAGAGCGAATGTAGCCGTTTCGCGTAGTTTGTCAGACATTTCGCAGCACTAATTAATATAACAGTCAGACTCACGTAATTACTGCTCCGCTCTCGTCTGTCACAAAACAAAGGCAATGTATCATCGCATACAAGTTCCGAGTAGACGCTGCCCTGACAGATGTGAGGTACGGGAGAGATTACCTCGCCTCGTGGTCTCCTCTTCTCTGCAGTCACATGTAACAGATGAAGGTAAAGGCATTGAAAGCAACACACAGGCGCACTGTGTTATAAACGCGATGCTTAGTCTCAGTAAAACTGAGGCAAATTTAGGGGCACCATTAACAATATTATACTATGTATTACAATAGCTTTTGAGTTACAGAGCGACTCGTTCTTACTAGCTTTGCTATCCTTCGTTCCCTGGGTATGTTTTTATTCAATTGTCCTGTTAGTGCATCTGCTTCTACGCCTTCTGTCCAGCGCCTTGTGCCAAACTCTCATTCGATTTACCCATGTAGAAAATCCCTACCAATAATTTCGTTTTCACGCCCCTCCATCTTTAGGATGTCACATTTCCTTAAAAATGTATCCTACAGTAGTATAATATTTCAGGTAAGTTCAATATTAGAAAGCTGACTTCGGAATATTTTGCGAAAGGCTGTAAAATAAAGAAGTGATAAATTAAAATCTGGTAGGTGATAGGGCGATTTATCGTGAATCTTATTACGGCGTCGTATCTCACGATATACGTTTTGCACTACGATATCATTTTATAGTTTAAAGGAAGTCATAGAGACGGTTCAGAGGCGAGCAGCTAGATTTGTTACCGGTAGGTTCGACCAATGCGCGAGTCTCACGGAAATGCTCCGGCAACTCAATTGGGGATCGCTGGAAAAAAGACGACGTTCTTTTCGTGAATTTCTGTTAAGTAAATTTAGAGGGCCGGAATTTGAAGCTGAGTGTAGTACGATCTTGCTGCCGCCTACTTACATTTCGCGTAAAGATCACAAAGACAAGATAAGAGAAATTAGGGCTCGTACGGAGGCAAATAGGCATTCTTTTTTTTTTTCCTCGTTCAATTTGGGAGTGGAATAGGAAAGGAAATGCCTAGCAGTGGTACAGTGTACCCACCGCCATGCACCTTACGGTGAATTGCAGAGTATATATGTAGATGTAGATGTATAGATGCATTGCCGCCGCAGTGGCCGAGCGGTCTGTGGCGCGCCAGTCACAATCTGCACGGCCGCTACGGTCGGGGATTCGAATCCCCCCCCACCCCCTCGGCCACAGATGTTTGTGTCGTCTTTAGTATAAGGTAGTTTATAAGTAGTTTGTAAGTTTAGGGACTGATGACCCGCAGTTAATTCCCTTAATCTTCACAAACTTATAGATACATTCAGTGCTATATGTTCATACTGTCGGCAAAATATGTCGTGAATACGGGTGGTAATAGAAACGTAACAACTTGAAACCTCATCAGTGATGGGAAAATTTTTTATGAACCTTATTGTTTATGACTTCATATCTTCTGAACATAGTATCGTACTATAATATACCTTCGTCGGTACGTTTACTGTTGTATTTGTATAGTGTCTGCAAAATGTCTCGCCAATGCAGTTAGTTGCGTAGAAGTATGGCAAATAAAGTTTAACACAAAGAAGACTATAGTGATACATTTATTTACTGTCGCAGGCCTCTACTTTGGCTTGAAGTACAGTGTGGAGTATATATGTTTAACATTTCAAATAAATGATAATGTTCCAAACGTTCATATGTTACTGAATGCAAATTCTTTGAGTCGTTATACACAGACACTGCACATTCGATGGTGGATCTTTGCCTAACTGTTCGAAATGATCTTTGGAACAGAATTTGCAAGTGCCATTGCATTTTCTTTCCACTGTCTTTTAAGTTGCATCAAATCAAACACACAGTGATGTATATATATCACCATGTTTGTGATTTGGTGCAACTTAAAAGACAGGCTAGTATTATCTCGATTAATAACCTCAATATCGTTTTTAGTTCAAATTAAATTTTTTGTCCAGATTTTATAACTACCCAATAATCGGCTAGCGGCAAATTTCGCGGTCGGAGAGCTAAAGGTAAAGGGGTAGAAACTCGCTGAGAACACGCATTTTTTTCACTTTGAATTTTAATCCCGCCTTCACTTTTCAACGATGTGCGGAGTCGCCAGGAACGACACGCTTTTCGGATTCCACGTTAAACTTTGGGTTCCCTTTTCCCGGTTGGATAACTGGAACCGGTTACGGACATGTTAGGAGCCGAAGTGGTGTCCAATCGAAAGACTCGTGAACCACCCAAAGTATTATATTCGATTTATAACGTTTCCATCATACTTGAATTTATTTCACATTACAAGTTTTTTTTCTGAATTTACATTAGACATAACATCGCTTATAAATTTTTTCGTCTATTTCTTGTTGTTCTTATTTTACTATATACATAAAACTCAAGTTCACTTCATTAGTCACACTAAAACTAAGAAATCTGTGATTTTAGGAAAATAAATAAGGCAAATCCAAAGGAGCAGATGAAAATCGCCTAAATCAAAATTCCTCATTTTGTGAGGTCGAGGCCTCCGCACTTCACACTAGATTCTTATTCTATGTGCTGCCACACCGTTCATCAGACTACATAAAATTTTTGCACACATTAACTTCAAATTAAGAAAAATATCACTGCGCACATTAGATTCAAGGCGGAGGTAACCTTACTTAAGACTTTGACGCCGCTTGACCTTCTCTCCATGAATTGGCAGGTATTGTGAAAGCAATAATAGGTGGATGGATAGGTGAATGAGTTGATGGACGGATAGATGGATAGAGGGGTATAGGATAAGGACGAGCAGAGGCAAGAAGCAGATGTATGTAGAGAAGAGGGAGGAGAAGATGAAGAGGGAGAGGTATGTGCATTAATTATTGGCGTAAATTGATACCCCAAGAACGCCTGTTTTGCGGCAGCTACTACAGTGAGAAGCCTAAGAGGACGAAGAGACAAGCATATAGATGTACCAAGTGGTTGAAAGAGTCATTAATGAGAGGAATATAGACTTGGTATCCTATTACCGAGAGTATTCACCAATGGCAAAGCATTTTTGGGTTCAATAGCTTATTATATGCACTCGTGCAGTCGAAATCGCTGGCCCTTTTGGCTTCGTCTAAGAAACAAACCGAAATGGTTAATGGTTTAGACTGTAATGGCACGATGTATGCAATGAAACACATTTTTACTTGGTTCTCAAAGGAGCCTTTATCATCAAAATTAATAACGTGATTATATATTGCCAACAAAGACTGGAATTATAATAAAACAAGTATTTTCATCGGTCGTTAGAAACTTTTGCATGTCACAACTTGTTAATCTAGAAATGGGTAAGAATTATTCATGTTTCTGCAGTGGCGACGCCATTCGCCACAGCGCCGCTGGTCCACGTAATTCGCCGCGCCAGTGTAACACGGGCGATAAGTCGCTCTTATAGAGCTTCGGCTGCCGGGGGCGCCTGCAGTCTCTGTACCCCTTTGCTTGATTCCTGCGCCAGCCAATAGGAAGAAGGGGACTCGCCTACATATACCGGCGCACCACAGCAACACAGAATAAGTAGCACACAGAAAGGAAACTCCCGCTGCAGTCCGTAGTCCAAAATTTAGTGCGCATGCGCGGAATCGGCCATCTTGAAAAGCTGTAAACGCGTGGTCACTCCCTACTCTGTAGCTTGGTAATGCGCCGTCTTTGTTAAATGTCTATTTTAACAGCCTGAATCGCATAAAAGTAAAGAAGTATTTGGTACAGTGCAGTGCTGTGAAAAGAAAGAACTGTGTGTCAGTAGTTGGAGCTGTTCCGTTTTTATTACGAGCAGCAATAAAAGAAAAGGGGGTCAGCACCTAATTGCCGCAATAACCTTCCCAAAAGTTGCTGAGCAGTAAGTAAATGTCGGTATATGTGTAGTGAAAGTTAAATTTTATCAGTTTCGAATGAGAGCAATGTATGCATAATTACTAAAAGTAGCCTTGCTCCTTCTCTTGACGGTAACTCTCGCTATTGCAGTTGCTGCAGTTCAACAGCATCGAAATGTTGAAGCAGATTTATATTTTATAAGTTTAACGTTGCAGGGAATAATATAAAATGAATGACAAAGAATAGTGCGTAAGTAGGCTGGTAAAATTTTACTTACGGCATTGGAGGCGTAGTATGCTAATGTTGGCAACGAATGCTCTTCTCATACTCAAACAAATAGATTAAGGGGAATAATTATTTTATGCTGTTCCTGCTCTGTGGTTGACAGATTCCTCTATATCCCCTTCTCCGATCTGTAAATTAATGATACTCCTTAAGCAAATACTTTATATATGCCCAGACGTCATTAGTTATGTGTAATCACGTTGTACTGCTAAGTGTGACTCAATATTTTGTGCTAATTTATTCGTGTCAAATAAAACCTGGCAGTTGTAAAGTCACTTTCTTGTTTATAACTAATTTCCCAAACATAACTCTGCGTTATTTGGAATTTTTTTCTAGAGATAAGCACCAAATAAAAGATAATCGATTCCACCGTACATTTTCGTGTTGTATTAAAATTTAGGCCTTTTTTATCGATGGATTACAATTAGGTGCAAGAAGAGGGCGCAAAATAGAGGACAGCATAATGAAAAGCCGTTTCCTTTCGTAAAAGTCGTTGAGATTAGCAGCAGTTCGTAAAAAGTCCATTTCCAGCCAAAGTACTAAGTGGCTATAGTTCCGCGTTGACTGCTTTTCAATATGGCGTCGAGCGCAACGCTTGGTAACATACAGATCAAAGGCGCCGGTCCCAGCTTTACCTTCTGTATGCTCCCTATTCTGTGACAGCAACACGACAGTTCGCTCCAGAAGTTGAAAAGAAGAGTTTCATCTACGAGAGCCAGCTGTCCGCCTTTAGTACAAGCCGGAACAGTGCACAATTGCCAGGAGTCTTCATGATACATTTCATAGCTGCATTTTGTACCACACATGCACAGCAAAGTTAAGTATTCCTTTCATCTTGTAAATCAATTACATGTGTACTAATCAGTTCTTTTAGTTACAGACCATGTCCACTTCCTTGTTGGACACCAAGTCTAGATCCCGCTGAATCCTGAGACATAACAGTTTCATTTTATCAACTAGATCAGTATTAAGATTACCTGACATAATCGGGCTTGGAGACGATCCGATCGTTTCATGGTTTTCAAAATAAAAAGCCAAGACCGCACATTAATGATTTATTAAATGACGAGCGGTTTCGGTGCACCGTGTCACCATCATCTGGTCTCAAATATGTTATAAAAAATTCGGTATAAAATAACAAGTGCAACATTGCACTTAGTCACTATATAAAAATACACAAGTTAAAAACATGACAGCTTACAAAATGTAAAATGTAAGCTGTCATGTTTCTAACTTGTGTATTTTTATATAGTGACTAAGTGCAATGTTGCACTTGTTATTTTATACCCAATTTTTTTAACAAGATGACCAGCTTGTAACATATATGAGACCAGATGATAGTGACACAGTGCACCCAAACCGGTCGTCATTTAATAAATCATTAATGTGCGATTTTGGCTTTTTTTATTTTGAAACCTATAATTAGATCAGTATTATTTATGATAGCAAACCTTAGTTAAAGATTTGTTTTGTTTCCAATGACACAACTATCGCTCTCGTTAATAGCTAACAATGACGGAAAATGATGACACGGTCATGCATAGTAAAATACTACCTTTACGAAATTCGGCAAGGCATTAAATGTAATAGGCCATTCGTGTGGAAAACCACGAACTATAAATTAAGATGTGGCAACATCAAGTGTGTTAAATGTTCAAATGTTTGTATAGTCTATGGGACTTAACTACGGGGTCATCAGTCCCTAAACTTACAAACAACTTATGAGCTACTTACGAACTAGGACGGCACAAATATCCATGCCCGAGGGGGGGATTCGAACCCCCGACCGTAGTGGTCAGGTGTGTTAACCAAGCTAAACAACTAAAGAGAAACATACCGTGTTATGAGAGAATGTTGTGGAAATGACAATGTACGTATTTCGAGTAACGTTGTTTGTTAGAATGTTTTTAGGGACGGATTAAATACCGATAAATAAAACGCAAATCCACATTTCTTAAATCGTCGATGTTATGGTAGTTATCAAACCGAACCTAAAGTTCGGCTACCTGCCGAACAAAGCTGTAGGCCTAGATAGGACTGTTATTGTTCAGGAGACAGCATCCGGCAGCGTGGGATAGCTTTTGCGAGCTGCAGGGATCAATATCAGCAAAAAGGCAGTGAATATACTTCTGAATGGCAGATCCGATCAGTCGATCCCTTCACCGGCGAATTATGCTTTGCTGATAGGATTGCTCTTCACGTCCGGAATATCCCTCGTTTTCATTTTTGAATTAAGCTCTGCGCTAACCCCGCATTGTCTGTACCTATCTCATCCATAGCACAATTTCGGCCATAATATCTCCTAGCCGCTCAGCAGTGCTGTAGCTGAATAGAGGAGTATTGGAAAATAGCTTGTATAGATGCGGAACCAGAGGGCAGTGCGTACATAAAATTGTACTTCATCGTATTAGATATTCCTAAGTTATAGTCAGTACCATAAGAAACACGTCTACAATTTGAACCTTTATACCTTGCTCATTATTCAAACACCTGCTACTCTAGTACGGTTATTTATTGCCTGAAGACTCTAAACCAGTGCTTTCCAAATTTTCCCTTATCGCGACACCCTTTTGTAGCTTACAGTTTTGCGCGACACCCTTTCGCTAATATAATTACATACGATAGAATTTAGATGGTTCTAGCGGGGGGGGGGGGGGTAGGGGTGGCTGAAAAAATGTATCGCTTAAATGTAGTTTGTAAAAGAAACTGAAATCCTCTTACCCATTGACATGTTTAATGTTGATCCTGACTGCAGCAATTAAGTATACTCATCCCAAGAAAAGGAAACATTAGGAACTACGGAGATGTACAACAGAGTAACACCGCAGACAATAATGCCTAACTCACACAGTAATACTTGCTTCTTCTACATGCGACCCAACTTCCGAAACACGAAAACTGAATTTCGGAAATCGTTTTTCGCTGTCGTGTGTACATGTCAGGGCCAGACATGGTTTTGCTGGATCGATTGAAAACGGCTGAGCACGTGATCTGTGGTGCACTGAATGAAGAGAAGCACGATTAGCTGCAGGCGAGTCTTCAGGGTAGCATGAAGAGAAGGATATTTTGTGTTATTTTATAAGTTTATTTTGTTTAGAGTCTAAATTTATTAGTTTTGCGGCACCCTTGATACTACAACGTGACACCCCATGGTGTCGAGACACCCAGTTTGGAAAGCTCTGCTCTAAACCATCAGGTTCTAGGGACTCAACCCCATCTTCATGTGTATTTGCTAATATCAGAAGGAAGCGTTTACATCAACACCAACATTTTTTGCAATGTATCTGCCGTACAGTACAACGGTAGCTGGTTTTAAGGGTTTTAATCATGAACATTATATACAACAGTTATGATTGTCCAACCAGCAAAGGCCGCGGTGGAGTGGCCGAGCGTTCTAAGGCGACTTGCTGTGTAGCGCTCAGTTGCTCGCCGTTAGGTATTCAAATCCTCCTTCGGGCATGGGTGTATCTGGTGTCCTTCGCATAAGTAACCATAAGTTACTTTAAGTTAGTCTAAGTAGTTTGTAAGCCGAAGGACTGATGACCAACGTAGATACGTCCCTTAGATTTACAAACATTTTCAACCAGTGAAAATGTGAGAATACCGTGGATAACTGTGGGTTCTAGATCCTTTTAATATCGCATTACTGACTTTTTCTATACGAAAAAATATTAACGAGCCAATGGTAAGTTATTTATATATTTCTGAAAGATCTCTGCAAACTATGGATCCAAAATAACAAGAACATTCAAATGTTACGCCCTATCAATACGTGGTGCCCATGGTAAAACGTCTGTTACAAGAATAGTAATTCTGACGCTAATAATCTCTCCGCTAAGATACCCTTGCTGAATCAATAATATTCAGATATTTTCACGCAGGCCACTCGAACTCGGTGTCAGATATTATCCTTTCTGTAACTGCAAATTTTAATTGTGTGTGGTGCCTGTACATATATTTTGATACTGCAACCGTTATGAACCAAGAACTGATTGATTTAACTCGTTCTGGATTAGTGGTATGCTTATTTCCGACCATTCCGCCTCGCGTAAATGCATGGTAGTACAAAAAACGTAACACATAATTATGAATCTCTGACTCATCCAGAATGAAGGTTTATTTCCTGAACCCCACATTGTATATAAAGTGGTAGTTCCCACAACGACAGAGCTCATCTGCGGCGACAGTTATTTCCCATAGCGTGCGCGGAGTTGCTAGTTTTTTTGCCCCCTGCGGTCAAGTGTGTATTTTGTCCGTCTGTACGTGATATATTGTTGATTCATCTCTTTCGTAGAAGTAAGATATTACTGTCTATACATTTGGTATCATTGTAAATTTTACGGTTCTAAGATTTATTCTGTAGGAACTGAATAATTGGTGAGTAGCTCAGAATTCAAAATTTGTGCCACTACATAATTCGAGACGTTGCCTTCTATTTCATTTTATACTGAAACACTTCCGTGAAATACTAAATGATAATGTGCTAAGGCAATATTGTATGCTGAAATACCGTCAGGTCAGAGTTCGTCAGATGAAGAGGCAGGTTTTAGTGGCGACGACCCAGGGTGTTGGTACACTTCATTTACCACCGCAGTTTTCGAAAAACTTTTTTGAAAAATATTATACATCTACATCTACATGCGATACTCTGCAAATCACATTTAAGTGCCTGGCAGAGGGTTCATCGAACCACCGTTATACTATTTTATCTCCCATTCTATTCTCGAATATCGCGCGGGAAGAATGAACAACTGAATCTCTCCGTTCCCGCTCTGATTTCTCGTATTTTATTCTGATGATCATTTCTACCTATGTAAGTTGGAGTCATTCGGAGGAGAATGTTGGCGGTTGTAGTTTCGTAAGCAGCCCACGCCGCAGCGATAAGCGTCGTTGTTGTAATGAGTCACATCCCATATCCTGCATCATTTCCGTAACGCTGTCTTCCGTGTATCGTGACAATACGAAACGAGCTGCCCTTCTTTGGACTCTTTCGATGTCTTCCGTCAAACACACGTGGTAAGGATCCCACACTGGGTAGCAATATTCTATAAAAGGACGGACAAGCGTGGTGTACGCAGTCTCTTTAGTAGTTCTATTGCATCTTTTAAGAGTTCTTCCAATAAAACGCAGTCACTGGTTCGCCTTTCCCACGACACTATCTACGTGTTCTTTCCAATTTAAGTCACAATAATGTTTCTTAACATTCTCATTATAATGAAATTGTATAACATTTCACCAATTTATTATAAAATTGTTCAACAATGAAAGGTCTTGTGCAACAAGGGTCTAAATTTGTCTTATATTGCTGTGCCTGAAAGTGTTGCCTGAGGGGATTGCGTTAGACCCCATTCAAACGGGAGGCCGCGCATCTGGATTCAGGGAGCCGCTGGTCTTCGGCGCAGAGAGCCCAAGTCCGGCTCACTGCAAACTGTCTTCGGCTCTCAGAGCTGATCCCCCCTCCCCCCCCGGTAGATAAGATAGTACCTAACTGTTGCTTCTAGAACCAGACAGTAACTAAATGTTGTTGTTGTTGCTGCAGCAGTTGTTATGAAGAAAATCTGAGTACGGAAAATAAACCAATGGTGCCACCGAAAACTACTTCTCGTTTAAGCTTAGGAGCTTTCCATTGCCTTCACGGGACTCTTCGAGCAGATCCTGAGAAATTTTTCAATTTCTATTGAATTTCAGTAACTTCTTTTGATGAGCAGTCTGCAATAAAGAAACCATTTTTTCGGTTGGTGGATTAACATGAGGAAGCATAGAACAGTGGAAGAGAGGGTGGCTGTGACTCTGATGCAGGTGCAAAACAAACTTCTTTGTGGCAAAAACATGGAATATTTTATTATAATATTAACAGGACAGATGCAAATATATCGATGAACTTAATACAACTTCATGTCATGGAATTTTTTCCGAATAATACGACATTCTGTGATATATATTACAGACGTACGATGTCTTCTCACATACTCCAAATTGCTTAATTATCAGATTGGTTATATATATCTGGAGTGGGCTGAGAGGGTTGTTGTGTGTAAAAAAAGAAAAAGATGTTGAAATGTTTGTAAATCTATCGGACCAAACTGTGTGGTCATCAGTCCGTAGTTTACAAACTACTTACACTAAGGTAAACTAAAAACAAACACGCACACACACACACACACACACACACACACACACACACACACACACAGGCGCGAGCGCGCGCGTCATGGAGGACTCGAACCTCCGACAGCTAGCAACTGCGCTCCTACTCTACCGCGGCTGTTGTGTGTAACTGCTATTTACCAAGATTGTGGAAGTTGAGGGGGGGGGGGGGGGGGAGTGCAGGGAGAGCTGAGAACGAACATCGTACTGTTGCGCCAATATGTGCTGAAATATTGGGTTAACCTGGCTGATAAAAGGTCGTAGAATTTGTATAGCTTATATTTATCCACATTTTCTTTGAAGCGACACAATATAAATCGTAGATAAATAAATAAGTAAAAATTAATTTCATGAATCAGAGAAATTTCGAGTAGGGCAAAGATGGTTTTTCTTTCTCTCCCATTAAATTGTCTCTGATACACCTTCCCTTGTTTTACTGCGGGAGAGAAGGAACAGCGATTAACGTTTTCTTTTTGTCTTCGTATCGCCTTGATGGAGATAAGACGTATCTGATGCAGCTCTGCCCTGGTCATACTCAATTTTGTGTAAGTATAGTGCCGCTCCTGTAAATTATGATTTTTAACTTGAAATACATCAATATAAAAATTTAAATGGCAGTCATCTTTCATTTAACTGCTATTTTTCACTCGAGTGGCGTGAACTTGGAGTGTGAAGGAATTGGACGCCTTTACGGCTAATAATTATCAGTGCAGTAATCGTTAAATCGGTTTCATTGCTTTTTTTCTATTCCATTGTTTCCTACATCAAAGATAGTGATGATTACAGGACCTGCAAGTGAATTTGTAAAGCCAATCTTTAAAACGAAGTCCGAATATTTTTTCCGTTAATGTTACATTCTTGCCTACCGCAAACGCGGAGCCCACAACTAAAATTTAGCATACGGCCCACTGCACAATAACAGATTTTAATGCTTCCAATTGCCGATCACGACGGTGTGTACCTTTAATTAAATAGGATTTGATTACAGATCCCTGACGTACCATCATTGCACATCGAGATGGTACTTACTGAAGGTAACATCGTCTTCTATTTATAATGTAGAAGCCGCCCATCTTTAACCTTACAGTCGTTCTAATTCTTTTTGTTTTAATTGAATTTTTATTCAATTTTTATCATGATCCGCCATTTCCATTTATTCCCAGTTCAGTACATAATATTTCAGCTAATGACTCCCACCAAACACCATACAGGCGATACATTATATCTTGCAATTTTCTGTGTTGTGGAATAGCTTCCAAATCGTTCCCCAAAGATAATAAAGAAAAGTTTGTCCTCATTAGACGATGCTGCCCTCCACTTCGTACACACACTGTTTTCTCCTTAGTTACTGAGGCTCACGACAGACATATACTAGTGATATACACTGGTAAATGGATGCAAACAATAGAGACGCTGAATCAACAATGTGTAGCGAAACTGCGCGTGGAGGGCGACAAGCGGCTGCCTGTATCCCGTGTGAACGCTGCCATAAGGGTCTGTGTAAAGCGAGTAGCAGGCGGTTCACCTGACAAGACACACTGCGGCTCAGTGAACCGAAGTCGAAGCTCTGCGTCTCTCGTGTGAAATCTCGCATAAGGCCCAATGTAACGCGAATCGCGCGACGAGCACGAGTGGTGAGCAATGTGTGCGGATGACGTAGTAGCGAAACTGATTGGTAAGCAGGAGACCCCGGTTCGAGTTCCTGTTGCTCGGGGGGTCGCCGCCACAGATAGGGTGACCAGACGTCCGGATTAATCCGGACATGTGATCCATTTTAGCTCTTGTCCGAAGTCAGTGCGGATTTTTACATTGTCCTTCTTTTTTGCAAAACTGATCGTAATAAAACTATTTACGGTTAGTCCCATTCTGTAGATCTTTTCTCAAATACTTTATGTACAAACACTGCCGTCGTGATAAATATGAACTAAGACACTACTATAGGTGGCAGTTCGATCAACCCATAATAGAATGTACAAAAAAGATTAAAATTTCCACTCCGTATCATCAGTTCGGGATTCACATTGTCCTGGCTTGGCAATTCGCATTATATAGATTTCATGTCGTGAGTGTCATGACTTGTGAATGTAAATTATTGTTGATTGTTACCGAGTGGGTTTGAAAAAGCTATATGACAATTTCTGAAACAGCTTTATAACGATCCTCAATTTATTGGGTTACCTTGTAGGAAAAAATTGGCAACGCTTTTTTTTCTGAAATTAGTTCTCTCGATTGTCAATCAGAATTATTACAAGTTGCTGAATACTTCTTCAGTATATCATGGCACAATACAAATGCGGAAAGAATATTGTCATTCATTACGACACAGTGGACTAATGAAAGGAATAGGTGTCCAAAAAAATTTAAAAGAAATTTCATGTGTACCTTTTTTAAACTATCTGCTAAGCAAGCCTAACCGCCGGCCGCGGTGGCCGAGGTGACTGAGGCGCTCCAGTCACGGTCAGTACGGCCACTACGGTCGGGGGTTCGAATCCCCCCTCGGGCATGGATATTTGTGCCGTCCTAGTTCGTAAGTAGTTCATAAGTAGTTTGTAAGTTTAGGGACTGATGACCCCGTAGTTAAGTCCCATAAGCTTAACAAACATTTGAACATTTGAACAAGCCTAACCTTCTGCAGAAAGTTGCATCTTCAGAGAAGTATCAACAATTATTAAGAAATGTGTGTTTCACTTATTAAATCGTAACGTATGTTTTAGTGTCCTATTGTTTCGTGCTTTTTCCTCCTTTTTGAAGTTGTTTGTCCTCTTTTTTACGCGTTTGCGTTTGGACGCCCTAGTAACAGGATCAAGCAGTCCCACGATGAAACAACCAACATGAGGATGCCTGAATACCAAAACAAAACCCTAAGAAAAGTGAAATGCATTTTATATTAGAATTACACCATTCCTTGTTGATCATCAATTCTCAGTTGAAGAGAACAAAGATTGTTTTCTAATAAATTCACTGTGTCAATAATGAATAAACGAAAGACCCGAAAACAGTTTTTAGGCACCAGGAGATCGCTAAATTAACGAGGTACAGTAAGTAATTTTGAGAAAATCTATTATATAAAAATTAAAAATAGAATGGGAGTTTGCTCAACAAAAACCACGATTTTAGTGCTTTTTCACAGGTAAGTACTTGTTTTATAGATCATGAATACGACACTTCATAATGGTGTGGAACGCGTCAGTTTGTACTAAATATTACAAGACACTATATATATATATATATATATATATATATATATATATATATATATATATATATATATATTCAGATTTACTAATTTATATCTAAAAATTCATCTATAGTGTAGAAGGAGTTGGCATTCAGACATTCTTAGCATTTATTTTTAAATGCTAGTTGGCTTTTGATGCCGTTTGGCAGGTGACCAAAGACTTTTGTATCAGCATAATTCACCCCTTTCTGTGCTAAAGCTAGATTTAATCGTGAATAATGAAGATAATTCTTTCTCCTAGTGTTGTTTTTCAAATGTTCAAATGTTTGTTAAGCTTAAGGGACTTAACTACGGGGTCGTCAGTTCCTAAACTTACAAACTACTTATGAACTACCTACAGCTAAGGGCGGCACAAATATCCATGCCCGAGGGGGGATTCGAACCCCCGACCCTAGTGGCCGTGCAGACCGTGACTGAAGCGCCTCAGTCCCATCGACCACCGCGGCCGGCAGTGTTGTATTTATGAACAATGCTATTGCTTTTGATTTCGGTTGGATTGGTAATAACAAACTTCATAAGTGAATATACATTCTGAGAAGCTACTGTGAAGATGATCTTCGATAGGCTCCAGCAATTATTCTGATTATTCGCTTTTGTGCAATGAATACCTTTTTACCCTATGATAAATTATCGGAGAAAATGATGCCATTCGAAAGCGTAGAATGGAAATAGGCACAGTAAGCTAATTTACTGAGATGTATATCACCAAAATTTGCAGTTGCCACATTTTTGTGACGTGATATTTATGGACGAAGTAATTGATGGCATTTTATGGAGTAGTGACCCAACATGTTTTCTCAAGCGTGAATGGAAATATTTCAGAGAGTTAGGAAAACGTGAGACATCTGACGAAAAAACGTGTTTGAACTTGGAGATGAGCCATCATCTTCAGAATGCGGAAGGAACTGCGCCGTTTCTTGTTGGCCCACTGCTGGAGAGCAGCGCTCGCCCACGATGACGCTTTCCTGTTGACTGCCGCGCGAGGCAATCAATTTGCCGTTCCGGCGGCGGCGGCGACTGAGTCATTGCTGCCGCAATCATTTGTTTCCCTGTCCGCTATCTGCGTCCGCCGTCGCAGATCGATACAGACGACCGCCCGGGCCGCCCAAGGCCATCGCGATCGCGCGTCCGTTCCCGGAAACTGCACAGTCACGTTGGTCGCCAGTCCTACGTACGAAGGGCACCAAGTGCTCTAGTTGCAACTGAAAATCACCACACATTTGTCCTTATTCTACAGAACGCGCGGCGAAGTGGCGGATTACACAATATTCTTGGGAGAAAAAAATAAATGATTTTTTTTTCTCTCTTCCAAAGGCCCCAATTGAGAAGTGAGACTCCATGGGCATGGAACAAGTCAATACATTAATTGTTACACAAGAACGGTAATAGAAAATTTTTAAGTAGTCCTTTGCACACGCAATCTTAAGACAAAGTGAAAAGAATCAATAAAGAAAAAAATTAGTTAGCTTAGTTGTTTTACTTTTCTAGGAGTTCCTCGACAGAATAAATGGAATGAGCCATGAGGTAACTCTTCAATTTAGATTTGAACGCGTGTGGATTAGTGCTAAGATTCTTTAGTTCTTGTGGCAGCTTATTGAAAATGGATGCCGCAGAATACAGTACCCCTTTCTGCACAAGTGTTAAGGTGGTGTGATGCAAATGTAGATTCGACTTCTGTCTAGTATTCACCGAGTGAAAGCTACTAACCCGTGGGAATAAGCTGATATTATTAACAACAAACGACATTAGAGAAAGAACGTATTGTGACGCCAAAGTTCCCAGACTACTGAAAAGGGGTCGCGCGAACTTACACCAGATATTGCTCGAACCACCCGTTTTTTAGCCAGAAATATCCTTTTTGCATCAGGCGAGTTATCCCAAAAAACAAAGCCGTACGTCATAAGTGAGTGAAAGTAAGCGTAATAGATTACTTTTAGTGTTGAAAAATCACTTATCTCAGATATTGTTCTAATGGTAAATATAGCAGAATTTAGTTTTGGAACAAGATCCTGAACATGGGCTTTCCATGGCAGCTTAGGCCTACCTAGAAATTTGAACTGTTGTCTCACTCATCACATGCCCATTATGTGTAATCAGAATGTCAGCTTCCGTCAAATTATGTGTTAGAAATTGTAAAAACTGAGATTTACTGTGATTTAACATCAACTTGTTTTCTACAAGCCCTCAACTTATCTATGGAACTGCATTATTTCATACTGTGTCAATATTACGAGCAACATCCTTCACTACCAAGCTGGTAACGTCAGCAATCAAAACTATTTTACAGTCACCTGTTATACTCGAAGGCATATCATTTACATTAATAAGAAACGGCAATGGTCCCAAAACAGACCCCTGGGGCACCCCATACATGGTTCAAAATTATACAGGGTGTTACAAAAAGGTACGCCCAAACTTTCAGGAAACATTCCTCACACACAAAGAAAGAAAATATGTTATGTGGAAATGTGTCCGGAAACGCTTAATTTCCATGTTAGAGCTCATTTTATTACTTCTCTTCAAATCACATTAATCATGGAATGGAAGCACACAGCAACAGAACGTACCAGCGTGACTTCAAACACTTTGTTACACGAAATGTTCAAAATGCCCTCCGTTAGCGAGGATACATGCATCCACCCTCCGTCTCATGGAATCCCTGATGCGCTGATGCAGCCCTGGAGAATGGCGTATTGTATCACAGCCGTCCACAATACGAACACGAGGAGTCTCTACATTGGGTACCAGGGTTGCGTAGACAAGAGCTTTCAAATGAAAGTCAATAGGGTTGAGGTCAGGAGAGCGTGGAGGCCGTGTAATTGGTCCGCCTCTACCAGTCCATCGGTCACCGAATGTGTTGTTGAGAAGCGGACGAACACGTCGACTGAAATGTGCAGGAGCTCCATCGTGCATGAACCACATGTTGCGTCGTACTTGTAAAGGCACAGGTTCTAGCAGCACAGGTAGAGTATCCCTTATGAAATCATGATACCGTATTCCTGTGAGCGTAGGTGGAAAACCATGAGGCGCAATCAAGAAATCACCAACAATTCCTGCCCAAACGTTCACAGAAAATCTGTGTTCATGACGTGATTGCACAATTGCGTGCGGATTCTCGTCAGCCCACACATTTGATCACATGGAATTAAGCATCATAAATTTACATTTACAGAGAAATACTAAAATGAGCTCTAACATGGAAATTAAACGTTTTGTGTGTGAGCAATGTTTCCTGAAAATTTTGCCGTACCTTTTTGCAACACCCTGTACATACAGGAGAAACTCCCTTTCCTACCCGTCTCATGTTTAGTGGTAGAATGGCCTATGGGATAGCTCCTCAAAAACTGAACACACGTCAACCATTAAAGAAGAAAGATGGCTTACGAAAGTGAGAAAAGGAGCAAAATAACATCAGTGAACAGTTTAAGCAAAGGCCGTACTGCTTCGAGCGAACTGCAATAAACACGGCGTGCTGGTTCTGTGGTCACCGTGCTGTACTGCGAACCGTGTTATCCGTTTTCGAATCAGTCTCCTGTTCATTTTCTTCTTTTTTTTCGAAAATTCTTAATTGTCAGTCTGGTCATTGAGATAGCTGTTCGCCGTATTCAGTTTTTATTATGGTGTGATGTTCATTTGCGGCAAATACGTGTAAGGAAGGGGCTTAGAGTTTGTTTCGTATAGGTTCCACAGATTACAACCTTGCGTTCCTTTATGGAGGTTTTACCATTTCAGTTCTGAAACAATTTATTTGTTCTTTCGATTTCTGTATGAGACCTTCGCTGCATTTCTCGTGCTGTTCGCTGGCCATTACATTTATTTGCACAAAAATGTTCAAATGTTTATTAACCATAAGGGATATATCTGCGGTGTCATCAGTCCCTAAACTTACAAACTACATATGAACTATCTTATACTAATGACGACACAAACGCCCATGCCCGAGGGGGATTCGAACTGTGACTGGCGCGCGTACTAAATAAAGTGATCATTCAATAGTTGTCATGCGAATTAATTACTACTACTTTCCAATTGTACAGTGGAGTACAAGTAACCCACAACCTGCGTGTTCCTTGGAGTTCACAAGGTGGTGTGCAGTGCAACACTGATTTCTTGGTATTTTTATAGTGATCTTCCGAAGTTGACAGTAAGTGTGCACGATGAAAAGGTTGAACACCCATAGTCATACTCATGTTGTTTCAATTGAGAAAAATGTTTCTGATCTATCTTAGACACTGTAAAAGTTATGTACACAATTATAGCCAGAGGGTCTGAAAGGGTTTATTACCGGAAATAACACTACACCCTCCTACAGTGTCGAAAATTATTCAAGATTTATTGATGACTCAGTGCAAATGAAGAACTGGAAATGACTGAGTGCAAATGAAGAACACGAAATGATTATGTTTACAGATCAACAGCTCAATCGGTAATGAGGAAACAGAGTCGATACACGCTGAAACGCCCATATTAACAAGTGCTGTAGCCTCCACTGATGGCACACGTTCCATTATACATATGGCAAGTAATTTACCGTGATATATTTTTCAACGTCCGCTTGAGCTTTTCAAGTAGGGACCCAAAGACCCCGAAGACTACTTCAGGCAATAGTAGCCAGTACGTTGTCCTCGATGGCGAGTGTTCATCAGAGACTCGGGCATCGTCAGGGGTGCCCCAAAGAATTGTGATAGGACCGCTACTATTTTCTATCTATATAAATGATCTGACGGACAGTTAGTTGCAATGTAAGACTGTTTGCTGATGATGCTGTGGTGTACAACAGGCTGTTCCAATAGGCTGCTCCGCGAGCAGGAGCGCACACGAGCGCTCACTAACCCAGCTAGGTGCTGCGGTGGTGGGGAAAGCTGACGTCACTCGGGCTGACATAAGGAAACAGACGCGGTCGTTGAGTTCTCGTCAATGGCTAGTTGCGACAACAGCAAACATGTATAGCCGCCAAAGCATAGTGCCTACTTCTTTATAAGAACTGTATCTCGTCAATGACAGAGACTGCCGTCCACAATATCTAATGTATCACAACTCTTATTGCACAAATAAATAAATAAATAAATAAAATCGAGCTACAGCGTCATTACAGAAAAAAGGATAGCTCCGGTTTTTGCTTCAGTGTCTCACATCGCTACTATTTTATGAAGATGCTAATTGGGTCCGTATTTTTTTGTACTGTCTTTCTAAACTGAAAACCTTAGTACTTGTGTTATTTCTTGTGATAAATTGTGAATCGACCGTTATGCCACTTATGGTTGCTCATGTTTAACGCATTCTGAAACTTTTAAGACAGACTTTTGGTTACTCGAGTTATTATCAGTTATGTTGGTTTATTATACATTTGCCTAAATAAGCTGTTACGCCTAGACGCAAATGTACCATATCTTTGAACATGAAAAACATAGCCTACTTTTCTCGAAGACCAGTATCCTAGTTACGAAATGCACTGTAAAATTTGGGTTGCCATATTTAGAATTTATATATTCTTTCGATATTCTGGAAACCTAAAATCAGACTTCTTCATTAAAAAACAGCGGGAAAATTCGTCACACCACATGATAAGAAATACTACTTATGATAGTTCCGTGAAAGAGGCATTTAAAAATGTACATGCTTTATTAAATTCCAGTCATGAAACCACATCATTGATATTCAGGTTCGCATAGTTTTTACAGTAATTATAATAACAAAAAACATTATTATCGCTGAGAATTTACTTGGCGTCACGTGTCCCGCATTTCCATGGAGAAAAATAGCAGTTTTAATTAAAGCTATTTTAGAAACGTTCCCGTCGCGGGAAATGGAATATTACTGGCATTTTCTCGTGACGTCACAGCCCAGACGGCTGCTTCACTTGCAGGTACGTTCGCCACAGCCGTGTGTCCCACGGGCCAACAGCCCAATGGTGAGAAGCAGTGCCCCGCGAGCAAGTGAGAGCTCCCAAGCTCACGGGCGAGCGCGCGAAAGGGAACAGGAAGGTGTTGTCATTGATCACTGTAGTTGGATGCAGGATCACTTGGACCAAATTTCTAGGTGGTGTTAGTAATGACAACTAGCGCTAAATGGAGAAAATTGTAGGGAGATACTGATGAGTAGGAGCCCTCAAGGACCAAAGTCGAAACAAGCCCCCTTGAGTAGATGATATTCCCTCAGAGCTACTGAAGTCTCTAGGAGAACCAGCCATGACAAACAGGTTTCACCTGGTGTGTAAGATGTATGAGACAGGCGAAGTATCCTCAGACTTTAAGAAAAATGTTATAATCCCCATTCCAAAGAAAGCAGGTGCAGACAGGTGTGACAACTACAGAACCATCAGTTTAATAAGTCTTGGTTGCAAAATATTAACACGAATTACATACAGAAGGATGGAAAAGCTGATAGAAGCCGACCTCGGGGAAGATCAGTTTGGAGGCAATACTCACTTTACGGCTTATCCTAGAAGATAGATTAAGAAAAGGCAAACCTACATTTCTAGCTTTTGTAGATTTGGAGAAGGCTTTTGGCAATGTTGATTGGAATAAAATCTTTCAAGTTCTGAAGCAAGCAGGAGTAAAATATAGGGAGCGTAAGGTTATTTACAACTTGTACAAAAACCAAACAGCGGTTGTCAGAGTTGAAGGGCGTGAAAGGGATGCAGTGGTTGGAATGGGAGTAAGACAGGGTTGTAGTCTTTCTCCATTGTTATTCAATTTGTACATTGAGCAAGCTATAAAGGAAAGCAAGGAGAAATTTGGAGAAGGAATTACAGTTCAGGGGGAATAATTAAAAACATTGCGTTTTGTTGATGACGTAGTAATTCTGTCAGATACAGCAAAGGACCTGGAAGAGCAGTTGAACGGAATGGACAATGCTGAAAGGTGGATATAAGATGAACATTAACAAGAGCAAAACTAGGGTAATGGAGTGCAGTGTAAGAAAATCAGGTGATGTTGAAGGAATTAGATTGGGAAACGAAGCAATAAAGCAGGTAGATGAGTTTTGTTACTTGGGCAGTAAAATAACAAATGATGCTCGCAGTAGAGAGGATATAAAATGCAGAATGGCAATGGGTAGAAAAGCGTTCTTGAAAAAGAGAAATTTGTTAACATCGAATATTGATTTAAGCCTAAGGAAGTCCTTTCTGAAGGCATTTGTATGGAGTGTTGCCTTGTATGGGAGTGAGAGATGGACGATAAACAGTGCGGCCAGGAAGAGGATTGAGGCTTTTGAAATATGGTGCTACAGAAGAATGCTGAAGATTAGGTGGGTGGATCGCGTAACTCATGAGGAAGTACTGAACAGAATTGGGGAGAAAATGAATTTCTGGCATACCTTGACTAAAAGAAGGGATAGATTGGTAGGATACATTCTTAGACATCAAGGAATTGTTAATTTAGCATTGGAGGGAAGTGTGTGGGGTAAAAATCGCAACCAAGAGATGGATGCAGTAAGCAGATTCAGACAGATCTAGGTTGCCGTTCTTATGTATCTTGTTTCATCAACTCATGACTCAGGTGCTTCAAAAATTGTAATACAAAAGTTTGTAAATCTATCGGACCAAACTGCATGGTCATCAGTCGGTAACTTACAAACTACTTAAACTAAAGTAAACTAACCTAAGGACAACACACACACACCCATGGCCCGCAGCGAGGCTCCTTAGACCGCTGGGTTACTACATCGCGGCAGACATCGCTTAAGTTTACTGTGAACACGACACGAAAATTCGTGTAGTAGTTTCGAAGGTTCAATTTGTGAAGATACTGGCTACGTTAAAGTCATACATTTCATCGTCTGTTTTATAGGTTACCCCATGGCGACAACAAACATCCTTAATTCCTGTGATTATTTTATGTAATGACCGGGCTTTTTCATTAGAAGATGATTCCCGTTTATAAGAAAGATAAAAGAATTGAGCCACATAATTAGATGTAATATCGATGACGTTACTTTCCTGTAGATTTCTGGAGCATATCTCAACTCGAGTATAGTAAACATCGTTCGTGTGAATATCAGCTTGCCCTTTATTCACATGACATCTTGCGAGCCATGGATGAAGGGCAACAGGCAGATCGCATTTTTCTCGATTTCAAAAAGGCATTTGACGTGGTGCAGGCTGCTAACGAAGATACGAGCATATGGAATATGTTCACAGATTTGTGACTGGCTGGAAGACTTCCTAAGTAATAGAACGCAATACGTTGTTCTCGACGGCGAGTGTCCACCAGAGACAAGTCCATCGTCAGGCATGTCCCAGGGGAGTGTGATAGTACCGCTATTATTTTCTATCTATATAAATGTTCTGATGGACAGAGTAAGTTGTAATTTGCGGCTAATGATGCAGGATGATTATCGTCTTTAATTGACTATAATAGCATAATGGATGACTTAGACAAAATTTCTAGTTGTTCTGAAGAATGGCAGCTAGCTCAAAATGTAGAAAAACGTAAGGTAGTGCACTTGAGTAGGGAAAATAATCCCGTAATGTTAGAATACAGCATTAGTAGTGACCTTCTTGAGGCAGTCGCATCGTTCAAATATATATATGAATCCCGTAATCAAATACAGCATTAGTAGTGAGCTTCTTGAGGCAGTCGCATCGTATATATATATATGTATATATGAAATGGAACGAACATGTAAGAACAGTTGTAAGGCGGACAGCCGACTTCGGTTAACTGGGAGAATTTTGGAAACATGTACTTCCTCTGTAAAGGAGACCACGTTCAAATGCTTGTAAACCTTCTGCGGGCTCAGCAGTCCCTAGACTTATAAACTACTTATGAACTACCATATACTAAAGATGGCACAAACATCTATGACCCAGGGGGGATTCGAAACCCCGACGGCGAACGGCCGCGCGCACCGAGACCGCGTATAAAACGCTTGTACGACCACGTCTTGATTATTGCTCAATTCCAGAATGTTCATATTGCCCAACTATTTGGGACCACAGCAGATCAGTTTAAAGGAAAACATAGAAGCAGTTCAGAGGCGAACAGGTAGTTTTGTTACTAGTTGGTTCGACCAATGCGCGAGTGTCACGGAAATGCTCCGGGAACTCAAATGGTGATTGCTGGAGGAAAGGTTCTTTTAGAGAAATTGTGTTGAGGAAATTTAGAGGCAAGAGTTTGAGTGTAGAATGATCTCATTGCTACTTACCAACATTTCGCGTAAAGACAAGAGAAACTGGGGCTCGTACAGATACATTCTACTTTCCCTTGTTGTATTTGGGAGTGCAATAGGATAGAAATGCCTAGTATTGGTACAGTGTGTCCTCCTCCACGCGTCTTACGGTGTATTGTGGAGTATACATGTATATGTGGATGTAGAACTACAAATGTTGCTTCAGTTGACAAACTTTTTTGCATCGGTAAAAGTTTTACATTCACAAACCATATCGTCTCTGATCAACAACTGCTCAATACATACTACATACTTCGACACACGTTCTCCCTCGTGCCACAACGCGCACTTATTTATAGATAATGCCACGTTCTAGAGTGTTCTAAAATAAATTTTTATTTCCGTAATTAATTTAGACGTTTCACAAATGAGATATATATATCAGATTAATCAGCGTAATCTGCATATCAGGTACTAATGCAAAATATGACTAGTGCAGTGTAATATAAAATGTTATATAATTAACTAGCCCTACAGTTTCGTTACAAACTGATTGAGTCAAACTGTTCAGGATGCCTTACATAACTTCAGGAAATGATGTAATTATATTCTTGTAAAGTACAAATAATTTCATAACGTTACCAGGCAACTACGTCGTTATTATTACGAGAGTTTTGTAAAGTGTAATTAAACGAGAGTAATTTGACAGAAAATGGTCGAAACGGTAAAATTTATGGTATATCAATTTTTTTCTGTAACGTTATTTGCATTACGATATAATTATACGATGTAGGACAATGAATTTCGAAAATTTTATTTTATTAAATTTACGAAAATTTGCCTTGTTAACTGCTACATTACTCATTAAATTTACGGAACATTTCGAATGAAACTGAAGTATGAGCAGATATAGAAATGAATGAATTTTATTGAATATGTTACATCGATAAAAATGGTATTAGGTTCTTCATTAATCTATACAAATAGGTTTCTTAGGGATGAATTTATTACAATGTGTACGTTCAGATATCAACATTAACAGAACGTCTACAAGTAAGCTATGGTTCAAAAAGAAAGTTGTTATTCCCTTATGGGATAGACATTATATTATAGATAATTTTTTCCATTCATGAAGGGTGTTTTAGCCGAGAAATTGTCACTTCAAGGAACACGTGCTGCAGGTTCAGCGAAGTTTTGACGACTCCATTTAGCAACCTATGAATTGTGTTTGATCTCTCAGTATACACTTTCTTCGATGTGCTATTTCCAAAGAATGAGCAGCTTTCAGTAAATTAAAACTAAGAAGAAAATCCAATGTGTAGTTGGTTCACGCCTCCTTAGCTCATGTGCATAACTGCGTGCGGAAACTACTACGTTCGTTTTCAGTAACCAACAACATGAAGAAAATCTCATGGAGTAATCTAACGTTGGTATTAATTGGAAAATTTCATGGTAGCTCACTTCATCCGTTCAGCCACTGAGATACAGAAACGCCGTGCTGAAATGGCCGTATCGTTAGGGGCGTCACGTTATAGCTCGCACGGCCACTCCGCCTAGCATGTATAAGCATGTGTCTGTTTTCCTTACTATACGTTTGTTAACCTAAGGACCAACTGAAAGTTATCAATAAAACTTATAGCTACTAAGGGAAAGTTATCAATAAAGTTATCGCTATAACTGCGAAAAAGCGATCGCTAAGGCTCACTTTTAGTGTTTCTACCGTAACCTAAAGTGGGCCAATATATTTGGGTACCGTACATTGCTTCTAACGCAATCAATAGCATGAAAAATCACAAATAACATGGAATTGTTGCATCGGAATAAAAAAATACGATGCGAAGAAGGCGTTTCAAACGCCTAAAGTATGCAGCTAGCATACCCTGAGACTGTCGCCTGAGTGTCGTTTGAGTCTCAGAACGCGACAGCTGTGCGATTCATTTCTTTCTGGTGTCAAATTTGCATCGCATTTCCTCCGAGTTGGTAATGCCTTGATATCGGCAAGATGCAGCGTACTTGCCTTTGGAGTGGAAGGGTGCTTCCTAACAAACAAATTGCTGACAGGCGCATTCATAGCTTTACAGGAAAACATTTATATTAAACAATCAGTCTTACGTTAGACATATCCTCATACCCATTACATGATAGCCAATTATAAAACTTTAAATAATCTCGATTTTACATGAATTTTCATTACCAAATTTCATTTAAGTAAACGTCGGAAACCCAATCTTAAAATTTTATTTACAAATCTTCAATGTAGGCAAACAATGCAAATGATGTGTTATTAATGTAAATTTACTATAATATCAAAATTATGGCACAAAACAACATTTTGCTACCATTCAGCATTGTGAATAATATGAAACAAGGCCAAAGTGCATTTCACCCACCAAACTGCATTTAAGAAACACAAAAAAATATGATTTTTCACACCAAAGAAAGTAGGCAAACAAATATAACATAGCTTTTATTTGTGCAAGCATTAAAACGAGACAAGTTAATTATCCTTCATTCAGTAATTATATAAAGTAACAAGATGCATCTGTCTTTCAGATGCCAAAACTCGTTTAAGAAAGACATAAAAATCATTTACAACGGATGTTTTAATTTTACATTATGGAAATAATTAGAGCGTCAAGTTACTACAATAATATGACAACAGGATATGCAAAGTTCATTTAAAGAGGACATAAAACAGATAATTTACACAGCAGCAAGTTTCCCCAGTTAGAATTCACAATTCTTCAAAAGGTTACACTGTAGGAGTTGCCAAAAACAACACGTGCAATATGTAATCAAACACACAGACACACACACAGACACACACACACACACACACACACACACACACACATATGGTGTTTCACTAAGTGTGTTTGCTTCTGTAACGTATAAAATATTAGGTGACGGGAAATTTTAAAGCGGTAGGTCAACAGAAGAAATGTTACACTTTCTGCGGAGCTATGAAGATAGTTTATTGTATCATTTTCCAAAGAGTTACAGCACAAAAATAAAATTTTTTAAAAGGAACAATAGTTTTTTCTATCGTCCACTGGATTCGTTGAAACCAGTTGCGTCCAAATCAATTTAAACTACATTCCTATCACTGTTAGTTTGGGAGCTACAACCCTTCAAAGTTTAGGGGGCGGAGGCTATGACAGCGTAGCTAACTGGCTGGTGGTCATGAGACAGTGGGCCGTGCCCTAGAGGATAGCCACTCGGCCAGTCAGATACACTATCGCAGCCTCCGCCCCCGGAACTTTGAACTATGTTCATAGCTCAGCAAGAAAGTGTAACATTTCTTGTGTTGACCTACCGCATTAAAATTTCCCGTCACCTATTATTTTATAAGTTACAGAGGCAAACACGCTTAGTGAAACACTATAAAGTAAATCAAATGCTTGTCCCCGAGCAAATTCCCACTTTCCACTAAAGCACTAGGTCAGTACAAATACTTTTACATTTTCAAATCCAGCGCTGCGTGGTGTTGACTCTGTGCATAGTGGTGTCATAGGGCAAATTTTTAACTCAACCTATTCGGCATTTCGCTTTACATCAGCAGAAGTCGGCTCACCCGCCAGTAATTTTCAATAACAGATCACAACACGAATAACGGCACCAGCATGCCCAGACGTCACCTCTGTAACAAACTAAACTAGGCGGTAAGCACCGAGTGATAAGGCAAGGTCAAACACACACACAGGTGAACAAGCAACTTGCATTGAACATTGACTTTCAAGGTAGCAAGGAAGATATCTCGGGAAGAGTAGTTGAGCAACGCCCCCGCCAGGGCCTAACAAGCCAAACACGTATTCCAACAACGAAGAACCGTGGTAACGTTCTCACGAGAAACAAAAAATTGCGTCAAAACGATAACACTGGACGCACACGCATTTAAGTGCAGTAAACATTCGTTGTTCCTGCTCGCCTGAGCCGGAGGGCTTTCTCCCTTAACAAGTATGAAATCAGAATACGAAAGTACTTGTCAGTCTTTGAATAATTATTACCCACAACGAAACATAGAAATCGCGCCGCGACAAAGATTTAAATTCTTACTGCGTCTAACCCAAACAAGCGAACGTTCCCTTAAAAGACAACAAGTTACGTACCAAGTTACCACAGGCGGTTGCACTCTCAGAACAAATATAATTTAATTCAAAGGTTTAGAATTAGCAGCTGTGGTTGACCCACTGAATGACGTAGCTAGAACCAGAAGCATTCCAGTACACAAACTGCAGGTAACAGAGCCTAAGGAACTTTGAGCGCACTCCGTTATAAGGAAGCTTGCGGAACTTAAATAATGGGGGTGGTCACTGATAACTTAAATGGAATTGCTTTACAATACACCCAGTTCGTGGAGAAAACACAAACAATAATTACAGTTCGGAAAGTCTAGCCAGACTATGCCACGTGACAAGTACGCAATCTAGATAGCGTAATTTAACAGCGGGAAGAGGCACACGCCCTCACCTCAGATGGCCAAAGTTAATTTCCTTTTCTGCAGACTCGGAACTCCACAACACGCTTCTCTTCGTCACCAGTAGGAGGCAATCTCCTTCAGTCTCAACTCATACTCGGCTGATACTTTGCCGAATAAATCGATTTATCGAAGGGAGCCGCTACGGTTCAGAGTATAATTAATGTATTCGAAATGTTAAACATTTCGACCGCTTCGGGGTGTTTAAATAAATTTCATCAACGAAGTTGAACATTTGTACTCGACCGGGAGTGGAACCCGAATTTTCCGCTTTGGGACAGCGGTCGCCTAAACCAATTAGGCTATCCAGACACGTTTCCCTCCCGATCAAATTCTCAACTTATGGCCCACTGCCCATTGATTCTTCACCGGATTCCTGCAAGGGCCGCGGCGGATTGGAAGTGCGCATTGGGTCGACGTGCTACGACGCGAGCGGCCGTTCACCGTCGAGGGTTCGAATCCCACAACGGGCAAGGGTGTGTGTGTGTGTGTGTTTTGCCCTTAGGGTAGTTTAGTTTAAGTAGTTTGTAAGCTACGGACTAATAACCACGCAGCTGAGTTCGATAGATTCAAACATTTGAATTCCAGCAAGACATGTCCGCAAAGAACACACACATAATATCAATAATTTACGTGTAGACGACTCCATCTGGAGTCTGGTGCAGAGCGACCACATTAAAATTATTAAAATAGGGACAACCAGCTTTGGCCGCATTGAATCCTTTATTTTTTATTACAGATCGATTTCAGTCCATGTCTGAGCATCTTCAGGGCTAGAGTGCAAGCCCTGTAGGCCCACAAAAACTTGCACTTTGCGCGTTAACATAGGATAAGAACATATGGTGGATGTCTTAATATGCAAAATAAAACCAATACTCTGAGATTTTCAGCTATCAGTCGAACTTTTTGTGGGCCCTAAGGGCTTGGACTCAAGCACTGAAGTTGTTCAGACACGGACTAAAATCGATCTGTTCAAATATTCAAATGTTTGTAGAGCTTATGGGACTTAACTACGGGGTCATCAGTCCCTAAACTTAGAAAGTACTTATGAACTAGCTAATACTAAGGACGGCACAAATATCCATGCCCGAGGAGGGGATTCGAACCCCCGACCGTAGTGGCCGTGCAGAACGTGACTGGCGCTCCGCAGACCGCCCGGCCACTGCAGAAAATCGATCTGTAATAAAAAATAAAGGTTTCAATGTGTTCAAGGCTGTTTCTCCCTAGTTTAATATCAATTATTTAATTGACGTATTGCGATACTGCCAACGCCATTCCTTTGTGTGCAGCACATACAACTTGGCTGTATCGCGCATGACAACATCTAACGTATGCGAAAAATGATACCAGCACTTTTGGCATGCGCAAGAACCACTACAAATACCGCGACTGCACCTGGGCTCTTCAGTACTCGCTCCTCACTTGAAGATGGCCGGACGTTTCCAGGCCAAAACTGCGTGTCAGAATGACGGGATCCGGCCGCACACCCGAAAGTTACTGGATGACGAAATACATCGGGAAAGCTTCAGAAGTGACAATATAAGTGTTACTTGTACATAGACTGGAGTAAATAAAAGAAGAATGTTCGAGGATTTGGTAAAATTATTACGTAACAGGTTGTGTTCCTACAGTAAAATATATAATTTGAAGCAACTCGTTCAGTGAACATTGCAGTTTTCTGTTCACTTTGATTTTTCGGAACTTTATGTGTTAAACATAAATGAATCGTTTAGTTACCTTTCCATGGTTTGCGCTCCACGACTGTGATTTGTTTCCAATACTTTTAGATTTTCAGCTATCAGTCGATCTATTTAAAAAAAATTACTAGCAAATCCCGATTTCAGACAGTAACTGGCCATTATCAATGCATGTGTTTAAATGAAGATGTTATTAATATGGAGAACTATCACCACGCGAAGTATGACAAAATGTTTAAATGTTTGTAAATCTATCGGACCAAACTGCGTGGTCATCAAAATGTTCAAATGTTTGTTATGCTTAAGGGACTTAACTACGGGGTCATTAGTCCCTAAACTTACAAACTACTTATGAACTACTTACAACTAAGGACGGCACAAATATCCATGCCCGAGGGGGGATTCGAACCCCCGACCGTAGTGGCCGTGCAGACCGTGACTGAAGCGCCTCAGTCTCCTCGGCCACCGCGGCCGGCCGTGGTCATCAGTCCGTAGCTTACAAACTACTTAAACCTAGGTAAACTAACCTAAGGACAAACACACACACACACACACATGCACACACACACATGTCCGAGGGAGGACTCGAACCTCCACGGCGAGCAACCGCGCGCTCCGCAGCGAGACGCTTTAGACCGCTCGGCTCCTCCACCGCGGCGAAGTATGACAACTAGACATTTTTGTTGTCATACTTGGCGTGGTGTGAGTTATCCATATTAATAACATCTTCAGTTAAACAAATTCATTGATAATGGCCGGTTACTGGCCGAAATTTGCTAATAAAGATTTTTTAAAAAGATCGACTGATAGCTGAAAATCTCAGAGTATTGGATAAATGAACCGTCTTTTCCTCCCTTAGTGTGCCCGGTCGCTAATGGAAAGTCAGAACACGAGACTGTCAGTTGCAGCCGGCTGTTTTGTGTGACCGCCTCAGCAGACAGCCTACGGCGCTGGAACTTGGGGACTCGGCCCGGCCGGTATTGTGAAGGAGGGCGGAGGCTCAGAAGTGGCGCTTTGTGGCGCTGTGCGGCCCACCCAACATGGCGGCGCTATCTGCAGATGGCGCGCCGTATTGTGCCGCCACTGGCGCGCGCGCCCCGCCGTGTTGCTTTATCTCGCCTAGTCAGCGGCTTAGTGCAAGTTTCCGCCGAGCACCTAGCGCCGCAGATAAACAAGGTGAGAAGGCGCCGCCTCTGCCGCTGATGTACTGCAAACGAGACCCCGTCGAGCGCTCGAGGCCTGGAAACCGACGACACGACCAGACTACTTATCAACACACAATCGTCGAGAACAATATGCACGTACGGTGTTAAGCCAGGTTCACAAGAACAACTAAATTGAAACAACAACGCGGGTCTTCCTGCTGATGCACAGTGAGCAATCTCTCACACAGAACTTCACAAATACTTATACATGTGGCGTCTGTTCCGAAAGAACAGACGTCACTTCTGACCCTGCAGTTGTTATTATTTAATATTCACAGAATATATGACATCAACTGCTTTGCCCAATCGCAGTTGATGTCATATATTCTGTGAATATTCACAAATACTACTTTTAAGGGGAACGCCAAGTATGGTACCAACGAATTTTGATGGAACACAGGTATGTTGTGAGGAAATTCCTCCAGACCATCAACCTAAAAGGATTCATTTAAAGCCGGCACGGTGGCCTAGCTGACAGCGGCGCGCCAGTCACGGTCTGCACGGTCACTACGGTCGGTGGTTCGAATCCCCCCTCGGGCATGGATATTTGTGCCGTCGTAGTTCGTAAGTAGTTCATAAGTAGTTTGTAAGTTTAGGGACTGATGACCCCGTAGTTAAGTCCCATAAGCTCTATAAACATTTGAACATTTGATTTGATTCATTCCAATGCGCCCGGATTTCTAAGAAAATCGAGATCAAATTCGCAGCAAATTACCACGCGTAACGTGTCTACTTATACATGGCGGTTACCGCTCAGCAAGACAGCTTAGTGTAATCAGCAAGGTGCTCGGCTCCCATGAAGGAGAGCTGGGTTCGATACCTAGCGCCAGAACAATTTTTAAAAATTGTAATTGTACTTTTTACAGTTAAAAAATTTAAAAATTAATTAAGTAAAGAAAAAGATATAAAGAAAGAAAAACAAAAATAATGAAAAGTCAAACGATTAAAAAAATAACCAAGAAACTAAAAAAAATTATAAATCTTCCCCTTTGGGTCATTTATTTTTCACTTCATTTCTCTTCTTTTATTGTGCAGAATTATATGCATCATAGCGCATTTGTTCTCCACGTCCCACTACTTGCCGCACGCATGAACGACACGCTACGAATGACTAACCGACTGGTCCTAGCATAGTAGTCCACTGGGACGCGTCACGTGGGTAAACACGTCATAGGAGGAGATAAAAACAGCACGGTCAGGAACTGTAAACATAGGTATTAAATGTTAGCCAAATGTTATAGGTATTAACAAAAGACTGTTTTCTGATTTCGAAATATGCTTCAATCGCCTTAAAAGTGTGCTTCGAAAAAACAAAATGAATAAAATAATCGTCGCGCAATACATAACATATTGAGCGAATGTTATATGTTTTTATCCTGACCATTTACTGCAAACGTTGACACAAGATTGGTTATAAAAATACATAATTATGCACAATCATCGGACAGGTGTGAAAAGTAATTGACCCACGTCGGACTTGAATCTAGGTCGCCTGCATGGCATCCTCACATCTTGCCGATTACACCACGCTGTCTCGCTGAGCGGTATACGCCATGTATAAATAGACACACTACGTGTGGTAATTTGCTGCGAATTTGATTACGATTTACTTAGAAATCAAGGCCCACTGGAACAAATCCTTTTAGCTTGATGGTCTGGAGGAATTCCCTCACAACATACCTACGACCCATCAAATTCCGTTTGTACTATACTTGGTGTTCCCCTTGTTAGTTGTGCAGTTTTCAGCATGGCGTCCGCAGTCTCAATTGATTGCGATTTGCACGGCTCACTTCATTCGCGGCTTAACGATCGTTACACTTTGTTCTTCAAGCACACTAACTGTTGTCTTAATTGATTCGACATTTTAGCCGCAAACAAAGAAGCCAACACGTAAATCTCGAACGAATACACACTGATACGATGTAAAATGTTTCGAAGTACCCCGCGAGTTGACAGTCGAATGTCGATATTTGGTGGTGGGAGAAAAAAGTGGCGAAACAAAGTACAATCAAGTTGAAATTTTTGTTGCATGGAAAACGTAGCTGCTCTTAAGTGGCGGTACTAAAACCAGGAAGTTCACACACTTGCTACTGAACTATAACTGCACTATGCAACTAATGCAGCACGCCATCGGTTGTTTGTCTGAACCCGAATTTGTTTTGACTAAAATTCCATACCTAGATTCATTACAGATCCGAAATAGTATGTATAAAAAAATCCAACCTTGAACTGCTTTAATGACGAACTAACAAACTTATAAATTCTTTGTAGGTGTCAATTAATTATGGGAATTGTATATACATCGGTAAATCGTTCCATTTCTCTCTGCCCGACTTTTCCATCCTCATCTTTTAGCCAACCTCCACCTGCCTTCCCTCTGTATGTGTCTCATCCCCCCCTTCCCTCTCTCTGGTTGGTCTCATTCTATACCAATGTGCAAACTCCGACAATAAAATTCGGTTAATAATCCTGTAATATTAGCGTAGATGAACTATGAACTACAGTTATCTCACCGTCTTTCTAAATTGTCACCTTGTAAACTATACACCGCTCAGCTCTGTGATACCTGTACTGAAAGCGACGAGCTTAAATGTCATAGAGTGGCTAGCACACGAGCTACAGCGCTCTTTGCCGCAATCTGTGTAAACCCGGCTAGCGTATTTTTGGTGCTCGGAACACTTTAGAGTCTTCTTTCTATCATATGTTGTTGCTGGGAATAAAGTGTCGTATTTAGTATATATTGTATTTCGTGTGTATTGTCTGTACAATTTTTGCTGCTGATATATGCCTAAGTGTGTTCAGCATTTAAATGAACAATTTAAGTGATAAAACGACAAGTACTTCGTGCAATAACACGACATGTTTTGCCTTGTTCGATCTCGGTCAACTACACTCAAACAAAATTCTTGACTGTCTCAGGAGTGAAGTTTCAGATGACCTGCAATTCCTCAGAATTACACATACAGCGTATATTCGTTGGAATTTTGATTTAGACATTGTCTAAAATGTTCAGTATATTGACGTCGACTTTTTCTAGGGTTTGGTAGAAACGTTTCTACCTGATGCAACACAAAAGTTAAACATATTATGAAAGTAAATCGCCTACGTCTGTCTTAATGTTGATTATAGTTTCGTTCTTTTCAAGTTATATATATATTGTAACAACCTTGAAAAAGACTTGTCTTTTTATGGTAACGTACTGTAATGTGAGAAGTATTTAACGTTTGCATGTAAATGAGAATCGTTTAGGAAAGCTTTGAAATTATGTCTGAAGTTGGGATCCGTAAGGTTCTCTCATTATTAAGTACTGCATGAATACATTATAGGCTATTTGCATTTAGTTTTAAGCTAAGGCTAGATTTTATTGCAAGTAATTATCAAGTAGTACAAGGTGCGTCAGTTGTTTTGGTAGCGAAATTTGAAAAATCATTCTTACGCAAATAACGCTATAATAAGAACCAACAGCTGAAGTTAACTACAGTTAAATTTCTTACTTAATGAGATGGATGATTCAGCTCTTGAAACTAATACATGGATATCTTCTTATTCAAATGTGTAAATGTTTGTATAGCTTATGGGACTTAACTACGGGGTCATCAGTCCCTAAACTTACAAACTACTTACGAACTACCTTATACTAAGGACGGCACAAATATCCATGCCCGAGGGGGGATTCGAACCCCGACCGTAGTGGCCGTGCAGACCGTGACTGGAGCGCCTCAGTCCCCTCGGACACCGCGGCCGGCTATCTTCTTATTACTCCAAAATTTTCAACTTTGTAACACTGTTGCACAAGTATCTTATCTGCTTCAATATAAAACCACAGTTCTCTCTCTCGGTGCTTAGTAATTACGGAAACAAATGAAAAATGTGTTTATTCATTCAAAATAGGATAATGATCAACATAACAATAGGCAACTTAGGAAACTGTTTCAACATGTAACAAGTTCGAAAAATGTATCAAACTCTCTACACAACTATACAACACATAAAATTGAAACAAATTTTCAGATGGAGGAAGGAAACGTGAGATTACATTTATTAAAAAATGAAACTAGTAGAAAGCTATTGGTTACCAAATGAAATTATGATGGTATATACGATAAAAGCAATAATAAAACACAATACTGTATAGTATTAGTGCAGCATCCATAAATTAAAAAATCTAATTTCACTAACAGGGAAATCTGAGCAAATAACCTACATGTTGAAAAATGTTCAAATGTTTGTTAAGCTTATAGGACATATCTGCGGGGTCATCAGTCCTTAACTTACAAACTACTTATGAACTATCTTATACTAAAGACAGGACAAACATCCATGCCTGCGGGGGAGGGGGGGGGCGATTCGAACCCCCAACAGGGATTGCCTCGCGCATCGGAGCAAACGTACGTAGCAGTGATACACATACACAATAAGCACGATCACAAAAAAACCTTATAACGAAAACTAACAACCACTCATTTACAATCACCAGAAAACTGACACACGTCATGATCCATTTATTTAACCTCGTGGAGAAGGAACTACGAGAGAAATTACTGTTGGGAAAAAGAGATCAATATTCAGTCAACAACAGGTTCAACAACTATAGATAGAGGAAATTTGTCGGTTTTCATGCAGAACAACATGATGTTGCTGTTATGATCTTCAGGCCTGAGACTGGTTTGGTACATCACTGCACGCGACTCTAGCCTGTGCAAGAATCTCTGAATAAGAACAGCAACCTACATCTTTTGAACATGATTACTGTATTAGTCTCTAGTTCTCCATCTCCGACTTTTACTCCACAGATTTCCTTTCACTGCTAAATTGGCAATTCATCGATGACTCAAAATGTGCCCCACCAATCGATCCCTTCTCTTGGTCAAGATATCACGGAAATTTCTTTTCTCCCTAAATCTGTTTAGAACCTCCTTACTAGTTACACGATCTACCCACCTAAATTTCAGCGTTTACCTGTATCACCACATTAAATATTCTTCTATCATCATTCTGTCTGAACTCTTTATCATCCAATTTCCACTCCTGTACTATGCCATACTCAACAGAAATGCTTTCAGTAAAGCCTATATAACATTTACATTAATTTCTGATGTCAAAACATTTCGCTTGTTCAGAAATACTTTCCTTCCCATGGTTATTCTGAATTTTATATCTTCTTTAACACGGACATCACAAGTTTATTCTAGAACACTCTAGAAATTGGAGTTGTCTATATATACGGTGTGGCACGAAGTGCCGAAGTGTGTGTAAATGTAAACGTGTCGTATGTAGTGACCAGGTGTTGATCAAACACGATATGGACTGTCAATGTAGCATTTTCATCGATGCAATAAAGTTTGTCAACTGAATCAATTTGTAGTTCCTATTAATAACAGGAAAACCTGGGTCATCACATGAAACAATTACAACTTATAAGGAGACTGGCTGCCGTTGTGGTATAACCTACAAAGCAGGTAAATTAACGTAGATATCGCGATTCCGTATTATCAAATAGACCGTATCGTCACAACTGTAAGTTGTGAAAGATCGAATTATGTTTACCCAGCTCTTAAAATTGGATGGTAAATTTCATAGCGATCTCAATGCTTTGTCCCATCTCGGACAAAGAGAACAATGAAAACATAACTCCGCTCAGTCGTTTACTATGGTTCGTTAATTTCACTCTTTAGGCTCTCGGTGCAAAAAAAGAAAAAAAAAAGTCCCGTTTTCCTGATTATGTCTATAATGTCGTGTCCTGACATAGGAAAAAGGGGAGGGCGGGTTGCGTACCCTTCTGCACTTCGCCAAGCGTTTAGAAGCAGGGGTGGAAGAGGGTTTACCCATGTATGCAGGTGATCACACTATCTCAGCTCTCAACACTGCAAAAAGGTAGCCATAAGCGGGGCGAGTTGGTATGATATGTCGTATATGAGACTCAGAGGCCTCAACTGATTTGAAAAAGCTATTTATTGTAATGCACATATAACTATTACAATTACTTTGAAGAATATTAATACGCTACCACAAGAGTAACCAGTACCTATGTCCTATTTCGTCGACCGTCGATACAGCGAACACTGGCAGCAAGCTAGTCAAAGAGTATGCAAGCTATTAGGGTCTATGCTACAAGTGCATGGGCAGACTTGTTCGGAGATGATGAACGTAACGGATCTGATGCCCATATTGTCTGACACAGAACTCTCTAATTGAAACAAAATTCAGGTGTTTTAAACGCTCCGTATTTCGGCCATCCAACATTTGGCTCGTCACCTGTCTGCTGCCTCTAGCGAACCGCGTCACCTACATTACTCATTGCGTGGGCATGTTACGCTGTCAATATCCATACGTGGTACCAACAAGGTTCCACTGAAAGGAAAACACCACTACTGGCCTTTAAAATTGCTACACCAAGAAGAAATGCAGATGGTAAACGGATATTCATTGGACATATATATTATACTAGAACTAACATATTACATTTTCACGCAATTTGGGTGCATAGATCCTGAGAAATCAGTACCCAGAACATCCGCCTCTGGCGGTAATATCGGCCTTGATACGCCTGGGCGTTAAGTCAAACTGAGCTTGGATGGCGTATACAGGTACAGATGCCCATGCAGCTTCAACACGATACCACAGTTCATCAAGAGTAGTGACTGGCGTATTGTGACGAGGCAGTTGTTCGGCCACCATTGACCAGGAGTTTTCAACTGGTGAGAGATCTGGAGAATGTGCTGGCCAGGGCAGCAGTTGATCATTTTCCGTATCCATAAAGGCCCGTACAGAACATGCAACATGCGATCGCGCTTTATCCTGCTGAAATGTACGGTTCCGCAGGGATCGAATGAAGGGTAGAGTCACGGGTCGTAACACATCTGAAATGTAACGGCTCCTGTTCAAGTGCCGTGGATGTGAACAAGAGGTGACCAAGACGTGTAACGAATGGCAACCCATACCATCACGCCGGGTGATACGCCAGTATGGCGATGACGAATACACGCTTCCAATGTGCGTTCACCGCCATGTCACCAAACACGGATGCGACCATCGTGATGCTGCAAACAGAACCTGGATTCATCCGAAAAAAATGACGTTTTACCATTCGTGCACCCAGGTTTCTCTTTGTGTATACCATCACAGGCACTCCTGTCTGTGATGCAGCGTCAAGTGTAGCCGCAGTCATGGTCTCCGAGCTGATTGTCCAGGCTGCTGCAAACGTCGTCGAACTGCTCGTGCAGATAGTTGTTGTCTTGCAAACGTCCCCATCTCTTGACTCAGTGATCAAGACAATACTGCACGATCCGTTACAGCCATGCGGATAAGATGTTGTCATCTCGACTGTTAGTGATACCAGGCCGTTGCTATCCAGCGCGGCAATCCATATTGCCCTTCTGAAGCCACCGATTCCATATTCTCCTGTCATTGGATCGAGGCCAACGCGAGCAGCAATGTCGCGATACGATGAACCGCAATCACGATAGGCTACAATCCGACCTTTATCAAAGTCGGAAACGGGATGATACGCATTTCTCCTCCTTACACGAGACATCACAACAACTTTTCACCAGGCAACGTCGGTCAACTGCTGTTTCATCATCATCGTCATCATTAGAGACTGTTATGCCTTTCAGCGTTCAGCCTGGAGCATAGTACCTCTAATAAAATTCCTCCATGATCCCCAATTGAATGCTAACATTGATGCCTCGTCTGATTTTATGCCTTCTACTTCAAAATCTTCCTGCACCTAATCGAAGTACTTTCTTCTTGGCCTACCTCGATTCCATTTACCCTCCGCTGCCGAGTCTCTTAGGAAACCTTGCTTCTCCCATGCGTGTAACATGACCCCACCATCTCAGTCTGTTCGCTCTAACTGCTTCATCTAAGGTGTTTATTCCATGTTTTTCTTTGATTTCCTCATTATGGACACCCTCCTGCCATTTTTCCCATCTATAAGTACCTGCAATCATTATTGCTGCTTTCATATTTGCAACCTCTACCTTATGAATAAGATAACCTGTATCCACCCAACTTTCACTTCCATACAACAAAGTTGGTCGAAAGATAGAGCGGTGCACTGCTATCTTAGTCTTGGTACTGAGCCGGCCGCGGTGACCGAGCGTACTGCGGCGCGTCAATAACAGTCTGCACGGCCACTACGGTCGGGGGTTAGAATCCCCCTTCTGGCATGAATATTTGTGCCGTCCTTAGTAATAGCTAGTTCATAAGTAGTTTGCAAGTTTAGGGACTGATAACCCCGTAGTTTAGTCCCTTAAGCTCTACAAACTTTTGAACATTTTGATTTTCTTGGTACTGACTTCATTCTTGCAGAAGAGAGTAGATCTTAGCTGAGCACTCACTGCATTAGCTTTGCTGCACCTCGATTCCAGTTCTTTCACTATGTTGCCATCCTGTGAGAAAATACATCCCAGGTACTTGAAACTGTGTACTTGTTCTTTTTTCCTCCTATTTGGCACTCAATCTGTTTAAATCTCTTTCCCACAGAAATTACTTTCGTTTTTGAGATGTTGATCTTCGTATCATAATCCTTGCACCTCTGATAGAGTTGTGAAATATTAGTTTGGAACCTTTCAATCGAATCGGCCATTACAACTAAGTCATTCGCATATGGGAGACTGCTGTTTGTGTATGAGAAATCGGTTGGAAACGTTCCTCGTCTCAGCAAATTGTGAGAATGCTACCTTGTGAGAATGCTCTGAAAAGCTAATCATTTGCATATCAGAGCATCTTCTTCCTGTCGGTTAAATTTCGCGTCTGTAGCACATCTTCGTGTTGTAGCAATTTTAATGGCCAGGAGTGTATTCTTCCAAGTATGTTTTCACATCATTTTAACACACCCTCTGAGTTCCTTTCTGGAGACCCCCATTTTCTCCCTCGAGAACCCTTGTGAATTCACTGACGTTTCTGTTCTCAGGGGATGGTATCAAACTTGCTACGCATCGTTGCTCGTGACTGTTGGCGACCAAGTACTATGGTAGTCTTTACAAATGTTCATTTTTCGAATTCAAACTACAATCCTCTGATCAGTCTCTAGCTACGAATGTGCCCCTTCGGCACCTCGCAGTACAACAGAAGTAACGAGTACATGACGATGAGAACGAAAACTTGAAGCCATTTGATATTGAAAACAGATAAAGATAACAAAATAATTTTACATTTCTTCCACTTTTCACCTTACAAACATATGGAAAAATTTCGATTATTTAGGATGAAAGGAAATTGCACACGTCACCATCCCAACAATTTGTGTTTTTGGTACCCAAATCTCATGTTTTATGTGCTTTTCTCAGAAATCACGCGTGAACAAATGATGTTTTTTAAATCAGTAGGAGGCGCACCTTATACTACATCTTCTCTAGATTAGATTAGATTAATACCTGTTCCATATATACGATATTTCGTAATGACGTGGAACGTGTCAGTTTAGTAAATGTTGTCTATACATGAAAAACAATGCGTTAAAAATTATTTACTTTTTTATTTTTTATTTTTTATTTATTTTATTTATTTCTTTGTTTTTTAAATTCATCTACATTGTAGAAGGAGTTGCCATTATGAAATTCCTTTAATTTATTTTTAAATAATAGTTGACTATCTGTCAGACTTTTGATGCTACTTTGTATGTGACCAAAGACTTTTGTGACAGCATAATTCACTCCTTTCTGTGACAAAGTTGGATTTAACCTTAAATAGTGAATATCACCCTTTATCCTAGTGTTATAACTATGCATACTGCTATTACTTTTGAATTGGGTCGGATTGTTAATAAGAAATTTCATGAGTGAATATATACAGGGTGTTTCACTATGTTTGCCTCTGTAACTTATAAAATAAAAGGTGATGGGAAATTTTAATGCGGTAGGTCAACACAAGAAATGTTACACTTTCTGCGGAGCTATGAACATAGTTTATTGTATCATTTTCCAAAGAGTTACAGCACAAAGATATAATTTTTTAAATGGGACAATAGTTTTTTGTATCGTGTATTGGATTTGTTGAAACCAGATGCGTCCAAATCAATTTAAACTACATTCCTATCACTGTTAGTTTGGGAGCTACGACCCTTCAAAGTTTAGGGGGCGGAGGCTACGACAGCGTAGCTGACTGGCTGGTGGTCATGAGACAGTGGGCCGTGCCCCAGGGGACAGCCACTCGGCCAGTCAGCTACGCTATCGCAGCCTCCGCCTCCGGAACAATGAAGGGTTGTAGCTCCCAAACTAACAGTGATAGGAATGTAGTTTAAATTGATTTGGACGCAGCTGGTTTAAACAAATCCAATACACGATAGAAAAAACTATTGTTCCATTTAAAAAAATTATTTCTTTGTGGTGTAACTCTTTGGAAAATGATACAATAAACTATGTTCATAGCTCCGCAGAAAGTGTAACATGTCTTGTGTTGACCTACCGCATTAAAATTTCCCGTCACCTATTATTTTATAAGTTACAGAGGCAAACACAGTGAAACACCCTGTATATTGTCCTCTACGAGAACCAACCGTCTCTTCATTTCTTTTGGCAGTAGGAAGTGTATAAATTTTTACTATTCCGTAGGATAGCTAGAGAATGCCCTAATCTCCGATAGGCAGACAAACAATCGCTAAGCTTATGAATATCTAAAACACTTTATCCTTTAAATCTGTCATTAATGGAAGACGAGGTAGTTGGCTTGAAAACTCGCATTTTTGCACCAGGCATTTTCGTACGCATAGGCACCAGAGCATCGACTTCTTTTGTGAGAGAAAAAAATTGGAAGCCGATGCGTGAAATTAATGGACGCTACTAATTCTGCGTGATTTGCGTTTCGGTAAATATGGCGGCAGCTTCTGCATTCCGGCTATTGTGCACGGACAGAAGCCGCGCGGCCGGCCTGTCTCTTTAATAAACGCGCATCCAGCCTGACGCCGGTGATTGATGGAAGCCGTTTGCCCCTGCCGCCAAACAATTTTTCTTTCAGCCGCCTTCTTCTGGTCGCTTCATTAACGCGACGGAAAAGTGTCGTTAATCACGGTCAAGCCTGACGTGCAGAATCTTTATCTGCACACTGAGACAAATTTACCTCCTAAAAACGACAGGTCTGCTTCATACGGATTAACCATATTAATTAATAAGACCAGTAATACCACATTTAAGGCATGTGAATGATTTTCTTCAAAATAAAAGAAATGGTGGAATCCAAACTTCGGGAAGATCTTTTGGATTTACAAGAAATGTAGGAATACGCAAGGCAGTGCTCGCATTACGACTTAACCTTAGGTTAAGGAAAGAGAAACATACATTTTTAGCATTTGTAAATCTGGTGAAAGCTTTTGACTATGTTGACTGGAAATTCTGAAAGCACCTGGGGTACAACACAGGGAGCGAAGAGTTATATTCAACTTTTACAAAAACGAGACAGGAATTATTAGAGTGAATATGAAAGAATAACAACTGTAGGATCAGAATTGACGTCTGTTCTTTCGGAGCAGACGCCATAGACCGAACGTGAGGAGAGGGGCTAGTGTAATTGGTTAATACAAACCGTAAAAAAAGGAAGGAAGTATGTTTTTTAACACAAACCTACGTTTTTTAAATGGAACCCCGTTAGTTTTTTTAGAAAACCTGAAAATATAAACAAATACGTAATCAGTGTCGTTTGTTGCATTATAAAATGTTAATTACATCCGGAGATATTGTAACCTGAAGTCGAAGCTTGAAGCCTCCGACGTTCAGTTGCGTGTTGTAACAAACACGGGCCACGGTCGGCGAGCAGCATCTGCAGGGACCTGTTTACGATGACTACCGTGTATACGAGTGTGGCTGTAGTGCACTGTTGTGGTTTGGTCTAGCTGTCGCAGTGTCCGATTATAGCGCTTGCTGCTATTGTTATTCTGCACTTGTCTCTGCACACAGACTAACTGTAGTGCTCCGTGTTACCAGACGTCTGTGATAGTGTACTGTTGTAGGAACTGTGACCATGGTGTATTAGAACTCTGAAAAGGCGGAGATGATACTCATCTATGGCGAGTGTCGACAAAATGCAGCTGAAGCCTGCAGGGTGTATGCAGAACGGTACCCGGCAGAGATCATCCAACTTGCCGCACATTTCAAAACATCTACCGCCAATTGTATGCAACAGGTACGGTCGTAGCACGCAAGCGGGTCCGTAACAGGACCGTCACAGGAGAAGCGGGTGCAGTTGGTGTGTTAGCTGCTGTTGCCGTGAACCCACACAGTAGTACACGGGACATTGCGAGAGCCGGTGGACCGAGTCAAAGTAGTGTCATGCGCATACTGCATCGTAAACGCTTTCACCCGTTTCATGTGTCGCTACATCAGCAATTACATGGTGATGACTTTAATCATCGAGTGCAATTCTGTCAATGAGCATTAACAGAGAATGCGTTGCAGTTCTACCAGTTTACTGATGCAGCGCGTTTCACAAACCAAGGGGAAGTGAATCTATGGAACATGCATTACTGGTCCGTGGACAATCCTCGCTGGCTCAGGTAGAGCGATAGCGACCCTCATTGGTCCTCACTTCATTGCAGAGGCCCAAACAGCTGCAACATACATCGCATTTCAACAAAATGATCTGCCAAAGTTGATCGAAAATGTCCCACTGGAAACACGTCGACGTATGTGGTATCAGCATGATGGTGTTACCTGCACATTCCGCAATTAACACTAGACTGACCCTTGACAGGATGTTCGACGGGCGTTTCATAGGACGTGGAGGACGCATAAATTGGCCAGCCCGTTCTCTTGATCTTACACCTCTGGACTTCTTTCTGTGGGGTACGTTAAAGGAGAATGTGTACCGTGATGTGCCTACAACCCCAGAGGATATGAAACAACGTATTGTGGCAGCCTGCGGCGACGTTACGCCAGGTGTACTGCGGCCTGTACGACATTCATTACGCCATAGATTGCAGTTGTGTGCAGCAAATGATGGCCGGCACTTTGAACATCTATTGGCCTGACATGTCGGGACACACTCTATTCCACTCCGTAATTGAAAACGGAAACCACGTGTGTACGTGTACCTCAACCCTCATGGTAATGTACCTGTGCGTCAGTGAAAAAGACCAATAAAGGTGTTAGCATGTGGACGTAATGTGCTGTTCTAGTTTCTTCTGTACCTAAGGTACATCACCGTTCCCTTTGGGTCCCTACTTAATTCGGTACTCTTCGATGCAAACGATAGAACAGCGGAGGCGTGGTACTCAAGCGCCAACTTTAGGTTACAATATCTCCGGATGTAATTAACATTTTACAGTGCAACAAACGGTACTGATTACGTATTTGTTTATATGTTCAGATGTAGTAACAAAACTAACGGGGTTCCATTTTAAAAAAAAACGTAGGTTTGTGTTCAAAAACATACTTCCGTGGATTTTTTTATGGTTTGTATTACCTAATTACACTAGCCCCTCTCCTCACGTTCGGTCTGTAGAATCGGTTCGTCAGTATTTGATGTGGTTTACGAAATACATTCGGCGGTAATGCCATGCTGGTGACGGGCAATGATCTTTTAGTTAGTGGGGAGAGGTGAGGAAGTTTGAGGCCCTTACTGTCAAGGGAATCAGTTTATAAAACTACGAGTACTGTGGGTAGGGTAAGACTGGAAATTTGTGTCTGACGTCAGGCGTGCTTAGGTAGTCCTTGCAGGTGCGGTGAACACTGTGTCCCCAGTGGTTTATTGGTCAGCGCAACTGCCTAGATAGCGGGAGACCCGGGTTCGAAACCCGGATGGGTACATATTTTCAGCTTTGCCTATTCGCAGTGGATGTCATATATTCTGTGAATATGAATTATTGGAGTCGAAAAGCATGAAAGGGTGATAGTATTTGGGAATGGAGTAATATAAGGTTGTAGCCATTCCCCAATGTTGTTCAATCCGTACGTTGAGCAAGCTGTGAAGGAAGGCAAGGAGAAATTTGCAGAAGGAATTACAGTCCAGGAAGAAGAAATAAAAATCCTTGCGGTTTGTTGATAGTAATTCTGTCAGCATAGGACCTGGAGGAGCAACTAAACGGAAAGGACGGGAACAATATGTAGTTGTTCGCATTTCCAAGGAGCAGACAAAATTGGCCGCCGGGTGGAGTTGAATCCGTGACATACTTAATACGAATCCGACCTTTCACCGCTGAGCCAAACACCCCTTCCTGAACAGGTCGCCACAAGGACAGTTGATAAGACGCATATGGCATAGATCCGTATCAAACTTCCTTTTATTTCCTGAACGCTTGTCTATATGAAGATCAGAACCAACTGCAGACCGATCTGAATAAGATATCACCATGATATAAAAATTATCAATTGACTCTAAATAGTGAAAAGTGTGGTCGTCCACATGAGTACGAAAAGAAATCCATTAAATTTTGTTTACAAGATAATCAATCTAAAGCGAAGGCCGTAAGCTCCACAAAATATCTAGGAATTACTATTACTTCAGACTTAAACTGGAAAGAATTCGTAGATAATGTCATTGGAAAGGTGAACCAGAGACTGCGTTTTACTGGCAGAAGCCTTAAAAGATGCAACAGAACTACAAAAGAAACTGCATACACTACGCTTCTCCGTCCATTTTTGGAGTATTGCTGCTCAGTGTGGGATCCTTATCAGGTGGATTTGACGGAGGACATCGAAAGAGTCTAGAAAAGGGCAGCTCGTTCCGTATTGTCACGATACAGGAGAGACAGTGTTATGGAAATGATACAGGATCTGGGATGGGTATCATTACAACAACGGCGCATATCGCTGCGGCGTGGGCTACTTACGAAACTACAATCGCCAATATTCTCCTCCGAATGCATAAATATATTGTTGTCTTCCACTTACATAGATAGAAATGACCATCATAATAAAATACGACAAATCAGAGCTCGAACGGAGAGATTCAGGTGTTCTATGTTCCCGCGCGCTATTGGAGAATGGAATGGGAGATAAATAGTATAATGGTGGTTCGATGAACCCTCTGCCAGGCACTTAAATGTTATTTGTAGAATATCCCATGTAGATGTAGATGTAGATCTGTAGTTCCCACTTGGGGCGCTTTCGTGTCTCACCACCCGCCCTACACGTACCATAAATTTGGACAAATTCGGCGATGACGAGTAGGCGTCCTCTCCTTGTTAGGTCGTGTCCCACGTGAGCGAGAAAGCGAGCGACAACGCGCGACAGATTACCATTACTTATCGGTTATTGTAGTTATGGTCTTCAGTCCGGAGACTGGTTTGATGCAGTCCTCCGCCCTACTGTATCCTGAGCAAGCCATTTTGACTCCTCATAAGACCAAATCTCCACCGCATGTCTGGTTACGGGTCTGTCCTACGTGAGCGACATCTGCCGTGCTGCGCGTCAGACAAAGGGCGACGTTCCAGATTCAAAACGGCTCGATTCTTGTAGCTGTCGCACGCGCTACGAAGTGTTGTGGCACGTTGAGTAGGCCCATCGTCTGCTTATAGAGGTTATGAAGGATGTCACAAGAATTCTACGCGCTAGTACTCCATGAAGTATATGAAACTACAACTGCAACTATTTTTGAAATTAACAGAATGTAGAATTGAAGTTGCACGTATATTGTAGAACTTGATTTGAATAAAAACTGTCCTAAAATAACTTGTTCATAAATCTTCTTTTGGACTTTGTAGACGACTGAAGTTAAATTTTTAAATTGTTTGTAATTTGTTAGTCTTTTGAATTTTTATTCTGAGCGATAGTTTTACTTCACGATGAACGTGTTTTGAACGATTACTCGCATTTGTGTGCTTTTTTTGTTTGCAATAGCAACAAACCTACTCAGAGAGAGAGAGAGAGAGAGAGAGAGAGAGAGAGAGAGAGAGAGAGAGAGAGAGATAACAGTAGGATGTCAAACGAGATGCGTATAAAACTATGTTTCTGACCAAAATAACGTGACATAGTGTTTCATTCGGAATTTGATATGATTGGTACAATGGGATATGTGTGCTTGCAATTTAGGGTAAACTACATTGGGAAAACGTAAAGAAATAATTTATTGTCCTTTGTAGAAAGAATGTATTACATTTTGCACAAATAAAAGGTGAAACGGCTGTAGTTACAGGAAGTAAAATATAATATGGAATGGGAATCGAACCAGTGACGGCTAAACTTGCAGCATAGTAGCCGAGGACGCTAACGCCCTTTTATTATTATTATTATCATTATCATTATTACGGAGGGCGTACAGTCCTCTGACCGGGTGCGCTGAGCCACAGCGCCCGGCAACCCCAGTGCTGTGCCAGCTGTTAGCATAGTACAGCAGGATCTTTTAATTTCGTCTTCCAATAAGACTCAATGCCTACGAATTCGGTTGTTAAAATAAATGAATAGGTGGCGTTCTACAGCTGTACCTCGGTTGCACAGTGGTAGAGTGTCAGACTACAAATCCAAAGGTCGTGGGTTCGATCCCGCCAGGTCCTAGGATTTTTATCGGTCACTTTCCACTTCTTTCACCTCTGGCAGTATTGCTTATGTGAAAAATACCGAGAAACACCGTGGTTCGGAACCCACGTTAAACTGTAGGTCACCCTATAACTGGCTGGGTAAGTCAGTTCAAAGGTCGTAGGAAGGCAACGCCATACCACCTCCAAACAGGACCATGCCTAGTAAAGCACTGTGGTGTTCAAAACAATCTTCGGATTCAAATGTTCAAATGTTTGTAAAGCTTACGGGAGTTAACTACGGGGTCATCAGTCCCTAAACTTACAAACTACTTATCAACTAGCTTATCCTAAGGACGGCACAAATATCCATGCCCGAAGGGGGATTCGAACCCCCGACCGTAGTGGCCGTGCAGACCGTGACTGGAGCGCCTCAGTCCTCTCGGCCACCGCGGCCGGCAATCTTCGGATTGCTGACTGCTTCGAGATTTACAAAATTGTTGTAAAAATGCAACCTGTACTCTTCCTTCTTCCTTATATTTTCAACATTGTAATATGTTACCGTAACCGTCTGTTTATGTTCTGTAAGTATTTTATACAATTTCTTAACTTTTGTATCATTATTCCCATTGCTTTTATATCAACTGTAATTCAATTCATTTTTAAGTTTTGTTTTTATCATAGGCTGACGCTTGATAATGGTCTAACGACTGAAACCGGTAGCGTTTGGCTAAATTAGCAGTTTATTGACAAACAAAATAAATTTTCAAAAATTCAGTTGTTGATGGTTTTTAGTCTCAAAAGAAAAACTTATTGACGACAAAGTCAAAACCTCATCGTTGTATTTTCGAAGAATTCGGCTGATGACATCTATAGCCTAGTTTCAAGTCTGAAGTTGTGAGTGAAATAGTCCACGAATATTCCTCACTTTTTAAATTTAATGCACAGCTCTCTTCTTTTTCACCTTATTTCCTAAATAAAACTCCATTCCCTTACTCTGGAGCTATCATTATTCTATGTTTCATGGGTGCCAAATTTTAGAATTTAATTATAATGAAAGAAGGTTATATACATGGAAGAGACCAGGAAACACTGGTAGGTACCAGATTAACTTTATAATAGTAAGGCAAAGGTTTAGAATTCAGGTTTTAAACTGTAAGACATATCCAGGTGCAGATATGAAGATTGACCATTACTTATCGGTTATTGTTGTTATGGTTTTCAGTCCGGAGACTGGTTTGATGCAGTCCTCCGCCCTACTGTATCCTGAGCAAGCCTTTTCATCTCCTCATAAGAACAGCAACCCATTTGAATCTGCTTCCTATATGCGTCTCTTGCTCTCCCTCAGCGACTTTTACCCCACACACTTCCCTCATATGCTAAATTCACGATTCCTCGATGTCTTGGAATGTGTCCCTTCTTCTAGTCAATGTGTGCCAAAAATTCCTTTCCTCGCCAATTATATTCAGTACCTCTTCATTAGTTATGCGATCTACCCACCTACTCATCAGTATTCTTCTGTAGCACCACATTTCAAAAGCATGCATTCTCTTCCTGTCCGCACTGTTTGTCGTCCATGTTTCACTCCCGTATAAGGCAACACTCCACACAAATGCCTTCAGAAAAGACTTTCTTACACTTAATATTCGATGTGAGCAAATGTCACTTTTTCAAACATACGTTTCTTCCCATTGCCATTCTGCATTTTATATCCTCTGTAATGCGACCGTAAAATCTTATTTTACTACCCAAGTAACAAAACTCATCTACCACCTTCAATGTTTCGTTACCGAATCTAATTCCTTCAGCATCGCCTGATTTCCTAAAACTGAATTCCATTTTTTTTTTTTTTTTTTACTATTGTTAATGTTCATTTTATATGCTCTCTTCAACATACTGTCCATTCAATTCAACTGCTCTTCCAGGTCCTTTGCACTGACAGAATTACAATGTCATCAGCAAAACGCAATGTTTTTATTTCTTCACCCTGAACTTTAATCCCTATTCAAAATTTTTCCTTACTTTCCTTCACCGCCTGCTCGATGTACAAATTGAGCGACATCGTACAAAGGCTACAACCCTGCCTTACTCCCCAACTAATGTTTCCCTTTCATGTCCTTCGAGTCTAATAACTGCGGTCTGGCTTTGTACAAGTTGTAAATAACTCTCATTTCCCTGTATTTTACCCCTGCTGACTTCAGACTTTGAAAGAGCGTATTCCAATCAACATTGTCAAAAGCTTTCTCCTAACCTACAACAGCTAAAAATGTAAAATGTAGTTTTGCCTTTCCTTAATCTATCTTCTAAGATAAGTCGTAAAGTGAGTATTGCCTTCCTTTACAAAAATTATTCCTCACGTTTCCCACATCTGTCTGCAAGCATCTCCTTCGCATGTCATGTCGCATGTCAGGTAAAGTCTGCGTTATGATCGACCCAACCGCTTCGCAGTTTATCTTCGCGAAAGGCCCTTTCCCTATTCGCTTACCCCAAAACGTTGCGAACACCCCCAACTCGCAAGCCACAATGAACGTCCATCAAATGTCAAAGAGACATGCATGATGTTACTCCCAAAGTAAAGATTGATTTACCAAACTAATTATCTTTACCAGTAATCTACCCGACTAATCACACGCTGTACTGCAAGAGGCACTGTGGAGCACTGATCCTTATATATCAATGATTTTCCTGTAAATAAAAATTGATAATATATCACCCCTGTCTGCAGTGACCATTTCTGTTAATTTAATTACGATTTGAGAGGCACAAAAGTCAAACACAGATTGTTCTGAGTAACGAGAGAAAACCTGCAACTATATAGGGGCAATTGTTATGAGTATTGTTTCGAAGGCAATAAATGAAGCTTTACATAAACTACAGCTTCAACTATCGTGGCTCAAAATAGACAAGATGGGGCATTTACCTAGGCTTCGAAGTGACCTATAATTCTATAGAACATATTTATATACTAATTATAGTCACCTTGAGGTATCGTTTCATCAGATTATATTTTTCTAGTTTATTGTCCTCAGTTTTGTACTACGAAGGAACTGTTTGGATTTTGCAGTCGCTGCAAAAAATACATGGTGACAATTATTGAACTATATCCTGGCAGATTAAAATTGTGTGCGGGAACCAAGATTCTAACATTGGAACTTTGACTTTTGCGGGCAAGGCAAAAAATCCCAGGTTCGAATCCCGGTTACGGCACACAATTTTAATCTGTCAGAAAGCTTCATATCAACGAACACAGCATTCAAAGTTTCAATCTCTATGAAAGAAACTTACTTTTGAAAGGTTTGCTTTAGGACTTTCAAACTCCACTCTTGGCTTCAGGGCATAGTGGGAATTAGTGTCCACAAACACTTGAATATGCTTTATTTTAGGGACGAAGCCCACTTATATCTGGATAGCTTCGTCAATAAGAAAAAATTGTCGTATTTGGGGGACAGAGAATCCGCATTTCGCGATCGGGAACTTTCACCCTCAACGGATGACTGTATGGTGTGCAAAGCCTTGTAACGTAATAATCGTTGCGATATTCCTTGATGGCACAATAACTATCGAACGGTACTACAAGATATAGGAAGATAATCTCATCCCAATTACACAAATTGACTCTAAGGCGACAAGATGTACACTACCGCTCATTAATTTCAATACACCCTTGTATTTCAGATTTACAATACAAGTCAAACACAAGTCACATGTATAACACAATCACAGTCATTATATTTTACCTTCATCAAAGTATCCACCTTTGGATTTAATGACTGCCTCACAAACTAGAGGGATACAGCTTTTGTACGTATCGTGAATCTATATGATTCCACACATCGTTAAAAATATTGAGATGTTCCTTGCTGGATATATAACCTTCCCTCATACGTATGTCTACTTCATCCCAGATCATTTCAATGGGATTAAAGTCGGGGCTTTGGAACGGCCATACCATATCTTTCAGTACTTTCTGTTTTTTCTTTGATACAATGTAATTCCTACAGTATGTCGGCCGTTGTTTGCGGTCACAATGTCGTCAACTTTATCTCTGGCAAAACATCCGCAAACCATAACAGAACCTCAACTGTAGGTGGAACAACTGCTGGGCTACTCTTTCCCCTACAAATCGACGAACAAATTTTCTCCTTCAGGTTCCAAAAATCTCGAACTTCGATCCGTTGGTCAGTAACACCTTTGTCCACTCTTCTGATGTCCAATTACGATGTTTAGCTTGCCCATTCAAGTCTCTTCTGTTTATTTATGGGCCTTAGAAAGGGGTTTTCTTGCTGTGATACATCCTTACAAGACGGCTTCAGTTACTCTCCTATTTTACTGTTGCAACAGATATTGATGTCGCGTACATTTCTAGCAATTCTTCACAAATTTGGGGTGCTGTTTTGAATCTTTTTCATTTACTGGTAATTCTCATATATTTTTTATCACTTTTAGTTTTTTAAGAGGTCGTTCTGGTCGTGGTATGTCCATATTGCTACCTGTTGTCTTCTGGTAGCGGAGAGTGTATTGCACTCCCCCTATAGACACACTACACTGTTTCGCAATTTGGCGAACAGACAAACCTGCTTGGCTAAGTGCTACAATTTCAGCACGTTCTTCTATGGATATCTCCACTCGTGGAGCCATACTTCAACTGTCACGAAGGAACTGACATGCAGAAAGCAGGTGTTACGTATCGTAGCAGTGCTTGACGTTCGCTGCGGACACCACATCACTACAGGGAACAACACAGGTGCAGCAAATGCGGCATCCCTCGGCAAACATGTAAACAAACGTATCAGATAGCTACATAACGTTTATGTACACAACATTATTTGTTGGATACTATTTTATATCTATGTCCACAAACAAAGATCATGACATGTGGACAATTGTTGTACTATAACTTTGTTTCCTCAACGGTACCCGCGGCATTAGATCTTATCTACGGAGAACTAGATGCCAATTATTGGTTGTATTGAAATGTATGAGCGGTAGTGTAGTTCTTTCTAGACGGAGCTCGACCCCGTCGAACCAGGAGCGTATTTAATATAGCCCACAGACAGCTGGGTGTCTAGGAACCTCTACATGACACATATTAGGCCTCTGATGACGTACGGTGCTCCGTGCTGGGCATACGAGGCGCCAACACGGCAACGCCGCCTTCAACTCATGCAGGACAAGGTACTACGCATCATAAGCAACGCTTCACGATACACACGCACCGTGGATCTTCACAATGAATACCGCCTAGAGCGACTCTCGGTGGTATTCAAGAAACTCGCCACACGACTGTACAAAAAACTCGAGACACTCGAACAATCCCTTCATACTACGCTTGCGGAACTACGATCACAACCAAAGGTGGAAACATAAGCGACCTAAAACACTTCTCCTCAGAGACTAACCACCTACAGTCATAGGGACCACCAACTCGCAAACACGATGAATATGGCGAACCCCTGCAGAACAGAAAACTGACTGGCAATGCCAGCTGAGCTCACAGCCAACCAACATGCAAGGCAGGGAGACCATATTCAACGCACTGAACACAAACACACCTATGCAGTCCTACATATTTGGCCAGTTCTATGACCGAACTGTCTAACTATCATGACAAACTTCGCTATGTTCACAGGTATTCTGCCGCAGCCGAGTCAGGAGACTTCACTGCAGCAGAACCTCGCATCAACCGGACTGATTCTTTATTACAAACCTAGCAAAGTTAATGGCACCGAGATATACCTTTTACTAACATTACCAAACCTTGGATGATCTGTCGCAGATAGCATACCGTTACTGCCCTTAAAACCTACCCCATTGTCGCAGAGGTTTTCTTCCCTTGGCTCTTGCCTTGGCACATTTTTTCCTCTGCCCTTACATACCTTTACCTTTCGTATACCTTTCGACCAATACTATCTCCAGATGCACCGTATTAATGGGTGATCGTGCCTACACGTACGCATAACATCGCGGCTCCCACATCCCGTGATGCACCTTAGCAAACTAATAAATACAGTGGTGACAGTAGAAGTATTGAGTTGGTCACCACGTTGGTGTGGGCGTGGAGGGGCCCCATCCTTTTGTCGGCTAAACCTATCATGACGTACATTTGAGTGCATGCAAGGCATAAACAACAATGTCTTCCAATATTAAGTAATCTTTCTTATGAATATCGTCGATCAGAATCCTCGCATGCAATGTGCAGTAAGATACCGCTAAAGAGTTGCCTTTCAGACGGAAGCGCCTCGTAGTGATTGGCAGAATATCTGGCAAGAGCGCTCTACGGCAGAGAGCTAAGAACTCCTTTATGCAAACAAGCCTCCGCCGTGGCAACTCGACTGCCGGTGGTCGATAGCAGCTGCTCGCCCCATGTAAAGCGCACCGACTTCCTCTCAAAGAGACTACGGGCCGTTGCGAACGCCAGAGAGCACACGGCCAAAAATACACGTAAATCCATCCCGCTGATCTCGAGAGGAGGAATTTTTCCAGACGGCTCCTAATCTCGAGGCAACCTCTCGGCACGTTCTTCTCTTTGGATTTTGATGTTACCTTGAGTTCCCATTTTTATTGTAAATTATAATGTAAAATGGAAACATTTGCGGCATCAAGAACCAAATGTGTACGGCAATCAGTTGTATACTTTAAACTGAAACACATTATTACGTAGCACTTTTTACAATTTTAATTAACATTTATATTCACGGACTCCAGTAACTGAATCCATCTACATTCATGCAAATATGGATCGTATAATTTTTAATGCTTCTTCAGGGCTTTTGTACAATTGTTTCGCACTTCACGCCACTATGATCGATTCTTTTTAACCCCGTTAGGCTGCCCTTAATACTCTACAATATAGACATACTCTCCTCTTCGAGCTTAATCCGACTATTTCGGTCGATTTTCTCTTTTAATTCATAGCCGCCCACACGAGATACACAGGCGTTTACCAGCTCCCCCTCCCGGCGCTTCGTATCGGCCGCAACTCCTTGCACCACTTTGCCTCCAGCTGTCCGCGCTCCAGCATCTGTCTGGCTAACGCAGTGCATGTAATGTGTTTCAAATGTGAACGCGGACCTATCCACTGCAGTGTTGTTAATGTGGTGAGTTACTTCTTCCTCACCGACCATGTCCACCGCTGTCAACAATTTTCATATTTGCCTTTACTTACTTCGCTGTTGTTTCAGGATTTCCTTTCATGTTGACGTTTGATCAGCGGCTTATGCCCATGTCTTTAATTTTTATTTACGACTAATGATATTTACCATCGTGTGTTTCACTAAGGAGTGCAAAATTTCTGTCCGTTAGGTAGGTCCCGACTCCCCTATTTGTTTTGTTTTTAAAGCTGAGGATAGGTTCGCGCCCTAAAACTGTCATGGTGTGTTTATATATTTTCTCTTGTTACAGTATTCTGATGACGTGCCAAAAGCGCGAAACGCGTTAATAAACAGTATTATTTTGCAACAGAAATTGTTATTACAAAAAGAAAGAAAAAGAACAGAAAAATATGCAATAAAATGAAATGAAATAAAAAAAATAATAAAAAATTAAATATAAATAAAGTAAAAAAAAACTGCTGAAAGACCGGGTCATGTTCGTTGGTAATCGAGGTTTCAGATGTTACATCAATGTAGGGATATGTGATAACAAATTCAAATCAAAAGGAAGACACAGTTCATACTAAGGGTTATCCAAATGTTCACATTAATATACTCTATACTGCCCATTGACGAAGATACAGGCTTGTACTCTAGCAAGCCAATATTCATAAAGATAGCAAATGATTCCCGTAAATAGACTGTCTCAAACAATTGCGCCCTTTCTTGAAATTCGGAAATGGTTCTCGCAAGACCTAGTGGACGAGGAAATTTTACTCCAGAATTTTCTACGTGTCTTCATTTGGCGAGAGATTCGGTGATCCTGCAGACCAGTTGAGGATGCAAACAGTAAATGAACTGATATAAATAACCGGTTAGTGCGAAATTTCTGGAATAGCAATACATTTTATACTAGCAGTTACTGTTGTTACTATTGTCATCTGTTCAACGAACAGGCAATGTATTTTAGTATCACCCAAGGGTCCAATTCTGAGGCCTGATAAATGAACAGAGGGTCGGACCATGTATAAGGTATAAATTCCTGAGAGTGATAAATATGTGAAAGTATATTAAAGTACCATATTATCCCAAGTAATATAGATGAAAACAATAGAAATTATCTGAAAAATTGATAAAAAAGTTATCTTAAACAGGTCCAATATCTGGAACATGGAGGCGTGTGAGACATTGGACCTGTTTAAGATTTTTTTTTTTTTTTTTTTTTTTTTTTTTTTTTTGTCAATTTTTCAGCCATTTTCTATTGTTCCAATTTATGTTACTTAGGATAATGTCGTATTTCATTGTTACATATTTTATCAAAGTAAGGAATTTACACCACAACCTGAATTGTAACAATTTCCCTGAGGTTTGGTTTAAACCAAAACACTACTCTCCCATGAAAGTTATATATCAACCAACTTAAGCTCTTTGAAACTTAAACTGGTTTACCTGATCAGGACGTATATCTGAAAACCAGTTTGTAAAACCAATAAGTTTACAGAATATCTCATAGTTATCATGTATGTTTCATTTATCTTTATATATAAAAATGAACGTTTGTCTGTATATCCTCTGTGTTCATAAACCAGTCATTCGATTGCAATGAAATTTCGTGAACTGTTCATCGTACGCCCATGAAGGTTTCTAACCCAAAAACAGAAGAGCACGACGCATAGCTCAGGAGATGTCATAAATAATGAGAGGCCGCCGAGTGAGAATACCCAGATTAATGAGTCAACTATTGGAAAATGGGAATAGTTAGGGACCTGCAACAGAGGTTGCATGTAATTTTGGACGTTCATGAAGCATTTTCTAACTGACCTTCCCACCACCCCCCACACCCCACCCACCCACAAAATAATGAAACAAAAAGAAGTCTACCACTCACAACAGTTTCGCTGTAGATGCTGTAAAACTGTCGTATTACACATGAACTTGTATGAATTAAATTTAGCATTAAGATTTAAATGTTACTATTTATTTTTGTCTGCAAGTCTCTCTTCTCTTGCATCCAAAATTAAGCAATCTCTTTCCTTTATCTCTATATAAAAGCGAAAGGACACTCACTAACAGAACACGAAATCTCGAAGACCTCGACCTATGAAGCAGAAATTTGGCAGGAATGTAGTTTATAGACAGAAAACGTCAGCTAAGAAGGTATTTTCTAATAGGTGCTTGGCGGAGCATACTTCTCCTACACACTCATGGAATCTACAGTTTCATTCCGATCTTCACGAAATTTCGTACTCTTGACCTTCAAAACAAGACGAAGGTCACTGACTACCTTAAGTTTCATACGGTGCATGGGGGAGGGTACTTTGCAACATAAAAATGGATCCTTAAATACCTTGGTCCCGCCATAACTTTGAGAACGGGTCGACCGATTTCACAGTAAATTTTTGTTTTCGTTATTTTCAGAATAAGGATTGTACAAAATAAAACTGAAATGTTTGAGAACAACAAAGTGCGTTTTTCAATGTGACCCTGCGTTTCTATTGCATAGAAATTCATATAATTGTTCCGATGTTGATGAAATTTTGCACTCTCTACCTTAAGAGGAATGTCACTGTCTGTATAAAATTTCGTTCGGTGCATGATGGAGGGTAGTTAACTTGCGCAATTTTACAAAATGCATAGTTTTGCTCCAATCTCTATGAATTTTTCTTCTCATGACCTTTAAAGCAAGAGGAAGAACACTGGGTACATAAATGTTTGAATGTTGACAGAGGTACCCTGCAGAAATCTTTGCCGAGAGAGGGGAAGGTGGAAACGAACAGAGAGATGGGAGAGAAAGAGGTGAATACAGAAAGAGCGGGCAAGGAGATATGGACAACGAGAGTGTAGTATAAACAAACACGCGGGCCACGAAGGGTTTACAGCTATTAATGTATAAGAAATTCTGTCAAGTACCGACGGAAGAGTCACTGAATCTGTAACGTGGAAGCTGGTAACTATTACCCTGAATCCAATAGATATAAGAATACGATATTTCTAGGTAGGTTAGATATTCGAGTGAAACAAGTCTTTCATTGCTTCTACGAAAATAACCATGGAGCATCAGGGATTCTACAGAGATTACAAGTAGCTGGATTGTTACTACCCTTCCCGTGGTCCACTTTCCTCCATCCAGTCAGTTGTAGTTACCTGTGTCGGTAGTTAGCCTGGTACCGAACGCTACAATCGACTTGCTCTACAGTGAAATCGAAGAAGATTTACAGGGTGTTGAGAAGAAAGTTTCGAATACTTTGAGAGGTCGTAGTACTTACTGAAACAACAAAAATAGTCCAACAAACATTGAATCGGAAACGCCTACCTTTGAAGTAAACACATGCTTTCAGGAGGTGCTTCATGTGGCGTTAATTCATTTCAATTCATCCGTCTGCCCTTCGGCGTAAGGAAAAAGTGTACTCTTTCAACCAAACCCGTTTTTTTAGTAGTACTTCTTGAGACGCATTGATAACGTGACCTTATAGTGCCTGCATATCATTTATTGGGGTTCGCAGAGCTCTTCTTTCGAGTGTCCCATATCCGAAGTCTAAGGGCTTGAGAACGATCAGGCCAAGGTTTGGGGCCTCCCAGACCAATCCACCAATCCAGCGTAACTGAAATGTGTGCCCACATTGTGGTGAATGTGCGCTGGTGCGCCGTCTTGCATGAAGCACAGTTATAATCGATGCTGACTTGACACGTCCTTCAGTAGCGTAGGTGAGAAAGTTCACACAATGCGCCAATTTCGCCGTTTGTTCTGTATAATTGCCCTATTATCATATCCGCAGTTTCACTTGTGGAGTATTCGGATTCCATTGCCAACAACTGTTGGTAGAGAGAAAATGTAAATTTACTCAATTTTTGCATGTAAAAACAGCACGATAATAGTACTGAGTACATGAATTGAGCAATTTATTTTAAATCGTAATAAATTATGTGTTACAAATTTGATTATGGATTTAATGTATTGGGGAACAGTATTGAATATATATCTGTAAGACGACTTTCAGTAAATAACAAAAATATTTCATATTACAACTTTTTGAATTCTGAAATCTTGGCTTAAAGTCGTTAAAACAGAAAAAAATTTTCAGCGCGATATATATCGTGGAATGTTTGTTATCGAGATAAGAAAATTTTTCAGTTTTACATGATTTACGGTTCATATCAACCTCACAAGAAAGAAAGAGCTAATATTTTAGTGTAACCTTATTAATAACAGTAACGATCGAAATATCTTCCATACTTCGGAGACCAACCTACGTTCAGTATTTAAGTTGAGCTTGTTGTAGTCTGCTCTGCAATCATCACCCAGCAATCTCAGTATGCTATTAACACGACAGAGAACACGGAAGATAGCAGCTGCAGTTCCATAGATTCAGTATACATTTAATTTTAACCTTTATGAGGACGTTAATAATCTACCTAAGTTCCCACTGGAAGGAGGGTGGGACTGTTCTTAACTGCAGTTCTTGAATACAACAAAAATCTAAGAATGCATAGTACATTTCGAAATACTGTATTCACAAGTATTGATCGGAACATATACTATTTATCTGATCGGATCCTACTAGACTATTTTAAGGTCAGTTAAGTGCTCACCATCGCACCTAAGGAATCCCAAAATGGATACAAGCTTTTCAAATAGTTTCAATACTACAAGACTGCTTTTGTGGACAGCTATGTACAGAGCATATATGTAGGGTTCAAGGAGTTTATTACAGATTGATGTAATAGATATTTTTCGACGTCAGTGATGAACACTACATTCTATACTGAACCTCTTTGCTGAAGTTCGTTTAGTAACAATGTTAGGTTCCCCCCATGACTTAAAAGCAGCATGTTGTTGTTATGGTCTTCATTCCGGAGATTGGTTTGATGCAGTTCTCCACGTACTCTATCCTGAGCGAGCCTCTTCATCTCCACATAATAACGGCATCCTACATCCTACATCCCACTCCCATGAACCACAGACATTGCCGAGGTGGGGTGGCTTGCGTGCCTCAACGATACAGATAGCCGTACCGTAGGTGCAACCACAGAGGAGGGGTATCTGTGGAGAGGCCAGACAAACGTGTGGTTCCTGAAGAGGGGCAGCAGCCTTTTCAGTAGTTACAGGGGCAACAGTCTGGATGATTGACTGAGCTGGCCTTCTAACATCAGCTAATGTGGCTTTGCCACACAGCTACTGCGAACGGCTGAAAGCAAGGGGAAACTACAGCCGTTACTTTTCCCGAGGACATGCAGCTCTACTGTATGAACATATGATGATGGCATCCTCTCGGGTAAAATATTCCGGAGGTAAAATAGTCCCCCATTCGGATCTCCGGGCGGGGACTACTCAGGAGGATGTGATCATCAGAAAAGACAATACTGGCATTCTACGAGTCGGAGCGTGGAATGTTAGATCCCTTAATCGAGTAGGAAAATTAGAAAATTTAAAAAGGGAAATGGATAGGTTGAAGTTAGATATAGTGGGGATTAGTGAAGTTCGGTGGCAGGATGAACAGGATTTCTGGTCGGGTGAGTACAGGATTATAAATACAAAATCAATTGGGGGTATCACAGGAGTAGGATTGATAATGAAAAAGAAAATAGGAATGCGGGTAAACTACTATGACCAGCACAGTGATCGCATTATCATTGTCAAGATAGATACGAAGCCAACACCGACAACAGTAGAACAGGTTTATATGCCAACTAGCTCTGCCGATGATGAGGAAATCGAAGAAATATATGAGGAGCTAAAGGAAATTATTCAGACAATTAAGGGAGAGGAAAACTTAATTGTTATGGGCGACTGGAATTCGGTAGTAGGACAAGGAAGGGAAGGGAAGATAGTAGGTGAATATGGTCTGGGCAAAAGGAATGAAAGAGGAAGCCGCCTGGTAGAATTTTGCACAGAACATAATTTAGTTATAACAAACACCTGGTTCAAGAATCACAAAAGAAGGTTGTATACGTGGAAGAGACCAGGAGACACCGGGAGATACCAGATAGATTTTATAATGGTAAGACATAGATTTCGGAACCAGGTTTTAAAGTGTAAGACATACCCAGGGGCAGATATGGACTCTGACCATAACTTGTTGGTTATGAACTGTAGGCTGAAACTGAAGAAACTACAAAAAGGTAAGAAAATAAGGAGATGGGACATGGATAAATTGAAGGAACCTGGGGTTCTTAAGAATTTCAGAGGGAGCTTTAGGCAACAATTGACAGAAACAGGGGAAAATAAAACAGTATAGGAGGAATGGGTAGCATTGAGAGGTGAAATAGTGAAGGTAGCAGAGGAGAAAATAGGTAGAAAGGAAAGACCTACAAAAAATCCTTGGATATCACAGGAGATACTAAATTTAATCGATGAAAGGAGAAAATATAAAAATGCAGTAAATGAAACAGGCAAAATAGAGTACAGACGACTAAGAAATGAGATTGACAGGAAGTGCAAAATGGCTAAGCAGGAGTGGCTAGAAGGCAAATGCAAGGATGCAGAGGAATGTATAAATAGGGGAAAAATAGATACAGCCTACAGGAAAATAAAAGAAACATTTGGAGATAAGAAAAACAGCTCTATGAATATCAAGGACACTGATGGAAAACCAGTTCTCAGCAAAGAAGGGAAAGCTGAAAGGTGGAAAGAGTATATAGAGGGACTCTACAAAGGAAATGAACTTCGAGACAATATTGTAGGAAGGGAAGAGGATGTAGATGAAGGTGAAATAGGAGACACTGTACTGAGAGAAGAATTTGACAGAGCCCTGAAAGACCTAAGTCGAAACAAGGCCCCTGGAGTAGATGATATTCCCGCAGAGCTACTGAAGTCTCTGGGAGAACCAGCCATGACAAACCTGTTTCACCTGGTGTGTAAGATGTATGAGACAGGCGAAGTACCCTCAGACTTTAAGAAAAATGTTATAATCCCCATTCCAAAGAAAGCAGGTGCAGACAGGTGTGAAAACTACAGAACCATCAGTTTAATAAGTCATGGTTGCAAAATATTAACACGAATTATATACAGAAGGATGGAAAAGCTTGTAGAAGCCGATCTCGGGGAAGATCAGTTTGGGTTCAGGAGAAATGTGGGAACACGGGAGGCAATACTCACTTTACGGCTTATCCTAGAAGATAGACTAAGAAAAGGCAAACCTACATTTCTAGCTTTTGTAGATTTGGAGAAAGCATTTGACAATGTTGACTGGAATACACTCTTCCAAATACTGAAGTCAGCAGGGGTAAAATACAGGGAAAGGAGAGTTATTTACAACTTGTACAAAAGCCAGACCGCAGTTATTAGACTCGAAGGGCATGAAAGGGAAGCATCAGTTGGGAAGGGAGTAAGACAGGGTTGTAGCCTTTCTCCGATGTTATTCAATTTGTACATCGAGTAGGCGGTGAAGGAAAGCAAGGAAATATTTGGAATAGGGATTAAAGTTCAGGGGGAAGAAATAAAAACATTGCGTTTTGCCGATGACATAGTAATTCTATCAGATACAGAAAACGACCTGGAAGAGCAATTGAACGGAATGGATAGTGTGCTGAAAGGTGCATATAAGATGAACATTAACAAGAGCAAAACTAGGGTAATGGAGTGCAGTGTAAGAAAATCAGGTGATGCTGAAGGAATTAGATTGGGAAACGAAGCAATAAAGGAGGTAGATGAGTTTTGTTACTTGGGCAGTAAAATAACAAATGATGGTCGCAGTACAGAGGATATAAAATGCAGAATGGCAATGGGTAGAAAAGCGTTCTTGAAAAAGAGAAATTTGTTAACCTCGAATATTGATTTAAGCCTAAGGAAGTCCTTTCTGAAGGCATTTGTATGGAGTGTTGCCTTGTATGGGAGTGAGACATGGACGATAAACAGTGCGGACAGGAAGGGGATTGAGGCTTTTGAAATATGGTGCTACAGAAGAATGCTGAAGATTATGTGGGTGGATCGCGTAACTAATGAGGAGGTACTGAACAGAATTGGGGAGAAAAGAAATTTCTGGCATACCTTGACTAAAAGAAGGGATAGATTGGTAGGACACATTCTGAGACATCAAGGTATTGTGAATTTAGCGTTGGAGGGAAGTGTGTGGGGTAAAAATCGCAGAGGAAGACCAAGAGATGGATACAGTAAGCAGATTCAGACAGATGTAGGTTGCCGTTCTTATGAGGAGATGAAGAGGCTTGCTCAGGATAGGGTATTGTGGAGAGCTGCATCAAACCAGTCTCCGGACTGAAGACCACAACAACAAAACATCTGTTTGAATCTGCTGTATCCACCTCTTGGTCTTCCTCTACAGTTTTACCCCAAACACTTCCCTTCACTGCTAAATTCACTATTCCTGGATATCTATGAATGTGTCCTACCAATCGATCGCTTGTTTTACTCAAGGTATGCCAAAACTTCCGTTTCTCCCCAATCCTCCTCACTACCTCCTCATTAGTTACGCGATCCACCCACCTAATCTTCACCATCCTTCTGTAGCACCACATTTCAAACGCGTCTATCCTCTTCCTGTCCACACTGTCTATCGTTCACGTTTCACTCCCATACAAGGCAACACTACAGACAAATGCCTTCAGAAAGGACTTCCTTGTGCTTAAATTAATTTTGGATGTTAACAAATTTCTCTTTCTCAAAAACGCTTTCCTTCCCGTTGCCATTCTGCATTTTATATCCTCAGTAGGGTGACCATCATGTGTTATTTTACTTTCGAAGTAACAAAACTAATCTACCACCTTTATGGTTTCGTTACCTAATCGAATTCCTTTAGCATCGGCTGATTTTCTTGGACTACACTCCATTACTCTTGTTTTGTTGTTATCGTTCATCTTATATGCACCTTTCAACACACTGTCCATTCCGTTAAGCTGCTCTTCTAGGTCCTTTGATGTCTCTGACAGAATTACAATGTCGTCGACAAAACGCAATGTATTTATTTCTTCAACCTGAAGTTTAATTCCTTCTCCAAATTTCTCCTTGCTTTCTTTTATAGCTTGCTCAATGTTCAAATTTAATAACATTGGTGAAAGGCTAAAACCCTGTCTTACTCTTTTCCCAACCACTGCACCATTTCATGCCCTTCAACCCTAAAAACCGCCGTATGGTTTTTGTACAAGTTGTAAATAACCTCCCGTTCCCTATATTTTACTCCTGCTTCCTTCAGAATTTGAAAGAGTCCATTCCAATCAACATTGTCAAAGGCTACCTACAAATGCTAGAAATGTAGGTTTTTACCTTTTCTTAATATATTCTCTAAGATAAGTCGTAATGTGAGTACTGCGTCCAGTGTTCCTACATATCTCCTGACCCCAAACTAATCTTCCCCGAGGTCGGCTTCTATCAGATTTTCCATCCTTCTGTAAATAATTCGCGTTAGTATTTTCAACCATGACTTATTAAACTTATATTTCGGTAATTTTCACATCTGTCTGTAGCTGCTCTGTTTGGAATGGGGATTACTACATATTTATTAAAGTCTGACGGTATTTTTCGTGGGTCATACATCTTACACACCAGGTTATTAAATTTAATATTTCCTTTGATATCCAAGGATTTTTGTACATCTCGCCTTTATACCTATTTCGTCCTCTACTGCCTTTACTATTTCATCTCTCAATGCTACCCAACCCTCCTCTACTGTTAGAGTCCTTCCTGGGGCAGGTATGTGTGTGTGTGTATGTGTGTGTGTGTGTGTGTGTGTGTGTGTGTGTGTGTGTTGTCCGTAGGGTAGTTTACCTTAGTTTGGGTAGTTTGTAAGCTACGGACTGATGACCACGCAGTTTGGTCCGATACATTTATAACTATTTGAACATTTTCTTCTACTGTTTTATTTTCCCCCGTTTCTGTCAACTGTTTCCTAAAGCTGCCTCTGATATTCTCAAGAACTTCAGGTTCCTTCGGTTTATCCAGGTCCCATCTTCTTATTTTTCTAAGTTTCTGCAGTTTTTTTTTTTTTTCAGTTCCAGCCTACAGTTCATGACCAATAAGATCTGGTCAGAGTCTATATCTGCCCCTAGGTATGTCTTACAGTTTAAAACCGGGATACGAAATTTATGTCTTACTATTATAAAATCTATCTGGTAACTTCCGGTGTCTCTTGGTCTCTTCCACGTACACAACCTTCTTTAGTGGTTCTTAAACCAGGTGTTTGTTATAACTAAATTATGTTCCGTTCAAAATTCTACCAGGCGGCTTTCTTTTTCATTTCTTTGCAGCCCATATTCGCCTACTATCTTCCATTCCCTTCCTTGTCCGACTATCGACTTCCACTCTCTCATAAAATTAAGTTTACTTCTCTCTTAACTGTCTGAATAAATTCCTTTACCTCCTTATATATTTCTTCGATCTCGTCACCATCGGCAGAGTTAGTTGGCATGTAAACCTGTACTATTGTGGTCGGTGTTGGCTTCGTATCTATCTCGACTACGATAATTCGATCACTGTGTTGCTCATAGTAGTGTGATTGTCGGTGAGCAAGCAAAAATCCACCAAATTTGCAGCGTAATTGCCATTAGAAATAGCTATATATGAAGTGACTTCCGAACTTTACTATATATGTTAAAATAATTTTATTGATTCATAATACGTGGTTTCCACATTCAGACTTTAATAACGATTAAGACATATTATATCCAATGAACGGTGTGAGTCATGAGGAAGATATAGGTGTATAATTCATCAAGGTTCGTGGTAGTGGGCATATGAAGAGTAAAAATCCGAATTTTTTTAAAGTATTTTCAGGATTAGAAATAGAATACTCTACGTTAAAAATGGGTAGGATGAACGCCAGTTACATTTTAATATTACCTACATGGCCGACGCACCTGGCTGATAGATCACTATGACAGAAAAACAAATGTAGGCATACATGCATTACTACCTGTGCAAAGTTGGGGCGGGTGGCTAGTATATAATATTTTTAAATTACACTCAGACCTACAAATGCATTTGTCGCACAGAAGACCTCAGGAAAAAGTCAGTTATCTTATTTTGACATTAAAAAAAATAATTCAAATGTCTCTAAATCTATCGGACCAAACTGCGTGGTTATACTACTTAAACCTAAGTAAACTAACCTACGGACAAACACACACACCCATGCCCCAGGGAGGACTCGAACCTCCACGGCGACCAACCGCACGCTCCGCAGCGAGGTGCTTTTTAGACCGCTCGGCTATGCCACTACGGCTTTTGACAATTGTCTGCACGAATTATTTCAATTTACATTTGAAGAGTAATACTAAAATGAGCTCCAACATGGAAATTAAGCGTTTCCGGACACATGTCCACATAACATATTTTCTTTCTTCGTGTGGGAGGAATGTTTCGTAAAAGTTTGGCCGTACCTTTTTGTAACACCCTGTAGCATGCAGTATCGCCCTCTTGGAGAGCAGCCCATCTCCCGCTCGTGGCACGCGTGTGGCCTATTCGCCGGAACCGCAGGGGACACGCACACGACAACAATGATCGGGTGGAAATTGACAGGACATTATTCTATTCAGCTTTTGACACTAAGGGAATGGTGGCACGACTGTATGCTTCAAGCAACCAAATCCGATTACTTGCGTTTTTGTTGCTCTGGTTCTCTCAAGTCCACAGGGAAGACGAATGGAACTGTTTTCGCGTTCAGTAAATGTAGCGTGTGGTACTGGTATGCCGTGAGCGGTTGTGTCTTTACGCTACCAGTTTAAACGCTTTGAGTGCTGCACCTGTGCGTCCGGAAACTTCAAATGTTTATAGAGTCTATGGGACTTAACTACTGGGTCATCAGTCCCAAGCATACAAACTACTTATGAATTACCTTATGCTAAGGATGGCACAAATATGCATGCCCGAGGGGGGATTCGAACCGCGAACCGTAGTGGCCGTGCAGACCGTGACTGGCGCGACGCAGACCGCTTGGCCACCGCGGCCGGCTGCGCGTCCCGCTAGCCGAGTCAAGCCTGCCGTTGCGGCCGCCTAATCCGCCTACCTGCGCTGGCAGCCCTCTCCTCTCCGCGGTGTATTGTGTGTGTTTGAGCCCTCTGCTCGCACGCCCCCCCCCCCCCCCCTGGCCAGACTATTTCCGCAACCAGGGCGGCCACGACAGTCTTGGAGACGTTACAAATAAGTGCAGTATATTATGAAATAAATTGCAATTTGCGATGTTATGGCTTCACTGTATTCGGTTTAGATGGAATACCAAACTGTGGCGAATGAAAATTTGTGCCCGGCCGGGATTCGAACACGGGATCTCCTGCTTACTAGGCAGACGCGTTGACCACTCCGCCACCGAGGACACAGTGACCAGCCCGGGCACAAATTTTCATTCGCCACATTTTGGTATTCCACCTAAACCGAATACAGTGAAGCCATAACATCGCAAATTTCGATTTATTTCATTCATTTGAACGCTGTAATTCGTCTATATATATATATATATATATATATATATATATATATATATATATATAGTGTATCATACTTATTATATAGCTTTGAATCAGGAAACGATTGCTCAGCAGATGTTATGTGATTCTTTAGCTTCTCCCGGCGTAATTCTAGATGAAAATGTTCACGGGTGTGCGGCCGGATCCCTGTGTCAAACATACACAATATTTCGGCAACCGGACCTGTTGCCATCATCAGGTCCTATGACGATGGCAACGTGTCTGTTTGTCAAAATATCGTGCAGTTTGACACAGGGATCCGGCCACACAACCGTGAACTTTTTCATCCAGATATAATGTACACTGAAACTGTTTACATTGCTAACATCTAACTCCTGGGTCATTCCAAATCGCCTAATTTCGGACATTTTCCAGCTCTGCCATCACGGGAAACCGATGCACATGGGTAAACTTTAACATTCATTGAAGCATTACTGGCCGAGATGTAGTCAGTTGTTTGACGCATGCGCGACTTTGCGCAGGGCGACAGTGAATTGATTTTGAGCCGTTATAACTCGGACCATATTTCGTTGAAAGATCTGAAACTTGGCTATCATGTACAGCAGTATACAGTCTCATAGGAATAATATTGAAAAGAATTTTACGTTCTATATATAGCCAGAAAAGTTTAAGTAAAGTTGCTCAAGAAAATCGGCGTCCAAAAATGATTTACGTTTGGTGTGTTATATCTCAGAGACTAAAGTAATAACGAACGTGAAACTTGGCATGTGGTAACCTAACAATACAAGGTTCTGAAATGTGAAGTTTCACTTATGTTCCACTTTCCAGCTACAAACTTTTTAACTTGAATCTATTCTGTTAAGAAAATTTCCGCACAATATCGTGAGGTTAACTTATTCACGCTTCGTTGGTTTAACTTACAGGTAACTACTGAAATTTTACTTATAACTGAGAAAACTAAATAGATCCTCGTTCTTGAAGCAAGATTTTCAGAATTTGTGTAAATGTGTTTATACTATTATTACAGGAAACTAAGAAGCAAGAAAAATATTAAACTTGTAATTGGTATTGCATAGGCACTTCTGCTTCTGGTAAACGTTATGTAATGGGTATCTCCTTGCATTTTCCGTATTTCATGTAAAGTCTTAGTATGTAATTCACAAGATAATTATCATCAATGTTCCGTTATCTCAACTTTTTTCTTAATCTATACATTATTCCGATAAGGAAATGTTCTCGGTCTGTTTTAATACTGGGATACACTACATGAAGTTCGGAATTTAGAGTGGACTCTTACGATCTGGGGCTTCAAACGAAACAGGTTTCTTACAATCGAATGACAAGTATTTCGTAGAGTCGCCAAATCCGCATGGACAGAAATGCCTATACATACCACGTCTGTTCGTCGGACATAACACCCGATATCTCAAAGTTCAAATGTTTGTAAATCTATCGGACCAAACTGTGTGGTCATCAGTCCGTAACTTACAAACTAATAAACGGTAAACTTACCTAACGATAACACGCACGCACACACACACACACACACACACACACACACACACACACACACAGGCGCTCTCTCTCTCTCTCTCTCTCTCTCTCTCTCTCTCTCTCTCACACACACACACACACACACACACACATGCCCCAGGGAGGACTCGACCCTCCGACGGTGAGCAACTGCGCGCTCCGCAACGAGGCGCCTTAGACCGCTTGGCTACAACGCGGCTCTCGAGAATGAAATAAGTTATCGTATGTTCTCAGCCTTAAATAAAACTTAGATATCATACCTACATTTCATTTTCAAAAAATGTTCAAATGTTTGTTAAGCTTATGTGACTCAACTGCTGGGTCATAAGTCCCTAAACTTACAAACTACTTCCGAACTACTTTTTACTAAAGACGGCACAAACATCCATGCCCGAAGGGGGATTCGAACCCTGAATGGGGAACAGCCTCGCACATGGAACATAGCGTCTCAAAGCACTCGGCCGCTCCGCTGTGGCACCCACATTTCATCCGCAGCTTTATATGTGCTAAAATCAACCATATGCAAAGTCGATACAATGCGATTTTTCGTCTACGAGCTCTTCAAGGTTCTGTGCATTACTTCACTTAATTGGATGTAGCAGAGTAACTATACGGAATGACAAATAGAGATCATTATCTAGCGAATATATCACTCTAAGATGTAAAAAAATGAAAATTTTTCATTGAATAGTTTTCTCCATAATCGTTTGATAAATATTTCAAGCTCCGAACGCTGTGGCGGTCAGCGAGTAAGCAGCAGCCCTGAGCGGCTATTGACGTCTGCAGGAACACAGCGAGTGGAAATGACTGCAGCATACGCCGTCTTTAGGGCTCAGGTACCGGCCAGACCGTGCGGTGAATGCCGTCTGCAGGGCCAATGGGAAATACTACTGCTGCAGCAAACGACGTCTGCAAGCTCCATGGCAAGGCGGAGCATCACGGCATGTCACGTCTGCAGCACTCAGAGGGTTAACGCCTCGATAGGCTCATCTTCAGGCTTTGTTACAACTGACACACCTTCATGTAATCGTATACGTATATTCGAAGAAGCCGGCAGCAGTGGCCAAGCGGTCTGTGGCGCGTCCTTCACAGTCTGCACGGCCTCTGCGGTCGGGGTTCGAATCCTCCCTCGGACATGGATGTTTGTTTCGTCTTTAGTATGAGGTAGTTCATAATTAGTTTGTAAGTTTAGGGACTGATGACCCCGCAGTTAAGTCCCTTAAGCTTAACAAACATTTGAACATTTGAAACTTCCTGGCAGATTAAAATTGTGTGCCGGAACTGGGACTCGGACCTGAGAAGTTTGGAAAGTAGGAGGCGAGGTACTGGCGGAAGTAAAGTTGTGAGGCGGCATCATGAGTCGTGTCGGGATAGCACAGTCGACAGTGCGCTTGCCCGCCAAAGGCAAAAGTCCGAGTTTCGGGTCCCGGAGCCGGCACACAATTTTAATCTGCCAGGAAGTTTCATATCAGCGCACACTCCGCTGCAGAGTGAAAGTTTCATTTGAACATTTTATTCGAAGAAACCAACATTGGTATTAGTTTCAGCTCTGCGAACGCGGTTCTTCTGAAAGTACTGATTGCAATCACTCCACAACTCACTGTGGTTAAGCTCAATTCTGAATTACGCTGTCCTGCATGCACTGAGCTGAGAGAGTGATTCTCTGCGATTGTTCCGTGCTGTCTGAGGCAATGAGTCTTTACTACGTCACACCCGGCCGCGGTTGCCAAGCGGTCTAAGGCGCGCCAGTCACGGTCTGCACGGCCACTACTATCGGGGATTCTAATCCGCCGTCGGGCATGGATATTTGTGCCGTCCTTAGTATTAGCTAGTTCATAAGTAGTTTGTAAGTTTAGGGACTGATGACCCCGTGGTTAAGTTGCATAAGCTCTATAAACATTTGAACATTTGAAGTACGTAACACATTCTGTTTTGATAACCTGTGATCTAAATGTACCGCTGTGTTGCGTAGTCATCCGCCTCCGTGAGCGATCATTCGGCTCAGTTTGAATAAAATTTAATGTCCGACCGAATTAAGAGTTCGCTGCTCAACAGCGCATAGTGTTGTAACATTGCGCTGATGGCTTGCTTTGAAGCAATGTCAACACTGCTGCCTGCGAGCAGACAGAATAAAGCTTTATCAAACTTACCAATCGCTGGTCGGAATTGGTTTGGGGGCAACGCAGTGAACGCCCCACTCCAGCGACGTTTCAAAGCGGAAGGTAACCGGTCCCGGAATAACGAGGTTCTACTTGCCGGTCTGCGTGCTACTTTTCGCCGGGGCCTATAAATAAGGGAAGGCGTAAGTCAATCAGAATTTCCGGCGACGCGAGCGCAACAGCACAATAGAATTCGCGGAAGTGACGGGGCAGGCACGCCCGAGGCTTAATCGGCGACGCCGCGGGGAGACTGCAGGGAGTCGCGGCTCATCAATCTCGGCGGACGGCGTTCTTAGTCTGCCGCCCCACCTCCTACCTCCTACCTCCCCCATCAATTACCGCGCGGCGCCTTTACGGTTGATTGATCGCCCAGACAGCGAGTCGCCTTCAGCCGCGCGGCGGTCGAAGGCGGCGGGCAAGGCGCCTCCTGGCAGGTCTTCATCCGCCTGTCGATGGCCCCAGCTGATGGGCGGCGGGCGGCTGCCGGCCCATTATCTCGTCTTCGGACCTTCGCGGCTGCTGACTGATACGCAACCGACGGACACCATTCTGTAGTTTCCGCGTAGCAGACACTGGTACGCCTAGGTGACTTATGCACCACCGTTACATCGTCACGTCTACATCTACATACATACTCCGTAATCACCGTAAGGTGCGTGGCGGAGGGTCACTGTACCACTACTAGGTATTTTCTTTCCTATTCCACTCCCAAATCGAACGAGGAAAAAAATTCCTATATGCCACCGTACGAGCCCTAATTTCTCTTATCTTGTCTTTGTGATCTTTACGCGAAATGTCAGTAGGCGGCAGCAAGATCGTACTACACTCAGCTTCAAATTCCGGCCTCTAAATTTACTTAACAGAAATTCACGAAAAGGACGTCGTCTTTCTTCCAGCGATCCCCAATTGAGTTGCCGGAGCATTTCCGTGACACTCGCGCATTGGTCGAACCTACCGGTAACAAATCTAGCTGCTTGCCTCTGAACCGCCTCTATGTCTTCCTTTAAACTGATCTGCTGCGGGTCCCAAACACTTGAGCAATACTCAAGACGTGGTCGTACAAGTGTTTTATACGCGGTCTCCTTTACAGGTGAAGTACATCTTCCCAAAATTCTCCCAAAAACCCGAAGTCGGCTGTCTGCCTTAGTCACAACTGTCCTTACATGCTCGTTCCATTTCATATCGCTCTGCAATGTTACGCCTAGATATTTGAACGACGCCACAGCATCAAGAAGCTCACTACTAATACTGTATTCGAACATTATTGCTTTTTCTTCTCATGCGCATCACCTTACATTTTTCTACATTGAGAGCTAGCTGCCATTCTTCGCACCAGCTAGAAATTTGGTCTAAGTCATCCTGTATGCTATTACAGTCAGTTACAGACGACACCCTCCCATACACCACAGCAAACAGCCGCAAATTACAACTTACTCTGTCCATCAGATCATTTATATAGATAGAAAATAATAGCAGTTGTATCACACTCCCCTGAAGCACGCCTGACGATACACTCGTCTCTGATGAACACTCGCCGTCGAGAACAACGTACTGCGTTCTATTACTTAGGAAGTCTTCCAGCCAGTCACAAATCTGTGAACCTATTCCATAAGCTCGTACCTTCGTTAGCAATCTGCAGTGGGAGATGTAGTTTCCCCTCTGTATTGTAATTGTTTTGTGGTAGCTAGCTATGGTGTTATTTGTGCAGGGCGGTTGCTATAAGGTACGTGAACCAATTAAGGCTCTCCTAAGGTTTAGGAATTTCTTATACAGTATGTGTAAGTGGTATATTCACAGATCGTACGTGCAACATCTTACAACTACAGGGTGTTACAAAAATGTACGGCCAAACTTTCAGGAAACATTCCTCACACACAAAGAAAGAAAATATGTTATGTGAATATGTGTTCGAAACGCTTAATTTCCATGTTAGAGCTCATTGTAGTATGTCTTGGGCCTCATGTTCTTCCACCTAAGCTCACTGGAGCACGTTATCATGATTTCAGACGGGATACTCTAACTGTGCTGCTAGAACATGTGCCTTTACAAGTACAACATGTGGTTCATGCTCGATGGAGCTCCTGCACATTTCAGTCGACATGTTCGTGCGCTTCTCAACAACAGATTCGGTGACCTGTGCATTTGTAGAGGGGGACCAATTCCATGGCCTCCTCGCTCTCCTGACCTCAACCGTCTTGACTTCATTTATGGCAGCACTTGAAAGCTCTTTTCTACGCTACTCCGGTACCAAATGTAGAGACCGTGCTCGTATTGTGGACGGCTGCGATACAATACGCCATTCTCCAGGGCTGCATCAGCAGTAGTATAGCTGTGGGCATTGACGCGCAGTGAGATTCGCGTGTCTTTTGTTTTTTGGCGAGAAATTTGAATTACCCCCGACCCCTCCTCCCTCTGCCAATTGCCGGACCACAGATCAAAGGATGCCGCCACAGGATGATTGATAGGTCTTCCTGGAAGGACAGGATGAATACATTTAGGTCCTTTTGATTGTCCGACTGCTACTCAAAGGACGCCGCCAAATTATGATTGACAGGTTGCAACACCTCCATCGGCCACACACGACGCCCCCCTCCTCCCCTCGGCGCCGCCGCCAGACAGGCAGCACCTCCGACAGATCCAGACGTGTCTACCCCTCGACATGTCTGTACTCGCACTCTCTCCCACACACGTGGCCGATACCGCGACCCCTACTCGCTCGGACGATTGCCGTAACTCTTCTCAAAAGACGCCGCCGCCGCCGCCGCCGCCGCCGACAGATGCTACCTCCTCCTCCTCCACGCTATAAATGTATCTTTTCGTTTAGACGATGCAAGCAACAACCATCGAACGGAAAGTAACTTGTATACCAACCACTCTTTCAATAAAACAGCAACAACAACAGCAGCAGCAGCAGGAGACGGCATATTGTTTATACAAAAATTCCAAATAACGAAAATCGGCAATGACATCTAACACAACGTCTCTAAATATACATCTGCAAGCCCCGTTAACAATCGTCCAGAACGCAGAGCGCTCTCTCGGCAGGCTACATAAAAGAAACATATGCTAAGTGTTTTAAAGCACCTAAGTTACATCTCCAAATGATCAAAACCTTCTACGCATATGTACCACTCTGACTACGATAGCTCGCATTGCATTTATTTAATGGAGCTGAGCCATGCCTAAAGTTCCGAAATTTAACACACTCTCTCTCTTTAGCGATCTTGCCCTGTTACGTTTCCTTCTTCTTAGATCGAGGTATAGATGCGCCTTCCGAGAATTCGGGTACTTTAATTTTACCTCTTATTTCCTTGCTACAGCAGTACACATCCCATCTAAGGAATCTCTATGTCCTGTTACGATGCAAACTACATTTATCTGACACCGATATTCCAGCGCCCCAGAAGACGTTTAAACCCTATTGTGCAACGGAGATTCGAAATAAAAGAAAAATACGTGAAATACTTTAACGATTTCCGACCGTCTACACTAAAACTTTTCGAAATTATTGGCCTAACAAAACACTTATTCGACAATACAGCAACCACAGAACCGATGTTACCTGCCCAATGCAACACCGATTTCCAGTTCGACCCGCCCTTTACCCACAAAATTCCTACTTCAAGTACCTTTCTTGTGCATTCCACTAATCAGAACTAAGATTTATTACTTTAATTACAAGTAGATGTCTACCGCAAACGAAATGGATGGGAGTCACACACAGTACAAACACGCGTGTGGTGTGTTTCGCTAATTTCGGTCAATACAATGTCGCGAGACCAATCCCCCCCCGGCTGTTTAGTGTAAAAGCAAATATTTTCCCCCCCACACTATCTGTTTAAACCAGGCTTGCACATATGCAATAGCCTCCTTTTAAAAGCCTTTGTCTTCGCCATATAACCCAGTAGTCGTTTACCCTTCTTCTTAGGCCTTGTGGAATAACGTAGGCGATATCTACGTCTGTGGAGAATAAAGTCCTGGAATGCTAAAAAAAATGTATATAGCTCCTTGCTTGACTCTACAAGTAAATTACAGTTGAAACTAAAAAACATAATTTCCGAGAGAGCGGTCAATTTTCGGGTACTCTTAATACCCAAGTAATCAAATCTAAAAGCGTATATTAACCGTGAGCGACGCACAGTACAACGGCGCAATTTGTAAATCCCGTATCTTCTCTTTTAAAACACTTAAACAATCTTCTTGCACAGATCCATAACCACAATCCTCCATCCTGGTAATGCCATCTTCTCGACCCAGCGAAAAAATATAAGTCCTAACAATCAACTGTCTGGACGCTTTTTATAAAATCGGTAACTTTGCTTACACCAGGGCTCGTGGTTTTTCGATAAATTTATTTTGGTTCTACAATTCGTCGCAATCGTTTGCAATAGTCGTAAACCTAGTGCTCCATACAGAAATAACCACAGGAGTTGGTAACGTACCGACATTGTGACGCATATTGCTATACAGGAAATAATGGGGAAAGTTAAAATACCCGATTGTTCTTGTCTAGAAGCATTGCCCGAAGGTGAAGAGCTATATAGGAGATGCAATGCAGGAGGAAACGAAGATACATAATGGAGTTCGAGAACTTTGCATTTCACTCGGATAAAATGTAGGTGTTTTAAAATTTTACATACACTTTTAATCTTTTACATAGAATGCCCTTTTTGTGTGCTTGTTTGTCTGATAGCACATCATACAAATCTGCAGCTTTATTCCGATATTGAAAAAAAAAGTGCACTTCATCTTCAAGAGGAAGACCACCGTCTACATAAAATTTCATTTGTTGGATGGCGGAGAGTACTGTACTTACAGAAATCGAGACGTACCTATAGTATTAGTCCTATTTTGAAGAGATTTTGCACATTTTACCATCAAACGAAGAGAACATCTTACAACAGGCATTGACACCGTATTCCTATTAATTACTTTTGAAAACATCTTGGAGATACAGCGATTTTAATGGCCTAAACCGGTAACTTTCAAATAAATTATAAATTGCGATCTTTACTGACTTTTTATGTTAATATTTTACTATTAATTATAAAGTTCGATCAAGTACATATGTTTTGTTGGAGAGTGTTTATTAAACCGTAAGTCGGTGTATGGTGCCAGGCAAAGGTTACCTTGCAATAAAGTTTTACAGTCTTTCGCTGATCATCAAATGTTGATATTTATGTGAGAGTATTCATTGCCAGGAGAGTATGAATTGGTGGATTGAACAGAGAGGGGGAGGAGGAGGTGGAGTTGGAGGAAGAGTTGGGCGAGACAGGGAGAACGTGAGAGAGATGGGAGAGGTCGAAATGGTCAGAGTGGCAGAGGGTGGATTGGAGGGGAGATCGATTGCGAGAATATGGAAAAATAAATATACAGGCAGCATCAGTTTTTCAGCTAGTAAAATTAATACAAGGAAACTGAAGACGATAGCTGCCAGCTGGCATTGAATCACATCAATGGGGAAATATGAATATTTGTGACCAGCAGGTATCCGTACCCACTTCTTCCTGATTATGAGGCAGTCGAGCTGACCGCTACACCACTGGGTACACAGAGATCACCGCGTCCGCGCGGGATACATACGCACACCTTTCTTCAGACGCAAATTGTCAGCTGCTCCACACACTACTGAATGTAGAGCCCCTGTCTATTAATCACTCATTACTCACATTTCGTATATTCCTATAAAAACAATGATGTAAATGTTTCAGATCATTGCAAAACGTAATACAAATGACTGAAAATGCTAAAACAAACATCAGAGAAAAATCATTATCGGAATTGTATAGTCACTTCAGATAGAAAATTAAAGTAATATGGGATGTAGTGACTAAAGGGACTCGTAATACCACAGATTAAGAGCAGCGCATAGCATTATGAGAAAATTATATACGAGTGAGAGACGTGTGCAGTTTTGAACAATTTTTCTATATTTAATTCATAACTGTCACCGCTAAGATGGGGTTGTCAGTTTGCGTAGTTGCTACTACGTGAATCACACTCCAGTCACTACAAATAAATAAAAAAATATTCGAGTACGACCGTCAGAGAACCCGTTTAAGTGTTTCACCATGAAAACCTTAAAAATAGCAACGATAATAAATCAAAAACGTTTGTTAAACTGTGTTGCTTTGAGTTTGGAGACATATTCGTGTAGTGCCTTTTATCAGGGGAACATTTTCTCATCGGGTAAGGAAAGATGGCAAAAATACTATCAAACTTTCGTATAATTTCATTTTTACCTACGAAGGAAAACAATTACTTGTTGCATGTCCAGTAACTTCATCGACCATCGTCATCGGCAACTTCAGATTAAAATCTTGTGGTCCTCTTGCTTAACAACTGCGTAATTATCCTTATCACTCCCCTGTGAATGTGAATAAGCGTCTTAACATTTCGGTCAATGAAAAGCCAAACCAGATACGTTATCATCTTCCGTTGTCAGACCTAGTGCCCAAGGCAGAATAGCAGTCGTACTGTTGAGTTCACAAAAACTTTATAATGTTGTCTGGAGCACAGTAATGTTGGCACATTCTAATCATCTCGTAAGATTGTCTCTTTTCTTTAACAAAAAGTGTAATTACTTTGTATTTTGCAGTTAAAATTAATGAGAGGCCTGTCTTCAGTTGAATAGGAGGCGTCTGTAACGAATTAATATTTACGGAGCCTTAAAAGACAATGGGCAATGGTTGGGGAGGACTTCAGTTTCTTGTGAATGGCAGCCACTGCGTGTCGACGTCTTTTCTTCATATTCTTTGGAACAAAAGACTACAACGGCTGCCACAACGCCGAACTTTTCCCAACAGTTTTTCGTAATGTTTTCCTTTGTGAATGGTCTCCCGTACAATTTCTATGAGTTTTGTAAGGGAAACAATGAATAGAAAGATATCAATTGCCTCTCGGCGGAAAATCAGCTGGAGAACACAATGCAACCGCTGGACAAACAAGCCGCAGATAATTAAGCAGTTTGGCTTCAGGCCTCAGTAGGTCGTAAATTTTTATATGCAGTATTTTTAAAGTGTGTTAGACTTATATTTTGAATGAGTTCAGTAGAGCATTGCAAGATTGAAGATCCAAAATGCATTCCGTTCGAGTATCTTCCTTTACCTTCCATCAAAACATTTTTGCGGGTCGTAAATTAAATAAATGTGACAAAAAATTAGTTACACTATTTTTACATTTCGGTTTTATGTTAATAGTAACCTAAACATATGCAATACATCAAATAATTTAAGAACCATGAAACCTTTAGCGGTATACAGATTAAAATGCTGCCCTTCAATTACGAATTTTATTATCTTGATTACTAAATTAAATAGCTCCATTTGTGATCTTTGTCTTCCACTCATCCTTCAGCACTTTTACACACAAACTTTTCATTGCGATCACCAAAACAAATTCAATTTCAAATAATGTAGGCCAGTATTATATTCTTCGTTTATATTACACTCCTGGGCATTAAAATTGTGATACAGGCACGAAATTTAACCTACAGGAAGACGATGCTGTGCTATGCAAATGATCAGCTTTTCAGATCATTCACACAAGGTTGGCGCCGGTGGCGACACCTACGACGTGCTGACATGGGGAAAGTTTCCAACCGATTTCTCATACACAAACAGCAGTTGACCGGTGTTGCCTGGTGAAACGTTGTTGTGGTGCCTCGTGTAAGGAAGAGAAATGCGTACCATCACGTTTCCGACTTTGATAAAGGTCGAATTGTAGCCTATCGCGATTGCGGTTTATCGTATCGCGACACTGCTGCTCGCGTTGGTCACGATCCAATGACTGTTAGCAGCATATGGAATCGGTGGGTTCAGGAGGGCAATACGGAACGCCGTGCTGGATCCCAAAGGCCTTGCATCACTAGCAGTCGAGATGACAGTCATCCGCATGGCTGAAACGGATCTCGCAGCCACGTCTCGATCCCTGAGTCAACGGATGGGGACGTTTACAAGACAACAACCAGCTGCACGAACAGTTCGACGACGTTTGCAGCAACATGGACTATCAGTTCGGAGACCATACCCTTGACGCTGCATCACAGACAGGGGTGCCTGTGATGGTGTACGCATCGACGAACCTGGGTGCACGAATGGCAAAACGTCCTGTTTTCGGATGAATCCAGGTTCCGTTTACAGCATCAGAATGGTCGCATCCGTGTTTGGCGACATCGTGGTGAACGCTCATTGGATGCGTGTATTCGTCATCGCCATACTGGTGTATCACCCGCCACGATGGTATTGGGTACAATTGGTTACACGTTTCGGTCACCTCTTTCTCGCATCGACGGCACTTTTAATAGTGGCCGTTACATTTGAGATTTGTTACGACCCGTGTCTGTACCCTTCTTTCGATCCCTGCGAAAAACTACATTTCAGCAGGAAAACGCACGACCGCATGTTGCAGGACCTGTACGTGCCTTTCTGGATACGGAAAATGTTCTTGTGCTGCCCTAGGCAGCACATTGTCCAGATCTCTCATCAACTGCAAACGTCTGGTCAATGGTGGCCGAACAACTGGCTCGTCACAATACGCCAGTCACTACTAATGATGAACCGTCATATCCTGTTCCAGCTGCATGGACATCTGTACATGTACACACCATCCAAGCTCTGTTTGACTGAATGCCCAGGCGTATCAAGGGCATTATTTACCTCCAGAGGTGGTTGTTCTGACTACTGATTTGTCAGGATCTATACACCCAAATCATATGTTACTTCTACTACAATATATACTAGACGCTGCACTGGGCACAACAAATTTGCGAATTTCAAATGTTGTCGTTCGGAATCATAACAGATCGAAATTTCGTGACATATCTGACTGGGAATATTTCGACATACCAGATAAACAGCAGTGTTCTCACGACAGTAAATCCGCCATACCTCTTCTTCTGTTGGAATGTACATAAAACACTGAAGTTGGGGAATTAGAGGATAATGGTTAACATGCAATCAGTAACGGTGATGTGTGAAAGGATGGAACGACCAAGGAAAACTTTATTACCTAGACGGAATATTATCACAGCGTCATATGTTATTATCACATGTCTTCAATGTGTTGTTTGTGATGGTGATGGTGATCGGGAGCAATAGGCTACACATTAGTGTTTCAATATCTTTCGACTGAAACATACCCCTAAAAACATAGCAATGAAATACACAAATATCACAGACACTATGCAGACATCCAGGGAAAGAAGACCAGAAAACAAAACGTACTTGTAAAATCTGTCACAGCTATATATAGATCAAGTAGTAGTTATGTGTGCCAGAGTTTTTTTTTTTTTTTGCCATTGCTGATGGTAAATTAAAACAGGAGATAATAATGTTGAATTTAACAATAAAAAGAAAACAATTAAAAACGATGAATTGAAGGCTTTAAGACACACATTATCAGAATTAAAACTGCCACGGTGGCTAAGAAGCACAGATTTTGCACAATTAATGATAACGACATCAGAGAGAGAATAAAAAACATGGCAACACTTTGTTCTGCCTATGCGGCGGTAGCCGAAGTCTTAAAATTACGCTGACCACTTGACACTAACAGTTTAGTACAGTGGACTGTTAAAAACACGATTAATGTAAAGCTCTGAGACTCCACAGTTGTAGAGGGGAAGGAACGGAAGCGCGGAGGGTCGGGAAAGGTAGGGGGTTGGGAGAGTGAGAAAGGAAAACGTAATAACTCCGAGGGAGGGGAAGGAAGATCCAAGCGTGGGAGGGAAGGGAGGGGAGTTGGAATGGAGGGGGCCACGCACTATATGGGGAGGGGAGCTATTAGGGCTGATAGGATGGGCAAATATCAGGACAGAGGGTGTCATCCGGGGGAGGGAGTGTGACCGAGTTAGAAAAAATTAGATGATGAAACATAAAAATGTATTCTGCACAATGAGTGTGTTTTTGTATAGAAAACTTGTTTTGTAGTGTGTGACCAGCAAATTTATGCCACATAACCTAGAGTACATTTCACTAGATTATACAGACTTTTTTGTTGTATATTTATTGAGTCATTTCAGTGAGTCTAAGTAGACGCCTTCTACTATTCATATCATCATTACACAACATTCAGTGTAAAAGATATTGCTACAAATGACGCCACCAATTGCAAAACCTTGTGTCGTCAACTTGTTGTAACTGGACACTTTAGCCTGCGAAGTATGCAACGAATTTATGTGGAATGTCGATTCGGCTGCAAACTCGACTGAAAATAATTTTACCCCACAAGGAACTGGAAAGTTTTCCACATTACCTCTCAAACGGCTAAAACTTCAATCATGCGTGGCTGAAACAAGAGTTGGGAGCTATAGCATCGGTTTTTGGCTGCAGATGTGGCGAGAAAAGATGATTACATGTCAGAATAGACTGCCTAATGTCCTTTAAAAATAACTTCATTACTTTTATGGATGTCTGTTTGACCAATTTTTAACACTCTTTGTGGGAAATTGATAATTTTGGTTACTTTAGTTTAAGGAGTATTCTGTTAAATAAATCCATTATTATGCTTTAAGTTTGCTGTAATTCATTCCTTTAGATCCTCTTCAAGACTAGCCAACACGCATTTTGAATTTGACTTAACATGGCGGAGCTAGTCCACAAAATATGTGGGTGGCCTCTCAGGCCGGGTGCGCCTGATTTTGTTTCATCTGGAGGTGCGCCCGACGGAGGGTTAAGCAAAATGGTTAATGGAAACCAACCAAAGTCACTCCTTGGTTTCAGCTGGTCTACCTTTGGATACAGCTCTGAGTGGAATAAGTTTAGATATCTCTCCTGCATCACGTGTGTTTGTGAAAGGATTGGAGACAGTAAAGTGGATAAAGGAATTGCTACCTGAGTGCAGAGTACATAATGATGACAAAGGTTGTCTCTCACTTCCAGCGATGCAGAAAAGGAGTGAAAGGTGAATTAAATGTTATGCTGATGGAGAAATTGTGACGTGGTATGCACCTGCTTGACACTAATGAGTGGAACGGTCCTTCTTGTTAAAAAGAAATGTATTTCGCAAATTATGTAATTCATATGTATTCATTTCTTCCTCTTTCATTTTATATTAAATCACCTGTAGATATATGGAAGCTAGTAGTCACCAAAATGGGTGATTGGAGTAAACAACCAGGATTTGTAGTAACTGAATAATCTTGTAGTAGTATTGGTAATCATAAAAAAAAGAAGACATGGTTCCCTGTTTCCTGACAACACACGAGAACTAATTGTTGGGCCATTGGACTGTGGGAAGACGAACCTTGTTCTGATAACATACACTTAGGGACTTCGCTTTGAAAACGTGCATATATTTTCAAAAACACCTTTGCAGCCAAAACACCAGATGTTACAGGAAATTCTACACTACGTTCATGGTGTTAGCTACTAGACCTTTAGTGAAAGCAATGACGCAATCGTCCTTATTACCCAGATATTCTGGCAGCAACGCTGATACGAAAGTGGATATCTTAAATTGATAACTCAGTTTGTCACAATATTTTCTCCCTAATCATGAAAATCCTGTTTACGATCCTGTCAAGAAAAGCGTTTAAAGGTATAGGAAGTTTTCGTAATATAAATCGATTCATATTCTGCAAGCTCACAAATTTAAAATATTACCACTGTCGAAACAGTAAGCCACAACGCTGTCATATTGAAAACATTGTGAAAGAGATTATAGGATCACATATTAAAAATGTTGGTTTATGAGTCATCGTTACTGGCAGTCTCAATCTTTAACTCTAGTCGTGAAGTTGTGTTCCCCGAGATTTATTGTAGATGCTTACGCGGATCCTCTTGATCACCGGAAAGATCGGGTAAAAATTCTCGTGCGATACAGCGGAATCGTCAAGAGGAACGCAGCCCCCGGCAGACGGGCCAAGTGCGAGCAACTCGGCTGATTAATTTAACCGCACCCGGAGACGCGGCGGTAATTGCATTCTGAGGAGACGCAGGGGCGCCAAAGAGACGTCTTGGCGGCCGCTTAAGTTGGTTATCGGGCCTGACAAGCGGGGGACAGAACAGGCGCGCGCCCCCAATTAAATTGCAGAAAACGTCTGCAGCAAAGTTTTAATTCCATTACCCGCGCCTTTTCCGTTATTCTGCGTCAATGTTTTCGTATTCTTGGACCTGCGGCAATTCTGGTAACGTCGTTGTGCCCTGTGCGTTATCTCACTCCCTCGGTTATTTTGCGATCTGTCTCCGTCTTACCTGGAGAAATTCGCTTGTCTCTCTATAGCCACACCGACGTGCCTGAAAGTACTATGTTATACATTAATAACGCGTTATTTTCTAGAGCACAGATTTACGTATAAAAGAGAATATTGTACCTACAATAAGCTACGCCTGAGACTAATGCTGCATCAAACAACCAGTTTAGTAACAGCGTCCGAAATGCAACTGTCATACCGGCTACAGGACAGCCCCTATGGACCGGCAAACCTCTTAACCGCTAAGAGTATCTGTCAGCCTAAGCCGTAGGCGTACATCAGGCGGCTCACATTTAACTGCGAAGCCTAGCAGGCGAAAGACACTTTCAGGCATGAAGTGGCTCCTGGCCATGCATCGTGATCCGCACTGCCTCAAGACTTCTCACTACAGACGCAGAGTTGAACGACGCTTGTTTACGTTCCAACGAAAATATCGCCGACGGAAGAGTGAAAAACGACTCTTGTTTGGAACTTAAACTTCCTTAGTGTGGAATCTCTGTAATTTCTCCAACAGTTTATTTATTTGTTCTAGTGCAGTGGTTTTCAACCTGTGAGTTCCCCGTACAGTAGCAAAACAACCAGACCAGTGCACATCTGAATCTAGAGATTCCGTAATGCAAAAACATGTGTTGTGTTATGGACTTCAGTCCGGAGACTGGTGTGAAGCAGCACTCCACCCTACTCTATCCTGAGCAACCCTTTTCATCTCCTCATAAGAAAGGTAACCCACATCCATTTGAATCTGCTTACCGTATGCGTCTCTTGGTCTCCCTCCGCGAATTTTACCTCACACACTTCCCTCCAATGCTAAATTTACGATTCCTCGATGTCTAAGAATGTGTCCTATCAAGCGATCATTTCTTTTAGTCAAGGTATGCCAAAAGTTCCTTTTCTCACCAATTCTTTTCAGTACCTCTTCATTAGTTATGCGATCTACCGACTTAATCTTTAACATTCTCCTGTAGCACCATATTTCAAAAGCCTCTATTCTCTTCTTGTTCGCACTGTTTATCGTCCATGTTTCACTTCCGTACAAGGCAACACTCCACACAAATGCCTTCAGAAAAGACTTCCTTACACCTAAATTAAGTCAGTAAACTGAGGCAGACACGCCAGTACTGCTTTTACAAGCCTGAAAATTGCTTTACTTTTCAGCTGACTCCACCTGTAAATTTAATCACTCCGTTCAATAAGGCTTTAAAAGCATGAAGCTTGCAAATTTGCGGCAGCGTTTGCAACCTATGATAATGATTTCATGTGTCATTCATGACCATTGGAGCCCAACTGGAACCGTTTTCAGTCATCCTAGGAAGAGTCTCCTTAGCTGACGTCAGTTTGGTGACTTGCGTGTCAATGATGATTCAATGATGATAAGGTCGACACAACACCCACCATCTAAGCGGAGAAAATCTCCGACTGGCCCCCGGTGTGGGAACCCACCACTCTGTGCACTAGATTGTAGCCGGCCGCGGTGGCCGAGAGGTCTGTGGCGCGCAGTCACGGTCTGCACGGCCACTACGGTCGGGGGTTCGAATCCCCTCTCGCGCATGGATATTTGTGCCGTCCTTAGTATTAGCTAGTTCATAAGTAGAAGTAAGTTTAGGGACTGATGACCCCGCAGTTAAGTGTCATAAGCTCTACAAACGTTCTGAACTAGATTGCATCCTATAAGTAACGCTCTTAAGCTGTAACCAAAGATATACGTTACCATAGAGAGGCAACACCGCGACCAATGTGAAACAAATTGAACAACCGTGCGCCATGTAATCGCAAGTCTAGAGGGGCGTGTTACATGGCAGTGGGTTACAATGTTATTAATCTATAAGTTTGCGCTTTTAAGTTTCGCCAGAACAATTTTACCGCAGTGTATAGTGCATATACGCTTTACATACATTATTTCTCGAAAGTGTCAGCAGCTTTATTTTAATACAGTACTCCCATTGCAACTAAACGATATGGCCTGGGAGTTTAAGACCAATCTAGGATTATTTTTGTATGTCGTTTCCAACAGAAAATTTTCTAAAAAAACGTAGTCGTTTCAGAAATTAACTTTTTACAGTAAGAGTACTTTAATTTCAATTTATCTAATGTTAGAAGCATGAACTATCGCATGGGCCAACGAAATACAATCACACACTGGAGCTTTATACATAAGCCACACATCCAGTAGAATATGCAATGAAGTTTGTAATTTGTCGTAGGTTTAAAAAAACAGTAGTTATGCTTGTCTTTCTCATAAATCAGATTACGGTACTTTGAATGAGAATGTAAGAAACCTGCCATTAGCGAATACCCTTATTCGGAATTTACCTTGCCTTTGCACCTTTTATGACGAAAAGTGCGTTGAATATATTTATTTCAAATGCATAATCAACCATCAGCAGTTTATTGTATTTAAAATTTTACCGGTTTCGGGTGTTATCCATCATCAGAAGAGTTTGTTAAAAATTTCACAATCATGAATTATACACAAGTTGCAATGAAATATGACATAACGTAGGAGTGTCATCCAGAAGATACTTACAAAATTAAACAGGTAGATTGATAACTACATAGCTGATTTGATAAACTTTGCAGAGATCGAAGTATTCATGGTGATCGCCTTACTTCCTTCACTTCATACATAGATTTTGTTTCAATATTTGAAGGATAAATACGAGTGCTTCGTGTCGGAAACCAATTCGCTATTTTCACTGCAATAATCAATTTCTTCGTCAGCAGCTTGTTTTCAGCGGAAAACGTGGTTAAAGTAACTTTGTTAACATTTAACTGAAATACGCAAAACAACATATAACATATGATATTTTAAACAGTACTCTTTTCAAAAAATATTCGCAGTATTTTTGCGTCTGCTGGTACAGTAATACGTTACACAAATATTAGGCATGATTTCTAAAACAACAGTTTATCTCACTTGTTCGCACACGTACTATCTCGATTTCAGAAAGCCACTGCCTGGCGACTAGTAGTACAGCGTGGCATCGCAGGGAGTGCTAAAGATAGTCTCACCGCCCTTTCTCTTTCCTGTAACTTTATTCGGTTTCTTAAAGTGCGGCAACCCACAAGACGGATGAGTCGCAGTGGTAGAGAAATACCCTTACACAGTATACAGTAGTGGCGTGATTGTCTTAGTTTGCTACTCATTTACTGACTCACCCTCGTACAACACACATTTTTCTGTAGAAATTCTTGTAAATAGAATGTGTTCCATTCAGAAAGTAAGACTAGAAGAAGAAAATTAAATGCATTGCCTCTGAAACTACACACATAATTGTGTCATGAGAAGAGTATCGGAGGTCGCCAAAATATTTTTCTTTGGACGGGGCCGCGTATTCAAAAAGGTAAACAGGTAAAATTATCAAATGTTAGTAATTATGGTGGGATCGTTTCTGTTAAGATGTACTACGCAGGCTTAGAAATAACCCCCGTCCCCGCCTCACAACATCCCTCACAATTGCTAACATCTCCGGTTTTTGGGACAGTGTCAACAAAGAAGAAATTGAAATTAGATTGGCGGACAATCGGATTAACCGAGACAAGATGGTGGGACCCGCTTATAAAAAACATCAAATTGCAACGCTCTGTGACGAAGCCAGCGCCACTGTTTGATCAACCATAATCGATATATCGTTACACCGATGTCCCAGTAGGGGCAGCGCCACTAGTACACGTTCCGTACCTAGCAACCTTCAGAAGGTGGCGCATGCGCCGCACACACGCGCGACGCCTGTACATGACGGATATTAAGGCTCTACCCTCAGTACAAGACTGGTCTCAGCAGCAGCAGCGTTCCTGAGGATGGCGGACAGTTGGTGCGCCGAAATATCGGACCAGTTTGTTCTTAGTATCCGGCAGCATATCCGGAAGGACTATCAAGAATCCTTAATAATCGTTGGGATGAAAATGAAACTGTGGAAAACCCTCCGAGCTGCTCTGATTAGTTAATATTCGGAACATATTCTTCCCACTACTTCAGTCATTGCAACAAAATATTTACTCAATTTTACATCAGAGTTACCTCATTAGTTTCATAAGGAAGAGAAAATGAATAAAGAAGGGGATTGTTTTCGAATCTTAGGTTACTTATCTAAAATAACTGGGGACCACATTGCCGGTAGTCTCTAATGCAGCGGTGCGATAGTTTATATTTCTACACAAACTGGTATCCCAGACGTTGCAATCAAAATAAGTTTAGGAAGATATTGAGATCAGATTGTGAACATCATTAATAATTTGACGAGACCCTCATAATTGCTAACATCTGCGGTTTTTGGGATAGTGTCTACAAAGAAGCAATCACCTATTATTGCAGGGATCGAAATTTCATTTCTGAAGCCACTAGCCAGTCTAACAATTTCGCGCTCGGCAAAGTCCCTTTACCTATGAAAAACTACCTACCAACACCCCTCATTTGCCCCCCCTTTCCCCCGTTCGAACAATATCTTTATACATGACACCAAATAAAATTGTTTACTACAATACTAAGGTTCAACATAAGCCCAGGAATCATAGATACATACCAATGCCATATTGTAGCTGTCTAGTACTTCATTTTCGTGTAGTTGCTTTCTTCAAAAAGTACCACTTATCGATGCCAGTTCGTGAAACAAATTCAGAGAGAGATTGCCCATTCACAGATATTATAAGCAAATCCTCCAGTACCTTTCAACCAAGTCCTGTACGAAGTTTTGACAGCTGAAACCTCTCTCACATCAAGGTGGCAGAACTGCACAAAATATGCGAACCTGCATCAGATCTGTGAATCTCATAGAAAAGTTCTCATTAACGGTACTCTATATATTTACTAAAGTGCGTGATTCAATATCAGTGGGGGAAACAAAAGTTTGTATTCTGCCCACTCCGCTAACAGAACATCAATTTTTTCACCAAAGAGTCCTGGAAACCTATACATAAAAAGCTTTTTTACTTATTCATTCCCAAATTGAAGAGTTTTGTCTTTGGGAGGCCAGGTTGAGGTGTCAGAAACATGCAGTGAAGTAATATCTGAAAGAGACAGATTGCAAACTTTCTGTGATGTACTCTTATTCCTCATATTCAATGTTTGTCAGGTGAATATCATTATTTATCCTGAAATTGATACAAGGTCGAAAATTCTTTGTTCATTTGCTACAGCAGTATAATGCAGGTCTTCAAAAACCGATACGCAGTGTTGAATTTTCATTTTCAGAGACGAAATAATGAGTTCCTTATTTGTAATGCCACACCCAATGAAGTACAAAAGGAAGCGGAGACTCTTAACAAATTCATATTGCTTTAAACTTTCCAGCAGACCCTCAGCTTTAGCAACATCATTGTCATTTGCATGAGCTACATGTTCAAAATGGGTCACAACAGTTTTTCATGATTTCAGGAGAGCGTGAAGGGCATTCTCTTTGCTGGCTTACCACCTTCCAGTACATCACGCAATTTGCTAATTTCTTCTCCTAGGACTTGTAATGTTTCTCTTAACAACTTGTCTTTTTTATGATGCATAAGAGAACTTGAAAATATTTCTAACATCTAAGACAAATATTTGACATGTTCATATTCCTTACAGGTATCCAACAGAGATAACTGCAATTGGAGTGCATGTCCTTGAATGCTTATCAGTTTTGTGCAAAGAGGTTTCATTAGCACAGCTAATCTTGATTTGTGACCAACCATTTTTGCAGCACCATCAGTACCTACGGATATAATATAGTTTTTTTTTTTTTTTTTTTTTTTTTTTTTTGTGTTCGTCTGGGCCCATGGTTTTATGTAAACAATCTGTTAATGCTGTGAAATAACCAGACGAAGTGAAGTCTGGCAGCTCTGTTACATATAAAATGTCTTCTTGATATGGCCATCATTTGCATCCAGGAATTTAACATACCCATTTGCATGATCCAATGCAGAACGATCAGTGGAACCATCAGTTAGAGGCTACGTAATTACAGTTTTTTAAAATCATGTTTCAGTGTATCAGGTATCAAAAGAATAAATTCTCTGCACCTTTCTTCATTGTCATACTTTGCTAAGACATGTACATTTAATTTTTATGCCCAAAGTAAGTGCACAAAGTCACGAATATGTTTCTCATGCTTAGATACATAGTCCGCTACATCAATAAAATTGTGAGGTGGGAAGCAATTGACTGTCAATTTTTTGAATGTATCTGGCCATTGCAGTTTCTGTGGGTCGTTCCTTCGTCTTCACACAAACAACTTTATTATGATTTACTTTACTCTGATTAAGCAGAACGAAGGGCTCATTTTTAGAAGGTGCAGAAGACCCTTTTACTCACTTTTGGTCAATGCTACTAGCTTGCACCAGTGCACAATATTTGCAAGATGCAAAATTTATCTCGCCGTACAGTAGCCATTGAAAACCGCGTAATCAGTCTTTATTAAATTTCCTTTTAGGTGATCATTGTGGTGTGGCGCTATCACCTCTACTTTTATCAGTACAGGAAGATATAAGCTGAACACAAGTACTATTGCTACTACTACTGGCTGATTCTGTCTGATAAATCTAACTTCCTTTTTTTCTGCACAGAGGGACTATTTGTACTTCCTTCACATTTTTGTCACCATCTACACACGTTTCACTATATTTATTACGTTTAAAAAATGGCATCCGCGTGCCTCTTTCCATGGCAATAAATTCGTCACAAAATTAGAAATTCTTCATGTACGACACAATATAAGTATGTCAATATAAATATGAACACCGGAGGCAGCTACCGCATAAAAAGGCGCAATTTTGGATACTTTTTTGCGTCCACGGAATGTTTATGCTCTCTGCCAAAATTTCCGACGTAACAGCGTTGTGCGTCGCATCCTCGCAGCCATTGTCAGTGCAGTGTTGATACATGTAAAGTGTTGTTTGTTGTGTTCAACTCAGTTATTTACCAAAATTAGTGAGAAGGCAGTACCCGGTTCTTCAGTTCCACATACCCCGGCGATTCTTTCTAGAAAAAGGAGGGCTGTCATACGAAGCGATGCGGAGAAAGTCTGAATGTTATTCAGTGCTGCGACAGAGAAGTGATGCAGAAAGCGCTGCTATGTCCGTTTAATATGACCCATGAAGTGTTCATACATTCTGAGTTTCATTACACATTCATTTGTTTTAAAATTGCTAAACAGCCAATGCGCCACGAGCCGAATGCAAGCTTCCCCTCCCAGCATCCTCTGTTTCTGTGCCTTGTAAAAGTGTGAGACCCAGGGCCGGCGCAAGCCGAAATGCCGCCCCGTACGAAACGCAAAATTGCCGCCCCTTATAAAAAAAACTTTTTAATGTTAAAATCAATTATTTTTATGACAGTTCTGCTTCACATGTTTTGATAACATAAAATACGTTTGACAGTTTCATAAAAGACATAAAAGTATATATGTAGGCTTAATATACAAAGTTGGTAACGCTTTTACCGAATATCTTCAAAGTTTCTGGCCGAATTATCACAACGAATCAAACAACGAACAAAATTTGGAAGCGAATTTTATATTTTTTATTATAAATTTCGAGAACTCGTACAGAAGAGTGAGTACATATTTTAATAAGGACCTCACATCCTTCAATTCCATCCCGTAACACTGTGAGTACTTCTTTATCTCTGTCACTGAAAAATATCTGCCAATGGAACTTCTTTCCATTCCATATTTTGGGAAGAGCTAACACGGACCAAAACAAGAATAAAACTCTTATAAACAAGGAGCCGACAACGATAAACTTAGAGTTACGAGCACTTGACCAGTAAAAGAGACGTATACACATTAGACAACCGAATATGAAGACGTTGCTCAAAGGTATGCATTTTAAAGCCCATGTTTACTAGACATTTTGTTATTGTTTTGGTCCATATTATTTCTTTCTGAAATATGAAAAGCAACGAACCTGCAGTAGAGCGCATTTGATTCACAGTGTGAGAAACTATACAATTGTTCATAGCGTCATTACATGGCAACTTCGGACTTCGGTTCCTTGTGAAACAGTAATATATTCATTCCCCCGTCTACAACCGCTCAAAGTTTGTAACGAGAAATTCAGAAAAACTTTATAATGGCTCTGTAAAAATCTGTATAACTACTCGATTGGTTTAGGTCATATTTTTGCATGATATTATATTGAACATAGAAATTAACAGAGAAGAGGGAAGAAGTAATGCACAGTCAGGTGAGAGGAGGAAGAGATGAATGGAGAGAGAGAGAGAGAGAGGTGCATACTAGACTGCTTGTACATGAAATGAAATTTGCAATTCAAAATTCTACTATTATTATGTTAAAATCATCTAAAATCCTTCTCTCTAGTGGCACCTTACACGTTAAAATGACTTTGACCTTTCTATACAACGACGACGAATGCGTTACAGAAAATTACATCCCGATTTGAGGATCTGGCTTCATGCGTCATTAGGCTCAACTTTGTAAATTTTCATGACTTTCTTTTTAATTGGCTGCTCCGATGTAGTGCGGAGCAGAAATTATACGACTAGCAGTAATATCTACAGGCTATAAGGAGAGAATTTATGATGACTGAAAGCAAATGGAATGATGTTATTTTCAATTTTTATAACTTTTTGCTACACAATGAAATTAAGAACGTAATGGAAGGTAAGTAGGAAATATTAACGAACTGCACCGCGCTCGCTCAAGATAAAGAACAGGCACTTGGACGATTATCATCCAACTCTTTGCCGCCTGATTATTCAGTAAGTACTGAAAGACTTGTATCCATCGCCCTGTCATTTACCTTTTCATCCCTTTATTTTCCATTATAGCTATTGGGAAGACGCGCGTTATTTTCTGCCACCCTACCAGTTATCCTGTCTTCATCCTTGAGGAAGAAAATGTCTGTCCCACGAGCAACATGTATGAACTTTTCTAGTTGTTCTTATGCTTGTTAGCTGGTCAGGATTCATATGTTTCTCCCGATATTTCATATAGGCTCCTGAGAGAAAGAAAAAAAAAAAGAAAAAGAAAACATAAGTAACGTCAATAGTGTGTGTGCATAAGTTGGAAATCTGGTCTGGCAGTAACGTGCTACGGTAGTCGGTGCAGATGTGACCTCTGTGTGCAGATGGTGTAGTGGTCAGCGCGGCTGCCTAGTAAGCCGAAAAGTTGGGTTCGATCACTATCACAAATGTTTCCCCATTTATTTAAATCATAGCCCAGTGGCAGCTAAAGTCGAAAATATGTGACTTGCTTCAATAAAGGCCGACTTCGTAATTTGATGCAAATTATTTGAGTTTTAAAATTTTTCTGAACGCTATTATAGGATTCACATAGGCTAGCTCTGTGAAATCCAAAACGTAGAAATTAAATATGAGAGGTGGCAATCCATGTCTTATTATTATTTGTCGACGTATGAATAATCATACTATTACTGCATTACGCGCCTTCTGTCGTTTGCTCAAGTTTTAGGAGTCACCTTGGCCTTCAGTACTTGTGAGTACTGGTTTATGCAAACTGACGTGGCTTAGACCTTGCAGAATTGTTTCAGGTTGTTGGCACTATGATCTACCGTGAAACAGAGATTGATAATACACTCATGGCAATTACTTCTGGTGTAACAGTTTTAATGGCCAGTAGTGTAGAAAGTAACCGATAACGAATATCTGAGCAAGACATTCTTCCGTGATCGTGTATGTTTACAGCTATCAGCCGTGAGGAGCAACTCCACAGCCGCTCCTCGCTGAGATCACACTGCTGTACCACGTCTGGGTAACGTATTGCTTGCTCACGCTAGCAGCACACAGGAGTTGCGTTTGGAGTCTTTTCTTGCGGGAATGAGGTGCTAGCTATTAACACTGCACTGAATATTTCGTACAGACTTCGATCTTGTTCGTAAAATTAGAGTAAGTTACAAAATATAAGACAAGGTAAAGCAGTCAACAATCCGAAGATTGAACACTACAGTGCTTTACTAGGCATGGTCCTGTTTGGAGGTGTATGCCGTTGCTTTCCTCCGACCTTCGACCTGTGTTACCCTGCCAGTTATAATATCGAATTTAATAGGGTTTAATTTGACTTGCCGGTTAGTATAAGGTATTATTTGACTCGAATCATTTTAAATATAAAGCACAATAGTAGGATAGTATTTCAGTTGTGTTAGTTTCTGAATTTTGGTGTCAATTTGAATGTATAATTATACTTGTTGATCGTGTATGTTGCTTAACACGGACACTGAGCCGCCTACTATAAACTAATCGTAAAGAAAGGTTGTTTAACAATTGAATATGAGGTTTTTAGACCTTAGAGAGGAAAAGAATCTAATAAACTAATAGTTGTTATCTGATACTCGTGTAGATTATGTGAAATTGCGTAATACACGGCAAAATTTGAGATTATCATTCATGATATCAAAGTTGTCAGTGTTATTAGCACTTGACTAATAAGGATGTAATTATTTTACAACAGGCAACGTGTGTTTCAGAGATTTTTGAGTCAGCCACACCTGTCATTCATTCCCCTCGTACGACCTTCCACCCCACAGAAACTTTCATTTTATGTGAATCCTGCCACGATATTTCCTTTTTCTTACATTTCCCTCCCCACCACACCTTTCATTTAGCATTCCCTGCCAAGATATCCTTTTCACTACCCACACAACCTTTCAAATGCAGATTAATTATATGACAGTATTGTTAACATTTTCTGTAGGAATTTAATTTATAAAGTAAAAAGTAACAGTTTAATTTTTAAAAAATCCTAATTATAACGACAATAAATCCAAAATCCCGACGTTCTGAATTTTTTCAGATATTTTACTCTTTGCACCTGGCAAATCTAACTGAATTATAAAACATTTCTCATTTACATGAGTTATAGCCTATTATCGCTAGTTACAACCAACTGTGACGCGACCTTTTTTCCAAGATTAGGAACAGAAATGGATTTGCCTCAGAACTCCCCTCGGCTCATCTGCCTCGCCTAGTCCATCGGGCTGTGACGGACCGTCCACCGCCGCACAGTGGTCTGAAACGGCCGCAAAGCTTTGTAAAAGTAGAAAAATATTCATATAATCATTGGAAATTGATATATAAGTTTTTTTGGTTTCATCGAATTCGATTTTGAGTACAAAAGTCAAAAATTACAAATGGCATATTGAATACACCAGATTTATTTAATAATAACATATAACACTTTAATTTAATTTAAATGTGTAAAATAAGAATTTTCGGGATCGCTGATAAACAAGAGCGTTCATTTTGAAACAGTGCACAAAAGGTGTCGTTACAAAATTAATCTACATCTACATATCTACATGGGATACTGGGATACTCTGCACATCACATATCACATTTAAGTGCCTGGCAGAGGGTTCATAGAATCACCTTTATATTTATCTCCCATTCCATTCTCGAATAGCGCGTGGGAAGAAGGAACACCAGAATCTCTCCGCTCGAGCTCTGATTTCTCGTATTTCATTCTAATGAGCATTTCTACCTATGTAAGTGGTTGTTTTCGCATTCGAAGGAGAATGTTGGTGATTGGAGTTCCATAAGTAGCCCACGCCGCAGCGATAAGCGCCGTTGTTGTAATTCCCATCCCAGATCCTGTCTCATTTCCGTAACGTATCGTGACAATACAAAACGAGCTGCCCTTCTTTAGACTCTTTCGATGTTCTCCGTCTAACTCACCCAATAAGGAACCCACACTGGGCAGCAATATTAAAAAAAAAAAAAAAAAAAAAGGATGGACAAGCGTAGTGTCTACAATTTCTTTAGTAGTTCTGTTGCATCTTTTAAGGGTTCTGCCAATAAAAGTCAGTCTCTGGTTTGCCTTTCCCACGACATCTGTATTGTTGTGTGATTCATAATTGTCAGGTAAAGCAACAATACACTGATTTGCACACTCATCTTGAGGCAATAAAAGTTCTAAGGCCTCAGATGATTAACATTTTGAAATACATGTCTGCCTTTTCAGCCATTTTATCCTCCAAAACCGAGAGCTGCGTATCCAAATCTGATTCCCCGTCATCTTCCATTGTGATGTTTTCAAGTGCACAGTAATTGGTTGCCTCCCGAACCTGGTAGGTAAATTAACGCAATGTAATACTAAATAGATGCAGATTTAAATTATTTATATGTAGCTTGTCAAAATGTACACATGATTCAATATTGTCTTAATTTGTCAACTCTATTTCTTGATGTACACCGTGAAAGTAATATAAGCGAAGAGTGACATTCGACCACCGTCTTGTATTAAATCTCAAAGTCCATACTGGATATATCATACCCTAAGCGGACCTTTTGCACTCCGTGCTAGCTGGCTACCAGCGCACGGTCTCAGTACAACGAGAATCGCACAAAGTCGCAGGCAGTTCCTGTACATTTCCACACAAGACATCCCACTCTACATATTACATTATCGTACATCGGAGAATCTCCGGCTATCATAACTTTTTCGATTATTTAAGACAGATCTGCGTGTGAATGGAAGACATTATGAGGTTATGTTTTGACGTGACTTTTACCACATACTGCGGCGGTACGACCTCTTGTTGCATGGAACTAAGTACCAAATTTTTTATGTGCCGTGTCAGACTTCAGGATCCGAAAGTCGCCTCCTACTTTCCAAACTTCACAGAAGTTCTCCTGCGAAACTTGCAAGACTAGCACTCCTGGAAGAAAGGATATGGTGCAGACATGGCTTAGCCACAGCCTAGGGGATGTTTCCAGAATGAAACTTTCACTCTGCAGCGGAGTGTGCGCTGATATGAAACTTCCTGGCAGATTAAAATTGTGTGCCGGAACCGGAACTCGAACCTGGGACCTAGGCTGTGGCTAAGCCATGTCTCCACCATATCCTTTCTTCCAGGAGTGCTAGTCTTGCAAGTTTCGCAGGAGAACTTTTGTGAAGTTTGGAAAGTAGGAGGCGAGGTACTGGCGGAAGTAAATTTGTGAGGCGGCATCGTGAGTCGTGTCGGGGTAGCTCAGTGGTAGAGCGCTTGCCCGCGAAAGGCAAAGATCCCAGGTTCGAGTCCCGGTTCCGGCACACAATTTTAATCTGCCAGGAAGTTTCATATCAGCGCACACTCCGCTGCAGAGTGAAAGTTTCATTCTGGAAACATCCCCCAGGCTGTGGCTAAGCCATGTCTGCACCATATCCTTTCTTCCAGGAGTGCTAGTCTTGCAAGTTACGCAGGAGAACTTCTGAGAAGTTTGGAAAGTAGGAGGCGAGGTACTGGCGGAAGTAAAGTTGTGAGGCGGCATCGTGAGTCGTGTCGGGGTAGCTCAGTGGTAGAGCGCTTGCCCGCGAAAGGCAAAGGTCCCAGGTTCGAGTCCCGGTTCCGGCACACAATTTTAATCTGCCAGGAAGTTTCATATCAGCGCACACTCCGCTGCAGAGTGAAAGTTTCATTCTGGAAACATCCCCTAGGCTGTGGCTAAGCCATTTCTCCACCATATCCTTTCTTCCAGGAGTGCTAGTCTTGCAAGTTTCGCAGGAGAACTTCTGTGAAGTTTGGAAAGTAGGAGGCGAGGTACTGGCGGAAGTAAAGTTGTGAGGCGGCATCGTGAGTCGTGTCGGGGTAGCTCAGTGGTAGAACGCTTGCCCGCGAAAGGCAAAGGTCCCAGGATCGAGTCCCGGTTCCGGCACACAATTTTAATCTGCCAGGAAGTTTCACTACAAGTCCTGTTCACTAATGATCAATTGGTATATAAGATCGATTTATTAAAATACTAAAAATTGATAAATGTATTCTTGCTTTATCTTTCAAACAAATAACTTTCCATAAATGTCTTCAATCAAATTGTAAAATAGTTTGACAGCAAATAATTCTGCAGTTCCTGTCAATGAATATATTTCTCGTAAAATTTCTATGAATATCAAAATAATGATCGTTGACACTTGGTTAACTTTCGAGACACAATGACCTTTATTGCTCTCACAATACAGATCATGACTCAATGACATACAAAGGCTGATTTTATGATCTTTTTGATTTTTCACGAAAGTTTCTATAATAATGTCAATATCTGCGACGATAACCACAGAGACCAGCATCTTTTTGCCTCGTGGCCGTCAACCCGCGTCTTGAAGTGGCCAGATGTTTACTCCTTGAGCTCGGCGTCGAAGATGTTCCTCTCGTAGGTTGAATCGCCGTCACAGCACATGATACACAAGAAACATACGACAACTCTTTTATGAATCACATAACATAAAACATTTACATAAAAATAATTAAAAAACATAAAATATCAACATAATCTTCTGCGAAACTGAACTGACATAAGATAGTAGTGGAGAGAATATTCCTTCCCACTACAATACCGAGGATAAATTTATGAAGACGTAACATACAATTATATTCTATCTACCTTCCTTAACATCTTACATGAAACAAAATTGAATACTATCCTGTACAACAAAAGTTATTCACACTTTATCACAGTATGTAATGTGTGGCATATGTTACCCCGTCAACTGTAACTTTGAACTACTTTCTTCGGTAACGAAGGTAGTTTCCTCTTCCTGTGACATACTAAACAGTGTTGCCCTATGCCCTCTAAAAATGGGTTCTGGGACCTAATTATGATTTTCATTTATCGACTTTTGGCCAGCTTTTCGGATCTTTTAGATCACTGTGCCTCGCGCCGGCCCTAGCGATACCTGTACCGGGCCACACGTTAATACTTTTTATGATAAGTGGACATGGCCTCTTATTTCACGAACCGAGACGTTCTCGTTCTCTAAGTAAAATGCTAACCTTACAAATGACAGTGAAACATAAACACGGCAACTGGAACAGTTTCCAAAAACTTTGAAGAACTCGCCACAAATAAAAACGGGAATCACGTATGTCAACCCCCGCTACCGCTCGATAGCTCCGCTCATCCTAAATCTGGCAACCAGAAAAACTTTTCCAGGTGGATTAAATCTACATCTACATACACACTCCGCAGTCCACCGCAAGGTCCCTGGCGGAGGGTACACTAGGCCTTTCGTTTGCTATTCCACTCCCAAATAGTACGAGGAAAAAAAGAATGCCTATATGGCTCCGTACGAACCCTAATTTCTCTTATCATGTCTTTGTGATCATTACGCGAAAAGTAAGTAGGCACGTCTGACGGTACACTCGTGTCTGATGGACACTCGCCGTCGAGAACAACGTACTGCGTTCTATTACTTAGGAAGTCAAAACCATTCACAAATCTGTGAACCTAATCCATATGACTTTCTCTTCGTTAGCAGTCTGCAGTTTGGCACCGCGTTAAAGGCGAGAAATCTAGAAAAATACAGTCCGCCTGTTGCCCTTCATCCATATCGCTCAAGATGTCTTGTGAGAAAAGGGCGAGTTGAGTCTCACATGAACGATGTTTCCTAAACCCGTGCTGATTCGTAGAAAGCTTTTCCATCTCAAAGAAATTTACTATATTCGAACTGGTTGGTTGTTTGCTGTCATTGCTTAAATTACCTTCACACTGAAAACCAACCTCAAAAACAGAAAATACAACCGTTGTAAGTTTGGAAAACTTAATTGTTGCTGCATTTACTGTGCCTCCTTAGAAATAGTTTCAGCACAAACAACAAATTTTCGGTTCTCAGAGTTTCATCTGTTGCTTGTGAGTTGGTAAAAGTAATCACATATTGGAACAATCTTTATTACTCCTTTATGAGCCGTGAGTACTTAATGACCAATACACAACCTTGACTTATCATTAATGAACGATTGTATATATATATTTTTATATTAAATTCAAGAAACGAACCATTTTGCATCATATATTACGATTTTTTTTTTTTTAATTCTAATTACCATAAACGGGGCTCAGTATTCGAGACATGTCAGGTTTTAAAAATATTTCTGAGTGACATGCTGGCAATTCGAATTCTTTAGGACTGTTTTCGAATCGGCCCGCTTTCTTCAAGTTTCCACAAGTTACTCCGGTACACTAATGTCATCTTACACTTCATTCAACAAATCATTTCATTTGTGTCTGTCTTTATCCGCGGAATAAGTAGAATTCCACAGGGGTTTCTTCATCACAGTTTGTAACAAAAATTGAATAGTTCTGTTGACCATTCGTGAGCCGCCATTCTGTAAGTCACGGGCAGATGGACGCGCCAATGCACATACGCTGGGTGACCCAGCTCTGTCGAGTTTTTGCTCTTTGAAAAATATTCATAAACTTTAGACAAAATTCACTCCATTAGATTTTCAGACTTACAACTGCAAACAATTGTTGACAATTGAAAAGTAAGTCAAACTTACCGGTAAAAATAATTGTCAACAGAGACTGTCGCAGTTGGTTTACAGTGTGAAGATACCTATAAAGAAAACGCCCAAAATTCCAAGCAGAAAAAGGCACCGCTTATACACAATTTCAGCTCTGCACATTCGTGTGAGCCCGCCGGATGTGCAAAACAAACTGCGGTTCAATTAGGTTTGGTGTTCGCACTAATGCTGAGACAGGATGTTAAAAAACTAAAAATATTGATGCAACTGTGTCTGTAATAGCAGGCGTGCCTTGTTTATCTGTGTAATTACCGCCTACCTCTTCAGACTTGTGAATGTACAATTCTGAGACGAGCTCTAGCGATTTTAGAGTGTAAAATAAAATTAACATGTAAACCTAGATCACCAGCTGCTAATATTCGGTCGCCATTGGTGAGCTTGTAACCGTAAATTTCAACGTGCTATAGATAATATCAGTGATGGCGCCCTTCGCTTTTATTACACTTTGTGCGAATTTCGTTTTTTTTTTTTTTTTTTTTACTCTTAAAGATAAAGGAAATAATCGTTTTTTTTATTTATTCATGTGGTTGCATCCTTGTAATTTGCGAACATTTTTAAGCATTAGACAAATTGTTCGCACACTAACGATTAATTACAATTACCTGATGTAAAGAATTACTTGTTGATCGAAATATTTATTTAGTGTACTTCAGTTTAACAGGAGAGAATTGAATCTGTACACTTTGATTATTTCTTCGGCAATGTTAACCTTTGGTATTTATCAAAGTGAGAGACTAGGACTACAGGTAACATATCCTTGCTATCTCACTTGTACTAAATGCTTAACGTGTGTGCTTGGAGTATTTTATTTTCCCCTGTGTAGTCAAAGGGCGCCCGTGTACGTGAAACCTACTGCGTAGGACGAGGCAAAGACATACCTCTGAATTAGTAAACGGAGAGCATGCATCAACTTCTGCCTTCTCCAAAAGAGGCTTTGCAGCTCTCCGAGACTTTCTGAGAATAACGGAAGTCCCCTGTGATGCCGTTTTAATCTCTTTGAGGTCCAAGACATTTTCAGACAAAAAGTGTTATTACGCCACATAAAATCTTCAGGCAATAGGGGATATGACATTTACTCAAAAGGAATTCATGAAAAAGGAAACTCAGTTCAGAAATAAATCTGCTCCCCTAAAGCGAAAATTACCCTGTCACAACTCATAAACTTACCAGTATGAATAATAGCTATGCTGGTTCAGTTGGGTTCAAACTGCAATATATGATTCAATAAAAGGCCAAGAACAAAGAAAAATATGTATTCCTATGACGATAGGTGGCCAGAAGATGAGATTATTTGCTACTTACTGTGGTTAATGATATAAACGGAAGCTTAGTTGTAAGGGATGTCATCTGAATATCAAAACAAACTGCAGAACGATTTAAATAAGATATCAGTATGATGTAAAAATTGGCAGTTGAGTCTAAATAATGAGAAGTGTGAAGTCGTCCACATGAGTACGAACAGAAATCCATCAAACTTTGTTTACAAGATAAATCAATCGAATGTGAAGGCCGTAAAATCCACTAAATCCCTAGGAATTACTATATGACCTAAACTAGAAATAACACCTAGATAATGTAGTAGGAAAGGTGAACCACAGACTGTTTTATTGGCAGAACGCTTAAAAGATGCAACAAAACTACTAAAGAAACTGCATACACTACGTTTGTCCGCCATCATTTGGAGTATTGCTGCCCAGTGTAGGATCCTTATCAGGTGGGTTTGACGGAGAACATCGAAAGAGTCCAAAGAAGGGCAGCTTGTTTTGTATTGTACCGATAAAGGGGAGACAGCATCTCGGAAATGATACAGGATCTGGGATGGGAATCATTATAACAACGGCGCTTATCGCTGCGGCGTGGGCTACTTACAAAACTCCAATCACCAACATTTTCCTCCGAATGCCAAAATATATTGTTGACTCCCACCTACATAGGTAGAAATGATCATCAGAATGAAATACGAGATATCAGAGTTCGATCTGAGAGATTCAGATGTTCTTTCTTTCCGTGCGCTCTTCGAGAATGGAATAGGGGATGAATAGTATAAAGGTGATTCGATGAACCCTCTGCCAGGTACTTAAGTGTTATGTGCAGAGTATTCCATGTAGATGTAGCTGTAGATGTAGAATGTGCATATGAGTTTTGAGACTGGTGAGTTCAAATTTCTAGGTGTTCAGATAGCTGTCATGGAAAGCCCAAATGCAGGATCTTGTTCAAAATCTAAACGCTGCGTAATTTACTATTAGTACAGTATCTGAAATAAGTGATAGTCAAAATTATTTATTTTCATTCGATCGTTTTTTATGGTGTTATTTTTGTGGTAGCTTCTCTGGTTTAGAAAGTGTATTTATTGCGGAGTAATATGTTGTGTAAACTCGCGAATTTCTACCTGTTGAGTAGCCTGGGAATGCTGACATTCGCCTCTCATTAGATACATTGTTGTTAACAATACCTGCTTAGTCCCGAGATTTAGCAGCTTGCTCTTAGTTTATGCTAGCTGAAAAACCAGCGTTGCCTGGTTGTATTTATTGATTCAAGAGTGAGTTAATACTTCTCCTATCTCTTCTCTCTCTGTCCAATTTCTTTTGTTCTAATAACATGTTATATTTAACAAAGAATACATAAGAATGGAGGCTGTCTTGCATAATGTACAAATTCATAAGTCGAAGTATCTAAACAAAGAAAGACAGTAATCAAAACAGAAATGATTTGTAACATTCATAGATTAATTACTTCACAACTTTACTATAAACAAATTTTCTTGTGACTTGTCTAGGATCTAATATGAATAATTTCTTTGGTGAGCTCACCTTTGAGAAAATGGCATAAAGTTGTCCGTTTGAGAATTATGGACATGTCAAATCCACTCCACAGCATTGAATAGTTTGCTCTATGATTTATTAATCGTAATAGAAAATGCAAGTCTCACTGGTAACTGCAGTCTCTGGATGTTAAAGGCTACATCTGTCTTAATAATAGGTATTCGTTCAATGTACAATGTTTGATTCTCTTCCTTTGCTTGTAGCTAAGTCTATTGCTTTCACCTGCAGTCTTGTGCACCTCACAGTTCTCACTTGGTTCAAAGTTGTCAAGGACAGTCACTTTTCAAAAATTTCCTTAAGATGACTGGAATACAGGAGTGTTTTAGTGGTAAACACGTAAATGTATTATTCGTGGTGCTTGATGTGACAGGATTTTACCCATAGAATTGAATTTTATGTTCTTCAGTTGTATAATTGGGCACTTATATATTCATATGTATAAGTGTTGTATGTCAGTAAAATCCGTTGCGAAAAGAGTTAGTTGTAAAGAAGTAATAAATCTGATGCGTGATGAAGCGGTTTTCCATGAACGTTACTATTTTTGTCCTTATATCTCATAAACTACGTGTCGTGCTATGATAGAATTTCGAAATTATATTCATCTGTATGTATGTATACTATCTGCAAAATTTCCTGTGACTACAATTTGTAGTGTATAAATTATAATCTGTAATGTCACACCGAATGTCGTAATTTGCTCCACGAACAGCGGAAAAATAGTAAGCTAGAAACTTTTTCCCTTTCATTATTTTGATCTGGATGCAAGCAAGAAAAAGTTAATGAAATTTCTAAATTATGTTTAAAGTTGGTTGTAAGTCGCTAACTATTGTCATTCTAATACAGTGTGTAGTACGGTCTCGTCGCATATCGTGGCAGTTTCTTGCAATTCCTATTGTTTATAACGTTATATTTCCTGAACCTTGTGTCTTATGTGACTCTTAGACCGACAGCATTGTATCTCAGGGTAAGGAATATGAGTACAAAATTTGGGTGAATTCGGTCCCCTGGTTTAGGAGGAAACGTGCCACATTGTCGTTTGAAGCAGCAGTTTATGACGTCATATCTCGTGAACAATTTGTTGTACGTGATCGTTACACTTACGACGATCGTCCTCATGGATTCAAGCTTCTGTGTGCAAAATTTCATACAGATTGCAACAAAACTATTAATTTGTATGCAGTACGTACACACAAATAAACGGACGATTTCCTTTATATATGAAGAAAGGTGATGATTGGTTATTTAGGGCGCTAAACATTTAGGTCACAAGCGCCCTTACACGGAACAATCGATGGAATATCATGTAAACAATGAAATCGGAACACAGAAATTTACAACCTAGGTCGTAATAATGATGAAAGTTACTCAAAAATGAGATAGAACAAGTCAGAGTAAAATGTGGTTACAGACAGTTAAAAGTTCGACAGATGGGTGCGGCTTGGGGAATACTGCCGAAAATTAAATTGTCACCCCCAATATTTTGGAAAAAAGTCCATTCGTAGTAGAATGTCTTAAAACTCGTCCTACAGGCCTCATCGTCAGTTAAAATACAATGAAGGCCTGTGACACACCAAAATCTGTCCTCAGACCGTCATATAAAACACACATGCCTAATCGAAATTTGCATTCCACATTTGTCACACAATGGTGTTCCTCACGGCGTAAGAGGAAACTATGAGTCAGTGGGCAATGTCCTGTTCGAAGACGAATCAGGGATAACTCATAAGCTCGTCGAAGGCGGAAGGAGATATGCCATGGACGCCGGTAATTTGTAATGGAGCGTAATTTGTTACTGACCACTTCCAGCCCCTGAGCCTTCCACCAAAACATGGTTTTCCGTGACTTCTCGTGACGGTCTTTCAGGGGGTCAGAACAGTGTACGGAAGGTAGAAGGGAGCAGGACTCATTGGCAGCCCTATCGGCAATCTCATAGCCGTGAATCCTATGTGCCCTTGCCGCTGCAATGCTAGAAGAGTATCCTGAATTACTTGCACATTGCTATCGGAAGGGTACATTTGATCGACATCAAGAATATCACTTTGGGAATCAACACAGATGAGAAATTTCGTATCGCAATGTCGTTTAATCTGCTCCAGTGGTCTCAGGACAGCGAACAGTTCTGCATAACAAACAGAAAACTGTTTTGGGACTCCTATTCGAAGGACAACCAATACGGTTACCTTGCCTGGATGCATCTGTATGAATGGTAATAAATTCTGGATGTTGGTTTAAAATCTCAAGAAATCTAGTTTTATATAAATTGTCGGAGGTACAAGTCTTCTTAAAATCAGTCAGGTCTGAAAGCAATCGGGACCAATTAAGTAACATGGGGGTCTCTTACTTCACATTGAACCTTAATGCCCTGCACTTTTTGTAACACAAGGCTTTCCGTAACACTGACCCCAAATGGCCTGGTTGCATGCGGACGGTTAAGGGACAAACATTTTAAACGGTGCTGTTGAACAATGACGGACGCTAGTGGATTACGAATACACTTAAAAAGATATGCTTAACGTACTATGAAGACAAAGTGGAGGCTCACAACGTATGCACACAGGCTAACAACTGGACTCGTGCGGTAGGCACCCATTGACAGCTTGATACATTCATGATGAACCGCGTCCAGCGTTTTCATGTAGGCTGGCCTTGCCTATCTGTAAACCTGGGATCCATATTCGAGGCGGGGTCGCACAAATGCCTTATAAATTTGGAGCATCCATGCCCTATCGGCTCCACAGGACCTATGACTAACACATTTAAGTTTAAAGCCTTGAGCCATCTTACTTTTAATTCTTTAAGATGTGGTAGCCAAGTTATTCATCATAGGTGAGAACGAGATATTTCACTTTGTTCATGAAGGTGAGAACACTGTACCCTACTTTTAAAACATATTAAAAAAGAACGGGAGGGAATAAAATCCACACAGACAGTTTTCTCCAAAGAAAACGTAAAACCAGTGGTGTTACACGATTCCTGCAACAGGCTGATCGGCAGTTGCAATTGACGAGCAGTCGTTTCAACGGAGGAGGGCACACAGAAGATGGAGAAGTCGTCCACGAACAAGGAACTCTGTACATGTGGACGTACGGTAGATGTAATGCTGTTGATGGCAATGGCGAATGCCATCACGCTTTAAAAAACTCCATTGCGGGACAGAATTCTCTTGTTTGAAACGGTCAGGCAAGGCACTCCCAATGTTGTATCTAAAATACCTTTCAGAGAGGAGAGAACGGATAAAAGTGTGCAAACGTCCACGTAAATCTGCTGCACAGGATGGCGCCTCCATGTTGTATCGTACGCTTTTTCAGTGTCAAAGAAGACACCGATCAGTTGTTGCTTCCGTAAGAAAGCTTGATGGATCGCACGTTCGAGCAGGTTGAGATTATCCAGTGTTGAGTGGCACCTCTTGAACCCGCATTGAGAGTAAGTAAGGACCTCCTTTCATGTATCCATACTAAGCACCGGTTAACCATACGCTCCAAAGCCTTTCCCATGCAATCGTTTGGTTAATGCTCCGGTAACTACCTCGGTCAGTGCGATCTTTTCGTGTTTTTAAAAACGGAATTAAAATCGATTCTTTACAAGACCTTGGAAAGTTTCTCGTCATCAATATTTCATTAAAAGCTTTTTAACTGGGGTGCCAACTGTTTCAGCATTCTGTACGTTATCTCGTTATAGCCAGGTGCAGAATCACGAGCTACTGACAATGCGATCCAGCTTCCACATTGAGAAAGGTTGGTTGTATTCCTCAACGTCGGATGAACGTAGGTCAAAGCCAACCCTCTCCTGTATCGCCCGATATTGACAGAAGGCTGGATCCTGGAGAGAATCAAATATAACACTTCATAGGATTCTGTTATAACTTGGGCAATGTCTCTGGGCGACGTTAGAGACATCCCTACGCTCGCTAAGCTGTTATTTGCGGTCGGGAGTTCCGCCCAGAGATCCTCGTAATGGCTACCCATACTTTACCTGCAGGCGTGGACCTATTGATGGAATTCAGGAACTCTTGCCAAGACCTTTGCTTTCTCTCCCTTTCTCCTCGCCCGTGCCCTCGCCACTGGAAAATCTGCCAAATTCGCATCAGTAGGGCACCGGTGGAATCGCCGCAATGCTGCCCTTGTGTCTCTGATTGCTGAACGGCAAGCATCGTTTCACCAAGGGATAGCCGGTCTCTGAAGCGTTGGCTTCGATTTCGGAATGAATGCGTTGCTGAGCATTGTAAATCACTGTTGTGATGTGATCCACCCAGAACGGGACACCCTGACACCGTTCAGAAACAGCCAACTGCTTAAAAAGTGTCCAGTTAGCTCTGCTCGACTGCCATCTCGGCGGCTTCCCACTGATCTGGCAGCCATATCGAACACTTTGATAACATGACCGAATATCCCTTGTTATGTATATATGTTGAGTAAAGTGTGTACCTCTTGGTATGTAAATAATTTAAGTTGTGTTTCTTATAGTTCAATAATTATCAGCCGGTATAAACAGTGGTGTCGAAAATTAAAGCAACAAATTCCAATCTCCCCGTCCTGTGTCAAATTCACGAAATAGTCATACAAACTGTTCGTACAAGCCTGTTCCACTTCCCGCTTCTGCAACCTTGTCAGCGTACAACCATGCCAGCAACGACGGCAGGGCACCTATCAAACGGGGTAGTGTTTGATGTATAAATACAGTCGTCGTGAGTACACGTTCACAGGTCTCTGTGGTGGAAAGCTAAAAGCATAATGAAAGATTAGCGTGAAACGGAAGTTGCTCAAGGCCCTCATACGAATCTTGCAATCTTCTACAGAAACTAGAAATTTAGCTCGTACTTCAATGCGAGAACCTTACAGTAGTTAACACAGTGAAACACTGTCACCACTGTCACGTAGTTTCAAAGAGAATCCTGGTCAAATTCTAGTCGCATGTAAAGTGTACCGACGGTAAAACACAATCAATACCTTCACTACACGATACCAACCGTGATGCTACTGATGACAGTGCTTCTAATGCTAACTTACTTAAAACAGCTTTTCGAAATTCCTTTACCGAAGAAGACAAAGCAAATACTCTAGTATTCATATCAACAACAACTGTCTGCATGCGTAATGTGGTAATGGGGTAAGTTCATCACTTAACTCACGGTCCCGATTGTAGACCAGTTACTTTCCTTTCAGAGTATGCTGAAGCAATAGCCTCCAACCGCTCGCTCAGCGAATGATCTGTACCCAAAGACTGGGAAGTTGCACCCCAGAATTCAAGAATGTCAATAAGACTAATACGCAAAATTACAGGCGTACATTATTGACTTCGGTCTGCAGCAGGAACGTGGAACATATACTTTTTGCAAATATTGTGAACTACCTCGAAGAGAACGACCTAATGGTCCAGAGTCAACACGGATTCAGAAAGTATCGTTCTTTTGATACACAGTTAGCTCTTCACTAACATGACGTGATGATTACTTTTGACAAAGGATGTGATATATATTCCTTATTTCTACATTGCCGGAAGGATTGTGAAACCGTACGTCACAAGCGTCCTATAGTAAAATCGTGTGCTTATGGAATATCGTCACAGTTGTGAGACTGGATTCGTGATATCCTGTCAAGAAGGAAACAGTACGTCGTAACTGACTATAAGTCATAGAGTAGAGCAGAAGTGATATCTGGTTTTCTGCAAGAAAGTGTTATAGGGCCCCTACAGCTCCTTATTTTTATAAACGATTGAAGAGACAATCTGATTAGCTCTCTAAGACTGTTTGTGGGTGATGCTATCATTTAATAAAGTCACCAGAAGATCTAAAGCAACTGCGAAATTATTTAGATAATATACCTGCGTGGTGCAGAAACTGGCAATTGAACCCTGATAATGATAAGATTGCAGTCATCCATAGGACCCCTGAAAGAAATCCCTCAAACTTTCAGTTATACGATAAATCAGTCAAATCTGCTGGTCATCATTTGGAGTAAATACCTATGAACAACAATTACGAACAACTTTCATTGGAAAGATCACACAGAAATGTCACGGAAATGTCACGGAAATGATGCACGAGTTGAGGTGGAAATCATTAAAAGAAAGGCATTGTTCGTTGTGATGATCTCTCTTTGCGAAATTTCTTTCACCAGTTCTCTGTTAATGCGATTTTGTAAGCACCGACCTACATAATAAGAGCAAACAGATCGAAAACAGAAAGATTTGGGTGTTCCTTTCCCCACTGCGGTAGAGAAATATCATAAAAGCGGTTGGATGATGCCACATTCGTCTGTGATGATGCACTTCAATGTTCCTTGGATGCGGCGACCGTTTACACAGACCGAAACTGTATTCCTAAGAGCTGTGACTCGAAGAGGAAGATAGGGCCGACGTCGTATGAAAACAGAAAGAGAGAACCTTTACATGGCTGCAATGGCATTCGGAACCGCCGTCGTACTTCACAGCAACAGTCACCCGACTCGTAGCACCCACTCAAAGAATAGAATTGAGGCAAACCACTAGAATACCTCTTCATCCACCTGTCCGAGTAAATCTACAAGTTTTAGCCGCTTTTAGGTATTGCGAAAAGATTTAGAGACCCCATGTCCGGTTGTTGCGAAATGCTGTAACCGCACACTTCGTACTGATGGATGATAATCCTTGACCACAAGGAACAGTGAAAATTAATACATTCTTGGAAACGGATGACATTGCACGTATGGTGTGGCCTACTTGGTCTCCTAGTTTGAAACTCATAGAGCAGTGCTTTTCAAACTCTGAATCATGACCTTAATGTGGGTAGCAAAGTCTTGCTGGTGCGGTCGCCGAGACACGACGAACTAATGACATCACAAAACAACCAGCCCGGTGCTTTACTGAAAAATAGCATGTTCGCAATGTAAAAATATACGCACAGAAAAAGTGAAAATATTTTATATTAAAATTACGTTAATCCTTGTTACCATCAACTCTACAATAATACGCGATGAATACATGCAAATCTGAAACTGTTTTCAGAAAGCAATCGATAGCAAAAAGAAAAGGATGTAATAAGTATGTGTGAGAATTTCGAGGAAAAAATCTAATTCCTTACAAATTGATTTTACAGTGAGGCCTTGCCTTATAGTTCGTTTCGGGAACTTTCATGTAATGAGAAACTTGTTATGCAAAATATATTTCTTGCTGGAGATCATATAAAGACAGTTTAACGTATTTCGCTCCGAACAATTCACTAGATATTAATTCTCTCATTCTGAATATCTAAATTCAAATGCTTGTAAGGCTAAGGGTCTAAATTTTAGAAGTGCTCTATTTCTAATCTTACAAACAACCATAGTAGCAGAGAACAAAAAACACACACACACATGCACATGCCCGAGCGAAGAATCAAACCTCCGACACGAGCGGCAGCGCGATTCGTAACGTGGCGCCCAAGGCTATTCCAGTGCACCTATAAAGTATAATAATAATAATAGTAATTATTAATATTATTATTACTATTATTAACTTGATTGGCAAAAACGGGACCTCTTGAGTCGCTCCAGTTCACGTTTTCATAGAAGGTCGCAGTACTGGGTTCTTGCGTTCCGCCCAGTATCTCTTCATTCGCTCCGATCGTGCCTTCCTCATTTCGTCTGAAATCTACACAAGCCTTCTCTGTGTCATTTCTGCTTGAAATTTATGGTTCTTAAGAAGAATTTCTTAAGAATTTCTTTGACGCAATGCGCTCCTGTCTTCTTTCCGAGACTTTTCAACACTAGTTGCCGTAAAATTCTGTTCTTTGGCAGTCTTTAGATGTGAAAAAAATACGAGATTCTTTTCTTCTTCATTGTGCTGGTGACCGGCTCAACTCCCGATAGGCAGTTTGATTGGGAAGGATTCTTCAGACTCCTTCAACCTGGTGTTTCTTATTTATACACGTTCTTATAATTCATCTTTCTGTTTTGAGGAGCTGATCGCTTCTTCTTTCATTTTTAATCTGGAACGGCGTTTCACGAGAATAATTGGCTTCCGGGAGTGTTGTTTTGTAGTGTTGGATCTTAGGGTCTACTAAAAGGCATTAGGTTAGAAACTGTGCCTTTTTGTTGGTTCTATTTGTCCAGGTTGCTTTTTCATTTAAGTTGTGAGTAATGATTTCTCCAAGATATTTAAATTGTTGGACACTCTTAAGTTTTTGATCATTTATGACGGCTTTTTCTATGCAAAGAGGTTTCATGGACTTGATCTCCGTTTTTTCGAAGGATATTTTTAGTCCTATTTTCAGAGCGATTTTCTGGAGACTGGTGATGTCAAGGGCTGAGAGAGCTAAATCATCTGCAAACCCTAGGCAGTTTGTCCTTATTGAGAGCCTTGCTTTAATTTTTATTCCAGGTTGCTTTTATTTTTGCCAAATATTCATAATGAAGTCCAGGGTCACGTTAAAAAGCAGTGGGATAATCCATCACTTTGTCTAAGGCCAGTTTTTATTGTGAAACTTTTCGACATTTCTCCCCTGAACTATACCCTTGAACTTACGATGGTCAGAGTTATTTCAATGATTTTTACTAGTTTTGGATGAAGGCCGTATGATCTGAGGATTTTATCAACTAAAAGAAAATTGCATTGAGTGCCATTGAGAATACAGAAATAATAGCGTTATGGGAAGACTGATGTGAATGTATGTGTATGTGAGGGGGAGTGAGGAAGAAAGAGAGCGGTCGTCAGAATATTTTTTCTAGCAAGCAAGTCGTCTTTAAAAAAAAAATGTTGTGAAGCGCTGCCGTAGAAAATGCCCTTCTCTGCAGGAAAACCGGGAGTTTTTTCCTCAGCACGAGATTGATTATATAATTTGCAGCAGTCCCCGTCACTATCAAGCCAGTATTACTGGCAGATGACCCCACCTCATACTGAGCACGTTAACCAGTTGTCGAAATATGTGTTCAAATCGGTCAAACTGGGAAAAACGAACAATGTTGTCTTCCATCACGAATTTGCAGTTGCAATACTATGATTTGTGCAATATACTTGTAAAAAAAATGTTCTACCTGCTTATGAAACTACTACTGCTACTACCAATTATAATACTAACACTAATAATAATATAATAATAATAATAATGCTGTATTTACAAATCTGCTGCCATAACGGTAAATTAGGAACTGATCATCATCGAGTAGCTTCACGCTGACGACATATCAAAATGACGAAAAATTCAAAATGTTCAAATGTTTGTAATTCTATCGGACCAAACTGCGTGGTCATCAGTCCGTAGCTTACAAACTACTTAAACTAAACTAACCTAAGGACAACACACATCCATGCCCCAGGGAGGACTCGAACCTCCACGGCGAGCAACCGCGCGCTCCGCAGCGAGACGCTTTAGACCGCTCGGCTACTCCACCGCGGCAATCAAAATGACGACGTCTTTATTTTTCGATAGATCAGCTTCCGAAACAATGCCTGGCAGCTACAATTCGGGTTCTCAGACTGCTTCCAATGTCCAAAATAACAATATGTGTACTAATCTCGTAATATAATGACAGTTTCCCCGCTGCTGAAATTCTCGTGACCAAAGATGGCTATAATTGTGTCTCGTGCAGTGCGTTAAATAAGAGGATGTAGTTTCTTACTCAAGACCATTGTAAATTGACAGCTTTTGTTTATGTATCCAATGCGAAGATAAAAGATTTTAATTTCAAAAAGTACTTTAATGGGGCAAATATAAAGTTTTGGTGCATCTTACAGGCGTTTATTGCGAGAAGCTAGTACCAATAAAGTTAAAAGAAGAAGAATTTGTGAAGGAAACTACGACATCTTGGTTTTGGTATAATGCAGCGCACTGCTGCACTGCAAGCCTCAATTTCCGTCCATCAAAAACTACTGTTAAAAATGAAGTAAAACGTCGTTGTTGTTGGCGCTCAACTTCTCTCAGAGATTTAAGAGCGGTTTTTACGTGGTTTTGACAGCCCAATTCCACCGAAGCCATGAATTAATTTTCGCAAATGAAATACTTTCCTGAGAAAATATGCGTGCCGTTTTCTAGTGCTTTTGACAGGTCAGTTGTATAAATTCCATGAATTCATTTCTAGAAGCGATATTTTGTCCTTTATAGACGCCGTACTCTTTTCTGTTCCTTTTTAAAAGAAACATTAGCAACATGACATCACGTCGTAGTGACGTCTCAGGCTGCGGCAGAATAGCCTTGCGCACTGAGGCGCCTTGCTGCGGTGCGAGCGGCGTCTCACCGTCGGAGGTTTGAGTCCTCCCTCGGGCATGGGTCTGGGTGTGAGTCCTTCTTACGGTAAGTTAGTTTAAGTAGTTTGTAAGTTTAAGGTCCGATGACTACTGCAGGCTGCGGCGGGTTAGCCTTGCGCACTGGGGCGCTGTGCTGCGGTGCGTGCGGCCGTTCGCCGTCGGAGGTTCGAGTCCCCCTCGAGCATGATTGTTTGTGTTGTTCAAATGTTTGTAGAGCTTATGGGACTTAACTACGGGGTCATCAGTACCTAAACTTACAAACTACTTATGAACTAGCTTATACTAAAGACGGCACAAGCATCCTTGCTCGAGGGGGGATTCGAACCCCCGACGGGGAACGGCCGTGCAGATCGCGACTGGCATGCCGCAGACCGCTCGGACATGGCGGCCGGCTGTTTGTGTTGTTCTTAGGTTAGGTTAGGTTACCTTGGTTTAAGTAGTCTGTAAGCTTCGGACTAATAACCAAGCAGTTGAGTCCGATAGATTTATAAACATTTTACTGCTGCAGTTAGGTCCCATAACTTTACAAACATTTGAACTTGTAAATATTTCTCACGATATTTTTTTTCCGTTAATGTATTCATTAACTGATTTGAAGTTCAGCATATGATGAGTTACATGAGTCGCTGTGCCAGATAGTACGGACGTTTTATGATTAATTTTCATACGTACAAGAATTTAACTCATTTTTAGTACATTACTATGATTGGTCTATGAGTATTGCCTACTGATTTTGGTCCTGGATTGTAATTTGCTCAATGTAATTGTACACTGTAAACATATATTTAGTGAATTTCGTCTACCTAGATTGTAAATTATTCATTATACTTGTATATTTATTGAGCGGAATATAGGTCTTTGTCCTGGACACGTAAAATATTCAAATGTGTGTAAATCTATCGGACCAAACTGCGTGGTCATCAGTCTGTAGCTTACAAACTACTTAAACCTAGGTAAACTAACCTACGGACAAACACACACACACACACACACACACACCCATGCCCCATGGAGGACTCGAACCTCAACGGCGAGCAACCGCGCGGTCCTCAGCGAGGTGTTTTAGACCGCTCGGCCACTCCTGCGCGGCACACGTAAAATAAAATAATAATTGCCTACTGAATTAGTCTCTACTAATCATTCTGACCGCAGTTGGTAATATTTAATGGACACACAGAACACACCAAGTCTGGTGGTCATCGCCGTTGTCTTGTCAACAAGAAATGTTCGACAAGGCAAGAACGCGGTTTGAAATACATCTTATCGAGAAGTAGGCTCACGATTTAATATTTTACTATCATTGGGCTTATTGTAGCGTAGACGACCTAACTCTTAGAGTAGGAAAAAACTAACTGATTGCAATAAAAGTGAAACAAGAGAAATGCTCCAGGACCATTTTGATTGAGAAGTAGCGGCTCCAGTCGCGAATCTGTCACAAAGACCGGGAGAGCGGGACGCTGACCACGTCCCCCTCCATACCGCATCCGGTAACGCCTTCGTGTGGAGATAACATGGCGGCCGATCGGTACACTTCGGGCCTCAGATTTTACGTGAAGTGAACAACGAGGTATGCGCCCATTTTTAGATTTCGTTGTTAAACTATGCTATAAGGGACGCTTTAAAAAATACAAAGGCCATAGGTGGTGATGCGGCTGTTATTTGTTTACGCGATTCCAACTTGTCATCGTCAGAATCTAAAACAAGGGGCAAAGTTTCGTACAATTGTACAACGTTATGGCCTTGCTGAACTAGTTCAACAGTTAATATAATTTGACATAATGTCAGTTAGGAGTGCAACTGGAATAATTCATATACTAGGGAATACAAGTGTATTCTAAGCCACAGTTGCTTGTAGAAAAAGGACATTTTTTAATACTTCATATGTAATGCACAAACAGTTTCGATGCACTATGGCATCAATTTCAAGTGCTCCAAAGTAAAGAAATATTCTATAAAAGTACAAAGTGAAGCACAAAAAGTAAGAAATAATTAGAATTTTGGAAATGGTCAGAAGAGTTTTATAACATATGATCTTATGCGTATAATTTTCTCCAGCAGCTGTTTTTGGACCATGTTGTACAGAAGCCTGTGTTTGAGAGAGATGGTCAGTCCAATTCAACCTAAAAATGAAATAAAATGTGTACTATCTTTCTTTCTATTATTTAACTGGTAATGCACAGTCATATTAAAAAATACCTCCCCTTTTTATATATGTTTATAAAACTAGATAAGTCAAAAATTTAAAATTACCTAGAAGTCAGATAGTTTCAAAAAAATGTTCAAATGTTTGTAGAACTTATGGGACTTAACTACGGGGTCATCCTAAGCTTACAAACTACTTATGAACTAGCTAAGACTAAGGACGGCACAAATATCCATGCCCGAGGGGGGATTCGAACCCCCGACCGTAGTGGCCGTGCAGACCAGGACTGGAGCGCCTCAGTCTCCTCGGCCACCGCGGCCGGCAGATAGTTTCAATCAAGGAAAATAGTCATGCAACTTTCGTCACATTGATAGTGCTTCTGTTTAAGGAGCTCCATATGTCTGTAATTAAGAACAAAGTACTCTTTAAAATGCCGAGAGTATCTAATATAACTCATTTTAGCATGTGAATTTACTCTCATACCTGAGCAGGCCGAACATACATTTAACATTAATTGTAACACACTGTAAAACTACACAGTGTTCAGCTCATAGGTAAAACCTTTCATTGGTGACGGTTAGTAGAAGAATGACCAGCTAATTTGCAGCTATACCTCATACCTCATATTTACTTTATAAGCCATCAGATAGCACCATCGTCCTCTTTTTTTTTTTTTTTTTTTTTTTTTTTTTTTTTTTTTTTTTTTTCTAAATATGGCTGTGCGTTACCAGTTAAATATTGGAAAGAAAGAAAGTACACAATTAATTTTATTTTTAAGTTGAAAGGTTGAATTGGACTGACCATCTCTGAAGCACAGGCTTCTGTACAACTTGGTCCTAAATAGCTGCTGACCAAATTGATACATATAAGATCATATGTTATAACACTCTTCTGACCATTTCCAAAATTGTAATGTAAAGTATTAAAAATTTCCTTTTTCAACAAGCAACTGTGGCTTAGAATACACTTGTATTGCCTAGTATATAGTTCAGCAGTGCCATGACGTTGTACAGTTGTACGGAATACCCTAAAAGTACACTACTATCCCTACACGCAACTCACTCGCCATTAATATTCCTAGAATCTGCAGCCAGTTATATGTAGCTCGAAGTTCGCTTCTGTCGTATCAACATTAACTAATGTAGCGCGATCGAGTGCAATGCATTGTGCTCTTGGTCAACACCAGTAATATAGCTCCCAATAGTTCTAACATCTATCTTTTCAATCCGGCGAGTGTTCTCATTGTACAGAGCTAAAGTCATAATACGACAAATCTAGCTCTTTGTAGACCGTGTACGGAAACACGGTTTCCAGACTCTCTCGTATGCAAATTCAGAATTGTGGGATGCGCCCCTGCAGTATTGTAATACTGACATACGAATGCACAACTGGACATGACGTCAGAGCACGTCATAGCTGCAGAACAGCCACATTTACGAAGAACTGCGCAACTCTGCATAATTTTCAGTCCTCGAATGTTAATGCCAAAAAATGTGTATATTTTTCATTTATCTCAAGAAAACTTTGAGAAGTGCTCTTATGATCTGATTTTATTGAATTCACAAATTGTCAACGAAACGAAATTTGTTCTGTGAGAGTATAAAGTCGTTGTAGATTAAGTTGCTCTTAGAATTAAGACACAAGATTAGTACTACAATATTTTAGTTGTTATGCGAGAAGATGAAACTGTGGCAAGTTTCGGGCAGACTGAATAAATAGAAAAGGTGCCGGAATTTAGAACAGGAACAGTTCAACACTCGTACTCCACTGCTGGTTGTCATTTAAAAATTGTACAACCCAAAGTTTCCTAGATATTTATTTTGAAAATTTTATTTATTATTCATTACAATGCTTGCTATAAGGAGAACACTCAGCGGCTCTATAAGTTTTCAAGGTACAGAGATATCAGTTCTTATTTTTTTACAATAACAGAGGGCTGCCGTAGCACCACTACACGACGAATAAGCGCGCCGTCTTTTGCCGGCCACGTCGGTAACTGAATTTAAAAAAAATTAATGCACTATCAAACTGATCTTTAAGAGATAAAAATATGTCAAGTGTAACTCGGTAACTCAAGTACTACAATTAGAAACTGTGTTTGTCTTGAAGCTGTCAGCATCCAAATATTCCAACTTTGCACATCCATTACTCGAAACTTTGCAACTTCCAATATTCTACACTTATAATATGAAACAGCCGCGGTGGAATGGCTGAGCGTTTTAAGGCGCCTTGCTCAGAAGCGCGCGGTTCTTCGCCGTCGGAGGTTCGAGTCCTCCCTTGGGTATTCATGTGTAAGTTGTCCATGGGTTAAAGTAAATTTGTAAGCCTAGGGACTGATGACCAAAGAAGTAAAGTTCCAAGGATTTACAAATAATGAAAGGAAAAAGTTTATCACTTACTATATTTCGATTCATAAATTATTAACAACTGCGTCTATTCCCCATATACTTTCCGGACTTTATCTACAAATGCTACTGAACGTACTAACAAAATTATATCACTGTACGGCACATATGTTGACTTAAATAATGAAAAGCGACATAGAAATGCTTTTGCTTAAAATGAAATTACCGATTCTGTAATCGTCCAGTGCTTCACTATGAGAGCATTTAGCAACTTTCAACAAACTTTAAGCATCATTTCAATCATTTTATAAACCCTTTTACACTCATATGTTTATCGTCCAGAACAACAGAGTTACAGCGTTATTAGTATTGCTGGATTGCACTGGGAATAGCAAGTGCCCAAGTCGCGGTACCCTTTGTCTCTCTCTCTCTCTTTATCGAATATTTTTGTCGGCTGGGAAGACCACATGACTGGCTTCGGTGGGGGTTTACTAATAGTTTGGCGGCGTTTTATGATGATGTTGGCAACGACCGCTGAATAACTGTTTGAAAACCCAACCACAAATCGGCCTAATGGGGGATAATTTTTGTGTAATGAGGAGTAAGTAAATAATTATTTTTGTCCTGTTCTATGGTTGACACATTCTTGTATGTATCCTTGTCTAATCAGTAAATTAATTATTCCTCTAATCAAATGTTCAAATGTTTGTTAAGCTTAAGGGACTCAACTACGGGGTCATCAGTCCCTAAACTTACAAACTACTTATGAACTACCTACAACTAAGGACGGCACAAATATCCATGCCCGAGGGGGGATTCCAACCCCCGACCGTAGTGGCCGTGCAGACCGTGACTGAAGCGCCTCAGTCCCCTCGGCTACCGCGGCCGGCGTACTCCTCTAATCGAACATGAAAATGACAACGTTTGCACACTACGCTGCCGCAAGTAAACTTTAACTACTATCAATGAAGAAAGACTATTTTAAAAATAACATTAATCAAATGTTCAAATGTTTGTAAATCTATCGGACCAAACTGCGTGGTCATCAGTCCGTAGCTTACAAACTACTTAAACCTAGGTAAACTAACCTACGGACAAACACACACACCCATGCCCTAGGGAGGACTCGAACCTCCACGGCGAGCTACCGCGCGCTTCGCAGTGAGGTGCTTTAGACCGCTCGGCTACTCCACCGCGGCATAACATTAATGAGTTATTCTGTTGCACAATATAAAATTAGAAGTTAGATTCGTAATATCCATTTCCGATCATTTACTTTTCCTGTGAGCTGTTTGAAATCTGGTTGATAATTGGTGATTGTAGTGCGGAAAAGTAAACATAAATTTTCATGGGATCGTACAGATTGATATTAAGCTGTGATAAATTTGAAAGTTGAGTAAATTGTTTCTCAAAACTGGAGATCAGTGTCCTGGCACACACTCTTCTTGCAGGATATTTTTATTCTGGAACCTTCTTCCAAAACTCAATTGGTGATCAACCGCTGTGTTTCAGACCCTTTAGTCCTTCGTCCTCTTGAAGTTCCAGCATATCCAACAGCTGCCGAATTGGTGGTGAAACGGGACACCCATCGACAACATAAACCAGGAAATGATTTTCAAATTGCAAATGTTTGTATAGTCTATGGGACTTTACTACGGGGTCATCAGTCCCTAAACTTACAAACTACTTATGAACTACTTACGATCTAGGACGGCACAAATATCAATGCCCGAGGGGGGATTCAAACCCCCGACCGTAGTGGCCGTGCAGACCGTGACTGGAGCGCCTTAGTCCCCTCGGCCACCGCGGCCGGCGAAATGATTTTCCAGGAATGAAAATTCGGCTTTAAGACTCGTCTAATCACTACATCTGACTTTTATGCCATATGCAAATGCAGAGAGAAGATACGTCACATGTAAACGTCGTTATTGTCTGCTGTCACGCTTTGTTGCACCACTGCATTTCGTACTGTATCCGCTTCTTGCGATTAGCGAACGCAGTTGCAGCAGTAGGGACCAATAAACAAGTCGAAGGCTTTCAGTTTCGTATACGAACAACATTAAGGGTATTTCTTTCTTCCCCACGTGACTTGTGGTTTCACAGAAGCGTGAAGTGCGGTGCCGCGTGGAGTGGCCGAACGCTATATCGCGCCTTGCTGCCGAGCGCGCGGTTCCTCGCAGTCGGAGGTTCGAGTCCTCCATCGTGCAAGGGTTTGTGTGTCGTCCTTAAGCCGTCCTCACACGGGTCGTGTTGTCCCAACGTGGCGCAGGCCATCCGTGCTGTCTACTTAGTTAAGGCACACTCTGAAACGACCTGCTACATCCCACGGAACGTGCTGCTCTTCGTGATTTGCTTTGCGACCGCAGCGCTCTCGAACGCTCGTTGCGTAGATCATTGTGTTTACAAAGATGGATTTGCTTAAAATTACACGGTATCTCTGTCAGCGAAAGTCGGAAAAAAACCGAAATGCTTTCTTTTGCTTGTATGTGGCATGCATTTTCCTTCAAGAAGCACAAAGACGGTACAATTATCTGAAAGCGGTTGAGAATAAAATCACTTTTGGCAAAGATTCTTAAAAAAATTCTCGACGGTAAAATCATTTGCACCAGCTCCAATTGTCTTACTCTTACATTCCCAGTTTGAACGTGGTAGATATTATGCATATTCGAAGATAATAGTTTCTGATCAATACATTTTACACGGGACAACGCCTCAGCTCGACAATGTTCTTTTAGTATTGTACGTAAACACTGTTCCTCCTACAGTGCATCTGCTTCCGTAACCACTCGCTAGCCTGTTCACGTTGCACTTTGAAACTGAACTATAACAATACTGTACTGAACTGCAACTTAATTCAAACACCGTGGAGAAAACCGAGTGGCCTAGAACGGAAAACTCAATAAATTCTCTCGCGGATAAAGATCGTTCTTGTTTCTAATAAATAAAGTCGAATACCAAATATTATAATTGTATTAAATTAACAAATAAGTTACATAAACCGTAATTAAACCAAATCGTTAAAAATATCTGGGAGAGTGTCGATGCAAATCTGTTATTTACATCTCTTTTCATCCGCAGCTCGTGACGTTAATCACCACTATAATAAGTCGGCTTCAAAAGAAATAACAACGAATATCGGATATTATACTTTAATTAGTAAGAAAGAACCAGAAACGTTAGGGAAACAAAAAAGAAAAATATTTCGAAGTACACAGGTGCGAACCTGTTCGGATTGTCGTCTCTATTCCACAGTCCGCGACACTACCAACTACGCTATTCCTTCTCTAGAAAAGGCGGTTAAGAATTAGCTATACTGCGCTTCTAAAACATGTTGTGATACGTTATTTATGTATGATATAGCATCACAGAGACGCTTTTTTCATAGAATGCGTTATACAGTTGCAAAGGAACAATATTCTTTCACATTATACAAATTATGACACTGACACACGTTAAATACGAGAATCTTTAAAGCTATGAAATTGTTATTTCCGGTAATTTATTGTAACAAATAATATCTAAAATGACGCCGATTCAAAACTTATTCTGATGCTTTCAAAAAGATTGTATTCATTAATCGTACGCTACGACGAAAGAAGGCACAAATAACGGAAGTTCCGTTTGCAATATGGCGGCTCAAAAGTTCTGCTTGTCACGTGAAAACCAGGCCGCTTCTCATTGGCCACGTTCCACTCCACGAAGGAAAATTCTAACATGCTGTATCATTCATTCCACTCTTCGCACGGTAGTGGAACGTGGTATTCCACGATGCAGCGTCACCACTTCCTCCTCCACGTGCGATTCCACGTCCCGTGAGAGGACGGCTTTAGCGGTAGTTCAAGCAGTTTGTAAGCTTACGGACATAACCGCAGTAGTCGAGTCTCTTAGACTTACAAACGTTTGAACATTGATGAAGCGCTGACTGCCGCGCCTCGCTCAGTGATCTTACGGACTGCCGCGGTCCTGCACTGCCAAATCGATAAGCAACGTCCACAGCTGTAGGTCTTAGCAAGGAAGTGTGAGTAACTTTTTCCTTTTTGAAACAAGAGCCGCACTGCATTGAAGCAAGAGCCACATGCGGCACGCGAGCCGCGATGTGGCCACCCCTGATAAGGAAGTTCTGCACGCGGGCATGGGCAGTTCACGTGAAGCCAAGCTCGCGTACGCTCCGTGTCAGTGAACACCTCTCAACATCGTTTGTTGACTTCCTCATTTCTACCTGATCACGGAAATTTATTAATAAATCCTTTGTAGTCTTTGTAATGAAAATTATTTGACGCTTGCATCGTTGTATTGCGAGAGCTGGTCGCCATTTGCAGTTAAGTACTGAAGTTACTCACGTTTGTTCAACTGAAGTCGAATTAAGAATTGTTCAAAGCTCTCTTCTGTTCAGTTTGTGGAGAATAAATTTATGTTCTCTGTAAAAGTCATTGTCAGGTTTACACCAGTGTGATTGAAATTAATTTCGTCTTTACATTAATTAATAACATAATGATGCTTCCGAGAAATGCGTTATAGGTGTCAGTTATCCTATTCCGCTCAGGTTTACTCAACAGAAATACGACACAAACTCTTTCAACATGTCAAGACGAACTAAGATACGCGGCACAGTAGATGCATTTAGTGGCACTAGCAAACCAGCATTTGTTTATAGTTTTAAATTTATTCACATAAACATTCATTTACTCGCACTCAAGTGCAGAAATTAGCTCAAGGAATCTTATAAGATAACTGCCAACCGAAGCGAGGTGTTGCAATACGACCACGTCGCACTCAGGGTTGCCAGATTACTGTTGGGAGAACTCTGTAGCGCAATGTCGCCTCTTGGCTCGCTACTGTAGCCCAATGTCGCCTATTTCGTACTTTTGTTTTCACGCTGTTCACGACAAACCATTCAACTACAACATTGTCTAGAATCAGTCATTATACATTCAGGAGCGTCACTGTGTTCCTTCCAATTTACAAATGGCAATTTTTCCCAGTGAATTTCTAATGCTTCTAAATCTGAATTTTTCTTTAATAAATTAACGAAGGAGAAAATAAATATTATATTATTGCGTATTTCAATACCGCACTATTAATGATTGCTGTAACTGTGAAGGTGCATCCTTCTGTAACAGTTTTGATTGATACAGATTGTTGGGTAAACGTAGAATCATTTCTTCGCAAAACTCTACAACTGCTACATCTCCGTTTAACAGTTTCCAGTTTCTAACCTGATACTTTTCCCTTCATTGCTCGCAGATGAAAACTAAATCCAAAATCTACATAATTCAGAGGAAGAAATACTAAAGGATTTTTAAAGCTGATTTACACAACTCACATGTTTTCTGCTTGTGAAACTCTGAATAACAAATAGTGAAATGGGCTTCAGTACATTTGATATTATAAAGTGTTTGTGAAACTCTCAATAACAAATAGTGAAATGGGCTTCAGTATATTTGATATTATAAAGAGGTAAACTGCACGTAAAAGGAAATGTCGTCAACTGTTTAAGTTTCGGCTAGCTACCGTAATATTTAAACCGTCTTAAATTGGGGGATGCAATTTTTTTTTTTTTTTTTTTTTTTTTTTTTTTTTTTTTTTTTTTTTTTTTTTTAGCAGACGGCTTTTTTTTCTAAATATAATTTAAGGCAATGCAATCGCCTTCAGTTTACATTATCGACTTAAGGTATTATAACATGCTGCATTCCCTTAAAGCCTTAATATTCTGACCACCACTATGAATTGTTTCCACAAATTGAGAGACTTGCAATAATAATTTAAAATTAATGTCAAGGAGCTAGTTGAGTACACTGTACTGTATTAATAAACGAGAAAAAGTAATATTTGTTATATTAACTGGCAGCTTTGTGCATGTTAATTTGAAATTTGAAGTGATTTAGACGCAAAGCACAGAAAATATAAAATATTTAAGCTAGTCGGGAGTGTGCATGCGCATTAACGCGTCATGCCACGGTGAGCGAGGTCACTCCAGCCGGGTGTTCGAATTCCCCTTAGAGTATGGATGTTGTGTTCGTCCTTAGGTTAAGCTAGTTTAAGTTGCATGAATTAGATGTAGAACGTCATACATAACCAAAGAAGTCGGAAAGCTAGGTAAAACATTTGAAAAGAATTACGTAGCCCAAAGTCGCGGGTTTTGGGAAGAAATATCGCCCAAATGGGGGTAAGTCGCATTATCTTCTTAAAATGTCGCGAAATTTAAATTTAAGTAGCCCAAATGGTAACATATCGCCCAATCTGGCAACCCTGGTCGCACGACTCTTTATTTTGTTTTCCTTTATATATATACGAGGTACGTCCACAAAGTAAGTTTCATTTGGTTATATAAAACAAACGTGTTCAAATACAGAGAAAACATCTATTGTACAAAAATCTGTAACTGTTAAACTATTTTTCAACATGGTAAAAGAAATTTTTTAGGAACTTGTCACAGCGTGTCACTAGTTTTGTATGCCTTCTTCATAGAAGGTTGCCGCCTGTGTAATCAACCATGTGCTAACATGTTCTTTCAGCTCGTCATCGCCGTTGAAGTGTAGACCAGCAAGGGCAGATTTTAGCTGTAAGAAGACAATTACTGCAAAAAGAGGTGTTTTTTTTCCCACGATAATGCCCGACCTCACACGGCGAAAGTGACGCAACAACTCTTACGCGAATTTCACTGGGACGTGTTTGACCATCCTCCATACAGCCCGGACTTCGCTCCTAGCGACTTGCATCTCTTCTTACACCTACCATCCGTACTTAGTGATCAACACTTCAACGATGATGACGAGCTGAAAGAACATGTTACCACATGGTTGAATACGCAGCCGGCAATCTTCTATGAAGAAGGCATAAAAAAAAACTTGTGCTATGATATGACAAGTGCCTACAAAATTTCGGAAGCTATGAAGAAAATATTTTAACAGTTGTAAATTTTTGTACAATAAATATTCCTTATGTATCTGTACATGTTTGTTTTGTATAACCAAACGAAACTTACTTTGTAGACGTACTTTGTACTGATTGACTGGCTGACTCATCATCGCCCAGCCCAAACCACTGAAGTTAGAAACTTGAAATTTGTGGAGGGTGCTGATCTTACTCTGTAGGCTTCATTTAAGAAGCGATTTTTCAATATTTCGTCCGTAAGGGGGCGAAATAGGGGATGAAACGTTTTTTGAAAATAAGTAGCTATTTAGACAATTTTGAAGCTAGAACTACAAAATTTCATATTTTAATTCAGGGTTAGAATTTAAAAGACACGTGTTTCGGCATTTTTTGAAATTCGGCAAATAAGGGGGTAAAATAGGGACGCAAAAAATAGATTTTCAAAAACATGTTGCTGTTAACTCAAATTTTAAGCTACAACTACGAAACTTCTGATATGGAATCTTGATCAGGGTTAAAAATCCGTGATTTTTATTATTTTTAGAAATTCAACAATTAAGAGGGTTAATTAGAGGAAGAAAAATTCTTTTTGAAAACACGTTGCTATTGATAAAATTTTGAAGCTAGAGCTGCAAAAATTGATATTTGTATAGTTGGTTAGACGTTAAAAAATACGTGTTTCGGCATTTTTGGAAATTCAACCAGCAACGGGGTTAAATTGGAGAGGGTGTGTTTTCCGAAAATATGTTGCTATTTAGGCAATTTTGAAGTTAGAACTACAAATTTTCAGATTTGGATTCGGGGTTCGAATATTAAAGACACGTGTATCGGCATTTTTTGAAATTCAACAAATAAGGGGATAAAATAGAGGACGCAAAAAATTGATTTTCAAAACTATGTTGCTGTTAACTGAAATTTCAAGCTATAACTACGAAACCTAGGATATGGACTCTTGATCAGGTTTAAAAAGACACGAGTTTCGGTATTTTAGGAAATTAAAAACTAAGGGGGTAAAAGAGGGGATCAAAAATTATTTTCGAAAACACTTTGTTGTCGAGACAATTTTGAAGCTATAGCTGCCAAAATTGGTATTTTTATTGTTCGTTATGATTTAAAAAATACGTGTTTCGGTATTTTTGGAAATTCAACCATCAAGGGGGTTAAATTGGAGAGGGGATGTTTTTCGAAAACTGTTGCTATTTAGGCAGTTTTCAAGTTAGAACTACAAATTTTCGGATTTCGATTCGGGGTTAGAATTTAAAAGACACGTGTTTCGGTATTTTTGAAAATTAGACTAATAAGGGGGTGAAATACGGGATGAAAAAATTGATTTTCAAAGATATGTTGCTGTTAACTCAAATTTCGAGCTGTAACTACGAAACTTAGGGTATGGACCCTTGATCATGATTAAAAAGACGCGTATTTTGGTATTTTTTGAAACTCGACCAATAAGGAGGCGAAATACGAGATGCAAAAATTGTTCAAAAATGTTCAAATGTTTGTTAAACTTATGGGACTTAACTACGGGGTCATCAGTCCCTAAACTTACAAACTGCTTATCAACTACCTTATACAAAGGATGGCAGAAAAATCCATGGCCGAGGGGGGATTCGAACCCCCGACTGTAGTGGCCGTGCAGACCGTGACTGGAGCGCCTTAGTCCCCTCGGCCACCGCGGCCGGCTGCAAAAATTGATTTTCAAAAATATGGATCTGTTAACTCAAATTTCAAGCTATAACTACGAAACTTGAGATATGGATTCTTCATCAGGATTAAAAAGAAACAAATGGTGCAGACCAACCAGCCTCTGCATGCGAAGCAGCGGGGGTTCAGCTAGTATTAGAAGGCGTGGTTTACTATATAAAATACTTCTTGATGACTTGTGACTAACCAGCACCAATAAGAGCTACAAATGCACAACGGCAACAGCTGTTAGTGGCGGGGGAGGAGGAGGGGAGGAGTACTCTACGTGGTCATTAGCGGCAGGCAGCTGCCACGACACTGTGGGGGGGGGGGAGGAGGGGAGGAAGAGGGGAGGGGGCGACGCTCGTTAAGGCGTTGAGCGGTCGTTTTGAGGCGAGTGTGCGCCCTGGTGGTTCCGGGAATACAGCCGGCTCTCTCGCAGAAAACGCTTTAATGGCCGCACTCCGTAACAGAAATGTGGGTGTTGTCTCCCTAGGCATGCCCTCAACAAAAGTCTGAAATTGTCATAGTTTTTTCTTCCTACAATCACTGTCAGAAATTAGACAAGAGGAAGTACTGTGTTTTCCATTCTTGGGAATCCGCCTTCTTTCCAGGTTTGAATGTGGTGTAGCCACGGAGGAGGGGGGGGGGAGACAGAAGGCTAATGGATCTGAACCCTCACCCCCTCCCACCAGCACGTCTCAAATATTTTTAATCTATCATTTTTAATGCATAAAATTTGAACTTGTACTCGTATAATAAATCAAACGAAACTATAATTTGCCAAGCTTAAGTGAACATGAGAATGGGTCGCCAACGTACTGCCGACTTTGAGAACGTGTGCTGTTGTTATTGTGAGCGGTTTTAATGCCGCCGCGACCAGCTTTGATGCTGCCGCAATTGTTACTGCTATGCTGAAGTTACGAGCCGATTGTTCATATGCGGCGACCCGCTGTTTAGCAGCTCAGCAGCGCTACGGAGTGGAATCTTATGAACAACGATAGTGTTAATTTAGAATAATTTTTACATTTAGAGCCTCATGTTAATTAAACTGGAAAACTTTCTCTTTGGCTAGAAACATAGAAGCTGCTTTATTTATTTAAGAGCTGATAATATGGACTCCATTTCCACCATGTTGCTCCTCTTCCCCTTTTAAATTAATACGAGCCTGCTAATTTTTTTTCATGTGCAATTGTTTCGGTGGTATAATTGGTTAAATTATAAAAAGTGTAAAAATAAGTCATATTTTAGTAAATTCAAAGTACTTTATTTTGCGATTAGTTCCTGGGGAAAAAATCGGTTTCATTATTATACCTCGTTGCCTCATAAGGAGCTTGACTTCAGTTGCTGATGTGAAAAATATCGAGTATCGCCGTGGTTTGGAATCCGCGTTAAACTGTAGGTGCCACTATAACTGAGTAAGCCAGTTTGAAGGTCGGAGGAAGGCATCGTCGGCATACCACCCCATAATGGAACCTTGCCTATTAAAGCAGTGTGGTGTTCACACCAATCACCGAATAGCTGGCTGAATTACTATTTTTATGCCATTGTCTTTCATCGAATTTTGAACTGACTTACCCATCTAGTGTAGAGGAAGCCTCCATTTTTCCGTTGAATCCGAACCACGGTGCCACACAACATATTTTTTTTTCTTTTTTTATCAGTAACATTGACAGAGGCGGAAGAAGTGACAAAAAATCCCATAACTTGGCGGAATTCGAGGCTAGAACTTTTGGATTCATGGTTTGACATTCCGCAACTGCGAAACGTCTTTTTTTTCCCCGTGAATATGGTTACAGTGTGTGTGTCTGTGTCCAGCAGACCGTGGTGAGCCCTCTAACCTAGTGCGCTGAGCCACCACGCCATCTTCTACCGAACCACACCTAGTTCCCCTACCACATGGAAACTATATTTTAGGCTGTCCCGAGGAGGACATTAAGAGCTGGGAGTGAAAAACGAGGAGCTAGACTCAATTTTTTCGAAGAGGAAGCAATAGGAATGTGGGAATTCATCCCTTTTTGTTGAACGATATAACGTTTCATGGGCCGCCCAGATTTTTATTTCAATATTTATTTATTCCTCATAATTAATCTCTTGTATTTATTACGGTTATTCTGTGTTTATTTCATGCGAATTACTACACAACCATCAGAGAAATATTTTATGCAAAGAAAGTATAACGCTAACAAGAACATTATCTGTATGTTTGGGTTTATCAAATGTTTTACTCAATAAGAAGGAGCAGCAGTCTCCATTCCTTCTTCTTCTTGGACTAGCATTCATAGGTTTCGGACGCAATATAGTGTTGCTCTGAATTTAATTTATTTGAATTTTAATTTCTTTTCGAGCACAGAATGGATGTTGAAAATTATTGTTAAGTGTGTGTTGTGTTTTTTCTGAATATATGAAAACTAATTTAATTTAATGCATTTCTCAATATTTTTATTTAAAAGCCATTTCATTGTTCCTAACTGTACAATATATTAATAGTGCGTGAATTTTTCTTAGATTGCCAGCAGCCGGCATTTTCTTTGCAGTGTGCGAAATTGAATGTTGGAACGATACACAATACAATTATATTGGAATCTTTCGTTACACACTAAACGTCCCTGAGATATACACCAGTTTACCAAATTTTTATTATTTTAATTTGTCATTGCTAGCCGTGGACTTATTGTAATTGGTGTTTTACGAGAGCATTCCAACAGTTAGTTTCTACACAGTGTATTTGTGGCGCGCTGCTATACTACGAAATCAGACAGGTTAGTAGGCACTTAGATAACATTAAATATTTTTGTGCCATTTTCCATCTGCATCCAGTCACAGATATATTTTGCAGACACAATTTTTAATAACAGTGATTTTCAACGCGGCCACTGAGATATTTCTCCCGCCGTAACTTTAGGGTCAATCTTTTCATTTCAAAGATTACAATCGATATCAAAATTTATTTTCTTTCGGTGTAGACTTACTTTCTATAGCGGTATTTTTTTCTAAATTTACATCATTTGCATCGAACCATTATCTTCTTTTCCTTATTTTAGAATAAAAATTAATTATTTATTATGTTTACCGTTAGGGAGAAATATTTCAACGATGAATTAAAAACAAAGACAAAGAAATAGAGTTTTGCTACTTTGTAAATATAATTGGTCGTTATTAGACCAGAGACAATAGTAGTTTTCGGAGAATCGGAGATGTTATAAATTGAATGCACCTCGTACTATACTCAAAACACCATGGTACTACCACTTGATACCCAGGAGCACCTGGACGCAAAGTTTTCGATCCTCTGTTGTCTCTTGTGCAGTAGACTTGCGCATAATAGTTCGCTATCGGGAGCGCTCACTTTAGTTCGTGGCTATGCCGCGAACTAGTTCGTTCTTTTAGTTGGTCCGCTCCCAGTGGTCCGCGCTTGCGCTTGCTGTTTGAGCCGCTAACGATATCACGCAAACCAAAAGAAACAGTTTGTGGATAGTTTCTCGCGTTTAAGTTTAATCTCTATATCTTGGCATCATGGAATTTTAGTCAGATATAACAGAGTCCAGAATACTTCAAAACAAATTTTATAGCACTGAACTATGTAATCTAGCAGGCAGACGCTCATCTCAAAATGGCTCTCATCAGCAGAAGGCAAACGCGTGATTTTTAATTCTGCTGCGCGCCCTCTCGCTATTGGCCGTCGGTCTTCGGAAAAGAATCCGACGAACTAAGAAGCGAGATACGTTTGGCATAATAGTTCGCGACCGGTAACCATGTTTTAGTTCGCGACCGTTCGCGCATATTTTAGTTAGCGACCGAACGTGCATATTTTAGTTCGCGACCGGTAGCTCACCTTTTCAATGTTCAAATGTTTGTGAAGCTTATGGGACTTAACTACGGGGTAATCAGTCCCTAAACTTACAAACTACTTGTGAAGTAGCTAATACTAAGGACGGCACAAATACCCATGCCCGAGGGGGGATTCGAACTCCCGACCGTAGTGGCCCTGCAGACTGTGACTGTCGCGCCGCGCCTTTTAGTTCTCCTTTTATTTCGCAGCTCGGCCGCGAAGTAGATCGCTATTTTTAGTTCGTCCGCTCTTTTTGGCTTTTGCTACCGCTACTAAAAGAGCTCTTTCTTTTGTTACACAGCTTTTTTTATATATCTACATCTACATCTACATCGATACTCTGCAAATCACATTTAAGTGCCTGGCAGAGGGTTCATTAACCACCTTCAAAACTTTTCTCTACCGTTCCATTCTCTAATAGCGCGCGGGAAGAAAGAACACCTAAATCGTTCCGTTTTCGATCTGATTTCTCTTATTTTATTGGGATGGTCATGTCCCCCTAAGTAGGTGGGTGCTAGCAAAATATTTTCACATTCAGAACTAAAAGTCGGTGATTGAAACTTCGCAAACAGATCACGCCGCAATGAATAACGTCTTTCTTTTAATGATTTCCACCCCAATTCGTGCAATATTTCCGTGACGCTTTCCCCCCCGTAACGTGATAAAACAAAACGAGCTGTCCTTCTCTGAACCTTCTCAATATCTTCCGTCAGTCCCACCTGGTGAGGGTCCCACAAGGGGCAACAGTACTCCAAGAGAGGACGCACAAGTGTGATGTAGGCAGTCTCTTTGGTGGAGCTGGTGCATCGTCTGAGCGTTCTGCTAATGAAACGTAACCTTTGGTTCGCCTTCCCCACAGTATTTTCTGTGTGTTCTCTCCAGTCAAAGTTGTTCGTAATTGTAACTCCTAGGTATTTGGTAGAATTTACGACCCTAAGGTTTGACTGATTTATCGCGTAATTGAAGTTCAGCGGATTTCTTTTAGTGGTCATGTGTATTACTTCACACATTTTTCTTTATTTAGTGGCAATTGCCAATTTTCGCACCAAGTAGAAATTGAATATAATGATCAGTGTTGCCCAAGCATCTGCTATTACCCATATTTTAGGCAATTAGACATCAGATAAGCAAATAAACCAGTTATTTACACGAATGGGTGATACAATGTTGCATACAGAGTACTCGTAGTATTTTATTTTTAAAATGTATTTATTTATTTATTTAATAGGTCATTGAAGGAATATTACCTACAAAATATGTGAATCTTATACTATGGAATGAGGATTATATTTAGACACTGCTGAATACCTTCGAAAAGAAAATTTGTGGCAGTCAACTATGAAACTACAGCTGAGCTGCATCTCAGCTCGAAATGACGGTAACTGGCAGAAGGGAATCACGCGATTCTGTGCGCTCTCGTGTCCTCTCGCTGTTCCCTGTCAGTCTTCGGAAAACGAGCGGACGAACTAAGAAGCGAGGGATCTGCGAACTAGTTCGCGTAGTTCAGAGGTGGGCAATGAGCGAGCCGTGCTCTCGGAGCTGCCTGCTTGAGCGGGAGCAGAGCCGCAAGCAGCTGGCGTCCATCAAATAGTTCCTCCTGAAAACGCTAGATAGTGTTATGCGCAGACAACGCGCTAACGTAGCCGCAGAAATGCAACTGGCTGAGTACGTTATAAAGATAATAGTGAAAACTCTTTAGCATCCAACTCGAATGAACATATTCCACTGCTAGGGATATCTCCTGAAAAATGCTATTCTGTTTATAAGTAAGAAACTTATTAACATAATATTGGAAACTCTTCTCTAAAACGTCTAGCGCGTGCAGTCGAGCCGGCCAATACCTTATAAAGATAAGAGCGATATTTTGTTTTGTTTTTGTTTCAGAAGACACCGGTAACAGTGCTATCTGTTAGTTCGAATTTTGTACTTCAGGGTTTTCCTTATAATCTATGATGTTACGTTATGGTACAGTATGCTGTGGAGTTAAAATGGCTACTCAAATCGGCGCGGTAAAGAGGCGTTCTATTTTCCAGTTCAACTCTAGTTGGAAGTGTGATTACTTGTTCACTGAAGGCGAAGGAGGAGCAAAATGTTTGGTATGTGTTAAAATACTAGGCATAACGAAGTACAAAATAGAACGCCACTATAGAACACATCTCTTCAACCAGTATGGAAGTGTAGAAGGTGAAATGTGACTTCATCTTCTTAATAATCTACGCGAGGATGGAAGTAAAGTAGAGGTATGTATAATAATGCTGTACCTACTTACGAGATAACTTAATCACAGTGTTTTGTTTAATAAAACCAATTTTCCTTTGAAATGACAACTCTGTTAATTTCTTACACAGGAATGTGATGCCTTATCCTCCGATGCAGCTGTTCGTAATAGCTTTGCTGATAGCCCGTATTTCCCAACCATTTTGTGACGGTGGATTTGTGAAAGTCTTTGGAAGTCGTAGCAGACGAACTATGTCCACAGTTATCACGTTCTTTCGCCAGTTTGAGTCTGTCGCGGCGTACTATAACTCGCCGTATCGATCGTTTGTCAGGTGCGCCAGCAAGCACGCAGACCTCTAGCGGCAACTAGGATGCGCTGCTCACTGAGCCGATTTGTGCCCACCTCTGACTTAGTTCGTCTGTGGGAGCGCTCTCCCGAACTAGTTCGTTCGCGAACTACACAAGACTGTTGTGCAGGTGCCTCAGCGTTTACCGGGTGGATCGAGTCGCTTCAGAGCGCCTTGTTCGGGCGCTCGTATTTTCGCGGCGAACCGCAGAATAGGCGAGGAATGCGCGGCGGCGAATAACTCTGTTGGTACGCGGTCGGCAAGGGGCGATGCCGATGCCGCCGATGGGAGCCGCGGGGAGGCGGTGTGCGGTCTCCGCCGGCTTTCGGGAGTTTGGCGAGCCTGTGACGGCGCCGCCTGCTGCATTATTCAGCAGCACTTCGGCAGGTAACTAGCAGACGCCACAGCGCCGCCACCGTCTGCGTCTCCCGAGGGAGGTGGCAGGGGAGTGGGGGGGGGGGGGCGAATCCCCGCGTGATGCTCATGTCGACGTCCCGCCCATCCTTCTGCGCATTATCGCTCCCTTCCGTCTCACAGCGCCACACGGCTTGTTCCGAGGGTCCTCTTATGAGAACTTGTGGAGTCAGCATTATACGGAGCATGCACGACACGGTTATACCTAGTTTTCTTGCAGGTACGAGGGAGGAAGTCGCCCAGTGGTGCATCTAAGCGAACTGGCGACTTGGACAATCTTTGAACTTCTGTCTTCTGCCCTCCTTTCTAGCACATCGAACAAAAAGCCAACCTGGCAACTTGTCCAAAAGAACAGATAATACACACGTAAGGCCGACGAGGTTATCAATAATTGAAATAAATAAAACAGTAAAATTCGCAGAACTAAGTGATTGAAATGAGAATTGAAAGAAACTTTCAAGCTGCCTCCGCTCCTTCATAATAGGAGGAAGGCAAACTATGTAAGGTGAGGTGGTGAAAAAAAAAGTGAAATGGATTGGAATGATTCCGGCTGCGCAAGGGTAATGCGGGTTAATACAATAGAAAGACAGGAGCGGCTGACCCTGAATTAATTACTGATATTTAACGTCACATCAAGTAATTTGCATGATTTGCCCTGTTTCTAATTGTTATGAGACTCTTCCACTTCCTGCAAGTGGCATAAAATATAATTTATAATTTGTCCCCACCAAAAAATCTAACGAACTAACTGGGATCTGACGTCTAATAATGATGAAAAAACATATTTCAAATCCAGCAATATTTATTACACCTTTTTAAGCTGGATAAAACACACAATGATAAATCCAATATTAAAAATCATAAACAACAACAACAATACATTTATAACCAAATAATAAAGGACAATCTAATGCATATGTAGCTACTCAGATTATCATGAAACTGGAAATTAGTAACGACTGGCAAGTCAGAAACCTCTATCGTGAAATAATATCATGTTCTTAGCGGGATAATCGAGTTGGAATACCAGTGCAGGGTTGACTTTCCTAACTACACAATTCCCACTATAAGGCAGAACCTGATGTATCAACTGTATGTTGCTGGCGAGCGCTTTGCCACATTGCCATACATTACCAAACTGACGATTTGCGTGTGAAGGTGCTGCGCTGCAGTGGCGTGGGCGGAGGGCGGCTGGAGCTGAAAATTTGCGGGACCATGAAATAAAAAAAAACTCGCTCCGTCACTCGGAACTACACTCGAAGCCTCCTGTGCGCTCGGCAGTACACAGTGCCTATGATCTGCCAAGTCAGGACCACTTCAGTTAGCGTAGACAAGTACGCACTGAAGGTCTAAATGACTCCAGAAGTTGAGTATATCGCAACTAGTGCTTCGGTGCACTAGTATTGGCTGGCTGACCTTATTCAAACCGAAAACAAGTATAAATCTCAGAGTGTACCCTAGGACTGATACAAGTTCACTCGTCCAAGTATCGACTCAATAAGCAAAATATCCAAGTCCTGAGAGGACAGGACGCTACCAGACTCGTCCGCACTCCAGCGCTACGAAACACGAAGTCTCCATCTATCACCGCGTCTCTGCACAAGACACCCCCCCCCCCCTGTGAAACGCCGTTTTTACGTAAAGCCAATCAGCGTCGAGTTCTCGAACTCAAGCCAGTAAAATCTCACAAGACAACCGCTGATTTCGAAAAGCTGGCGCTTTGAACATCAGCCAATCAAAGACGGCATCCCTTCCAGACACACTTTTTGCGCGATTCTCACTAAACGGCTCTAACCGTCGCCCGTGGGAGCGGTTGCCTCCAGCAACATTCCGTCACCTTCCCTTTTCGGACCCTCGGTCACAGCCGTGCGTAGTGCTATCTTCTTCTAAAAAGCGCAGACGATGCCTCTCCTTCACAGTTTGGGACACAAGGCTACATTTTTACGACACTGCTCTGCCAGTGTGCCACGCAAGGCCAGCGCGCCCGGCCTCCTACCGCGCCGCAGGGCACAGGTAGGAAGGAATTCGCCCCCTCAGGCCCAAGTCAGCTCTGCATTTCACCTTAGCAAAATCTTCCCTGCATCGTATTCCCGACAGCAATAGAAAATTTTATGTACCGGCCTCATTAAGACAGACCTCTCATCATGATGATGTAATGTTAGGTACCATAAGGACTCGTCTTGGGACGGGGGCTCAACATTGAGCGTACAGAATACACAGCATAGCTGAGGAAACGATCTTGCCATTTTGTTTATATTTTATGTTCATACGATGACAGATAGGAGCAAAGGAAACCATCTGTAATGTTTTCAAGACCAGGTACATCTGTGATCTGTTTCTTCTCACACCAAGGCTCCACTGAACCATCTCAAAGCACAAACAATTCACTCTATATCTCCCATCTTAAAGTGTTCTATTTTACACGCAAACAAAACTCGCATACAATCTCTATATCTTATATGTGCCGCGCGGGAGTAGCCGAGCGGTCTGGAGTGCCACGTTGCGGATCGTGCGGCCTCCCGCGTCCGAGGTCTGTATCATCCCTCGGACATGGATGTTTGTGTTGTCTTTAGTATAAGTTAGTTTATAAGTAGTGTGTAAGTTTAGGGACTGATGACCCCGCAGCTAAGTCCCATAAGCTTTACAAACATTTTTTTATCCTATATGTTCCCCTACTATGACATAAATACAGGATGTTACAAAAAGGTACGGCCAAACTTTCAGGAAACATTCCTCACACACAAAGAAAAGAAATATGTTATGTGGACATGTGTCCGGAAACGCTTAATTTCCATGTTAGAGCTCATTTTATTACTTCTGTTCAGATCAAATTAATCATGGAATGGAAACACACAGCAGCAGAACGTACCAGCGTGACTTCAAACACTTTGTTACAGGAAAAGTTCAAAATGTCCTCCGTTAGCGATGATTCATGCATCCACCCTCCGTCGCATGGAATCCCTGATGCGCTGATGTAGCTCTGGAGAATGGCCTGTTGTATCACAGCCGTCCACAATACGGGCACGAAGAGTCTCTACATTTGGTACCGGGGGTTGTGCAGACAAGAGATTTGAAATGCTCCCATAAATGAAAGTCAAGAGCGTTGAGGTCGGGAGAGCGTGGAGGCCATGGAATTCGTCTGCCTCTACCAATCTGCCGGTACAACAGCAACCTCTCTGACGCTAACATTAGGGTTATCATCAATTGCACGAAGAATTGCCTCGTCTATTTCAGGTGTCCTCGTCGTTATAGGTCTTCCCTAGTCGCGAGTCATAGTCTGGAATGTTCCGTGCTGTCGGGACACCTTCGTTCTGGAAATCTGTCTCGATACGTACCGAGCCACGGCTATTGCCCCATGCTAATCCATACATCAAATGGGCATCTGCCAACTCCGCATTTGTAAACATTGCACTGACTGCAAAACCAAGTTCGTGATGAACACTAACAGTTGATGCTACCTACTGATGTACTTGATGCTAGTACTGTAGAGCAATGAGTCGCATGTCAACACAAGCACTCAAGTCAACATTACCTTCCTTCAATTGGGCCAACTGGCAGTGAATCGAGGAAGTACAGTACATACTAACGAAACAATTGGGTATTTTGACAATTGTCTGCACGAAGTATTTCAAATTAGAATGAAACTTTCAGTCGGCAGAGGTGTGAGCGCTATATGAAACTTCCTGGCAGATTAAAATTGTGTGCCGGTCCCAGGTTCGAGTCCCGGTTCTGGCACAGAATTTTAATCTGCCAGGACGTTTTATTTCAAATTACATTTAACGAGAAATACTAAAATGAGCTCTAACATGGAAATTAAGTGTTTCCGGTCACATGTCCACATAACATATTTTCTTTCTTTGTGTGTGAGGAATGTTTCCTGAAAGTTTGGTCGTACCTTTTTGTGACACCCTGTATATCTAACCTGTCACGATCTATCGCTTTTTTTTCCTCCCAGCTGCAACATCACCATTGAAGTAGCGCAAAATTCAGTTTTAAATTTTCGATAGGGTTTTCTCTTTTAGATATTTATTTTTCGTTTATTCGTTCCAACACAAAATATATTATGTTGAATTAATGTTTTGCAACATATCTTACCTTGACTTTTCGTAAATTATTTATTGAACAATAAATAATTGTTATTTACTACTAGCTTATACCCGCGGCTCCGCTCGCTTGTTGGTTGATGATGATAGATAAGCTATCTTTCAGTTGTGTGCTATGAGACTGGTTTTGAAGGATGAAATGAAATACAATACCTTCTTTAGAAAGAAACATTTTAAATCAACATTCAAATAAAAAAATAAAATTATGTGAAGTGCTTAATGCTTTACGATAAATAATACATTAATCCTCACAGCCTGTGTCGCAATATCTCAACACGTATAGTGAGAGTAATGTCCAAATTCACTTTAATTTCCTTTTAGAGCATTCTGGCAAACTATATTATTTGTATTATAAGAAATTTCTTTTTTACTGCTTTATTTATTGATTGTTATATTTCCTTATTCGTATGCTTATCCTTACAGAGAAAGAGTTGAAGACATTGTAGCACGCATAGACCACAGATATGGTCTGTCGCATCACGTTTCGCAGTATGTAACCTCCTTGCTATAGAGTCGCAAACGCCATCGCTGGCCTTCAGTCCGATTTTTTTTAATAATTTGACGACTTTCAGTCACCATATCTTTCACCCCCTTATACCTATCGGCATGGAACTGCTATGGTGTAGAAAGGGAGACTTCAGACAACAATTACACACAGACCATTCGTTTACGTTTTGTAGTTTTCGCTGCAGAGCGAAATATTAACACACACACACGTAGAATTTTATATACTTTCCATCCCAATATACTCCACCCTTTTATCATTATCAACCCTCAAGCAACAATGCAACCAATAAAACAATTTTCAAAGAGTAAATATAAGTTTCAAGGAGTAATTATTGTCCCACATTACGCGTTATATTCTTCAAATTACTAAATGTCTATCAGATGGCTATAAAACCATGCCTATAACATTCGTCAGGTGTAAATTAGTAACTGTACAAATATTTAAGTCTCTGCATCTTGTCGTTCGAACGTGATAAGCGTACACCGAACAGACATTCACATTAATATATATAGATAAATAGCTATCCCGTAGCCATAAAACCGTGCCTAAAGCCTTCCCCGGGTACACATTAGTAGCTGTGCAATTTTTTAGCTCTTTATGTCTTGTGGATCAGACGTAATAATCGTAAACTGAACAGACATTCACAGTTATAGATACAGATTAGTTTAATGTACGGCATCCCTTACAATTTATTTCGTTTTTACCCATTGCTTGAGTTACTCCATTATTATGCTGCGGTCTAAATTTGACGTAATGAATGTTAGACACAAGTCATAAGGTTCATAATGTTGCACGGTGTGACGTAGTTTCACGTGTTATTATATCTTTGTAGGCAGAATTTCCATCGCGCTCCTCGTAACGTGGAATTTGGAAAGCAGCCATTTTTGTACCTCCCCGATACGTGCTCGTGGTGGCTTTTACGTTTTGTCAGCCACGACAATACGGCTGTCCCGTCCAGCGCTAATCTTTCCTGTGCCCTCTTCGTGTACAAACGGCAGCAGTCGGTCAGGCCGTGCCTGAAAATTTATGTCCCCATTCACATACGCGCAGGGGCTTTTCCTAAGCCTTCCCTACATGCAAACCATTTTACTCGCCACGCAAAGCTCTTTAAGCGTGGACTGCGGCCTCACAGTCAAATGACACAGCCAACATCCGTGTACAACTTTCCTTCCTGGAATTTCACAGCGCGCTCAAAGGCAACAACACTGGTATTCACAGCGGCAAATCCGCTCAGACGCAAAACTTTCCGACACGATGCTAAATAATGTTCAGAATTTCCTTTGTAAAGTCAGTAACAACAATGCTATGTCATCTAACAGTACCTGTCTTTATAAACTTTGTAAGCTGAAACAAGTTACCGCGTAATAAATTTCTTAGAAGCTTTTGGTGATAATTTTTCATTGTCGTTCACCAACGCTATGACTTCACGTGTTTTCGGCGTCGCGTGACGTAAAACGTCCCGTTCACTATTGAAATGCGCCATTCCTGTAGCCGGACTCCTATGGCGGATAGGCAGGACTCTACAAATATAAAATTTACACATAGAAATCAGTTACTTGCAAACCAAGTGCAATATTGGAAACCATATATGTAGAGAATTTTGAGATGAATCAAGTAGTGCAAAACCGCCTACTGTGTCAATCAGATTTAATAATAAAACTTTATAACGACTGTAACCATGAAAGTTTATAACTGAGGAAACAGTGATCTGAATTTAAAGTACAAAGCGGAAATGGATGGATCTCGAAAGCTCTATCGGACTGTTATTTAAAAAGTGATGAAATCTCCACCATTTATTCATGACTTACTAAGGAACTAATTCTATTGTACAAACTTCACTTGTTTAAGGCATATAATTTATTTAAATAAACAAAATAACGATAGTGCACATAGTCTATGAATATTAGAAACCTATATAGAGTAGATAAATTAATCGTTTATGTTTATTTAACAAACTCTGAAATAGCATTAATGAACTTGCAACTAAATATGCAAAACTATGTACAAGAAAATTAATTATGTCACTGGAATCACGATGAAATTTCTGACCAGACTGATATAAATCTTTTGTTGAAAAGGCCCTATTTAACGTTTTCCCACATGTTTCATATACATAGGAATCCGCCATCTTTATTTTGGTTGAGCGCCCTAAACTGCAAGACGCAGGTCCACTGTCGGTTTGCATGTGACTCGCAGAGTAAAAATCCGCTAGGATTTTTCTGTTTTCTTGTCTGGCGGATAAGTTACGGGACTTACAAATTTGAGCGTTAATCTGGTACAATTGCAGACTAAACGTTTGCTTAAAAAGCGCGCTCACAAACTTTACACATTCATAAGATTGGTAAGTTTTACGGAGATATACTGTGATTCTAGTTTATCGCAGTTTTGAAACTGTGACTTGAAACGTCGATTTATTTTCGAGCGTGATAATTTTGCGCATTCGTTTAAGAAAGGCTGAGCTTGTGCTGACTAATACATTGGGACATTCTCTATTCTCGCAAAAAGGACATTTGAACAATCTATGCGACGCAAAGAGTGTACAGTGGGACCTCTGACTTAAGACGAGACCAAACACGTACCTTGTATCCAATTCAAATGTTCAAATGTTTGTTAAGCTTATGGAACTTAACTACGGGGTCATCAGTCCCTAAACTTACAAACTACTTATCAACTACCTTATTCTAAGGACGACACAAATATCCATGCCCGAGGGGGGATTCGAACCCCCGACCGTAGTGGCCGTGCAGACCGTGACTGAAGCGCCTCAGTCCCCTCGGCCACCGCGGCCGGCAGTATCCAACTATATCAGTTTGCCAGTGTTCGTGTAGTGTAGTGTGGATGAACTATAATACGGCAGGGCGAGTCAAAATAAAAGTCCTTGCACACCTCCTTAAATTGGAAGAGTCAAGGAAAAATTGAAAAGTGATGATGGGACCAGAGGTTGTTTTTTTTTCTTTTTTTTTTTTTTTTTTTTCTTTTTCTTTACGGGGAATGGGGTGTATGACACATTAAATAACACGCGATTGAGCTCAGGAATTTAGTGGCGTAGTTAGTCTTTGTCCATCTTCAACAGCTTATAAGTTATTAATGATCAATGTTGGGAGTTTACCTTCATACCGAATGCTACAGCACATGTTGTACGTGTTCTCCAATCCGTGTAATTTTTCCCAAATTTGAACATTAATAACTTCTAAACTGTACAAGATAGTAAAAACAAATCACACCACTAAATCCCTGAGCTCAAGCGAATGTTATTTGATGTGTCATACACCCACCTTCCCATTTAAAAACATGACTTGAATCCAAAATAAAGGATTTCAACATGGCGGCCACGACTGACATTCACTCCAGAAGTTGCGGCCCCGCATCAAACCTCTGTTCCTATCATCACTTTTCAACCTTCCCTTTAATCTTCCAACTTATAAAGGTGTCCAAGGACTTTTGTTATCGCACACAGTTTGCTGGGGGCTCGACCTACAGTTCCAGTATCTCTCTTTTCATCTCTCTCTCTCTCTTTCTCTCCCTCTCTCTCTCTCTCTCTCTCTCTCTCTCTCTCTCTCTCTCTCTCTCTCTGTCTCTCTCTAAATGAAAAGTATCTTCCGCAAAATTTCATCCTGCGCATATTTCTGCCAGTAAATGGACGCCTAGGACTGAGATGGCTGTGTGTTCCATACGCAATGTGTTACTTAATTACACCAACAATCTTGTAAGGTATGTAAGGCGTCTTGAGGAACAAAATGAGCATGCCCGGAAATGCCATTCAATGACGCTGCGGAGAGTCCTAGTTACAGGCTCCAGCTCCTGCCGCTAGACATCCCCTACAGCAACTTCGACGCTCTGTCGCGTCATTGATTACGTTTCCGGGCATGGGTTACTATGCTCACTTTGTTCCTGAAGACAACTGCCACATCCCCTAGAGGTTTGTTGGTGTAGTAGAGTAATTCTGAAACACACTGACCTATGGGACACACACCCATCTCAATCTTCGATGTTCATTTACTACCGCAAATATGCGCAGGACGAAATTTTGTGACAAACTTTTTTATTGCTAGCGTGTGAGGAATCGCGCTGCTATGCACGAGTGCGCAAATTTAGATTCACCCTGTATACAGGGTGTTTAACTAAGTGTGTTTACCTCTGTAACTTATAAAATAATAGGTGACATGAAATTTTAATGCTGTAGGTCAACACAAGAAATGTTACACTGTCTGCGGAGCTATGAACATAGTTTATTGTATTATTTTCCAAAGAGTTACAGCACAAAGATATAATTTTTTAAATGGAACGATAGTTTTTTCTATCAGAAAGTTTAACATTCCTTGTGTTGACCTACCGTATTAAAATTTCCCGTCACCTATTATTTTATAAGTTACAGAGCACACTTAGTGAAACGCCCTATTTATACTATGAACTTAATCCTTTGTATAGCAGTAAAATGAAAAGATTCAGAAAAGCACACCCACATGCAAATCTTGAAGGCTTTATATAAAAATGGGGCGGTGGTAGACACAAACAAAACTCCAGAAGACTATATCTCGTGGAAGCAGGAATAGACAAGTTGTACGACTATAACATAAACATTCCAAATTTGGTTACATACTGCTGCATACACTATTGCCATAATACCGAGTAACAGTCATCTTGCACTGATAAATGCTGCTCTCGTTCATAAAGATAAGGAACAGTAGGGACCGTATAATACTGCCTGCGGAACGCAAGATATTACTTCTGTTTTACTTGATGACTTTCCGTCAATTATTACGTACTGTGTCCTTTCTGACAGGAAATCACGAACCAAATTTTACAACTGTGGTAATATTCCATAAGCACGCAATTTAATTAGAAGACGCTTGTGAGGTACACTGTTAAAAGCTTTCGGAAGTCTAGAAAGATGACTTGATATCCCTTGTTACTGGCACTCATTACTATAATACTGCCTGCGGAACGCAAGATGTTACTTCTGTTTTACTTAATGCCTTTCCGTCAATTATTACATACTGTGTCCTTTCTGACAGGAAATCACGAACCAAATTTTACAACTGTGGTAATATTCCATAAGCACGCAATTTAATTAGAAGACGCTTGTGAGGTACACTGTTAAAAGCTTTCGGAAGTCTAGAAAGATGACTTGATATCCCTTGTTAATGGCACTCATTACATCATGTCAGTAAAGAGTTAGCTGTGTTTTATAAGAACGATACTGTCTGAATCCGTCTTGACTGTGAGTATCTTCAAGGTAGTTCATAATGTTAGAGGAAATTATATGTTCTAAAATTCCTGCTGAAAACCAGCCTCACTGATATAGGCCCATAAGTTTGTGGATCATTCGTATCCTCTCTTAAATATTGGAGTGGCCTGTGTCACTTTCCAGTCTTTGGAGACGGAACTTTCGCTGAATGAGTGGCTGTATATGATAGCTAGGTATGGGGCTATTGCATCAGCATACTCTAACAGAAACCTAATTGGTATACGATCGGGACCGGGGGATTCACTTTTGTTAAGTGATTTAAGTTGCTTTAATATTCCAGGGCTATCCAATTGTAATTTACGCAGGTGTTCTTGATCAGAATACTAGACCATTTGTTCGTCCTTTTTGGGGAAAGAATTTCTGTAAGTTGTGTTTAGCAATTCTGCTTTAGCACAACTGTCAGCAGTAGAATTACCGATGTTAACGCGTAGTAAAGGTATTGATTGTGTATTGCCGTTATTATACTTTACATACGACCAGAAATCATAAGATTAACTTCCAAATTACGTGACAGGGTTTCATTGTGAGTATTACTATAGGCTTCTCGTATTGAAGTTCGAATGGAATTTCCAGTTTCTTTAAGAGTTTGCTAGTCTTGGAGATTTTGTGTCTGTTTAAATTTGGCATTCTTTTTCCTTTGCTTTGGGAAGAATTATCTTACTTATTTTGTGTACAACGACGGGTCTTTTGTTCTTTCTTATAAACATCTCATTATCTGTCAATATCATTTCTCAGAATTTAAACCACATCTGATCCACTGATCGACACACAATGTTAGTTTCAAAAGACTGGAGGCTCTCACTTTGGAAGGCGTTAACGTACTTTTATCTACTATTTTTAATATACTTTCGTTTTATTTTTGGTGGATTTGGAGAGTCCGATATTTAGTCTCGCTACGACAACTCTATGTTGACTAATCCCTAGTCTGTTTTGATTCTCTTTATTATCTACAGGTCATTTGTTACTAGGAAGTCAAGTATGTTGTCACAACCATTTACTATTCAAGCGGGTTCATTAACAAATTGCTCGAGGTAGTTTTCAGAGAATGCGTTTAGTACAATTTGAGACCACGTTTTATGCTTCCCCTAGATTTGGACCATGTAATTGGGCCAACGTATCGAGGGTAAGTTATGTCGCCACCAATTAAAATTGGACGCTTTGGGTACGTTCTTGATGATTGATCCTAGCATTCTTTGAAAATTTCTGCAGTCAAATGGCATGAGTCCCACAACGTCCCGTCTTCCTTATCCTCTCCCAGTCCTTTCCCAATTCCTTTCCCATACCCAAGGTGTGATGCGGTCCGTGCCGAGGGGTGCGTGGCACATGGGTGGATGTGTCTCGAACGGAGCCTCAGGGATACTGGGCTACCTCCCTGAGTAAGTAGCCTTGCACGGTGCGGGGTTATCATGGTGTGGACCATATAAATCCCCAAATCTCGTGGGACTAAGGTGAACACAGAGAAAGAAAGTACTTTATAAGAATCTGAGGAACAATCTGAGACCGATGAAGTGCACTCCTACTTCTGAATCAGGGTCTACACCTGAGCAAGAAGTGCGAACTGTAACAGAGAAGTTGGACCAGATTAGAATTAAGGCCTTGACTGGGGCCCAGAGGAGCAAACGTCTCAAGGAACATAAGCAAAAGGAAGGAAAAGAATGGCTTCCTAAGCATAAGTGGAGGGAATCAATAGGGCTTGAGCCCAAGAGCCCCAAAAAGAAACTGCCTCAGGTCGAAGGGGATACACAGACCCCCTCGACGTCACAGGTGGCAAGAGGCTTAGGGAGGAATCTAAGACTCCCTTCTCTCTGGACAAGCGTGATCCTAAAAGGCCGAGGCAGGAAATAGGAAAACAGACCTATAGTGCTGCAGTCTCGGTCTTTAGAATGGCTGTTGTCCAAGAAGGATACCCACTGGTGAGCATCACCTCACAGCAGGAGGATATCGTGCAGATGGCCCTCTTTGAAGAGATTGGGGGGACGCTGGTCCAGAACTTAAATTCAGGTGGGTCTATCTAGATCGCGGTTCCCTCATTTTTGTCTGCGAGGAGGAGCACTCAGTAGTATGGCTTAAGGACAAGGTGCCCATGATATCACAGCAGGAGGATATCGTGCAGATGGCCCTCTTTGAAGAGATTGGGAGGACGCTGGTCCAGAACTTAAATTCAGGTGGGTCTATCTAGATCGCGGTTCCCTCATTTTTGTCTGCGAGGAGGAGCACTCAGTAGTATGGCTTAAGGACAAGGTGCCCATGATATCCCCATGGGAGGATGCGAAGCTGCTGGTCAAGACAGCAACCAAACTCCTGAAGACCGCAAAGGTATCAAAATGGGTACCAAATATCCTTAAGGATATCCCTCCAAAGACTGTGTTAGGGAAAATAAGGGTCCAGGACCCAAAAGTCTCGACAGAGGATTTGGAGGGTTATTGACCAAAAGGTTGTTCCGGAAGGACGAACCCTGGTGGTGGAGGTCGGAGACAAGTCTATGAAGGCAATGCGAGAGCAAGATCTGAAACTGTTTTTAGGGTTCTCGCAGGTCGCCGTCAGGGAAATCAAAGACCTTAAAGACAATAATGGCAGCAAGATGGGGACTGGAAATGCTGCAGATAAACCTGCACCACAGTAAAGGGGCCACTGCTGCATTGAGCCATAGCCTGGGGAGACAGGAGGTGGACGTGGCCCTGATACAAGAACCCTGTTTATACGAAGGGGGTGTATCGGGCCTCGGTAGTACTGGAGGTAAGCTGATTTATGCTAGAAATCTAAAAAACTCCAGAACATGCATTTATGTTAGAAATGGAATACCTTTCATATCAATGATGGATTTTTGTTCCAGGGACCTGGTGACTATCAGGATGCAGCGACGTAAGAAAGGTATCACGAGGGAAATTGTTTTGGCCTCAGCATACCTTCCTTACGAAGACAGCTCTCCTCCTTCTTTGGAAGTGAGGAGATTGACGGAATCCTGCCATCGGCAGGTGACGAACTGTTGGTGGGATGTGGTTCCAATCCCCACAGTCTATCGTGGGGCAGCCAGGACACCAACTGTAGAGGTGAGCACCGTCTTGAATTTCTCCTATCTAACAACTTGGAGATCCTGAATAGGGGTGATGAACCTACATTCAGGAATAGTAGAAGAGAAGAAGTAATTGACATAACTTTTGGTTCCATGATGATGTGAAGTTATGTCAAACATTGGCATGTGGTCCTGGAACCATCCTCATCAGATCACATGTATATTAAATTCAAGATTGCAATGGGAACCAGGCAGACCATGTCCTATAGGAGTCCAAGGAAAGCGGCCTGGAAGACATATAGGAGACACCTTGACTTCAGCCTATCGGAAATTAAAACTTCGATAAGGAATCCAGCAAAGTTTGAGGAAGTAGCAGAGGCCGTAACCTCTGCTATAGTGACCTCATACCAGGACAACTGCTCAATCACCAAGAAGTGCACAAATAGGAGTGTGACTTGGTGAAATAATAACCTGGAAATGCAAAGGAAACAGGTACGAAGACTGTTGAACCTTGCGAGGCGCAAAGGACAATGGGCAAAGTATCGTGAGGCCCTTGTCAAGTACAACCTTGCCATCAGACGGGCAAAGGAGGCATCCTGGAAGGTATTCTGTGAGGAAGTGGAGGGCACGGCTGCTCAAGCGAGACTTCATAAAATCCTCACTAGGGTACCAACTAATCCAGGAGGAACATTGAGGAAGGAGGATTGGGAGCATACAAAGGCAGCACATGAAGCGCTGGAACTGCTCGTTAAGATTCACTTTCCTCAATATACTCTAGGGGATAACTCAGATCAGAATGTGATTCCTGAGACACAACGGTTCTCAGGTATTCACAAGGAGGACTGGTATCTGGCCAAGGAGTGTGTCGATTTCAGTAAGGTCCGATGGGCAGTGTGCGAGCGTGAAGGTCGGGGTGAGAGTTTAAAATAGGGAAAGATTAATTTTTGAAACTCAAAACCACCAGCTGCAAACCAAATTTCTAAACATGCAAAAACACTGGAACTGTTATTGCGACTGTTTGACTCGTTTTCTAGGGGATGATATCATACGTTCGCAGCTTTCCTTCCCTGCAAATGATTAACAAAACAAAAGCATAATAAATTCAAGTTCATGAGAGAAAAGGGTGTACTAACTACTTTTTTTGAAAACACGTGAAAGATCACTTTATGTTGTTTATTTCACAATACTTGAACCCTGTGGCTGATACGTCTGTAGGTCAGCACATTTATCAAATGAAGTTATAGCTCGAGAGCCCCCAGACAAAATGAATATTTGTCGCGAATTGTTTTCACACCACGTAGCTGTCTCAAACACCGTTTATGTTCATGCCTATGCGACGACACGTGTTACATTAACAAATCACAGTCACTTTAATTCAATGGGATGCACACCTTGTTCCACCGGCTAAATATTCACAAACACACAGTAGAACTCGATTTAACTTGGTGCAGTCTACGACGAGCAACCACACGTGGCGATTGCCACAGACAAATCTCAAGTCACCACCTCGAGATCCACATGCCGACTGACCCAGAGCGACGCCGCCCGGCCAGCCACACCACGTGGTCCCGAGTCCTCACTTCCTGCCCAGGCGCGCGCGCGCCAAAAGCTCAAGTGCCGGGGTTTTTCCCCCTACGTCATCAACTCCCCCATGTGAACTGTTCTAACCGATTTGCCAACGTACAGCGCTCAGCCAATACATTTCTAAAACTTTACTTAAAATCAAAATAATTACACTACACATTAAACAAATATGTTCTTACGTTTTTATATTAGTATAAACATCCTTTGTACTGTTTATCATAATCGTGCGATTTCTTATATCACAGATAACTGATTTAACTGAATATTTCAAGGTAAAATACCAAAGATTGATTGAAAATAAAATGAAAAATAGTTAATATATTATTTTTATAAACAAACATTGCCATGCTAGTTGTGTAACTGTCTTGTCTTCGTTGGTAATTTATTACTTATCATTGTCAATTAAACATATTACGTTAGATGTGACTATATCAGCTAATATATTGTTTATTTATCAACAGGCTATTTTGTAATGAGGGCCTTAAAGGTTCCTAACTGCATCGTATTACTTCAAATGCCAGTAGTATTACAATATTTGTGCACTGCACTGTGCCTGGCACTCGCCATTGTCCCTCTCTCCCCTCACCAGAAACGAACTGTAAAATCCTAAGTTGGAACAAGCCACCAACATCGGCCTGCTCGCTGGCCTCCCGTCAGCTACAAGCACACAGCAAATCTCAACGTGGAGAATTTCTACCTATGGCTAACTATAAATTTGCCACCCAACTGTGTACATACATTGCTACCATAATTAATAAGATTAAAATTGTGTAACATTTAGTGCATTGGCATGCTCAATGTTTGCAGTGAACTTCATACTGTTTAATTATCAAATGCTATTAATTACCAGTATTTCTATTGGGCGGTAATCTCACAAGTGGGAACATTTCAACCGTTAAAGTCACCTGGCCCCGATGGAATCTTACCAGTTCTCCTGCAACAAGCGGTAGAAAATCTTATTAGATTCCTATGCAGGTTATTCAGGGTTAGCCTAGCAGCAGGAATCATTCCCGATGCCTGGAGAACAGTGAAGGTTGTCTTCATTCCAAAACCAGGGAGAATTGATCATACCAAGGCCAAGGATATGAGACTAATCAGCCTGTCCTCCTTCATTCTTAAGACATTGGTAAAGCTGGTTAATGTGCATGATGGAGAAAGTAGGTTATGTAGGGCTCCTCTACATTCAAACTATCATACATATCAGCCGGGTAAATCATGTGAGACAGCTCTCCACCATCTCGTTGGGAAGGTGGAGAAAGCACTACACTTTCAGGAAATAGCCCTCTGTATCTTCCTGGACATCGAGTGGGCTTTAGCAACACGACATTCGATTCCATGGTTAGGACAGCAGAGGTGCATGACCTAGGGACCACTATATGTAGGTGGACTAGGGCCATGCTCAGTGGAAGAAAGTTAGAGGCTACCATGATGGATGAAACAATGGTAATCAACACCACTAGGGGTTGCCCACGAGGAGGAGTCCTTTCCCCTTTATTGTGGAATCTAGTGGTGAATGATCTCATTGGAGAATTAAACTCTAAGCAGTACTTTTGCCAAGGATACGCAGATGATCTTGTCATTGTGTGGACTGCTGTGCACATCGCTCTCGACTTTTTATATAATTTTAGGATTAATATAATTATTTTAATTGTTATTTCGTGACAATATTCAATCTAGAGGTGTTCTAGTAAAGGTTCGTCAGTTATTTTAGCGTTTGTTGTGCCGTAATTGCTTTAAGTGGTGTTATTTGTGTTCGCGTGTGCGCCGGCATCGACGTCTTACTGCTTTGTTTACATCTGGTGGCGAGTGGTTCCAGCCGTAGCGGTCTCCGAAAGCTAAGTTCTAATAAGTGTTTGTGTATTGTAGTTAAATTATTAAAGTTTTAGATTTCAGGAGGTGTTATTGCGCTAGTTGTTTATTAACTTTAGTACTTTTCAACAGGTGACTTGCTGTTTTTAACGTAGTTAAGGTTGGGAAACTTTAAGTTACGGTATTTGATAACTCTTGTACTCTCACAGTGTTTAGTTGTTTTATTAGTGACGCTTGAATTTGAACTTGTTTATACAAGCAACAGTGTAAAGTTTCTGTGGTAGTGTTATTTGCTCTTTTCTGATACTATTAGTTGTTGTTACTTGATTTGTAGAGACTGAGGTTTGTTGATTGCTGTAGTTAAGAGGTACTTCCTACTTATTTTGTAGAAACTTAACTTCATAACGTAGACGTCTAGTTTTTCTTAACAAATTATTGTAAAATTTTACCATGAGTGAAAAGTGTGGGCTCTGTCGTAGGTTCGTGCGTAGTGGGCTGCAGTGTGGGATTTGTAGTAAGTATTTTCATAGGGGGGAGTGCAGTGGGGAAGACAGTGGGCATTGTGGTGAGGTTCTCTCCTGGAACTGTAGGATTTGCAGCAGGAATAAGTTGATAGAGGAGCAGGAGCGTTTGATCTGCGCCCTTTAGGTGCAGTTGAAAAACGCTGAAGAGGAACTAGGTAGGTTGAGGAGGGGAAGGGGGGCTGGGAAATGGGAACTGGCAGTTGGCAAGAAGGTAGCTAGGAGAAGGTATTCAGATAGCTTTACATTGCAAGTTGCAAATAGGTTTGACCAACTGTCAGAGTTGAGTGGAGATGAACCTCCTGTAGCTGTAGGTGTAGGAAGTACGCAGCAGACCTCAGCTTTTGGTAAGCCGAAATCTGTAGAGAGGTCTCTTAGGAAGAAGAAGGTTCTGCTGCTAGGTAGTTCTCATGGCAGAGGTGTTGGCCAACAGTTGCAGGAAGTACTTGGGAGTGAGTACCAGGTCACCAGCATAGTGAAGCCTAGTGCAGGGTTAGATCAGGTCACTTGTAACATAGGGGACTTATGTAGGAATTTTTCAAAAGAGGATCAGGTAGTTATAGTGGGTGGGGCCGGGAACAGTCTTGATAGGGACGGGGAATATGATATAGGTGGTGATCTGGAAAGGATAGCAAATGAAACTGGTGGCACGAATGTGCATTTCGTGCAGCTGTTTCAGCGTCATGATAGGCCTTGTCTTAATACGGCTGTCAACCGTCTTAACATGGGGCTTGAAAAGGCGCTGATGACGGAGGGCATGGATCACATTGCAGTGGTGCCAGTTGAAACTATCCAAAGGTCGGATTTTACTAGGCACGGTCTGCACCTCAATAGGTATGGGAAGGGGAGGTTGGCAAAGCTCATCGGTGACAGTGTAGTAGGGGGTGGGGGTTTCACTCATGGAAAAATTCCTGTAGTAGTTGGTGTTAGGGCTGCACCTTTTTTAGACTGAAGACAGCTGATAGATATTCCTGCTTAAAGGAAGTCCCTCTAAGAAATGAACCACCTTTGACAAAGTCTAAGAATATAAGTAATAAGGGAATTACTGTTTTTCATCAAAATATACAGGGTATCAGAGATAAAGTTAATGAAATGCTTATTGATACTGATTCTGACATTATTGGTATTTCAGAGCACTTTTTAAGTGGTGTGACAATTCAGAGACTTCCTTTGCCAGGATACAGGTTAGCTGCCTTTTACTCTAGGAGTTCCTTGCAGTGTGGGGGAGTGGCCATGTATGTAAAAAACGATTTTTCATCGGAGTCAATCGATTTTTCTAAACACTGCACAGAACAGATATTTGAATGTTGTGCAGGAATTGTTAATGTTAATGGAACTAAACTAGTAATAGTTGTTATTTATAGATCCCCTGACTCAGATTTTAAAATGTTTCTGCCCAAGCTGGAATTGGTTCTGGGTTCACTGTATAGGAAGTATAAAAATTTAATTGTGTGTGGAGATTTCAACATTAATTGTGTAGGTGATAGCTCAAGGAAACGTCAGCTGTTAGATCTATTTAATTCCTATAACATGATGCAAACAGTATTTTTTCCAACGAGAGTGCAAGGAAATAGCAGTTCTACCATTGACAATATTTTTGTTCATTCTTCATTATTAGAGGGGCACTCTGTCAGCAGAATAGTAAATGGCCTATCAGACCACGATGCCCAACTTTTAATTCTAAAAAGTATTTGTTCTCAAACAAATGTTAAACATAAATATCAACTACTCAGAAAAGTTAATCCAGTTGCAATTGAGACCTTTTTAAGCCTAATTAAGGAACAAGAATGGCAGGATGTTTATAGTGCTGATAATGCAGATGATAAATATAATGCTTTTCTGAACACATTTATTATGCTATTTGAAAGTTGCTTTCCACTAGAACGCTCAAAACAGGGTACTTTCAGTAACAGACAGCCAGGGTGGATGACAAAGGGGATAAGAATATCATGTAGAACTAAGCGGGAGTTGTATCAAAATGTTAGAAGCAGTCAGAATGAAGATGCAGTAGCTCATTACAAACAGTACTGTAAGGTTCTGAAAAATGTCATTAAGAATGCAAAAAGTATGTGGTACGCAAAAAGAATAGCAAACTCTCGGGATAAAATTAAAACTATCTGGTCAGTCGTGAAGGAAGTGTCTGGTCAGGAGCAGCAGGTAGAAGATATAACGTCAGTGCGTAGTAGGAATGTTTCTGTTACTGACAAGTTAGATATATGTGCAATATTCAATAATCACTTTCTGAATATAGTAGAGGAACTAAACAAAACTCTAGTTTCTACAGGTAATCATATAACGTTTTTAGAAAATGCGTTTCCGAGGCTGTTGCCTGAAATGATCCTTCATGATACTTCCATAGGTGAGATTGAGTCAATAATTAAATCACTAAAGACTAAGGACTCTTGTGGATATGATGGGGTATCTAGCAGAATTCTAAAGTACTGTTCTCCATATGTTAGCCCAGTACTAAGCCATATTTGTAATTTTTCCTTTCGGAATGGTCAGTTTCCTAACAGATTAAAGTACTCAGTAGTGAAACCGCTTTATAAAAAAGGTGAAAGGGATAATGTAGACAACTATAGACCTATTTCTATGCCATCGGTTTTTTCCAAAGTTATTGAATAGGCTGTATATTCAAGATTAATTGATCATTTCAGTTCACATAATTTCCTGTCAAACGTACAGTTTGGTTTTAGAAGTGGTTTAACGACCGAAAACGCTATATTTTCGTTTCTCTGTGAGGCACTTGATGGGTTAAATAAGAGGCTACGGACATTAGGCGTCTTCTTTGATTTAACAAAAGCGTTTGATTGTGTTGATCACAAAATATTGTTGCAGAAGTTGGAACATTATGGAATACGGGGAGTAGCCCACAACTGGTTCACCTCTTACTTTAATAATAGACAACAGAAGGTAATTCTCCGCAATGTAGAAAATGGCTATGACGTGCAATCCCAATGGGGCACAATTAAGTATGGGGTGCCCCAGGGGTCTGTTTTGGGACCATTGCTGTTTCTTATTTATATAAATGATATGCCTTCGAGTATAACAGGTGATTGTAAAATATTTTTGTTTGCTGATGATACCAGCTTGGTAGTGAAGGATGTTGCTCGTAATATTGACACAGTATCAAATAATGCAGTTCAAGAGATAAGTTCATGGCTAATAGAAAACAAGTTGATGTTAAATCACAGTAAAACTCAGTTCTTACAATTTCTAACACATAATTTGACGAAATCTGACATTATGATTACACATAACGGGCATGTGATAAGTGAGACTGAACAGTTCAAATTTCTAGGTGTTCATATAGACAGTAAGCTGTCATGGAAAGCCCATGTTCAGGATCTTGTTCCAAAACTAAATTCTGCTATATTTACCATTAGAACAATATCTGAGATAAGTGATTTTTCAACACGAAAAATAGTCTATTTCGCTTACTTTCACTCACTTATGACGTACGGCATTGTTTTTTGGGGTAACTCGCCTGATGCAAAAAGGATATTTCTGGCTCAAAAACGGGCGGTTCGAGCAATATCTGGTGTAAGTTCGCGAACATCATGTCGACCCCTTTTCAGTAGTCTGGGAATTTTGACTCTGGCGTCACAATACGTTTTTTCTTTAATGTCGTTTGTTGTTAATAATATCAGCTTATTCCCACGAGTTAGTAGCTTTCACTCGGTGAATACTAGACAGATGTCTAATCTACATTTGCACCGCACCACCTTAACACTTGTGCAGAAAGGGGTGCAGTATTCTGCGGCATCCATTTTCAATAAGCTGCCACAAGAACTTAAGAATCTTAGCACTAATCCACATGCTTTCAAATCTAAATTGAAGAGTTACCTCGTGGCTCACTCCTTTTATTCTGTCGAGGAACTCCTAGAAAAGTTAAACAATTAAGCTAATTTATTTTTTCTTTACTGATTCTTTTCACTTTTTCTATTACCATTATTGTGTAACAATTAATGTATTGACTTGTTCCATGACCATGGAGTCTTACTCCTGAAGTGGGTCCTATGGAACAGAATAAATAAATAAATAAATAAATAAATAAATTGTAATACTTGGCAAATTTGCCAACACAATGAAGAATATGGCACAAGGTGCATTGAACATTGTGCAAGACTGGTGCAGAAAACAGGATCTGGGGGTTAGTCCTAAGAAGACTGTTGTTGTACCACTCACACAGAAGCATATACAACATTCAAGTTGGAATCTAAAGCTTTTCAGTGAAGCGTTACCTGTGAAGGGGACAGTGAAATATATAGGGGTTACCCTAGATGAGAAACTGACATGGACCCCTTACATTAGGAATATTTGCTCCAAGACAAAAAAGTACTCTAGTAAGTACCAGGAGATCTTGTGGCAAAAATTGGGGACTGAGCCCCAAGTATATGCACTGGATATAAAGCACGGTGATTAGACCCAGGATCACCTATGGGGTGGTCGTGTGGAGTAAGAAGGTAGAACAGCAGGTTGCTGTTAAGGTGCTTGGTAAGGTGCAGAGATTAACCTGCTTTGCCATAACAGGCGAATTAGCAGCACACCAACTGCTGGGTTGTAAACCATCCTGGATATGCCCTCATTACACCTCTGGGTCAAGATGGAGGCAGTGGGTGGTGCATACAGGCTCAAAACTGGCAACAACTGTAACTCTTTGGGATATCCAGGATCACACACTAAAATAGTGAGTGAGGTAAATATAGGAAAGGTTGGGGAAATGCCAGCCGACTATATTATAACCCCATACTGCTTCAACAAGCCTTTCAATATAACAATTGGAAGCAGGGAGCAGTGGGAGAAAATAGTTCGACAACGTACGGGGGATATTGTCTCATTCACTGACGGGTCAAAATCAGACCAAGGTATTGGGGCCGGGGTATATGGGGTGCAGCCAAGACTGGAGGGCGTCATCTCTCTACGGAAACTGGCCTCAGTATTCCAGGCCGAAATCACTGCAATCAGGGCGTGTGTGGAGCAGAATTTGCGTAGGCGCTACAAAGATCGTAGCATCTATATCTATTCAGACAGCCAGGCAGCCCTGAGAACACTGGCAGCTCCTGCAACAAGATCTAAAATTGTTGCAGAAGTCACAGGGTTCTAGTGGAGCTAGGGGAAAGCAATAGAGTAAACCTATTGTGGGTCCCTGGCCACTCGGGGATCAGTGGCAACGAACATGCCGACAGATTAGCCAGGATGGGGGCAGAGTCTCCATTTATTGGACCGGAAGCTGTCCTGGCAATCACTAAGGCAATGATCAAATTGGAGCTACATAACTGGCTCAGAAGACAGCACGTAAAATATTGGACCAAAGTCCATCAACAAGGTAATGAGTCACGTTTTAAAAGAAGCTCTGCACTCCTGGGCCTGAACAGGAGAGAGATTAGACTCATGCTTGGATTGCTGACAGTCCATGGGAATTTCAAAAAACACCTTCATACAACGGGAATAACAGAAGAGGACCCTAAATGCAGTATCTGTGATGATAGCGATGAAACTGCATCACATCTAATCTTCGAATGCATTGCAGTGAAGAGTAAAGGCACATAACATTTGGGACAACCAGACCCGAAGAAATTGTGTCTAATAAAGAACTGGTAAAGGGACTACTTGCACTGTTCAACGGCATTGGTTGGTTTTACTAGATATACAGTTAGCGATACCGCACAATAAACTTAGTTTCGGTGCGGGCAGTGGCGGGTTGGATCAAGACTGTTTCGGCTTCCCTGAAAAAATCAAATCAAATCAATCAAGGTGTGGGTAAAAAGAAACAATTATTAATTTATTCCTTTTTTCGGGTATAATCTCTACCCATATTAACTCGCAGGAACTATCTACCTCTATTTCCCTACACGATAAACCGTTTGTGACAGCAACAAATACATCATCACCTGTTTTATTCAATCTATCCTTCCTGAACCCTTTGTAAAATACTCAGCTGAACTTTCGGTACCTGTAATGACTTCAGCTACACTGCATTATGTTAAAGCTTGGACATCTGGTACTTTCCGCACAGAGCCCCGACAATTTAAAAGTTCCATATCGATGGTTATTAGATCTGTGTTCGTCATAAATTTGACCTGCACCCTTTGAGACTGAAAACCTTTGTTTGTTTCCGAGGCCATCTAACCTAAACAGTCGCCCAGTCCACGCCACAAAGCTCAAATATCTTGTGTATTCGATACTACCCACAACTGTATCTATGCCTAACGCTGTCCCTTGAGTTTTGTTGTCTCACGAGGAGACCACATGGGTATCGGATTTTAGAATATTTTAATGTTTATGGTACGTGATGTTCAGAATTCAAATAACAATCAACCAAAGCCATTCGACGCAAATCTCAAAAATACTCGAGAAAATCGACTTTGAAGTTTTGCAAGTACACGCAAGTTTCAGTAATTATAACAGTATGGCATCTGTTGGTGTAGCGTAGTTACATGCGCTCATGAATGTCAATGGGAGGGGAAACAGAATGGAAATAAGTACGCACAAACGCGGTGGTCGCAAGTTCGGAAAACCATCAATAATCAGATCCTTGGTGTAGGTCCACGTTGTACATCGTCCATCGTCGTTAAGGAAACAATCGCCACGAAAGAAAAACGGCTCAGAATAAAGTTATCAGACACTGATAAACGCAAGGATTCTGACCTCGTAGACTCCTTGCAGCTTCGGTATATATGTGTTGAAACTACGAAGGTATGGGAAACGTACGTTGATAGGGAGAACAACCACCAAAGAAATAACGCTCGTGACCGTGCTACAGAATAACTACGACTACTTTTCAAGGACTAAACAAAGTATGGCGAACTGGTCAAACAATACATAACGTGATCAACAAAAGTAAGGAAAATACGTGCAATGATTTCTGGATATATAGTGTAAGTCAAGCAAAGAAACTCTTACAAAACCCAAGAACCAAAACACTATTTGCCAACCACCCAAAGGTGCTTGAATTAACAAATACATAAAGGAAGAAGAAAAATGATAAGGAACAATGACTGAATTGGAAGAATGTAAAAGATTTACAAAACTATAATTAATTTAGAAAACAACGGGGTAAAAATCTGTTACAGCGAGATTATAGTATCCGGCCTTATGGTTAGGAGCATAGAAAGCTACCACTTGAGCTACACAGCTACTGCACTGTTTTAATTACTGAAACTTGCGTGAACTTGCAAAACTTAAAAGTCGATTTTCTCGAATATTTTTGAGAGTTGCGTCGAATGGCTTTGGCTGGTGGTATTTAAGTTCTGAACATCACGTACCATAAATCAAATATATATATATATATATATATATATATATATATATATATATATATATATATATATATATATATATATATTAAAAAAATCCGATACCCATGTGGTCTCCTTGTCAGTAACTTTCAACTGTTAAGAATAATTCGTAGTAGGAGGCTTTATGCGACAGGCATTGTGAAAGCAGTGTGTATATGGACCTATACGTAGTTGGTATATAATTACTTCCTAAATACGGTTTCTGACAACATTATGTTCAGTCACAGAAACACTATATCATGAATCTTCGATCTCATGAAGCGAATTTATCTGTTCATAAGTGGGACGCAGAAAGGAACTACCGTCTGAAACTTACTTCCAAAAATATGAATTTTTAGTAGCGAATGGTCGAAAGGAAGTAAGAAAGTTATTGTACAATAGCCTTATGTCAAAATTATGTTTTATTTTTCAGGGAACATTCCAGTATTAATTGTAAACTACTTTCTAATGGTCGTAAATGGACTTAGAGTGCTTCTTGGAATTTGTAATGAGAACACCCTGTTCCATCCTCTGTGGGGCACCACAGCAATCCAGAGTAAATGGCATGCATCATGTACGTATGTAATTGCATATCGCTGCCGTAATTGCAGACCGTTTAGTATGACGTGCTGATTGGCATGAACATCATTATAGGTATTACATTAGTGCTGCTTTTATTTTAATATGTTCTGACTACCGAAATAATTAATTTTCTTTCCGAGATGATAAACTACTGGGAGGAAGTCATTACATACCATGTGAATTTCTTTGGGATAGATACATAATAACCTTTCAGTAAAACAGCTTAATGTACTCGCACTGATTATATTTTTCTTTAAATTGCTTTTGGAATAATATCTTTCTCATACACTCCAATAAATCCGGCTGCAATGAACTTGTCTTAAATTCTCTTAATACACTTACGTTGCTTGTATTAATTGACGATGATTTTAGTCTTTGCCCTATTACGTTACCTCACTATATTGATCTAATAATTGTATCCACTTTCCTATATTATCGAATTACAGCGACACGAACTAAGCCACATAGCTCTCTTATGTGTTGTTTCATAACAAGGTATATAGATCAGACTTTATTATACTATACAACAGCATTTCACTCCAAATATATCGAACAAAAATAAATACTGAAAAATGCCTTTCTCGATCATGTAGAAACGACAGGATCTTATGAAATATACTACTATATATACCAAAAATGTAAATAAATATTACATCTACATGGGATACTCTGCAAATCACTTTTAAGTGCCAAGCAGAGGGTACATCAAACCACCTTTATACGATTCATCTACCATTCCATTCTCGAATAGCGTGCGGGAAGTAAGACCACCTGAATCTCTCCGTTACAACTCTGATTTCTCGTATTTTATTCTGATGATTATTTATACCTATGTAGGTTGGAGTCAACAATATATTTTCGCATTCGAAGGAGAATGTTTGTGATTGGAGTTACGTAACTAGACTACGCCGCAGCGATAACCACTATAGTTGCAATGATTCCCATCCCAGATCCTGTATCATTTCCGTGACGCTGTCTCCCCTGTATCATGACAATAGAAAACGAGCTGCCTTTCTTTGGACTGTTTCGATGGCTTCCGTCAAACCCAATTGATAAGGATGCCACACTGGCCAGCAATACTCCAAATGAGGACGGAACAGCGTAGTGTATGCAGTCTTTTTTAATAGTTCTGTTGCATCTTTTAAGCGTTCTGCCAATAAAACGCAGTCTCTGGTTCGTCTTTCCTACGACATTATCTACGTTTTCTTTCTAGTTTAAGTCTGATGTAATAGTAATTCCTAGGTAGTTTGTGGAGTTTACGGCCTTCACATTTGATTGATTTATCTTGTAAAGAAAGTTTAACGGATTTCTTTTCGTACTCACGTGGACGACTTTTACAATATGCATACCGTTTACTGCATTCCTCTATCGATCTTAATTTTGAAATCAGGGAGTCCTTTTCTTGACACCCTGTAACTGCAAATTAATTAATCAATAAATAACTTATTGGTTCGTTGAAATGCTATAATCCGTTCACCCACATGATACCAAACAGCAATGTTTCAAATAGCTGTTCTTTTCTCAACTGTGCAGTAACGTGGCGCATTGTATCATCATGTAATCTTTTAACTCATTGTGACAAATTCGGCCGCGGTGGAGTAGCCAAGCGCTCTAAGGCGCCTTGCTGCGGAGCACGCGGTTGTTTGCCGTTGAAGGTTCGAGCCCTTCCTCGGGTTAGTTGAAGTACATTGTAAGCATAGGGACTGGTGACCGGTAGCAGTTAAGTTCCTTAGATTTACAAACATTTGAACATTTGCAGTCGACACAAATAAGAACATGATGTCAGTTTGGAAGTGGCTGGAATTTGAAGCTGAGTGTAGTACGATCGTGCTGCCGCTTACTAACATTTCGCGTAAAGATCACAAAGACAAGATAAGAGAAATTAGGGCTCGTACGGAGGCGTATAGGCATTCTTCTTTTCCCCGTTCAATTTGGGAGTGGAATAGGAAAGGAAATGCCTAGTAGTGGTACAGTGTACCCTCCGCCACGCACCTTACGGTGCATTGCGGAGTATGTATGTAGATGTAGAAGTGGAGTTTGTGTGCGTTTGAGGGGGTGGGGGGAGGGAAATGGAGTGGGCTAAAAGGAAAAATCAGTAATTCTCCACGTTGTCGCCTCTTTGCGACCATTCCACTTTGTACATGTATCCCTTCTAAACGGCAATAAGTCACAATAAATGAATACCAGAGTTTATGTTCCTGTATATGAGAACATGAATCACGCCGACACGTATCACACGCACTCTGTATAAAAGCTGACACCTTCCGCTCTTTATTAGAAAATGTGAGCAGTGGGCAGAGAAGCAAACGTAACTCCATGTCGCTACGTTGGCGGTAATTTACACAAGACAAGGCACTGCGTGTTTTTAATTCAGCAGCTCACTGCCCGCAGCGTTACACCCAATAAACGAGAACCTGGTCCCGATCTGCACTGAGGCATAACTCATTTAACGTTTTTGTGTGTTTATCTGCGGTCGGTACGCATATTTTACGCCTGGATTTCAGATTCGCTCAACTGGCACTCTGCGGCCCAGTAATTTTCTTTCTGTGTGTTTTGAATATCGACATTCCAGCACTGGCACACCAACCAGTGTCTGCTGCACTGTCGTGTTTATATAGTTTGCTGTCACGATATTCAGATACAGCCACCCCGCACGTTATTGTTTGGGCAGATGTACTGATGACATACTAGGGCAGCTATTTTAAACATAATTTCCATTCACATTCAAACATATGCCATACCGCTTCTTTGTCAAATCCGCCGCCTAAGAGTGTAGCCACCCTCGGATGGCTTACTTGAGCTCCACATTCGTATCAGACTGGTCCGAGCGAAGACATTTCTTCGTATTTGGGGAACGTTCAAATCGCTATGAGCCCAATTATGCGGCACGGTTTCCGTGCGTGTGGCAGAATGCGGCCGAGCATTGTCATGGATAAAAACGATGCCAGATTCAGCTTGCACTTAGTTTCCTCCTAATTGTCCTACTCCGTTCGTTTAATGTGTCATAAATAGTACACGTCCGCCTATAAAATAGTTCTTCGTGCCGTGAAATCCACCGCCAAAACATCTTATCCAAAAGACAGTTCCCACGACCTTTGATTGTGAAACTGGAGACATTTTTATGGTTTTGAGTAATATCATATCTAGCAACAATATGGTCGAGAAATTGTTTCAGATTGCGCTGCCCTCAACCTGGGATTCATACTGAAGTTTATATACACTGCGAACACAAAACGTGCGATACCGCAAGTTATACGGGGTTGCACAAAAAGTAAGGTGACTCTTCATATTGCGCAGGCAACTTACATTAGATCATCTCTCTTTCTTGTTATGGTGGTACACATGAAACTGAATAGAAAATTGCCTCCGCTACAATTCCGTTTATTCAATTTTCGTGTCAGATGAACGGTTAAGAAGTTACTCGTAAGTTATTTTCAAGTTTTGTAAAGGCTGTTACAAACGACCTACTATTAGTGTTACGAAAAATTTGACAAACCATGTATGCACCTACCCCTAAATAGTGAAAGAAGTTCTATCTCAGGACTCTAATTGTGACAAAAAGGAAGAAACTGTCGTAAAAGTTCGAATGTTCAAACCTTCGTAAACCTAAACGACCAAACGGCTGAGACTACGACCCCTAGACTTAACAACAGGCACACCCACGCCGAGAGAGAACTCGAACCTATGATGCGAGTGGCTACGCGATCTGTAACCTGGGGCCTCAGAGCGCACGTAGAAGCATTATGTACTCGTCGTAGCCGGCGTCGTTCGGTGCCTTTTACCGGCCGAAGACAATCGATCGATGTTGAAGCAATCACCTTTCACCTAGGATGACGCACTATGAAGCGCACAGAGTCGAAGAAGAAGGGCGTACGCAGAATGAAAGCATGCTCGATTCCAGCAGAGTACACCGTACACCTGCCGGCTAGGTCTTAGTAGGTTAGCTAAGAGGCTTTCTCGGCTTTCCTTGTCAGTTGTCAGCAGATGATGTTCGGAAGACTCTGCGCCAAAATAATGGTGTCACCAAGATACTGACAGCAGAAATTTAACAAAACAATTTAGCAGGTAATCATAGCTAAGTCACTAATAAAAAGGAAGAGCTAGCCTCTATGCTTATTACAACCTGAAAACTTACGCTAGAGTCGAGGCACACCACCAAACCTTTAAACCTTGATAACACTCGCTTCGTCATCACCTAAAGTTGAGGGCAAATAAACTTCTCGAACATACAACCATATGACAGTTTCACCGAAATAACCCAGTGCTGCGTAAGTTAAAGATCATACAAGTTTTATACAACAATATCGAGACTTTGTTTTACAATGAAAGCCACAAACAGAATCCTGCCTAGGTGAATGACACCAGTCATGCGGCCGCGCGCTGCAAGGTATTTTGCTGCGCAGTGTGCGGCTGCTCGCCGTCGGAGATCCGAGTCTTGTGTGTGTGTGTGTGTGTGTTGTCGCTGGCATAAGTTGAAGTAATTTGAAGGTTTAGGGTCTGATGACTACCGCAGTTTGGTCTCGTAGCTTTACAAACAATTTATTTGAACACCAGACACACTTAAACTAAAAGGCTACTCAAATGTGCAGTTACTGTTATTCTCAAAACTATACTAATAATTTCTACTTATCCACTATGCAATGCTTATATTACATGAAGAGCTAGTAGCGCTTTCGGTCTACATAATCTCAGTTCTTTTAACTACACACTCAAAAAAAGTGTCATCACCACGATTCTGAGAGTTCACAACCATTTACAAAAAATATAATAGACCTATAGAGAGAAAAAAAAAACAAAAAAACAAAAAAAAAAAAAACAAAAACATTTATTACTCATGAAAGCAGAAGTATAAAAGTCGTACGACAATATTTAGATATTCTGAATTTGTGTTTCAGATCTCAGCTTTTTCAATACCCATAGCGCCCGGTAACGAATCCCCTTGCACTGACAGGCCTATATGCCTGTATTCCTCGTGGCATACGGTCTCTCAATCCTCAACAGCGATTCAGCGTGGATTTCGCAGATTGGTTGGTGGGTCGTTTTCTCCAAAAACAGACCTGCTGAATGTAAACAAGGCATTTTCGATAGGGTTCGTATCTGGACCCCATGTGTACCACGAATTCGAGAAATGTCGTCCATTAAGACGAATCCCTGCCGATGTGGTTGCACTATAAGTCGGAGGATGACATCCACGCCCTTTGAGCGCATTCTACGATTGTAAGTCGCGTTTGGTGGACCCTCGTAATACAACTCCAAATCATCATACACCCACAATCCTGCTACACTTTCTGATAGATGTGTATAAAACGTCGTAACTGACCAGACTACTTCCAAAAACATCCGGACCAGGAGAATTTTTTGTATTGCTCTCTCAGCTGCTGCTCTACACCGGAAATACCTATTACTATGTCCTCCATTTTGGAGTTAGTACGTTGATCAAATGATGGTACATTTGTGCGGTTCTCCTACGTGAAATATTTCTTAAAGGTTAAATTTAAAGCTTCAGCTTTCCGTTAGCTTTCTTCTATTACTGCTCCGGAATGATCAACGAGTGACTGGACAGTGGGCTTTGACCCGCTTATCGAGTTGACATAGGACCAGAATTTTTTCGGGTTCTCGGAAAGATCTTTGCTAAGGTATGGCTGCGGTAATTATTGTTTGCCTTATAGTCATGACAACTACAGTCAACATAAGCAGTTCTTTCTTCTTAGTGCTGTGACAGGAACAGGTGGATCGTCTTACCCACTCGGTTGCAGTGGCACTCTTCATGCAAGGTTACTTACATCTTTGTATGGATCGAATGACATCTGTGGACAAATTAAGGAACAGTGTTCCTGATGTAATTCACGGATTCAGTGGCAGTGTTCAGGAGACCTTGGATCTAAGATTATGGCAACAGTTTCTGGTATGTGTATTTAAATTTATGATACTTGTACTAATAAGGACACCTTTCTTAAAGAAGACACGTATAACGTACGTTAAAACGATATTGGAAGTAACTATAACGCTAAAGGTGGAAACAATAATAGATATAGTAGAAAAAATTAGTTTCGTTTATTAGGTGGTTTTAAAATTAATACAGGAACGTGTTATTTTGTAGAAAGTCTCGGAGAGGCAGTGAGGAGCGTGAATAAGCTAATTTAATGAAAACTAGTTATAGTAAAACATCCTTTTAGAGCATTAAGACAGCAACAACGATTTTTGACATGTAACAAAATCAGGAAGTTGACTTCGATACCGTGAGAGATTGAACACCTTTTAGGCCCGTAGCGATTTCTTTCACCATGATATTCATTATGTAGTCACAAAGTGTATTTCACTTATAAAAAGGCAGTTGTGTCGCACGATGTCGCAGTAGGTGGATGTTCGGCCTAGACTTCCGTCTCAAGTCGATCGTACGACCTTTTGTTGCGTCACCTCTGACATTTACCCCTGAAGGTGAACAACGTCCACCGACACCATGGTACGGAATGCTCGTTAAACAGGTAATACAATTAAAAGGTCAAGGACATAGTAGTGGTTTTAAAAAGTGGAGAAGCATTTGTATTTTTATCAAACAAATAGCACACACGGAAATGGTGTTCAGTTGCTATACATTTGTACTAGCTTGTATGCCAGTGCCGCGCAACGGTTTTTAAAGACGAGCCTGTGCGTATCCTGGCCTTTTAAGGGTTCCGGACCTCAGTCAGTTTTAAACATAAACTATCTCTAAACCCGGCGTTGCCTGGGTATTCATAATCTCGTAGTCCACCTCCCCTTCTCTCCTCTCCCTGCATCCATCTCTTTCTCTTCCATCTCTCTGTTCGTTTCCACCTCTCCCTCTCTCGGCAAAGTCATGTGTACGAAAATTAATCAAGACAGAAGCAAAATTATGCATTTTGTGAAAGTATGTAAGTTAAGTACTGTGAGTTACCGCCCGATAGAAATACTGGTAATTAATAGCATTTGATAATTAAACAGTATGAAGTTCACTGGAAACATTGACCATGCCAATGCATTAAATGTTACACAATTTTAATCTTATTAATCATGGTAGCAATGTATGTACACAGTTGGGTGACAACATTTATAGTTAGGCCAAAGGTAGAAATTCTCCACGTTGAGATTTGCTGCGTGCTTGTAGCTGACGGGAGGCCAGCGAGCAGGCCGACGTTGGTGGCTTGTTCCAGCTTAGGATTTCCCAGGTTCGTTTCCGGTGAGGGGAGAGAGGGACAATGGCGAGTGCCAGGTGCAGTGCAGAGCACAGAGTGAAATAAAATATTCTAATACTACTTGCATTTCAAGTAATACGATGCAGTTAGGAACCTTTAAGGCCCTCATTACAAAATAGCCTGTTGACAAATAAACAATACATTAGCTGATATAGTCACATCTGACGTAATATGTTTAATTGACAATGAAAAGTAATAAATTACCAATGAATACAAGACAGTTACACAACTAGCATGGCAATGTTTGTTTATAAATATAATATATTAACTATTTCTCATTTTATTTTCAATTAATCTTGTGTATTTTATCTTGAAGTATTCAGTTAAATCACTTATCTGTGATATAAAAAATTGCACGATTATGATAAATAGTACAAAGGATGTTTATACCAATATAAAAACCTAAGAAGACAATTTATTTAATGTGTAGTGTAATTATTTTGATTTTAAGTAAAGTTTTTGAAATGTATTGGCTGAGCGCTGTACGTTGGCAAATCGGTTAGAACAGCTCACATGGGGACGTTGATGACGTAGGAAAAAAAAAACCGGCAGTTGAGCTTTTGGCGCGCGCGCGTGTTGGCAGGAAGTGACGGTCGGGAGCAAGTGGTGTAGCTGGCCGGGCGGCATCGCTCTGCATCAGTCGGCATGTACATCTCCAGGTGGAGGTTACAGATTTGTGTATGGCAATCGCCACGTGTGGTTTCTCATCGTAGACTGCACCAAGTTGAATCGAGTGCTACTGTGTGTTTGTGAATATTTAGCCGGTGGAACAAGGTGTGCATCGCATTGAATTAAAGTGACTGTGATTTGTTAATGTAACACGTGTCGTCGCATAGGCATGAACATGAACGGTGTTTGAGACAGCCACATGGTGTGAAAACAATTTGCGACAAATATTCATTTTGTCTGGGGCTCACGAGCTATAACTTTATTTGATAAATGTGTCGACGTACAGACGTATCAGCCACAGGGTTATAATATTGTGTAATATACAACATAAAGTGAACTTTTACGTGTTTTCAAAAATAGTAGTTAGTACACTCTTTTCTCTCATGAACTTGACTTTTTTATGAATTTGTTTTGTTAATCATATGCAGGGAAGGGGAGGTGCGAACGTGTGATATCATCCCCTAGAAAACGAGTCAAACAGTAGCAATCACAGATCCAGTGTTTTTGCATGTTTAGGAATTTCGTTCGCAGTTGGTGGTTGTGAGTTTTAAAAATTAAACTTTCCCTATTTTAAACTCTCACACCGATCTTCACTCTCGCAGTACCCTCCATCATGTAACGACCGAAATTTTACACAGACACTGACATTCATATTGTCTTTAAGCTGAGATATGCAAAATTTCATCAATATCGGAAAAAACTATAGATTTGTATACAATAAAACAGGTTCACATTGAAAAACGCACTTCGTTGTTCTCAAATTTTTCCATTTTTAATTCATACAACCCTTGTTCTGAGAATATCGAAAACAACCCAAAAAGATCTGTGAAATCGGCCGAGCTGTTCTCAAGTTATGGTGCGACCAAGGTATTTAGGAATACATTTTTATATTGCAAGATGCCCTCCCCCATGCACCATATGAAACTTTAGGTAGACGCTGACCTTCCTCTTGCACTGAAGGTCAAGCGTGCAAAATTTCGTGAATATCGGAATGAAACTGTAGATTTCGTCAGTCTGTAGTAAACGTACCTACCCTCAAGCACCTTAATTCTGTCCTGTCACAAAGTACTTTTTTAGCTGACGTCTTCTACCTATACACTACATACCGGCAAAATTTCAGCTTCATAGCTGCATCGGTTTTAGGGATTTCATATCAGTGAGTGTGTGATTGAGTGCGTGACTGACCTTTCGCTACTGTATATATACAATACCTCCTACAAAACATTATTTACCAGCCACGTAGAGTGGAACATTAGGAAACTGACTACGAAATGTGTTCTTAATGGACTTGGTAGTACAGAATTAGTAAATTATAACCTCATGCTTATTAGGGCGAATTTTCATGCATTTCATTATCTTTGACGTCATAGCACTTGAACTATATGTCGTAATAGGATATTATTTCGAAGGTACATCCAGTGGTGTATAATGTCTGAAAAATACGTCGCGAACAGAGATAGTAGGAAAGACGCAGTAAATCAAAACGTCATGCCTGATGAGGCGGTTTTTATGATCCTGATTGCTTATGATTCGTTATATCATGGACTGCGTGTAGTAATATGACGCAATTTGGAAAGTACGTCTAGTGGTAAGTATGTATACTGTCTGTAAGTTTTCTTACGTATACAATTAATAGTGTACGAGTAATAAATCGTAGCGTCATGCGAAATGCCGTAATTTTACTGCATGAACGCCGAAAAAGTAGTAAGCGAAAAATATTTTTCCTTTCATCTTTTTTCTCGGGATGTCAGCAAAAAAATGTTTACTAAAGGTTTGAAATTATGTTTGAAGTTTCTTGCAAGTCGGTAAGTGCTCTACTTCTGAAATAGTGGACTGATAAAAACACACTATGATGTTCCGTAAGACGTGAAATCTTCCATCGTTTATGACGTAATATCTCCTGAACTATCGGCCCTATCGCAAAATCCTTTCTTAGCTGACATCTTTTAACCATAAACTACATTTCTGACGAATTTCAGCTTCAGTAGTTTTCGAGATATTGTGTTTAGTCAGTGAGTGAGTGTGTGAGTTAATGAATGAGTTTGTGAATGTATGATCTTCCGCTTTAATATAGATAGAGATGAATGGAAACCGGATACCTGTACCAATACGATAGTTACGTATTCGGAGATGCTGTTTTCAGAGTTTCTGTTTTCCTTCGAGAATACTACCTACGACAGTCTAAATGTAAACTGACGTCACGCTCCACAGACAACTCGATATTTACGTCGGAATGATGAATATCCGACTGATGTCCTAAGACTATCTATTGGTATATTATACTTACTCACTGCCACTCAGCTCAATGAATTGTGCAACGAAGCATCTGACATGACCCATCATCCATTGGTGAAAACTGCATGTCAATTCGTTCAGTCGTTTTTCAGTTTACCCAATACAAACAGACGCGGTGGGATTTTATTTATTTATTTATTTTATTTTTTTTTTATTTTTTATTTATTTATTTATTTTTTTTTTTTTTACAGAATGTGTTGATGCAACTGAGTAAACTTTAGTAATGAATATAATTCAGCATAAAAAAAGCTTTTTGTTGTGATTTTGTGTTCATTATATTTATTACAGGTACAAACTGCCATCAATGAGTCCTAAGAAATTCCCACCAGGCATAGTGTTTAAGTCTTAAGAAAAAGAAATTTGGACACCAAATATATTTACTAATATCTATTCAAAGCTCGAACTACTTTCGAACATCTCAATATTTTTATGTCGTGTGGTATTATTGATAAAATTCACAGCTTCAGCTCCGTAATTACTTGGCCCTCTTCTTAAATTATGCCAAAATGCATCGGTTACAGATTCACGTGGATCATCCATTGGTAAGAATATAAGCGCCACTGAAAACTTCGACGTTCGTGAGAGTGCATTTTCGAGAAATGTTGCAAAACTTCAGGCTCTCCAGTTGGGTGGGCAAAGCCTGGTAACCTCATGCCAATGTCTTCGCTGAGGCAGCAGCTGTGCACCAAATTCACAATGCATTTGCCAAAAAAATGTATCTAACATTTGACGCATAGTTGTGAACTTACAGACAGCGATTCACACATTTCAAAGATTATCAATGTGCATCGAATCTGTGAAACTTGGCCTAAGATAATATTGTTGGGACAGCTTAAAAAAATTGGCGACTAGAAATCCACTGAAATTGAAGCTACTATAAATGGGATAAATCAGTAGGTTACTCAGCATTACTAAAATTAAACGTCAATATATTAAGCGAAAAATTGGTAACTTCTTCTCACGGAGACTTGGCGCATTTTAACTATCTCCTCCTTGAGAAGCAGTGTCTTTTTCGCTAATTTTACATATTGACGTATGGTTTTGATAAGGCTGAGTAACATAGGAATATATTCCACTGACAGTGGATTCAAATTTAGTGGATGACTAGTGGCATATTTAGTAAGAATTCAGAAGAATATTATCTTAGGTCACCTTCGACAGTTTCGAAGCCCATGGATAACTAAAAACTTACGGGTATTGAACCAGGTATGAAATTCGGCGTCGGCCGATATTTCGGCAGCAGTACACCCTGTCATTCTCAAGCTAAAACTGCAGCGAGGAATCAGTGTGTTGCGATGTTTAAAACCGCGGTTTCCAATGGTAACAGGAAGATAATGCACAAAGAGCAAGCAAGCACATAGCGCTATCACACGACTAAATATGAAAACCAACAGCAACATCTATAATAAACATCATTTTTCGGCGAGTGAGGGGGCATTAATTTTGCCCGTCTGTTTTTGGACAAGTGAGAGAGCAGTATTCCATGTAGAATTCAAACAAAAACCTCCATTTCTTTTCAGCAGGTTATCCGCTTCCTTGATAACACAATTCCAGTAGTCGAAAGTGCATGCCAGAGCGTCCGTTTTGGTGTTTACATCGGGTGAACTGTGTCCCAGCAGTCTTCGGCAACAGCAGACTTAGGTTTTTGCAAACGTGCTCAATACATCGTCCTCGACGGTCCTAATTGTTTGACCGGTATATGTCATGTCACAGCTATATGGGATATGATAGACAACGGCTTTGCGCAAACACAAATCTCTCTTAACGAACCCTAATAGCACCTTGATTTTATGAGGTCGAAACACATACTTCATGTCATACTTACGTGAAATATGGCCAAACGTGTTAGAAATGCTGCCAATGCATGGCAGAAAGGCCATTGCTTTTAGTACCTCTGTGCTATCATCTCTATCCCGTTGTACATTTCGTTGATAGCGCAACGCTCTGTCCTTTACTATAACCTTACTGGAGAAAAGTAGCCTCCAGATGCAACAACTCTGTAGGTGTGAAATGACGTGCGCCCTGTACACTAAAGTACGTAGAACCAGTTCAAGTTGAGCTGGGTGGTGGCAACTATCAACCTGCAGATATAAAGCTGTGTGAGTTGGCTCTCTATAAAAAGTTTGTCGCAACGTACCATCTACTTTCATTCTAATCAACACGTCAAAGAAAGGAAGGCAACCACTCTATTCCACCTAAATGGCAAAACTGTTGTTAGGGTGAATAGAATTTGGATGTCGCAAAAAATCATTCAGGAGTTATCTTTCAAGTAATAGTCCAGGTCTCTGCTCCATATAAGATGCAGATTGTGTTATAGTCTTGTAGGTGTTAGTCTTTGAGGAGCTCGATAATAGCAGAGACTTCAGTAGCTTTCCCAGAGCAAACATTAACCTGTTTCCAGCTTCTATTCGTGCAGTAATTTCGTGATCTATCTCGTTCCTTTCATTATTGGCGAAAGGTATTTAAAGCCTTTTACGCTTTCAATGTCTCTGTCAACCTCATTTAGAGGTCTGTCATCATTTTCTGTGCTAACTTTGAGGTACTTGGTCGTATCCATAAAAATGTTCAAATGTTTGTATAGTCTATGGGACTTAACTATGGGGTCATCAGTCCCTAAACTTACAAACTACTTATGAACTACTTACGAACTAGGACGGCACAAATATCCATGCACGAGGGGGGATTCGAACCCACGACCGTAGTGGCCGTGCAGACCATGACTGGAGCGCCTTAGTCCCCTCGGCCACCACGGCCGGCGATCGTATCCATATTCAACTTCAGGTGTGTTCTCATTGCCTATTCTGACATTTGAGAATGTCATCCTCAGACAGATTTTTGGGCCACTGAAGGATGGAGATGAATGGAGAAAAAGAAAGAACCGCGAATTGCAGATGTTATTCAAGTCGATGGACATCGTGGCAGTTATCAAAGAAAGAAGACTGAAGTGGTATGGACACGTAATGCGCCGAGAAGGCCAGATCATCAGGCAGGTGGTTGAAGAGGACACCAGAGGCAAAAGACCAAGCGGACGACCACGACTGCGATGGTTTGACCAGATCGGAGAGGTTATGAGTACGCTGGGACTGTCTGAAGAAGATTATTTGGAGCGAGGACGCTGGAGGACGATGATTGATGAGGCCAAATACCGACTACGGTGTGGACAACGCAGTAAGTAAACAAAAACCTATTCAGTTTCTCGCTGCCTTGAGGCCAAATAGCAAACGAATCGTCTACATACATAACAAAAAAAAAAAAAAAAAAAAAAAAAAAAAAAAAAAAAAGTACATCGCCGCTGACTCCAGTACCCGTTCTTCAAAGACCTCCATGAATAAATTAGCATGATAGGTGACAAGGGACTTTCCTCTGCAACTCCATCTGTCTGTGCATAGTACTGCTCATTAAATAAGATATAGGTGGAATTCAAAACATTTCCAAATAAATTCGTTAATTCAATACCCAATGCAGCCTTAATTAAACTGCAATATATCATACTGAGGAAAGCAAATGGAGAGAGAAATGAAATCAACATTCTCAAAAAACATCAGAGTCGTTAAAATGCATTCCCTCCAATCGTCGTAGGATATCTTCAGAGTTCTTAATGTTCACAATATCACAAAATTGGGATCAACAACCCAGCAGGATTGTTTGCTACACGATATGTCGGAGCACAAATGTTTGACCCATTGGGTCTAAGAGGACATTCCTCCTTAAGAAACTTAGAAAAGCCATATGACCTAGGAGGTACAGCACAACAAAAGACTGTTGATAGTCTCCTGTGACCAGGAATTTTTTAAGGAGACTATTAGTCTTCCTCCCAAGACTTTTTGTAGGGTCGGCAAGTTCTGCGATATGCTGAATCCTGCTTGTTTAAAACAATAGTGGCATTTCCCTTGTCCGCAGGTTTCCATCACTGGTCGTGTGATAGCGCTATGTGCTTGCTTGTTCGATATGTGCTGTATTTATGTAGTCATTGAGAACCGCGGTTTAAACGTTATTGCACATTGCTCCCTCGCTGCAGTATTGCCTTGAGACTGGCAGGGTGTACTCCTGACCAAATATCGGCCGACTACGACATTCATACCTGGCTGCATACCCGTAAGTTTTTTGACTACGCCATACACCGGGAGAAATTAAACAATCACACATGGATAACCTTTGGTACGTAAGAACTGCAGTCCGTTAGTTCACAACTGTGCATCATCACAACAGCATGTTCTTCCGATCGTCGACCTTACTTTGACGATGCATATACAAGTAATTTATTAATGACGTTGCCTAGCAGTAGATGATTTTTATAGGTACGTTAGTATTTTAGTTTTATGATTTGCACATTTCGCAGTTGACGAAATCCAGAGCACTCACTTATTTTTTCCTTATTTTTAAAACCTGATAATGTTGTCCCGAAATATTTCGTGCAGACATCGATATTTTATATATATGACAACTGGTGAATGATACGTCTCTATAACATGAAGGCCATTTCATTGAAGGAAAGTGGACCCAAGACAATCTCAGACACACAACAATCTGATACGTCGATTCATTTTATCTGCCGTAGGCCCAGTGCCTCCCGTCAGCGTGTGATTTGTCCGATCGCATCACGTTTCGTCATTGGTCAAGTGTCAGTCACTGGTGATTGGTGACTTAATCAAGGGACTGTACCCGTTGACTGTATTGAGATCAACACCCACTTATGGCACCGGATTTTATAATCTTCGGGGACCATGTTCCACGTTTGCACCAATGGTTGACTGGGAGAGTTATTTATAATGTCGTGTCTTCGATTAAACCATGATTTGTTGACACACTGTCACTACTGACGAGCCATCTTAGACTTCGCCGGTTACAATCATCGAGGTGGCTGGCTGTCGGGTAGTTCTGTTGGTGTATGACACCCACATTTAACCATCTCCGATACACCCTGGACTCGGTCTAACCAGTAAATCCGAATACCTGTACAATACTGACGTTGAAAGCTACAGAAATCACTTGCAAAATCACGTGCCAGAAGGTTTCCTATACAACAGCACACTGCGCCCCCTATTACTGCCTGTCCTGTGACGGGTTAGTGTATTTAGGAGGTATTAATAAACTTTTCCCTATTTAAATCGTTATAACACGGAAACAAATAACTTTACGAGTAACAAACTTGGTAGCAATATTATCAAGGACACGGGGAACAGAAATAATATAGAATCAGTTCAATGGAAACATTTTAATTACTGCCACATGAAAGACTCAATATGGCGCCCATCAGTGCTCAGAAGGGTCTGAAAGTTTAGGATTGCAACAGCAAGATAGAAGGTATTCTGGCTCCCTCTCTCTAGATGTACAGCGCTTCAGATCAGCAAACATGTGAATGTTCCTTTGGTAAATCCTGTAAATCAGCACAACCAGAAATCACGGGTAATGAGATCACGTGATCGTGCCGGCCACGCATTTGGAAACGATTGGCTGTTAACTCAGTCGTATCCAAATGTCTTTCGGAGATGCCGTTCAATGTTTCCCTGCAGGGTAGGTATGATATGCTGGCGAAACATATGGCAGTAGCGCTGGCCAATCACACTTCACATCTTTTGTTCTTGAGCACCAGCGTGTGAAGGTGGTGCCCGTGAAGCCCACCATACGGTGACACGTTCGACATATAGAGGAACTGGAGGTGAAAATTTCCGTCACTCTGCAATTACGAGTGTTTACATCACGCATAAGAGTGTCCATAGGATGGCCCAGATCCCACCTTCGTCAATTCTTACGATGAAGTGGAGATCGAAGTCAACACTTCGTTGTGCTTCTTATTTTGCGATTTGCTGTACGATATGACTGTTGTATGGACACCATTTGTGAATGGTTCAAAGCTCCTTTTGTACAGTGTATCACGGGACTTTCAACTGTAGTGAGACAGTAATCTGCCAGGAAGTTTCAGTATATGCACTGTTTAACGATTGGGAATTCTGCACAGCGTTGTCTGACGCAGCGACAGTGATTTCATCAACTACCAGAGACCCAACAGTTCTTCGGTCTCTTTCTGGACGCGAAATTTTCCAGTTTATTCGAAGTTCTTCATCATGCTCCGCAAAGCAGGTGGAGAAAGAGAACCTTTCCGTAAGCCTTCACAGCCGGCGATACAAGCGAAGTGCAGCTGCAGCATTGCTGTTGTTTTGATAATAGAGCTTCACCAATAATGCCCTGCTTCGTTTGTCCAAGAGCATACTGACACTTCTCAAGTGCACTGCGACTCGTCAGGCGTGTGAGACTACGAATGACGATGAGTGATCACGGCATCTGGTGGCCATAATTGGAACTGGACGGTGGCGCATGGAAATCCAACCTACTTTTCAAACAGCAGTTGACCGGCCTTGCCTGTGAAACGTTGTTGTGATGCCTCGTGTAAGGAGGAGAAATGCGTACCATCACGTTTACGACTTTGATAAAGGTCAGATTGTAGCCTATCGCGATTTCGATTTCTCGTTTCGCGACATTGCTGGTCACGAACCAATGATTGTTAGTAGAATATGGAATATGTGTGTTCAGGAGGGCAATACGAAACGCCGTGCTGGATCCCAACGCCCTCGTATCGCTAGTAGTCGAGATGACTGGCATCATATCAGCATGGCTGTAACGGATCGTGTAGCCACGTCTCGATCTCTTAGTCAACAGATGGGGACGTTTGCAAGACAACTACCATCTGCACGAACAGTTCGACGACGTTTGCAGCAGCATGGACTATCAGCTCGGAGACCATGACTTCGGTTACCCTTGACGCTGAATCACAGGCAGGAGCGCCTGTGATGGTGTACGCTACGTCGAACCTGGGTGCACGAATGACGAAACGTCATTTTTCGGATGAATCCAGGTTCTGTTTACAGCATCATGATGACTGCATCTGTGTTTGGCGACATCGCGGTGACCGCACATCGGAAGCGTCTATTTGTCGTCGCCATACTGGCGTATGACCCGGCGTGATGGTATGGTGTGTCATTGGTTACAGGTCTCGGTCACCTCTTGTTCGCATCGACGGCACTTTGAACAGTGGCCGTTACATTTCACATGTGTCAAGACCCGTGGCTCTACCCCTCATACTCTCCCTACGAAACATTACATTTCAGCAGGAGAATGTACAACCGCATCTTGCAGGTCCTGTAAGGGCATTTCCGGATACGGAAAATATTCGACTGCTGCCATGGCCAGCACATTCTCCAGATCTATCACCAATTGGAAACATTTGGTGGCCGAGCAACTGGCTCGTCACAATACGCAAGTCACTACTCTTGATGAACTATGCCATCGTGTTTAATCTGCATGGGCATTTGTACCTGTACACATCATCGAAGCTCTGTTTGACTTAATGACCAGGCGTATCAAGGCCGTTAATACGGCCAGAGGTGGTTTTTCTGCTCTATGCACTGAAATTGTGTGAAAATGTAATCACGTCAGTTCTAGTATAATATATTTTTCCAATGAATACCCGTTTATGATCTGCATTTGTTCTTGGTGTAGCAATTTTTGTGGCCACTAGTGTACATTCCGTATTATAACGTATTAAGTCGAGAAAATTTATATATATCTTGCCAATGTATCAATTAAGGTCTTGTTATTGGTCTTTCGTTGGCAAGAATTAAAATTGCACAATAGTTTTCCCTGTTAGTAATTCTCGGTGAAGGGAGAAATAATCGCCATTAAAATTAGATATACAGCAAGCATCTGAGTGTGTTATGGGGGTCTTGTTGAACTGTTGTACTGCCTCAGCACACAGCAGCACAGCACCGATGCAGGACTGGGAATACAGAAATATATACGAAAAATATATGGCTGGAAATGTCCCTGGCTGTCGAGGTGTTTCAACCTGGTTCGCCGACCGGAGGGTCTATGGGCTGCGGCGGAGGGAATCCTCACAGGAGTCGGTTGTCATCCATACTTTATCCGCCCTCGCGGCGGACCGCGGAGAATGAGTTGAGGCACGAACCGGCCGCCATTGTGTTCCTTCTGAATTATGAAAGCTCGCGCTCGCAAAGAAAGGTGCGGACAGTCGGAATTCCACGGAGAAAAGCCGCCAAGATATTGAAACTTGAAATACTGAGCTGGCTCCGTGGCACAGCATCTGGATTAAAAACATCTATCGCATTACTCTTTTCGGCAATACCGAAGGTCCTGATACCACCCGTCAGCATTGACCCGTGACGTCATGAGCGAGGAAATACTACATGCCAAAAATAAGAAATGTGTAAAATGACATTCCGAAACGCAAAACTAAAATCATAAAATAACGGTTTTTATTACGCGCAAAAATACTTTCTGCGCACAGTGTTCTACCAAGCAGTTGGCATTACTAAAAGATTGAAGTATTTTATGAAACAACAACATTCGACGTAGTCGAGTAGGGAGAGCGATCTGTAAATGTTATATAGACTTCACATAGAAGAACGTCTAGTTTCGCCAACAAGTTGTCATTTTCAAACGTAAAATTAATACAGATTTATTTATGATTTGAATTTTATGTTTGAAAATGACAACTTGTTGTCGAAATTAGTCAGGTTATAAATTATGAAGTAAAATATGCGTTCTAGGCGTTCTTCTATGTGGTAAATGGTAAAGCAGTCAACAATCCGAAGATTGGTTTGAACACCACAGAGCTTTACTAGGCATGGTCCCGTTAGGAGGTGGTATGCCGTTTCCTTCCTCTGACCTTCGCACTGACTTACCCAGCCAGTTATAGGAGGACCTACAGTTTAACGTGGGTTCCGAACCACGGTGCTACTCGGTATTTTTCACATCAGCGATGCTGCCAGAGGTGAAAAAAGTGTAAAGTGACAGATAAAAAGGCGTACACATATCCTTCTTAACTACTGGGCCGATCTCAGCCACACTTGTTCCACCTGAAGACTCATTCATCAGACAGTTGTTCACGTACAAATTCACTTGTTGGTTTATATTTTTGGATTCGAGCTCCTTGTGACGAAATATTCATGGGATGGTTGTGCACTACAGTACACAAAGCTACATATTTTTTGTACTTAGAATACTACCATCCCATGAATATTTCGCTACAAGGAGCTAGAATCGAGAAGTACACAAAAACAAGTGTATTTGTACGATAACAACTGTCTGATGAGGGTCCTTTAGGTTCGGAACCGATATCGGCGCTATTAAAAAAAAAAAAAAAAAATAAAAATAAAAAGCATGACTGATAGTGCCTTGCTTGTTTTCATCGTTGCAAGAATTGTCTGTACGTTTTAATTTACTTATCTCCTCCCCATTACTGTCCCATCTCTAACTCTCTATGTCCCTGTTCTGCTTCACCTCTCATCCCACGTTTTGCTTCCCATTTACAAAAAAAAAAAAAAAAAAAAAAAAAAAAAAAAAAAAAAAATATATATATATATATATATATATATATATATATATATATATATATATATATATATATATATATATATAAAAGAATTACTGTCATGGTGATCGTTGAAATTATGTAAGTTTACTGTAACGTACTCTCCACCATGCACCATGATTGCCAAGTATAAAAATCTTCTACATGAAAACACACCTAATGTGACAACTCTCATGATGATTATTCAAATGATTTAGATTTCCATTGTAATTTACTTTCTTCCATGCACCATTTTGAGACGTGCCTAAGATAACTGCGAACTGATTTTTTCGTGGTATCAGATTTTCTCCCGGCATACAACAGGTCCTTTTTCTGTACTCCAGGCATCAACATCATTTACTTTCATCTGCAGTGTTTATGCCAGACATCCATAAGAGAGCTGTTCAGGTATCTCCAAAATCGTTTACATAAGCTCAGCACAGCAGCTGTAATAGTACCCGGTGGAATGTCAGAAATCGCGTCTATTTTAGTCGATGGCTCATAAAACTAGAACAGTAACCTCAAAAAAAGTTACGTATTAGTTTTTGTTTTGGCGGGGATCGAACCCGCGACCCTTGGATTCATAGTCTGGCACTCTACCACTGTGTTACGTTTTTTTTTTTTGTTTTTTTTTTTTTTTTTTTTTTTTTTTTTTTTTTTTTTTTTTCTATGGATATTCCTCCTCGTTGCGGACGCTGATCGGTTTTGTTCGTTCTCGTTCGATATGCTGTTGGCTCAGCTTTTTCATTACAGAGAGCGTTGAGCCCTCAGACCGGGCGCGCTGAGCCACGGCGCCCGGCAGCTTCACAGCCGCACCTTCTCTGTGAAGTCTATATAAAATTATGAAACATCGTTCATATGGGAAATAGCGACAAATTGGTTTTGAATAAAATAATAATTGCACTGAAAAAATTTTCAGCCTGAAATCTACATTTAAAATTTGATCCACAATAAAACTTCCAACAATCTGCACATTCGTCGACTCCAAGAAAACTTACGACTCCATCGCCCGCCACCCCTGTTCAATATACTCGGAGGAAACATTCTGGTTCCTAAAACACGACGACTCATACAGCAAACTCTAACAAACGTAACTTCCAAAGTTCAACGGTGAAATCTCTCAACCTTTCCCCATCAATGCGTCTGGCAACGTGATGGCCTCTCCCCATTCAATATCGCGCTAGATGAAGTCATTAAAGAATGGGAAAAATTTAAAATCGAAACATCTGGAGAGGCATCAGGCCACGGAGAGAACGCGATAACATCAACGTCACCTGACTACCATTTGCTGATGATCTTGCTATCCTTTTCAGAGATTAACAAACAGCAGTTCAAAAATGTTCAAATGCTTGTAAAGCTTATGGGACTTAACTACGGGGTTATCAGTCCCTAAACTTACAAACTACTTACGAACTAACTAATACAAAGGACGGCACAAATATCCATTCCCGAGGGGGGATTCAAACCCCCGACCGTAGTGGCCGTGTAGACCGTGACTGGAGCGCCTCAGTCCCCTCGGCCACCGCGGCCGGCAAACAGCAGTTCATCAGATCGAAGTCCTATAAGAATGTGATGAAAAAGTAGGACAACAAATTTCTTTCTTAAAAACCGAATGTATGGCCACGGCACACATCGAAACAGAAAATGAGGTTTCAAAATGCGACACAATAAACAAGAATAATAGCTTCAAATATTTAGGTGAAAACATCGAACGCACAGGTAAGATTGGCGCAGGAAACTCGTGATCTGAAAATGAACAAGGCATATAGGAAAATCGTGAGCATCTACAACAAAAAATGCATTAACATTGAAACAAAAATTCGACACTACATAACAATTATCAAACCTGAAACACTTCTTGCCAGCGAGACCTTAAAACTCAACTACGAAGGAGATCTCGAGAACATGAAGAAAGCTGAAAGAAAAATCACACGAAAAAGCCTTGCCCCAAAACTTACAGACGCGAAACTTACAATCTCACACAATAAATAAATAAATAAAAATTAAAAAAAATATTCTCTAACATTTAAACCGATTTTCGCAAACGACGACTGAAATTACATTACATCAAACCCGACTAACAATTTTGAAAAATTCTTCCCATTCCATTTCTGCGTGGTGTGGTACAGCAACCGTGTTATATCTAACTCTTGAATAAATAATTGGCTTGGTTTTGATGTACCTTCAGAAATTAAAAACAACTACAGTCTGGATCAAACAAGTGCAAATTGATGTGCAAAATACTAACATCGCAACCACAGACATTGAAGATCGAAAAATCTTCAGACATAAAATACACAGCTGGGAAATTTTACCGAAGATAAAACCAATATATTGAGAAGAAGATGGACAGAAGAACGTCGAGCCAAAAACAGCGAGATGATGAAAGAGTTCTGGAAGAAGAAGGAAAAATAACAGCAACAGAACATAATTTACTTTATGGGCTCCTCTATGCAACTAAACAATGTAAATAAAAAAAAATAAATTATTGCAGCATTCTAGATCGCAATAAGATATTTTATTTTATAATTATGACCGGTTTCGATCAATAAAGATCAATAAGAAATGGACCAGTTCCGGATCTGAGGATGATCTTTACTGATCGAAACCGGTCACCAGAATAAAATAAATATCATATTGCAATCTAGACTTCTGCAATTATTATATTATTCAGTAATTTGAAGTGATTAGTGTTCCCTAATTATTAAATCACGGTTCTCGGCAACTGAATGAGTGAACGCAGATTAATCTATCTGTATTGTAAAGACAGATGACACATTCTCAGAAAAAGAAAGCAGTCAACGTTTGGAGTCAAAGCCAGGGGTCTTGTCCGGGCCTTCAGTTGACCATTATTTCCCTTAACTGGTTCGAATGGGTGACACGCATGTCACTTACCTTCCCACACGCCATTTGCGTCTCTCTCGTATCGTTACAAAATAAGTAACACCTTCAAAATTCTATCCTTCTGAACATCTACATGCTTTCCGGTGTTATAGGAGTAATGAATATAAATATATTAGTGACGTTTGTTCATATTTTCTTCAGGGTAATTCACGAAGATACGCAAATATTTTAACATGCTATTCTACAAGTGAAACTAAGGAAAAAATTTCATACAAACCTTGGTCCGCAAATGTTTAGTTACTGAGTTGCGGCTAATAAATGATTTTGCATGAAATGTTGCAACCTCGTTGATAAGTAAATTACAGAGGGTACACAAGTAAATTTGTTTAATTTCCATTAAGAATGTTGGCAACCACACAACTTCCCCGACACTGAGTTTTTTTCCGGTTTAACACGAATTTCCGTGTGTTATGATACCCATAAAAGCAGACTATCTGACACATTCACACTGTTTAGTCACATTCATTAACATCATTTTCCAAAATTAAATTATCTAAAACTTCTGTTGAAAACATAGTAAAACTGTCTGTAATTTAAAAAAAAGTCCAATTAGTTAATAAAGTACCTATTACTAAATGATTAGTTTCTCTGGAATTACTGGAGATACACGTCTGGTACTCTTGAAACAGGAATGTTGAATGGCTCGCAGGTAGTCAGAGAGTGATAAAAAAATAATAATAAAAAAACTAATACCGATCAAAGGCTGCTCGCAGATCTGGAACCCTGTCAACCCTCCTACACCAAATGGATGGGAGCACCTGTGTAGACTGATAGCCTATGCAGACGACCTCATGGTAGTTTTCTCCGCGGAATCGAGGGCGTATCTGAACGCAAGTCTACACAACTACTTACTATAACCTTCCAGTCGTTTGTAAACAATATACTCAAAGTAATAACACACAGAGCAATGAACCTTATAATGAAAGCACAATTAAACGTGATCTAATCATCAGATTAAACTGCGCCAACCAACATAGGCAACGCAGCGCACCATATCGTGGAGTTAATTAGACGAACAACTAACGTTCAACGACCATACCAAGATAATGCACAAACTGGCCAGAATCCACAATTCACGATACAGGTTAAAGACTCTCATAATTTATCACTGCTAATATATTAGAGTGAGTGGCATATTTTGCCATCAGTGCGTGGGTAGACTAAATCTAGTCACATACACAACATCGGTGTGATTACCGGTGGGTCTTTCTTAGACTTTCAGAGACGTTTAGACCAAAAATCGGTGGAAGCATTGTGTGTAGCGTTCGGAAAGTACTCCATTTTCATCAAAATTAATTTTAGGGCAGCAACATACCTGTATAAACACAGGGTGATAAGTCTATATTAATCAGTGCGAAAAATAAGTAGAAGTACCAAGGCATTAAAGGGCCGCTGTATACCTGACAGAGGCAATGGGAAAATAATGAAAAGCTTTGTGGCAATTTCTCATGCTTCCCGGATGTCAGCGAATTTCTGACAATGCGCCAGTAGATTCAGTAGTTTGTAAGTCAAAGGACCGATGACCTCTGCAGTTTGGTTCCTTCGCTTTAGAAATACCTAAACATTATTGAACACACACACAATAGAAACAGGCAGATAAACCATGGGTGAAGAGTAGCGCATAAAGTACAGAAAACAACACTGAATAGGATCGTTCCACGCCTGTAGTATAGCGTAAGCAGAGTTCCAAAACTTTTGGTCGTTTGTAAATAGGTAAGATCTGAAACAATCAAACCGTAGCCACTGCGTCACAACAGATATAATGAATGTAGTTAAACATCTCCCGTAAGTACAAACACACACACACACACACAAACGCGGGTGAGCCTTTCGCATCTCAAAGTTACATAGTAGTCAAAATGCTTCAATGGTTTTCTCCGTCTAGCATAGCATCTCTTTCTGTAGTAATCATAGGCAGACGTCTCTCGAACGGGATACCGTATATTTCAGCAGATCAGGCGATTTTAAAAACGTAGAAAAGAAACAAGATATCTTGGTCGTGTTACACAAGATATAAAATTTCGTCCTGTATTTACGATAACCAGAAGTCTCTCTTTTGCCTTCTAGAAGTTATTCTATCGGTTTTTAAGATGAATAGAGAGATTTCCCGTTTTGTGCGTTATACAGCAACGTACGAATAACAGACTTATGAAAACTCGTAACTTTATGGTCACGATCTTTCTGGCATTCCTGCGCAATGTTTGTTTTCTGCCGTTTACCAGACTTTTCTGTGTTCGTGAAATTACTGCAACACATTACTTTTGTTTCAAGTTCTTTGCTTTACTCTGGATTGCCTCGAGCCCCAATGATGTTTCTTGTAAGAACAGTTCAGCCTCACCGCGCTGGAGTAGCCAAGCGGTCTGGAGGGCCACATTGCAGATCGCGCGGCCTCCCACGTGGGAGGTTGAATCCTCCCTCGGGCATGGATGTGTGTGTTGTCCTTAGGTAAGTTTAACTTAGTTTAGGTAGTTTGTAAGTCTAGGGACTGATGGCCACCGTAGTTTGGTCCCATAGAATTACAAACATTTGAACATTTTTTTTAGTACAGCCACTGTTTACTAATCCTGTCCTCATACATTTTGCATCGGCAGTTTTAATAGCGTATTCATTTCTTCGACAATCTCTTACCATCTTGTTTGTTAAATCGAAAGCGCTTGCTGCAGCACAATTGTTGGATTCTTTAGAATGTATAAACTTTAACTTGAATCTTGTTTTGGACTTCCTTCTTTTTATTGATTACATCATTAGACACAATTTACTCCAATTACACTTACAGCACAAAAGTCTGAACACACACCACAACCTACAACAATACCTGATAGCTGGACATAAAAAGATAAAGCAGTCAAAAATTGGTTTGAACAACACAGTGCTTTACTAGTCATTATACTGTTTGGATGAGGTATGCCGTTGCCTTCCTCCGATCGTCGAACTGAATTAATCCAGCCAGTTATAGAGGGAGCTACAGTAACACGTGGATTCAGAACCACGGTGCTACTTGACATTTTACATATCAGCAACACTGCCAGAGGTAAAGGAAGTGAAAAGGGACAGTTAAAATTCCTCCGACTTACTGGGGATTGAACCCGCGATCTTTCGATTCATAATTTAGGACTCTATCACCTAGCTTTTATATACAGTGTAGATTCGTCGTTAGGAGACGCGCGTTCGTTTTGTTCTATGCTGATCGTGTCGTTTTTTATTACAGAGGGTGTCGAGCTGTCTGACAGAGCGCACTAGCGTTGAGCTGTATGAGGAGGTCATTATCCGGCACTTACGTCTACAAGCAACACTGCAACAATTCTGAAGAACACTTTTGATTCATGACGTGTGGAACCATACCAGTTGTTTACAGGGCGTGTACTATTATCTAAGTTACAGGCTGCTGATAGTTTGGGGACCGTCTTTAAATCACGAGAAACTATGTATTTTGACGCAAATTTATACTTAATATTTTATGGAACATTGGTCCTAAGGAACATAGCGCCGATCTAAAAATATTAGATAATATAATGATTGAAGCAGTCAAGATCGCATATATATATATATATATATATATATATATATATATATATATATATATATATATATATATATATTATGATGAGGGATTTCGATCTACATGATCATCACCAGATCATGACATTGGCGAGGAGCAATACTGCTCCACATGAGATGGGCCAGATCCTCACCAAGGACGTGTATGAGGATCCATGTACATTGAAATCGGTCATCATAATAAGGTCGTCTTATTAGCCGAAATATCCGGTATGTTAGTCTGTGCACGATGAACAGGAATTTCGATTTTGTGATTGGTGCTGGATTTCGAATTCGCAAGCTAAACCGTGTCCAGATTTATTACCAGTGGTTCAAAAACGCTGTCATAGTCTACAAAAATGGCTTAACAAAACAGGATCATGTTGTGATAGTGGGTGAAGTGAGTAAGGGCATTGATAGGGATCAGGGCTAGAATATTGAGTGTGACCAGATTAAAATAACTTGTGCAACAACCCAGACAAATGTTGGACAGTTGCCTGCTTTCGTGCGGTATGATCGTCCCCAATTGAACCGCTCCGTCAGGAGGGTCAATACGGAGATTGATTAAATGCTTAGGGCGCCTACTCTGTCAGACATTGGCTCGGTTCCTGTCGATGATATTGATAGATGGGATTTCACTAGACATGGCCTGCATCTCAATAGGAAAGGGAAGGAGAAACTGGCCGGGTTGATAGCAAAATCATTAAGGGGGGACACTGCAATTCATGGAAGTTTTTCTATTTTTAGCCTAAGTTCGGTGTCCTGTGAGAAGCTCAGGCATGCAGGTGCTATAGATGTTGAAAAATCAAATGTTTCTCACACAAGTATAAAATAGTATCAGCATTTGTCACTAGAATATTGGGGAACTAAATAATAATATAGATGAGCTTTTGATTTGTTTAGAGGATATAGAAACTGATAATGTAATAGATACACTATGCCTGTCTGACCATCACATTGTCACTGGTATGGAAAATGTGAATGTCAGTGAATATAAATTAGCTGCAAATGTAAGTAGAGATAATAAGGTAAAAGGAGTTGCCATATATGTCAAAAGCTATCACAGTGTAATAAATTTAGAAACAAATATGTTTTGTGTAGAGCAACATATTGAAGTATGCGCCTGTCAGCTTAAACTCCATGATGACTTTCTTATCATTGTCACAGTATATAGTACCCCATTCAGGAAACTTCTGGAAAACGTAGATGCCTTGTTGTGCTATCTGTCAGATAGGGGGAAGCAAATTATTATTTGTGGTGATTTCAATGTTGATTCACTGAAAGAGTGTAATAGAAAAAATGACCTGGAAGTCTTACTTGGCTCATAAAATGTGACATCTGTTATTGATTTTCCTACTCGGGTAGTAAAAGACAGCAGTACATTAATATATACCTTTTTATAGACCAAGATAAGTTTAACAACGTAAATGCTTGTCCTGTTGAGAATGGTATTTATGATCACGGTGCAAGGCTAGTGACAGTGTATGACATAGCGCCATTTAGTAATTTGAAACGTTCCTCCAGAGCTGTGCTCTCGATTAATGACCTAACAACTAGAAATTTCAAAGAAAGCCTACAACAGTTAGACTGGGATGAAGTTTATAAGGAACCTGATGCTAATTTGAAATATAACTTCTTTCATGATACATTTCTAAGGGTATTTGAAAACTGTTTCCCCAAGAAAATAGTTAAATATAATTGTAAGAAACCATGCAAAAAGCCATCGCTTACTAAAGGAATAAAAGTATCTTGTAGCCAAAAAAGGAAACTATATCTATCTGCAAGAAAGAGTACTAACCCAGAAACAATAAAATATTAGAAAGACTACTGTGCTTCATTAAGAAAAGTCGTTAAAAATGCAGAAGCACGTGCATAAGGCCTGAGATTAGTTTCTCTGATAATAAAATTAAAACAATTTGGAATGTTATCGAAAGAGACACAGGGCAAAAAAAAAATGCACAGGAAGAGGGTATTACCATCAAAACAAATGGAAACTTTAATAACAAAAAGTGAGAAGTTGAAAACATTTCTAAGATTACTTTTTACAATTTGTAGAAAAAATAGAATCTAAATGTTCATGAGGAACAAGGCAATTAATGTAAGAGGTCATAGACAATTTGGTACAGTTGAAATTCAACCCACCTCTCCTTCAGAAATTAGGAAAATAATTGTCTCAAGAGCAAAAGGTCACATGGAATTGATGGTATTTCCAGCAGGGTATTAAAAGGTTGTTTCCAAGCGATAAGTAAGATTCTTAGTCATGTATGTAGCAACTCTTTAAAATAGGGTATTTCCCCAGATAGACTGAAATATGCTACCATTAAACCTTTGCATAAAACATCGGATACGTCTGATGTCAACAACTACCACCCCATCTCATTTCTGACAGATTTATCTAAAATTTTTGAAAAAGTTATGTATTCTAGAGTAGCTTCACATATTAGTAAAAATAAAGTTCTAAGAAAATGTCAGTTGGGTTTTCAAAGACGCTTTTCAACAGAAAATGCTATATGTACCTTCACTGGTGAAATATTAAATGCTTTGAATAACCGTACATTACCATTGAAATTTTTTGTGATCTATCAAAGGCTTTTGATTGTGTAAATTATGGGATTCTTATAGATAATCTTATGTATTGTGGTATAAGTGGGACAGTGCACAAATGGTTTAAATCATATATAAGTGAAAGACTACAGAAAGTTGAAATAAGCAGATCACATGATACTGAAGAAACAATTAATTCCTCTAACTGGAGAGTTATCAAAAATGGGGTCCCACAAGGTTCGGTCTTGGGTCCTTTGCTGTTCTAAATATATATTAATGACTTGTTAATGTATATTCACGAAGATGCTAAGGTAGTTCTTTTTGCTGATGATACAAATATAGCTATCACTATTCAAAAACTGAATTAACTGATGAAATTGCAAATTTTGTCTTCCAGAAAATTAGTAAGTGTTTCTCTACAAACTGACTCTCATTAAACTTTGAGAAAACGCAGTATATACAGTTTCATACAGTAAATGAACATAAATCTGTAGCTAAGGTAGAATTTTCAAACTGATAGTTCTATAATTTTCACATGCGTCTGCACTTGCTTTCTTTGGAATTGGAATTACTGTATTCTTCATGAAGTCGGGGGTATTTCCCCTGTCTCATACAACTTGCATACCAGGTGGAATAATTTCTTCATAAAGTGCTTTATCTGGCGGTATTACTTCATCATTACTCGCGAATGGGAAATATCCAATATCTCCAATGCCGTCAACCACTTGCGCTAGAAAGTTGTATTTATTTTGCTGCAAAGATTTGAGAATACGTAAACGTTCTTAAATGACAGACCATTCTCATGCACAAAACGGGCCGGATATAATACATCTAACTGTATCTTGAAATAAATCTCCATGTTTGCGACTCCGTGCAACTAATATCCCATCATTCTTTTCGGTTATAGGAGATATGGGAAATTGACGTGCGTGCTTCTTGAAGCGCATCTTGAAGTTAACTAGTGATTCTTATATAAGAAGAGTAATGGTATTCATATGTTCTAAGTTGCATGGAGAATGCATGGAGGATCACTTCTTAATAGCACAAATAATAGCCTACCCGTCGAACTACATATCGGGCACAAAGTTAGCAAAACGACTGTAAAGAGGTGACATTGAAATCAATAAACTAGACTCAGATTGCAAAGAACACGATATTGCGTATGCAAAACACCCAAACAGTTTTCCTGACAGGCACAGAGCGGACTTGATTCTAGCTGCTAAAGCAGTACAAATAATAAAGGTCTCAGACGCTAAGCTCAGTGGAAAAAAAGATGCCCTAGTGGTGACTGGTGCAATGAAGGCCAAAGTCGGTGTGGGCATTAATAAAAAGAAGAATATGAAGAGGAATAAAAAGGATTGGGGGTAACGATCTGAAAGGATTAATTAAAATATTCACTCTGGTCTTAATCAATAAAACCTGGCACTAATTTCTGGTGAAAGTGGCTCATAAAATTGCTTTGGATGCATCTCCAAACGCAAAAAGAAATCTACTATTAAAGAATGCATATCACCACTTCCCAAGAGAGGTGGCTTTTGGCCAGTCATGTCAATTTTCTCAGCTCTATGAGTACTTGGTGGACTGGCAGGCAATGCAGCAGGCATTTCCAAGGCAGTTGTAGATGCAAAACATACTCGTAAAGAGCTGTCAGAGTTGCAACGACATAACCAAACTTCGGAGGCCATAGCGCTTCGCAAAGGCAAGTGGCTGTATTTAGAGCCTTGTAGGAAGTATGGTTTCGGACTATATGTGGGGAAAAAATTCTCATAAAAGAGCCTCCCCAATAGAGCGCTTACAAACATCGATTTACAACGCTATGCTAGAAAACTTGATATACCCCACTTTCGAGGTGTCAACCTCCAGACAGATAGTGAGCCTGGCTCCCACTGGGTTTCTTTTAAGAAGAGTGGAAATTATGGCTACTATTTTGATAGTTTTGGCAATTTACCGCCTCCTATAGAAAGTCAAGTATTTCAAAAATTGTGCTATTAAGTACAACTACAATACGTTTCAGTCGACTAAGAGCTATAGGTGTGGTCATCATTGTTTAAAGTGTATAAATTCCAGATAAATTACTGATTCCAATACATAATGGATGTGGGCGAGGACGGTATGACGTTTAGCCTGTCGGGTAAAAACTCGATTATAAACTCCACATTTAATTCCACAATTAATTTGTCTCATCATCATTCCTACGAAATTGCATTGCTCAACTTATTTTCATACAATTCTATACCAAACGTTACATCTAAAAACAATAATTTTTACTTCTATAACTACATTTATAATAATGACATTCTAGACAACGTTACTATAAAACCTGGAACGTATGAACTGAAATATATATTTTCATCTTTGCTAATGGATACTGAGTTGTACAACGCCAAGTTTGTCAATGATGATGCGCTCGAGGATGATAAACGGAAATTCAAAGTAGAACTGAATATCTCTTACCATAAGCCTTACAAACGATGTAACATCTGGAGTAATTTAGCTGTTAATTTTACGCTGAATAATAATATTGGCTCAGTCCTAGGATTTGAGAATATGTAAATTGGTAAGGAAACTTCAACGCTAACTGTGCACGGTGTACATATTCAGAATGTTAATGCGCTATGCATAGATTGCATCATTTCGGCTTAATCCTTCCACAACGGCGCTCCTACGCACACATTACATCAGTTCTGGCCACAGTCCCATCTGGATATAAGATTGTGGAATCACCAAATTCACCACTTCACTTTAAATGCCATTGTTAGAAATCAGGACAAGAAACTAGTTAATTTCGACGGGGAGGAAATAGCTGTGAGATTACATTTAAGAAAAAAAGCAAGATGATAAACCTCTACAGTCAACAACTTACGCATGATGAGAGGAATGTGTCTACAAATAGAAAATATGAAAAGAAAAAGATGGGAATGAAGAAGAAAGACGCTATACATATAAAAAGTGACAAGTGAAACAGCTTTAAAAGAAGGAGATTGATGTAAAAAAATTGTTGACTCAATAAATCGGGAACTACTATCGAGAATGGGCTATAGTGTGCTATAAATACCACCGTCACTCTGCGTGAACTCTCATTCGAAACTGCTACTAGATATAAGGAAGACAATGGCATATTTACTGAGTGTGAGAGAGAAGATTGACGTCAATAACTCCGTTACCTGATTTTAATATAGTAGATACCAACTGTACAGTCGACGAAATTTCGATTACAATGATAAAATAATAGCGATGAACGATAAAGATCTGTGAAAGCCATATTTATATTCACAGTCGTCTACTAAAGGTGGGTGGATTGGGAGTGGCTACTAATATTCATTTAAACAAAAATTGTATACTTCACTTGTGTTCTGAAATTCAATATCATTTGAATAACAAACAAATAGAAGATGTGCGCAATCCTGGAATTGTAACGCTGATGATGGGGTATACCTCATTCACACCGAGTGAAGCTGAACTATTGAAAAATGCGGGATGGGGGGAGGGGAGAAAGAGGAACTTAAAGAATTTGTTGACTCTCTTTAGTGTTCCTACAAATGTTCAAATGTTTGTACAGGCTATGGGACTTAACTACGGGGTCATCAGTCCCTAAACTTACAAACTACTTATGAACTACTTACGTACTAGGACGGCACAAATATCCATGCCCGAGGGGGGATTCGAACCCCCGACCGCAGTGGCCGTGCAGACCGCGACTGGAGCGCCTCAGTCCCCTAGGCCACCGCGGCCGGCAGTGTTCCTACAATGGAGGTTGTCCTTCTTTTCAATTTTTCGGCTTGTTTCAGTGAAGTGAATTAATTGCCTGTAGTAATATTTCTGCCTTTACTTAGAAATAGTTCCATTAGACTCATCACTACATACTCTAACAACCTTTCGTCTTGGGATCTTGCAGTATCCTTACCAAGATAAGGGAAACCATTAAGTATACATTTTCTTTCAAAATCTACAGCTAACTAGTACTTTTGCCCTTACTTGTCAGGCTTCAAACACATGAATTATGTGAACGGGTAAATAGTTTTATTGGGAAGAGCTGCTCATCTATTATTTCAGTCCTAGGTTTGTTACACGTTGTACAGTTTCCTATACATATGTTACACACAACAGGAACCAATGCAAACGTATTATTCTCCAATTGTACTGAGTGTACAGACATCGCCGAACCTCATAATGTCTCAGAATGTATTTCTACCAGTGGTTTCCCCACTAAGTGCTACACCTCAGGAGTCTAAGTACAAGCTGTGTAGGTGTATACTCCGGCAACCACCCACACCACGAGTGTAAATAGTTATCGCTTCTAGTTCTCTAGTGTCATCGAAAAGCTGTCATTTCCTAATATTCTGTGTACCTCTTGTTATGATGTATGTCAAGATACGTTTTATTATACTCTAATAATTGTCTTTGAATAAGTGCCAAGCACTTCATACAAGTTTACCACTTAAATTTCTTTTTGCAGGTGGTGTAAGTCCAGGAGACACTCTCAAAATATTATGAATTGGAACACATCCACCTTACGTATTAGGTACTGCTACTAGATAGACTGTGCCATCAGGAGAAACTTCTTTTTATCTTCCATTAGAAGATGAAGTAGCAGTCACTTTATCTACCTCCGAGAAACAGTGTCTGCGGAACAAACTCTTCTGAAACCTCAGAAAAAAAGTTCACCACGATGTCAACCACAGACCATAAATCTTTGGAACTCTGCACGAATCTCCCACCACGTAAACACTGGTTACAATTGATTTCAGTCTTCACCTCAGAATCACCTCTGAAAAATTTATTCCTACAAGGGAATGATGAACAACATCGAACTCATTCCATATGTGTCATGTCACACCGCAACGATGCGATCGAAAGGACGTTCTTACACCACAAAATAATGTCGCCGACACTTCAGAATGCATGAGATGATTGTAAGGCATAATAAACAAAATTATAGCTTTATCTTAAGGGGTCAATATGATTCCTCTGGGCGTTAAACATAAAACTGAAATCTATTGATGATACGATGTTCGAAATGCACTGTTTTTCAGTATAATCAAAGTACTTGCCAAATCAATAAATGCCATGAAAGGACATGTCGCCCTAATAATGCTTCAAAACATAGCTATGAATTAAAATCCAACAAGGATCATTTATGCTCCTGTGGGCTTTCTATTGTTAAAGAAGCTCTGAATGCATATTATAGTAGTCCATGCTGCTTCTGGATATAATCAAAGGCCAATATCGTTGACATCAGTTTCATGTAGGATTTTGGAGCATATTCTCAGTTCGAATATAGTAAATTTCCTTGAAACGGAAAAGCTTCTTTCCAGGAATCAGCACGGGTTTAGGAAACATCGTTCATGTGAAACTCAGCTTGCCCTTTTCTCACATGACATCTTGCGAGCCATGGATGAAGGGCAACAGGCGGATTGTGTTTTTCTCGACTTCAAAAATGCGTTCGACGCGGTGCCACACTGCTAACGAAAATACGAGCTTATGGAATAGGTTCACAGATTTCTGACTGGCTGGAAGACTTCCTAAGTAATAGAACGCAGTACGTTGTTCTCGACGGCGAGTGTTCATCAGAGACGAGTGTATCGCCAGGCGTGCCCCAGGGGAGTGTGATAGGACCGCTATTATTTTCTATCTATATAAATGATCTGATGGCCAGAGTAAGTTGTAATTTGCGGCTGTTTGCTGATGATGCTGTGGTGTATGGGAGGGTGACGTATGTAACTGACTGTAATAGCCTACAGGATGACTTAGACTAAATTTCTAGTTGATGTGAAGAATGGCAGCTAGCTCTCAATGTAGAAAAAATGTAAGGTGATGCGCATGAGTAGAAAAAAAACAATCCCATAATGTTCGAATACAGCATTAGTAGTGAGCTTCTTGATGCTGTAGCGTCGTTCAAATATCTAGGCGTAACATTGCAGAGCGATATGAAATGGAACGAACATGTAAGGACAGTTGTGAGTAAGGCGGACAGCCGACTTCGGTTTATTGGGAGAATTTTGGGAAGATGTACTTCACCTGTAAAGGAGACCGCGTATAAAACGCTTGTACGACCACGTCTTGAGTATTGCTCAAGTATTTGGGACCCGCAGCAGATCGGTTTGAAGGAAGACATAGAGGGGGTTCAGAGGCGAGCAGCTAGATTTGTTACCGGTAGGTTCGACCAATGCGCGAGTGTCACGGAAATGCTCCGGCAACTTAATTGGGGATCGCTGGAAGAAAGACGACGTTCTTTTCGTGAATTTATGTTAAGTAAATTTAGAGGGCCGGAATTTGAAGCTGAGTGTAGTACGATCTTGCTGCCGCCTACTTACATTTAGCGTAAAGATCACAAAGACAAGATAAGAGAAATTAGGGCTCGTACGGAGGCATATATAATCTTTTTTTTTTCCTCGTTCTATTTGGGAGTGGAATAGGAAAGGAAATGCCTAGTAGTGGTACAGTGTACCCTCCGCCACGCACCTTACGGTGAATTGCGGAGTAAGAATGTAGATGTATATGTAGATCTGGTGAAGCAGCACGTGGTGCATCCCTGGATGGTCGATCCGTAACCACCAGCCGGGCGAATCCATCGGGAACAACAATGAGGCCAACGAAATACCGCAGTCCAATGGACGACGAAGACCACTGTAACCCAGGAGTGGTCAAGCTTCATTTTCTTACAAGGTGGCCGTCGGCAAGCTACAAAGGAAACACATGAGAAGAGGCTCCAACACATCAGAGCTGTTTAGATTAGATTAATACGTGCTCCATCAATCGTATAAAGGAGATTTACTAATGATGTGAAGCATTTGAGTTTAGTAAAAAAAATAAATAAATCAGGAAATGTCATGATTTTTTTAAAAATTAACGAATTTATTTATGTAAATCTACATCAAGATCTACATCTACATAGATACTCTGCAAATCACATTTACGTGCCGTTCCATTCTCTTAATGCGCGCGAGAATAAGGAACACCTAAATCGTTCCGTTTTCGATCTGATTTCTCTTATTTTATTGGGATGGTCATGTCTCCATAAGTGGGTGGGTGCTAGAAAAATATTTTCACATTCAGAAGTAAAAGTCGATTATTGAAACTTCGCAAACAGATCACGCCGCAATGAATAACGTCTTTCTTTTAATGATTTCCACCCCAATTCGTGCAACATTTTCGTGACGCCCCCCCCCCCCCCCCCCCGTAACGTGATAAAACAAAATGAGCTGCCCTTCTCTGAACCTTCTCAATGTCTTCCGTCAGTTCCACCTGCTGAGGGTCTCACAAGGGGCAACAGTACTCCAGGAGAGGACGCACAACTGTGATGTAGGCAGTCTCTTTGGTGGAGCTGCCAATGAAACGTAACCTTTAGTTCGCCTTCCCCACAATATTTTCGATGTGTTCTCGCCAGTCAAAGTTGCTCGTAATTGTAACTCCTAGCTATATGGTGTAATTTACGACCTTAAGGTTTGACTCTGTTGACTGTTGGCTTCACTAACCGATAAACGACAGCATCATCCGCGAACAGTCTAAGGGAGTTATTCAGATTGTCTCCTAAATCGTTTGTAAACACGAGGAAGAGTAGGGGACCTATAACGCTTCCCTGTGGAACGCCAGATATGACTTCTGTTTTACTCGATGACTTACCGTCAATTGCAACGAACTGTGTCCTTTCAGATAGGAAATCTTGAATCCAATCGCACAATTGGGGAGATATTCCATAAGCACGAAATTTCATTAGAAGCTGCTTGTGGGGTACAGCGTCAAAAGCCTTCCGGAAATCCAGAAATATCGAATCGATTTGAGATCCCTTCTCAATGGCACTTAACACTTCATGTGAATAAAGGGCAAGCTGTGTTTCGAAAGAGCGATACTTTCTGAATCCGTGTTGACTATTGGTTAATAGGTCGTTCTCTTCGAGCTAGTTCATAATATTCGAACAAATTATATGTTCCAAAATCCTACTGAAAATCGTCGTCAATGAGATTGGCCTGTAATTTTGGGGATCACTCCTATTGCCTTTCTTGAATATATGAGTAACTTGGGCAACTTTCCAGTCTTTGGGTACAGATCTTTCGCTGCGTGATCGGTTGTAATTTATAGCTAAGTACGGAAATATTGCATCAGCATACTCTGAGAGGAATCTAGTTGGTATACAAACTGGCCCAGAACATTTGTTTTTGTTTAGCAACTTATGTTACTACTCCAGGAAATCTACTTCTAAGTTTCGCATGTTGGCAGCTGTTCTTGGATTGAATACTGGGTATTCACTTCGTCTTCTTTGGTGAACGAATTTCGGAAAGCTGTGTTTAGTAATTCTGCCTTAGCAGTACTGTCATCGGTAGTATTACCATTGCTATCGCGTAGTGAAGGTATTATTTGTGTTTTGTCGCTAGTTTACTTCACATATGACCAGAATTCTTTGCATTTTCTGCAAGATTACGAGACAGGATTACGTTGTCGTAACTACTATAAGATTCTCGCATTGATGTCCGGGCTAGGTTGCGAGTTTCAGTAAAAGAAATTTGGGATATTAGTAATTTCAAAGTAAAAATTCAGTTACTGAGTACTGCTGGTTGGCTTTTTATCTGTCATTTGATGTCATTTTGTTATTTGGTAAGTGACCAAAGACGTGTGTGATAGCACACTACCGCCTCCCCCCCCCCCCCCCCCCCCCTCCTTCCGCACTGTGCCAATGTTAGATTGAATCTTGAATATAGTGGATCATCCCGTTACATTGAATTGTGATGGGTTATTAACAGCAAATTTCATAAGATGATATATGTATTGTGAAGGTACTATGACGATCAATAGTGACTTTGTGTCTGCAATTAGATGATCTTGGGTGGGCTCCAGACGTTATGGCAGTTACAGGCTTCTGTGCAATGAATACTTCTTTGCTCATTAATGAATTAGCCCAAAATATTATGCCGTATGAAATCAGCGAATGAAAATAGGAATATTAAGCTAATATCTGCCAGTAAAATTTGCATTAAGACTAATAGCATATGTTGTTGAAGTCAAACATTTCAGTAGATCATCAATGTGTTGCTTCCAGTTCAATTCTCGTCAATGCACACACCTAAACAATTTGACTATTCTGCCGTAGCTACAGACTTCTTATCACAGACTGTATTTATCAACAGTGTTATGCCATATACCGTATTGAACTGTATAGAATGTGTGTTATCAAAGTTATATAAGAGTCCACTAGCAGAGAACCGCTTAATTATTTACAATTTTATCAGTTAATTTGTGTATGTCGGGTGTGATTACTGTACTTGTATCATCACAAAAAGCTATCTTTTTATCATCGTGAATATAAAACGGCAAATCATTAATACCATAACAGCATACGGCCCAAGACCGAACCCTTTGGGAACCCACTTTTCATAGCTCCTCAGTTTGAGTAATCAGCTCATTTTTCCATTTTACCTGACAGATTTTTGCACTTCTTCAGTTATGTGTGAATAAACAATTTCTGCACTGTCCCTCTAATACCTCAATGCTCAACATTAACGCCAAAAATTTCATGGTTTATATAAACAGAAAAAAAAATCGATTGCGCAATATTCGGTTATTCAGAGCATTTAATGTTTGATAAGTGTAAGCATATAATTTTTTTTGTTGAATAGCCGTACTGGTAACATAATTGACATTTAACGCTGGCCTTAGTTCACGTCCAAAGTGTATTTAGGGGTGGAGAGGCGGATGGGGCAATGCAGGAGTGGAATCCAAAACTACCCCAAATACATTGAGCACTATTAGTAATCTAATGCACAAAGCGGTAGGTCAACAGTCAACCTCGTTCTAGTACAAGCGCAACGTAATTGGTCAATGGAAACAATGTAGAAGCGACCCAGATTCCGTGTTTGAGAGGCTGCATCGCCATCCGCGCCTTGTGGAGTGATACTGAATTCCAATGCGGTATTCCTCTAGTATACATTGCCGAGGCACTAAGCAAGCAGCATTACATCATCATGGAACCTCTTGGCCTTCCACACACCTGGAGCTTACCCGTGGCAACAATGCAACTGGATAAAGCGCGTTCACACATGTCTGTAAATGTTCAAGCCTTTTTCGTTGCCCGATTGATTTCCCTGGTGCCTTAACCTCCATATTCTCCCGGCCCACTTGCCTATCGAATACGTCTAGTCGATAAATGCAGAACGACGTGTACGGGATACAACACCCGTTAACACACCAGATCAACATTTGGCAGTAATGCCAGCAGCATGCATTGCTATGTCCCAACAAAATGTCCAGAGCATCTTTAATTTAATGCCGAGACCTGTCGCAGCGGTTATAGCCAGCACTGTCGACGCTGGTCAGTACTTGTTTCATCACCTCTCTCACTCCAATGGGGTTGTTTCTTCAACTAAGTGGTCTTTGTGCAACGTGTCCTCTTTTAAACATTTGGCTGCGACAACTCCGGTGCTTCTTGGTGTTGCCCTATGGATGGCTAGCAGTGAATATAACGTGTTTATTTTAACTTTAGGCAATCAGATATCTGAAATTGTTGATATGATGTCTCATATTTTCGGACATGTCGAAAGAACAGACGCCATTGGTTAACATTAAAGATCACACTTTTACGACTGTTAAGTATGAAAAATTTCAACTGTTTTAGGGCATTGAAATAAATCCCTACCATCGTAGTGTACTGTAACTTGAGAATTTGCGTTGGAAGGGAAGCGTTCAGGATAGAATAACTGTTTAAAACAACTACTGGTCCGAAGCCGGAAATCCGGGTTGGAATCCTGATCAAGTGCAAATTTTCAACTTCACCGTTGAATTTATTTCAGTGCCCTGATATAGTCGAAATGTCTCAATATTATACAGGCAACTCACAAATTTCAATGCAGAAGCGTTGCGGGAATACAGATAGGCTTCGAGCAAGAGGAACTACCAACGTAGTATGCTAAAAGTTGAGAATTTGAGCTGCAAGGGAAGCGTGCCATGATAGGCTAATTGATGAAGCCGACTGCTGCTCCGAAGAGGGATATCTGGGTTAGAATCCCAATCCAACACAAATTTTCATCTTCGTAATTGAATTCAGTGTCCTGAAACAGTCGAAATGTTTCAATATTTCGAAAGATCTGAAAATCGAGCCAATACGTGTTGTGGGTGAAATTCTGTATTGTAGATGTCTGTTAGTGGTAGGACACCCCTCAGCACCCTTGCTTTTTGGGAGGATTAACGTTTGTTTCATCAAATAGGGGCCCCAACTGTCCCCGCCATTCTGTTTACGCACAACAAGTTATTTGTTGACCATTACATATCTCTAGTTATTCGTCAGGTGTCCTCATTGACTGTCTGTCACCGTAATGTTGGTAATTTTGGTTTGAGTGACGAATGGCGTCGTTTGTGCGTCGTATGTTTAGATGGTAGAGTTAGCTCGCATAGATACTGTATGGCCATTTGTAGTCCAGTTAATAACTCGTGTTGGCAGAGTGACCGTTACTATGTTTTCATTAATGAGAGTTCCAGAATGGTCTTTCAGAGTATCATGTTGGGCACTTGGATGCTGGCGATGGAGAAGTAATATAAAAAAATGTTACAATGTTCATGAAGCGATTGGAGCAAACTGCTATGCTCTTCAGTCTATAGACTTAAAAAATACTCAAACGAACATTAGAGGACACAAACCTCCGGTAGGAATGGTTGCCTAGTCCGTAGCAAGGCGCCTTAGAACAAGCGGCCATTCCGCTCGACAAAGAAGTAATTTCAAAGAGAGTTTGGTATATTGAATATTTACCTCTATAATGTTGATGCCATAGGTGTTAAAGTTTTACGAATGCGCTTTAACTTTTAGTAATTAATTTCGTAAGTAGTTTGTAGGATAGTAATGGGATTTAGATGGTCAAAGTTTCGTAAAGAATAATTGCAGAGGTTGGAATTTATGAATAAATAGGGGAATTAATTTTGATTTTTTTAAATATTTCGAAAGATTGAATGGTAAATGTTGGCGGCAGTTACATCATAAAAAAGACGGTTCCTATCTTTTTAAACAGATATTGATTGATTCAGTTTTTTTCTGCAATAAAAATTCATATTCGTTAAGGTAAGACACCGTCGTCATGTGAGGTTGGTTTTGTCACATGATTTGTTCGTGCATCGGACCGTTCGTTAAATTTCACTTCTGTGTCCAAACGGAGTTGCGGGAAAAATATTACGCGGAAAATTATCTGACCTCGTAATTTAACATTAACAAAGGGAAACGCGATTGCAGGTTCTATAAGCTGTTTAATTTTAAGTGGAATTATAAGGATTGACAAATAAGTGAAACTTACAACAATTACAGCAGGATATCTTGTCTGCTTTAATGGCGGCCAGACCCACAACACATCTTCATGGGCAGAATTAATACACCAGGACAATTTTGGGATGTTAAATAAATGAAAGCCCGTCATATTACATTTTTAAATTATTAGATGATGTGTTTAACAAATTTGAGCACTACACTTACATTCTGAATAAATGAATCAAAGGAGCCGCTACAGATACGTCTGATCTAAGCAAAGGGAGAACACAGATGAATTGGAACGTTGTTCTTTGTCTCGTCGAAAAAAAAAATGAATTAAAAAAAAATCAAGGGAATGTAGCTTAAGGTTCAGAGAGAGGATAACGCTCCGTGATTAAAATATATCTTCGGCTAGTTAATTTTAGCTGTATCGTTTCACCTGTCATACGAATTAGGTGAACTACTCTACAGACTGAACGCTGAAAGGCATAATCAGTCTCTGAAGATGAACACGATGATGGTGATCATACGAAATAATTCGTTATTTTGCAAGTAATTTAAATTAATTCATAAGGCTTTCCAGGAATACAAATGTAATATGTGTCCAGTTTCTATCGAGTACAGGGCGGCAGTTGTTACTATGTAACCAAAGCAAACTTAAAGGCCACTACCGTCCTTAGTGTTAGCTAGTTCATAAGTGGTTTGTAAGTTTAGGGACTGATGACCCCGTAGTTAAGTCCCATAAGCTCGACAAACATTTTAACATTTGAACAAACTTAAAATAAAGCCAAATGAAACCGTTCAAATTTGATATTCAAAAATTCCACCTCAAAATTAAGTGCACTGTTAATTTCTCCTTACAGCGCCACGTATAGGTCTTCTTTACGTACATTTATTGGGGCTGCACCATTCAGAATCCGACGATGAAATCGACTCTAGTGCTTAATTTTCCGTTGCAGACCGCTTTTCAACCATCCCCACAGGCAAGAATCCGGGGCACGAAACGTGCCCTTATCTAGCAGCCATCTTCCGGGGAATGTCAGGTTTACATCGTATGTCATTTTACAACTAAATGTTGCAGAACGAGACAAGCATGTTATTTATGCCGTTTCGAGTCAAAGTGGCTTCATCAGGAAGAGTGAATATTGGATTGCTTGCAGATTTTCAAGTTTGTGACGACAAAAATCCAATCGCCTATCTTCATCTCCTGCTCGAAGGTGTTGGATGTGCTGCATATCTTACTGACTGATCAATACGTTATGCCCGCCATTTGTATGTGGAACACCGATACGTGCTGAAGTTACACATGTGCTTGTTGATGCACTACGTGTACAGAATGGCCAAGCTAGGATTGTGGGCTACCGGAAAGGTAGTGAATATTAGGATAACAAACTAAAGTCATAGTTGACACTGAAGTGATTTATTTAGGAAACGGAAAAGAGTCGCCTACATAGGGGAAGGAAGTGCGGTAATCTTGCTTCTCTTTGATCCGACGCGTGACGTGGCTAGTAACATAGAGAGCGGCTCGTGGCTCCGCTAACAGTATAAGACATCCGGTAAACGCTTATTGTTTGCCAGGACCGCGCCACAACATCACTGCTGACTTCGCAGCATCAGCACTAACGATAATTCACGTGGGCCGTCGCCTCACTGCTCTGGCCATGAAAAACGGCACGATGATGCCCGTTACGGTATTTATAACAATAACTATTTGACTTTCATACGTTCGACTGACTGAATAATGACTTCTGTTTTATCCACATTATATTCATGATTCAGTATGACTGCTGAGGACGGTAACATATTTACGCATTGTATTAAACACACGACCTTATGTAGTTAGGTTAGCGTTCTTCTTATTGTCTACACTCAGCATGTCAATACGTGCGGCATGTTCAAATGTTCAAATGATTGAAAAGACTTAACTGCGGGGCCATCAGTCCCTAAACATACAAACTACTTACGAACTACCTTTCACTAAAGAAGAAACAAACATCCTTGCCTGAGGGGAAATTCGAACCCCCGACGGGGAACGCCCTTGCACATCGGACCATAGCGCCTCGCCGGCCGCGGTGGCCGAGGAGACTGAGGCGCTTCAGTCACGGTCTGCACGGCCACTACGGTCGGGGGTTCGAATCCCCCCTCGGACATGGATATTTGTGCCGTCCTAGTTCGTAAGTAGTTCATAAGTAGTTTGTAAGTTTAGGGACTGCTGACCCCGTAGTTAAGTCCCATAAGCTTTACAAACATTTGAACATTCATTTGAACATAGCGCCTCAATGCGCTTTTCCACTCCGCCGCGGCGTGCGGCTTGTTTACAACCTATAGTACAGTATATCTGACCAAATAATCACAATGAAAACTTCTGTGTAAAGCAAAGCACTACTTCAAATCTTGAACACTCTACAGCTGAAATTCGATAAATTCGCCCGTAGCAACAGTAGGACCAACACACGAAACGAAAATGCATTGACATAGTTGTATTTCTGTACTCAATACCAATTGGGCACATGTCATTTAGCATTTGTATTGCTCTTCTTGTGTGCTGTCACTTCCTAATGATTTACTGTTCCTCATTAAGCACCCTGTGTGAGTGATTTCAGCAATGAGCAGGTTTATAAGGGAAAATTAGAGTGTAATAATTTGCAGTCCCCTTTGTGTAAAACAAACGTCATCATCATGTACGTTGAACTGCTGTGAAGACTTGTTTGTCCATAAGTGGAACAGGAACTATATGGCTTGTGTTGATTCAGTGGTGCATATTCCGCTTTGTAACGAGCGGTCAAGCAATTATTAATGGTGGTCGGTGATTCCGCAGACAGTGACATATAGTAGTGCTTGGTGAAAGGTTCAGTAGATGTTTGTATTAGTATGCGTTTTTGTAGCCTTTGCGGACATGGTGTGAGTAACGCGGCCATCGATCTAACGCTTCTACAACTGGCACCGGACGATGCGGTTGAGCGTTCCCTTTAATAACAGTCTGAGTAAGAGTGCGCGAATCTTGCAATTTATGTATATAAAAAATGCGCCATCAGATAAATCAAGGCAGCTGTGAGTGAAGCAAAGACACTGTCTATTTGTTCATACGCCAAAGGTGGCATGCATACAGGGTTAGTGCGTTTGCCGTGACTAGCCAGCACACGGAAACAACGTGAAAAACTTGAGGTGACAGGAAATATGTCAGACTTGTTATATTAACTGAATCGGTTACCGTGCTATAGAGCTTTTTTTTATTTTGGAATTCCTATTTCTGTCAGTAACCAAGGTCCTGCTCTGCGACGCCGCTCAGAACAATGCCCAATGTGTTAGAAGAGACTTAATTCATGTGAATGTCAGTTGGAGGAGGACGCATCGACGTCCAGTATCCCGTGATGAATAAAGTACGGTAGGAGACTTTACTTTTACAGTGTAATAGCAGTGTCAGCTATGCACGAAGTCTTTCGAGAAGTGTCAGTTAAGTCATAATAATTATGTCTCGTCCAATGAGAGGACGTAGGTAATTCATTATAATGTGAAATGCTCTTTTAATGTCAGGTGAATGTAGTACTCATCACACTGTTGACACCATCGAGAACTGTTTAGAACTAAACGCGGATTCTTGGCAGAATAAAATAAGACCAAAGAATGTAAGTTGGGCCTCCATATTGTTTTACCTCTTCACATTATAATACGTTATCCGTTTGGCAATATTCACCCAACAACTTACTGTGGTATATATAGAAATTTTCGAGCGGGAAGACATGAATGGTGGAGATACCTTAATGTCTTTGAAGGATGCCCGATTGTAATTGGACATCAGCAACTGACGATCAGCTTGACAGTTAGTGAATGGTAGTCGAAAGGTTGCATATCTCCTGCATGAGGCTGCAGTACGTTGATACTTATGAGTAGGAAATAAAAATAAATAAATAAATAAAAACTTTGTGTCCTAGCTTTCGGTATTTTATGTTCAGATTTAATGAAGTGTTGCCAATCTCATTGTACAGTACAAATAACACTGTTAGACTTATTTTAGACTAAAAGTCTTGGTAGAGGTATGCAACCTTCATTGCAAAATTTTGGTAATGATTTTAAAAATGCTGGAGATTGCTTGAATAATGAAAAGATGTTATCAGTAGATTATTTATTTTCAGTTCACAACATGTTTCTGGCGTAGCCCATCATCTGGTGATCGATATTATATAAAATTAGATTTGATGTATACAAATTTGTCGTATAAAATTCTGTTGTTGTGTATTGACAAATAAGAATAATCTACTGATAACATCTCTTAATTATTCAAGCACTTTCCAGCATTTTTAAAATCATTATTAAAACACGGTTAGACATTCTAATTACTGTGAAAAAATTTACTTGTCTGGTAACTTCTATGGGGTTGATGTGGTGAGGGTACACAAATTTCTGAGTGCATGACCTGTGGCCGCCTTAGAATCTCACCATTGACGTGACTGATTTCGTTGTTTCTTTCCACATATATGTTTAAACGGACAGAATTATCCTTACATTTGGTTCTTTTTATGGGAATCGGTTATCTCTGTCTGCAAGAAACGACAGGAGGAGGACAAACAGCATTCGGAGAAAGTTTCGGTGGAGGAAGACGTTGTGGTGACAGAGAACGAGGATGAAACAGGGGAGAGAGCAGGGAGTAGTGCGAGGACTAAATGTAGTTAATAGATAAACTTAAGAAGACAAAGGCGAAGCTAATAAATAGGCTTAGGGGTAGGTGAAGTGATGGAAAGAGAGTATGTCAAATACCCAAAGATATTCAGCAACTGGAAAGCATTGCCGCGTTCGCTAGTTCCCAATACACCGCGGGCGTTCCCATTCTGAATACAAAAATGTTCAAATGTTTGTACAGCTTATGGGACTTAACTACGGGGTCATCAGTCCCTAAACTTACAAACTACTTATGAACTACTTACGAACTAGGACGGCAAAAATATCCATGCCCGAAGGGGGATTCGAACACCCGACCGTAGTGGCCGTGCAGACCGTGACTGCAGCGCCTCAGTCTCCTCGGCCACCGCGGGCGGCCTAAATACCAGTTGAACACGCCCAAGCAGAAAGGTTGATTATATAAGGAGTAATTTAGCATTCATTTCCCCTAACCTAATACTAAATTTTCACCTAGACCTATAAATGTTTACCTGCGATGCTTCGTTCACGAAATATTTATTTGTCCCAATTTAAACGCCCTCGACCTGTACCCTCTATGCCCACTCGTGAGATGTTGCAGCGCGTTAGGTTCAAAAAATGTTCAAATGTTTGTAAATCTTATGGGACTTAACTACGGGGTCATCAGTCCCTAAACTTACAAACTACTTATGAACTACTTACGAACTAGGACGGCAAAAATATCCATGCCCGAAGGGGGATTCGAATTCCCAACCGTAGTGGCCGTGCAGACCGTGACTGAAGCGCCTCAGTCCTCTCGGCCACCGCGGCCGGCGCAGCGCGTTAGGGATAGAAGTCTTGATCCTACGAGTATCCATGTGATATCCGTATGACTACCACAGGACACGGATAAATGAGAGTAGGAAAATAACCTAAATAAATTACCATCAGAATTTTTTAAGGATGAACAGTGCTGAATGTCAGATAATAACGGACAAATTCAGTCTCCTTAATTAAATCAGCTCGTTCCAGCAGGTAAAATATGCTCACAGAAGCTTTTTAGCCTCAAGATTATTAAATAGAGAGCTGAATCTAGAAATTTATAGAATCATGACCAGGACAGCTGTAAATTGCGCATGCGAAACATTGACATTAACGAGTACCGATTAGCAACAGTTCAAGATAATTGACCGCAAATTACTTTCGCATTAGAATGGTTTCTAGGGATCTAGAATTAACACCGATATGGACTGCGTCATGAAAAGAAGATATAGACGAAGTCCTCGAAAGAGCTCGGTAGACAATTAGAAGAATATACAAAATGAGTTATAGTATACAGGACAAAATGACCTGAAGGAACACTTTATAAATAATAATTACAACTAGTTGACCCTTGCGAATAATTCGCACTCTATCCTGATCAGTCTCAGGTAGGTAAGATAGTAATGGAGAAAAGTCAGATGGAAGTACATATGTAAAACGTACATTAGTTGAACAACACAGTACTTTATCAGGCATAGTCCTATTTGGAGGTGGTATGCCCTTGCCTTCCTCCGACCTTCGCACTGACTTACCCAGCCAGTTATAGGGGAACCTACAGTTCAACGTGGGTTCCGGAACCAACACATTTGCAACACTTCTACAGGTGAAAGAAGTGGAAAGTGACAGATAAAAATCCGAGGACCTGGCGGAGATCATACCCGCGAAATTTCGATTTGGAGGCTGGCACTCAACCACTGTGCTATCTAGCCGATAGCTAATCAGCGAAGTTCTCCATTCGGTTGTCTGCGCATGCACGAAGCCCTTCCATACGTGTGAGAAGAAGATCCATCCTATTCCCTCTACTAGCGATCGTTGGCGTGCACCTTGTGCGAGTGAACACGTCTACACGGTATACGGCTGGCGTCATTGGTGCATCATGAGTAGTCTTGTAAGCTCTCATGAACCGTGTAGAAATGGCTTTAAACTCTGCTTTATATCGTCCTGTATAACCGAAATCGTGTGATAAACTATGCTTGCATAAAGGAAGGTCTCTGGCATGCATAAAGAATCTAAACAACTCCGAGAGCTGTATTTCATGTTGGTTAAACAGATTGTCAATAGATGGCACATTCAACATTGCTTTTATATCGGCAGCGCAAACTAAATTGATAGTCAGCGCGGTATCTGATGGGAGCAACTGCAAATCCATGCCCCATTTACGATCGTTCACTGTGTGTCAACTTAGATTGTACAAACAGTACGTTTTTCAATTAAGTTTTTTTTTTGCTAAAATAATAACTGTTAACTATCTGTGTATCTTTTGTCATTTGTGGAGAACAAAATCTCGAAAATGATATGTCAATCACTAATTTTGGGTAAGTAATAGGGGAGATATGGCGTACCCACAAAAAACACCGAAGAGGAATATATATATATATATATATATATATATATATATATATATATATATATATATATAAATCAGTCGACAAATGCTTGGGTGCTCTGGATACAAGACTTGCTTGACTAGAAATTTCCGAATGAATTTTTTCCGAATTATCATAACATAACATACAGGACAATGCTGACATGTGTACCGTTAACTTTGCCTTTGTAAAAAAGGGAAAAACTTATTGCTCATCATTAAAATCTTAATTGTGATTTGAGAAAAATTTGGAAACAACGAATTTTGGTAGAATTTTTGCATTTAAATGAAGAGTGGATTATGAATAAATCGAGTACGTGATTGACCAAGGTAAGATCTAGCTGAGGTAAATGAATGAAATTAAATAGAGGGAAATGTTGCAGTTCTTTGAACACATCGAGAATAGTTTGTGGAATGTCAGAAATCATTAGGGTTTTTGGTCCCTCCGACATTTCATGTTACGACATGCATCGTTTATGTCATTTGTCCGACAGCTGACAATTTACGATGGGAAGCATAGCATGAAAATCCAGCGACTTTAACTGCCTTTTGATACTGAGTTGCGTCATAATTGCTCAAAAAACGTAAAAGTTTTTTTACCTTCCGCTGTGATATGAGCAGACGATTTGTCTTTGTTAATAAGGTGAAGATGACAATGAGCAGAGATCAAGTTCTTGACTTTTCTTGACCCAATTAACAAATTACGTGGAACCACTTTTCCATGGCTACTTTTCGTTGGAAACAAGAGTATAGGCGTTAGACCTGCCTGTCTCCGACTGACGCAGAGAGGAACTTCGATACGGACCGCTGTAACTACTACTTGACGATAATAATACACAGCAACAAATATTGGTAAGGAATTAAGAATGAAAAAACACCTTCAATTTTTTTTTAGAAAAACCGGTCAAAGTTCACACGTTGAAATCGGAACGCAAGTGAATGATACACTGAAGACCATTACATAATCTAAATGTGTCATAATGGAAAAATAATCAGAGATATAAAAATAGTTCATGTCAGTCAGTACATCTGTGACCGGATGTTGGAAGAAATTGCGTGAAAAGAGACACAAATTTCAGAAACATCTGGCAGTCACAGTGAGAAGAAAGGAATCTCTGCAATAGAAGATCCAAGGGAGTAGTTTATCAAACGTTTTACTTTAAACTGAGCTATATAAAGGACAAGCTACTCAAAATGTTTAATTGTTAGACCAGTCTAGGAGATGCAAAGGAAACTTCGGCCTATATACTACGTGTTCCTAACTAAAACATACTCGGTTTCAGATTAGACTATCCTTTGATAATCACAAATTTCTGCAGGAACTGACTGTAACTAAGCGAGAATTTTGTGTATACGTGTAATGTAGTTTCCTCTTATTCCAGAGCGTAATGTGCGACAATATAGATTAAACTTTAATATTTCATGTTCTTTCTTCAAATGTGAATACTTCGAATAAAATTTTCTCATTGTGGCACGTGATACTGAAACCACAGAGGAATTATGCACTGTTGTTAAATAAATGAAGTTGAGCGTCCCAGAAATTTCTTATTTGCGTTGGAACAAATAATGCATCATAACAAGAGTGTGGTTGTATGCATGTCACATCATCATAGACTGTAACTTAAGCTTTACATTTTTCGTATGTTTCAGTAAAAATTAAAGCGGTTGTCACCAGAAAGGGTTGGGTTTACTCGATGTCAGATTTCACTTCGTTACGGTGCTCATTCCAACAGTAAGCAAAATTAATTTCCGGGCGTGTCCCCTCCGACATTACAGTTTCAAACTCTGTGGATCTAATTATTTTACCGCAGCGCGGAAACATTTGCCTTGGAAAATTACCGAAAGTTTCTGTAACTTCTTGTTTCCACAGCTCCAAGTGAGATGGTACCGTAAAGTCAAGAAGAAATCTACATTTGAGCGACGTGATGGTAGTCAGATATTCATTGAACAGCAATGTTATGAAAGGAGCAACTTAGAAAACGGCCTTTACATCTCAAAAAACAGAGTGCACGTCACGAAACTACTACAGAATAATATCTCCTTAATAATAACGACCCAATAAAGGACAAATGAGACATAATTGTTTGTTCTATACTAAGAAGCGGCTGTAATTTTCCGCTAGTAAATATGGAAACTATAAATGAAATGTCTTTCGCATTAATTCTGAAAATTTTCCTGTTAATCGCAGTAAAATTGACAATCAATTCTTACGGATTTACTGCAACTGAAGATTTGTTATGTAAATTTTTATCTATTATTAATGTTTCTCTGTGATATCAATGAGCTTTCCACATTCAGAGAAGCTGTTTTGGAAAGGAGCTTGAATATGCTAATTATATTCAATTACAATATACACTCTATTCACTGATCAGAGTTCCTTTTTGGTAGAAAAATGGTTATACCCATGTTAAGAGACAGATGGAGTATGGAAGAGTGCCATCCACTGGGGGTGGACAAAATAGCATGAACACCATGCTGTAGGTTCAAATGTTTGTTAATCTAAGGGACCAATGAATGGTGGCGATGATGACTATACGAATCATGATGCATTTTATTAAACATTATTTTCCTGTCTGGACTGTGTATCTACCATTCTATCTCCCTATTTGCCCGGTAACTTGTGCACTGAAGGTGCCTACCGTAAGCTATTGCAATGCAATGTGACTCCCACACGTTTGTATCTGGAATGACTTGTCAACGCAGGCTTTATCCAGTTTCAGTACACATATGGGTTTCCCGTCACGTGCGAAATAAGTACGCCCGACAACACCAATGAAATTAAAGAGTCATAAGATCGACTCGCGCAACAGAGCACATTACAGACGCCTCTGAACAAATTAATTGGATCAAATATATGTACTTAAATGGCATGGATACGTTACTCTGATCTCCAGTGCATCATTGCAGACAACAGCAAGAACTTTAAGAATGAGATTACTAGTGGTGATAGGGTCATATGAAAATTTAGGAATTTGCTTCAACGCTTATGTGGGATAAATAATTAGTTATTAACAAATGCCTGTTCAATAAATGCTTTATCATGTCAATCTAAATGCAAATTTTAGTATTAATTTTAATGCTACTTTAGTTTCAATCATCTCATACTACATCCAAATAGGCCTCAGAGTATGTTAACATCGTCACTCGCAAGGACATGGGAGAAGGAGTGTTCTTAGTTTGCCTGCTATCATTTATCACATTCACCCAAGGCATAAAAAGGAGAAATTAGTGCGCGAGTCAAATAATTTGAATCCGCGCGGCCGATGCAAGTCAGTGGGCAGCAAAGTGGTGTGAACGCACACTTTGATTAAATACACAAAATATTATGTGACAATGGGATTTGCATTACCGACCTACTGATTACTACGACAACATACCAGAGGAACACAACATTACAATTCCCGTAGAAGTGAACACACACTATTAGCGTGGCTCTAAACAAAAACCAAGTTACTGAAATTTAATTTTAAACAGTTACCTCCAAGGTGAATCTACTCTTACTTCCAGGGAATTATTTGATTAATCTACATCTACATACATACTCCGCAATTCACCGTAAGGTGCGTGGCGGAGGGTACACTGTACCACTACTAGGCATTTCCTTTCCTATTCCACTCCCAAATTGAACGAGGAAAAAAATAATGCCTATATGCCTCCGTACGAGCCCTAATTTGCCCTAATTTCTCTTTTCTTGTCTTTGTGATCTTTACGCGAAATGTAAGTAGGCGACAGCAAGATCGTACTACACTCAGCTTCAAATTCCGGCCCTCTAAATTTACTTAACAGAAATTCACGAAAAGAACGTTGTCTTTCTTCCAGCGATCCCCGATTGAGTTGCCGGAGCATTTCCGTGACACTCGCGCATTGGTCGAACCTACCGGTATCAAATCTAGCTGCTCGCCTCTGAACCGCCTCTATGTCTTCCTTCAAACCGATCTGCTGCGGGTCCCAAATACTTGAGCAATAAGTCTTGTAACGTTATTACTAACCTGTGGGCCTATCATCATACCACACCATCATTGCAAAGCGAACCCAATAAAATTTACGAAAATCGACGTTAACACTAGATTGCACGTAGTTACTGTAACACTATCGCTTGAGCAGGGTAAGCAATGGCAACAGAACAGGACATCCTGATCAAATTTCAGAAAGAAAAAAACATTTATGCATTAAAAAAATCGAAAACAAATTATGACCAATAAAAAACTACCATTGCATCAACTGTACCCATAAACTCGAATCTACCCGTTTCGCAGGCAAAGTTCCAGTTACAAAGAAAATCACTATAGATTTGAACAATACCGCTCAAAATGAATATGTATCAGAAACAACTACAAAAAACCGTTCAACGGACTAATACTCCCCATGATAATTCAATAAATAACCGACTTGAAGCTACTTTTACCCACACCAAAGCGCACACCATCTCGATCTGACTATCACCTGAAATCCCCCCAAAAAATGTTAAAATTGATGCCTATTGATTACGTCCCCTAACAGCCGGAGGTGGAAGCGTCACCATGAGACACATTTCTAAACAATCTCACCAAATCGCTACCAAAATCTCCGCGACACCAGCGAGCAGCTCTTCTCACGTTCGCACTCCATCAGGTCAGGAACCTCTCTCTCTCTCGCTAGGCGCCACCAGGGCCAACCGTCACATCTTCGAATTCGCGGGGGCGGAGCACCCTGATTTGCTGGACACTGGGAGTCCGTTACTCCACCGCATTCGCAAACCCATGGCTTGAACTGATCAACCCCCTACTTAAAATCTCAAACAAAACCTTTGCTGCTAGGCAGTCCTTGCCGCCACTAACTACATTGCCACAAGCAAAGTTAAAAATTTTATCCATGTTACCAACAAAAAAATCAAATGTTTGTATAGTCTATGGGACTTAACTACGGGGTCAGCAGTCCCTAAACTTACAAACTACTTATGAACTACTTACGAACTAGGACGGCACAAATATCAATGTCCGAGGGGGGATTCAAACCCCCGACCGTAGTGGCTGTGCAGACCGTGACTGGAGCGCCTTAATCCCCTCGGACACCGCGGCCGGCTGTTACCAACACCCAAAGAAATATTATTTGCTTTCCACTCGCACTCCATAACACACAAACATGGGGGAAATAAGTGAATGATAACAAGGGGGATAAAAAATAAAGTTAACACCTTCGCCACCTCTGTTTCTACAATTGCTTTGATAGTCTGCAACATCAATCACAAAGCGTTGCTGGCCATCCTAAAGTCAATCAATTCAAATTTCATTAGGGCAAGAATGATTCTTTATCGTTGACATGCCGAGACAGCAGAGCAATAAGACAAAATGACAGTCTTGCAGGACAGTGCTGATAGCTGTTTAGCAACGACAGAATTAAGTGATGTGATCGTGGAAGCTTTAAATAATAGGAACACAGAGTTGACAACATACTGGTGCAACATGCAGACGTAGATATGACAAACCCGGAGAAGACCCCTCAGAAGCGATCGCTGAATGACGGTGACAAGGAACAGCGCAGGAGCAGGTGTGACAAAGTGGCGCGTGTCGATGCAGTGTAACAGAGCGGATGCTGTTCTAGTGACGCTGCCACTCATCACGTGGAAACAACAGCAGCACATGCAGACCCGGTAAGAGGTAGACCTCAGTATATACAGCAAATCAATCTGATGTAGGTCCTTTTCATGTCTACATTGAAGGCAAGGATAAAAATGTAGGTCGTTTGCAACCAATGCCTCTCGGCAAACTACTGCATCGCGAGAACAAAGGCATAAATCACTATCATCATCTAGTCGAAATCGTGTAAAAGTAGAAACTTGCTCCGCTGCAGCTGCGTATGCTTTAGTTCGAAGTACAGTTTTTCGCAACCATAACATGGAAGCTTACATTCCGTCTTTCACGATGACTAGGCAAGGTACCATCCAAAATGTTGAAGGAGGAGGAAATTTTGGAAGTTATTTTGTGCAGAATGTAATATTTCTGTCTTACAGCCATAATATCAGTTTTGAGAATCGCATCCGTACTGCGGGTTCAGTAGCCGACAAATGGTACAGATAGTGAAGAAGTATGTCAGCTGCTACCAATGGTTGTGAAGGAATGTAGAAAAGAACCTCAAGTTGCCTGAACCTCACGCTGATTGGCTGATGTATCAGACGGTAGGCCGTCAGAACACGATGATACTTTAATTAATATTCAAAAAACTAAGTGTGGAATACAGGTAAAATTCTGAATAAGGAAACCCTCAATGTTAAGCTATGTCATAATAAAATGTATAAAAATCAATTTTAAATGAGAACAAAACTAACGAAAAGGCAGTGCGTCGGCCATGTTTTGGCGCGAGCCTGAGCGAAGTCAGTTCAAATTCGGTGCTCAGAGAACCTGTACTAGTTAGTACAAGATTGGTGTTCGGATTATTAACACGTAATATTTCAGTTCGGAAATATTGTCTCGCCACTTCAGATTAATGTTTTATTTTATAGTTGTGAACTTTAATGCAGAGACAACGAACAATATAGATTGATAATTTTCTGTAGTTATGATTAATGAATTAGCTGGCATCCCATCATCTTGAGTTCATCACTAAACGGAAAAAAAAATCCTAGCTATTCACCATAATTTCAGCTTCGGGAGCAAGGACCAACAACCTGCGTGCTGCTCTCTGCGCTGGGACAATTACTGAAGAAGACGACAGGTTGGTACAATAACTCTTAGAACTGATGCGTGCTAAACAGAGTGGCAGCAGCAACCAGGCACCTCACGTCTTCCGGTCTTGTCACAACCGAGAACTGGTTCATGGTGTCCATAGTATGGTGGAGATTGAGTTTAAAAAATTAAGAATATTCGCCTATTGTGAAAGTAAGGAGAGAACCAACAGCTATCTCTCGCAATTCTGTAATCAAGAAAAAATTACCCGCCGTAAGTGTACCTGTAATAAAAGTGAAATGCTACACCAAACCTGTCACAGTAGGAGGGAATCTTATAAGACGGCCTGTCCAGTGGCGGACTAAGGAGGGGCGGGGGTGGATTTATATATAATTTTTTTTGTTGTTTTTTTTTTTTGTTTTTTTTGTTTTTTGACAGTGCCCTTACCCTCTTGTTCTGAGGCCTACAAATCTCGAAAGCTATTTCTTTTTACTCTGTCCCGTGCCTCTCGTCCTGGAAGGGGGCCGCCTAATCTCAAATCTTACATTTTTTATAGTTATACATGTATTTCCAAGTGGTTGGAGGGGGCCTCACTTTGTTTTGCCGCCTCCTCGGGTCGCCACTGAGCCTATCCCAGTATGTTTAATTACAGTCAAGTCTCAAAAAAGACCAGACTACGTTGTTATTCGTGGAGTAAGATGCCAGGTGAAGCCCTTCGTACCATCTCTATTTCAATGTCTTAACTGTTTGAGCTTAGATATGGCAGTAATCAATGTCGTAGTAAGCCTGGGTGTTTTCATTGTGGAGGGCCACATAGGGGTACCTTATGTTGCCGCGCTCATCACAAGTCTTAGGATATGAATAGAAAAAGAGCAGAGCTAGGACTAACCTAGCAGAAATGTGTAGCTATCTTACTGTTGCTGAAGGAAATTACCCGCCTCTTCTGCAAGCTCCTTCGCCGCATTTGCCCGCCTTTCATGTGGAACCTCCGCCCTCCCAAGTCATTCTTTTCGGTCCTGCTCCGGCGCCAGCAGCAGACAGCGACGCGCCGCCGCGTGACACGGAAGTAGAGTCTGATGCTGCCTGCCCAACTGTCCAGCAGCACCTGGCAGCAACCCACGCGCTGCTACACAACACGCGGCAGGGAACGGCCGACAAGCCGGCCGTGCCTTTATGGCAGAGTGGATCCCAATTACCACTGCAATTTCGCCCATAGTCTCCATCCCATATCCACCGCAGTACAAGCAAACAGCACACCCAAACAAAACGAGTATCTGGTGAATAGCACACTGCACATTATAATGACTGTACTGGGAGGTACGTCAAACTCAGCACACATAAACGCCTGGATGCAAAGTAATAACTTGAAAGCGCTGATGTATAACAAGCTCGCTTCCGTCCTTACAGCTACTGATAAGTACACAGTAAATAGCAACTTTACCTTAGCATGTATGCTTTGCAATGGAGGCTCTATTGGGAGCAATAAAAGTAGTTTACTTTCATTTGTGCACGAGTAGCATACAACAATCTGCGCTCTAAGATTGACATGGTTAGCTACATAGAATATCTATATATTTATTTTTGATACTGTACGAGGTGATAGAAAGGACAAATATGGCGGAACAGCACTGTTAATCAAACATTGGATCCCATTAAAATATTAAATTTAGGTTTACTCATGCCAAATTTCAACATGCGTGTGTCACGATTCTCTTGCGTACTTGTAATATTGTCGTAATTACTGTGTACAGGACACCATATAAGGATATGCGAAGTCTTGTGAATTCCAGTACTAACTTGCAACTAATAATGGGAGACTTTAATGCAACTCATTGTGTATGACACCCAGGTCGAGAAGAGAGGTGTGGAAGAATAATTTAAGATGTTATCGACCAAAGTAACCTCATGATACTCAACGACCGACATTAATCAGGCGTCCATACCAACGAAGCGTGGAAGTCGACTGTTTTGCGTCTTCAACCCTACCTAAAAAGTAGGCTCAAACCATGTACCAACCATAATCAGATGTTTCCCGCGAAGTCCAAACAGATCAACTATCTTTGGAGTATATGTAAGGCATGTGGGAGTAAATATAAAACGGTAATAGTACCCATAGTGAACAACTTCGAAGTTCTCGGAAACCAAGTGTCGGATTACTTAACTTTCAGAAAAAATATTGATGAAGCAGCGAAGAAGTCTATTCTCCAGAACAAACCGTTTGTTCGCAGAGATAAGGAAGAACCAGATTGGTGGAACGAAGACTGCAAGGAACGCGGCGAAAGAACGCACGACCGCAGTAAAATTATACAAACGTTAAGCGACAGCAGAAAATTATATTGAAATCAATAAATTGCAGGCAAAAGTGAAAAGACGTCTCAAGGAAAAAGAAAAGGAAAAACTGCAAGGTTTTTTGTGGGTGTAAAGATGCAAGGACTCCTATTTCGTCAGTGTAGAACCATATTAAGTATATGAGAATGGTTCACATACAATTATCCAGCGCCGTGTCTTTTCCTATTAGTCAGATGGAATGTTTTCTAAAACGTCTTACAGCTGAATCTGTTGACCTTGCTGTTAACTGCTGGAGATGTATACCATTTCTTTGACGAACCCATTACAGTAGGAGAATTAAATCGAGCGTTGTCATTTCGCACCAGCACTGTATCTGATCCTGACAATGCTATATAATTTGACAGAACAAGGAAAAACGCACCGATGCCATACTCTAAGCAATTCCTGGTCCAGTTGAAGCTATGCGGCTGAAAAGAAGACAGTGTGCGTTGTCCCAATCTTGAAGCCTGGAAAACCTCCATATGGACTGTCCTCTTATAGACGTATTACAGTCATGTTTCCTGAAAGTGTAGGAGAGAATAATGAAACATATATTACAATGGTGGTACGAGCATAACGACCTATTCAAGACTGGTTACACGGGATTAAAAAAAAAAAATGTTCAAATGCTTGTAGAGCTTATGGGACTTAACTACGGGGTCAGCAGTCCCTATAGATTAGATTAGATTAATACTTGTTCCATAGATCATATATACGACGTTTCGTAATGATGTGGAACGAGTAAGTTTAGTAAATGTTGTCTATACATGACAATCAATATGTTAAATATTTTTATTAATTTTTTTGTATACTTTTACTTTTTTATTTTATTTATGTATTCATTTTCTATTTTTAAATTTTATCTAAAATTTCATCCACATTGTAGAAGGAGTTGTCATTCAGAAATTCCTTTAATTTCTTTTTAAATACTAGTTGGCTATCTGTCAGACTGTTGATGTTAGTTGGTAAGTGACCGAAGACTTTTGTGGCAGCATAATTCACTCCTTTTTGTGCCAAAGCTAGATTTAACCCTTTCTCCTAGTGCTGTAACTATGCACATTGCTATTACTTTTGAATAGGTTCGGATTGTTAATAACAAATTTCATGAGTGAATATATATATTGTGAAGCTGCAGTGAAGATCCCTAGATCCCTAAATAACTGTCTGCAGGATCATCTTAGCTGGGCTCCAGCAATTATTCTGATTACACGCTTTTGTGTAATGAATACTTTTTTACTCAATGTTGATTTGCCCCAGAATATGACCTTATATGTAAGCAGTGAATGAAAATAGGCATAGAAAGCTAATTTACTGTGATGTATAAAACAATGTTCCAGGGAACAAGACCGCAGACACACTTGCCAAGGAAGAGGTTACCACTGTTACTGAAGATCACTCACGTTCCAGCGACAGATCTTTTACCATATTTCAGAAAGAGAATTCGGACTGAATGAGACAAAGAGTGGCAAGCTTCCCAAACAATTAAAGGAAAATATTACGCAAAAATAACACCAGTGCTACCAACCAGACCTTGGTACTATGGCGGTTGACGGAAGCTTGCAGTCACCATAGCGCGTCTAAACCAATGTCGATCTGCACAGCACCTACATCGCATCGGCGTAGAGATATCTCCACTTTGTGACTACGGCGAAGTGGCAGACATAAATCAATTTTTTAAATGTATCAACAGTTGGGATCTCACATCACAGTTGCTAAGGTATGTTGTGACTAGGAACTATCAGTTACCAACGGTGAAGTGGCAGACATAAATTAATTTTTTTAATGCATCAACAGTTGGGATCTCACATCACAGTTGCCAAGGTATGTTGAGACTAGGAACTATCAGTTACCAACATCTATATCAACTTTACTGGCATCCACAGACTTTCCAGTGTATAAAGAACTTATTTCCTTTCTTCAAACAGCGAAGCAAGAGTTATGAACTGATATGTAAAAGATAAAACTATGTATAATCTTGCATTTGATTTTGGTCATATCATTCATGTTTGTTTGTTTGCTTTTGCTAAATTTCTTTTATAACTACACCAGTGTATATCATTATGATTATTTATGAGGATGGTTGTATGGAGAATACTCAAAGGCCAATAAAAAAACTTTTCAGTAGCGACAGCATCTTTAATAATAACAGGGTACAAGTAAATAGTTGGATATCATTTGAATAGTTTGCGAAATCGACGTTAAATGACAACGACCGATGATCATTAGGAATACTTGTGACCAGACAACATAAAACTCTCACGTCAAAAGCAACTTCAAACTCAGCACTCACTTGAGTATTGCCGTTTCGATAAAATCAGTACGGTGGAAAGGCTACAGTTCTAAAATCTGTTAATAATGGAAGCTATGGCAAAATTGCGGAGGAAGTGACTCCACGAAAATAAATCCTGGACAGTTGATGACTGGAAGTGTTAGTATGGTTCCATTAATCGTTACATTGCTCCCTACAAACAATCATTTTAATGTATCAGAAACCCCACAGCATAACTGTGAATGAATATCTCTCCATTCTCGAGAACAAATTACTTACTAAGACTATTATATTGCTAACAAATACTGCCTCATTTCCACACAGGAAGACAAAAAGTTTCAGGCGTGTTCTGTACAGCATCAGAGAAGTATGAAAGTATCAGGACAGGAAAATCGACAACTCCCACACTTGAACCGTTATGCGGAGTTTTAGAGCAGACTGTGAGGACCAAGTGTACGGCTCCAATATCGCTCCGTTTGTTGGCTGAAGTTTTGGTACAAGAATGGATAACATTCTGTTGGAAATTTTATTTATTTATCGTGTGGTTTTGTAAGTGTTTTTACAATTAAATGGAAATGTCCAAATTTGACAACCAGTTCAGCGCACTTGGAGTCAATTGATTCAAACTCTCCAAGTCACCGCTAAATGTAGCGGAAACTGCTTGACGAGGTGTTCTATGTTTTGCACCTCCGCTCCGCAGACACAAAAGATGGAAGGACACCCCACGTATCTTGGTGTAAGAACACCTCCTTTGACCAGTCCTGATACGATTCAGTCTCGACCATGTTTGATATGGTGGTGGAATTTCTCAACCTAGTTTGATGGATCTTGCACTAGGTGGGCGTTGTGCGGTGGATGTTCATTCCAGCGTTCTTCCCACTTGGAGGTCACGTTCAAGGAATTTGTACTTTCCGTATCGCACCAGGGAAGGTGAGAAAATGTAAGTACCTCCTGAGGTTATTTGAATATTAAGCTGTCATTCATCGTCTAGTAAATAATCTGAACATCACATCCGACTACAGTAAGACATATGTATGGTGAGAAATTTGGCAGTTGACCCAAAACAGTGAACATTTTGACTTCGCCCATAAAGGCCTAAGTAATAAAAGACTCCGTTACACTGCATTTACAGGATAAATAAATCAAATGTATGCAGTAGATGCAACTAAATACCTTGTAATTACTATTAGGATAGACATAAATTTGCCGGCCGCGGTGGCCGAGGGGACTGAGGCGCTCCAGTCACGGTCTGCAGGCCACTGCGGTCGGGGGTTCGAATCCCTCGTCGGGCATGTATATTTGTGCCGTCCTTATCTTAGCTAGTTCATAAGTAGTTTGTAAGCTTAGGGACTGATGACCCCGTAGTTAAGTCCCATATGCTCTACAAACATTTGAACAATTTTAGACATAAATTTGAAGTAACACATATGTTAAGGAGAAGGCGAAACGAAGACTGCGATTATTGGCAGAGCACTTGGAAGATGCATCTTAACCACTAAAGCAGGGCTGGTCACGGAGGGTGAATGGCCAACGGGCCAGCAGGGCAGGAGACGGGCAGCTTGGACTGTCTCGGCTTTGCTCGACACTTCTCGGAAGTACTCACTAAGACGCGGCATTTAATGCAGCATCTATGTTCCTTTTGGCTGAAGGTCCGATTTTTTTCAACTACCATGACATGTTATCCTGAGTTTTATGACGTTAAAAAATTACAGTTTTGGGTGCAATACAGGAATTGTTTTAGAATCGTTCTCAGGACACTGGAAACGTCACCTCTTTTCGAGAATTTTCCACACCATTTTCATTATCAGTTTAATGTGCCCGTGTCGATTTGGGAATAGAACTGATAGATTTTCATTGTAATTACTGATTAAAAGACAAATTATGTTACGTTAAAACTGTTCAGGTATTTTGCGAAGAATTTCCTCGAGAAGAGTTTGCAGATATCCATATCGAGACTATTAAAGTTATCCAAGTCAGCCATGTTTGTCTCAAATTATGGGTGTGAAGTTCAGACTTTTGAGTAATGAAATTTAATTAGGCTTAATTAAGTGGCAGTTTCAATGATGACAGTCTGACAAACTGCCTGCATCTATCAGTGTATCGACAGTTCGTACCAGATAAAAATAATAATACATCTTCAGTGAATTAAATAAACGTTCGTTTTGTTGTATATCTTGTTAAGTACTGTGGTCGTGATACTGTCGGTACAAAAGTGAGAGTATTTTTTTTCCACACGTAGTTCTGTCTGTAAAGACCTGACATAGATTCTATCAGCATCCAGTGTTGATCTTGTACATATTCTGGAGTGCCTCGACTGACATCATTTGAACAATTCTGACATAATATTTCATGTTGTGATAACCACGAATAAGAATCTTCTTATTTTAATGCAATATGATAACGTTAATATTGGAGCAGTTTTCTGTCATATTATTATTAAGCAGTTGATTCAAGGAGAGTTAATATGGAGCTGGAACGGCTGTTTGCATCATGTGTTGGGGTCACAGCTTGGTGTGGTTCCTATTGATTCACTCAGTAGGTGGGATTTTGCTAGGTATGGCCTACATCTCAACAGAAAAGTGAAGGGTAAACAGACTGGGCTAACAGCAGGAAAAGTTAAAGGGGGGGATGTCATGAATGGTGAAATACCATCGGTTACAGGTGTTTGAAATACCATTGGTTAGAGGTGTTCGAATAGTTCCCTTTTTAGGAAAGGCAAGACAAAAGAAAGTAATTTTCTAACGAGGAAAGTACTTGGGCTCGAATGAACACAAACACAAATGTTCAAATGCTTGTATAGTTTATGGGACTTAACTACGGGGTCATCAGTCCCTAAACTTACAAACTACTTATGAACTACTTACGAACTAGGACGGCACAAATATCCATGCCCGAGGGGGGATTCGAACCCCCGACCGTAGTGGCCGTGCAGACCGTGACTGGAGCGCCTCAGTCCCCTCGGCCACAACACAAACACACCAAAATCATACGAGAGATGATGTAAAGCTCCCATATTGCATATTAGTGATACTCCCGCGTCTGCAGTGGTTCGTTAGAGGCCTCCGTGTGTGCCACGCCGCATTGCACACTGAGCTGGCGGTACGCCACTCCGGACCAGTAGGGACGGTGCAGTGTGCCTCTTCAAGTTGCGTCTTGTGACGTTATGTGAATAGTGATGCGTCAGATGGATCGGCGATTGGTGATCAATCCTGCTAATGTAATGCGATTGGTTGGGATGAAGTTACGAAGGACCCTTCTTCGTGAAGACGATATTGGTGTAGAAAATGAATCATGCGCATGTTTTCTGGTATCTATGACAGTGCAGAAATATGACCATAAGTTAGAAACAGATACAGCTGTAACACTAACACACAGTGATTATGATAGGAACGATAATGAACAACTATTCATTGAAAGCGGTAGTACATATTCAGAGCAATCTAGAGCTCAATTGCAGAGTTTTGCAGAAAAATGACACCCACCAGCACAACGAGGGGTACGTAATGGCCCTGAAACCAAACGTTCACACAGAGATGTTTGTTCGAGCCCAAGTACTTCCCTTGTAAGAAGAGATCAGTATTGAAACAAACCTTCAGTTTAATAAAGTAACTAAACAGCATAATTCTGACACATTAGACCAGCAAACACAGCTGTTGGTTAAAAATTGTCATCAATGAGCAGAAATAATATTCCCACCCAGCTCTCTAACAGTGAATGTAAAATGCCAACTATCTTTAGTGCATAAGAATGTTAGAGAGCTAACAAGTAAAATCAATCAAAATCTTATTTTTATTGATAAAAAAGTCATCAACCCAGTTAAATATCCTGTGACCACTTATATAGTTTTGTTAAGTATTGCAGGATTTAGATTAGCCTCCCTCTTTTGTATAGCGGAAATGGAGGATGGAAGACTTGCCACATTCATTAGAAATTGTTGAGATTTTAATAACCTAGGCATTCATAAATTTAGTCTAGAGCAGCGTATGGAAGCATCAGAAGAAGAAGTAGAATTTGTAAACCCCCGAAACACCTGCCAAAGATTACAAAGTAATTGATACTGCTACGCAGAAGTTATGATCCGACGAGCCGATTGTTCCCATGTGGCGACCAGATGCTTAGCAAGTGAGTGGAATCTTATGAAGGCGTAAAAAACTACGAACAACAATAATATTATTTCAGTTTTTTTACACATAGAATATCATGTTAATTAAACAGTTATAACATCGGCAGGCTATGATAAGAACCCTTTACCAATTATAAATTCAGTTGGCCAGAAGTGTCCACAGAGGAGTGAGGGGGTCATTACGAAAATTGTCATTGAAATTTCTGGGGGGGGGGGGCGGTTGAAAAATCAGTGCTTTTGGCCAGCCTAGGGAGGGGGTGCTTTATAAAGTAATTTACAAAATATGAAATAAACGTTATTTAATTTAAATATTAAATGGAAGAACCATTTTATTAATTAATAAACTAGGAATACAGGACATAATATCTTGGGTGTCGGGGGAGGGGGCTTGGTCGCAATTTGGGGTGAAGGGTGAGGGGGGTCACCTCTACAGTCGGCATTAATGTAAAAAAATAATAATAATAAAATAAAAAATAAAATAAAGAATGAAGGCCCCCAGAACCAAATACTGGCTGAGCCACTGCTGTGCAGATTACCATATGGTAACTAAAATTTGTTTTTAAATCACTTTGAAGGTCTAATAGCTTATTACCACCATAAAATCTTATTTGACTTAAAATGATCAAATGCTTGTAAAGCTAATGAGACTTAACTACGGGGTCATCAGTCCCTAAGCTTACAAACTGCTTACGAACTAACTTATACTAAGGACATGCCCGAGGGAGGATTCGAACCTCCGATGCGGGAGGCCGTGCGATCCGTAACGTGACGCTCCACACCGCTCGGCTACTAACGGCAGCCGTTACTTGCGTAACCAGTTATTTTTATCTGTGGAACATTTCCTGAAAGGCTGAAATATGCTGAAGTTAAGCCATTGTATAAGAAAGGAGACAAAAAATTTCCATCAAACTTTAGTCCGATTTCATTTTTGCATGCATTCTAAAAAATTCCAAAAATGATTATGTAGTCGTCTTCTTAAACATCTGACCAATAATAAAAAAATTATCCGTGTCACAATTCGGATTTATAAAGCGTTTTGTTATTGAACAGGCTATCTTCACATACAGTGAGAATGAACATAATTCATTAGACAATAAATTACAGGCCACTGTATATGGTATAACAGGAAACAAAGGGTGTCAATAGGAAAGAGACGTCTTGAAATTGGGAATAACATGTGGGTCCCCTCCCCCCAAAGATTCCTTCTTAGGGCCTCAGCAACATCACCGGACGCTGAGTTTGCTTCATTTGCAAATGACACAAAAATTGCAATAAATAATAAATCAAATATAAACTTAGAAAGGTCGGCTAGTGAAATTTTCATGGATATTAATACATGGTTTCTAGCCAATTCTCGGCTACTAAATATTAAAGAAAAATAAATAAAATTAAAGAAGATAGAAGAAGTTCACTGTGTCAAATTCTTTTAATTACAGCTTTATAATAAATTGAACTGGGATTAGCATACTACAGAAGTCCTGAAGCGCCCAAACATGTCCGTGTTTTCTATGGAATTGTTGGCAGCCATATGCGACATATAAATAAAAAAGGTTGCATATTATGCATGTTTTCAGTCTATAATATCATACGCGTTTGTTTTTGGGGCAACTCATCAGGGAAAGCCAAATTTTTCAGAGCCCAAAAACGTGCGATACGACTAATTTATCGTGTCAACTCAAGAACATACTGCATAGGGCTATTAGAGGAACTGGGGAAACTAACTACTGCTTCCCAATAAATTCATTCTCTTATGAACTTTATCATTAACTGTGTATTTTGTTCAGACCAATAGCCAATTTCATTGGATCAATACTACAAACAAGAAAAACTTTCACAAAGATTTAAAAATCACATATCCTGGCTCAGAAAGGTGTCCAATATTCAGTAATACACATTTTCTATAACAGGCCGCCAACCATAAAATATTTAACTCGCAATAGATTTCAGTTCGAAAAGAGTCTAAAGGACTTTTTGGTGACCACCTCCTTCCACTCCATTGATGAACTTCTTAGCAGAAGTGACAGAAGGGATTGATCTATGTTATTGTATACAATATTCACAAATGTGAATATTGTGTTCAGTCTGACTTGTTCAGTAATGTGATCATTTAATTTTGTCCATTATTGCCAGAGACTGTGGTACTTCATTAAAATTTGTACAAAATGCATTTCGAGGCCTGAGGTTGCCTCTATGATTTTTATACGTTTTTAAAGGCCTGAGTCTTTTAAGATCAAAATCAGGTTGTAACAATATGAAAAATTTTTAAAAACAGGTTCATATAATAAAAGAGATTTAACAGTTGACTTACTTATTAAAATTTCACGTGATCATTGTAAATAATTATAAAAAACTAAGAATTAAAAAATGTACCTGGTATACTGAATATTTAGTACATCTTAATAAGTTCTGTCCAGTTCAAAATTTAAATATTATTAAGATATTATATGAGGAACCCATTATTAGGGAGATCTAGAATTTTTTAATAAGAGGTTTGCGGGAAAGATCGCTTTCTTCATTTAATTACATAACCGGTTTCGGCGTGCTAGACGCCATCTTCAGACCTGTAGTAATTTTTGACATGAATTCACTGCTATCACAACAATTTTGTACCTAGCAAAACGGCGTACATCCACATTGATGTGTCATCAAAACAAAATTTACACATCAATAATAAAATGTTTGAACCCATCTTTCTTAAGGTCTAAACCAGAGGCACTTCAGAATCCACGTTCACTACTGATTGAAGACAAGAGTCAGTATTGTACTTGTCCTCAAAAAATGTTCAAAGTTTTGTAGAGCTTAAGGGACTTAACTACAGGGTCATCAGTCCCTAAACTTACAAACTACTTTTGAACTAACTAATACTAAGGACGGCACAAATAGCCATGCCCGAGGGGGGGATTCGAACCCCCGACCGTAGTGGCCGTGCAGACCGTGACTGGAGCGCTTCAGTCCCCTCGGCCACCGCGGCCGGCGTACTTGTCTTCAATCAGTACTGAACGTTGATTCTGAAGTGCCTCCGGTTTAGAACTTAATGAAGATGGTTTCAGACATTTTATTATTGACTTGTAAATTTTATTTTGATGACACATCAATGAAGATGTACCACGTTTTGCTATGTAAAAAATTGTTGTAATAGCAGTGAATTCATGTAAAAAATTACTACAGGTCTGAAGATGTCTAGCACGCCGAAACCGGTTATGCAATTAAATGAAGAAAGCGATCTTGATGCAAATGTTTTATTACGATATTGTTTTACTGAACACATCCACAAGGGCAATTACATTTTGTGATCTATGGAAGGAACACTAACACATCTGCTCTCACTTTTGTGTATTATTGTTCTACATCCAAGAGGATCTCACTTTCGATGTCAAGATGTTGATTGGACGTTAAACCCTTCTTTTCAACGTAGTTACGATAATTTATCGCATGTGTAACGTCATTTTATAGCTACTATATTTAGTTTTTGTTTCTTTTTCCATAGGTCAGTGACAACGTAAAAATTTTACTTTGAACGACATTGATCGCACAATGTTACTAGTGTAATCCGGATGCAAAAGAAACGTAATAGTACTTATTCTTTTTTTTTTTTTTTTTTGTGCTGGCGGCCAGTCTGGTTTAGCTTGTTTTGCGTTTTCCCTACTATGGAATAATACGAAACCAGGTCGTATGCAAGGCGGTGTGCCTCGTGCTAGACGGTCCTTGCATCTAGAGGGGGCCCTGCAGTTTATTCCTCGAAACTGCCCGCTCGGGCAGCACAACGTCGTGGTGGGGCAACGGTGCCATTAGGGGAGAAGGAGATGGCCCGGGGGCCAATTTCGTGGCTGGCCCTGCAGTGGGTAGTCTGCCTGCATTACGACTGTCCCTCCTCTACTGGAGTATTGCTGCGAGGTGTGGGATCGTGTTAAATACGAAAACAGGAGGACAACGAAACCATCCAAATAAGGCAGCTCATTTTGTACTACCGCATTATAGGAGAGAGAGTGTGACTGAAATGGTACATTACGAAAACGACGTTTCGGGTGCGACGAGACATATTTACGAAATTTCGATCGCCTATTCGAGAGTTCTAACACGGAGATTTATACATTATTATTTCCAGTCTCAGGGTTTTTAAATTTATATTTATCTACATCTACATGGGATACTCTGCAAATCACATTTAAGAGCCTGGCAGAGGGTTCATCGAACCTAGCTTGCTAGTTTTTTGAGTCCAATTGTAGGCAGGTGTGAACACCACATTAAGAACTCGGCGGATTTCTTACGTCGATTGCAGGGATTGCGTTTGAATGACTCTGATATTTTAGTGAGTTTTGATGTTGTGTCTCTCTTCAGACGCGTTCCTCTGTCAGATTCGATGCAGCTAATTGACGTTAAGTTTGGTGTCGAGTTAACAAATCTTTTTCGACATCTGTTGACTTCCACTTTTTATTTAATGATCAGTACTATGAACAAACTGATGGAGTTGCAATGGGAAGCCCGTTGTCACCTATTGTGACCAATTTGTTTATGGAGGATTTCGAGGAACGTGCTTTAGCGTCAGCGACTCTGAAACCTGCGTGTTTTTTTAGATATGTAGACGACACTTTTGTCGTTTGGCCTCATGGTAGTGAGAATTTAAATGGTTTTTTGGAACACCTAAATTAAATCCATCCGAATATTCAGTTCACTATGGAGGTGGAAAAGAATGGCTGTCTTCCTTTCCTTGATGTGTTGGTCAGAAGGAAGGTTGATGGTACATTGGGACATTCTGTTTATAGGAAGCCTACTCACACTGATTTGTATCTGCGAGCTGATAGTTCCCATCATCCAGCTCAGAGTGAAGGAGTACTTCGTACCTTGGTTCACAGGGCACATGTCATTTCAGACCCTGAAAGTTTGTCAGCTGAGTTGTCCCATCTCGAGGAGACCTTTCGTCAGAATGGTTATAGTGAGAGACAAATAAAACGTGCATTGCGCTATCAGCCTTCTGTGCAACGGGTGAGTGACGATAGTAATGAAGTGTCACCTAAATCTATGGCCTTTTGCGTTACACAGGAAGTATTTCCAACAAGATTGGTCGTATTTTGCGGAAATATGATGTGAAATGTGTTTCTCGACCACTTTCTAAGATAAAGGCCCTGTTGGGGTCCGTAAAGGATGATCTTGGTTTGCGTAAGGCAGGTGTATGTCGTATTCCTTGCAGTTGTGGCATGTCATACATTGGTCAGACAATCAGGACTGTGGAAGACCGGTGTATTGAACATAAACGTTACACGCGCTTACAACAGCCAAACAAATCCGCTGTTGCAGAACACTGTCTTGGCACCGGTCATCCTATGGAATACAACAACACGGAGATCTTGGCATGCACTTCCACCTATTGGAACAGTGTTATTAAGGAAGCTGTTGAAATTAAACTAGCAAGCGACCTTAGAGATTGTGGTTTTTGTTTAAATTCTGCTTGGAATCCGGCACTGTCTCTAGTCAGAAAACAGAGGGACAAAATTAATGCTGCCTCACCTGTCGATTAAGTCACTATCGATATTTTTGATGTTTGGTCATCTTTGGTTGTGTTGACTCTGCCGCGACTTTTACTGTGTGTTATCGTCCTTGTTTACCCTTTGCAAAACGAAGTATTAAATAAGCTTGCACATTGCTTCCTTAAGTGCAGTTGTGCCTTGAGAATGGCAGGGTGTTCTCCTGCCGAAATATCGGCGGTTGTCGACGACAGCACGCGGCAGCATAGCCGTAAGATGTTTGAACATTCATTACACCGGGAAAATTTAAAGTCTCACAGAAATGAAATGGTTCCAACTCTACGGTTCCGACCAAGATTTTTCTGAGGTTTAACTTGCTTGTACGGGGTATGTCTTGACTGGTAAGCACCTCTCACTTATTCCCGAGTGGAATTATCCTCTGTCCCACTATCAGCTAGTATGATAATTTGGTGAATAGAACCGCGACTCGTTCTGTATCAGATCTCTCTTATACATATTCTACAGAGCCTCAGACATTTCCATATGTTGTCATTTTTATTATGTCCGAAGATGAGCACTGTCGTTGAAAAGGATAAGTAAGCTAAATAATTTCTCGTAATAAGGTCTAAGAATCCTTAACATAAGGCTTACGTAATGAAATAATATTGTCGTTCTCGTGGCATAATTTGACAGTCTGTCATCTGAAATGTTGGCGCCTGTCTCTTCAATGACTCGAGGGATTTACGTAGCAACAGTGGATTTATAATAATTTCTTTTATATCATAGAAATTAGCTTATACTAAATTTGGATTATAATCGTATTATTAATAGTGAGGAAAGTTGGTATGCTACATAGCCTGGTATATGTTTGTGTTGATCGAACTGTGTTCTTAATTAAGCCAATCGCAATAAAGTCCATAGACGAAACTGGGTGCACATATATTAATTTGTTAACTAATCTATCTAACAGTTTCGCAGAATTCTTGTGAAAAATTAATTACTTCATTCAGTTCCTAATTTGCTTCCACCTCATTCCATCCTGTAGTCTCGTTCAAAGACATAAAACCTGTACCAAAATTAGATGCAGCATTTTATAAACGAAGACGCGGAACGTTGTGTTGACCATTTGCTCTTAGAAGAAGAAAGCTGGAAATCATTTATGCTTATTAAGACACAAACAATTCCAGTGACGCTTCAAGGAAGAACACTAAAGAAGAATGCTGCTACCTAGAGGAAAGTTCAAAGAAAGTCTGCTCAAGATCTTCTGGCAGTGAGATTATTAGTGAAACTATAGACACCACTGACTACCTACATGTTGATGACCGTTCTGCAGATTACATCTCTGCAGCTTGTAATAAAAAGTTTCCCGGGAGTTTTAGTGGAGAACAGTGGATTATAGGTTCATCCTGTTCCAAATGGAATCGGAAATTTTAAGCTGCAGCTAAAGGCGAGCGGAAAAGAAATGTAAGATCTCTATCTAAAACAATAAATCTGAAATTTGTTTCGCATAATTCTAATGTAAATAGTGCCATAAAATAGTACAAATGTATTATAGTATTCCAATGAATTCCAAACTATTTGATTTCGTCTTAATTTTAATTTTAATCATTTCAAGCGAACCAGATTCTAATACTCTTCCAAATACACTTCCATTTTAAACAGATGCTTCTAACTTCGTCAGGTAGGCGGTAACAGGAACAGGTCAATCAGAATTAGGAACTTACTCTCAGAATATTATCTTTGAACTCCTAGAGTTACAGCTTTAGAAGAAATTTGGCCCATGGAAACCAAAGGAGGCCAATTTACAGTAATATTCATTTAGTTTCGAGCTTTATTCATATGAAGTGTTAAGTGCCATCGACAAGGGATCTCAAATCGATACCATATTTCTGGATTTCAGGAAGTCTTTTGACACTGTACCCCACAAGCGGCTTCTTATGAAATTACGTGCTTATGGAATATCTCCCCAATTGTGCGATTGGATTCACGATTTCCTGTCAGAAAGAACACAGTTCGTTGTAACTGACGGTAAGTCATCGAGTAAAACAGAAGTGATATCTGGCGTTCCACAGGGAAGCGTTATAGGTCCCCTACTCTTCCTCGTGTTTATAAACGATCTAGGAGACAATCTGAAGGGCTCCCTTGGACTGTTCGCGGATGATGCTGTCGTTTATCGGTTACTGAAGTCAATTGAGGATCAAAAGCAACTGCAAAGCGATTTAGACAAAATTTCTGCATGGTGCGAAAATTGGCAATTGACACTAAATAAAGAAAAGTGTGAAGTAATACACATGGCCACTAAAAGAAATCCGCTGAACTTCAGTTACACGATAAATCAGTCAAACCTTAAGGTCGTAAATTCTACCAAATACCTATGAGTTACAATTACGAACAACTTTGACTGGAGAGAACACCTAGAAAATATTGTGGGCAAGGCGAACCAAAGGTTACGTTTCATTGGCAGAACGCTTTGAAGATGCACCAGCTCCACGAAAGAGACTGCCTACATCACACTTGTGCGTTCTCTCCTGGAGTACTGTTGCCCCTTGTGGGACCCTCACCAGGTGGGACTGACGGAAGACATTGAGAAGGTTCAGAGAAGGGCAGCTCGTTTTGTTTTATCACGTTAAGGGGGGGAAAGCGTCACGGAAAAGTTGCAAGAATTGGGGTGGAAATCATTAACAGAAAGACGTTATTCATTGCGGCGTGATCTGTTTGCGAAGTTTCAATCACCGACTTTTAGTTCTGAATCTGAAAATATTTTACTAGCACCCACCTACTTAGGGAGACATGACCATCCCAATAAAATAAGAGAAATCAGATCGAAAACGGAACGATTTAGGTGTTCTTTCTTCCCGCGCGCTATTAGAGAATGGAACGGTAGAGAAAAGTTATGAAAGTGGTTGATGAACCCTCTACCAGGCACTTGAATGAGATTTGCAGAGTATCTATGTAGATGTAGATGTAGAATTTCAGAGAGCAAGCCGCGGCGGATTAGCCACGCGTACTGAAATGCCGTGTTGCGGTGTGCGCGGCCGTCCGCCGTCGGGGGTTCGAATCCCCCGTCGGGCATGGATGTTTGCGCCGTCTTTAGTATAAGGTACTTCATAAGTAGTTTGTAAGTTTAGGGACTGATGACCCCGCAGTTAAGTCCCATATGCTTTACAAACATTTGAACATTTGAATCACAGAGCAGAACACTAGTAAACAGGCAAGGTAGGCGGATTTTTGGTTTGTTACTCTAACGCTACTAATCAATTCACTTCACATGTACCAATTTCATAAAGGGAAATAAGTATTATTCTATTCCTGAAACAAGTTCGTTTTGTTTCCGTGCACTGTCAGCAGCGGAACTCAATCCTTTAGTAGGTTCAACGTGAAGGCTCTCCTGCAGAGCTTGCAGTCGTCTTTTATTTATGTTCCAATTCAATTCCCTTTCGACTCTCGACAGCACGTCTCACTTCGATAACGAAATCGGGCAGTGTGTCTCACGTTACCTCACCTCACGGTAGCGCCAGCAGTGTTCGACCAATTTGTGTTCCTTCAAGATAACGCTCTCGTGTTCTACGATACTTGATCCTTCCAGCTTTCAATCACTTAGCTCCGAAGGAGCTGCTGGTTTCGCCGAGTGAGTGCTGTACTCTTCGTAGAACCCCGTCAGCTTTACTGCCGCAGTTTGATGGTTCCCTCTTTAGAACTGTGATACTGTTTGCCGAATAAAGAGCGACATTCAGCACTCCCCTTAATCTCATCTTCAGTAATAGGCCAATTCTGTCCTTTTCACAGATCGTTTTATTCCTTGACTTTCGAAATTTTATTTTACGTATGACATTTTACTCTGCTGTCCATCCAATATCTATGGAGCGATTAGTTGATAAAAGTCTTCTGGGTACTGGACATCATCGTCAATATATCAAATATTTCACTGACGTTTCGGCCAAAATATATAGTAAATATATAGTAAATATTTCACCGGCGTTTCGACCAGTATTGCAAGCGGCCATCTTCTGTGTGTTAAGTAACACCCAGAAGATGGCCGCCTGCAATAGTGGTCAAAACATTTGAGAGCCATGGACATGTCAAAACAATTCCACAGTATTGAATTTATTGCCCTGTGATTTATTAATCGTAATATAATATGCACGTCTCACTGGAAACTGCAGTCTCTGGAAGTTAAAAGCTAGATCTGTCGGAAATAATGGGTATTCGTTGGATGTACACCGTTTCATTCTTTTCCTTTCAAAAATGTTCAAATGATTGTAAATCTATCGGGCCCAACTGATGGGTTAATAGTCAGTAGCTTACAAACTAAGGCTTACAACTAATGTAAACTAATCTAAGGACAACACAAACACCCATGCCCGAAGGGGAACTTGAACCCACGACGGCGAACGCCCGCGCGCACCCCAGCACGCCGTCCTAGTGCGCACGGCTAATCCTTTCCTTGTAGCTTTGTAGAAGTCTATTGCTTTCACCTGCTGCTGTGTGCGCTTCACAGTTCAGAATTGCTACAACGTTGTCAAGAGCAGTCATCTTTCAGGAATTTCCTTAAGCTGACAATACAGCAGTGTTTTAGTGGTAGATGCGTAAATGTATTAATACATGTTGCATTATGTAACAGGTTTTTACCCATCACAGTATATATGATCTCATATTTATTGAATTACTTGTTTTACAATTTTATAATTTTGCAGTGATATAGCCATTCGTAAAAGTGCTGTATGTCGGTAAAATGCATTTCGAACAGATTTATTTGTAATGAAGTACTAAATTAAATCCTCATGCACGATGGGACGGTTTTCCAAGAACGTTAAAGTTTATGTACTTATATCGCATGAACTATTCGTCGTACTGAGATACAATTTCGACATTGCATTTAGATGTATGTATGTATGTATACTAATTGTAAAGTTTCGTGCGACTACAATTTGTAGTGTAGAAATTATAAACTGTAATGTCACATCGAATGGCGTAGTTTTGCTCCATGAACAGCAGAAAAGTAGTAAGCGAGAAACTTTTTCTTATCATTAGTCTGATGTTGTTGTCAGCGAGAGAAAGTTTAATAGAGTTTCGGAGTGATGTTTAAAGTTGGTTGCAAGTATCAAAGTACTGTCATTGTCATACGGTGTGTGCACAATGTGTCGTCGCATTACGTGGCAGTCTCTTGCAATTCCTATTGTTTTACATCAACATGTCTACTCCGAAATTCACCGTAAAGTACGTGGCGGAGGGTCCACTACTAGGCATTTCCTTTACAATTCCACTTCGAAATAAAACGAGAGAAAAAGAAAGTCTATACCACTATTTACGAGCCGTAATTTCTCTTATTTTTATTTGATCTTTACGAGAAATATAAGTAGGCGGCAGGAAGGTCGTTCTACACTCAGCTTCAAATTCCGACTATCTAAATTTTCTCAACAGAATTTCTGGAAAAGAACGTCGTCTTTCCTGCAGCGATTCCTATTTGAGTTTCCGGAGTATTTCTGTAACACTCGCGCATTGGTCGAACCTACCTGCTCGCCTTTGAACTTCTTCCATGTCTTCCTTTAAACTGATCTCCTGCAGGTCCCAAACACTTAAGCAACACTCAAGACATGGTCGTACAAGCGTTTCGCACGCGGTCTCCTTTGTAGATGAAGTGCATCTTCCCAAAATTCTCCCAATAAACCGAAGTCGGCTGTCCGCCTTTTAACTGTCCTGAGATGTTCGTTCCATTTCATATCGCTCTTCAATGTTACGCCTAGATATTTGAACGACGCGATAGCAACAAGAAGCTCACTACTAATGCTGTATTCGAACATTATGGGATTGTTTTTCCTTCTCATGTGCATCACCTTACATTTTCTACATTTAGAGCTAGCTGCCATTCTTCACACAAACTAGAAATTTTGTCTAAGTCTCCTAGTATGCTATTATGGTCAAAGACGACACCCTCCCATACACCACAGCACCATCAGCAAACAGCCGCAAATTACAACTTACTCTTTCCATTAGATCATTTATATAGACAAAAAACAACAGAAGTCCTATCACACTCCGTTTAGTCCCCTTAAAGCAACAACAACAACCTATCATACTCCACTGGTGCACGCCTGACGATACACTGATGACCACTCGTCGTCGAGAACAACGTACTGCGTTCTATTACTTAGGAAGTTTTCCAGCCAGTCACAAATTTGTGGACCTATTCCATAGGCTCATATCATTGTTAGCAGTTTGCAGTGTGGCACGGCATCAAATGCCTTCTTGAAATCGAGGAAAACAAAATCTGCCTGTTTCCCTTCATCCATGGCTCGCAAGAAGTCATGTGAGATTGGGGCAAGCTGAGTTTCAGACGAACGATGTTTCCTAAACCCGTGCTGATTAACAGAAAGAAGCTTATCCTTCTCATGAAAATGTACTGTATTCGATCTACAGGAAACTGATGTCAACGATATTGGTATGTAATTATGTGGGTCAGTTCTCTTTCTTATAAACGGGAGTCACGTGCGCTTCTTTTCCAATCACTAGGAACTTTGCTCTGAATTAAACATTCGCGATAAATGCAAGCAAAAGAAGGGGCCAGTGCCGCAGAATACTCTTTGTAAAACCGAACTGGTATTCCATCCGGATCAGGAGACATTTATTTATTCGTCTCCCCCAGTTGTTTCTCTACACCGGAAATACCTGTTACTATGTCCTTCATCTGGGAGTTAGTGCGTTGATGAAATGATGGTAGGTTTGTACGGTCCTCCTTCGTGAATTTAGAACTTCAGCTTTCCGTTTGCTTTCTTCTGTTACTGACCCGGAATTTCTCTAAAATAGCAGCACTGTGGGGGGGGGGGGGGGGGTCGGTAAACACACCCAACTACTAACTTTGCTTCTCTTAGACCAATTACATGTGGCCGGATAATTTCACAGTTACTCTCATACTCGACCTCGGTTGAAACAATAACATTTGCCACTGCAATGAACACTTTCCCTCCAGTTGTATCGGATCTGTCTTTCCGATATACATTCCATGCCTCGATAAATGTATCTGAGCTACGAACATAATGTTTTAGCCAGCTTTCGGTGCCAAAAACTATCTGATGACAATAATTTCCCTGCAGCGGGGTAGGTTCGGAAACTTTGTTTTTAATGCTTTGAAAGTTTACGGCTAACATTTTGATAGTCGAATTATTGTTGTGAATGCGGCCTCACTTCACTGTCATCAGCGCCAGCACCTAGTCTATAAAAAAACCTCTTGTGCACCTCACAAGTACTCTACTACACAGAGCGGCGGTATGACCTATTCTTGCAGGGGACTAAACACCAAATTTTCAATGTGCCGTGTCAGAATTCAGGATCCGAAAGTCGTCCGCTCGTCAAAAGAAAAAAAAAGTTCCAAATAATATAATCTTCCTGTATTGAGAAATTTCAATTAGATCCTTGCTCAAATAGAAGAAGCATATGATTCTAGGTTTACACTTCTTTAAAATGTCACTTTGAAATAAATGTTTTAAAGCTCCCTTAAAGATCGAACTGTCAAACAGAAGTTCGTAGTTGTGCTGGTTGCTATAGATACAGATATTACAAGTCTTGTTCACTAATGATCGATTGAATATAAGATCGATTAAAATACTAAAAAATGATAAATGTCTTTTTGCTTTATCTGTCAAACAAAATAACTTTCCCTAAATGTCTTCTTTCAAATTGAAAATGGTTTGACAGTAAATAATTCTTCAGCTCCTGTCAATGAATATATTTCTTGTAAAATTTCTATAAATATCAAAATAATGATCGTTGACACTTGGTTAACTTTCGAGACACAGTGACATTTATTGCTATCACAATACGGATCATGACTCAGTGACAGTTACACAAAGACTGATTTATGGTCTTTCCACGAAAGTTTATAATAATGTCAATATCCGCGACGATAATCGCAGAGACCAGCATCTTCTTGACTCGTGGTCGTCAACCCGCGACTTGAAGTTGCCAGATGTTTACTCCTTGAGCTCGGCATCGAAGATGTTGCTCTCGTAGGTTGAATCGACGTCACAGCACATGAAACACAAGAAACATACGGAAACTCTTTTAAGAATCACAATACATAAAACATTTACATAAAAATCATTTAAAAACATAAAATATATACATAATATTCTGCGAAACTGAGCTGACATAAGGTAGTAGTGGAGACAACAATCCGTCCCACTACACCAGCAATGTGTCTGTCAAGTGCATTCCAGACGTGTTCAATAGGGGTTAAATCTGGTGAACAAACTGCCCACCTCATACGTTCAATTCCATCAGCTTCAAGTAAGTTGTCCACAAGTACTGCTTTATGGATACGAGCGTTATTGTCTAACAGAAGGAACTCATCTCTTCTGAAACTATCGTAGGGCACAACAAAAGGATGAAGTATCTCGTTTCTATTCATCCGAGCAGCCAAAGCGACATTCTGAACGGCATAGAGGTCCGTAGGTCCGCCAATACTGACTCCTGATCACACCATTCGTCCAACACCATTATATGACTGTGTTTCTTGCAGACAAGCAGGATTGTTTTGTGTTCCACGTTATGAGGGAACTACAATTGTCCGGCTCAACTAGAAGTCGTGACTCATCTATGAACGGAATCCTGCGCCATTCGTAAGGAATCCCGTCATCCTACCAGTTTCTGCGAGATAACACGTGTCCTTCGTTTAATGGTATACACACCATACGTCTCCGTGCGTAGAGGCAACATTTCGAAAGTCGATTTCGGATTGTTTGCGTTAGTATTGTGAACCCTGTTGCTGACTGGCGGGTGCGTTGCATTGTAACTGAAATAAGTCGATAACAACAAAATTCAATATTTGCCACAGCAATAGATATATTCATATTGAGCTTCGCTAATTTGAACCGCCTTGGAACAATTGTTAAATTATGTAGATCATAGAAATTTTAATGTTTATCTTCTGAGTTATTAGGCCGCATCATATGGCTGACGTTACATCCGCCTCTGCTGCAAATGCGTTCTGGATTTTTTGGTGTAGACCATTAATTGAACACTGTCAATGACACCTACTTACAACGATACTTCTGTCCTAAATGAACAGAATTGCCAATGGTCCGCAGTTATAAGTATTAATTATACAAATATTAATTCGCAATTTGCGTAAATTTCCGACTTTAGCTGTTATTCTTTAGTTGGTCTACGACCTGGACTCGAACCCGGGTATCCCGCTTATCGCGAGCGATCGCCTTAACCTCTTGGCCACACGCATTTATCGCGATTCCTGCGACGGGGAGAGACAAACGTACACCATCTTTAGCCAGGTCCGGTACAAATTTACAAGTGTTGCAAAATTGTAGACCAACTAAAGAATAACAGCTAAAGTCGGAAATTCTCGCAAATTGCAAATTAATATTTGTAGAATTGACACCTACGTACACTGCAGAAGGGTGGTTATTGGATAGAAACCTCTTCAAAAATGTTTCAAATGTTTGTATAGTCTATGGGACTTAACTACGGGGTCATCAGTCCCTAAACTTACAAACTACTTATGAACTAGTTACGAACTAGGACGGCACAAATATCCATCCCCGAGGGGGATTCGAACCCCCGACCGTAGTGGCCGTGCAGGCCGTGACTGAATCGCCTCAGTCCCCGCGGCCACCGCGGCCGGCAGAAACCTCTTGCGCTACCATTGATGGACTATCGTCAGAAAGAGATGTTCCTTTTACGTCTTGTACTGATTATGAACTATTGCTTAATTCTTTCTCCTGTTACCGGTGGGCCATCGGCATGGGGTAGAAGCGAAACAGGCAGAGTAGGAGGATTGTTTATCAAAAATAGTTTTTGCCGCAGACCTGGCTTCCCGGAAGCCTTCACTGGTGCCCGCGCTCAGCAGTCGTTTATTCACTTCTTTGATGCTTGGAAGCCACGAAGCCGGAAGTCTGTGGCCGTCCTTTCTATTGAAGTTACGTTCGTTCCCAGAACTCTCAATCGCTTCTCGCGCATCCCTTCTATAAATATTAGTTTCCTTAGTCAGTACACGTTTGTTGTTGGAATCAATACGTGGTCGCAGATTTTACAGTTTATTTAAGCCGAAACCTGGCGTTCCTGATTCTTCGTCAATGTGCCTTTTGTCACAGCCACACGTCATTACATGCTATTCCGCTGCATGGAAGTAGTTTTGTCTCGGAAAAAAGTGTTTTATTTTATTCGGACAGAACAGTTACGTATGCTATTGTTTCGTACAAGTCTACTGATGCCATCAATAAAACCATAAACAAATGGTAGTTGCAAAGAATGAAAGATAATTCCTTTTCAAAGAAGTACGCAATATATTTTTCACCTAATTTTTTGCCTGTCATACAGCTTTGAGCATGTTTTGTTATAAGAACGTAAGCTATAATTCTGTAGAAAACAAATTTATGTAATATTTTGTATCATTTCAGTAATCGATATGCCGGCCGCGGTGGCCGAGGGAACAGAGGCGCTCCAGTCACGGTCTGCACGTCCGCTACGGTCGGGGGTTCGAATCCCACCCCGGGCATGAATATTTGTGCCGTCCATAGTCTTAGCTAGTTCGTAAGTAGTTTGTAAGTTTAGGGACTGATGACCCCGTAGTTAAGTCCCATAAGCTATACAATCATTTTAAACATTTGAGTAATCGATATTTTCTGATGAAAGGTATACGCAATATAATTTTCACTTAATTTTTTTACCTGTCATACAGCCTTGAATATGTTTTGTTATAAAAATCTAAGCTATAATTCTGAAGAAAACAAATTTATGTAATATTTTGTACTATTTCATTAATCGATATAACATATTGTACTTATTTTCATATCTTTGCTGTGAACCAAAGATTGTTTTATCTTTGTTTGCACTAGCAGTTGTTGCGTTTAAAGAGTCGTTGTATGACCTGTGTGCAGAGGAATCGATGTGTGACTGTCGTGGAGAGCAGACGTTGTGTGATTATGGTAGAGTCGATGAATAGTAGTCGGTGAACTGGCGAGTTTGTCTGTATGTTAGACTGGAAGAATAAAAATTCGGAAAGTTTAAACCAAGTTGCAGATGGTAATTTTTTATGAAAAGTAATCTGTCTCAAATACGATAAAACTTGTATTTTTCTGTTATGTATGGTAGCCTGTATTTGAGCTATTGTGGATGGCGTTTGTCTTCTTTTGTTAATGATTACTGTTTAGTGCAGCTTGCATTTATCATTTAACACTGAGTCATTTTACCAGTTTCACGTACCTTTCACCAATTTGAATTGCAATTCGTTCCGATCATTGTTTCTTGTGATAGCCCATTGCATCATTGTTGTGTTTGTAAATTTATGTGCTAATTAGAACAGTTCAATATAGGCATTTTGTCATGATAAAAAAAATTGGTCTATTAATGAGAGTAGGAAGAAGTTTGTTCATAAATCCAGTAAAGTTCATAGTTGGAGATATTCTCAGTCTTAATGAAAGTTCAAATTACTAAGGCTGTCAATGTTAGTAACAGTTACAGTGATTTTTCTGATCAGCAGAGAGGTAGATCACGTAAAGAGATAAGAAATACTTGCAGTTAGTGATACTTCAAATCATTACCAGATTTATAGGACATTTTTATTACGTTGAATCAGTAAGGTAATTGTTGTAAAGATTGGCACATGATCAAGTGCAATGATTTTGGTATGCAATTAACATAAAATATCTTTGTTTGACATCTTATTTATTCAAGTGACAAAATTATCAAGTAGCAGCACGCTGTTTTGTTAGCTCTCGGAGTCAAATTATGCATGTATAGTCTGGGTACTGGTATATGGTGCACGCTAACTGATCCGATCTTTTCATTTGCTCATGTTGTCACACGCGAGATTAATTTGTAGACCAATTACAAATTTAATTACTGTGAACTTATTAACTACTGTGCAATTTAAAGTGTTATCCGTTGCGCATGAAGAAAACCACATACACGTAAGATCATTGCATTCCACGGCAGTAGCAATTTATTTTAACAGGGCAAAGGAAGGTAATAATTCTCATTGCTTAATCGTGTTATTTCGTAACCAAAACCACAACGGAAAATTTATTTGTCAATTTTAGCAGACACGGTCACTTAACACAAACAGTGACACGCTTGTTCCCACACACACACACACACACACACACACACACACACACACACACACATACATACATACTACCTTTAGCACACTTCTTATACTCTTCCTTCCAGTTAGCTTACTATTTCATTAAATTTTTCTACAGACAAATTGCCGTAGCCATCGGCGTCCATTATCTCTTTAAGGATTTTCATATCTCATTCCAAGCTTTTATTTTCGCTGTTATGGCTACTACCTTAAGAATGAGTGCTGAGCAATACTAACGAGCACCGCTTGCTACTGCGCTAAGTGATGCTGAGTGGAGGCATCATCATTATCGGCATCATCACAATTTAAGCGTTTTCAGAACCCGGGATGCGGTGTAACAGCACACTATATTTTGGTTGAATAAATATATGGCTTCGTCTTCATCTTGACTCAAATATGGTTCTTCTTCTTTTTCGTGGCACGTCTATTTTTGTTTGGGAGATCCATCATGCTTTTGGTTTGCCTCTTAGTAGTTTGGCCTCCATTTCCCTATTAAACCATTCTCTTCCTTTTCTGTTTAGAATAATTCTCTTCAAATTACCAAATCATGGCTTCACTTGAATCTCTTCGCGGATCTTTTCATTACTGATCGTATCTCTTAGACCGTATCTCTTAGTTTTGACAGCACTACTGGGCTCCAGTACCTTATTTCTACTGCCTGGAGTTTACTACTATCTGCTCGGTAGGTGATGTCTGTTCGAACAGACGTTGTCGGTGGTCAGCAGCAGTGGTAAATATTTACACATACTCATAGCAAATGGCGTAATTTTCCGACATCTGCTGCTCTTCCATGGATGGACAATCGTTCTGCAACATATGAAAATTTTTGACGGACCGGGACTCGAGCCCATGTCTCCCAGTTTTCGCGAGCGGTCGCCTTAACCACTCGGCCACCCGTGCACGCTCCCCAGCCAGACTCAAACTTCTATCTGTCGCACTGGTATCTATCCCTCAAATGCTCGTGCACATTATAGTGTAAGGCCCGCGAGAGAAAGAGACACCATACTACCACCTTAAGTCTGTAATGGCAATAACGTTTATTATGAGGCTAATTGTGAGGCTAATTTTGATTTAAATGTTCCTGTTTCAGTGTTATTTCGTTCACTATAATCTTCATTACCTTTTTCGTCTCAATATACCAATATATTAATGTATCTGATACTGCATCTTCATTTCATTTTTCAGTATATCAATTTTACAACAAATTTTTCTGATACTTATATCTGTTTCAATTACTGTTTATTCTGACACATACTTCGATTTTGATTCTTTCATTATAAAGACCTATTGTGGAATATACTTTTATACCAATTTTTGTTATCTGGGTCTGATATCTTCTATTTACTGTATAGTATTTACATTTGCCTTCCTCGTTGACTACTCCCACAGTTTGTGCTTAATTCTGAACTTGCATTCTTCCTATTTTCCTTTACCTTTGATTAATATTTATTGCTGATCGCCTGCGGTCCGTTTGCTGTTTGTTTTTGTGCTGTCTATGTAGTGCAACTGCGAATTTTACAACAGTGAAATGTTAAGTAACTCTTTCAAATAAATATTGTAGTAAGGTTTTGGTAGCCCACTGACTTCTCTGAAAAAGGATGTAGTATTTCGTCCATGAATTATACATTAGATTTGTATCTGAAATTGTCTCTTATATATGATTTCTCAGTTTTTGTCTATTGTGATTTCTTGTCAGATTTTTTCCTTCGTAGTATGTCTTTGCACACAGTCTTTCTAAACCATTCAAATTCATGACAAGTAAACGAAGATTACTGAACAAGCTTCAATGCATATAGGCCTATTTCTTTTTTCCCCTAGAGATATATCTTGCAAACCTCCCCAATTCACCGTTAAGCTCTTTAATTTTTCACAGTACTCCCCAGTTAGTCATCTGCATTATGTGGCTATTGAAGCCTCTGGCCAATACTCTTATTGTACAGATTAGTGATGTTTTAAAGACATCTGGCAGTTTAACGTCGAAGATTTTCGTACGTTAAAACAGGAACAAAAGGGACTAACTTGTAGAGAGAAAATAATAATAACAGAAACTCATAATAAAACTTTGCACAATCCCATAGGATTCAACAGCTCATACAACATCAAGATATCGCGCTGCAGTATTTTCACACTGAAACTTCCATGGCGAGATTTATGTGAAACTAGTCAGTCTTTACAGAAGACCAACCAAAACGAACACATAAATTAAAATTAGGATTCATAAAGATATGAATATGTAGAGGTAGTAGAAAAGTGAAGTTGCTAAGTTTTTTTTTGGCTCTCTCAAACAAACACACACACACACACACAAAGATATGAATATGTAGAGGTAGTAGAAAAGTGAAGTTGCTAAGTTTTTTTTTCGGCTCTCTCAAACAAACACACACACACACACACAGAGAGAGAGAGAGAGAGAGAGAGAGAGAGAGAGAGAGAGAGAGACCACCAGTAAGCAAACATCGTCGTACAGGCTGACCTGTGCCTTGCCTTAGCAAACAGCTCGTTATGTTGTTGAAGCTTTCTCTGAAAAGACCGGCCCTGAAAAGCTCAGGTGCTCAGGTGAAATTCTGTGCGCTGAACAATACAATGAAAAAACTTTTCCCAACATTTAGTTTACCGCGAGAGCTATTCAGATGTTTTAACGAACGACACACGAAAGGACACAATACCTGCGGAAGTCTAGAGTATTCCAACGATATCTGGTCGAGTGCTTTGCTTACATATTAGCAGTGAATTCTGCCCGGAGAGCTACTCTCGTAATGCGGAGAGCGCAGGAAGTTGCAGCCATGCGGGAAAGACCGGGCAGTTCTACCAACTTTTTGGCACCCAAGCACAGACTTTTATTATGTTCACCCGCCGCAGTAAAATTCGAGCCGTTGCTTCTACGAGTGGCATCGTCGTTTGCGTAGTTTTTACTGTCTCGTTACTACTAGATCCGATACGGCAACACTGTATAATTAAACCAGGAATGTTTGGGGGTATTTTATTGCAGTTCGATTTAAAGCTAAATAAACCAGGAATGTTTCGGGAGGTTTTTATTGCAGTTCGATTTAAACCAAAATATTTCTAACGTACAGGCTATATGTTCGAATAATAGTGTGCCAGTAAGTTACTGTTAAAGAGATCCAGGAAAACCATGTTTATGATACTAACGTAATCATTATTTTACATTCTGTTTGATAAAATGAAATGCGAAGGTTGGATAAAAATAACGAAAAATTTATATGTTTTTGAAACTAACTGTTTGATATTGGTATTAACAGTACCACTTCTTCAGTAAAATAGCATCCGTTACTTATGACCTCTTGACAAATGTCTGGAAGGCGTCATTTATACAATCTGCGCGTCTCTTTCTATTGATTTTGAAACATTACTTTGGAATATTACGCAATTTGTTACAGACATATTAATTTCTCTCAGCCGTCGGCGTTCTGTTATCATCTTTATCATCTCTATCGACCACTGTTTGCATTTTTCTGTCGCAGAAAAGAGAACGTTAGACTTGTTTCTTTCAAACTTATTGGGACCGGACGCGACAGAAGATTCTTTGCGTGAGTGTAAGTCATAATTTAATTAATATTAATGTGAAAGTCAAATTTCCCCTCTTCTATTATATTTCAAATTCAATTCCTACCTAACACATTATATTTTCAGAAATTACTGAATTTTTCGTTATATTTCAGATATGGACGTCATTTGTTGCAATATACAGTTTTTACAGTATAAGTTTGCCACCTTATTCTAAATGTGCGTATCAGTGCTCTTTAAAATATTTTTTCAGAACCTGAAATCAACTTCATAAAAATTTATTTTTCAAGTCTGATTAATATCTCTTAATTGTAAGGATTACTGTTTCACCGAGCATGGTGTATACCTTCACACGGTCGTCTGCACAAGAATAAAATCTAATTACTGCCAGAATATTCTTTACTATATCACATTTCAGCAAATAGAAACAGTATCCACGAAAACATCCCACCATTAACAGAAGTAGATACTTTCTTGCGACTTATATAGTGTTGCCTGCCTTAAGAAATCTCTTTCGATCAATTTCAAAGTTTTTCATTCTGATTGCACAGCACTCACTCTAACAAATTGAGGATCTGTGAATGTCAAAAAATCAATGCAAAGCAAAGTTAGAATGTTTTGCGATTTACGACATTACGCACTACAGGTGACGCTTTAATGTCCCTTGTTGACTGCCTAATGACATAGCTAATGACATCTCTCGTACCGGATCCTTCGAAGTGATTCTTTCACTTTAGCAAAGAGATCGTAATCACAGAATCTCTTGTCGAGTGAGTACGGTGGACGTTCGAATTTCCCATTGCCAAGTGACTGAGCAGTCCTGTTCCACACCACTGCTACTGACCAACACAAATGGCGTCGTGGCAGTGGCCTGTGGAGAGGCCAGACAAACGTGTGGTTCCTGGAGAGGGGCAGCAGCCTTTTCAGTAGTTACAGGGGCAACAGTCTGGGTGATTGACTGAGCTGGACTTGCAACATCAGCTAATGTGGCTTTGTCACACAGCTACTGCGAACGGCTGAAAGCAAGGGGAAACTACAACCGTTACTTTTCCCGAGGACGTGCAGCTCTACTGTATGGAAATATGATGATGGCATCCTCTCGGGTAAAATATTCCGGAGGTAAAATAGTCCCCCATTCGGATCTCCGGGCGGGGACTACTCAGGAGGATGTTGTCATCAGGAAAGACAATACTGGAATTCTACGGATCGGAGCGTGGAATGTTAGATCCCATAATCGGGTAGGAAAATTAGAAAATTTAAAAAGGGAAATGGATAGGTTGAAGTTAGATATAGTGGGGATTAGTGAAGTTCGGTGGCAGGATGAGCAGGATTTCTGGTCAGGTGAGTACAGGATTAGAAATACAAAATCAGTTGGGGGTATCACAGGAGTAGGACTGATAATGAATAAGAAAATAGGAATGCGGGTAAACTACTATGAGCAGCATAGTGATCGCATTATCATTGTCAAGATGGATACGAAGCCAACACCGACAACAGTAGTACAGGTTTATATGCCAACTAGCTCTGCCGATGATGAGGAGATCGAAGAAATATATGAGGAGCTAAAGGAAATCATTCAGACAGTTAAGGGAGAGGAAAACTTAATTGTGATGGGAGACTGGAATTCGGTAGTAGGAAAAGGAAGAGAAGGAAAAATAATAGGTGAATATGGACTGGGCAGGAGGAATGAAAGAGGAAGTCGCCTGATAGAATTTTGCACGGAACATGATTTAATCGTAACAAACACGTGGTTTAAGAATCACAAAAGAAGGTTGTATACGTGGAAGAGACCAGGAGACACCGGAAGGTATCAGATAGATTTTATAACGGTAAGACATAGGTACCGGAACCAGGTTATATACTGCAGGACATACCCAGGGGCAGATATAGACTCTGACCATAATTTGTTAGTCATGAACTGTAGGCTGAAACTGAAAAAACTGCAGAAAGGTAGGAAAATAAGGAGATGGGACCTAGATAAATTGAAGGAAAGTGAAGTTCTGGAGAATTTCAGAGGGAGATTTCCTTCGGGAAAAGTAACAGCTGTAGTCTCCCCTTGCTTTCAGCCGTTCGCAGTAACTGTGTGGCAAAGCCATATTAGTTACGTTACAACGCCAGCTCAGTCAATCATTCAGACCGTTGCCCCTGTAACTACTGAAACCACACGTTTGTCTGGCCTCTCCTCAGATACCCCTCCGCTGTGGTAGCACCTATGGTACGACTATCTGTATCGTTGAAGCACACAAGCCACCCCACCTCGTCAATGTCTGTGGTCCTGTAAGGTGGGGTGGCTGCCTGTGGGAATTCTATGCTGTGTAATTCCTGTTGCCGGAAGTGGTCCCTCCAGGTTAAATAGGACCTGAAACTCATTCTCTCATCCTTATCATCCCGATCATTTCCTTCTAAATGCGAAATCTTTTGACGCGATGCAGCTTTTTAAGCAGCTGGCTCTTCATTATTATCATCAACAGAACAATCAAAATCTTCTTCCTCAAAAGTACGTACAGCAGCTAACAGCATACCCCTTCTTAACTCCTTATCTTCTGCCCCAAAATTATCAGTAAATATCGGTACCTTCTTTACTCCTACAGTTTCTCTGAAACACACTATACTTCTCCGCATAAAACATTGTGCCAAATCCAATTCCTCAATAGATTCCAATGTTTCCACCAAGCTTGGTGTATCAGCAGGAAAGCAGGTATCAACGTCTACCCATAGCAATTTTCCTATACCTAACGCTACTCCAGCGTATGAATCCACTTTTAAGGACATCGCTTGCAGTTTATGCTGAGGATTAGGTGAGTGGATCGCGTAACTAATGTGGAGCTACTGTTCAGAATTGGGAAGAAAAGGAATTTCTGGCATACCTTGACTAAAAGAAAGGCTCCATTGGTAGGACTCATTCTTAGACATCAAGGGATCGTGAATTTGGCATTGGAGGGAAGTGTGTAAGACGTTCTTAGATTTATTTGTTTCTTAGAGTACTTCAGTTATTACATTTCTGTGGTTACTCATGGCAGAGGCGAGAGAGCTGTTTTGAGCTATAGGAAGCTGCGACATCAGTCGGAGCTGGTTTCGCACATAGGGGCAGCGTTGGAATTTTTTGTTTTGCTGGCCGGCCGTTAGTTTTTTCGCGCCGGCCGCGGTGGCCGAGTGTATTGAGGCGCTTCAGTCACGGTCTGCACGGCCACTACGGTCGGGGGTTTGAACCCACCCTCGGGCATGGATATTTGTGCCGTCCTTAGTCGTAACTATTTCATAAGTAGTTTGTAAGCTTAGGGACTGATGACCCCGTAGTTAAATCCCATAAGTTCTACAAACATTTGAACATTTGAGTTTTTTCGCGGGAAGGTCTCAAAGCAGTACTAAAGCGAAGCCCTCTGCGCCATCCCGTGGTGTCAGTTGTGCGCGGTTTGGGGGGGGGGGGCTAAGGCATTTTTCCTGACGTTTGGAACATTAGCCCGAAGTGATATTTTCACGGAGTGACACTTATACAAAGACCAGAGCTCTTGCCGGGCTAATCGGCTTTTCGCAGGCACAGGCGCAGTACCAAGTCCAGCAGTTCAGCACAGGCCGCTCCTGGAAGCTGGCTGACGCTCTAACCAGAGCAGCAAGCATCCGTGTATCGCTACTAAGTGGCACAATTACACGTATCGTGAGAACATTTTTAAAGACTGTTGTTGTAAAGAGAACTGGCAAGGAAATGCCACATATGGGAACGCGGAAGGTGGAATTTATACATTTTTGTAATATTTTGACGATGCAAAGATCCAATGTCAGCCAAGGCCGAAACATCGTAATTCCTACGACTATTACAGCAATATTGCCTTTTTAGGACGAAATTTAAAATGAAAAATTGATATACCATTATCATTTGATTTGAACAGTAAGCATAAAAACACAGAAAGTCAATTAATATTATTTATTTTGCTTTTCACTAAAGGTACAATGATACTACAAGCCAGTAAAGCTAATTCGATAAAGAACTCTAAAGCTGAAATTTGCCGGTGAAAAAAAAGAAAAAAAAATAATAAATAATAAAAAAAAGCTTGTATACAAGGAAGTCTTAACTTTCAAATAATCGTAGCTGCAAATTTACATCGTGGAAAGAGAAGTCTACGAGACTAATTTTGCTATGAAACTAATAACGCAAACTTAGCTCTGAAGTTGTATAAGTTCTAGCTATAACACGCAAATCAGTAAAACTGGACAACCTTTGCTATTTCAAGGCCAGTGTAGTAACTTGATCTAACTACAGATTAATTCGTTGAGTCGTCCTCCTGTTCCCAAAAATTCAGTCATACCTCTTAAAAGCATTTTAATTTAGAACACTAAGCATAGAACAAATACATTAGAACACTAAGCATAGAACAAATACATTAGGCGTCGTCCAAGATATGTTGATATGTCTAACCATACCATCATGCTACTTTCATCGCTTGAAAACAGATACTCTCCAATTTACAGGAAGATCAAAATTAACTTTTCTATGTTTTAAAAAAACGTTTGTTAAGCTTAAGGGACTTAACTACGGGGTCATCAGTCCCTAAACCTAAAAACTACTTACGAACTACCTTACACTAAGGACGGCACAAATATCCATGCCCGAGGGGGGATTCGAACCCCCGGCCGTAGTGACCGTGCAGACCGTGACTGAAGCGCCTTAGTCCCCTCGGCCACCGCGGCCGGCTTTCTATGTTTTGATAAAAATGGTGGTGAACCAATTTATCATAACTATTAATCAAGTAATTTGTGTAAAAAAGACATTACATTGTTTTGCATTCTAAATTGTCAGATTAAATAAATCAAAAAGTGTCGTTTTTCTTTTTTTCTTTTTTTACCATTTGCGTGTCAAATGAGATAGCATGCTGCCATTCACACTACTGGCCTTTAAAATTGCTTCACGAAGTAGAAATGCAGATGATAACGGGTATTCATTGGACAAATATGTGATACTAGAACAGACATGTGATTACATTCTCACGCAGTTTTGGTGCATAGATCCTAAGAAATCACTACCCAGAACAACCACCTCTGGCCGTAATAACGGCCTTGATACGCCTTTGCATTCAGTCAAACAGAGGGTCGATGGCGTGTACAGGTACAGATGCCCATGCAGCTTCAACACGATACCGCAGTTCATAAAGAGTAATGACTGGTGTGTTGTAACGAGACAGTTGCTCCGCCACCATTGACCAGATTTTTCAATTGGTGAGAGACCTGGAGAAGTGCTGGCCAGGGCAGCAGTCGAACATTTTCCGTGTCCAGAAAGGCCCGTACAGGATCTGCAACATGCGGTCATGCATTACCCTGTTGAAATGCAGGGTTTCACAGGGATCGAATGAAGGGTAGAGTCACTGGTCGTAACACATCTGAAATGTAACGGCCACTGTTCAAAGAGCGGTCGATGCGAAGAGCAGGTGACCGAGACGTGTAAGCAATGACAACCCATACCATCGCCGGCCGCGGTGGCCGAGGGGATTGAGGCGCTCCAGTCACGGTCCGCACGGCCACTACGGTCGGGGGTTCGAATCCCCCCTCGGGCATGGATATTTGTGCCGTCCTTAGTTGTAAGTAGTTCATAAGTAGTTTGTAAGTTTAGGGACTGATGACCCCGTAGTTAAGTCACATAGACTCTACAAACATTTGAACCCATACAATCACGGTGGGTGATACGCCAGTATGGCGATGACTATTACACGCTTTCAAGATGCGTTCACCGCGATGTCTGATGCGACCATCATGATGCTATAAACAGAACCTGGATTCATCCGAAAAAATGACGTTTTGCCCTTCGTGCACCCAGGTTCGTCATTGCGTACACCATTGCAGGCGCTCCGTCTATGATGTAGCGTCAAGGGTAACCGCAGCCATTGTCTCCGAGCTGATAGTCCATGATGCTGCAAACGTCGTGGAACTGTTCGTGCAGATGGTTGTTGTCTTTCAAACGTTCCCATCTGTTGACTCAGGGATCGAGACGTGGCTGCACGATGCGTTACAGCCATGCGTATAAGATGCCTATCATCTCGACCGTTAGTGATACGAAGCCGTTGGGATTCAACACGGCGTTCGTATTGACCTCCTGAAGTCATCGATTCCATATTTTGCTAACAGTCTATGGATTCCAACCAACACTACCAGCAATGTCGCGATAGGATAAACCACAATCGCGATAGGCTATAAACCGACCTTTATCAAAGTCGGAAACGTGATGGTACGCATTTCTCCTCCTTACACGTGGCATCACAACAACGTTTCACCAGGCAACGTCGGTCATTTGCTGTTTGTGTATGAGAAATCGGTTGGAAACTTTCCTCATGTCAGCACGTTGTAGGTTTCGCCACCGGTGCCAACCTTGTGTGAATGCTCTGAAAAGCTAATCATTTCATATCACAGCATCTTCTTCCTGTCGGTTAAATTTTGCGTCTGTAGCACGTCATCTTCGATTTGCAGCAATTTTAATGGCCAGCAGTGTAATAACGATAGAAATAACAAAGACATTTTTAACTTTTGCGATTTGTATGATACAAAAAACCAAGAAAGGAACATTAAAGTTTAACATCCAGTCGACATTTACAGATAGCAATCAGGGAGCTACAAACGTTATTCTGAATTTTTTTTTGGAATTACTGACAAATCTATACCGGTAACAAAAATATTCTTATAAGTCTTATAATGATTCTATTTTGACAGCAATATTTAGCTTCGCCGCAAGTACATCCGCTCCTAAATTAAGATATAAACATGTCGATACAATTGTGTAGCATACAGATTGCAGCAGTATCGCGTACACAAGTTATGGAAAGGACAGATTTCTTTACTTGTAATGAATCGAGAAACAAATGCCAGGATCATGAAACGAGTCAGTTCAATTAATAGTATCAAAGGAGCAGTAACAGATAAAGGGATCTTGTAGGAATCCTATACACACTACAGTCCTAAGCATACATAAAAAAGAACAAATTAGAAACTATGGTAATTTTTTTATTTTTTATTTTTGAAGGATTTCTCTAGAAAATGGAGAGAGTGAGCCACGAGAAAACTCCTCAGTTTTGCCTTGAAACTGCGTGGATTACTACTATGCCATTTGAATTCTTGTGGCAGCTTATTAAAAGTGAATGAGGCACAATACTGCATACCTTTATGCATAAGTGTCAGTACAGGCTAGAATTCTGTATAGTATTGAGTGAAAGCTTTGGAATAACCAGATATTATGAACAAGAAAGGACATTAAAGAAAATATGCATAGATAGGCCAATTCCAGAATTCACAGGCTACTGAACAGGCGTCGTCAAGAGGAATAAATACCCTCTTTGAACAAGAGGAGTCACTTGAAAAATAACTGTATTAGACAAAACAGAATAAAATAATTAAAGTAGACTACATTTCGTGTTGAAGATTCATTTCCGTCATTTACAAAACTAATGGTAAGCATGGTAGCATTTAGTTTTTGCACAAGAAACATAACATAGGCTTTCCACTACAGCTTACTATTTATTTGAACTCCTATAATTTAGAACTGTTCAGTATCACTTAATAATAATAATAATAACAATTTCGTGTGGCTAATTGGTCTGGTGCAAGTCTTTCAATTGGACGCCGCTTCGGCGTCTTGCGGGTCCCCTGTTATCGAACCGTTACGCCTCTTTTCATATGCTCATTCTGTAAAATCGAAATGTCAGTTTTTGTTGAATGCATTGGTAGAGCTGATATTTTTTACTTCGGTGACGCATGTGAAGAGATTTTTGATGAGTTTGGGACTGCACGACGGGGGTGATTGGTTTTATTGAACCAGAGTCATGTACATTTGCTCTATGTAATTATCCAGCAAATCACTTTGAAGTTCGTGGCAGAGGAGTCATCGTACCGCTTCACTCTGTAACAGCACGCCGGGAAATGAAACATCAAATCTTTGCATTTTCAGTCTGATTTCTCTTACTTCATTATGATTATTTCGTATCCATATGTAAGTGTGTGCTAACAAAATGTGGTTGCATACGGAGGTGAAAGTATTTGAAAGAAACTTCGCTGATTGACTCGCCTTAATGAATAACGTTTTCTTTTAATGACTTCCAACACAGCATGTGCATCATTTCCGTGAAAAACTCTCACCTTTATCACGATAATTAAAAACGAGCTGCTCTTCTCGGAGATTTTTGTGCGTCTCCCGTCATCACAACCAGTTGTGAATCCCATACTACGGAAAAATACTTCGAAATAGGTCAGACAAATTTAGTGTATGCAGTTTCGTTGCACCTTTGTTCTACCAGTGAAACGCAGCCTCTGGTTATCCTTCGCCACGATATTTTATATGTGTTCTTTGTATTGCAGTCGTTTGTAACTGTAATAAAAAGTGAGTGATAGTATAATCTAAATGTTTATAAATAATACAACTGAGGCAAAACTCAGGTACCAGCCCCGTACTAACGTAAAAACGCGCGCAGGCTGGCTGGCACACTGCTACAATTACTTAATCCGCTGGGAGTATTCGAACTAGGGCGTGCACATGTCTCCGCTGCGCAAAGTGTTGCCTTGAACCGCGCGGTTATTAGGACATGTAATTATATAAAGACAGCCCACTCATCTGTGCAACCACCACCATTTTGCGCGGAGCCTTGGTGGCATCTTGGGTACATGGCATTGTGGTGTAAGCGCCACACAGACTACCATTAGTTTATACCAACTTAAATCTCACTAAGACATGTTATCTGTTGCATAGAGAATGAAATGTTCAAAGTCGAAACTGTCAAAAATAAAGAATGCTTCAAACAATAAATTAAACCTCAAAATAAAAAAAAGTAGCGTTTACATCAATGATCTCTATATAACCTAGATGTATAACTCTTGTGTTTGAGCATAGAACTATAGCGTGCCAGCGCATTCATATGTTTTGCATTGTCCGCCATGTTGTAATTAGTCAAACAAATTTCCATCAGTTAGTATGTGACAGATAATAGTTGGATTACAAGATGATGTCAATACGCTAAGTAACCGATTCGCGTGAGTACGTAATCGAAACATATTTCTTTTTCGTTTCCTTGTACTAATTCGCAGTAGCCACGTTGTAGTAAGTCAAGAAACAGAATATGAACATCTTCGGCTGGCACGCTCAGAAATCTGTAGTTCAACATCCAGGCAGTGTAGAGATCACTGGTTTACATCGTTACGACCAGTCAATCGTTTATACTATACGACTGACCAAAGAGCCACTACGGAAGAATCAATTTATAACTGTGTAATTGGGGTTAGCTGTTCGGTGACGTCTTCTTCTATGACTTTCCAGGAAACATGGTTCAATTTTTATTTTTTATTTATTTATTTATTTATTTTTTTCTGAAGAGGCGATGGCCATTTCTCGGTAAAAATAAGTAAATAAACTGCTTCCTGGCTAGTGATTTCGATAACGTAATTTCGCTCAGAGTAAATTAACGGTACTTACCTTGTAGGAGTAGAGTGTATAACCTCTTTAATAACTGAATTTAGATTTTCTTGTGTGGTTGAATGGAGAGTGTGACTGTCGGAGTAAAAGTTGCTCCAGGAACAGCAGCTCTTAGTCATTAAATGGAATGCATTCAAAGAAGAATAATCCTGACGTTTTGTTGTAGGAGTTAGAGAGTGAGTGCCTAGGAAGGATTATCGTATCTGATGTAAATTTATTTCAGCGGCGAATAATAACTCTGTAAGTGCATATTTTATGTCTGTTATATATTCACCTCTGGGAAAATATACTGCAGTTTTAGTTCATTACCAACAACGAATATGCAGATATGCAGTGTGTTTCACTAAGTGTGTTTGCCTCTGTAATTTTTAAAATAATAGGTGACGGGAAATTTTAATGCGGTAGGTCAACACAAGAAATTTTACACGTTATGCGGAACTATGAACGTGGTTGATTGTATCATTTTCCAAAGAGTTACAGAACAAAGATGTAATTTTTTAAATGGAACAATAGTTTTTTTTTTATATCGTGCATTGGAATCGTTGAAACCAGCAGCGTCCAAATCAATTCAAACTACATTCCTATCATTGTTAGTTTGGGGCAGATACCACACGCTGTACATAATACATGGCAGTGTGGTGGGTGATGGGTGTTATGGCGGTGGGAAGTTGATTTACACGAGATGTTCAAATGTGTGTCCATGTTCCTCAATACGTAATGCAATGCCTCGTCGAAAGGATCTGCGGACGAGATGTAACATCGCCGGTGTGATGGAGCGACATGCGTCCTCGATGCGCCGTTTTAGATCATCTGGGGATGTGGGATCAGTGACATAAACACGATCCTTTAGATATCCCCACAAAAAGAAATCTACTGGTGTTAAATCGGGCGACCTTGCGAGCCATGAATGAGGACCATGGCGCCCCAACCATCTTCCTGCAAACCTGTTGTTTAGTTCTTTCCATAACAGCACGCACAGAATGGGCTGGGTGACCATCGTGCTGCATCCACATATGGACTCTAGTGTGTAGACACACATGTTCAAGGAGACCACCTAAACTGTCGCCTATAAAATCGCGATATATCTCACCTGTCAGTGTGCCTGGGAAGTAGTGTTGACCGATGATTTCATCCCCAAGGATTCCACACCATACGTTAATAGACCAAATGTTCAAATGTTTGTAGAGCTTATGGGACTTAACTACGGGGTCATCAGTCCCTAAACTTAGAAACTACTTATAAACTAGCTTATACTAAGGACGGCACAAATATCCATGCCCTAGGGGGGTTTCGAACCCCCGACCGTAGTGGGCGTGCAGATCGTGACTGGAGCGCCTCAGGCCCCTCGGCCACCGCGGCCGGCGTTAATAGACCACCTACGTTGACGGACGAAGGTCATACCCACCGAAGATTGTCTGCGGCCCAGTAGTGCATGTTATGGCGATTCACTGCAGCATAATTTGTGACCATGGACTCATCAGAGAACATATCACTTTGTAAAGACTCCAGCGTGAAATTACGCATGGCCCACTCACAGAATGTCACTCTTGTAAGGAAATCGTTCCCATGCAGCTCCTGGGTAAGTGACAGGCGGTACGGGTGAAACCTGTAGCCGTGTACTATACGCCACACAGAAGTGAGACTGACACCAGCGACTGCAGCAACGGCTCGTAAGCTGACATGCGGATCGTGGTGTAGTACAGCTGAAACAACCATCTCCGTCTCCTCACTTATTGCAGGTCTTCGTCTGTTACTTCGGCGCATTACCAAGCTGCCTGTTTCCCGAAGTCGTTGTTCGCCACGTAAGAACGTAATGGCTGCCGGGGCTCTTCGCCTAGGTTATCTCACGGCATGCGCCGTGGCTGCTTCAGTGGCATCGCGAGCATCAGCAACATGTCAACGTACTCGTTGTTCGTGTATGCCATCATCATCCGATGTCAGTAACTGCCATATAATGAGGCCCGGTTCTTTGTGTGGCTCCAACTCTCAGGTATACGGCCGTGTGCGGCGACAGTCGGCAGTCTAACAGCGCATCGAGGAAGCTTCTCGCTCCGTGACATCGGCGACGTTACAACTCGGCCGCACCACATTTAAAAGGCGCATTGAAATATGCGCAGTGTTTGTGGTATCTGCCCCTGAAACTTTGAAGGGTTGTAGCTCCCAAACGAACAGTGATAGGAATGTAGTTTAAATTGATTTGGACGCAGCTGGTTTCAACGAATCTAATGCACGATAGAAAAAACTATTGTTCCATTTTAAAAATATATCTTTGTGCTGTAACTCTTTGGAAAATGATAAAGTAAACTATGTATATAGCTCCGCAGAAAGTGTAAAATTTCTTGTGTTGACCTACCGCATTAAAATTTCCCGTCACCTATTATTTTATAAGTTACAGAGGCAAACACACTTAGTTAAACACCCTGTTTATGTAATTTGTAAAATGTGCGCTGTGTCCCTATTAGTTTTCCAATTTTTCACTAAACCATTACAAAATGTGTCTGCACATTTACTCGCTAAAAACGTGACCGAAATTTCCTTTTTCTTCTCTCTCACCCGAAGATTGACAATATACACTTCATTTAAGCTCAGTCTTAGCTCTTATGTTCTATGATGTCGTATTTCGAAATAAAACCAAAAGTTCAGTAAGCGTCTAAGACTGGCCCGTTATATTACATATAGAATTGAGTTACTAACAGATCTACGTGAATTTTTCAAACTTTTTCGTTCATCTTTGTATTGGTGGTACAAAGAATCAGAAATATTCTATACAGCGTACGGATCAACTGTCTCTTCAACTTATCATAGCACATTAACGTTACTAAAGCAAAAAATACATCTCACCTTTTCTCTTCTCTCCTAAAAATAATTCTTAGAATGCATAAATGAAAATATTTGTGGAATTGCTGGAATCAGTTATGTTTCTGTGATTAAACAAACATTCAGAAAGCTCGCCATTTTAATATGGACTGTGTGTCCTATTTGTAAACCAAGGTGAATAAAAAACGGCAAAAATCCATGGTTATGTATGTCATAGCCTGTACAACGTCCAGTTACAAAAAGAAGTGTTGATGTAGTAACGTTACAGACTTGTCCAGGTAACGATGTAGACCACAAAGATCATGAAGGCTGATTACCAGTGCGGCAGAACTCGCGGAAGAAGTAGTTCAAATCTACTAGCGTCTTATCTGGACTCCAGAGTCTAGTAGTCAGCGTATGTTAACCTAGTTCGTTCGACTGATAAATGCCCTTTTCATCGACATATTTTTTTCCTGGTCATCAGATTCTGGGGGAACCAGGAAACTTATGCGCAGGAGAGTAAGAGTTTCTCAAAATGTCTAAGACCAACACAGAAAAACTTAATAGGAACTCGTACCACGAACACTCATTACGAAGAGATCAGACTGAAATGACTCAGAAACACTATCTAAAAATTCCACACCAAAACACTGTAATTTAAGAAACATGGTTTACCCATGAAAAGAATTTTTATTCCGAAAAATTCATAATTTACAAAGAAATATCTACAGTACAGTTGAACAAGGGACACAATTTTGGACTGTTTTTTTTTCTGTACAAATCAAAAATAGACCAAGTAGTATACGTTCAGTCAACAGCAGAAAAAGTCTGCAAATTTTCAGTGAGATCTGGAAACGAGGCATACACGATGATGAATACACAAACTCCCACAGATGACTACAATTGGAAAAGTCCACAATGTCTGCTTGCTACAACAAAAAACAAAAATAAAATCCATCAAAATCACGAAAAATTTCTATTTGTATATTTCCATGGCCAAGCTGCCAATAGCAATAGTTCAGACAAGTTAAAGTAATTCCCAAGTCCCACAAGAGAACAAATAAAAACGTCGAGGGACTAATAAAGTTCGTCGAGAATTTTATCTTAAACTTGCTAAGAAACAAGTTGGACAACAGTAAACCCGACCTTAGGTGAGTTTTAGAAAGACCATTTTGGCATTTCCAATATATATCAATAAATAACAAAGAAAGAAAACAGGACACTATGAAGAGAATTTGGGAAGAAAGAAAGAAGTAGATAAATGTATGACCTACTTCAGTTGCTCCCGTAAATGACAATAGCCGAAAATAATAACAACTTTCAATTTTTTTCCTGTTACTAGTCACATACTGACGAAATTTATGGCACGTACCATTTCGCATTGGAATTTTTAACTCTCACGCCGCTCTGCACTCACGTTAACGATCACGGTCTTTGGTATTTTATGAATCTTTCTGTACGCTCACTTTCTAATTAGGAAGTCTTCGCAGCGTTTCAGACGATTAATTACTGCAAAATGTTACTAATTTAATTAAGGCGATCGACTCAGAAGTGCCTTCATTGATGGTACCTTTGCCAATTACCACTTAGCGAAAGGCTATAAGTTAATTATATCAAAGGACACATAGTTAATATACACTTCATAATTGCTTGAAGTTAACTTTGTGCCGGAAAGAAGGTGGGGACTGCCTTACAGCGAGACAGTAATTTGATCCAGAGCTACAGTGGAATTAACAACGCTGAGACCTTGCCTTTTTTAATACAGAGGTTGTGGAGTTCATAGCCCCAACCTGTCGTCTTTTTTCTAAATTACTCGGTGCTGGTACGATGACTACATTTAACCCGTTGCCTTGATCTCCTCATCCACAACACGCTTCTTCAATGCCATAACCGTAATATCGACAGTGTAATAGGTAATGTGATAGTAATGAGATATTACAGAGCAATATGATTATTTGATAAAGATACCTTGAAGAGCAGTGGTAATTCTGTGAATGATATCTATACAAAACTGGATGACTTGAAATGTAATTCCAGCTATTTCTTGGCTTTTGTGCGTATAACATAAACGAAAGTAGCGAGTGACTCTTAGACATTTGAAAGATTTCTGCTTATACTCTACATCAACGAAATTTTTAAGACTGGTACAAATTACATAAGATATATAATGCGAAAAAATGTTAAATTTTCATGTCAATGTTAATTAGCCAAAAATGCTGGTTTATATGTGTATGGGCCAAAAGTTAATGGAGTTGAGGCGATCTAATTCATTTAGTAAAAACAATGGTTTTGTACAGATCGCATATTTCATATTTATTACGTGGACGATTTCGATGCAATTAGGCCATCATCATCTGATCTTTATAATTAAAGTTCAAAATTTGTTGTGAAGTGTGGGGGAAGGTAAGTTAAATGAGGAGGAGTCTGATCTCAATCAATTTTCGAGACAGAGCTGCAAATTAAGAATTTGTGTTGTTAGCAAATAGCATTTTACGTTTGCTACAATATGCACTAAAGCCAACCGTCATCCCTAAACACTAAGACGCAAAAATTTGTGTTTACACGGGTGTTAGTTGTAATATTTCAGTTCACAGAAATAGTAACCGGAACACTTATGGTAAATTTTCATATCTTGTTTTCAGGTTTCTCTTAAACCATTTACCATGCTGTTTCTTTAATGTATATATTAAATTCGAAAGAGAATTTAATGAAATGTTGTTCTTAGGTCAAAATTATGAATGGCCTTTTCTAGTAAGTTGACAAATGTACTGGGTGGGCAAGATGACGACTCGTCATCTTACTCAAATCTTCAAATGTTTGTTAAGCTTAAGGGACTTAACTACGGGGTTATCAGTCCCTAAACTTACATACTACTTATGAACTACGTACAATTAAGGACGGCACAAATATCCATGCCCGAGGGGGGATTTGAACCCCCGACCGTAGTGGCCGTGTAGACCGTGACTGAAGCGCCTCAGTCCCCTCGGCCACCGCGGCCGGCGTCATCTTACTCAAACTTTCTTAACCATTGCTGTGCAAAAGGTATAGAAGGGTTCAGTGCTATTCGCATTTTCAAAGAGGAAACATAGGAAAAAGTTGCCCTCATTACACATCACAAACAGAAGCCAATTTCTAGAAAAAGAAGAATTAAAGAAGAGAGCACAAAAATAAAATAACAAATTGGGGGCTAAGGGGAAAAGTAAAAACAAAATAAATGTGATAAGGCATTCTTTTGGAAGATTACTCGGTATTAGTCAACTACACTGAATACGACGACGATCATGGTTTCGTTACAGAAGAACGTTGTGAAATCAGTGATGATTACCATAAATTAGCGGCTGTGTGCTTGTTCTTGCTATTGTAAATGGGTGCATTCTGCTTGTACAGAGCTCTGTGCTGCAGATACGATGCGCAAAGCAGATGTATGCCACTTCTGTGCTTAAAAGAAAATGATTTTAATGTTTATCCAGTTGCGATGTCCTTCGTCAAATTAACCTGCTCCATTTGTCATCTAACCCGCAAACGAGAGTAAGACGACGACTTTGAAATCATTTGAAAAAAGTCAAATTTGTTGTTGTTGAGGTCTTCAGTCCGCAGACTGGTTTGATGCAGCTCTCTACGCTACCCTGTCCTATGCAAGTTTCTTCATCTGAGAATACGTTCGGCAACCTACATCCTTTTGAATCTGCTTACTATATTCGTCCCTCGGTCTCCCTCTATGATTTTTACCCCATACACTCCCTTCTGACGCTAAGCTGACAATTCCTTGATATCTCAGAATATGTCCTACCAATCTATCCCTTCTCTTAGTCAGGATATGCCAGAAACTTCTTTTCTTCCCGATTCGGTTAAGCACCTCCTCATTAGTTACGTAATCTATCCATCTCATTTTCATCATTCGTCTGTAGCACCACATTTCAAAAACTTCTATCATCTTTTTATCTGAACTCCTTATCGTCCACGTTTCACTCCCATACAATGCTACACTCCAGACAAATGCCTTCAGAAAGGATTTCTTAACATCTAAATTAATATTGGATGTTAACAAGTTTCTCTTCTTTCGAAACGCTTTCCCTCCCATCGCCATTCTGCATTTTATGTCTTCTTTATTTCGGCCATCAGAAGTTATCTTGCTACCCAAATAACAAAAATCATCTACTACTTTTATTGTCTCATTACCTAATCTAATTCGTTCGGCAATGCCTGATTTTCTGACATTCCACTCCATTACCTTCGTTTTACTCTTGTTAATGTTAATCTTATATCTTCCTTTCAAGACCCTGTCCATCCCAGATCTTTTGCGGTCTCTGACAGAATTACTGTGTCATCGGCAAACCGCAACGTTTTTATTTGTTCTCCCTGCACTTTAATACCCTCCTCAAATGTATCCTTCCATTCCTTCACTGCCTGCTCAATGTACCGATTGAACAACATTGGGGAAAGGCTACAACCCTGTCTTACTCCCTTCCAGATATCTGCTTCCTTTTCTTGCCGTTCGACTCTAATAACTGCTACCTGGTTTTTGTATAGATTGAATATAACTCTTCGCTCCCTATATTTTACCCCTGATACCTTCAGAATTTGGGATAGTGTATTCCAGTCGACATTTTCAAAAGCTTTCTAAAAATCTATAAATGCTAAAATCGTAGGTTTCCCTTTCCTTAGCCTATCTTGTAAGATAAGTCGTAATGTGAGTATTGCCTCCCGTGTTCATACATTTCTCCTAAATCCAAACTGATTTTCCCCGAGGTCGGATTCCACAAGTTTTTCCATTCGTCTGTAAATTATTCGTGTCAGTATTTTGCAACCATGACTTATTAAACTGATAGTTCTGTAATCGCCATAGCCGGCTGCGGTGGCCGAGGTGACTGAGGCGCTCCAGTCACGGTCAGCACAACCACTACGGTCAGGGGTTCGAATCCCCCCTCGGGCATGGATATTTGTGCCGTCCTAGTTTGTAAGTAGTTAATAAGTAGTTTGTAAGTTTAGGGACTGATGACCCCGTAGTTAAGTCCCATAAGCTTAACAAACATTTGAACATTTTTGTAATCGCCATAAATGTTAAACTTGGCTGTTGAGGCAGCAGCTGGTCGTGTAAGATTAACAATCAAAAATGCAGCTCAACGTTGATTACTTTACCAAGGTTTCGGCTTCAACTATGGAAGCCATCAGAAGTAAAAAAATTTGGTTACTTTTAAATAAAAGTCAATTCATTTTAAAGGAAGCAGTATAAATTCCATATTTTAAGATTTTAACGAAGAAAATTACTTACATGAAATGAACAGACGGTGTTTATTTATCAACAGAGCTCACGTTCAAGTTTTAAATGTAAATTACACGCGGAGAGATTTAAAAAGCAGAACTTATGTTTCATGTAACTAAACGCGTCGCTATGGGTCTCGTGTGCAGCCAGTACTGTATGTGGCATCATGACAGGCTAACACGTCGCTGATGCCATGACATGGTCGCGATATATCGCGCAATGTGGTATTAAATAATACTAATTTAACCACAAATGAGACAACTGTTATTAAATTGATAAATGTACGCAGTATGCTGGATGCAGTATGTCGCAAGATGATGAAAAAACAAATTGAAAATTGAACAATGTGATAATATATAATGTAAAGGATGTGGGAGAGAATAAGATATCTGAGCCTACAGTTGAGGAAACAGTGTGTGAATATCTAACATTAAGTGATTCTAAGTAAATGCTTTACTTCGTCAAAAATAAAAATAAAAATAAATAAATAAATAAATAATGAATATATAAATAAATAAATTATCACGTAACTGCACTTGCTTATTAAGCATGGAATGTTCATTATGGGAAATGTGTTTGTACTGGCCACAGAAGTGACCCATAGCGGCGCGTTTAGTTACTTGAAATGTAAGTTCATTTTTAAAATCTTGTCACATATAATTTACATTTTTTAAATTTGAATGTTTGCTCTGTTGCTCAAAAACCTCTGTCTTTTCATTTCATATAAGTAATTTTCTTCGTTCAAATGGTAACATGTGGAATTTATACTGCTTCTTTTATAATAATTTTGACTTTTATTCATAGGTAACAGACATTATTTACTTCCGATGACAGCTTCCACAGTTGAACCGAAACCTTGGTAAAATACTCAACCTCTAGCTTTGCAACGGACGACCTGTAGTTTTTGTCTTAATAAATGTTAAAGTTAGAAAAAGAGCAAAATCTGTAGTTGGAAATAAAGTTCTAACGGTTTCTGTGAAGTATTAATGTAGGTGTTGGATCCAAAATCAGGAGACAAAAAAATTAAACAAGTAAATTAAAAAACAATTAGAAGCTTACGGTCATCAACCGTCATTGCCTCTACATGTCATGTAGCATAGCAGAAGTACATCGAATCCGCTCATGGCACTAAAAATAAAATAAGCTGGGTTTTCATGAAATCATTGTGTGTAGTAGGTGGATTAGTTGTTACTTCTGTCACTCCAACAGCCCCACCCCTCATTTTACTCCATATCCTCTGTTAACCTGCTCCTTCGCCCTCTTTCACTCCTCTTCTTACCACAATTTCCATCAACTTTTGCCCTCCTCACTTTTCAATGAAATTTGCAGGCATAACCCTGTTCATCTCCTCTTCCTCCCTCGACCAATCGGACCCTCCCTTCCTCTATAGTCATTTCCTCATTTGCCTTCCCTATCGCCCCTCTTAGCACATCCCTTCCTCCTCATATGAAAATTATTACAGATATCTCACAACTTACAGTGAGATCAGTGAGAGGGCGTCGCAGTGATTTGGAAGATACATTCCACCATGCGTCATATGATGGATTCAATACATTCATGGAAACGCCAAATTTCATTTTGGTAGATCAAACCATATCGACATATAGACTACCGTAAGGTACTCTACGTCATGCACCATACGATACTTCCGGAGTATTTTCAGCTTCCACTGTCATCGGTTAAACCGTGTCAAAATCTATTTTGAGAAAACATCCGCCGTGTACCGAATGGTGACATATAAAATAAAGCCTGTGGGTGAATGTAGTTTATAACCTAACGGTACGCCAACTATCATCTACTTTTGTGTGTTGTGGTCTTCAGTCCGGAGACTGGTTTGATGCAGCTCTCCACAATACCCTATCCTGAGCAAACCTCTTCATCTCCACATAAGAACGGAAACCGACATCTGTCTGAATCTGCTTACTGTATCTGTCTCTTGGTCTTCCTCTGCGGTTTTTACCCCACACACTACCCTCCAACGCTAAATTCACAATTCCTTGAAGGTCTAAGAATGTGTCCTACCAATCTATCCCTTCTTTTAGTCAACGTATGCCAGAAATTTCTTTTCTCCTCAATTCTGTTCAGTACCTCCTCAGTTATGCGATCCACCCACCTAATCTTCAGCATTCTTCTGTAGCACCATATTTCAAAAGCCTCAATTCTCTTCCTGTCCGCACTGTTTATCATCCATGCCTCACTCCCGTACAAGGCAACACTCCATACAAATGCCTTCAGAAAGGACTTCCGTAGGTTTAAATCAATATTCGATGTTAACAAATTTCTCTTTTTCAAGAACCCTTTTCTACCCATTGCCATTCTGCATTTTATATCCTCTGTACTGCGACCATCATTTGTTATTTTACTGCCCAAGTAACAAAACTCATCTACCTCTTTTATTGCTTCGTTACCCATTCTAATTCCTTCAGCATCACCTGATTTTCTTACATTGCACTCCATTACCCTAGTTTTGCTCTTGTCAATCTTCATCTTATATGCACCTTTCATCACACTGTCCATTCTGTTTAACTGCTCTTCCAGGTCCTTTGCTGTATCTGACATAATTACTATGTCGTCGGCAAAACGCAAAGTTTTTAATTCTTCACCCTGAACTTTAATTCCTTCTCCAAATTTCTCCTTGCTTTCCTTTATAGCTTGCTCAATGTACAAATTGAATAACATTGGAGAAAGGCTACAACCCTGTCTTATTCCCTTCCCAACCACTGCATCCCTTTCATGCCCTTCAACTCTGACAACCACTGTCTTGTTTTTGTACAAGTTGTAAATAACCTTACGCTCCCTATATTTTACTCCTGCTTGCTTCAGAACTCATTCCAATCAACGTTGTCAAAAGCCTTCTCCAAATCGACAAAAGCTAGATATGTAGGTTTGCCTTTTCTTAATCTATCTTCTAGGATAAGCCGTAAAGTGAGTATTGCCTCCCTTGTTCCTACATTTCTCCTGAACCCAAACTGATCTTCCCCGAGGTTGGCTTCTATCAGCTTTTCCATCCTTCTGTGTATAATTCGTGTTAATATTTTGCAACCATGACTTATTAAACTGATGGTTCTGTAGTTTTCACACCTGTCTGCACCTGCTTTCTTTGGAATGGGGATTATAACATTTTTCTTAAAGTCTGAGGGTACTTCACGTGTCTCATACATCTTACACACGAGGTGAAACAATTTTGTCATGGCTGGTTCTCCCAGAAACTTCAGTAGCTCTGAGGTAATATCATCTACTCCAGGGGCCTTGTTTCGACAGGTCTTTCAGGGCTCTGTCAAATTCTTCTCTCAGTACAGTATCTCCTATTTCATCGTGATCTACATCCTCTTCACTTCCTACAATATTGTCTCGAAGTTCATTTCCTTTGTAGAGCCTCTCTATATACTCTTTCCACCTTTCAGCTTTCCCTTCTTTGCTGAGAACTGGTTTTCCATCCGTGTCCTTGATATTCATAGAGCTGTTTTTCTTATCTCCAAATGTTTCTTTTATTTTCCTGTAGGCTGTATCTATTTTTCCCCTATTTATATATTCTTCTACATCCTTGCATTTACCTTCTAACCACTCCTGCTTAGCAATTTTGCACTTCCTATCAATCTCATTTCTTAGTCGTCTGTACTCCATTTTGCCTGTTTCATTTACTGCATTTTTATATTTTCTCCTTTCATCGATTAAATTTAGTATCTCCTGTGATATCCAAGGATTTTTTTGTAGGTCTTGCCTTCCTACCTATTTTGTCCTTTGCTGCCTTCACTATTTCATCTCTCAATTTTACCCATTCCTCCTCAACTGTTTTATTTTCCCCTGTTTCTGTCAATTGTTGCCTAAAGCTCCCTCTGAAATTCTTAAGAACTTCAGGTTCCTTCAATTTATCCAGGTCCCATCTCCCTACTCTCCTACCTTTTTGTAGTTTCTTTAGTTTCAGCCTACAGTTCATAACCAACAAGTTATGGTCAGAGTCTATATCTGCCCCTGGGTATGTCTTAAACTTTAAAACCTGGTTCCGAAATCTATGTCTTATCATTATAAAATCTATCTGGTATCTTCCGGTGTCTCCTGGTCTCTTCCACGTATACAGTCTTCTTTTGTGATTCTTAAACCAGGTGTTTGTAATAACTAAATTATGTTCTGTGCAAAATTCTACCAGGCGGCTTCCTCTTTCATTCCTTTTGCCCAGACCATATTCACCTACTCTCTTCCCTTCCCTTCCTTGTCCTACTACCGAATTCCAGTCTCCCATAACAATTAATTTTTCCTCTCCCTTAATTGTCTGAATAATTTCCTTTAGCTCCTCATATATTTCTTCGATTTCCTCATCGGCAGTTCTAGTTGGCATATAAACCTGTACTACTGTTGTCGGTGTTGGCTTCGTATCTATCTTGACCATGATAATGCGATCACTGTGCTGGTCATAGTAGTTTACCCGCATTCCTATTTTCTTATTCATTATCAATCCTACTCCTGTGATACCCCCAATTGATTTTGTATTTATAATGCCATACTCACCTGACCAGAAATCCTGTTCATCCTGCCACCGAGCTTCACTAATCCCCACTATATCTAACTTCAACCTATCCATTTCCCTTTTTAAATTTTCTAATTTTCCTACTCGATTAAGGGATCTAACATTCCACGCTCCGACCCGTAGAATGTCTGTACTGTCTTTCCTGATGGTCACATCCTCCTGAGTAGTCCCCGCCTGGAGATCCGAATGGGGGACTATTTTACCTCCGGAATATTTTACCCAAGAGGATGCCATCATCATATGTTCATACAATAGAGCTGCATGTCCTCGGAAAAAAAAAAAACGGCTGTAGTTTCCCCTTGCTTTCAGCCGTTCGCAGTAACTGTGTGGCAAAGCCACATTAGCTGATGTTACAACGCCAGCTCAGTCAATCATCCAGACTGTTGCCCCTGTAACTGCTGAAAAGGCTGCTGCCCCTCTTCAGGAACCACACGTTTGTCTTGCCTTTCCACATATACCCCTCCGCTGTGGTTGCACCTATGGTACGGCTATCTGTATCATTGAGGCACGCAATGTCTGCAATGTCGGCAATGTCTGTGTTTCATGGGAGTGGGTCATCTGCTTATGTGAGCGGTAACCCATTCGTCACCAGGTGGAACTAAAGTTCTCTCTCTCTCTCTCTCTCTCTCTCTTGTTTTCGCCCTAAAGTCAATAGTACTTAATTTTCCCTCTTCTAAGTTCGTTTGGTTGTGGTAGAGAACAACAAGGTAATCGAAGGAGTTGACAGATTTGATCAGCTGCGGGAACAGAATGCTGTTAGTCCTCTTTCATTGAAAAAATTCGACAGTGTTTCTTTCTACTAGATTTTCTGTACAATCAAGTATGATATGGAAGCTTCAAACGCTAGAAGCATAGCAATTAACATTTCCCTATCACTTGACGAGCCAGCTCATCACTAGGTTCTTTAACTGTAAGCGAAGAAAACGTGCAGTCCATTTCCCAACTCCGTAAACAGGGTGTAAAATGTTGCAAATCAAGTTAGTGTAGAGGAAGTTTCACCTCGTCTACTCAGAATGGAGTGACTGTGGGATACAATTAAAGAAAACAGAACGCACTTAATATGTAGTAGTTGCCACTTACCTTTGTTTGTATCACCAACTGTACGTCTCCGCAGTGATCTGAAATGACAACACTAATTAATATTAAGAATGTAATATTTCTTTTTTTTTCTTTTTTACTTAGACCTTTTGCTTTAAATTCCCAATTCGAGCTACTCTGGTCTTCATGGGTTTCCTCATTTTTTGTACTTTTAGGCTAATTTCTCACATTTTAACATTGAAATTACGATTTTAAAATTCGTTCCTTACCCAATACAGTGCTCATAAGAATTCCACGATTTCGGTAAGTAGATCCAAACTTTAATTCGACCATCGTGGTGGTGCCGCCAGCATCGGGATGCGTTGATACAAACAGTGTCGTTCCAGTCGGTTGCCATTTCTGTAATCCATCGTCTGTGGCGTTGACTCAGTGGTAAGCGCAGAAGAAGACACTTGCGGCCAAACCACTCTGCTACAAATCACATGGACTGGTATGCACTGGCACTGCTTGTTACGCTATAGGCCGTATTTGTTTGTGATCAGGGTCACGAGCTCGCAATATGACACGGCGTGTCAGGAACCAGCTGCTCCTTTTGCTGCAGTTTTCTTGGCCGCGAAAATTGCACTGCAGAACTTCACGAACTTCAAATGTTCAAATGGGACTCAGTAACTAAACTTACAAACTACTTATGAACTAGCTAATACTATGGACAGCACAAATATCCATGCCCGAGGGGGGGATTCGAATCCCCGACCGTAGTCCCCTCGGCCACCGCGGCCGGCTTCACGAACTTCCGCTGCACCGTTCGCAGTGATCGAGACACGAGCTTCCTGAACGTCAATAAACAGGCTCTTGTTAGAAAGAAAAAAAGTCACACTGACGTGTTTTACGGCCCACTTTAAATTTGTAGATTTATAATTTTTTGCAAACATTTCGGACAAAAACAATAATGTAAATAATAAAAAAATATAGTGATATGATTACGACTCTGCTATTGTTATAATATCTATGCGCTCAACACGTAACCCTTTTAGTAAAAAAGGAGAAAAAAAATCTTTTTTTGTATTGGCGGGTCCAACTACGGACCATGTGCATCTCATGTACTACGTCTACTACACTACGGCAAACAATTACGAAATTCGCCCTTAATTTTCGTACTATTGGTGGCAGTTGTTAACTGATGTTAATGTGGCATTTTTAGACACTAGATTATCATTTTTCGTACGAAGAACGACGTGTTTTTGTTAATTCTTCAGTGCGCCGTTGATTTGAAATAACACCGTGTAAGTTATAATTAGAAAATCATCAAATACGCAACGCAAGATGGCGTATGTCAGAGAGAGTTCTGGGCGTGGAATGTCACATGACATCTGCCAACGGCTGGTTTTCGTAAAATCAATTGAGGGTGTCAAATATCCGTTATTTTTGCAAATATCTCTGCAACGATGCAAGATATGAAAAAAAAAAACATAATAGAGCGAAGTTGTAGAGAATTTTCCCATCTACCAATTACGTTATTCAATTTTCATGTCAGATGAACGGCTCGTTTGAAATTACAATTATATTACAGATGGATTGTTTTTTATTTTTTACTTATTTACTTATTTATTTATTTATTTATTTGTATTACTGTCGTATTTTTTGTTCGAAAAATTTGAAAAAGAGAGGTTCTGGTCTGTGGCGTCCTACAATTAGGTCTGTAAAATTTGGTGCTGATCGGTTGAACGGTTCGTCTTGAAAAGTGGGAACAAGTTACGGACAGACAGACAGACAGACATCCCAAAATCGCCGTTATTTTTGCAGATATCTCTGAAACGATACGAGATATGAAAAAAAAAAAAAAAAAAAAACATAAGAGAGCAAAGTTGTAGAGAATGTTCTCCTCTACAGATGCGGTTATTTAATTTTCGTTTCAGATGAATGGTTAAGCCGTTATTTTCATTTAAATTTCGAGCTGTCGAAAAACGATTGCAAAGGCTTACTTTTAGTGTTACTACCGTAACCTAAATTGGGCAATAAAAAAAAAAAAAAAAAAACTCAGAACGCACTGAATGTTGTAACGTTACATCAACGTGCAACACCATTCCGAGCGCAAAGTGCGCAGCGGAAAGCTACGAAAGTTCAGACAATCGCCCGCGGCGAGGAGGTAAGCCTTGCCGGGTTCCGATCCGCGCGGCAGGCCGAGAGCATCAGTCGATGGGACGCCCAGCTTCGCATTGGCGGGTCGCGTGCAAATGGAAACCTCGCGGTGGACGTGACGTGGTTATTTTTCCGGTTGAAAAACGACGTTTTCTTTAATTTTGGATACTACGCCGACACTATTAGAGTTACGGACAAGCACATTGTAGCAAATGAAAGAGGAGAACAATACGATTCAGATAATGGGTTGACGTTATTTATATTAATTTTATATCAAAGGTTATTCAGAAAAATAATATTTATTAGCTTGGGAAAATCCAGAGGCTAACCTACAGTAATGAGTGAGGGCGCAAATGAAAGGTCTCATCAAGAAGGAAAGTTTGGTACACCCATATTATATGCAACATGTATATTGCGTATAATAATGCACTTTATGGTCAGTGTGTTGAAAGGTGCATACAAGATGAATATTAACAAGAAGGAAGGAAGGAAGCTTACGGTTTAACGTCGCTTGGTCATTAGAGACGGAGCTAACGCTCAGAGTTTTGCGTAAGGACGGGGAAGGAAATCCTCCGTGCCCTTTGAAAGGAACCATCCCGGCATTTGCCTGGAGTGATTTAGGGAAATCACGGAAATCCTAAATCTGGATTTAAACCACCGCCCTCCCGAATACAAGTCCAGTGCGTTACCACTGCTCCACCTCGCTCGGTGTTTAACAAGAGCAAAACATTTCCGCCTGGAATCTAGCACTTGACCTCCTAAAGACGCAACGGAGGCAACAGCCCACCTGTGAGAGCAATAATTCTGTATATGACAGAATTAATGAGTCAACACAAATAACACAGGCTGAACAAATGGTGCATAATCAGAATACAACAAATCAAGCAACAGAAGACGGTCACATAGAGAATAAACGACGGCATTCGGCCGGATACGGTAACAGAACAGTATAATTCACTAGAAAGCTTAAATGACGTCAATCAGCAGATTGAACGCCCAGCACAACTTGGAGCTGGAACAGAACAGAACATGACAAAATTATTAACTGACAAGAGCCAAAAAGCACGCACTCAGCAGGTGGAACACCCACACCTAGTGCCGCTAGTGGCCGGCGTGGACGTCGGATGGAGCGCCTCCAACAAAGCCGACCAATGGCAGAACGCCTGGCCACCGCAGACAGGCGTAAATACTGGACGCGTTCCACTCTGGTTTCAGCTTCAGGAAGCACCTGATGAAGATCGCGAGTAACGCGATCGAAATATCGTGCAGGTACGACGCAGATTACCGGCAGAAACCCGATTCTCCAAGATGAGCATAGTTTTGTCAACGCTTGAAGGCAAAAAATTCCGAGCACGCACTTGAAAAAGAGATGAGCGGCAGTGGCCTCAAACAGTAACTTATTTATCTTCACTTTTATGAATAGTTGATTTATCGATGGGTTAAACTAAAGGCTACCAATATCTATAAAAATGCACTTTTTCGTAAACCATGAATGAGCTATTTACATAGAGAATGAAAAACACAATTTTAAAGAAAGGCGGATGGATACTTGAATGTTCAACAAACTACAGTTGCCGCTGCACAAGAGACTCTCTAGTCCTAGCTCATAGGTTCTCAGGAAGCATTATACAGCCAGAATATTATGACCACCTCCTTACTAAAGATACACAACCATGTCCTGGCGATAGCAGCGTCATATGACAGCGTCATTGGCAGCGACGGTGCAGCGAGGGTGGCTCAGTAAATAAGTCGCAAACCGAGGTAGACACGCCAGTACTGCGTTTACAAGCCTGAAAATGGCTTTACTTTACAGCTGACTCCACCTGTAAAATTTTACTCTCGTCCAGTCGTTCGAGATGGCTTTAAAAGCCTGGAGCTTGGAATTTTTCTGGCATAGATTGCTTCGTGTAAGTGACGCTCTTGAGCTGTAACTTTATTTGGTTCCTTAAACTGCTGCAACCCACAAGACGGATGTGTCGTAGTGGTAGAGAAACACCCCTACACAGCGCGCAGTACTGCCGTTTCTACCTCTGCGACTTGAGGGCACAAATATTGCAAGCATGCACTTGGAAAAGAGACGAGCGGCAGCGTCCTACTGTCTCACCCTCTAGTATCAGTGAGCGTGCTGTTTGTGTGAAGAATGTAGGTGCAGGATCTCCAAATGTGCAAATGTTTGGTAAGCCGAAGGGACTTAACTGAAGGGTCATCAGTCCCTAAACTTACAAACTACTTATGAACTACCATCATCCCCGAGGGAGGATTCGACGCCCGACGGGGAACGGCCTCGCGCTTCGGAGCATAGCGTCTCAATGCGCTCGGCCACTCCGCCGCGGCACACGTTCTCCCACAGTTTGACCGTGGACAGATAAAGATGGCTCGTAGACTCGGTACGAGTTGTTTGCACGACTTGTCGAGCGTGGAGGAATGCTGTTTGACTGTCTGCAACTAGACACCAAAGTAGATACACATCCAAGCGTCCAGGGTTTAGGCGCAAATTACGTAATCGGTGAAGGCTACTCAAAATGAACTGTGTTAGAATTATCATCACATCCTAATGTTGTATCAAGTGTCTGAATACACGGTTTAAGAGCTGACACGATATAACGTATTCAAATATAATGTAATTTCTATTTATGTGTGCTCTTGGATATCGTGACTGAGAGAGAGAGAGAGAGAGAGAGAGAGAGATTCATAGGTTATTCTTTGACATTATATCATTACTTGAAAATAATGTATTGTGAGTGGCTGGAATTGTATCGTTAACAGAATTGTAAACAAATCTTATCTAAAATGTAATACGTCTTTTGTGAAAAGTTATTTATTCAATTTCATCATACTTATGAACATTTTGCGATTGCGGAAGCTTAGTGCCTCGGACTGTGCTTTTTTCTTGTGTGTGGGTGCGACGAGCCAGCAGTTATTGATCCTTTATTCAAAGATAAACAGTAATCGATCTTTTTGCCGAAGCACAAGGATTATGCACATGCAGACTTTGCACACTCAGTCCACCGAGGGACTAAGTTTTCGAGCTTTTTGAACTACAGATGATGTTTCAGAAATCCTGTACGTCGTGGCCGAGTCTTCATTTCTCAACGAAAAGGCGCTGAGTTCCATGATTGTAAAAGAATTTCTACTTTTCAGGTCTTCCTTATTTTTCCACATTGGCATTTTTCTTTGCTGAAAGACATTGACTAACTGGAGACAATTTTATTTACATTACGAACAGTTTCAAGTGTAAAGTCTCACCAGCATTAGGTTGAACACATACATCAGAACTTAATTATAAAATAGTAATTTAGGCGACGCGGGCAGAATACTATAGAAGACTTTGAAGAATTTTCACCCAACTAATAATAAGATACCCATCAGTTTTAATTTATCTTCACCCTGGTCGGACGCCATATTGTAACTCCTAATTACGCGCCTCCACAGCCGAGAATCTAAGCAGCCGCGGTGCAGTAGCCGAGCGGTCTAAAGCGTCTCGCTGCGGAGCGCGCGGTTGCTGGCCGTGGAGGTTCGAGTCCTCCCTGGAGCATGGGTTTGTGTGTTGTCCTTAGGTTAGTTTACCTAGGTTTAAGCAGTTTGTAAGCTACGGACTGATGACCACACAGTTTGGTCCGATATAATTACAAACATTTCATTTGAATTTCAATCGAAGCAGGTGCCAATATTAACATCACACTGACAACTGCTACTGTAACGGGAAGCCGGCGGCAGTGGCCGAGCGCTCTGCGGCGCGCCAGTAGTCACAGTCAGCACGGCCGCTACGGTCGGGGGTTCGATTCCCCCCCCCCCCTTCGTCCTAGTTCGTAAGTAGTTCATAAGTAGTTTGCAAATTTAGGGACTGATGACCCCGCAGTTAAGACCCATAATCTCTACAAACATTTGAAGATTTGAACATTTGTAATGGGCACATAACAATCGTCACCGGAGGTTCACTCACAAGGGGAGGCCACCAATTGTGAAATTCAGATTCGATCCATACTGCGCTTAATGAAAGCTCATAGCCAGAGGTGTAATTTGGCAAAGCACCAAGATGCACTTCTCAGCCGTTGGCGAGAAAATCGACAATTTAAAAAAAGCCGTTCGGTGAAATACTCTCTACGATCTCTGCGATTAATACTGTACGGAGGCGTGGCCTAGCGGTAAGCGCTCGAGCTTGTAATCCGAAGGTCACCGCATCGAATCTCGAGGCATGCAACTATTTATTATTATTTGTATTTTGTAATTCAAATGTATATACACTCATACACACACACACACACACACACACACACACACACAAACACATACATACATATTATATATGAAGACAATTAATAACATTTGATGTTCGAAGTCGCGAGTTTTTCCACGACAAACGACTTTCAAACAACTTATTATATGCATCTGGCGACTTCCAACATCATTATGTTTTCCGCAAACAAAGTTATATTTCACAAATTTTATTAATTGTCTTCATAATGTTTACCACGTATAGTTAATGGAAGAAATATAAACGATATTCCGAAACGAATACGTATAGTGTAAGTCAAACCTGACGAACGATAGAACAATTTTTCAGAATGTCAATCAGGTGTGTTTCCCAACAGATAATTTAAAAAACAATTGTTCTTGTAAAAACGCATCGTTTATCAGATGTGCTCGATGTCGTACTGTTTTCTGCTTTCCATATTTCTATGATTACTATCACTAATATATATATATATTACCAACCCGAGCGCTTACCGCTACACCACGCCTCTGTACAATATTACTCATCGCAGAGACCGTAGGGAGTATTTCACCTCAACGGCTTTTTTTAATTGTCGATATTCTCGACAACGGCTGAGAAGTGCATCTCGGTGCTTTGCCAAATTACACCTCTGGCCATGAGCTTTCATTATGTGCAGTATGAATCGAATCTGATTTTCACAATTGGGGCTCCCCTTGTCAGTAGCGGAACGTTGCAACTACTGATAACTCTCGATACCTTCTTGCTGCCAATGCAAGGATTCGAATCCGTCGTCTTCCAGAGGATCAGCTCTTTGACACCCGTACTGGAGAACGGAGTCAGTGCGCTGGCGACTCAGTTAAGCGCTGGCTGCCAGGGCCCAGTGGAGTTCGTAAAAGGCACCATGACGGCCAAGAAGAATCGTGCACTTATCACACACAACGTTCGCCCCTTCGTGTTGTTTCCCAATGACAGTGGCATTTTTCAACAAGAGAATGAGTCACGTCAGAAGGCTAGGCGTGTGATGCAGTGATTCCAGAAACACTGTGGTAATTTGAAACTTATGTAATTAATGTCCAGCTTACCAGATCTGAACCCTTTCAGCACACAACATGAGAAATCGTCACTTTCTTGGAATTTGGGGAAATTAGGAGACTTTTATTTATTTTATTTATTTATTATTTAACATGCCCCATTACATAGCAATATTACATGTTTGATGGTTTGATTCAGGCGGTTACATCAAATGTTCTTACAAACACAATTACAGTATACAAGATGACATGGTTTACAAAGGAACAAACAATTTTATACATTAGGAAATCTTAATGAATTACAAGAATTGTAAAAGTTTTATACATTAGGAAATCTTATTGAATTACAAAAATTGTAAAAGTCAGTAGAGTATTTATGTACTAAGTCATATTTACTGACGGGCCATCCTCCTCCTTTGGCAGCTATTTTTTCCTGAGATGGTCCCTCTCTTTCAATAAATTGCAGCAGTCAAAAAGCACGTGGTCAATAGTTTGGACAGCACTGTTACATGTGCACGTTCCGTCTTCAATTATTTTGAACCGCTGATAGTAGGCTTTCAGTTTCCCATGACCTGTTAGCATAGCTGTAAAATTCGGAGATATTGGAAGCTTAATCATTAAACGTTGTCGGATCGTAGGAAAATACGGTTTAGTGCTTCCCCCGTTTTTTGTTCTGTGCCACTCAATGTCCCATTTGTTCCTAAACTCTTCTCGAAGTTTCTTCTTTACGGCACTTGTAGGTATTTTGTTATAGCGTGTTGACTGTCGTGATCGAGCTGCTCTTTTAGCAAGGTTGTCAGCTAGTTCATTTCCCCATATCCCTTGATGTGCCTTAACCCATTCGAAATGCACCAGCCAGTTGTGTGTCTGTAACCTTCTGATATTACTTCTTATTTCTTCAATCAACAAGTTGTGGTTCTTCGGATTTCGCAAAGAGTCCAAAGTAATTCTGCTGTCGGTGTGAATTACTGCAGTTGTATCAGTATTCGAGAGATTATTTATGAACTCAAGAGCATTGACAATGGCAAATTGTTCCGCTTGATTGTTTGAGCATTCATTAGACAGTTTTAGCTGTATCTGGTAAGTAAGCCTTGTTATTATCGAAGTTTTACCAGCGTAACTAATATTCGATGAAGTTTTAGAATTGCAGCCGGATAGCTAGTAGGATTTTTCGGCTGATATCCGTTATCTTCACTTGAGTGTCAGAGATTGTTAGTTCACAAGAATGCCTGTATATCGAACGTTGACGCGGAGTCGCATGCGCTAAAGCGGCCGTTTCATGAGCGCCCTCTTCCCGTGCCTCGTCCTTTTGAAAGCCGCCTCATGAGTAATATCTTGTGCCTAGCGTACTTCCACAGATTCTGTAATCATTGAACCCGAATAGGAACTCGTCATGGGCAAGATTTCTGTGGCAGAATAATCCATAGAGAGTCGTTCGGATATGCAGTGCTCAGCTAAGGGCAACTCACTGGACTGCGAAAAACGGCTGTAATGATCGTTTTCCTGTGCGCATCGTATGAAGAATGTAAGCTTTGTCACGCTCACAGGCTACTCTGTAGATTCTTTCTTCCGCAATCCCAAATCGTTCTTAGCTGAGCCAGCCGCGGTGGCCGAGGGGACTAAGGCGCTTCAGTCACGGTCTGCACGGCCACTACGGTCGGGGGTTCGAATCCCCCCTCGGGCATGGATATTTGTGCCGTCCTAGTTCGTAAGTAGTTTGTAAGTTTAGGGACTGATGACCCCGTAGTTAAGTCCCATCGACTATACAAACATTTGAACATTTTTCCTTAACTGAACCGAGATGAGCACTAATCTCCGCAGGTGGCCGGAACATTACGTTTATGTTTTCTTAGGCTTCTGGAAGGGTGATCCTTTTTCTCTTGTTGCCGTTGGTGGTCATGTTCCTTCCTCCTTAATGTTGTGCTATGCTGACGTGGATAATATCTACTGTCTTTGACCTAGGACTGTAGGTATTTGTTAATAAATCTGTTGTTGGCAAGACTCAACAGACCCACAACCTCCGATGAAGTCTGTCGCAGCATCGGACGAAACCCTAGAGCGGACGCGCCTGAGTATAAAGTGCGCCAACGGCAAATAATATTGTTTTGCACCGTTTCATTGTGCTTTGACAAGACCAAGCCCCTACCTATTGCTGCATTATACTTTCAGCTAGCAGAGTGAGAAGTTGTGTTGGAGTTGTCATAGGTTCACTTAAGCTACAGTGATTTAAAATAAATTGCGAGTTCGTCATCTTAGTGTACGCGCTCGGTCATATAGCCTAAGTAATTTTTCCTCCAGTTTTATTTCGCTTCTTTCTATGCAAATGGAATGATAACACGTAACAAGTGGATATATTAATGTGCAGGGCGAGATCCAAGCTGACAAACGAGCTTGATTGGCTACTCAACGAGGATCCGGATTTCAACACCGTACCAGACATTGATAACGATGACGACTCTGAGGAAGTTACTACGATTCAAATTCTGATAAGTCCACGATTCAGATGATGACTGTGATTTCAAAAATAAAAAGAAATAATATTGTTACGATATTCCCTGGGCCTACAAGTGTTGCCAGAGGGGTCACAAGTGAAAAAGAGGCTTACGTACAATACTTACCCCGGAAGTGATTGATGAAATTGTAAAATTCATATAAGACTACAAGAAAGAAGAGTAAATAAGCTTGCTGCAATAAGGCAAATATTGGATGACTTTGAGGCGAGCCCCAAGAACGTTTACAGTTTAGGAGAATTCATGACAGTAGATGAAACGTTGCAAGCTTTCTGGGATCGTTGTTTTTTTGTTCAGTGTATTCCAAACAACCGAGCAAAGTAAAACAAAAAGATTTTTGTTTTGTCAGATGCTAAAATACTCTTGACTTGTAATTGGAAGTATATTGTGGAAAACAACCCAAAGGACTATACGATGTTTCTAATTCTCCCTGTGATATTGCTGGAAGACTTATTACTCACACTGACGGCTCAGGAAGAAACGTTGCAATGGATAATTTGTACACTAGCTATTCCTTAGGCAACTCCCTGTTGAAAAAGCGACTAACATGCACAGGAACGTTGAGAAAAGACAAACGCGGGATTCCACAAATACCTGTGTAATGTAGGGCTATTCACTTCTATTTAGCTTTCAGTATGATACAGCGCAAAGTGTTGGACTCTATTCCTACGTCAGGTACGGCAATAAAATGATACGAAAGTTTCCTTATTTGTTTAATCAAACAGTAAATAAGCGATGTAATATAAGTTCATTGTATTGCTGTTTAAATGAACTAAACTTAAACTACGACTTAGTTCATACATATTTTCCTTGGCAGAATACTGACAGTTTTGGAATACGTGTGTACAAAGTGTACCCGCTCGTGTTACGAGGGTTAAGGAAGCAGGAAGTTTCTTAGAACACGGAGTCACAACCAACAAAATTTATTAACAAATATGTCAAGCGAAGCCTTTACTCTATAAAAGGCTGTAGATTTTCCAACTCCTAAGCGAGCGTTTCTCTATTAGGCACAGCCACGGTGGACGCCACTACTTCGTGGAGAGTGAGAACAGCTTTACGAAAGCAGATACATGTGCGTATGTGCGACCTTCCGGTAAATGAACTTACTTGTTCTGCTGTCATCCATGAAAAAGATGGACATAGCCGCTATAACTTAGGTGGTCACACGGTTCTGGCAGACCGGTATAATAATGTTGTATACCCCCTCAAACATCTCACAACACGTTTTTAATGGTACAATCATAGAAATCTTGCTGCCGCCTACTTACATTTCGCGTAAAGATCAAAAAGACAAGATAAGAGAAATTAGGGCTCGTACGGAGGCATATAGGCATTCTTTTTTTCCTCGTTCAATTTGGGAGTGGAATAGGAAAGGAAATGCTTAGTAGTGGTACAGTGTACCCTCCGCCACGCACCTTACGGTGAATTGCGGAGTATGTATGTAGATGTAGATGTAGAAATCCTTGCTTACTCTGAAACTCACGAAATATCGTTTTACTGGAGCGTTATGCAGGAGTTAATAATAATGGTGGTAATAATAAAGAAATGATATGAACTCAACAGCATATGAGCATAAAGTGAAATGCACAGTAGAAATGTAGGGGTCATAATAACGAGCAGTTCCATTCCTCATCCTCATACGTATAATTGTAGTCGGAGTGAGGCCGTATCTACTTACCATGGAAATGCTCGTAAACAGGTCACAGTTATCCACAGTATCATGCACATTGGCTTTATATGTACGTTATTTATAACATCGCAATGAGTGTTGTGCACGAATTTTACGAAAGTACCCGCTCTGTTAGAAAATAATACAGTGTCTACTCCACGGGGTGCGTTACGGAAAGAGACGGCTTCACAACCTAAATGACTAAAAGAGCTCAATTATTCACAACGCGTAATTTACGCGGAATTATGTTTTAATTAATTAAATTTAATTTAGTTAACTTGTCTACAAGAATTGTGTATTCAGTGTTTAGCCCTAATTAGAGAAGAAACTTTCTGGTAGCCAAGTTAAGTACACTCGACCACACAGTAGTAGGAGGGTCTTGTTGACATTGCAGATAAATTAAATTACATATTTGCATAAACGTAACGTGCTTATTTAATTAGCACACAAAAACGTGTTAGCTCAGTGGCCACGCGTAATTTACTACTTTTTGCTGATTAAAATTCACAGCAACTTAATCACGCTCTCTGGCACCGCATTAATGTTGGTTCGCTTTCCAGTTTTTCATAAGTCAGTTTGTCCGCAATGCTATTTGTTTAATTAATTAAAGAATGAAAGATATTTCTTAAATTTTCGATGCGAATAGTAAGGAGCATCAGGGTTTTAAATAGCATTTTCAGCGCCTTTAATCGTGATCGACAACACTGATTAAACGTAGTTGGTAGTGGGCCTACAAGTTGCGTGCCTGAATGTCACCGGAGAGAGAGGACACCTTCAAAATTGTCAGTAACTTACATATTGTTAAATATGTGCTTCTCAAATTCGGATCAAACATGGAAGAAGGAAAGATTAGCGTTTAACGTCAAGTAAACAGCGTGTCATTAAAGACGAAGCACAAGTTCGGATTAATTTCATTACGGATAGGGGAGAATGTCAGCCTTTGAAGGAAACCATCATTGCATTTGCCTGAAACTATTTTGGGAAATCACGGAGAATTTTAATCTGGATTGCTGGAGTTGGGTTCTAACTGCTGTCCTACGCAATGAGAGTACCGTGTACTAAACACTGCGGCACGTCACAGGCTGCGAAGGATTGAATAGTCTGAGTGACATCACGGGTGTCAACATAGGCCTCAGCGTCTTTGTTTTTCTTTTGATGTTTTATGTTGTGTCATCATCCACCTTTTACAAGATCCTCTTCGTGTCTTGTTGCTATAGTGTACGTACGAGTTCCAGTTGAAAGACCGCCGTGAATTGTAAAATTAATTCTAGCTGAATGGAGCCGGTTAAGATCTTACTTTAAACATATTACTCTGGCTGTAAGACCTGCTAAATGAATTCGCGTGAACTACTGACTACTTCCTGCAATAGAATCTTGTTCCCTGACCCAGAATTTAGAAGTTACTCAAACTTCACTTTAGCAGCAGGAACACAAAGAGACGGTGGCCAACATACGTCGTAGATCACGAGAATTACACCAGTCATTAATATACAAGCCACCTCGAACTAAACAATTTCATGAAGGTAGCTGAGAGAACATTTATGGCGGAACGGAATTAAAATATGATAATTTGCCTCTGAATTTATTCTCAGCACTGGTGACAAACAACATTAAATAAAAAAGGAAGGTATTGGTTAACTAATATTCATAATTAGGATAAAGTTTCACTGATAATAAATTATTTATTCACTTCAAACCTGAGCAAATGGGGGACCCAATTTAGTTAAACAATAAAAATGCATCCCATTTCAAATGTTAATTTAACTGAACATCGTCGGGGGAAGGATTTACAATCGACAAGCAATCATCCACTCACACGCACGAAGCAAAGCAAAACTCACCCAACTCAGCGTGCTGATACGAAGTAGAAGCAGGCATCGCTATCGTAGGCGAAATTCAGCGAACGAGGGTGTACCACACAACACAAGGAAAATAAACTTCGTAGGTGGCTCTGGTCTGTCTTTCTTTACTTGAAATGGTACGCGACGATAGCGAGATTAATTTCCACTTCAACCGTGAGCATGCAGACTTACTGAGACACACGGCACGTGTCTGCTACATTACATATTCGCACCCAACTGAAGGCGAAGTGCTTAAAGATCGAATTCATATCAACAAAAATCAACGGAATCATAGATTAAGAAGCAATAAATTCACAATGGAAAGGCACTGCTATGTGAGCAGTGGCGAGAACTCAAGTGACTAGATATAAACCCTTGAAGTCGGAGTTCGGAACCACGTTGTTACAAATACTAGTAAAATACAAAAATTCAATTTCTGGAAAATAAAGAAAGATAGCTATGGCATACAATCCTTAGAAATGTGTAGGATATCATAATGAAGCTAAAGAAATACAGTTAGACGCGATTGGGAAGGTTTTACACGGATGGACGAAGTCCAGTCATCAAAAATCAGAAAAGTGGGATAAATTCAAAGTCGGAGTAAATCAACTAAGAAATACGGCATGCAGTCCCTAGAAATACGTGGTACTTCATAAGCAAGCTAATAAAGGGGGTCGTACAAGGCTAGAATTTGCTGGGAGAGTCTGAATTGTTATCTGTTTCAAAGTATGTAACCTGACATATAACGAAGATAAACAATATTTTTGCAAAAGTATTAGAGAACAATGAGTAATCCTGTTGAATTCCGTAGGCGTAAGAACTGATACGTAGTCGAACCCGCTAGTATGGTGTAAATAAGTCTAGATATGGTAGCGCCACGTTCATTGAAAATGTATTTAGAGCTTCTTCTGTCTAGTCACAGGTACTCTGTTCTCTCTTTACTATTATGACCTTTTCCTAAGAATGCCATCTGATGATAAGTGACATGACACGAAACAGGAAATGGTAATAAATAAATCGAAATATGTCATCGCCATGCGTTCCGAATCGCTTCATAATTCATATACGCTGCATCAGCACGTTGAGTGTAATTTACTTGATCACGGGGTACTGCGTTTCTTACGTGTCGATAAACCAGCTACAAATACTTCTGCGATACGTCACGTTTCATAAATTACAAAGGGACGTTACTTTTCGGAAACTCAGTTTGGGGTGAGATTTTACAGGTTAAGAGTTTTGCTCAAGGCTGTAGGGTCATAACAGTTTACAACCGCGGTGGCCAGAAAATTGTACTCAACACAAAACTGCAACAATTCCCCAAACTGCAAGAGGAAGGGTTTCGTCCGGACTTAAAATTTATGAAGCAACATATTGCAAAAGCTATGATTAAAAATTACCGAAGTACAAATTGTCTAATTGTTTTTTCTAAAATAAAACCTGGAAGCATGAACTAATGTAATTTGACAATAAATTTGTAAATGTGCAGAAAAACTTATTTGTAAATAGCTTTGTAAATACTTTTGCGTCATCTCCACGTGATGCACCCTAGGTGACACTAATCGAATTGATACAAAAATCACTAATACATATTGCTTCTCGCAATATTTTTCTACAAAAAAAAAACATTCAAGATATCACAAAATTTAGGTTTTTGTTATTGATAAACGGTTTGGGACACACTTGCCCATTTTCAAATTCACCAATAACTTTCACGCAACTACTGGTCTCATGGTATTTACCGAGCGAAGTGGCGCAGTGGTAACGCACTGGACTCGCATTCGGGAGGATGGTGGTTCATTCAGATTTAGTTTTTCCGTGATTTCCCTAAATCACTCCAGTCAAATGCCGGGATGTTTTCTTTCAAAGGGCACGGCCGATTTTCTTCCACACCCTTACCCAAAAACTCCGAGCGTTAGCTCCGTCTCTAATGACCTAGCTGTCAACGGGACGTTAAACCCTAAGCTTCCTTCCTTCCTTCATTGTATTTACTTGTAGATGGACTGTCATCTATACCGCTGTATGCACACAGAATACATCTATGCCCGCATACACCAAAAATATCACGAGTCCAGCGGTTGTGCACTTTTCTGTCGTTGGAATTATTGATTTGAAAACGGATAAAAATTTGGCTGAAATCGCTTTTCGGTTATTTCAAAACACTTAAATTCTGTACAACTTTGAGTGTTAGTTGTAAAAACTTGGCCAAAATATCAAGTTGCTGACTTTGCCAACCAGCATTCTGGAAAGCTGTATATGTTTCTTTAGAGTTCAACATGAAGGTTGTAACATTTCCATATGCGCACATCCCGAACCCTTTTCTTCCTTATTCAACCATAAAAAAAGCTTAACAATATAAAACGACCACATCACTTACATAATAATGTTAAACCAAACGTAAACACCTCTGACAAATCTATGTTAGTGAAGTCGCCTTTGCCATCCATATCTTTCACGAGGCAAATCTTTCACGAGGATGGTCCATTTCTTATTTTATCCCAACTATGATGTTTAACATAGTTATTGCAGCCAGATATTCAAACGGTAACTTGACCCTTCATACTCACGCTACTGTTGCACCAACTCTGTAGCGGAAGTATAGCGGTAAATTCCAAGTCTTGGTTGCTGTAGAAACACTGCGGTGTGGCGATGTAACGTGGAAGGGGAACAACAGCTACTTTGCGTCATACTTAATGGGTCAAGCTGACAGGAATGGACGAACACGCGCCGGACTGAATAGCATGGATCAGCGGAAGTTAAAGGAAATAGTACGAGCTTGCAGTATCACGTCCCTTCGTTACGCGAGGAAACAATGCCTAAGTCTAACGCAACAACGCGTATCCGGAGCCTTCTGGAACCACCAGCTAACCTGTTAAGTTACACGACAAGATATAAAACGCCGACACATGCATATGACAGAGCCGAGGTGGTCACGAATAGAGCGTAGGGGAATATCAGCCGCTCCAAACACACTATATATACTCCGGCACTTAATGGTAAGTCGGTCAGATGAATCCATGGCTTACACTTTGTAGCACTCGATTCTCTGGCATGTTCTAACGTCGGTACAAGTCAGTTATAGAACTCCAGCACTCTTTTACATAAGCTGACAACCGACGAGATGTCGACTCCTGCGTAGCTCCGAATTCGACTCCTGCGCTACAAATAACTAAAGACGTAGAGAAAGTATATAGGTTGACTTCCATGTCCTGCACACCCGAACTCCAGCGTTCTTAGGGAAGACGCTTACCTGTGGGTAGGCCAGGAGTCAACGCACATGACGACCACACGACAACTGTCAACACGGTCCAGTATGAAGATGCGAGACTGAGGATGGGGACCGAGAACCACCAGTCTAGACGTGTGAAACTCTCATTCACACGTTCCACCGTACTTCCGTACGGTTCCACAACAAACGGCGGAGCAGAGGGTCGCGCTACCTCTGCACGCTCAGCTATTGCGGACGCAACCGCACTGTCAGCGCACAGTACGGCAGGAGGCTGTTGACGCCATCGAACCGGTCGCCTGGAGAATGCAGTAATGTGTATCACTTCAGAATAAATGTTTTGCCGAACAAAATTGTGGACCGCCCCTACGTCTTCCTGCAGGGCATACCTTGGCGGTTAGGAGTCTGACCTCCTGACAAATAACCAGTTCTCCAACGCAACCTGAGTGCACGTGCACGCCCACCAAGGGGTGCGCCAGCAACCGCTCGACCCTCTGCACTACATAAACACGAAACTTAACTAATTTGACTGAAATATCATACACACATGCTATCCAATACGAAATCCACATATAAAAATATGCCAGTGAAATCTAATACTTCATTTGATCCATTATAAAGTACTGGAATCAAATAAAATACTGCCACACATAAACGATACAAAATACATGGTACCAACACGTAATGTAGACATATATTACCGTCAAATCATCGTAAAATAAGATCAGGAACAAATAAATAAATACCGCGCCATCTGATAATTCAAATGAACTTCATTTGTCTGTCGTATAAATTAGCAAAAAACATTGTACAAAAGTGAATTAAATCATATAATTACTACCTGTATTAAAATTGTTTCTTCCCTTTATGAATATGGGAGGAAATTTTCAACAATGTGTAGGTGAAAGCACACTTATTCATACACAGACACTTGCATAATGCTTGGTGGTACACTACTCTCCAGGAACACTTGAAAGCAGCAGCGAAACGAGGCGTCAGCGGCGTCTTGACGAGATGGCAGGTGTCTCGATCACCAATTATAAGTACACTGTGCACAAAACAAGGCAGTGACTCACTGTTTTTAAGTGCCATGTGGTGTGCAACCAAGCCGAATCTCATAGCATTTACAAACAGAAATCAATTAAGAATAAGCGAGTAAAGCACATGCAAGAATTTGTATAGAAGAAAGCTAGTATTAACAAAAGCTTGCCTGAAGGCCAAAGTAACGTCTGTTAGGAAAGCTCGTAGTGCAATCGGTCATACAACACAGTAAAGATGGAATCAAATCAGAAAATCTGAGAAATGTTTAGCATACTCGCGGATACAGAAACGATGAGAAAACGTTAGTTAAAAACACGAGGGAAATTCAAACACACTAGGTTTACACAAAGGCTGAAAGCCACACATGTGTTTTCTAACTTGAGTAAAATCGGACACACAATCATCACTGGAATAAAATGCAAATAATAAATCTACACTGAATTTACTCGATTTCTGTAAATTAAGAAACACTTCGCCTCTCATAGCGAAAGAATTACTCAAATTCTATCACTGAAAACGGATACTGCCTGATCACAAAGAAAGTAAAGTCCTAACAGCATGCCTTCCCCTCAGCATGATTCGGCGGAGTACTTACTTCCACAATCGTCAGAGCCAGAATGTAAAGTGAACACTAAAGTTCTAAGACCTCGTAAAAACATCCCCCCGCCATACACTGGATGAAGATCGAACTAAAAGCGACGCAGAGTGCGTTCAGAGACTAGTGTGTACCAACCATTGCTACCTGGCCAAGACAATTCCCTCTACAACCGCTCCCAGAGAGGTCTCCTGTCACCTCTTTTGTCTAAGATTAGGTTGTTACGACACTAAGAACACGGCGACCTCGCCACCTTGCCAAGAAAGCTTGTCTCTGGCCATCCAGTAGAAGCCAGCGACGACGACAAACCAATCCATGCGTTAAATACAGCAAAACGAGGCCTAGAGTCAGTCAATATTAAAAGCAACCTTCCACATTCACATGATCATACAAGTTCAATCACACGAGTGCAAACATAATAAATATGGCGCAAACATACATAAACTTGGGGCATTGATAAAAAGAATAAAATAATTAAGACACAGATAGATAACATTAATGTTGAAGAAACACTTTAGGTTAAAGAATAAATCAAAATGGATCACGACCACACAACAGTGGACGTGTTTCAAGCTATAATATAACACACACAAGTTAAAATGAGAATCTGAAATATTTAATTTTTAAAGATAAATTTGACACATTTAATTAATGAAACTTGAAACTTCCTGGCAGATTAAAATTGTGTGTCGGAACGGGACTCGAACCTGGGACCTTTGCCTTTCGCGGGCAAGCGCACTACTGACTGTGATATCCTGACACGACTCATGATGCAGCCTCACAACTTTCAAAAAACTGAAACTTCCCGGCAGATTAAAATTGTGTGCCGGAACCAGGCCTCGAACCTGGGACCTTTGCCTTTTCCATGTCGCCACCATATCCCTTCTTCCAGGAGTGCTAGACTTGCATGGTTCTCAGGAGAGCTTCTGTGAAGTTTGGAAAGTAGGAGGCGAGGTACTGGCGGAAGTAAAGTTGTGAGTCGTGTCAGGGTAGCACAGTCGGTAATGCGCTGGCCCGCAAAAGGCAAAGGTCCCAGGTTCGAGTCCCGCTTCCGGCACATAATTTTAATCTGCCAGGAAGTTTCATATCAGCGCACACTCTGCTGCAGAGTGAAAGTTTCATTCTGGATACTTTCTTAATGTTTAACTGCCTAAAAATTCATATGTAATGTCAAAAGTGTCCTCACCCGATGGGTTCGTCAGTGTAAGTAAGATCGGATGCCATGTTATTCATTGGACAGAGGGAGGTAGAACAGAGAAGTCAACGTTTTCTTGAGTTCAAGTTAAGTTTGAAGATATGATGTAGTGAAGTTCTATGAAGTATGAAAATTAGAAAAAAAAATTATTGTTTAAAAAAGTCTCCAGGCTTAAAAAATGTACTAAGTTAAGAAATCAATGAGACTCCACCAGACTACACCGGTCGGACAATCAAAGCTAAGTGACTAATAGACTTTTATTATTTACATGTTTATTTTTTAATTTTGGGGACACCCCTGTTACAGTTTGTTCATCAAAGAGCCCTTTCGCCGATTTCTAGGTTGTAGACAAAGGCGAGGGGGTTCTAATGGATACAACCAAGAGATGTGTCAGAAGGTTCATCAGGGTTCCTTATTAGTTACTATGGAAGAAAGTTACACGCCTTTTAGAAGAAGGATGTGTGATATTTACTACTTGCTGTGAACGAACTACTGGGTTCCTTCGGAGGCCGCGGAAGCCGCGATCCTGTGCACTAGGCAGACACGCCGAGTCCACGAGCCTTGCGTTCTATTCTTGTGATCGTGGATGTCTAGCTACGCACTTAAACACTATGCACTTAAGGCTGGTGACTGGTTGGGAAAAATTTTAAATTGAAATGTGAAATTGATCATGAGCTTGATCCTCCAGAAGCTGTTTATGAAAACGAAAGGAATAGTGTTTTGACATGCTAAATGGGTCCGCGCGAAGCGTCCGCAGTTGGTTGAAACATAACCCAAACGACGCTCTTGGAAATGACGACACAAACGGACAAACAATTTATAATAATATTTTACATCGACGTAGCAGAATTGTCTTAACATAGAAACACTGATCACATTGCGATTTCTTCAACTGGCAAAGGCGCCAAGACAAAACCACGAATTTCTGCTGAAACAATGCCCTGACTAGAGAACGTACAGCAGACGGATGAATGATATGAAATGAAGATATATATGAAGGGCAAAATATCATATTCTGTCCACTCTTCAGGAGAATTCATTGTGTTTCTGTAGGGTTGGAACCGGAGAGAAGCGATCTTGAGCACACAGAGTACTTCTGATAGAGTCTTCGAGTCAAGCTGCCTTACCAGCTGTTGCTGTTTGATGGTGGTAGCTTTGGCAACGTCTGCAGCTACCGTCGTATCTATCGCATGATGCTGGTGACGTCCGGACCTTCTGAGATGTATGCACTATCCTGGTCTTTCCTGATTATGCCATTGGTGACCCTAAATCGCCAGTAGTCGCCCTTATCTCCACGGGTAATATTCTGCATTTATTAGGCCTTATACTACAGAATACAAAAGTCTATAATTCAATACCACTCAGACCAAATGCCCGCAGTAAACCTTCCTCCCGGAGCTCACTACTGTTTTCTAAGTATTCGGTCGGTTCAATGTAATTTTTAGACTGTATTTACCCATTTGCAATGGTACAGTATATACGAATGTATATTCAACCATCAGTTTTTAACTTGACGATACTCTTGATTTTAATGTAATCCTCTTAGTACCTTATTTTCGATGAAAAAACAGTAGGGTTTAACGTGCCGTCTTTTGTTTTCAAGAACACATGGCGACTATTCGAGGCTCATGCTGACTGTAGAGGTCAGACGACCCATCTTAGTTAATGAACTGTTCGTTAGCATGAATTGGCGTAATATGAACTCAGAAATTCACCACGAAGTTACGACATTTAAGATATACGTATGGTCTAATAACTGTAAACAGTCGTAGTTTACTAAACTATAATATGCAGTTTTGGCATTAAAACATGTGTAGTAACTGTAAATAATCGGAGATTACTGATTGATTGGGCTGTGGTATATATTTTAGGTTTATAATGTACAAAAGCGAACAACCATATGCATGGACTTAAAAATCATTTATGTAAAGCTAATCGTTATTGGTTTAGATTTCAAATCCGTCTGCAGATGGCTGCTGCAGCTTTCCTCGTTATACCACCGGCGTCTCAGTTGTTAGTTTAGTGCACTAATACAAAATTCCGGGAAGTTTACTAAAAAAAGTACAAATGTTTGTTAAGCTTAAGGGTCTTAACTGCGGGGTCATCAGGTCCTAAACTTACAAACTACTTATGATCTACTTTATACTAAAGACGACACAAACATTCATGACCAAGTGGGGATACGAACCCCCGACGGTTAACGGCCTCACTCATCGGAGCATAGCGTCTCAATGCGCTCGCCCGCTCCGCCCCGGCCCGGGAAGTGGAACACTTAAAATAAGCGCAGTATGTGTTCTAGTAAATTTAGTAATGGTATGTTTACAAATAGTTTTCAGTCGGAGTAGCACCGATCACATATAGCAAATATGTCATCTTTAATACGTGTAACGCAACTATACTACAAGTTCCTCACAAATGTAGGTTAGAAATTTTCAAATGTTCGTAAGCTTATGGGACTTACCTAGTTCTCATTTGGTTTGCTTTTGCGAGAATTTTGTAAAGTAAAATATTCTTCTTGAAAATGTATGTAAAGTAAATTTCATTTTATTTATTTATTGTGCATTTACCATGCCACTAACTATCCTTAAAGTTTGTCTTATCGATTTTTTACCGCTTTCGCAGTTACCACAATCCTTATGGATTTTTATGATTTACAGTACATTTTTATCTATGTTATCTTCTCTGAACTTCGAGAGCATCTGTCGCCGTTAAACTACACTTTTATATATGTATGTATTATGCACTTCCTTGCAGAAACATTAAATGTAAAAGCCTCTTCTTTGACATCATAGTGTTGCAATGCTACTCTTCTCACAAAGAAAAAAAATCTCTCTTTTAGGTAAACAAAAGAAAAGGATTTTCCTCATATTTTAAGAATCAAGTATTTCCAAACATTGTTCGTATATTTCTAATCAATCTTAATTTATTTATTCTTTTTTTTTTCCTCTTCTCAAGTGCATGAATATTTTCTATAGAACACGTCACTACCGTCTCGATGTACACCTAATCATAGCTCGCAACGTCGTTTCAGGGTTCTGTTAAGGCCTTCACGGCTATCATAGAGGCCACGCGACCCTCAAAGTCCACACCGTACTTGACCCTCAACAGCAGCCCCCTACTTTGGCATGCAAACCATAATCAGTTTAGCCGACTGAAGTTAGGCTGTCATTTCATGTCATGCTATGTTCAAGGACCAAAATTTTTAACATGTTCCCAAATTTCTTTGTGTGGTCCTTCCACCTGTACACTTTATAGAATTCCCCTTTTAGAAATTGTTCGTATTCCGGTATACAGGCATTTCCTTTCTTTGTTAGGACGTAATCTATGTAATTTCCTAGTAGCCATAGAATAGTGATGTATTTCTGTTCGGGAAAGTATACTTCGTCTGGATAAGAGATGTTGGCTAGGGTAATTTTCGTCCGTCACTTCGCTTGAGGAATGCGATCTGCTTCTCCACCGATATTCCGTATGTCCTTATAGCCTTGACAAATAAATCGATGAGTTAATGTATCGATTTCACGACAATCTGGACATACGTTAGTGACACATCGACGAATTGAGTTTAATTTCTCATTTGTAGCGAATAAATTGTTTATGACCCGGTACCAAATCGCTTTAATGTCTGTAGGTAGAACTTTATTACTGATATTTCTCCAAATATGATTCCAGTTTGTAGCTGGGTACTTCAGTTCCATACTGTTTCGGCATCGTTGTGGGACCGCTCGGCTACTCCCTCGCGGCTCAAATGTAGGTGTACTAGGCAGGTCCTCGCCTCATTTCAAGTATTACTTATAAAAGAATGGCAAAAGAATAAGTAAAACACGTGTCTAGTCTACCGATTTTTAATGAAGGAACATTTTTTTAGTCGACAGAGCAATAAGAATTACAAAACGTGGCTCCCGCTGGAGAAGAAATAAATCTTTGAGAATCCATGTGACGACTTTCGCGCAATAGTACCAAAAATGATGCTGATTTCAGTTAAATGAACCTCTTAAAAACCATTCTTGAGTATCGACGTTGTTTAAAACAATAGCTGCTGTAAATACACCGTTACATAACTTTTTACATACAGATTTAATTAAGAGATTATAAACCTGTTTCTGCATTAGCGATCGTCTTTACTGTCCTTCAAATATTTTTTAAGACTTGCAGACTTTCCTTGCGTATTCTGCATCTTAATCTCCACGAACTGAAAAGGCATTATCGAAGAGGACGTAAGCATATGTTGATATCATTTGATTTCTTTAATTTTAAACGCACATTCACAACCTACGCTGTGCTCATCATATTTACAGTACTTTCGACCAATGCAACACAAGCTCTCCTTTGCAGAAATGTTACAGTGTTGTCTAAGCTGAAACTTTCCTCGCGAAACTCTTCTTTGTGATAAATGGACAGATTTGCGAACAAATTCGGTATGAGGAGCTAAACTCTGCACTCTCTCCCTTTCATCAAGAAAAATCGGAGAAGATAAGTAATGGTATGCAATTTCCTTAGTGACACGGAACTCGCATAAATCACATTTTGAGATGCCAAGTTGAGTTGTGCAGTCGATTTCAGGAGAGAGCAGTCTTAAACGATCGATGTTCTCAGAGCTTCGAGAATGGGAACTAAACGCGTTGAATGAAAATGAGAAATTACGGTTATAGAGCGTGAGCTTCTTACTGCTTTGTGGTTCGTGCAATGTGTATCATCAATTAGTGTGTAATGCACCGTGACTAAATGCTCTTCGTCACTTTTAATATCTAATGTTTCACTACTGAAAAAAACAAAACAAAAATTCCCGCTCTAGCATTCATAGGTTTCGGACGCAATAGTATGTTGCTCAGAGTTTAACTTATTTAAATTCTAATTTCTTTTCGATCCCAGAATGGATGTTGTAAGTTACTGTAAGTGTGTACCTTCAATAGTTTTCAGAAATAAGTCAGCTAATTTTATTTAGAAAAGAAATTTCATTTTTCATTATTTTTTAAGGCCATCGCATTATTGCTAACTGTACAACATATTAATAATGTGTGAATTTTTCTCACAGATTGCCAGCAATCAGCATTTTCTTTGCAGTGTACGAAATTGAATGTTGGAAGGTAGCACAGTTCTTCATAATTAGTTCAGAATTATTTGTTCCGCACTAAACGTCCCTGAGATATACGCCGGTTTATCCAGATTTAATTATTTTCAATTCTTTCCAAGCCGTGGACTTATGATAAATCGGTATTTACGAGTGCATTCCACCAGTTATGATATCGAATGATAGTAATTTGTAATGTAGCCACAAACTTGAGATATTTCTCCCACCGTAATTTCAGCGCCAATCTTTTCATTTCAGAATTACGATTAATTTCAATTTTTTTTAATTTTTTTTTTTTTTTTCGGTGCTAACTTTTAATTTGCGGAACATAATTTTCTCAGGCGCTACTCTTCTAAATTTGCATTATTAATATCAGACCATTGCCTTACTTTCTTTTAATAATAGAATATTATATATTTTTTACTATTAGGGAGAAATATTTCAACACCATCACTCGACTCCTCCTCCATTAGTGTGGCCACTTATTACACTGACGACGGATCAATTCTTTTCCTTCCTCTACCAGTTTGCACACAAAAGTAACCCGTCTATTCCAATTTCGGAATTATTTTCTTCAGACTCAAGGCAGTCATTGGACCAACCCCTTTTCTACAACCCTTCGTGTCCGAAAATTCTGCAGAGCGATTTGTGCACATTCAACATTCTTGTAAAACAACTTTACAAGCGGAGCGCGATCCTGCATTGATATTGTCATGGCGAATGTCTAGGAAAAGTCGTGTACCCGGGTGTTTATACCAACTTAAATGATCGCGCGCGTGGCAGTTGGTTTCATTTACATATTCTGATACTTACAGCGCCAACTCTTCATTAATTTATTTTTCTTCTGCCACACGTTTTCCCCGTATTCCGACAATATTCAGGTGAAATTTGACGTCATTATGAGCAGTGGTGTTATTTTTTCAGCGTTTGGAAAGTTTAATTATAATCACCCTGTATATTGACAAAGATTCGTCACAATCGGATGTACGGAACGGCAGCACGTAGAATGAAAGAAAGAAAGGAACATTCATTTTTTATGTACTAGAATTATATATGATCACGAAAATTGATGCCCCAATTTTAAACATTAATTACTCAAAGAAGGCATGAACCTTATAAAACTAGAAAGGCACTTTGCCATAGATGGGTAGATAACAATGTGCAAACAAAATTTGTCGTCGAGAGCAGGAAAAAAAAAAAAAAAAAAAAAAAAAAAAAAAAAAAAAAAAAAAAAAAACGGTCGGAGTATAAGACTACCTGCTTTTGTCTTCTACCCTTTGTGCTGGTTAGCTACTGTGATAGAAATGGCACACAAAACTAACAACATTTCGTGTAGTCGCAGTCTAGGAACGTTCATTTGAAATGGTTCACTTCCGTGCGCATTACGATGCCGCAACTACTAGTCCGATCATGTCAGCAGTGCAATAGAATACGTCGTTGAAACGCAGTCTGTATGTAAAGTTGTTTATAGGTGCCACTATTTCGTGCACGCTGTTGCACACGTAACTTGGTTCTTATTTTCCACTGTTACCAAAAAGTTTAGTTTCTTCACACTGAACAGCTACATCGAGGTAAGGAGGAAATAGATAGAAGGAGCGAGGAGGATGGAGGGGTGGATGAATCATATTAGGCAGAGATAGACGATGAATGGACAGAGGGGCAGGAGGAGGACGAGGAAGGAAGGAGTAGAACGACAGAGATGCACGGTCTGATTTGTATGTTTTATGAACGAAAGTATGGAAAAAATTGGTCCGATGGGTCTACAATAAGTAATTATATTCTGAGAAAACTACTTGTTAAAATTGTACTTTAATTTCACACTATAAAAGCAACCAAAACGAAAATATTGAGTGATGAATTTTCTAGGTGATTCTATGATCGAAAGAATTATTTATTAATCGAGCTGCAACTATTTGCCATTTTTGCTATATATATCTGACTTCCTTCTACGGGATGTAATACTCCATGTGTTTGCGTTTTACTTTTTATTCTGAGGATGACAGATTTATATCTTCCGACCCCCCAGAAGCTCAGCATTAATTTGCTGAGTACGGGCATGTCGAACGGTCCCGAGCTGTGAACTGTGTCGCGCCAACAGTCCGCCATACCGTAAGCTCTGTGCTTGCACCAACGATCATCGTTCGGCCCGTCGGTGGAACGTTGTACGTTTCAGAGCAAGGGGATCAGGCTTAATCGCCCGGGTAGCGAGGAGGGTACAAGCTTCTATATAAAATAAATAAATAAACTCAATCTCTAGATGTGCTACGTGTCGAGGAGATGCATGGCTGTTGAAGTTGAACAGTAAATAAATAAACTCAATCTCTAGATGTGCTACGTGTCGAGGAGATGCATGGGTGTTGAAGTTGAACAGTCGCTAATGGTAAACCTCTGGAGAACCTGCCGCACCTCATAAGGCTTACCCAGCCAAGCGGGGCTCTGCCTGGGCGGACGTATACTTCCCGAGCTGATCGTGGGACGTAAATGAAACGAGCAAATCATAGCATTGCCGGACCCAAAACCGGCGTCTCAGAGCGTGGACGAACTGAATTTAATGCTGCAACGTATGATCCCCCAAGCATTTCCTTGCATGGCCACACCATAGGAAGAACGCAGGTCTCGTGAACAAGGTGAGCCATAGGCCCCCCAATACCAGATGGTGAATCATTTCTGTCGACTAAGTCCTCGTGTTTTGTTGATAACACAGGAGATAAGATCGGTGACGAGGAGGGAATGTCCAAGATGAGATCTGGTTCTATCCTCACAACGACGTCATCCCCAGTCCAGTAACGGGCGTTGCACGCCTGTGATTAGCTGTGTGATGTCCCCGTTAGTATCACGCCATACAAGAGCCTGAACATGGTGCAGGGCATTATATTGCAGGGACGTTTTATTGCAGTCGGATGTCGAACTGCTTAAGAACTTGGAGAAGCGAGGAGTACAATTTATTCGGCGTGTATATAGGGGTCCGAAGGAAAACAGGGTTACCACCGGTGCCTTCGGCTTGTGAGGGTCATTCACTGCCTGAGGAAGTCAAAGTGATAGTCTACAGGTGTGACGTCAAGCCCTACGTTCCTTCCTCTATTCTTACTTCCAGTGCTGGAGGTTTGGTCACATGTCCTCCCGCTGTGTTACCAATCCCACATGTCGAGAATTCGAACGTGCGTCACACCCAGATGTCCAATGTACACCTCCTCCGGTCTGTATTAACTACGGCCTCCACCACTCTCGTTGCTCACACAACTGCACTCTCCTTCAGAATGAAAGGAAAATAATACAAGACCTTGGAGAGGCTATCATATTCAGAGGCAAAGAAAAACTATTTAAGGCTCCAACATGTGAGCACGAAACCATCTTCTGCCACAGCTGCACTCAATCACCGTTACCATCCCTGTCGATACCACCTTCTGTATCGTCTTCTGTTGTGGGCCCCAGAGCCCAACCGTTAACACCTGACCCCTTGGTGTTTGAGTGTGCCTATTGTTGCCCCCTAAGTGCCTAGTTTGGGAGAAATAACCCCACCGCTGAGATGGGGAACCAACAGCCATCTCTGGCTCCCAGTAGTACAATCAGCGACAGCAGGCGGTTCTATGAACCCCACTGCATCATAGAAAAGAAGATGTCGCAGCGACCAGTAGACTATGATCCAGCAGTGGAACCATGGCGTTTTTTCCCGCCATTTGTCCGAGCTACAGCAATTGTTGTGTCGCTTCCCAGCTTTGTGTAGCCCTGCACGAAACTTGATTTCCTGTGCAGAAGCTCCCAGCCCTCATACGACAGGGTCTCTGGAGGTGTATGAGTCTATGTCCATACCACTGTTCCCCCTTGCCGTTGTGGCTCTCCACACGACTCTCGAGGCAGTACCTGTTAAAATATTGGCTATGAAGGAACTAACGATCTGTTCTATTTACCTTCATCCGGATGCGGTATCCCTTACATTGCTGACCTGGTGGCACAACTTCCCTCGACATTTCTGCTTCTGGAGGACTTCAATGCCCATCATCCTTTGCGGGGTGGGTGTGGTACCGCCCACTGACAGGAATCCCATGTCTAGCATTCAGGGTACAATCTGTCGCCAGATCATTATGCTCGCAGCTCAGCGAAGGTCACGCTGAGTACGCAGATCTGCATAATGACAATGTTGAACAGCATTCTTTGCCGCGTGAGAGTAACATCTCTACCGCAGAGCTGGTTGTCATCCAAAGGGCTCTGGAAGACCTAAAAGCCTGCCCCAGGGGGTCATTTGTTATCTGTAGTGACTCACCATCGTTTAGTGCAGTCAATCCAGGATAATGTACACTCTCTCGGCCGATCTGGCCACATCGGCGCACCGGAGAATGAACATGTTGATCGGTTTGCCAAGCAAGCTACTATGGCACCACCTCTAGATATTGGCGTCATGGAACCAGATCTCAAATTGGCGTTGCGCCGCAAGGTCCGTGAGGCTTGGAGCACCAATTGGTCTACTACAAGTGCACCAAATAAGTTTCGGGAAGTGAAGGTACCCATGGCTCTGTGGAAATCTTCACTGTGGCCCAAATGTCGAGAGTCGATTGTTCTCTGCCGTATCCGTATTGGGCATACGTGGTTCACCCCGGCTATCTCCTTCGCCGTAGGGCCCTACCAGTTTGTCGATGTTGTGCAGTGTTGACAGCAGTCCATCTTCTGATGGACTGTCCTATTTTAGCAAACTTGCGGCAGTCTTTTAATCTACCACACGCGGTACCCTTAGTTTTAGGCGACTATGCCTCCATGTCTAACGCTGTTTTAAGATGTTCTCTAGCAGCTGGTTTTTACAATTCCATCTAGTGGTGGATGTTATAGCCTGACCTCTCAGATCCACACCTGTCCAGCATTTTTGAGTCCTTTTAACACTTTTGTGTCGAATTCCGTTTCTTACTTTTGTGTGTGTGTGTGTGCAGCATGGCTGGCTCATCCTGTATTATCTATGTCATCACCCAGCCATGGTATTCTGCTGTCCAGTTTTATCTCGCTTCCTGACGTGATTTTTTACCTATTGCGTGTCTTTGTTTTGTGTTGTCAGTGAAATGTTCATTATCAGCCTGCCCCTTTGTGAGTTTCTCTTTTTGGTGTTTTGTTTTATTTTTTAGCTACTGACGGTTAATTCCTAGCTAGAAACAGGGAACTGACGACCTAGCTGTTTAGACCCCTCAAAATAAAAACAACAACAAATAAATAAAAATAAAACATATGTTGAAATCTATGACAAGACGTTTGATAAAATGTACAACTGGTTGGCTGCATCTCTCTCATTTAATCCGACGAGAAATGTGTAATAAGTTCATAATATATAAGGAGAAGCATTGAATTAAGATTTGTGCTGTAACCGGAATTCGAACCTGGGATGTCCTGCATACCTTAACCACTCAGGTAGCATAGCCTTACAGACAACGCGACTATGCGGATTGTCTTCAAGCACGTCTCCCTGCATACTTTTATTCTGCCTCAATGTTCCCTGTGAAATACATATCAAATTATAAAGGCTCTCCTATATTGAAATAGCACCCCAGCAAAGGACGTGAATGGGAACAGTCCCGCATTGTGCCTCAGATAGAGATGATATAAATATCAACGATAATTCAATTCAATCTCATCACACCAAAGGTATTGAATATAAGTGAGCCTTTGAATTAAAATTTTTGCCGTGGCCGGGATTCGAACACTGGACCTCCTATTCCAATACAGGCGAGCCTTTGATATTTGATATGTATTTCGCAGAAAACAATGAGGCAGAATTAAAATTTGTTTATTCATTTATTCGCTGACCCCTAATCATCTTTTTTATTTTATATTTTCGTTGGACTTCTGTTCTTTGCGATCGTGGACCGTGGTTTTTTCGTTGTTGATCGACGAATGTTAGATTTATTTTATTTTTATTTTTTTTTTTTTATTTTTTACTACTAAATCAGCTACCCCTTTGACCGAACGCGCTGAACTTCAACTACCACGTTGGCTAAGTATGTGGTGTGGAGGGAGATGTGCTAGAAGACAGTCCGTGTTGCCGCATTTGCCGTAAGGCTTTGTTGGTAGGTCCCGGGTTCGAATCCCAGCCACAGTACAAAGTTTAATTCAAGGCCTCTCCTTAAATTCAATACCTTTGCTATAATGAGAGACTGTATGTCTCAAGGAATTGAATTATTGTTGATTAATAATATGGATTTAGAATGAGCTGTAAGAATACAAACGGTAAGGAGAAGTAATATAAACCGAAAATATCGATAATCTCCACATCTAAATTAGTGACCTTGAGGTCGAGGTATTCATGGCCAACGCAAATCTTCTGGTATGAAATGTCAGCCCTGATGTGAAGAACAAATGTGGATTATGGCATTCAAACATCGACAGAGAGAGAGCTGGAAAAGAATGTAATAGAAGGATTTGGCATGTGGTACGGAAAAGTTGTCGAAAATCAGGTGGACTGGTAAAGTAACGATTGAAGACGTGCTACGTAGAATTATATTTGGGAAGACAAAGACTCAAATACGTCGAGCAAACAAATGAGACATTGAGTTAGTTCTTCTGTGAAATGAAGATGTCAACATCGAGCCTAGGAGCGGCCGTTACATAAATCATAAAAACTCCCACACATTGCATACAAGAATTTTTCTACCATCAACATCAGCATTCTTGGAATCACAGAGCATAGCATCAGCAATTCCCGATTTTCCTTTCCTCGCACCTGTAGTCAATGACGTTATGTTGTTGTGTCAGCGTCATGGTACTGCTTCCATTCAAATCTGTGACCACAGTACGGAAGCATGACATTCCACTGAGAAGAAAAAATGACATCTGCTATACTGTTACGATAGACACGCTGAATGAAATTTCAAACTATACGAAACTGGTGTACAGTTGCTGGTATTAAATCGAATCCTGTGAACTTTTTAAGCCAGCCGTGTGAAATATTTAGAATGACACTGACCAGCGGCGCAGATGGTGGTCTCTATAAATACCTACCACTGAATCGAAGCAATCCAAAGGTCAGAAGTGTTCATTGAACCTGCAAAACCAAATTATTTTATTCTCAGCTCAGTAATGTCAGAAAATACGGGTATAGATGAAAGCGTGATGCACTTTAGCTATAAAGTAATATAACACTCTTCGGGCATTATTTCTTCTGAAATGTGGTATGTATTATGGAAAAACCGTTCGTTTAGGAATTACTATGAAATTTTGTATGTCTCTGTATATTTATATCCGAAATGAAGCCAGAATGCTTCATAGATTGTCCTGGATGGCCACGGTGGATTTGCCCAGAGTCTATGGCGCCTTGCTGCGGAGCGCGCGGTAGCTCGCCGTCGGACGTTCGAGTCCTACCTCGGGTGTTCGTGTTGTCGTTAGCATAAGTTACTTTAAAGTAGTTTAAGCAGTTTGTAAGCCTAGGGACTGGGGGCCAACGTAATTACGCCCATTAAATTTACAAACAATTGAACTTTTTCTTGTCCTGGTGGAAGATGAAAGGGAAAATCATTATTATCCGATAACTGTTTTCAGTTCCGCGTCGCGGGGGTTTAGACGTACACAGAGAAACACAATGAATTTTCGTATCGATTAGGAAACGTAGCTTTTATAACAGTCGGTAAGTTCGCTACTTTTCAGCCAGTATTTTGTACACAGGTGTGCAAAACCTACGAACGGAAGTAGCTTGAAAGTGTGTGATATAAAATATTACCAGATGGAGTATTAAACAGTGTGAGTCTGAAATGTGGTGGTTCAGTATCTGTTACTCGTGTTTGTTACAACTGTTCACTAACAGAGAAAGAACTCAATTCTGAGTGTGAAAGTTGCCAATAGATTTCCCAAAATATGAAACATAAAAGACGGTAGACTGATAATGTTGCCAATCACATCTGAGTGGAAACTTCTACCAATAAATCGTAATAAACTTTCACGATGAAAGAACACAGATTAATAGACTATGAGTGTTGTATTCTTAAACATGAGATCGCTCTCCCGCGCGTGATTGAAGTGCCCAGTGTCGGGAGATAGCATTCAAATCCTTATCACTTTCTTCTTGATGAAATGTTTTTAAAGTTTGGCCTTGGACAAGAGAATAGATGCAATTGATGGCAGCCTGCCGGTGTAGAACAGAATCGCAAACAAACATTAATCACGAAACTCAAGATTTGGTAACCAATAAAGGGCTACACAAAGTCACAACTTATTTTGAAGTATGAGAATATATGCATCTTCTCTGCCGGTGACGGGCTCTTGGCATCTCTGATTAACAAGCAACATATTGATGGATTTCCTACTAAAAATAAAATTAAATTAAATTAAACTCATTTAACGTCTTAAAGTTATGTAACACAGGAATCTGGAAAGCTAAAAGTATGGTTCAAGATTTTCAAAGTCAGGATAAAAAGGGGCATTTATTCTTCGAAAGGAAACAGTAGTTATTGTAAACAAATTCATCTCTATTCTACCAATTTCAAATATTGGAAGCACTGTTATTGATGCCTTGACATAAAGAATAAAAGAATCTTCAGTGAAGTCCTGTACAGCCTACATCAGGATCCCAACTCGAAAATACAGGGTACAGAAACAGAAAAAATTCAAAATCTTACCTTTGTTGAAATCTGTGCAAACAGTTTTCCATACCTTCAAATTACTATTGATATTCCTGTATCCTTAGAAAAAACTATTGCTCTTATAATAATACAGTCGTTTTGCTACTTTAATTATTTTACAAAGAAAAACGGACACGATGCAACTGCAGTTTATCCCGAGTTAATGAATATTTCGTACTTGAAAAGGACTGGACCCCTCCCACGAAAATAAATTGTCTGCGCCACCGTACTGTTCATACTTTTATTTTATACAATCCAATACGTTGTTTCATTACTGCATAAAACACAATTGTTGCAACAGTTTTGTATAAGTAGATACATTCCTTATTACGAATTTTTTGCTACGACAAAAGGATGGCCGAAAATTTCTGTTTATATCACATCGCATTACACTACAACTGCTTCTGTGACGACAGCAGAAAGCATTATTATTGTAACTAGCTAAGGCTGACGACGCTTCGCTGTGGCTGAGTGAAAGTAAAAATATTTTTTATGAACATAGACTCACCGACAAAATTCATCAATCAAGTTAATGTACACATCTTTGATTTCCTATACCTATGACCTGTGTTGAAAGACAGAAAATTTGGAAATACTAAGTGTTCTCAGAAGACATTACTTGTTCTAAAACCAGCGGACTGACATATTGTTAGTTAGTTTGTTTGTCCGTTATCTGCTTAAACATACAGAGCAGATGGTTTACCATCTTGGAACAAACGACGTTTGAGTAAAGCGTTTTCTACATCGTGGCCACGTAGTTCCACCCATCGTCCATCTTCTTTTTCCCTTCCATCTACATTTCTCTCCTGTTCCTCTTACTTCTCCTGCATTCTCTGTTTTTGTCCATACCCCCCTTCCCTTGCTTCTGTCTTCTAGCTCCTCGTAATTCTCTCTCTCTCTCTCTCTCTCTCCCTTCCTCCTCAATCCCTGTGTCCATTTCCTCTTTCCGTCGTAGCTATTCGAAGAAATTACAAACAATCAACCTACTTGAGTGGTTACGCTAACAACGGAAAAAGTCCACATAGGTATGCTCACAGAAAAGTAAGCAGAAAAAGAACAGCAAAGAACAAAGATATTTATAGGCTTACAAACAGAAGACACACATCTTCAGCCGTTAATGTTACAGATCCTATATTACTATTTTAGGTAATCATTGTTACCAAATTCAACAGCGATTTAATGTTCAGATACTGATAAAAACGTTCTATTATCTACGATCTTCGATAATGTCTAAACATTACATCGCTGAGTCGGTCTGAAGATGGTAACAATGAGTTTCCGAAAAATCTAAAAAAAGATTTGCAGTATTAACAGCTGAAGCTGTGTGTTGTTTATTTATAAGTGAATATGTAGCCCTGTCCCAATCATCTTAGACCAAGAAAAGCATACGAAAAATTTACAGACGTAGTTACTGCGATGTTTTCATTTCCACTGCAGACAACTAGATCGACCAGGCAATTGTGACATTATGGCTATCCGATATGCTTTTGTTACTGGCAATGGATCATTTAAAAAGGAACGTCCCTAGAATGCTCTTTCACGAAACGTGTAGCATTTCTGCTGCAGCACCTCTTCGGTACGCTGGGAAGAAGTCGGTAGCACTCGTTCTTCAACGTCCATTTATTATGGCACTTGAATAATTTAATCTGTGATGTGCAACATCTGATTTACATATGTGGACAAATGTTTCCTTTTATCACTGTTCACGCCTACGATCCAAAAATGTGTTCAGATGTTTGTAGAGCTTATGGGACTTAACTATGTGGTCATCAGTCCCTAAACTTACAAACTAATTATGAACTAGCTATGACTAAGGACGGCACAAATATCCATGCCCGAGGGGGGATTCGAACCCCCGACCGTAGTGGTCGTGCAGACTGTGACTGACGCGCCGCAGTCCCCTCGGCCACCGCGGCTGGCGCCTACGATTCCACATTAATGTTTTGAACATCTTGTGAATAGGAAACTTTCGAATTATATAAGTTTATTTGCCTTTCTTGAGTAATTAATACTGAAAATCGCTATTTCAGTTTTAGTGTTTACGTATTAATATAATGATTTCAAAATAAGCGCAATCTTATGTTTTGCTGCTCTGTGTAGGGGAGACCAGGGCACTTTTTCCATAGAGGCAAGTTTTCCAAATCAGTTTATTTTCTAAACAAACCGCTAGATGTTACCATCGGCTATACTGTAGGAAGTAGCAACAAAGCAAGCTTCATTTACGAAAGTTTGTGTTGTACCAGTAGTCACAACGTCGGCAGGGCAGTTTTCGTCATTTTTGCAAATGTGAGTAAACTTTCGCGTTTTTATTGAAACTTAAAATAAACATTCCAGCGTTAAACTTATTATTTTGACGTTGCACACACTAAAAGTGGGTTTCTTTCTTCACGCATCTGTGCATTTGTTTTGTAAATAGCTTACACTTTTACTAATGGACGTAGTGTTATAGTTCCGAATATGGCGACGGGGCACGTTTTCCGAGTGCATATGGGGCACATATTCCTTATTGCTTTGAGTCTTACGCCAAATCTAAAGCAAATGAAAAGTATGTACAGTGCACGAAATGGGTGCATGGAGACTGTACGAAAGGGAATGTTCCATTTTTTGTTTGCTTACATTTTCTGAATCACAATCAGTATAAGTATTGTGAAAAATGTCTGTATTTGTAAAATATTTAAGTCACATATTTTGTAAAACCATTAAATAGCATTTGTTTTTATTTAATGTGGCTATTTTACTTTCCTCTTTTGTAATGTATTGTAAATTCATGATAGAAATACGTATTCAGTGAAATCAAGATAATTATCTCTGTTTTAACATTGAAAGTATAATTGGAATATTTGCCCCTGTACATTATAAGTAAGGTGGAAAATTTGCCCCACATACGGGTTAAAGTTTCCAACGCAACATGGTCAGACAAAACCATTTGCTACCAAGAATGATATTTACTATTTTTACTGTAAGTAAAGGTGTAGGAAATATAATGATCCGCTGTTTACCGCAAAATCGATAAAAATAAGAAGTACAAAAATAAAAATGTAAAATGGTGGAAAACGTGCCCCGTTCTCCCCTACAAAAATGATGGAGCTATTAGTATACCACTTTTGTTGTATGATTGTTATAGTACACAGTTTTTCAACAATCATGTAAAAGTTTTAGTAAATGTTTCTACCTGTTTTGACTGCCCTGGATTTCGCATTTTGGCAAAAAGACAATAGATAAACTTTATTTCCCCACCCCCCAACCCTTCGACTTTCGAATAGTACTTTTCTACACGATTACTGATTTTTCTTATTTCACTAGGAGAGGCATTTTCCCCAGTGCAAGTGGTAGTTAAAAAATATGTTGACATTAGTGCTAGCTGAGTGAAATTTCTGGAAAAGAGAGCATTGCATTTTAAAATGCCTCTTTAGTAATGATTGCTACCCTATGTCTACCATGATATTCCTGTCACTATCTCCATTAATTGACAGTAATGCTCAATTATTTTTAATGGTTAGTTTTTGGATGAACTGCAATGACGATGGTGGGATTTAACTGCTTCACTTTATCGTTGAGTACCATTTACCTAATGAACCTAATGAAGCAATCCAAAGTAATTATATAGCGGAGCAATGCACATGGAACTGGATCACAAGAGAACTCCGACCGTGCAGCTTACGTAAACCTAATGACCCATTATCTGGACCACTAATGGATAGCAACGAGCTGCTATAATTATTGTGAGGTGATTAACATGTACCGAGTACCCGGAATGCTTTGCAGTGCACTGCTCATAATGCGTTTCTGTTTATTGAATTGCATTTCGATAATCTTGTTTTCAGACACATATTGTTTTTAGTCTGGTGCGTAAACTATTGAATTATATATTCTGATGCTGGAGCAAGCCATAACATTGTTCCCGTGAGACACATGAATTCAGTAATTAATCCACTTCCTTGTAGCAACTGTCCCTATGTTTCGTTGACGATCTTTCCAAATGAGAATTGAGTCGTGAACGGCAAACTTTTTGAGTAATTATTCCGAAAAAAGTTTCGAAACACCAATTGCTTGTTTTTAGATATGACAGTTAACTACTTGTTTCATATATTAGTATCACAATATGTTTCTAATATATATGTTTAATTCATTATGTTGTGTGACAGGTTATGATGAGCTAGCATTTCTTTCATCAATAATCTACAAAACACATTTCAACGTACACTAATATAACTCTTAATAACACCTATAATCAGGGAACTGTCAGAGAGGTACAAAAGTGAAATAATGAAAATTAATTTGATATTACTATGATGTAAAATTACACTGTTTTATTCTGTGGTTCATAAATAACGGACAGTTAGCCTCGTTAAGTTTATTCTTAATGAAGGAACTTACGGTTCTTTTCGTCTTGCTGTCCGGCAGGTCTATAACTTTTGGTAGTTGATGACTGCCTTCAAACATATTCTGTAATGCGAATTACAAATACCGAAGTAGATACCAGACATACATCCCTTTCTTCTGGCATCACTTAATTAAACGCCACTATTTATTAGTACATTTTTTCAGTATTTCATAAGTGTATTTGTGTTTACAAATTCGGAATGACATATATCGATCCATGTATGTTCATAAGACTAGTACTGCGACTACTTTATATTTCAGGTCAAAGTACTCTGCAGGTCATTCCAAAGGGAACAATCTACGCCTGCAAAATTTCAATATCGTGCTGCAGCATTAAATCCAAAATGATGATTTGGTGAAAACAGATCTTTTTAAATGTCGGATTAAACATGTAATAGATAGATTGATCCAACAATTTCGTGTAGTCCAAGAAATCCTGCTGCAACAATCAATTTTGATCCATCTATTGCATCAGCAGTAGTAAGAAAGCACCCACATCAGATGGAAATGATTAGTATCCGGGGACAGGCGTGCAATGGCGAGCCCTGAAATAATCGGAGAACAGAGGGCAGTGTGGAAGCATTGGAATTTTTTATCATGGAGTTGTTCTATGTTAGTAGTTTCAGTTCGCCTCTTAGAAGACAATGTTATTGTTTCGAGATATTTCGGAGCTCAACCGAGGAAATATAGTAGTCTTTTCGGTTGGTGAATATTATTTAGAGAAATCAGTGATCCTCTTGCAGTAATTTTTGGGTGTGCTGCCGGATGACGTTAATTCGGCCCAGAGACGTCCGGCCATCTTCAGGTGATTAGGCTACCACTGAAGATCCCAGATGCGATAGCGGTATTTTTGCCGAGTTTTGGGCATGCGAAATTCGCTGGTGTCTATCTGGGCATTTGTTAGGTGGTGACATACGTGGTACGGTCGAGTTCCGTGTGCTGCCCTCAATGGTGAAAGAGAGAAGCTCCTCTGATCATTGAGAATCGAATGCTCTCGTCGATTACGCTATGCCTCGATTATTTTAATTACAGGGTTCCAATTTTTATCCAGCTGAAAGCCGTTGTCACGATTTATAAGATTCTCAGCAAGGCGTATTTCCAGTGCTCCATTGATAACTTAATCTAAAAAACCGGAAACCGGAGCTAAAATTCTTGTTTTATTATATACAACGGAGTGTCCAAAGGAAATGCAGTGTTCTGTTACTTGTGATTTTGACGGCTGCAGAAGGCTGCCTTTCGTGTTCCGTACAGCGCTCATCAACTGTTCGAGTCGTCTTGCCTATGTAAGCAGAACCACACTTGAAGGGTAGTTTGTAAACGCCCGCCTTTTTTAGTTGCAAATTGTCTTTAACAGATCCGACTAGGGCCAAATTCGTCTGTGGTGACGGAAGAAAACCTGGACTTTGTTTCCTAAGCAATCTGCCAGTTTTTGAGGACACATTACCAGGATAAGGAAGGAATGCAACTGACTTATAATCATCTTCATTGTCCTCGGTGCGTTGCTTCTTGTTGTTATAGTTACGCATGGCCTTATTTGGCGTGGAGTGTAGTCATTCTTTTTGAAATACCACCTCCAAGTGGTCTAGTTCTACATGAAGATTTTACTCGTCGGCTGCACAACCGAAAATTACTGGAAGAAGAAATACTCCGGGAAATTTCGATAGTAACATCTGTGATCCTGTCAGACGTAATCAGCCAAGTACGAGACGGATATGTAATCGTTGCATGCAGGAGGGATTGACAGACCAACGTGACCGATTGCACGCAACACGTTGTACCCCAATTTGTGCTGATACGTTTTTGCACATTGCCGTAATGGGCCAATCTGGCGCAACACAAACCATAAATAACAAAAACAACCAATTTGGTCAAATGTGCATCAAGCAGTGTCCTCGTGAATTAATCCACGTCGTTTCAAGCAGCGTGAACTGTTCTCAAGGAGTTTGCCACAGAATGAACGCCACAGGCTTTTGCATCGGCAATGGTGCTATGAACAACGGATATGGTAAACCGAATGGAACGACGTTGTTTTTACCAGTGAATCCTATTTTTGCCGGGAAAACAACGATGGTTGGATTAGAGTCTTCAGTCACCGTGATGACAGATACAGTTATGTCTGACATCACAACACTGGTTTTGTATACTGGAGAATTGTTTGAGCTGGTATTGGATTACAAAGACACTAGCCATCGAGTGTTACATTTCTAAAGTGGTGGAGACTTTTGAGCTGCCATATTTTCGAGCTTGCTGATGGCAACATTGCAACAGAATAATGACACTAAATGTTCTGCTTCGTCGCCCAGATATATCGCCTTTCCAGAACATCAGTAGTCTATTGCGGAACGATTGGTTTGGAATACACCACAAACTAGATCAATTTTAGCACTATGTCCCAGAATCATTGACTGCCATACCTAAACAAGACATCTAGAGCCTTTTTGCTCCAATGCCGTTACAGCTAGAACGGTGCAACACGTACACCGAATTCATCTTCTTACTCACTACAAATGTAGCTGTACTTATAAATATAAGATATTTGTAACACGTGATATCTCCAAACTAAATTTTGCTTTGGTATCTCCGGTACTTCTTCATATTGTTGCATTATCGATTACCATCGTTATACTTCTATATTTTAAACGTAATTCAGCTGGCGGTACGTTTCTTCAAGTAATATCGGTGAATACGTTTGTTTCATTGTTCACCTAACCTCTAGCACTAAAAGAAACAAAAACTTCATAGAATATTCTAAAGGACTCATCGATAAATTTTTAATAATTTCCAAAAAAAGTGCACGTAGACCTTCTAACCTCTCACAAAAAAAAACCTTAAATAAGATGGCACCAGTAGATCATCTACTTAAAATTTTTATTTTACTGTTCCAAAATCAGGGGATTGTCATTAGAATCATCCAATCTTACAACGATAATTAGCGAGGCATTATGCTTCTACCACTTTACAGTATCCGTACGTTGTTACATTGTGACTTTAAGTGATAAGTTGTTGGATGGTGAAATTTACCTCACTGGCATCTGGTTAATTTTGGCTGCTAATATAGCACTTGCACTGAGTCACTGATAAAAATTTTCATTCAAAGCAAACATTTGGGAAAGCGTGTAAATCAATTTGACTGTATTTATTGAAATACTACAGAAGGATTTTGCCAAAAGTGAAACGTTGTCAGAATTTAGTGATTCTTATGTTTCCATTTAAAAATTCTATCAGTTATTTGTCCTCAGAATCAGCTATTGTATGTACCCCCATAAGACTTATGAACATAACCCTGCTAAATTTTTTCAGAAGCTTGTAGAATTTGTCGAAGATCACTAGAAAATTAAAAAAAAAAATGCTGTATTACCGACGTGATATCCATCTCTGTGAGTGCGATGAAGCGCTACCAATACCTTTTTTTGCGCTATTGTACATTAGCTTAATTGACATTACTGGGCTACTTCACCCATTCCGGAACTTTTATTGATATTGCATGTTGGTGAGTCACTGATCTGCATACCAATCGGCAATTTCGGTGTTGATTGCGCTGTTCAGCTACCACTGAAAACATTTGCGTTAATTAAGGGTTATACGACTGGCAATTCAATACTTTTTGTGATAATGTAGTGCCCGAAACGATACCTGACAAACGTTTTGACTGCGCCTACGTGAACAAGAGAATGCAGTCTGCCACTTTAGTTCGGAAATGCATGCATTATTAGATTTTCAGTAAGCAAAGTTTTGATAGCAATTCAGATGATGCGTTGGAAAAAATGTACCGAATGTGTTATGAGAGAAACGTTTTGCCTTTGCCTCTATATACAACAAAGGAATGCAGTAAGATACTTTCCCATGTAACTTTAGGCATTATTCGATCCTTCACTAAGACCACTTTGGAAGACACGATGCAACAAATGTACCCAATTTTTCGATATCAAAATCATTTACAAATCGAATTGGTGCAGTCATTTTCAGATTTATTTGTGCTTTTTTAGCGATTGCCAAAGATCTCAGTCGAGACCTATACCTTCTTTATGTACGCTTAGTGCGACCTTAACTCCATATTTTCATTCGTCGTACGCTAATGCTTCGTATATGCTCTCTTTTTACATTTCCTTAGATCCTTTTTACATGATGGGAATATATAGTCAATACGCTCGCAAACTGGGTGTATATTTGCTTTGGCGTGATTCATTGGTCAACAAAGTATCTTGACAAGTTTCACGATAAGTGACACGATATTGTTTCCTATTTTCAATTCGCGGAGGGATATCGATGCAAAACCACTGATTAATAATAATCAGAAAGTAAAAATATTCTGAGTATTTGGTGAATGTTGTAAAGACGGTCTAGCGCAGGGGCAGCCATATGCGCTTATGCGAGCGCAGGCGCCCTCGAGCGCTCATCTGTATGTCAGTGGGCACTGCGAGGGAAGAGTTGCCCCTCCAACAGCCTGCACTTGGTATTGGTAGAATAGTGTTGTCAGTGTCGAAGCCTACTTGCCGTTCGTGACAGAACAAAGTTAGTGAGAGGAGAAAATATTTCAATATTTTACAATAACCATCCCTCACAAGGATTCCCCCACCTCTTTGAACTAACTTCTCAAATCTGCTGTTTGATCAGAACTACACATTTTTGCAAACGTGTTCTTTTATTTATTTCTAAGATTGAATTAACTCACTTCCTGGAGAAAAGTGGTTGATGACGAGTAATGTCACTGCAAATATCGAAATGCTAATACAACATTTAAACAAAATGAAAGAGAAATAACAACAGGAGTTTCTTTTTCTTAAGTACAGTACGTAACACTTCTGAAATGTTTGTAAACGTATTGGACAAAACTGCTATGGCCATTAGTCCCTAGACTTACAAAATACTCAAAGTAACTTACACTAAGCAGAGCAAACACACTCACTCATGCCTAAGGGAGGACTCGAACCCCTGACATTAATGGCCAGCTAGTCCATAGTATGACACCTTAGACTACACGGGCATTCAGCCTGGTGTAATAACAATCATCAGTAAAATTGTGAGTATTAATAGTTGTTTAATAAAAAATGCATGTAGTCCTTGTTTCTTAAATTTTATATTTTTCTTGTGTTTGTGAGCAGAAAATTAAGTCAACGTAAATAACAGTTTTACTCCCCTTTATAAATTAGTCCCTCTCCCTCCCTCTGCTCACTAGTGACCTGAACGAAAGAATTTATGAAGTAACCTCTTGTCAACGTATGCAACGTATTATTTTTCGACTCTGCTGTACTCATTACAGCATCAGGCTATGAAAACATGTATTCTTTAATTTTACCTTTGTGTTGTGCCTCTCTCAGGCTGAAGTGTTATAAACTGAAATTACTTATTAATTCCACGACACCGTTGCAAATATTACATTACAGTGTACGTTTTCACTGCATTCTCATACTGTAGTAATTACAACAGTGCAAAGAATAATTTTGACGTGACTAAAACCTCACAAGTCATTTGTCGATCATGTACTGTCGTCAGTCTTCGCCGTTGTTTGCGAGTAAAAGAGCTACGCCACATCCGGCACGCACGGCGGCAAAAAAAAGATTGACCGGAATTCTCACTCTGATAAAAATTAAAATTAGTTAACCTATTAATTTATATAAATAGAAAAGTGTCTCATAAAACTGTATTTCCACCACTGACAGCGATTTGGTTTTGACGATGTGTGTTGAACTTTTGTAAACTGAGAAACCATTATTTTGTTGGATAAATAGAGCTAAATGCTGAAAGCAATAAGTACAATGTAAAGTTCTTCAAATTTGCTTACAACCCCTGGGTACCCGGAGAATTTTAATATATGATGCTATTGAAAATGGCACAATGTATACCCTACTTCTAAAAGTTCACAGGCAGCCAACGAGATCTACGAAAGAACACAAGTGTGTATTTGTAAATCTTTAGTTCGCTTTTGAATGTCAGGTTTTCATATAACCAACACACAGAATAAGATCCAAACCTGATTTTAAACCTGAACACAAGAAAAGTTAAGTTTAACTTCGAGCATGTGGACCTGAATATAAAAGTGCATATACTAATAATCTGGAATACAAAACCATGCTGTGCTTTAAAAAATGTAAAGCAGTCAACAATACGAAGATTGGTTTGAACACCACAATGATTTACTAGGCATGGTCCTGTTTGGAGGTGGTATGCCATTGCCTTCCTCCGACCTACGAACTGACTTACCCAGCCAGTTATAGGGGGGCCTACAGTTTAAAGTGGGTTCTGAACCACGGTGCTATTCGCTATTTTTCACATGAGCAGTACTGCCAGAGATGAAAGAAGTGGAAAGTGACAGATAAAAATCCTAGGATCTGGCGGGGATCGAACCCACGACCTTTGGATTTGTAGTCTGGCACTCTACCACTGTGCAACCGAGGTGCACAAAAATTATCTACTGTGTGAAACTCTCGAAATATTAGATGTCGTCAAGAGGCAAACTCATATATGAAATTAAGGATACCTTAAACTCGAAGATGGAGTAAAGACCAAATAGATTACATATTGAGGAAATGTAAAGAAACGAAACAGTTGTGTAGGACCTACTACCACCATTTCCACACACATGTGATATGTTTATTTTCAATATATTCAGTGACCAGTGTTGTGACAATTTATTTGACTGTAGGCTTTTAATTTATACTGCGCAGAGAACTAACAAAAAGATATTTAAACTTAACTATGGAAGCAGAGAAAAAAGTTACATATGTAAAGAAAGTGGCGTACAGTTTTATGAGCTCAACCCTGGTCTCTAGAGAGCAGTAAGGGTTAGTCTATCACGACTTATTTCAGACTGATAGTTCAGAAAGATAATGGCATCGAGTACTGAAGTGAGTGACGTTGAACGGCATATTTTAGATCTGTTTTGCAAACGATGGAGCAGTTAAGTACAAGCCAAGTCCAATTGAGTTTGAAAATTGTCTCAAACAACTGATTTAAATTAGAAAGTTAGTCGGACAGGAGATAACCTTGTGCAGAAAGTAGAGGAAAATGTTATTATAATAAATTCTCAGATCCAAGATACAAAGTCACTGCTTGCAGAAAATATCTGGCATGTTGTGGAAAACTGTAATAGAAACCTTTTTATTAACTAAAAGATCAAAACAATTATATTAAAGGATTAAATAATAAGGTAGAATTGTTTCAGAATGTCAGTCATAACTTAAAGTTCAGTATCTGAATTACAACATAGGGTGTCCCAACTCCAAGAAGGTTGTAGGAAAAACAATTATAAACCCAAGTTACACTAGTTTAATGAGTGTACCAATAGGAGTTTCTCAGGAGAATATTAATTTGATTCTGTCGCCTTTATTTAACACCGAAAAAGAAGTTTTTGATCCGCTATAACTGACACGGGTAAATTAAATTCGTTAAAATATTCATTGAGGTGATGCACTTTCATGGGCAAACCCACATTATAATATAGGCTGACTTTGAAAGTAGTTTTTAGAATAAAATTTGGTCAGATGCAGAGCAATCTTGAATTCAAACAGACATTTCAATTAGGCTTATGTATCGAGATCATATAGAGAATATGAAGGACTTTTGTACATACCAGTTAAATAAATTTTTACAGTTAACTATGGATGAATTTACCTGGGTGGATGCAGAAGAGTTTGTCATAGGGGCCCACCGATACTGTTGAGAAATTTTTGTCTTTCTTAGGTCAAATATATTCACATGTCGAAAGAAAAATGAACCAAAATAAATAACCAGATGGAACAAATTTGAGAAACGCATTACAAATATGTAGTTAAACTCCATGTACAACTAGAAAATTAATGAACATTTACTACCAAACTTTGTTCCAAGGTGCGAACCCTATGTTGCTTAAGCATTTATCCCAGACTTTCACACAGGATACAATCAAAAGTATGTACAACAATTTAATGAGAATCAGAGCTTTAATACAAACCAGAATGTCTAACATAAGAGTAATTGCTTCATACCTAATTATGATAAGCGACAAGGCAAAGGAATGATACAAAACTAACAGACTTCAGCACAGGCAAATAAGGTCAAGTAATAGATGTACAAGAAAATAGTTTTAAAGTAAAGTCGTTTTGGAAGAAAAATATAAATACTGTAAATTTAATTAAAAGCAATAATGATGCACATTGTAACTTGGAAGAAGGTAGTTAATAAATGTCTTTGAACAAAATTTTGGAAATAAAGCTGATGTAAAAGGTAGCTTGAGAAAAAACAGCGAGCTTCAATACTGTGGTGGAGCGACTGATAAATGAAACTGATGGGGAGACTGTATATGATGGTTCGGAAGAAAAAAGTGATTTTATAAGTGATAAAACAAGAAAGTAAGTGATAAAACAAGTGACAAAGGAATAAAGTATTTTATACAGTTTTAAGAGGACTTAATCTTTGATCATGAAGATAAATGATTTCTAAAATAATTTACTATAGGTGATGAAAAGGAAGTTGCTTCAGAACACTTACTTTACTTGAAATCTATGAAATTAAATATGCTTGAATCTGGTCAATGCTCATTAGAAGAAGGTAAAACTGGTATTATCTGATAGTGAAGAAGGTTTTGAAAATTTGTTAATATTCAATGAAAATAAGGTAAGTGAAAATGAAACTGTAGAATCTGTGATTTTACAACATTGGTAATATAGAGAGGTGTCTGTAAGCTGAACCAGTGAGTCATGCTGAAGAGAAGTTGGTAAATAACCGATTCATTAAGCTGACATTTTGAACTTGTGATGCCAGATGTTTATCATATAGTAGTAGCGAAATTTCTGGCACATAAGACTTCAGAAGCAAAGAGAGTAATCACTATTTAGAGGTACCTGTAGTTATGAAAAATAGAGGAGCCACTGGAAAAAACAGCAAACCAGTAAACCTACAAGCCTCAATTAGCTTTCAAATAGATAATCTATGTTTGGATCATAGTTTCCTGGTTATTCCCGATCTTGGAGAGGACCTTCTGTTAGAATAAAATTACTTGCAGTAGACTAGTGCAGAGTAAAATTGGAAAGTGGAAAATTTAAGTATAGTTAATTGTCAAGGAGTAACTTTCCAATTTTTATACTGAGATGCCTTGAGATATCTTATGTTCTCAAAGTAACAGTAAAAGGATATCCAGTATGGCAGAAAATATACATGTAGTTGAACAAAACTGTTCTAAATTAGAAAAGTTAAATTTTTGACAGTTTGTGAATGTAAAGGTCTCAAAAGCAGTAGGGTTCAATGACTACTAGAAACAAGAACTAAAGTACTTTTGTGGGAATATGAGGAAGTGTTTAGTGATACAAAAGGTAAAGTTAACAACTTTAAAAAATTCTTGGAGAATCTGGGATCACTGAAGGAAGTATTAGTGAATACAACAATCCCATCATTATGGTTTCAAAAGCAGATGGTTGTGTTCCAGAAGTTTTTTTTAATACAAGATTATTTAATAAGTGTATACAAAGAGATAATGCTAATCCAGAGAAGAATTCTTCATAAGTTAATAAATGTTAAGATTATTTCAAGCCTTGATTTCACATCATATTTTCACCAGATACTTTTGGCACCTGAATCCAGGAAATAAACTGTAAATTTATATAACAGTAAATGTTAACAGTATTGAGTTGTTCCATTTTGAGTCACAGTGTAACCTGCAAAATTCATCAGAGCTTTAGATGAAGTGTTAGGTACTGAGCTTAGAGCTAAACTTAAAATTCAGGTAGATTGGGAACAACATTATGTACAACTAGGGGAAATTTTTTCAAAACTGTATGACAGTGATCTGGCATTGAAATTAGAGAAGGTTAATTTTTGACACAGTGAATTAAAACTTTTAGGAACCATATTTCAGAGAAAAGCGTATTACCTGATCTGCATAAATCTAAGGCCACTGCTCAACTACCATCACTGAAAGATGTAAGCAGCTTAAGTCATTTTTGGAGACGACTGCAAATTTATTGAAGATATATGAACCAACCCCATCTCAGTGAATTACTGCAGAATAATATAGAACTGGAGAAATGACTGCCTAACCGCTTTTGAAAAACTTAAACATGCTTTATGCTATTTACTTGGCTGTAAGACTATATATATTCTGATGATAAAACAAGTTATTTAAAAGTGTGCAGATTGTATCATGATAGTCTGTCCAGATGTGCTATGTATCTATAACAGTTTGACTATGAGATTTATTACCTTAAATTTTCAGAGAATTTAGTTACAGGTACTCTTTCAAGGATGCTTGTTGATAACCACAGATAAATGTTGATTTATCCAAAGAAAGAGAATTTTCTTTGATGTATATGAAGAGAATGAAAGAGGAGAAAGCAATCAAAGAGATATGTAATGACATAAGATGTAACCAAAACCATGATAACAATTGGAGGTTACTGAAATGTGTGTTACATAATCAAGGGTTACGTAAGGTAGGTAAGTACTACAAAGTTTGTGAAGGTATGCTGGTAAGAGCCGAGCGGTCTAAGGCGCCTCGCTGCGGAGCGCGCGGTTGCTCGCCGTCGGGGGTTCGATTCCTCCCTTGGGCATGGGTGTGTGTGTGTGTGTATGTGTGTTAATCTCTGGTTAGTTTACCTTAGTTTAAGTAATTTGTAAGCTACGGACTGATGACCACGCAGTTTGGTCCGATACATTTACAAAAATATGAATGTGTGTTCGTCGTTGTTGTGCCTATTCCAAACATGTGTTTTATGTGCAAAATATTGTATAAATTTAAATTTAGATATAAATATACTTTTTCAACCAAGTGTAGTAATATAAAACTGCCGCGCGGTATGAGGCTCCATATCACGAATTGCGCAGCCGCTCCTGTCGGAAGTAAAGAGGCCTGCCTTGGACATTTATGGGCATGTTGTCATCGGCATAAGTTAATTTAAATAGTATTTAAGTCTAGAGACCGATAACCTAAGCAGTTACACAAACTATGAATTTAAATATAAAAGGAAAGGTTTGAGTCTGTAATTGAAAGCAGTAGAACTCAATCCCGTGTGAAAGACATAAGAGAAAAAGAAATAATAATTTAAAAAATGACAACTTTACACTAAATAGGAACCTTGACGTCACAGAAATAATGTAAATGATTGATGTTACAGGAAATCACAGTTTCTATCGGATTCTTATGTGGAATGAACGATTAGAGGAGCTTAGTTTTCTTCGCATTTCATGCGCGTTATTGCTGTCTATTGCGCATGCGCGGATTCGCGCCGAGGAATATCCGCCGTGCGTCGTGTTAATAGCTCTACGAGAAGCAGTACGTAGTTCTAGATAATCACGCTTGTAGCGTACTTACATAGTTGTACGCCTTAGGTAAATCGTGTAATACAGCCTTAAGGCGCCTTGCTGTGGAGCGCGCGGTTGCTCGACGGAGAATCGAGTCCTCCCTCAGGCATGGTTCTATGTGTTTCGTTTAGCGTAAGTTAGTTTAAGTAGTTTGTAATCCTAGAGACTGAAAACGGCAGCATTTAATCATTTCAACGTTTGACTACAAACCTGACTTACTCCTTTCCTAACCACTGCGTCCCTTTCATGCTCTTCGACTGAAATAACTGCTGTCTGGTTTTTGTGTAAGTTGAATATAACTCTTTGCGCCCATTATTTTACCCCTGATACCTTCAGAATTTGAAACAGTGTATTCGAATCATTATTGTCATAAGCTTTCTCCAGAATTACAAAGGCTACAACGTAGGTTTGTCTTTCCTTAACCTAAGATAAGTCTCAATGTGGGTATTGCCTTTAGTGTTCCTACAATTCTCCTAAACCCAAAATGACCTTCCAGCATTTTTTCTATTTCTGTGTAAATAATTGCTATTAAAATTTTCCAACCATGATTTCTTAAAATGATAGTTCTGTGATTTTCACACATGTCTCCAATTGCTTTCTTTTGAATATATCTTACACTTTAAAATGTGGTTTTGCTTTCTATGTTTTACCGGTAAAAGGTCAATTCAGTACCTTCCGGTGTCTGCTGGACTCTTCCATGTATACAAACTTCGTCCATGGTGCTTAAAACAAGTGTTTGTCACGATTAAATTGTGCTCTGCGCTACTTAGGCTCACAGCTGCGGTGCGCGCTGACCGTTCGCCGACGGGAGTTCGAGTCCTCACTCGCGCACGGGTGTTTGTCTTTTCCTTACCAGAAGTTACATTAAGTTAGTGTAAGTTGTTTGTAAGCATAGGGACTGATAACCAGCGTAGTTTAGGCCCTTAGATTAACAAACATTTGATTTTCTGAGTTTATGTCCCAGATGATAATAAAGTTTTCGTCTGCCTGAAGTGACTGAATAACGTTTTTTATATCTCCATAATTTTTTTCAATCCAATAATCGTCAGAGCTAGTTGCCGTAAAAACTTATACTACCCTGGTCGGTATTGGCTTCGTGTCTATTTATGCTGCGATAATGTGTTCACTATGCTGTTCATAGTAACTTACACAAATTTCTGTTTTATTAATCACTATCAGATCTACTCATGAGTTGCTAAATGATTTTGTATTTATAACTCTGATTTCGCTGACTAGAAATGCAGTTCATCCTGCCACCTAACTTCGCTAATCACCATCTTATCGAACTTCAACCTATCCCCATCTCTTTTCAAATTTTTTCTAACTTACCTAACGGATAAAGGGATATGATATTCCAGGCTTCGATCCTTATAACATCTGCTTTGTTTTTCTTGATGACAAAAATCTTCTTAGTAGTCCCGCCGCCCTCCCTCCCCCACGACATACGAATGAGAACTCAAGAATATTTTAGTCAAGAAGACGCCATCATCATATATTAAAACAGTAGAGCTGCATGACTTCAGGAAAATTAACGACTATAGTTTAGAGGGGCTCTACAAAGGAAATGAACTTCGAGACAATATTGTAGGAAGGGAAGAGGATGTAGATGAAGATGAAATAGGAGATACTGTACTGAGAGAAGAATTTGACAGAGCCCTGAAAGACCTAAGTCGAAACAAGGCCCCTGGAATAGATGATATTCCCTCAGAGCTACTGAAGTCTCTGGGAGAACCAGCCATGACAAAATTGTTTCACCTGGTGTGTAAGATGTATGAGACAGGTGAAGTACCCTCAGACTTTAAGAAAAATGTAATAATCCCCATCCCTAAGAAAGCAGGTGCAGACAGGTGTGAAAACTACAGAACCATCAGTTTAATAAGTCATGGCTGCAAAATATTAACGCGAATTATATACAGAAGGATGGAAAAGCTGGTAGAAGCCGACCTCGGGGAAGATCAGTTTGGGTTCAGGAGAAATGTAGGAACACGGGAGGCAATACTCACTTTACGGCTTATCCTAGAAGACAGATTAAGAAAAGGCAAATCTACATTTCTAGCTTTTGTAGATTTGGAGAAGGCTTTTGACAATGTTGATTGGAATAAACTCTTTAAAGTTCTGAAAAAAGCAGGAGTAAATTATAGGGAGCGTAAGGTTATTTACAACTTTTACAAAAACCAGACAGCGGTTGTCAGAGTTGAAGGGCATGAAAGGGATGCAGTGGTTGGGAAGGGAGTGAGACAGGGTTGTAGCCTTTCTCCAATGTTATTCAATTTGTACATTGAACAAGCTATAAAGGAAAGCAAGGAGAAATTTGGTGAAGGAATAAAAGTTCAGGGGGAAGAATTAAAAACATTGCGTTTTGCCGATGACATAGTAATTCTGTCAGATACAGCAAAGGACCTGGAAGAGCAATTGAATGGAATGGACAGTGTGCTGAAAGGTGCATATAAGATGAACATTAACAAGAGCAAAACTAGGGTAATGGAGTGCAGTGTAAGAAAATCAGGTGATGCTGAAGGAATTAGATTGGGAAACGAAGCAATAAAGGAGGTAGATGAGTTTTGTTACTTGGGCAGTAAAATAACAAATGATGGGCGCAGTACAGAGGATATAAAATGCAGAATGGCAATGGGTAGAAAAGCGTTTTTGAAAAAGAGAAATTTGTTAACATCGAATATTGATTTAGGCCTAAGGAAGTCCTTTCTGAGGGCATTTGTATGGAGTGTCGCCTTGTATGGGAGTGAGACATGGACAATAAACAGTGCGGACAGGAAGAGGATTGAGGCTTTTGAAATATGGTGCTACAGAAGAATGCTGAAGATTAGGTGGGTGGATCGCGTAACTAATGAGGAGGTACTGAACAGAATTGGGGAGAAAAGGAATTTCTGGCATACCTTGACTAAAAGAAGGGATAGATTGGTAGGACACATTCTTAGACATCAAGGAATTGTTAATTTAGCGTTGGAGGGAAGTGTGTGGGGAAAAAATCGCAGGGGAAGACCAAGAGATGGATACAGTAAGCAGATTCAGACAGATGTAGGTTGTCGTTCTTATGTGGAGATGAAGAGGCTTGCTCAGGATAGGGTATTGTGGAGAGCTGCATCAAACCAGTCTCCGGACTGAAGACCACAACAACAACAACAACAACAGTTTCTCTTGCAGGAGCTGCATGGCAAATCCGCGTTAACTAATGTTACAAGGTCAGCTCTGTCATTCACCCAGACTGTTGTCCTTGCAACTGCTGAAAATGCTCCTTCCCCTCTTCAGAAACCGCAGGTTTGTATGGCCTCTCCCCAGATACCCCTTCGCTATGATTGCACCTACGCTAAGGCAATCTGTATCGTTGAGGCAGACAAGCCACTCATCCTCGGCAATGTCTGTGTTTCATGATGGTGGAAAAAAATGAATATAAGGTGGCAACAGGTAAGACCACACCAGTGCCTAAAGTATTTCATATCTTAATCGGGTATAGGTAGTGTTCTTTACAAAGGTATGACCTTTTGCCTATGGCGAAATAAGGTCAGCCAGAATTCTACAAGGCGGCACTGTGAGGTATACAGCACATAGTCGCGATCCAACTCCTAATTAGACCTCATGTTAAACAACAAAACTCAAATGCCAAGATCGCATTTTTATAGTCCTTTATTTTCTGAAAATCGGTTTCTGCGAACTAAGTATTTATCTTCAGATCAGCATTGCCTACTGATATTGGACACTTGCATGTGGATTTTTGAAGTTACCTTAAAATGTTTTTGTGTAAACATAGCACGAAGTAAGAAAAGGAAATTAAAATTTCCGCGATAAAACATGAAAATTAAAAAAAAAATTAATATTCTATTATGACTTCCTTTTCAGGCCAGTCAACTTGTGCTCAATAGGGCCCCTAGCCGGAAAGTTTTGGGGTAGTTTTGATTTCTTCGATTCCGTATTTTTTTTGGGGTGCTGAATCCGAATCTGGCATTTCCCAACAAAATTTCGTGACGCAACATTGCAAAAAATGCAAAAATTCGAAAAAATAGCATTTTTCGGCGGTTTTCTACTCATAACTCGGAAACTATCAACTTTTCACAAATTGCCTCCCAGTACAAAATTGAAATCCATAAAATTTCCTACAGATTTCACTACTAATGTTAGCTGTCAGGCGAGGCGTTCCGGCTCAAGCGCTAATTGAAAATTGGGGTATTTTGGCTGTCTCCGCTAAAATCCACTTTTTCCACTCAAAAAGTCTAATTCATTATTAAAAGCTGACATTTAGTGAATTCCCACAAGTTCTAAGTCGTATAGAATGTAGACTGGTATCCACTGCTTCTCCCAGTTCTCTATGCACACCATCTTTAGACCATATATGTAAAGTTATACGAAATTAAAAAAGAAATTACATGATGTTCAAGTTATTAATAAAATCAGAAATTGTACAAATTGTCACAGAAAGTTGAAATTCCGAACAAAATTTTGAAAATTTTGTAAATATTATTATATTGTATTACACAGAATACAATTTGTACAATTTCTGATTTTATTAATAACTTGAACATCATGTAATTTCTTTTTTAATTTCGTATAACTTTACATATATGATCTAAAGATGGTGTGCATAGAGAACTGGGAGAAGCAGTGGATACCAGTCTACATTCTATACGACTTAGAACTTGTGGGAATTCACTAAATGTCAGCTTTTAATAATGAATTAGACTTTTTGAGTGGAAAAAGTGGATTTTAGCGGAGACAGCCAAAATACCCCAATTTTCAATTAGCGCTTGAGCCGGAACGCCTCGTCTGACAGCTAACATTAGTAGTGAAATCTGTAGGAAATTTTATGGATTTCAATTTTGTACTGGGAGGCAATTTGTGAAAAGTTGATAGTTTCCGAGTTATAAGCAGAAAACCGCCGAAAAATGCTATTTTTTCACATTTTTGCAATTTTTTCCAATGTTGCGTCACGAAATTTTGTTGGGAAATGCAAGATTCGGATTCAGCACCCCAAAAGACATACGGAATCGAAGAAATCAAAACTACCCCAAAACTTTCCTGGTGAAAATACATATTGACTGGACTATTTGCCCAATCCATACACTCCTTAATTTAGAGCGTTCAACATCTGGTTCCACCTACACTGCACAGGTGTACATGATGTACGTTGGTACATCATTTGAAGAGAGATAAATCGTATCTCTATGGATCACTGAAAGCCTCTTAGTGTCCAGTTTCTGTGTTTCTGAACCCACTGCAGTGCTGTACTATGTGCCGTAGTGAGCTATGACCTTTAGCGAGGTACCCGACTGGAAATGTTCGTCCCACGCAGTTCCCTTTCAATGTCCGCTAGGAAATTAGTTGGGACGGACCTGCCATTCACTGAGAACGGCCGCTCCTATCGAATTAGAAGCCGACTGCCATTTGCAAGCCGCGTCGCTCGTTTCCGATCGCTGTCGGCTAGATAGTTCCACGAACGATGTCTTCACGCCTTTTGAAATGGCCGAGTCAGCTGGTAGTTGATGCACTGCCTACTGAGGCAATTTACCCTGTGGTCATCCGCTCTTCATAAGACGATAACCACTTTTTGGCTTTTTTGGCCTCTACAATTTGGTCCGTTTCACTTGTTAACTGATACATACAGGTTGATTCATATGCCCCTACTCACGTTTTATGAACCTTCGACATTGTTGGGGACATGTTTGTATTATATTAGTGGCATTTTTTCGGTAATTAAATAAAAACATTTTTAAGTCAACGTAACCGTTTTAAGCCTAAATTTATCTCCTTCAAAGAATGGAACTGAGATAATTCGTGGTGACAAGAAACAAGAGTTTCAAACTGCTCACCCTCATATAGAAAATCCAGTAAACGACAAAGAAAATAAATAATAAAAAGTGGATTTTGGGATAAAGAGCTAAGTTATCCCATCTTCAACAAAATTATACCTATCCTGTTTCTGGGTAAGTATATTCATAGAGTGACAGACAGTGTTCTCTGTACAGATCACTGACGAGAAGCTCCTCTGTACAGAAAGTAAAAAATTGAATCTCTTAAATTATATTACATGCAGTTAACTTTTGACAAAATAGAAAGGAATTACGTTTTTAATAATTCTTTAAGAATTGCGTAAGTAAGATATACTCATGTAGTAACCAGTAAAAAGTGCGTAATATTGTACTGAAATAAACTAAAATCACACATATATCCACTTCGGATCGCAATTACTGCGGTGTGGATAAAGACAGTGCTTATAATTTTTAACCTGAGGATTACGATTCCCAAGGTATGTTAATGTTTCGTAACTTAAGTTTTCCTACCATAATGATCACTCACGTTATCTTATGAAAGTGATAGTTTGTTAAAGATAATTCGTTGGTGAAATCGTTTAAGATTTACAGATATGTTATGATAGTGTGTGTTGACTAGTATCCTTATCTTGAGTTCGCTGTTCATAATGTATTAAAACCAATATTAGACTTGAACATATAACCGAGAAAAATTATAGAAATAGTCCGAGAGTACGTTTAAGGATTGCTGGAAGTTACTACGTGGTCTCATTATAAAATGCTGGTTGAATATTGAGTAAATTGCAGCCAATTTTAGGCAAAATATGTCTTCAAGCATCTCAATCCTCAATATAACAAACTTCCTAAACCATATTTGATACAATTTTGAACTTCTGTTCAGTGATTTACATGGACACTGATTACAAACTGTATTTACAGCAGTCTTTTTTGAAGAAGTAATAAATTAAACTGTTTGATGCTGAAATTTTACCGCATGAAGAGTGAATATTTAGTGAAGACATGCTACAAGTGTGAACTTTGTTTAAAGTCCCTAATTGCTCTTATTCTGAAACTTTTATCAATAAATTTCGGATGTTGCAGTCGAATGAAAAATATGTGAAGCCATTTGTGAACTTCAACGAGACTGACGCACAGCAATATATATATATATATATATATATATATATATATATATATATATATATATATATATATATATATATATATATATATACAGTAAATTAGGAAAGTAATGAAATAAACAAAACATTTAAATGCACGGTAATGCCTTATGTAAATTTGATAAAAATGCATAAAGTGAAGAGAACGTCCTAAATCGAATATAAAAATAATGTCGTGTGGCTCAATGGCCTGGCGCAAGTCTTTCAATTGAACGACCCGTCAGCACATAACCTTTCCCAGTTAACCAACCAAAAAAAAGGGTACCTAAAGTTGAACGTGGAATCTGAACCATGCGTCGTTTCTGACAACTCCTCTCATCGTTGAAGGGTAATGGCTAAATAAAAGCTCAAAGTGCAAAAATGTATAGACCTGGTAAGATTCTAAGACGTGACCATTTGTTCTCCGACCGAGTACGTTGCGCTAACCAAGACTTGAAGATTAACAGCAGCGCCGATCATTGGCGACTTACCCAACCTAGATAAAAAGCATTGCAATAAAAGTATATTGAATTTATTATTTGAGGTGAAAAATAAGCTATTTTTAAGCTATATCATATCACACACAATAAGCAAAATTTTATTAAGATCAGTTGAGTAGTTTTCGATAAGAATCTAACAGAAATATTCTCGTGAATTTATTGAGCTCCAGTGAGGTGGAACTCCTTCCCCTGTGAACACGATGCCACTGCCATCTTGCGGTGACAGGAATCAGGCCACCAGATTTCCGCGTCATGTTTGCTCATTCTGCATACTAACATTTTACGACAGTCTGGCACTACGACACGTTCAGCATCTGTAATTTTATAGTCATACATAACTGACAAAATCAGTTGAGGGTATTACTGGAGTAGGACTGATAATGAATAAGAAAATAGGAATGCGGGAAAATACTATGAGAAGCGCAGTGATCGCATTATCAATCAAGATAGATAAGAAGCCAACAAAGACCACAGTAGTACAAGTTTATATGCCCACTAGCTCTTCCGATGATGTGGTTCAAATGTTCAAATGTTTGTATAGTCTATGGGACTTAACTACGGGGTCATCAGTCCCTAAACTTACAAACTACTTATGAACTAACTAAGACTAAGGACGGCACAAAAATCCATGCCCGAGGGGGGATTCGAACCCCCGACCGTAGTGGCCGTGCAGACCGTGAATGGAACGCCTCAGTCCCCTCGGCCACCGCGGCCGGCTGATGTGGAGATAGAAGAAATGTATGAGGAGATAAAGGAAATTATTCGGACTATTAAGGGGGAGGAACACATAATTGTGATGGGAGATAGGAATTCCGTAACTGGAAAAGGAAGGTGCGAGGGTGAAGATCGGGGTGAGAGTTTAAAATAGAGAAAGTTTAATTTTTTTTAAACTCACAACCACCAGCTGCGAACCAATTTCCTAAGCATGCAAAAACACTGGAACTGTGATTGCGATTGACTCGTTTTCTAGGGGATGATATCACACGTTCGCAGCTCTCCTTCCCTGCATATGATTGACAAAACAAATTCATAATAAAATCAAGTTCATGAGAGAAAAGGGTGTACTAACTACTATTTTTGAAAACACGTGAAAGTTCACTTTATGTTGTTTATTTCACAATATTTGAACCCTGTGGCTGTCGCGTCTTTACATCGGTAAATGTACCAAATAAAGTTATAGCTCGTGAGCCCCCAGACAAAATGAATATTTGTCGCGAATTGATTTCACACCACGTGGCTGTCTCAAACACCGTTCATGTTCATGCCTACGCGACGACACGTGTTACATTAACAAATCACAGTCACTTTAATTCAATGTGATGCTCACCTTGTTGCACCGGCTAAATATTCACAAACACACAGTAGCACTCGATTTAACTTGGTGCAGTCTACGACGAGCAACCACACGTGGCGAATGCCACACGCAATACTCAAGTCACCACCTCGAGATCCACATGCCGACTGAGGCAGAGCGACGCCGCGCGACCAGCCACACCACGTGGTCCCGAGTCCTCACTTCCTGCCCAGGTGCACGCGCGCCAAAAGCTCAACTGCCGGGGTTTTTTCCCCTACGTCATCAACTTCCCCATGTGAACTGTTCTAACCGATTTGCCAACGTACAGCGCTCAGCCAATACATTTCTAAAACTTTACTTAAAATCAAAATAATTACACTACACATTAAACAAATATTTTCTTACGTTTTTATATTAGTATAAACATCCTTTGTACTGTTTATCATAATCGTGCAATTTCTTATATCACAGATGACTGATTTAACTGAATATTTCAAGGTAAAATACAAGATTGATTGAAAATAAAATGAAAAATAGTTAATATATTATTTTTATAAACAAACATTGCCATGCTAGTTGTGTAACTGTCTTGTCTTCGTTGGTAATTTATTACTTTTCATTGTCAATTAAACATATTACGTTAGATGTGACTATATCAGCTAATGTATTGTTTATTTATCAACAGGCTATTTTGTAATGAGGGCCTTAAAGGTTCCTAACTGCATCGTATTACTTCAAATGCCAGTAGTATTACAATATTTGTGCACTGCACTATGCCTGGCACTCGCCGTTGTCCCTCTCTCCCTTCACCGGAAACGAACTGAAAAATCCTAAGTTGGAACAAGCCACCAACGTCGGCCTGCTCGCTGGCCTCCCGTCAGCTACAAGCACACAGGAAATCTCAACGTGGAGAATTTCTACCTATGGCCTAACTATAAATGTTGTCACCCAACTGTGTACATACATTGCTACCATAATTAATAAGATTAAAATTGTGTAACATTTAGTACATTGTCATGGTCAATGTTTGCAGTGAACTTCATACTGTTTAATTATCAAATGCTATTAATTACCAGTATTTCTATTGGGCTGTAATCTCACAAAGGGAAGGAAAAGTAGTAGGTGAATATGGACTGGGTAAAAGAATGAAAGAGGAGATCACCTGACAGAATTTTGCACGGAACATAATTTAATCATAACAAACACCTGGTTTAAGAATCATGAAAAAAGGTTGTATACGTGGAAGAGGGCAGGAGGCCCCGGAAGGTACCAGATAGATTTTATAATAGTAAGACCTAGATTTCGGAACCAGGTTTTAAACTGTAAGACATACCCAGGGACAAATATAGATACTGACCATAAATTGTTGGTCATGAAATGTAGGCTGCAACTGAAGAAACTGCAAAAAAGTAGGAAAATAAGGAGATGGGACATGGAGAAATTGAAGGAACCTGAAGTTTCTTAAGGATTTCAGAGGGAGCTTTAGGCAGCAATTGAGAGAAACGGGGGGGGGGGGGGGGGAATAAAACAGTAGCAGAGATATGGGTAGCGTTGAGAGATGAAATAGTGAAGGTAGCAGAGGATAAAATAGGTAGAATGGCAAGAGCTGCAAAAAATCCATGGATATCACAGGAAATACTAAATTAATTTGATGAAAGGAGAAAATATAAAAATCCACTAAATGAAACAGTCAAAATGGAGTACAGACGACTAAGAAATGAGATTGACAGGAAGTGTAAAATAGCTAATCAGGAGAGGCTAGAAGGCAAATGCAAGTCTGTAGAAAAATGTATAAATAGGGGAAAAAGGTACTGCCTACAGGAAAATAAAAGAAACATTTGGAGACAAGAAAAGTAGCCGTTTGAATATAAAGAACTCAGTAGGAAAACCATTTCTCAGGAAAGAAGGGAAAGCTAAAGGGTGGAAAGAGTATATAGACTGGCTCTACAAAGGAGATGAACTGAGAGACAATATTCTAGGAAGGGAAGTGGATGAAGATGAAATAGGAGATACTGTACTAAGAGAAGATTTTAAGAGAGCACTGAAAGACCTTAGTCGAAACAAGGCCCCTGGAGTCGACGACATTCCCTGGGAACTACTGAAGTCTCTGGGAGAGCCAACCACGACAAAACTATTTCGCCTGGTGCGTAAGATGTATGACACAGGGGACTTACCCTCAGACTTTAAGAAAAATGTAATAATCCCCATTCCAAAGAAAGCAGGTGCAGGCAGGTGTGAAAATTATAGAACCATCAGTTTAATAAGTCCTCGTTGCTAAATTTTAACACGAATTATTTACAAAAGGATAGGAAAGCTGGTAGAAGCCGACCACGAGGGAGACCAGTTTGGTTTCAGGAGAAATGTAGGAACAAAGGGAGGCAATCCTCACTTTAAGGCTTATCTTAGAAGATAGATTACGGAAAGACAAACCTACATTTCTAGCTTTTGTGGATTTGGAGAAAGCTTTCGACAATGTTGACTGGAATAAACTCTTTCGAATTCTGATATCATCAGGAGTAAAATATAGGGAACGGAAGGTTATTTACAACTTTTACGAAAACCAAACAGGAGTTATCAGAGATGAAGGGCATGAAAGGGATGCTGAGGTTGGGAAGGGTGTAAGACAGGGTTGTAGCCTTTCTGCAATGTAATTAAATGTGTACATTGAGCAAGCTATAAAGGAAAGCAAGGAGAAATTTGGAGAAGGAATTAAAGTTCAGGGTGAACAAATAAAAACCTTGCGTTTTGTTGACGACATTGTAATTCTGCCAGAGAAAGAGCAATTGAATGGAATGGACAGTGTGTTGAAAGGATCATTTAAGATCAATATTAACAAGAGGAAAACAAGGGTAATGGAATGCAGTCTTAGAAAATCAGGCGATGTTGAAGGAATTGAATTAGGTAGCGAATAAATAAATGTGGTAAATGAGTTTTATTACTTGCCCAGTAAAACAACATATGATGGTCGCAGTACAGAGGATATAAAATGCAGAGTAGCAATGGGAAGAAAAGCGTTTTTCAAAAAGAGAAATTAGTTAACGTCGAATATTAATTTAAGCATAAGGAAGTCCTTTGTGAAGGCATTTGTGAGGAGTATTGCCATGTATGGGAGAGAAACATAGATGATAATCAGTGCGGACAGGAAGAGGATAGAGGCTTTTGAAATATGGTGCTACAGAAGAAAGCTGAAGATTAGGTGGGTGGATCGCGTAACTAATGAGGATGTACTGAACATAATTGCGCAGAAAAGGAATGTTTGACATACCTTGAGTAAAAGAAGGATCGATTGCTAGTACACATTCTTCTACATTAAGGAATTGTGAATTTAGCGTTGGAGGGAAGTGTGTGGGGGTAAAAATCGCAGAGGGAGACTAAAAGATGAATATAGCATGCAAATTCAAATGGATGTAGGTTGCCGCTCTTATGAGGAAATAAAAATGCTAGATCAGGATAGAGTAGGGTGGGGAGCTGCATCAAAACAGTTTCCGGACTGAAGAGCACAACAACAACAATCTGTAATCTTTCTTGTCTTGTACTCGTACGTATCGCATCGTGTCTTGAAATGGCGGTGCCATAATAATTTTGTGAGAGTCGGTGTTAGATTTTCTCACGAATAATATTCAAGGTCTGTTAAAAGATTGTCAAACTGTCAGATATGATCTTAAACGGAAATGTTAAAAGGCATATCGTGTTCTACATGGGAACATCACCCAAAAAGACATTTTAAGCATGTTAAGGATTTTAGCTCTAGTTGCAGTATCTTCAACATCGGCCATTGACTGCAGTCGACGGCGCCATTCCGTAGCTATGTAATTTACGTTAGTAAGTCTACGGGCCAAACAAGTGGGGAATCATACAAGTTTTTTCTGTATTGTGGCATAGGACAGATCAACTGTATAACTGATAGGCCATTCTCACACTTAAAATGTAAAGACTGGAACTAGACAGTAGTTACTTAAACCTTTTATATAACTTTTCCAATATAAAGTTTCATCAGTTTTTTGTGTAATAGTTACGATAAAATAGAGTCTTAAATATTTTTGTTAAAATCAATTATTTTGCTAATGCAGTCTGTTAATAATAAAAAGAATGCCATAACTTAACACAGAATTTAATGTTGTTGTTGTTGTTGTTGTGGTCTTCAGTCTGCAGACTGGTTTGATGCAGCTCTCCATGCTACTCTGTCCTGTGCAAGTCTCTTCATCTGAGAATACGTTCGGCAACCTACATCCTTTTGAATCTGCCTACTATACGTCCCTCGGTCTCCCTCTACGATTTTTAACCCACACGCTTCCTTCTAATGCTATTTTGACAATTCCTTGATGTCTTAGAATATGTCCAACCAATATATCCCTTCTCTAGTCAGGATATGCCAGAAACTCCTTTTCTTCCCGATTCGGTTAAGCACCTCCTCATTAGTTACGTCATCTACCAAATGTTCAAATGTTTGTATAGTCTATGGGACTTAACTAGGGGTCATCAGTCCCTAAACTTACAAACTACTTATGAACTACTTACGAACTAGGACGGCACAAATATCCATGCCCGAGGGGGGATTCGACCCTCGACCGTAGTGGCAGTGCAGACCGTGACTGGAGCGCCTTAGTCCTCTCGGCCACCGCGGCCGGCAGTGATCTACCCATTTAATTTTCATCATTCGTGTGTAGCACCACATTTCAAAAGCTCCTATCATCTTTTTATCTGAACTCCTTATCGTCCACGTTTCACTCCCATACAATGCTACACTCCAGACAAATACTTTCAGAAAGGAGTTCTTAATATCTATTTTAATATTGGATGTTAACGAGTTTCGCTCCTTTGGAAACGCTTTTCTTCCCTTAGCCATTCTGCATTTTATATCTTCTTTGCTTCGGCCATCAGAAATTATCTGCCGAGTGGCCTAAAGCGTCTCGCTGCGGAGCGCGCGGTTGCTCGCCGTGGAGGTGCGAGTCCTCCCTGGGGCATGGGTGTGTGTGTTTGTCCTTATGTTAGTTCACTTAGTTTGTAAGCTACGGACTGATTACCACGCAGTTTGGGCCGATAGAATTACAAACATTTGAACATTTGAGAAATTATATTGGTACCCAAATAACAAAATTCATCTACTACTTTTTGTGTCTCATTACCTAATCTAATTCCTTCAGCATCGCCTGATTTTCTGACATTGGGTTCAATTACCTTCGTTTTACTCTTGTTAATGTTCATTTCACGTTCCTTTCAAGACACTGTTCATCCCATTCAATTTCTCTTCCAGATCTTTTACGGTATCTGACAGAATTATTATGTCATCAGCAAACCGCAATGTTTTTATTTCTTCTCCCTGCACTTTAATGCCCTCTCTAAATTTCTCCTTCCATTCCTTCACTGCCTGCTCAGTGTACAGATTGAAAAACATTGGGGAAAGGCTACAACCCTGTCTTACTCCCTGCCCAACCTCTGCGTACCTTTCTTGCCCTTCGACTCTAATAACCGCTGTCTCGTTTTTGTATAGTTTGAATATGATTCTTCGCTCCCTATATTTTACCCCTGATACCTTCAGAATTTGGAAGAGATTTATTCCAGTCGACACTGTCAAAAACTTTCTCCAAATAGACAAACGCTAAAAACGTAGGTTTCCCTTTCCTTAGCCTATCTCCTAAGATAAGTTGTAATGTGAGTATTGCCTCCTGTGTTCCTACATTTCTCCTAAATCCGAACTGTATCAAAGTTCGACACATGGGATATGAGGACATTAACAGTAACGTTTGAACAACACACAATACACTATATATGAGATCATATATACCGTAATGCACCACGTTTGAATACATTTATTATTTACTACTAGGGCACTGCTTTATTCCAGTCAACTTAAAGAAATTCGTGATAGTTGACAGTGCTTTTGACAACTTGATGTATGAAGTGCATACGGCTGCAGGCGAAAGCAAAAGACTTTTTTAGCGTCACAAGAAAAGGAAGAGACTCAAACAGTGTACATTCAACGAATATCCATTATTTCCGACAGATCGATTTATAACTTTAAGAGAATGCAGTTGCCAGTAAGACTTGCATTTTCTACTACGATTAATAAATCAAAGGGCACTCTATTACATATCTTTTTATGTACGTGGAAGAGCGAGTATCAGCAGATATCATCTTATAATCGAATCTTGGAGAATTAAAGTAAGGTTACTTTTTTACAGAATACCGAACGAAAGATTCTTAATACATTCCTTATCGCAACTCTATGTTAAACGTCAGAGAGACATTATTACTCTCTGAAATCTGTGCATAATTCACTAACTCAGTTCGTTGACATTGTATGGAAAATGAGATATGCAACAGATATTGTGTCTAAAAAGTCATGACGATATACTACATTCGAAATAATTTCATTCTTCTTAGTTAGAGACGGCTAAAATATCGGGGGAAACCGTATTTCAAATATATGGCAGCACTCGTTGGCAATGAGACAGAGTGCAGTTACTGTTTGCTGTCCGTAATTCCCGTGACTGTTGCCCGTGAACATCTGAGTAGGGCATATCGATTGCGACAGATATCATTGGAATTATCTCCAGCTGTCTGACGCGTTATTCCGGTGACGTGCGTATCTGTACATGATGTTAACATCGTTCACCGTTGTCAAACTGGTACAGCTGTTCTGTCGCTGTATATCGTGCATTCGTCGTCCTGAATAGACAGTCAATCCACACACACACACACACACACACACACACACACACACACACACACACACACACATCCACAGACATACTGCCAGGTATTATCACATCCTTCCT